>OY992530.1:231313490-232595116 GCA_963921185.1 Dasysyrphus tricinctus | reverse complement strand
CTCTTCTCTTCTCTTCTCTAACTCTTTCACTACCCGTATACTTATGAGCAGTTCGTTGAGCAACAACCCCTGGTTAAATCCAACTCGTTGGTTGTGGGATTAGGGTCAACCTTCTTCTACTGGCGTGTATTATCCCTGCAAATATACCTTTTACTAGTCTCGCTCCATTTATGTATGTACCTATTTAAAAATCCAGCATTAGGAGCTACTTTTGTCTTAGCACCATATTTACCTATTGACAAAAACATTTAAACGGACTTACGTACATTGATTTTATTCTAGTGGCCCTTACAGACATTCTAGAAGGAAAATCGGAGGATGGTTCCAAGACAAACGATCGGGTATAGGGTCAGGCATCTTGAGTCTCCCGCATTAGAAATAGTATCTTTAGTATCTTTTTCTTTATTGATAGCCAGGTGGCAAGTAGTGCTATTGTGCAACGTTTAACAGTGGACTGTTGATGCAAGCTGAGAAAAAATACCGTGAAATTTGCGGATATGTTGAACACAATGTAAACAATAAAACTGTAGCTGTAGCCAAACAATGTTGAATGCACACAAATTCAATGATATAAACACAACACAAAGCAGCTGACGAAGGAGATCAGACGAGGTTCATCTTTTGATGAATCCTTGCTACGGTACCTTGTACCAGAAAGATTAGAATTTCCTCTCCTTTCCGTGAATAAAAAAAATAAGAAAAATACTTATTCTCCAGCTAAACAAGATTAATTTTTTACTTGGAATCCTTAATGCGTCACAAGCATACAACTCAATGAGAGTCCACATGAGTAGAAGACAAAAATTTTACTTGTGTGCTTTTTCAAGTAAAATCTTATTTCTCCCTCAAAACCATTCTTTGAAAATTAATTTGGAAAGAATATCAAGATAGAGGTTATAGCAGGATTCAGTGATCAAGCTTTATCGAAAACAACCTTATTAAGGAGGCACAGGGTGACAGGCAATTAAAATCAAAAAACAATTCAAGGAAATCGTGTTTTTGTCACTCCTACATACATACACAGATACAATGGTCCATTTTCATATACATTTTCGTATACATTATGTACATGTGTTGATGTTTGTATAAATCTTTATCCTGTTTTTTAATATTTCAACTGTCCGAAACTGACTACACATTTGTTTTTAAATAAAACTCTCAGTGTCCCTTATTCTAAGAAAATGTTGATTCAAATTTATTTCTCCAGAAATGTTACTTACTTAAAAGGATATGTAAGCCATGTCTTTTAAAGGGGGCACTATTAGATCAGTCTACAAAAATTCTAAAGGTTAAAAGCCAGGCCAAATAATTTACATGTTGTAAAAGATTATCAAAACACTTCCTCTTTCAAACAAAAGAGCCTTTTTAGATTGCTTTTAACATACAAAAGAAGGGAAAACAAAAGTTATCACCTTATCAGAAGATTCAATTGTGCTTTGACATCATTTGTGAAGTAAACAAATAAACGTCAAACACAAACACTTCAACAAAATACACGTCAACAAGATTCGAATCGTTATACTCTCAAAGAACGTGGAATAATTGTTTCGATTTTGGCGGAGTGTCAATTTTGGCGCAGTTTATCCGGACGTCAGACACCAGCTGGACAAACACTACGACGACGTTTGGCAGATCGCCTAGAGGAGAACGGGAGATTACAAGATATTGATAGGTTTGACCGGCCCCTGAGCAGCCGTCTGCTGAGAATATCAGCTGTATGGTTGAAGGTGTCGGTTAAGGCCCCGACTAATACAATCCGTTGCGTCAACTGGATAAAATACATTTTTTTTTATGGGAACTGGTCAATAATCAGCGCATGCGTCGAGCGCAAAGGACAGAGTAGCCGAACTTTTAACTTTTCCACTCCAGCAGATGCGTTGACAGCAACTTTTGGTGTGTGTGTTTGAATTTCAAGTGGTATCGAATGTCAACGTATTCATTAGGCGTGTTCAGGAAAATGAGATATCAGATGGCTCAGTGTCAAAAACTGAGCAAGCGAATCCAATTTTTTCTTTCCTCAGTTATTTGAAAGCAAAATTTCTGAGGAATCCTGTTCACGAGACTGAGATGGCTAAGGGCTCCGAGATCTCATTGTCCTGAACACGCTTTTTGGATCAGTTCAATCCATCGCATCCGGCAAACGTCAATCGATCCATCACCGCAACGGACGCACTAGATTCTATGGGTCGGGGCCTTTAGGACCGCCAAGCATAATAACCTACGCTCAAACTGTCCTCAATCTCGACAACGAGCAAGACAACTTTTGATCGAACATTATTATGACGACGAAGTCCATTTCTATATCAGTTGATATGTGAATTTTGAGCGCACTTTGAGTACAAAATATAAAAAATCCTTTTAATAGACATTCAAATACATTTTTTGTTTCAAGGTTTCATACAAATATATCAGCAATCAACCATTTAAGAGCTTAAAAACACTGTTTATGAGGGTTGGGTACGACATCCCACATCACAAAATACAGAATCACAAAATCCCGATTCACAAAATCCCGATTCATAAAATTCAGAATCACGAAATCCCGAATCACGAAATCCCGACTTTTCTGCTACAATGCGACGTGCGCATCAAATTTTTTCTTTCCATAGGAATAGTGCCTTGATTGAATGAGAATCAACAGGAACGAAGTTTCCTACTATTTCGCTCATTTTTCAGTACGCTAACGACTTCCCATTATTTGGAATTTGATATTCTCTGTTTTGGCCCTTGATGAATTGAGAATTAACGAGAACGAAACATACCTAGTAGTCGTCACCAAGTAGTATATAAGGAAATGTGATTCCGAATTAAATTTCAGTTCTCATTAGAACTCGGTAGAGGCTAGTCCTCGAGGTAAAGAGATAAAAACTTGTTTTTTTTTTTCAATTTTAGGGCGAAGGTGTTGGTGGTCTGTCTGAATCTGGACCGAGGATTATGGTCTGGATTTGGATGACGGGGTTGGGTCTGCAGGAGGAGGGTTTAGAGGTAGGTCTGGAACTGGGACAAAGGATACATTTTATTGAAAATTTCATTAAAAAAAAAACTTTTTTTGTAAATATTTTGTTAAGTTCAGTTTTTGATTAAAATTTTTCCAAAAAAAAAATATTTTCATTCATCTTTCATTGAAAAACGAAAAAAAGAGAAAAGTTTAATTTTTCATTGAAATTTTCTTCAAAAAACTTGCTTTTTCTAAATTTTTCAAAAAAAAAGTCGAAAAAGTTTATATTTTTTTTATTAAAAAGGCTTAGAAAAAAAGTGGTGGAGCAAGAGTATCTTGGGTGGCAAATAAACGCGAATGAACAGTGAGATATGTATGGGGGGCATGCTGCCCCCCTGCAACCCTTCTGCCAGGGCTCACTATAGGAATTGGGGTGGGTGCGAGGTTGGGTGTATGGATATAAAGAAACTTTGAAGGAAAAAAAGTTGAGCAAATTTAGCCTCAAAACTGGAAATATTTTTTAGAAAGTTTTGAAAAATACTTTTTTAACAACTTTTTTTTCATTTTTTAGAACTGGCACTTCCTAGATCACGAATATGCATTCCGCTTCGAGGGTTCTCAGGATTTTAACCCTCCTTTTTGGGTCCTCTGTCCTGCTCACGCAACCCCGTTGCTCCGCTTCGGGTATTTAAAGTCGCCTGGCAGGGGCAAATGTCAAGTTGTCTTGAGCAACAGTACCTATCATTCATTATTCGAAGAAAGATTGAAAAACGAAAAAAAAGTTGAGAAAAGTTCAATTTTTTCATTGAAATTTTCTTCAAAAAAATCTTGCTTTCTCTAAATTTTTCCAAAAAAAGTCGAAAAAGTTTATATTTTTTTATAAAAAAAAGCTTAGAAAAAGTGTTTTTTTTTTCTAAAAAAAAGTCAAAAATGTTTATATTTTTTATATTTTTTTGAAGAAAAAAATCCCACCTCTGTTTAGAATCCTGACCCACCTCTGTCCAGATCCAGACCCACCTCTGTCGTCCAGGCGCGGATCCAGGAATTCAGCTTGGGGGGGGTCATGAGATTGAAACATCATACCTAATTTGAACTGAAACCTCTTGACATATACATATAGCCTTGAATTTTCTGCAAAACTGGTGATTAGAAAAAGTCCAATTTTATCATGACTTCATTACAGTCGAAGGCATGATCAGATATCTTTGCCGCTCAACCGCTCACTACGTGACCAGGCCCTAAGACTACATCGGACTCCTGCTTAGAGTAATAGTGCACAAATTTCTGGCTGCTGGAAAACTTATTTATCAACAAGATTTAGCTCCATATCATACTTTTCAGACAATTATGAGAGTATAACGAACTTATAAGATTGGAAGCAAAATTTGCAATCTAAAAAAATAGGTGACAGTAACTAAAAAAAGGAGTAATTCAAGTGTCAATTTGAAACGAAAAGCTAGAAATAATTGCAAATATGGGGTGGAATCCATGCTGAAAAAAAAACTGTTGTCAATGCAAAGAGGAGGGTATTTTCCTAAATGCAAATTTTTTAAAAATATCTGCACAAATTTTTTTTACTAAATAGGTACAACTAAATTTGTTATGGAGTTTCTCAATGCGTTTTTCCAACATTCCGTTATAAATCCAGGTATCTGCTATAATTTTTTACAATAAAATAGAGTATCTGGATTCGCTGATGACAAAAGCTATAGTTAAAACTATTTTTTTTTTTGGAATTTGTATGGAATTTCTTCAAAAATATTTTTTCAAAATTCCATTATAAATCCAGGTACTGTACCAGGAGTTTGTTATAATTTTTTCTAATAAGACAAAGTATGAATTAACATATAAAAGAGGCAGACATACTGACTCAGTTAAAACTATTTTTCTTTTTGGTTTTAAAATACAGGAGAGCTTGTATGGAGTTTTTTAAAGCCCTTTTTCAAAATTCCGTTATAAATCCAAGTACTGCAACAGATGTCTGCTATAGTTTGGTTCTAACAAAATAGAGCATTCGGATTCACATAACAGAGAGGTAGACATACATATGGCTTTTGTTAAAACTTTTTTGTTTATTTTTGAAATACATCGTAGCTTGTATGGAATTTTCAAAGAATTTTTTTTAAAATTCTATTATAGATCCAGGTCTGCTTGTTTTCTAGAGAGGCAGACATATTGCTTCAGCACATAACAAGCTGTCTTTGCTTTTAAATACAGTGGCTTTTCTATGGACATTTTTTAAAAATTCCGATACAAATCTGCGTACTGCACCAAGTATCAACACTTAACTTTTTTTTAATAAATTTAAATTAAGTATTAACATATCAAAGAGACAGACATATTCCTTCAGTAAAAACTGTGGTTTTTTAAAATTTGAAATACAGTAGAACTTATATGGAGATTTTTAAAGCCTATTTTTCAAAATTCAGTTAAAAAACTAGGAACTTCACCATTTGTCTGCTAATGTTCTTTTTTTTAAATATAAAAATTAACAATAAACACTTTTAATTTGATTTGAAAAGAAACAGTGAAACGTGAATGGAGATTTTCCTTATTTCTTTGTAGATATTTCAAAATTCCGTTAAAAATCCAGGTACCGCAAAAGGTGTCTGAAAACTATTTGTTTTGGTTATATTTACTATTTTTATCAAAATATAAGAGACCTGAAGGTATAACTCCAAGATGTACTACACCCTTTACTATTTTTGAATAGAAACAACTATAATAAAGTCTAACATATCAAAAGGGTGGACATACGTGGACACGTTTCGAAGTCGATTTTTTTGATTTTTGCTACCCCGGTAGAATGTCCATTCCATGCTCAGGAAGTCTAATAGAATGGCTCCACTTATCGTACAGAAATACCGTAAGCCTGCCGACTACTGGCTCTTAGACTATAACCACCGCATATGAAAACCATGACTGGCGGACCAGGCGCGGATCCAGGAATTCGTTCAGGGGGGGGCAATTTTCCAAAAATCTTGATGAGGTCTACAGAAAATTTAAGTACACTTCATACCGCTGTATAGGTACGCCTGGTCATCCAAAGCAATATGAGTTGATGAGTTTGATATTTGAAGAAAGCAATTAACTCTTCATAACTGCTACAGTGTCTCGAAAAGAGAGTACTTTGAACTTTGTGAAATGAAGTTTTGCAGTTTGTAGCTATAGCATGGTATTTTACAGCGTTTTTGAGTTCCCTCTGGATCCGCGTAATTCCACAATATTATGCTCGGAAAACATAATGGCACAGTGGTATGCTCCTATTCAGACACATGACATTCGAGTTCGAGTGAAATTTTCAGCCTCTTCTTTAGCTGTGACAACATAACCTAGCCTTGCCGGTAAAAGACCGTTTTCGAGACCGTCATCAGCATGAAAAATGCATTTTGCAGAATGTTATCACACGCAAACAGCAAGAGTCTTCTGTTCAAAAAGGCAAATATATATTTAACTGCATAAGCATTATGCTCGATAATGCAGTTTGCAAAAGTCATATCCTCGAAAACACCATCTGCTGTGCAATTCCGCAGTAAAAAGATCGAGTTGGCAACAAAAATATTGGAAAGCTGGAGAACGTGTTCATATACGTCAAATGCATTTGCAAGAAAATTGAAGGACGTTGATAAAAAAGATTTTGTGCAAACAAAACCATTGCCATAATTTGAAAATAGCTGTATTTTAGCTAAACTAAAATTACAGATCAAAACTGAGATGAAACTTTCTGACATTTAAATAAAACACAATGATTATAGTGGAAAATACAAGGAAAAAAACACTCTTTTTATTTCATTTACAATATACTAAGCCTTCGTTAAATTCTAATATAAATGTTTCATATAAGCTCAAAACAAAGACAGCTACTGCTGTAGTCGTTTCCTGATTTCTCTCCCATCTTCTTCGTTGGACTCGTACTCTTCGGTAGTTTAATGATATGGAACACGGAAGTTCCTAAAAGACGTCCACGATATTGACAAAATTCTCAGGAGAACATACATACACCAAAAACGTATATCTTATGGCTAAAACAGATGTGCAGCACGTCTGCACGCATCGCTGCGTGCAGCACCAAACTCGAAACACATGTGCATACTCTAAAGGTGCGTATATCCATTTCAGAGTAAAAAGGCGGTGAGGAGCTCTGAAGAAGTTCTCAAGAGTAAAACTCGAAAGTGGACACAGACACAGTCATGAAATAAGTTCACCAGAGGAGAAGACAGATATCCGAGAGTCGCTCTCGAGAGTTTTCTAGTGAAAGTACTCCCTCAATGAAAATGCACATTTAAATATTTATTATAAAAAGAACTCTATCACCCTTTTAGCGTAATTTTTTTATATTTCTGAGCAACTTTTATACACAAATGTAGTTTATTATTATAATTTTAATAAGATATCTTCATCCTGTAGATCCAAGCATTTAAAGCAAATTAAGACATTTTTGAAGCTTATTAAATCGGGGTATTTTTAAGATTTAACTTTTTTTTAAATTAAAATCAAATTGAAGGTTGAAAATTTAGATAAGTGCCCCTGCCGCCTCTCCCGTTACATTAAACTATAAAAAACCACTAACAAATTTGTAAGCTTTGAGGTGGAGCAATAACTTTTTGAAACGTTATTTTTCAAACTGTGAAATTTTTCGTTCAAAGCATTTTCAAAAGAGAAAATGAAATCGATATGGGACTCAACGTGCTCCCTAGTCTGAAATAAATTGACTTTTCTCATAAAATGTTATGCAGTAATGTAGCCTGACATTTATATTTTAATAAAAGAACTTAACTTTGAAGATCGAGATCTTAAACCGAAGTTATAAGCTTTCCAATCAGTCGATTTGAAGACTATTTGTGCAAAGCGGAACTTTTCTTAACTGAACCTGGTCAGCCAGTGGCCAACGAACAACCACTCATTGCTGCAACGCTGCCCTGCCAAGAAAATTTTTATAAACGTATAACGAAATTACCTTTTTTTGATTACATTTTATTAAATTCATATTTTATGCTTCGTTCGTTCCTGCCCAGGGGGGGGCAATTGCACCCATTGCCCCCCCCCTGTATCCGCGCCTGTGGCGGACACCCTATATATATTATCTAAGAGGGAGTGCGTCCAGGGCTACCAATATTTATTTCCTGACCATTATCATTACGAAGTTAGAATTTGCAAAAGAAAATAGAAGCTAACCATTAATAGGCCATGGTTTTCGTATAGTTTACAAAAATATATAGAATTACCCAAAAAGTTTATCTCTGTCTTCTAATGTGTTGAATAACAAGTAAAGATTGCTCGTGTTTCCTCTTTTCTCTGGAGCTCTGGGGGGGGTCATGACCCCCATGACCTCCCCCCTGGATCCGCCACTGCTGTCGTCTATCCTGTCCAAGTCTAGACCACTAATCGTGAAAAAAAAACGAAATCTCCCGCCAGAATAGAAATCCAATTTCAATGGAGAGAGTAACCAAATCTCCCGCGTAAAATTCTTCTCTCTCAAAAATAATTTTAATTCCAAAAAAATACTTAATTGGAAATCACCAACTATATTCTTTCAATAGTATTGTTTAAAAAAGTATTGAAAATCCCGGCAATTATTTCTAAAAATTTCTGTCCACGGGATTTTTATTCTTAAATTTTTCGGGATTTCGTGATTCGGGATTTTGTAAATCGGGATTTCGTTACTCTCCCGTTGAAACGATATTAAATGCAAATCTTTAATCGGCACCCTCCTCTTTAGAATACATAGATAGAAAATTAAATGCAGGATCGAACGTACTTGCTCTTATGTTCTTCAAAGGGTGACTTCCCGGCCATGTAAGGCTTTTAAGTTGCGAAGCAAAAACAAGCTTTGGATATGGACGAACTTACTGTTGACGAACCTAGCAAACAAAACCAGGACAACGAACTTTAAATCTGCACGTATAGACCACGTGCGGCCGAACATTAAGCACGACAGTTCGCATCAAAGCTAATTTCGCCATGATTAGCCTCATATGCACCCATGTCCCCACAGAGAAGAATGATGACACCAAGGACGAGTTCTATCTTTCCTGGATAAGATATAATGAGCAATGGCCTAGCTTGGACATGAAAGTTGTCTGAGGTGATTTTAAAGCCAATCTAGAAAAGAAGACGTCTTAATACAATATGTGGAAATTTGACGTCGGACGGCTACAGTCGCAAGAAATCATCTGGTCCTTTTCCGATCAAGTATCTCACGGCCTCTTAAATAGTCCCATACCACCAACTTCAAGCATCGAGAACCAGCGGAAAAGTTCCAGGAAATCATCAGAGATTCCACCTCACTCAGTTAGCTTTGACGATATGGACAAAACATTTTTGCAAATTGTATAACAGCGATGTCGAATGCGATACAGCTGCCACTACCTTTTCATCGATTTCAAGGCCGCGTAATACAGCATTTATAGAAACGAAGTATACAAAGCAATGTATTGTTTTGGCATCCCTCCGATACTCATCCGTTTATGTAGGAATACGATAGAGACTGCCCGCTGCCCCATCAAGGATGACAAAGACCTAACCAGTACCTTTGGTAAAAAAAAAGTTTAAGACAAGGCGACGCTCTGTCATGCGACTTCTTCAACATCGTTCTTGAAAGAATAGTGCATAACTCTCATATCAACACGCTTATGTCGCTTATGCTGACGATATTGACATCATTCGACGAGCAAACCGTGATTTCAGTGACTTCAGTATTAAGAAAATAGCCAAGAAGATAGCTACGACAGTGAACGAAGGCAAGTAGGCAAAACTAAATACGTCACGGGCAGTCAGGCTCCGCTATCAGCTCTCTCGGTCAACCAAAGTGTCTCTGTATAAAACGCTTGTCATCCTTATCTTGATGTATGGTGCAGAGGCATATGAACACTTTTAACTGTGGATGAAAACGCCTTAGGGTGCTTTGAGAGGAAAATTCTGCAGGTGATTTTTGGTCCCGTCTGCATAAATGAGGAATGGAAAACAACGAACTGTAAGGGCTGTTCAGGGACACTGACATAGCTACAAAAGTGAAAAGCCTTAGGTGACTGTGTAATCTAGAACGAATGGACATCAATGCTCCAGCTAGGGCTGAAAAATCTTTGAATCCAACACCATGGGATGACGCAGTGGAGGAGCTCAGCGTAACTGGTGGCGCACGTAAATGGAAAGGGCCTTAACTAACTTGGCCTATGAAATTGGAGACAGCTTGCTAGAAACCGAGCCAGATGGAAGAAACTTGTTGGTTGAGGCCCTGGTTCAACCCGGACTGTAGTAAGTAAGTAAGTTAAAATGATAGGATTTTTTTGATACAAATGAAATTTTCTTCAATGATTTGTTGATATTTATGGAAAGAAGTTACCTACCGTTATTTTTGTAAGAGTGGTTATAAAGGTTTTAAGTGCCAAGCTTAAGTGCTCTCGTTGTCAAAATTTTGGAAAAAAGAAAACATCTAAAACAATATGGAATAACAGAGTTTTCAGGGTTCAAAACTCCCATTTTTAATATTTTTGAACACACCTGGAAAATTGAAAAAAGGGGTGAGCTGCGCATGTTTCACTAGATATCCTATCTCTCTGAAGAATATTGTCGCTGAGTGACGTAACTCACAATTTGTTTGTCTATCTTCTGCTACATATACTCATTTTATAATCATATGTCGTAGATGTCCAGAGCTGATGAAAAATTCAACGATGCGTTTCTCACTAGAGAGTTTTCTCTAACCTCCCCAAGTCTGTTATGAAAGTAAAAGTGAGTCCATTTAAAGGACCTCTTTCACTACAATCAAGGAGACTTCACAGCAATGATTGTTTAGGCAAAAAATATGAAGGTTCCTCATGTGGACGTTAGATCCGAGGCAAACAAGAGGACCTGTATATTGTTATTCAAAAGGTGACGAAAAAGGAAATAATTTATTTTAATGCTTTACAATAATTTAAGCCTACAGTGTACTTTTAAGTTCCTTGTTTTTTTTTATTTAAGAATATTTAAGATAAAAATAATTTATAGATGAAACTGGCATTCATAAAATCTGAACTTAATGGAAAACTGAAACTAATAAATAATATTATATAAATATGTAACAAAACTTTTTTTTCTAACCAATTGGATTAATATCAGCAAAACGAAAAACCAAAATTAAATTAAATTAATTTTAATTTAAAATAAAATCCAAAAAATATATTAAAAAAAGTACAAAGGAATTATATTAATTTTTGTCAAAAAATTTAGAAAAAACCAAAATCACAATTAAAGAATAAAAAAAAAATATAAAATGAAACAAAAAATCATTATCAATCCACAATGTGTTAATAAATATATAATTATATATATATATACTCAAAGATAGTATCACAACATCAAAAAGGAAATCCTTTGGTTAAGGAATTTGAGGATGAAATATGTTACCTGGTTGGGAACTTCGATAGCCATGTCTTACAGCAATTTGGACGTTTTGGTGGCTGCATATGGACTTCACACTGCCGAAGTTTTTCTAACGCTAATGGATCACCTGGATGACGTACCAGGGGCTTCTATATGAGGCAAACAAAATTAAAATAATTGAAAATACAATTTGTTTTTATTAATATTTTTTGTTTGTTTTTTTTTTGTTTGTTGTTGTTTTTTTTTTCATCACCGGCTTTAAGCAATGTGTTGAGTACTCAATTCAGTTGATTTTCAGGCGTTTCTATAGATATTTTTTTTTTTAGTTTGAAAATAAAATATATTTAAGATGAATCGAACACAAATTTTAAAAAGACTCAACAAAATGCGACATAATGGGAACATAAAACCTGACTTTTATTGTGATTAAATTTAATGAAATAAAATACAAATAATTCTGCCAATACTCAATGCATGGATTTCTTTTTTGAAATTTATTATTCTCTCCAAAAAATTACTTTTTCGCTATTGTAAATTTTCTCAAACAAAAATTTATTAAAGGACAACATGTCCCTGACAACTGTTGTACATATTTATTCCTGATACAAATAAATTCCGAAGAAAACTTTCATTCGCGATACCCCACAATATGTTAATTTTTCTACGAAAAGGATGTTCAATATTTATTAGGTGTAAATCGAATATTCTCATCGATAAAATTTATATTATAGATATAAATTCATTCGGAACACCTCGAAAAGAAAAGAATTGTAAAATATTAAATTCTTTTAGAAAAGCTGAGAAGAAATTGTCGTCTTGATAAAATATTGTCGTATCCGTATGTGCAAAATTGAGGTTTTGAGATTTAAAATTCAGTTCCTTTGTCTCTTAATCATTGAAGTATGAGTGTCAAGTTAGCAAAGCAACTTTGACGAATCGAAAAATGGTTAGTTGGATAATTTGCCGTTAATTAGTTGTGATAATTTCGAATTTGTCTTTCAATGTTTTCTATGTTTTTTTGGGTGCTTTGCTAACTTGATATCAAGTTAGCAAAGCACCCTGTCGAAAATCAGTAAAATTGTCTTATACCTGATGGTTTATGGCTTAATAATTTGCCGTTAATTAGTCGTTAATTAGTTGGGACAAATTCAATTTGATCGTGCAATGTTTTCTATGTTTTTTTTTGGGTGCTTTGCTAACTTGATATCAAGTTAGCAAAGCAACTCTCGCGGATCGAAAAATGGATGGGTGCATAATTTGTCGTTAATTAGTTGTGACAATTTCGAATTTTTCGTTCTATGTTTTCTATGTTTTTTGTTTTTAAAAGTGATAAAAACATCTTAAATTTAATATTTTAGTGCTTAATAATTTGCCGTTAATTAGTCGTTAATTAGTTGTGAAAAAAATCAATTTTGTCGTGCGATGTTTTCTATGTGTTTTTGGGTTATTTGTTTTCTATGAGTGTCAAGTTAGCAAAGCAACTTTGACGAATCGAAAAATGGGTTGGTGGACATTTTGCCGTTAGTTAGTCGTTAATTAGTTGTGACAATTTCGAATTAATCGTTCAATGTTTTCTATGTTTTTTTTGGGTGCTTTGCTAACTTGACACTACTCGAAAAGCGTGAAAACTTCTAATACTTAATATTTTATGGCTTAATAATTTGCCGTTAATTAATCATTAATTAGTTGTGAAAAATTGAATTCAATCGTGCAATGTTTTCTATGTTTTTTTTATTCTTCACTAGCTTCATATCAAGTTAGCAAAGTGCCACCTAAAAAAGGGATTGAAACTGCTAATACCGAACTGTTTATGGCTTAATAGTTTGCCATTAATTAGTCTTCAATTAGTTATGACAATTTTGAGTGTGTCGTGCTTGATGTCAAGCTACAAATAACCCAAAAAACTAGATAACGGCAAAATATCCACCAACCCATTTTTCGATTCGTCAAAGTTGCTTTGCTAACTTGACACTCATAGAAAACAAATAACCCAAAAACACATAGAAAACATTGCACGACAAAATTGATTTTTTCACAACTAATTAACGACTAATTAATGACAAATTATTAAGCACTAAAATATAAATTTTAGAAGTTTTTATCACTTTTCAAAACAAAAAACATAGAAAACATAGAACGACAAATTCAAAATTGTCACAACTAATTAACGACTAATAAACGACAAATTATGAACCCATCCATTTTTCGATCCATGAGAGTTGCTTTTCTAACTTGATATCAAGTTAGCAAAGCACCAAAAAAAACATAGAAAACATTGCACGCTCAAATTGAATTTGTCACAACTAATTAACGGCAAATTATTAAGCCATAAACCATCAGGTATAAGACAATTTTACTGATTTTCGACAGGGTGCTTTGCTAACTTGATATGAAGTTAGCAAAGCACCCAAAAAAACATAGAAAACATTGAACGACAAATTCGAAGTTATCACAACTAATTCACGGCAAATTATCCAACTAACCATTTTTCGATTCGTCAAAGTTGCTTTGCTAACTTGACACTCATCATTGAAGTTGTGTCGAAAATAGCTCTTCCCTCCACCTTCCACCATTCATCAATCTTAAATGGAGGGACAAAATTTGACTTCGTACATGAAGTTACAACTTCCGTTAAACCGATAAGACCTCCGTGAAGTTTTTGGGGAGTTTGGGAAATCAAACAAAGTCATATTTTTTTCAGTTGCATAGGCTCGACGAGGCGAGTTCTCCTCCCGTTTTTGAACGCTGAATACGCCAGTATATCATCAAACGAAAGTGCGAACCATTTTTGTTGCACATAATGACGTTGGTTAATGGTGTGCCTATTAAATGTTCTCTGGTATGTAGACGGTCTGTCATATACATGTTGGACTAGAACCATCTTTCGGATTGGGTACGAAGTCCTGAATGCCAAGATCCCGAAAATGCAAAAAATCCCGATTGCCAGAACCTTGAATGACAGAATCCTGAAAGCTATTAATACCGTTTGGCTTAGTACTGTTCTTGGTATTAAAAATTATGCCATGAATTCATTAGATTCAGCACCCTTGATACCATAGGACTACATAATTGATTTTTTCCCACCCATCACCTTGCACGAAAGGGGTGGAAAAAAGTCGTTTTGGAAAAGAAAATTTGAAAAGCCAAGAAAAGTTAGAAAAATATTTGTATTAATAAAATTTAAAGATGGTGTCGACGCAGAAATTCACAATCTACTACATTACATCCAAAGTTGATTGAAAGCCTACTTTGGTTATTTTAAAATGCCAATTTCAAAGTGCTTGGGAGGGGAATATGAAAGATTAATAAACTTAAATAATTATCTTGGTATAATATAAGCATATGACACATATTCATCAGAATGAACTCGCCACCTTCAAAAAAGTTAAAGCTTTTTGCATAAATGATGACTGAATTTTTAGGTAAACAAATAGAATATTACCAAATTCCTACAGCATTGACACGAAACTTGGTCCACATATTTCATTTGTCATAAGCAACAAGAATAAAAAGAGTCTACAAAAAAATGAGAAGAGGGTGTTTTTTTCATCGAAAGGGAAAAATTTTGAACTACTTCCATAAATACCCTCCCGAAACTGGAACAAAAGATTGTGAATTTTTTTTTTTGCGTCGACACCATCTTTAATTTTTTAAAAATATTTTTCTAACTTTTCTTGGCCTTTTAAATTTTCTTTTCCAAAACGACTTTTTTCCACCCCCTTCGTGCAAGGGGGTGGTGACCGAAAATCGATAATATAGTCCTATGGTATCAAGGGTGTTAAATCCAACGGGAGTCCCCGGGTCATCGTCTGACACTTGGTTTGCAATTTATAAACAACATTTCGAGATTTTAACTGGTAAGTGGCAATCCTTCTCTTGTCCGTCTGTCAGTGTTGCCACCTTGTCAACACTTCTTAAAAGTAAAGTTAGGACATGAACTATTTGTATACTTAAGCTCAACCCGTCAGTTCGAAACGAAAGGTACATACATATACCCTCATATCGTGCACTAACGAAAATACTTAAAGGGTTTTCAAATAGGGACGGGTCGGTGTTTGAAGTCTATGGCGGCCATCGCCGTACATAAATGATAAATCTCATAAAAGAATGTAAAGCTACCAAGAAGACGCATCTCATACAAATTTTTACTAACTTCACAGGGAAGTAAGCAGGTCACATGGTGTATCTCAGGAACCAAGCGTGCTATAAACTTGTACTAAGGCTTCAAATTAGCAGTTTTTTTGCATTTCAACGATAGGCTAGGTCAGAATTTTGAAGTCCTTTTTTTGAAAAAAAATTTCATACTGACCTGCTAACTTCACAGTGAAGTTAGCAGGTCACATGGTGTATCTCAGGAACCAAGCACGCTAGGAACTTGCAATAAGGCTCCAAATTTGTAGTTTTTTTGCATTTCAACGATAGGCTATGTTCAAAATTTGAAGTCCTCAATTTAAAAATTTCCCAAATTAGACTTCAATATGAAGCAAGTAGGTCACATCGTGTATCTCACGAACCAAGCGTGCTATAAACTTGTAGTAAGGCTTCAGATTTGCAGTTTTTTGCATTTCAACGATAGGCTAGGTCAGAATTTTGAAGTAAAAAAGGACTTCAAAATTCTGACCAAGCCTATTCTTGAAATGCAAAAAAAACTCCAAATATGGAGCCTAACTGCAAGTTCCTAGCATGCTTGGTTCGTGAGATACACGATGTGACCTACTTGCTTCATATTGAAGTCTAATTTGGGAAATTTTTAAATTGAGGACTTCAAATTTTGAACATAGCCTATCGTTGAAATCCAAAAAAACTGCAAATTTGGAGCCTTATTGCAAGTTCCTAGCATGCTTGGTTCCTGAGATACACCATGTGACCTGCTAACTTCACTGTGAAGTTAGCAGGTCACTTAATTACACCGTTATTTGGCGAACTGCGAAATCGGGAAAAGAAATGCCAAAAAACTGCAAATTCCTGTCAAGGTCCCAATTGCGTGGGTGAAAGTTGCCCTGCTAACTTCACAGACGTGTTTGCCAAGATTTTCTCTCAATTATTTTTGTTTTTTTCTTTTTATTATTGTTCCGAAAAGAGCTTTCGGAATCGGATTTTATTTTAAGATCCAGATAATACTTCTTGGTTACTTTATATTCTTTGAGCTAATGTATACCTATTATACTGCGCAGGTTGTCAAAACTGAAAGTGTCGGAAATAAAAAATGGTTGTGAACGCGAGGACGAAGACACACGTAAATACAACAACAAATTAAAATTGAAATTGTCAGAAAAAAAATGGCTGTGAACGTGAGGACTTAAATACACATAACACAAGAACAATTTTTGACATTTGACACAAGTTTTGATACATGCGGAGAACTGAACAAAAATCAAAACTCTTATGATATTACCTTTAATACTCCTGTTCCTTGGTTAAGCCAAACAGTTCAAACACTGTCTGACCACCAGATTTAGTGCGGACTAGTAAAAATATGAAATATGAAATATTATTCAGTAGCTTTCACATATTCCCAGCTTAAGCCTAGTTCTCAGTTCGAGTGAAAATGAAATTTCCATACAATAGTTCCGGTAAATTCACAGCGATGGAATTCGCAAGTCGCAACGAGATGTGAGTACCCTAATTCGAGAGCAAAATATGAACCGGTTCGTTATATATTTCACGACTTGATGTTCATTTCTCAACGTACGACCACTAGTAAAAATTATTGAGGTGTGGAATAGTTTGACATGTGTCAATTAATTTATTTTGATCACTGCATAGTTTTTCTTTGTGCATTTTATTGGTACCGACGTAGTACCTCGTGGCATGATGGTTAGTGCGTAGGACTGTCATGCCGATGGTGTGGGTTCGATTCCCAGCCGTGCCACCTAAAAACAAATGTTTTATCCGAGGTACTGCCTCTTGCGAGGAACTGACAAATCCAGCAAGAGTATACTTGTCATTTAGCCGTTCAGACTCGGCAAAAAACTGTAGGTCCCCTCTATTCCTGCCAACAACACGCACACAGGAATGGTTGAGAGTTGTAAGTCCCTAGCTCCTGGTTCTCCACGAGCTGTTGTGCCACCCAATTTATTTTTTATTGGTACCTAAACGGTATGTGCAGGCTGGGGCTATTAGGGTATTGACAGCGAACCTTCTTCTGTATCGGAAATTCAAACATCAAAAAATTTTCTCAAAAGCAACAAGGCAGCTGGACTTGACGGAATACCAGCTGAATTCCTGAACGCCGCATTTTCCGTAACATCGGCTAGTATTGTGCATCCGTTGATACAAATCATTTGGGAAAATAAAAGCTTTCCCAAGGACTGGAAGAAAGTGTGATTTTTAAGCTGCCAAAGAAAGGTGACCTTAAGAATTGCAACAATTGGTGGGTTATTACCGTTTTGTCCGTTTTCCTAAAACTAATGGCAACCGACATTCTCAATCGGAAAATGCATAGAATTGAGTCTACACTCAAGAGGCATCAAGCTGGCCTCCGCAGTGGTCGATCGTGTGTCGACCATATGAACACCCTGCGTATTAGTCTTAGAGCCAGTGGTCGGCAGACTTGACTTACAGTATTTCAGAACGATTTATATTAAGTGGAGCCATTGTATTAGACCTCCTGATGCACAAAATCCCTAATTTTAGATATAATCAATAATGTATACGGAAGTCGTTGCTTGGGAGGGGGACTCCGCCAAATATTTTGGTCATTATTAGAGTGTCCTAAAATGACGCAAGATGATGTTGATGATGAAGCTATCCGGCCCCTTCGAAGTGCAACAGGGTGTGAGACAAGGGGATGTTCTTCCGCTAGTTATCTTCCTGCTGGCGACGGACGACTTATTGACGGCCAGTTTTGGTACAGCGGAGATACAGGGCATTCAATGGAGACCGTTTGAAGGGCTTATCCGATTTAAATTATGTATGTCTCGTGGCCAATGACATCCAAAGACTTCAAGTGAAGGCAGAGTTGAGCTGTCACATTAGCGTATCATTCTACAGGAGACGCGCGCGCGCCGGTTGAAGAAGTCGATCAGTTTTACTATCTTGCCAGTATTGTTTTTGTAAAGGTGGTTAGGATCTGGACGTTGAAAGTTTAATTAAAAGCGATCTCCCTCGTGCTGTCTTCAGTACTTAGTCCCCAATTTGGAAATCCAGTCAATTTTTCTTAAGACGATCAGAGTAGAATGAATCCCAGAATTCCAGAGAAAGATGTTAAAAAACCTTGCTCCAGACCGTCAGGGAAGGAGATGACTTGTTGGCGCCTCAAGCTTAGGCTGTGCAGACGTCCTCTTTAAAATGCAGATGGAACCTTTTCGCTATCAAACAGCGTAGAGTTTGATGCGATTTGTTTTAAAAACCTGGCTTTGATTATAGAACAAACGACACGGAGATATTGAATATACAATATTTGTACCGAATGTCAAAAAGTTTTGAATGCCTTATCTTAAGCCTAATTTGTTGCTCAATAAGGTCTTAAAATCAGGGCCCAGATCGTGTATCACGATTCGATTGAACGATCGTCGTTTTGACTGTAGCTGTCTCTATTCACATCTACAGGGAAATATAAAGAGAGTAATAGTCGAAACGACGATCGTTCAATCGAATCGTTTTACGTGATCTGGGCCCAGGGCATTGAAGGAATTTCTGGCTTGTTTAATGTTAGGCTTTCCTTTGAAGGAGTGATTTTATGTAAAAAAAAAAAGCTTACTTCCAGCTGGAGTCAAACCAAGAGTGTCACACAAGTATATCAACATCTCTATCTTAAAACCAAATCAACTTGTTGTTGTTGAGTTGATCCCAGTTTTATTTTTCAAATTACCAAACAGTTGTTTTCGGCATGATTTTATTTTCTTAACTGGAGGGTTTGAACACAAAAAAGAAGCCCAAGCGGATACTTTACAATTATCAGTGCCCAGGGGAACTAATGCACTCAATCTATATTTTTTGGGATGAAAATTTTTTGTTGAAAATATTTTATTCATTTTTAATTTTGTTTCAGCTACCACCTATGTCAATTTCGTTGAAATCGCTCAAGGAACAACGAAGTTCCAAAAATTTCGGAACTCTTTTTTTTCGAAACTTTGTCCGTCGATAGATACTTTCTCTTCCGAAACTTTGACTTTTCGAAGCTTTCTCCTTTCGTAAGTTCGTTTTTCGAAACTTTGTTTTTCGATACTTTATCCTTTCGAACCTTTGGTTTTTCGAAACTTTGGATTCCCAAATAATGGACATTTAAATCACCCGTTAAGACTATTTCAGTGTGAAGATAAAGGAAGAACTAGGTGGAGAACTAGGTCTTATTATGACTTAGAACTTACAAGTCTCAACCATTCCTGTGTGCTTGTTGTAATGACTGTAAAGACTTTTTTATGACAAGACATATCTTGAAGATTTTGTGACTTTCCCAAAAGGGACAGTAGCTACCGTTGGAAAAAAAAACTTTTTTAAAACTCATAATTATAAATTTAAATCGAGTACTCAACACAATTAACATATTTAAAAGTATTTTTTTTTTTTTTGTTTAATCCAATTTCATATTATTTTCTTTAAATTATTTAAATAAAATCAAAGTTATACCATTGCGAATGTTGCATTACTGTCTGTGTCGAGGAGATCTGAAGCAGCATCTAAGCTAGCTTGCTCCAAATCCCGGCGTTTCTTTTTCATATTCTCCTTATGCATGTCTGCTGCACGATCCGTTTATGTTGCATTGGGGTAGAAAATGGTTTCAAGAATTTATTTGTTCGCCAAATAAACGGGATGAAGACACGATTACACATAGAATTTTGTTTGGTTTGTTTTTTTTTTTTTTTTTTTTTTTTTATACAAAAAAGTAAATAAAAACAAATTGTTGTGCGATTTGTACATACATTACAACGATTTTTGATATATATATATTTATATATATAGTTTTTTTTTATTAATGAAACGAAATGAAGAAAGAAGAAAGAAAAAACACAGGAGATTGATAAAATAAAATTTGTCAAATATTGATTTGTATATTTTATTTTTATAATTTTAATGGAATTGAACACAAACGAAAAATTGAACAGAAAAAACATCGAAACACAGTTAGAGAAGTTAGTATAAACAAGGGGGTGGACGGGGGGAGGGGGGGTTAGATTAGAAGTTAAATGGGAAGAAGCAACAAAATACACAGAAACAGAGCAAACAATAAGGGGGTCTCGGAAAATGGAATTTTTTTGTTTTCGTAGCAGATAGTAGTAGAAAGGTAGTAGAAGTAGGTAGAGTAGAGGTAGTAGATAGTAGTTAGTATAGCAGATACACAATTAGCAGTAGATAGTAGCAATGCAAGTAAAGTTTTTTTTTTTGAACACAAGCGGGATACAAAGTGGTGGTTGAGTGGTGGTGTGTTGAGTGTAGTGTTGTATTTTTCAAATAATTTTGTTAATGTTTTGTATAATTTTTTTTAATTCAGTTTTTTGTATTTTGATTTTTGATTTTTTTTTTGATCATTGTTTGGATGAAATGAGATAAAAGAAAACTTTAGTTAGTATAAAATAGTACGAGTATTAAAAAGTATATATAGTTTTAATAACATCAAGAATGTTAATTAATTAAAAGTAGAAGAAGAGTAGACTGGAATTTCTCTCATTTTATTTGATCATTTTTTTTTTGCGAGGAGTATATTAAATTCCAATGTACCATGTAATATGTTTTTTTTTTTATTTTTGATTGTTTTTGATTGTGTTTTTGATTTTTTGTCACGTAAACAACAACAACGAATAGTAGTAGTAGAAGTAGAAAGCTTTTAATTAAGAAACACCATTAAATTATATAATATAGAAAGCGTATTAAAAAAATGTCAATTACAGCATTTATTCAAACCTGAACGTGATGCATAATTTACAAGTGCAAATTCGAGCAATGCACCAAATACAAATGTCAAACAGACGCCAGTCCATACGTCAATCGCTTTTGTGTATGACACTGGGGGTAACGATGCATTTATGCCGGATGTTTGTGTTGCCATTGTTAGAAGAGTTGTTACACCTAGAAGTAGTTTTTATGTTTTGGATTTGGAAAAAAGTTAGAAATTTGATTATATAGAAAATAAATAAAAAGTAAAGCAACAAATAAATTTTTAATATGGGTACCGCGGGTTCTAAGGGGTTCTACTTCAATAGTTCAATGTTTTCGAATACAGATTCAGGATCCGATATCTGAACTTGAATATAGTTCCGGATATTTATCTTCTTTTACATCAAGGTTTATCGGTCGGAACTCTAATTTTCTTTTCTGTAACATTGTGAGCATAATGTTCTTTTTATTACTTACCTTGCTGTAAGGTTATACATTTCGATTTTCTTGTACGAAATAGTGACCTTACATTGCCTTACAAATTATCTACCAGCAACCTGCATTATTTTTTTTTTATATATTAAGAAATATTTTCGGATCTAACTGAGGAGCCCATCAACTACTACTAACTACCGAATCTAATGCAATTTTTTGGAGAGAGGCCTTTTTTAGGTTGAGACATGAGCTAAGCTTGCTCATGTTCAAAATATTAAAAATTACAAAAAAGTGTAAGTCCCACAATTTGACATAAAAAAGTATGCTCTCAAAAAGTGACAACACTGAGATTTTACTCAAAGGTGTGCATTTTCAAAACCTTTCTTTTAAGGCATCGGCCATTATTTTCCCAAGACCCGTTTGGCATCTGAAGGCGTTTCCCCAACTTTCGCATGTTCAAAATATTAAAAATTATCAAAAAAGTGGGGGCCCTACTTTTGACATTAAAGAGTATATTCTGAAAGAGTGGTAACACTGACATTTTAGTCAAAAGAGCGCAATTTCAAAATCATTTTTTTAAGGCATCGGCCATTATTTTCCCAAGATGCGTTTGGCATCTGCCATGGTCAAAATATTAAAAATAACCATAAAGTGGAAGTCTCACAATTTGACATCAAAAAGTATGTTCTCAAAGAGTGGCAACACTGAGATTTTACTGCAAGGTGCGCATTTTTAAAACCTTTCTTCTAAGGCATCGGCTATTATTTTCCCAAGATACGTTTGGCATCTGCCATGGTCAAAATATTAAAAATTACCAAAAAGTTGAAGTCTCACAATTTGCCATCAAAAAGTATGTTCTCAAAGAGTGGCAACACTTAAATTTTACTCAAAAATGCGCATTTTCAAATCCTATTTTTTAAGACAGCAGTATTATTTTCCCAAGAAGCGTTTGGCATCTGGAGGCGTTTCCCCAACTTTTGTCATGCTCAACAAATATTAAAAATTGGAGGCCCACCATTTGACATAAAAATAAAGTATGTTCTAGGAAAGTGGTAGCACTGATATATTACTCAAAGATGCGTCTACTCAACACCTCTCTTTTAAGACATCAACCGTTGTTTTCCCAACATTCGTTTGGAGTCTGGAGGCATTTCCTCAAAATTTTTCATGTTTAAGACACTAACATGTTGCTAAAAAAAATGGGGAAGTCCGACCCTTTGACATACAAAAAAGTATGGTCCTCAAAAGTGACAATATTGACATTTTATCCAAAGGTGCATTTATTCAACACCTATCTTTTGAGATATAAACCATTATTTTAAGCATGGAAATTTTCCAAGTAATTTACGAGATTTATTTTTATTTTACCATTTTCCATAGATTGGGCACCATTTTTGAACATGGCATCCAAGCGAAAGGATTACAACAATGACTCGGAAGCTAAATTTCATCTTTACCATGTCAAAAATAAATTATAATCACATGCAGTTGAACATAAAGTGAAGGCCCTCCTAGACTGGTAAAAAGCCATCTAAGAAGTGTAGTGCGATGGGATGGGCCGAGCAAAAGAAAATTAAAGACTGCGGTATCAACTATGGCAACTGTTACCGATAACAAAGGTAGCTTTTGGTTGTGAATTCATCGTTAGAGGCAGACTTAGGCAAGAAATTTCCACTATCTGAACGAGCACCTCATGACAATTCGCATCAAGGCTAAATTCGGCAACCTAAGCCTCACATGTGTGCATGCCTCCACAGAGGAGAAAAGACGAGTTCTACAAGCACCTGGACAAGACATTCATATGAGCAGTATCCTGGTCAATCAACGGCCAACTGGATTGACCACATTGTGATCGATACAAGGCACTCGTCCAGATCAAGGGGTTCCGAAAGGTTCAAGGAGCCAATAGTGACTCAGAACACTACCTCGTTGTAGCCAAGGTATTACAACAGATATCTAGACCAAGACCGAAACAGAAAAATACTGTGAGGAAATTCGACGTCTGATGGCTACAGTCGCAAGAAATCGACAGATCTTTTTCCGATCTAGTCTCTCGTGCCCTCTTAAATATTCCTATGCCACTAGCTTCAAGCATCGATACTCAGTGAAAAAATTGTCAGGAAGTTATCAGAAATGCCGCTTCTGATGTGCTGGGCCTTGCATGACCACCACAGTGAACCAGAGGGTTCACTGTGGTGGTCATGCAAAACAAAAAAAAACCGGTAAGTATATCCAGCCAAACAATAGGCATACAAACTGACCCTGCATAGAAGGACCATCAGAGCTGCTCGCGTGCTCTACGAGCAGAAGAGAGGGGAGGAACACCGGCTTCTAAGAAGGAAAAAAAAAGAAGCGTGTGATCAAGGAAATAGAGGGATACCATCACAGGAATGAAGCTCGGAGGTTTTACCAAAAAGTCAGAAGAACCTCCCAGGTTTCAAGGCCCGAGCCGAAACCTACAAAGACGATTAGGGGAACATCGTAGAATCATTCTCGACCGGATAAAAGATAGAATCGATTCTACACTCTAGAGGCATCAAACTGGCTTCGGCAGTGGTTGATCGTGTGTCGACCATATCAACACCTTCCGTATCGTCCTTGAACAGTCGATGGAATTTCAATCACCGCCTTACCTCATGTTTATGGATTTGGAGAAGGCCTTCGATCGAGTTAACCGAGAATGTATATGGATATCGTTGCTGTTAGCCAAAAATTGTTGCCATTATAAAGAGGCCTTCAACAACGCAAGGTGTTTTGCTTTAAACAGTGGGCAGCTATCTAAACCTTCGCAGTGCAACAGGATGTGAGACAAGGGTATGCTCTATCGCCGATTCTCTCCCTGCTGGCAATGTACGACGTTTTGACGGCCAGTTTTGGTACAACGGAACGTTAGGGCATTCAATGGAGACTGTTTGAAAGGCTCAGTCACTTAGATTATGCACATTACATATATGTCTCTTGGCAAATAACATCAATGGGCTCAACGGGATGTGCCAAAAATTTCAAGAGAAGGGAGAGTCGAGTGGCATAAGAATAAACAGAAAAAAGACAATAATAATGCTCACAGGCCACTCCACACAGCAGCGTATTATTCTACAGAAGACGCAAGTGGAAGAAATCGAACAGTTATACTACCTTGGCAGTTTTGTTTCTGAAAATGGCGGTGCAGATCTGGACGTTATAAAAGTAGTATTAATTAGGCCTTCGGCACTCAGTCCCCAATTTAGAAATCCAGTCCAATTTCCTTATACACTAAGTTGAGATTCTTCGAATCCAATGTCAAATCCGTGGTGTTATATGTTTGCGAAACCTGGAAAGTCATGTCTACCATTTCGAGGAAATTGCAGGCTCTTGTGAATCACTGTCTTCGCCATATCCTAAAGATTCGCTGGCCACAAACTATATCAAACGAGGAATTGTGGCACAGAAAAAGTCAAAAACGGCTGAGCTCCGACATAAGAAAGTGTAAATGGCAATGGATTGGTCACACACTTAGGAAACTAAACGATGAAATTGCAAAGCAGTCCTTTGAATGAAATCCTCGGGGATCACGGCGAGTTGGAATTGGAAGACCAAGAACAATATGGAAATAAACTGTCTTAGCGGAAGCAGAATCCCAGAGTAAGACATGGCCATAGTTCAAATGTACGACGTTTTGTTGACGCCCTATGCCCCAGCCGGGGTTACAGGTCACTATGATGATGATTATGCACCAGGTCATCTGTAAATTATGGTTGGAGGAAAGCATGTCCCATGGAAGAAACTTCAGCATTGTTTGCCCGATCCTCAAGGTGATCCTCTGAACTGCACCAACTACAGAAGCATCAGTCTTCCCAACATCGCGTGCCAGATCTTCTCTGCCGTACTTTGTGAATGCCTGAAACCATTTTTCAACAACCTGATAGATCCTACTGGCCAAGGAAGCCTACCATCAACCTAAATATTGGCACTATGGCAGATTTTGGAAAAACGCAGGAGCTTCAAATCGACACCTTTTGAGACGAGCTATATATACAGCAATGTCTAGTTTTGGCATCCCTCCCAAACTCGATCGTTTGTTCAGGATAGCTATGGAGATTACACGGTGCTCCATCAAAGTCGGCAAAGACACGCACCGATACCTTTGATGTCAAAAAAAAAAAAATTTAGGCAAGTCGATGTACTGTCATGCGACTTCTTCAACATCATTCTTGAAAGAATAGTGCAAAACTCTCACTTCAACACTAAAGGCAGAAGGCACATTCTTTCAAAACTCCGTCCGATTACTCGCCTTCGCTGAAAACATTGACTTAACGGATGAACAAAGCGTGATGTTAGTGGTGCTTTCGTGAGTATTGAGAAGGAAAACCAAGCAGATGGATTTAACAGTGAATGAAGGCATGACGAAATATATGCTGTCAACTCGTAAGGATGCTCAACACTGATGCCTCGGACAGAACGTCACTATAGACAGCTATAATATTGAGGCGGTCATTGACTTTGTCTACCAAGGTTCCGTTGTAAGCTTAGCGAACGATCAAACGAAGAATAACTTTTGCCAATCGCTAAGGGCTAAGAAGGCAATTGAGAAGCAAAGCCCTCTCTCGAGCAACTAAACTGTCCCTGTATAAGACGCTTATCATCCCGGTCCTGATGTATGGTGTAAAGGCATGGACACTGTTAACGGTGGATGAGAACAACGAACTGAACGGGTTATACACAAAAGTGAAAAGCCAACGACTGAGATGGCTGAGTCACTTAGGGCGAATGGACACCAATGCTACGGCCCGGAAAGTCTTTGAATCTAACCCCATGGGACAGTGCAGTACAGAGGTGGATAGCGAAAAGGGGGCACGCAAGTGGACCTTAACCAAATTGACGTCTGAAACTGGAGACAGCTAGCTAGAAACCAAGCCGACTGGAAGAAGCTTGTTGGTTGATAGGCTTGTGTAGTTCGCGAATGAACTAGTTCAAAATGCAGCTCCTTTAAGTGAACTAGGTGAACTAGTTCACCACATTATAGGTCATTTAGTTCAACAGCTCAGTTCAATATAACGAACTAAAGAGCTAACGAACATTGGAATTTGTGTGTATCCATATATCCATTATCCATATTCATACCAAACCATTACACCTCAGTCTGCTTTGGATGTGCAGTTGCCAGTGGAATGAAAATTGTGTTCTTTTTTCGTTTGTATTGGCTTACTCTTCTTATTTACATCTATGCATACGCATACACACACGTAACACCGAGAGCTATCGAGCCGAACGAGCTACACCTACACTGCTGCAAAAGCAACAGATACAGAAAACAGACTTCAAACCTCAAACGAACTAGTGATAGTGAACTATGTCGTTCAGTATAGTTCACCAGTTCATGTCCGAAATTGAAAGCTAACGAGCGAAACGAACTAGAGAGCTGAATGAACTAGAGAACTAAACGAACTAGAGAGCTAAACGAACTAGGGAACTAAACGAACTAGAGATCTTACGAAACTTTACGAACTAGATAAAGGTAAATGTAAGATGATCTGATGACAATGAGATGCGTAGCGTTTTGCAGGTTTTGGTTTTTGGAATTGTGTTAATTGTCATTATTATTTACAGAAACAGGTAATATATACTTTTTTATGTAATAAGGATACTAAATTCAGGGCTTAGGGTATGAAAACTTTGTTTGAAATTCACTTTATTTTTCTTATATTTTTTGGTAGAGTGTATTGAACTAGTGAACTAAATGAACTAGAAGAGCGAACTAGTTCACTAAAAAATTTGAACTAAATTGAGCGCTCTTTAAAGTGAACTAAAATGCACAACCCTATTGGTTGAGGCCCTGGTCCACCCCGGACTGTAGCGCCACCTTAAGTAAGTAAGTAAGTAACCGTAACTGTGGACACACGCAAGGGGAAGAGGAACTCAACAAATTTGGCGTGTAAAACTGGAGACAGCTAGCCAAAAACCGACCCAGCTGGAAGAAGCTTGTTGGTTGGTCCACCCCAGACTGTAGTGCCACCTTAAGTAAAAGTAAGGTCAGGACGAATAGGTGGAAGTGGGCTCATGTAACTTCCTTTGTAAATGTCCTAGCCTAGTTAGAACTAAAAACACAACCTCCGCAGAATACTTCTTCTGCAAACTGGGTGACAAGTGTCTTTTCAGCCACCAAGAAGCATCCTGACTTCATTCGGAAATCAGGATGGTTTTGGGAGGCACCCCAGTCCATACCCAAGACTTTCAATAAATCCCTCCTCTTCCCTCGCTATTCTATATTTCTCACATTTTGGGGAGCACATTGGACCCATTGAGATTCAACCTAACCTAACCTATCACAGTTTTCGCATCCCATCATCCATGTTTAAGACGAAGACTGAACTTTTCGTTTAAGGACTATGACATCGAGCATGGCTAGTGCAATTGATCTGGGTGACTCGAAGCAGCGTGATCGACATAGTTAATAGGGTGTCACTTTGGTATGGCGAACAAAATACTGTTCAGATTTAAAATCTAATACCTGCCAGAAGTTGCATTAGGATTGTAGGATTAAGAATATATGAAAAAAATTTTGAAATAAGATGGTGTTGTAGCTCGCTAAACAACAAGGTTAATTTTCGAAAACTGTGTTCTTAGTACTTTTTATGTCTATTGCTTGGATACGATTATAGTTAATCCGAGCTGATTTAAATAATTAAAATAATTTTGCATAAAGTATACAAACAATTAAAACGAGAAAAATTTCAGTCAATACAAATTTGAATTAAAAATTCGAAATCACTCAAAATTGTATTTCAATTTTCAAGTGCGACAGATATTAATAATTTTTTCTTGAATCAATTTTTACTTATCCGCTGAAACTAGGTGAATTAGTGAGTCATGACCAGTTAAGTCAAAAATAAAAGTTTAGTTTCAAATTTTTCGCAGTTTGAGGATTGCCATCTAATTTTTTCAAAATTTAAAATAATTTTCAAAATCAACACACGTGCTCTACAAAGCCGGGTTAGCGTATACCTCTCGAACATGAAAAAAATAGTGTCAGACCAGTTTTACGGTTGAAAGCCCTTGCCAGACGAGCTTGACATTTTCAAAGTAAAAAAAAAAACAAAAATCCGGTTTTGCACTTTTTTTTTGCAATGATTTTTTTCAAATTCAGGTAACTACAAATTTTTCTTTTTTTTTCAAAGTACAAGTATACTCTTGGAGGATTTGTCAGTTCCTCGCAAGAGGCAGTACCTCGAATAAAACATTTCTGTTTTTAGGTGGCACGGCTGGGAATCGAACCCACACCTTCGGCATGACAGTCCTACGCACTAACCATCAAGCCACGAGGTTATTTTTTTATTTTATTTTTATTTTAAGTGTATGTTTTAAGTAGTTTGTTGCTTACTAACTACTAACATTACACTAAGTGATGAGCCTGATAAGCACTTAATTTGTGTTTGGCAATTCTTTGGTCGCAAGATGTTGCTTGTACTAAGCTCTCTTCGGCAAAGATCTGATAAAAAAAGGGTGCTTTTGCACCCCCCTCTCCAAAATGCACCCTCTACGTGGTTTTCTCTTCTTCAATGACCCCTTTGAAGATTGCTAAAATAAAATCCCATGAACGTCTTAGTTCCTTATTGCCCTGCTTTTTAGCACACAATCAAAAGCATAAAACAAACGTTTTTGGTGTTCTTTTCAAGCTTTTTTTGCGAGCCAAAACCATTAACTTAAATGAAAATTTCAAATGAAGAATTTAATTTTAATACGTAAAGCAACTTTTGAAAGGTATTAGATGTGGAAATTCCAGAGATGAAATAAATGACACACCCAAATAGTTAAGGATAGAAAGACTATCGCGTTTCAAGCAGCCAGCCTTCATAGATCAGGATCCCTCTACAAGTCCATAGAAGAATATTTGGAAAACGAAATGCTAAACCACTTCAAGGCCTTGATTATAGATCAAATACTTGAATTAATTAAAAAAAGCATAACCGGGCTTTTGGATTAATATTTGCCCAAAAAATGTATATAAATATAATTTTAAATTTGATTTAAGTTTTAATTTAATTTAAAAATAATATTTATTTAATCCTTTAAACAGGTAATTTTGTCCCCAAGTCTAAAGAGCATGCTAATTGAATGTAACCAAAAAAAGCAATTAACTTAATTAATTGTAGTTTTGTTTTAATTTTTATTTAATAAATGCATGCTGAGGGTTGTAAATATATGTATCATAGAACACAAATAAGGATTTTTAAAAATCGAATAAAAAAATAAATAATTGGAGTCTATATTGGTTATATGATGTACATATACGTAAACTTCTGCTATTAAAATTATAAATTAATAAATTTTCAAAATTTAACTTTAAAACAGATAACATTTATCTATAAGCAAATCAATAATTAAGCCCAACGTCATTAAAACGTTGGACTTATTCAAAAAAACCTGGTTTGGTATCAGTTTATTTGAGATTTTATCTTAAAGGACTTCATCAAATCTTCGATTGTACCCCATTGATTGTTTAAAAAAAAACAACAATAACAAACAAAAAAGTTAATGGAGCACAACCAAGACCTGACGACCTAAGATATAATGCAACTTCCGTTTTCCTGAAAGTTCGCACCAAGCAGAGAGTTCTGATATTATTTCTTATCTACGCGCGTTGAGAAGATTCAAATTTTTTGTTTTTGTTTTGTTGCGATGACGATTTTTGAAGAACGAAGGACGATTGAAGGCAATAATATAAATCAAATGACCTTTTGTGACGACGTGACATTACTTACCCAGTGACACACGAGCGGGTACAGCTCCTTGATCTAACCAGAATGACACCCAAGACACAATGACCAACATACAGCAGGGAATGTAGATTTGGATAAGGTAATATGAGAACTCTCGCTTGAATAGTAAATCGACTTTCAGACAACTGTATTCGCCTAAAATGAGAAACATAGGAGAAAAAAAAAATAAAATCTGTCAGTATAAATGTTTTGCGTTGTATTTCTTGGATATACAAAATGAATAAAACATTAACAAAGAAAAGAGTAGAGAGAGAGAGCATGCGACTACATTAATAAGTTGATTTATGTTTTTTTTGTCTCGTGTTGTGTGATTGTGAATGCCTTAAGTGTTTTGGTGTTAATTTAAAAAAATCTATGGAAACAAATTAGACCTAAAATATTAGAAAACCCGGATTCCGGACTACTTACCCGTATTTGTTTTGCTGTTACAATAATCAGTCAAGAATTTTTCCAAGGTAAAGCGTGGTAGGTGTAAGTTTTTCACCACTTGCACGGGATCGCCTTCCTTCCAAAGGAAGACTAAATCATTTGTAGTCCAACCATCTGTCGTGGAGGTGAACAGAAATACATTGAAATATTGATTGATTGTTTTGATTTTAATTTCGAATAAAATAATTATGAATTTGAATGATGACTTTTTGTTCAACTTACAACTAGCCATTCGTAGGGAACATATTTGTCTATCCAATGGATATAGTTTTAAATTCATTGGACATGCTAGTGTGAGTGATATTCGTATACTGTACAGCACGGAACCATTTGGGAAAATACGTATATAAACATTTGGCATGATTATGTTGTGGAAATGTCCTTCTTTTTCGTTGGAGAAGAACAGATCGGGCATCCAGACTCGATTTGCTTCAGTCAGTGTTAAATATTTTAGCCGACCTAAAAATATAGTAATTATTTTATTAATTATATAATTACAATTAATTTGTATTAGTTAAAAATTTGAGTCAACATTTTTAGAACCCAGTTCAATTACATATGTCAAAAGAGAATTATACAAATGCCACAAATGGACGCCTGAACGTTTTGTTTTTCAAAAGAACAAAAAAATCTTCAAATAATTCTTCCCACAGTGTACATTATTCGATTTCCTGTGCATCTGTCAAAATAGAAAGAGAATGACAGATCCTATACCTCTTCTACAAAAAACTGTAGGTCCCCTCCATTCCTGCCAACAACACGCACACATGAATGGTCGAGAGTTGTAAGTCACTAGGCCCTGGTTCTCCGCGAGCTGGTGCGCCACCCAATTTATTTATTTATTTATTTATTTGTATTACCTTAGATTTAAAGAGGTATACCGTGAAACAGACACGAAAGCTTTCAAAGGTCCCCCCCAATACCCCAGGCTTCCTAAGAAAATACCGGACAAACCTGGGTGTAGGAGCCACTTATTACGGGTGATTCATTTGATTGATGGTTTTCCGAATCATAGATGGCTTATCGACGAAGACTTTTGACTTCACATAATTCTAAAAACAAATAAAAACGAAAGGTGTGATATCAAACGGTCTAGGAAGCATGTTGACAGGTTCAAAATGCGAAATTAGCAGCTTACCAAAATGATTTCTCAATAAAGCCATTGTTCCGCGTACTTTGGGTGGCATAACTTACTCTTGTTGAAACCGAATATCACGGACTTCAATTTAAGGTAGCAAATTGTCCGTCATAATGGTGCCAGCCAAAGCCATTGACGGTTATGTTCTGTCGGGCTTTATTTTAAAAGATATACGGACCGATGCAATGATTTCACCAGCCTATGAACCACGCGCCAAACAGTGTAATTTTGTGAATGCAAGGGTTCTGAGACTCCCTTCGGGTTGCTTATCAATACAAATGCGGCAATTTTGTTTATTGACGTTAAGTTCCGAAAACTACATCAGCGCAAACTGCAAAAGTCTTCTGTTCGAAAACGCAAATACAAATTTTGAAAAGCTAGAGAGCGTGATGGTAAACTTCAAATTAGTGATGTATCAAACCGCTTATTTTTAAAACTTTAGGTAGAACTATAATAGTCGGAAGGCCATTTAAGTGGTCGTACGAAACCGAGCAAATACAGGGAATTTATATGTTGCGCCCATAATTGCGATGTGGTACTGTACGTCTAGTCTTCGTTAACTTTTGGCGTCGGACGTGAAGAGCGCTCACCGACCGCTCTTTCGTAAGTGGGCGAATGCAAAAATCAAAATGGTGGAAGCAAACTAAAAAAAGATTGGTATAGTGCATAGGTTTCAACTTTTCTCTTTTGTTTGAAGAATGTGAAGTAAAATCTTCAAATCAATTTATATCACATCAAATTTTCGTGGTTTCGCAAAGTAAATAATTAAGAGCCTATCACTCTGTACTGTGAATAAGTATAATAAAATTAACATTGAAAAAACATTTACATATTTACATTTTTTTTTTACTTTCAACCACTTAAATGCGTTATGGGTGACTTATGAAACTAACGTTTCGGACAGTCCTTTTTCGGTTGGTTTTGACATAAACTTCCAACAGCTTCCGCCTATTATAGTTCTACCTTCTACCTTTAAGCAAACCGAGTTGGCCAACTTGATTTGCAGCTAAATGATTTAATAGTTTTGTTCGTCAGTTTTGCATGATTTGGTTCGGTTTTCTTTGAGTCGTTTTATAAGGCTGTGCATCAAAAGCAAATAGAGTTTGCAAACTGAGTTGTTCATTTGGATATCCGTAGCATTAGGAAAACTGTAAACATTTCTGATTTTTGTAAGGGATTTTTCAATCCATCGAAAAATCCCTCAATTGAACTTGAAAGTTCATGACTTGAAAGATGCAGGTTGAGCTATATTTTGACAGAAAAGGTGTATTTCGATCCAAATGTCACAAAATTGCCTTAAATCACCTTCTTCCGGAGGAATGAGAAATTCTGATAATTTAAGCGGGTTTTTTTTATCCATCAACATCGTGGACATCCTTCAATTAATACTGACAATTCATACCTTAACAGATGGAAAAAGAACTATATTTTGACAGAAATAGTGTAATTCGTTCCAAGTGTCAGTCAATTGCCCTAAAATAACATTTTCCAAACAAACTTAAAATTTCTGAGTTTTTTGAGGTTTTTCACTCCACTTATATATGTCTGCTTGGCAACTTAAATCTTAGTAAAAATTCGAATGACTTCACAAGTTTTACAGGTTATGAACAGCAGCAAATCAGCCATCACTATCGGGTGAATGCATCTCAGTTAGATTTATATTCGATTTCAATTATTTGGTTCGTATCGACTGTAACAAAACAAATAACATTTTCAGACCGAGTAAATGAAAAACACAACCGAAGTCTTACTTTGCTTACTCTAACAAACCGAACCGAAACTGAGTACCGAGTTTTCTTTCGGTTCAGTTCAAATAGAAGCCAACTCGTTTTAAATTTGTATTCAATTCCAATAATTTCGCTCGGTCCGAATGCTACAAAGCAAACAGTGCGTACAGTACAGAACAGAATGAGTCGATGCCAAACCGAGTGGTTATGGATACATACCGAAACCGAATCGATAGCATTCATTTTTCATTTTCAAACAAACCATACTTCAACCGAAACCGAACCCAATTTGTCTTTCGGCGCATGTTCAATGTAATTCGGTTTAAGAATAATTTAAACCAGTTCAACTCGGTTTGTGCCTAAGGCCCATTTCACACATGCCCGGCAGCCGGTTAGCCGTCATCGGATACCCGGTTTTCAACAAATGAACCGGTTCCAGCATGTTTGAAAGCTTCCATAAGATCATTAGCCAAATGACCGGTTAGCCGGAACCGGGTACCCGGTTGCCGGCTATGTGTGAAATGGCTCTAACTCGGTTTGACTCGGTTTAGTAAACCGAGTTGACACATCACTACTTCAAATGCGTTTGCAAGTAAATTGACTGACGTAGAACAAACCGATTTTGTGCAAGCAGGACGATTGCAGCTGTGTTCACTTGGCCCGCTAAAGTATCCAATTTTTGTTTTCGTAAAAGATGACCATTTAAATGACCACTTTTGACCACCCTTAAACTTTTTTTGACCACCCACAGTTTTCGAGAAAATTGAAGAACGCTGCGCCTCAAAAATCGTTTTTTTTTTTTCAAATTTGATTAATGTTTTCGATAGATAGTTTTTTGAAAATCAATGAAAATTTCTATTTTGTTCCAAGGCTTTAAAGACAATTTTACACCGATCCAAAGTGGTTTCGCCCATATGACAAAAATGAAAAAATTAAACTATTTTCTTTCAGTGTAAAGTATTTTTGTTTCATAGAACATGGTTCAATGTTTACCGTTACAAACATTTTGACATTTAAATCACATGTTATCTGTTTGATTTTCAGTTCTAAAGTGGGCGCATTTATTAATTTTTGTGAACAAAAAAAAACACGTCATAGTGAATAATAATTAAAGTTTTTTTTTTCTAATAAAGTGTAATAATTGAATATTTTTCGGGATGGAATTAAAAAAAGAAGGTGTGTAAATTATTTTATTCATTCAATATTGCCGTTTGCGTGCTTGATTTTTAAATTATTTTTGTATTAATATGACCAACTAGGGTAATTTTTTGAATTCTTTCAATAGTTAAACAAGTTTTTTGTATAGTTCCGAACCTGATACAGGCATAAAAGTTTTTGTGTTATGTAGGTAGATTAAATTATCAGCTTTCAGAAAAACATAATTTTAAGACCCACAATCACCCACATGCAGGGCAATTTATGTTATAGTCTTATCATTTTTGAGCACTTATTTTTTATTTTTCTGTACATAATTTTCTTCAGGCAAGATGTATTTTTGCTCGCTGTGCATAAGGAACATTTTCGATATTTGGGTATTGAAAGACGGCGAATTTTGTAAAAAGAAAAACCAAGTTTTCAATTCTGTGATGGAAAATATAAGTTTAGAAAACATAGAAAATTTAAACTTTGAATGCTTAAAATCAAGAATTTTTAACATTTGTGAAAGTTTTAATGTTAAAATGAAGGAGTGCAGATATAACCAAAAATACTTATTCAAAAAATATTTGGATTGGTTTAATAGTGTTGAAAAAATACCATGTCCACTAGAAGAAACTGTATCTGCATCGACATCAAAAGATTCTGTGAAACGCGGACGGCCACGAAAGGTTTTTTCAGAGTGTGGTATAAGAACCAAGCAAAGACGAATATGTGAGGTTTCTAATTATGATGATTCCATTGCTGATTCTATGCGGAACAATTCATCATGGAGCAAGGAACTTTCTCCTGTCGATACCAACGACATCCTATCACTTGTTGCTGAGACTAAGTTGACTAAACATCAATATTTACTGTTACGAAATTTTATAAACACAAAACTATCCGCTTCATTTTTTCCATCTTATAACAATCTTTTAGCGGCTAAACAAAATTGTTATCCGAAAAACATTAACGTCACCGAAAATTCAGCTGAAATTGAACTCCAAAGTCTTTTGGATCACACTGCCTCTAGAATAGCACAATCTCAAAAAGATGTTTTTTGTAAACTACCTGTTGAATCTTTAGAAAATTTAGTTTTAATTGGAAAATGGGGGTTTGACGGCAGTAGTGGTCATAGTGAGTATAAACAATCATTTTCGGATGGTACGCTCAAAGATGATAATTTGTTTGTTACCTCATATGTTCCGTTAAGGCTAGTTGATTCAAGTAAACAAATTATTTGGAGTAATCCCCGTCCTTCGTCAACTAGATATTGTAGGCCGATTAGATTTCAGTTTAAAAAAGAGACAACTGCAGTATCTATTGAGGAAGAGAGGTACTTTAAAGAAAAAATAGCTCATTTAGGTAAAACTATTATTCAAATTAACGGTAAGGACATGTCGGTTGGCCACTCTTTGCAATTAACCATGGTTGATGGAAAGATCTGTTCAGCTCTAAGTGGCACAAGCTCTTCCAGGTGTTACATCTGCAATGCTAAACCGTCGGAAATGAACAACATCGATAAATTAATGTTTAGAAAGACCGCTTCATGTTGAAAGATTTGAGTTCGGATTATCTCCCCTCCATGCCTGGATACGCTTTTTTGAATATTTTATTCATGTTGCATATAGGCTTGACGTTAGAAAGTGGCAAATAAGAACTAAAGAGGAGAAGGAACAATTTTTAGGGAAAAAGCAATACATTCAAACAGAATTTAGAAACAAACTTGGATTGCTTATAGATCACCCTAAAACGGGTGGCTGTGGAACATCCAACGATGGAAATACCGCTAGAAAGTTTTTTGAGAAAAGTGATATTTCTTCGGAGATAACAGGCTTGGATAAGAGTTTAATCGATAGGTGTGCAACTTTATTAAAAACAATGTCTTCGGGTCATAACATTGATGTTTTAAAGTTTCAAGACTTTGCTTTAGTGACAGGAAGAAGATTAGTGGCTTCATATCCTTGGTACAACCTTCCAGCATCTATTCATAAGATACTAATTCATGGATCAGATGTCATACAAAATGCTCTTCTACCTATAGGCCAATTATCCGAAGAGGCAGCTGAGGCTAAAAATAAAGACATAAAATCTTTTAGATTAAAACACACTAGGAAAGTTTCGCGTATAGCAACTAACCAAGATTTAATAAATCAATTACTTATTACTTCCGACCCATATATAACAAGCTTAAGAAAATTATCGGAAAAGAAAAACTTATCTATGCCAAAAGATGTTCTAGATTTACTATGTGATACATAAAATATTAATTTTATTTTTTTAAGAAAGTGGATATTTTTATTTTTATTATTTCATTATTTATTAAAAATGTATTTACTATATTTATGTAGATTCAAATTTGATTCTCTTATATGAACTTAATGAGTGAAATTCTTGTATTTATGTAATAAAACTTGTGTAAGTAAGTAAGTGATTTAATAAACAAAATATAATTTACTTAACATAAAAAACTTAAACTTTTGATATAAAAAAATCAAAAGGATACCACAAAAATATAAGTGAACAAACGAACTTTTTTTGGCAGTAAGCGCATAAGTGGGTGTGTCAAGAGGCGGAAATGTTGCTTTATTGATTTCTTACTAAATTGGCTATCATATCTGAAAGTTTGATTACAATTGGATGAGTGGTTTAAAAGTTATTGAATTTTGACGCTCTCTCCATACAACGTAAACCACTGTGCGATCCTAATGGCGGAGATATATCGAAGGGATACTTTAACATTACCTATATTTCATCTAGTTCTATCCAAGTTAGTTAGACAGACTAAACGCATGTTGTTCTAACTTTTAAAATAAAATGATGCAGAATATGAATGTCAAATCTGTTGAGATGGCCTGCACTTCAGGAAATGGTCGAAAATTGAGAAATTAATGCACATGAAAGAATTAAAAGAATACTTTTGCATTGAACTGTTGCGAATAATACAATTTGAAAGGCACTAGACACTCAATTCTATGCTGTTAAATAAGATTGATTCTTAAAAGTCTGGCATAAGACATTGCAACTAATTTTAAAATCACGACAAAAAATTAGAGACTATGATGACTGGGCACAACGAGTGTAATGAAAGCCTCATGTATCACAGCCTTAGTAACGTTCCTTTACAAAGCTCGACTTGATGTATTCCCAAAAAAAAAAAAATTTCAACAGATTGTTCTTATGCGCGAAGCATATTAAAGAAGAGCCAGCACCAAGCACCAAGCACCAAGCACCAAACACCAAGCACCAAGCACCAAGCACCAAGCACCAAGCACCAAGCACCAAGCACCAAGCACCAAGCACCAAGCACCAAGCACCAAGCACCAAGCACCAAGCACCAAGCACCAAGCACCAAGCACCAAGCACCAAGCACCAAGCACCAAGCACCAAGCACCAAGCACCAAGCACCAAGCACCAAGCACCAGCACCAGTTCAAACTTTTTCCAACTTTTTCAAGTGTAAAAAGTTATCAAAATTAGAAAATACAGGTTTTTTGGGAGTCTAAATATGTTTTTTTCTTCCCAAATTTTGTATTTGGAATATTTTTTCAAAAACCATGGAAAGAAGTAAGTTGATTTGAAAATAAAATTAAACAAAAAATAGACTTTCTAGCGACATGGTAAGAATCATAATTTCCCAGAAAAAAACAATATTTTTGAAATTTGACCATTTTTAAAGTCACAATATCTCGAAATGGAGCGTTCGAATCGAAAAAGTGTTGTAATATTTAATCTACGGATTATAAATACACTAGTTTACATGGTTTTTTCACTGCAAAGTACGACTCATTCTATAAAGGATATTTTTGGCGCTGAAATTTTCCGAAAACAAATATTTCGTAATCTCTATTTCTAAGGCGGAATGGTTTCTAATACTGTTGGACTGAGAATTCCGTAACTGTTATTTTTGAACCTTCCAACGGATTTTCGTATGTCCTAAGCATAGAAATATGGAAAATTATTGTCTACAATAAATGTGATGACGGAACGTACATATAAGGAATGTCTTAAAATTTAAAGTTCCGTAAGAAAATGTTAATTTATATTTGGTGGTGGGTCTGATGGAGTAGCGTCTGACGGAGGAGGTTCTGGAGGTGGATCTGAAGCTGGGGCAAATGAACATCCCTTTTTTAAATGTGTAAATTTTTCATAAATTTTTTTATTGGTTGGTGATTCTCTGCCAACTGAAATTTCTTTATCGAAAATTTTCAATAATCAGAACTCATTGGAAACAATTTAAGGCGTGTTTTTTTTATCATCGGGATCTGGATCTGGATCTTCTTTTAACACGCGTTACAAAAACAACTGAGAAAATTTCCCATTATTTTGTTTTTGTATTACGTGTAAAACTTAATCCAGATCCAGATCCCGATGATAATAAAACACGCCTTTTATAAACTCTGAAAAAGCATTTTGGTGCGACCTTTAAAAACAAAAAATATAGGGAAATGTGCTAAAACTTCAATAGAATATAATGACAATCTCTGTTTTTTTTTGTAATTTTTTCCTTCTCTGTTTGAAAATATTTTTGTTGTGGTTCTGATTGCCTGTTATGTTTTGACATCTTAAAATTTTACTTCCCTTTTTCAGTATCTTTTTTTCCGTTTCTGGAGTCTGTTTTGCTGAACAGCAGCATTGCATAGAATATTTCTCTTTTGTTTGTCCGAAGTAGTGCTAACATTCTTAAGCCTAGTAGCATTACGCTGCTGATGCGAAAGGAAATTTTTAGTTGGTCTCCAACAAGAAAACGAAATGCTTACGAAAACAAAGTGGACAAATATTCATTGACAGTTGCACAATTTAAAACAAATTTAAATGTAAAAAAATTACCAGCAGCCATGCTGTCTGTAATGAATGAATCAACAAAAATAAATACGAAAGAACACAAAACTATAATTTTTTCGCACGAAAATAAAATTGTCTGGGTAGTTATGTGATTGTGTAAAATGTGTAGACTTCTCCAAATAATCTGCTACATTTACCAGTTTCGCTTGTCGAACAGGGGGTATTGCAAAACGAAAAGTAGAACTAAATGTTTCGTTTGTGAGTTCGTTGTGTCATTTTTGTATGGGATTTTTCGCTTTGCTTCACAGCGTAGTACGCTGAGCGTACTAGTAGTCCAGGAGCCGACCTTAAAATTACCTATCTCATCGCGGCCACGCAAAAATTGGATGCCAACTGATAGCTTTAGTACAAACATCTACAAAACTCTTCGTCGGACAAACTTTATCTGGTCGCAATGGTTAGAAAATGCAATTTTCAGGTTGTATTTTCCGCTAAATGTACCTATAATATAAGCAACTGCTATAAATGGGGTATCAAATGAAAGGTAGGACTCTCCTCCACACGATACCAATGGTTGGACATTTTTTGCATCTTTGGATGAAAATTAAAAATAAGTGGTTACGGCCACTTTCCTAGTTATTTGATATGATTTTACTCAATTTTCCCTGATGCTGAACGCAGTGTTAAGAAAATACCATTTTTTTTATGGTCTGACTCGTCGCAATTGCCAAAAAAAAGTCTGTCCGACACTGAGGAACAGGGACTTAGTTCCCTAAACTTTAATGATTTGGAGACACTAAATTCATTGATACTGCCTATTTATTTCTCTTATAAGTGAGGGCTTCATAGTTTGTGTCAGAGTTTGGTTCAGAAATTTGGTCTAAATTTAGTACAAATCTGTATTGGAATTACTTTCATAATTATGTAAGAACTTACTGTAAATTAGGGTGGTCTTTAAAAAAAAGGTCATCCCGGATGGGCCCAAATCGGCTCTAAATGAAGAAAAAAAAAAATTCCTTAATTTTTTCGGATTTTTATTTTCATCCCCTATAGTCGCTGTAGGGGTAAATTAAATTTACCCTTTTTTTTGCTGACTAGAAAATTCGCGTATAGTCTGCCAAAAAAATTCAGAGCATGTAGGTGGGAACTAGTCAAGAAAAAAAATCCGGAGGGGGTAATATCACCCCCGCTTGGACGGGAGGGGCAGTTTAATAAAATTATTGCATACAATTGACAAAAAATAACTAAAAACAACGGCAATACTTACAGTAATGTTTTGTAGCTTTCTTAAAAGCCAGAGAAATCCATTCTTACGGTTTGTTTTTAAATTAAGTTGTTTTGATGAACAGTTTTGGCAAAAAATTGTTTCAAACTCAACATTTTGAAGAAAAATTACAATTTTTGTTTAAACTATAGGTTTGAAAACAGATTTAGCTGAAATTGTTTATTCAAAGAATTTTATTTTATAATCAACTATTAAATGGACTTTTGGCTTTCCAAAAAGCTACAAAACATAACTGCAAGTGTTGCCGTTTTTATTTAATTATTTTTTTTCTATTTTATGCAATTATTTTATTAATTTGCCCCTCCCGTCCAAACAGTGGGAGATATTACCCCCCTCCGGTAGGATTTTTTTTCTTGTATACTTCTCATCTACATGCTCTGAATTTTTCGGCAGATTTTACAAGTATTTCCAAAAAAAAGGGAAATTTAATTTACCCCTACAGCGACTATAGGGGATGAAAATAAAAATCTGAACAAATTAGGGAATTTTTTTTCTCCATTTAGAGCTGATTTAGGCCCATCCAAATATTAAAACTCAAAAAACCCATTATATAGACCACCCTAGTGAACATATGTACATACTTATCTACCGTAAGAATTTAACGAAATGAATCAATAAAACTATCGTTGGAATTGATCCCTTGCTTTAAAAGAGGGGAGTTTAGCTTCCCTTTTATCAAAACAATAATTAATTTTCTTACCTTGGATGTCATCGAATTTTAGACGTTCGTCAGTCCATTGCTCTCGAAATGTTAACTGCACGCTGTATTCCTATATTATACACATTTCAATATTAGTTCAAATAATAAATAATTTTAAATTTAATTATTAGATAATGCTTAATTTACTTCATAATAGTGGGAATTAATTCTTATAATATTTTCATTTTTTAAGGATAGGTAATTGTTTCTCTTTTATTTTATATTTGCATATTTTTTTCTCAATTTGGGATCAATAAGGATGCAACAAGACAAACTATAATTTCAACGCATTTCATGCGGTATACATAGGTATAAATATCAAAATACATAATATATTCGCCAAGATGCACAAACAAAGCAGTTGTTGTATATAATAAAGATAAGCACAAGCAAGATAGCCGCATAGTACATGGCAATATACAAATTAAAATTTTACTTTTAAGCATTAAGTTACAAGATTATCAGGCATGTACATATATACGCAAGGCATGATGGGTAAATCTATTAAGCAAATTAAAATCAAAATGCGTCAATGTTTAACAATTATTATAGTCAAATAGTCAAACACATGCGTCAGCAGCCAAACATGAAGAGCAAAGTCAAGAAAATTCCAGAGTATAGATAGTCACAAGCATGATTTAAGGCATTTCGGGACTTTATGCTAAATGATTTCTTTAAGTAGTTTTGTTTGTTATATTTTTTTAAGAGGGGCAACGAAGGAAGGTTGTTTATTTTTATTTTTTATAAAACAGAAGCGATAGATAAATTAAATAATAATAAAAACCAAAAGCAAACAAAACAAAAAAAAAAGAATTAAACAAGTGAACTGATTGAAATCAAGAGCAAAATGATTTTAAGTGAATTAAAATTTAACAAAAAACAAAAACGATTTTTTATTCAATTAACTTAATAATAATGTAGTAAATGTTTTCTTAAAAATATTTATATAATTTCAAACAAAATAAGCTAGCTACTATTTTTTTGTTTTCTTGGTTATACTAAAATAATATTATTCCCGTTTATCAATTTGTTTTAAATACATTATTTGCTTGCTCGGCTTAGCGTTTGAAAAAGCTATTACCTCCAAAAATCCTGAAAAATCAAAGAAGTATATTAATGTCCTTTACAAAAAAAACTTTAAATTGTTGTTGTTGTGCTTTGTGGGTGTCAGGTGTTAGTAAGTAGGTAAGTTGGTATGGATGATTCTGAGATGAAAATAAATAATTAAATCAGACGCGCGGTTTAAAGGAAATTGCTTTGGGTGAGGTTTTAATAAAACAAAACAAAAAATTTGATGAAAATCAAACAAAGCAGCAATATTTTTATGAGATCATACATAACAAATGGATTGCTGCATTTATTACTACATCCTTAACTTAATCTTAAGTTTTATAAATAATAGTCGTTGAGTGGACCGAAAGCTCTATTTATTATTCCCTTCACTTTTCATCAAATATGTATACATTTTTGGCATATTCCTACATTTTTGGTTTAACATTAAAAATATTAAAACAATACTTTCTAACTTTAATAATATGTATTTATTTTTCGTACATATAAAATAGTAAATAACTTAAAGACGGATTTTTCTGTAATTTAAATCTGTTACTATCAGGATCAACGATGAAGTAAACATTTCGAAATGTTTCTGAATTTACGTTTATGTATTTATGTTTGTTTTTTTTTTTTTCTTATATCTCCTAACGACTTATTAAATATACTTATGTATCTTGATTTGACAACATTTTATTGTATGTGTTTGATAATAAATAAATGCTCTTCAGTCTTGTTCTTTTTTATAGCGGTTACTTAGATACAAAGTGCATTTTTGTTGTCACTCTCAAAGCACATTACACACTTAAAAGCTTACGTTAAAAATAAAATAAAATCAAAGTTTAATTTTTATTTACAAATATTACCTTTAGCACTAATATTTTAAATTTTTGGATATATGACTTTTAATATATAATTTTACATAATTCAATACTTAAATATAAATTAAACTTAGCATTCAATATAATACAAAATTTTATTTATATGTTTATTCTCGATTATAGAAAAATTTGTTATTGAATGATTACTGATTGAAATTTGGTGGGCTCACTGGTCAAGCTTACATACGTTTAAAATTGTGAGTAACTAAGTAATAAAGAGAAAACTTGCCAAGTAAATCCACCAGATTTCAATCAGTAATCATTAAATACCAAATTTCTGTTATAATTTGGAGTTGTTTCGATGTTACTATGCTTAAGATATTTGCAGAAGCGTAGGAAGGGGGGGGGGGGGCAGAGGTGGGTACAGCCCACCTTAAAAAGGTTATTGCCCACGTTAGACAAATTGGCAGTAAAACCTTTCTGGTTCTAACTCACGGAAAAAGCAAGATTGAACTATACTATGAAGGACATTTCAGACACCAAAATTTATATTTTGCCTTTAGTTACATGTGGTTATCACCAGGGGTGGAGTGGGGAACGAAGGGCCTACCGAGACTTTTAGAAAAAGGGCCATAGTCTCAGAATGCAATAACTCGTGAAATGGTTGAAATTAAAAGTTGATATTGCAGACATTTCTTGAAAGTCAATTTTTTAAATTTCTTAACCCTTAACCACCTATTTCAGTCCGCTAACCACCTAGACCTATGTTTGGCTCGCAGATTATTACTCTGAATTCAGGATTTCATGGAAATGGAATAATCATGGAAATTATTAGAGAAAATAGAGAAGCATGAAATACGACATTTAAATTAGCTAAAACAACTCTTTTGACTGTTTGAGGTGATAAAAAAGATTGCCATCGTAACTCTTGAATGAATATAATTGTGTGGAAAAAAAGTTAAAAATCATTGGAGCGGTTTAAAAAAAAAATGTATATATAAAATTCTTAAAACATTTTTAAGGACAAATTTTGGAATGTAACCTTAAAGTTTATATTTATGTGCGTATAAGAAAACTAAAAAAAATGTCAACTCGTTTTTGAGAAAATTTTTTCCTAAATTCAAAAACTTTTTTTTAAATTTTGATATGCAATATTATATAAGCTTTATAAAGAGTATAATCTTTCCCTTGTTCAAAAAAGGAGATGCTAATGACCCAGGAAACTATAGGGGTATATCATTCCTAAATACACTGTGCAAATTATTGTTCACCAGCATACTGTTAGTTCGTTTAACAGCTTGGGTTGAACGCAATGGACTTATTAGTGAGTATCAAGCTGGTTTTAGGACAAACTTTTCAACAGTCGATAACATTTTTGTTTTAACAAATATTGGAAGGATATTTCTGAAAAAAGGTAAGAAACTTTATGCTTTTTTTGTTGATTTCCGTGCAGCGTTTGATTCGGTGGATAGGAGAGCACCTTTCTTGAAACTTAGTAGCAAAGGATTGTCATTCAAAATGCTTCGGGTTCTAGAGAGTTTGTACACGAACAACCAATCAGCAGTATGGGATGGAGATTCTACTTCGGATTGGTTTAGCACTTCTACAGGAGTTAAACAGGGTTGCCAACTTAGCCCACTCTTCTTCAGTCTTTTTTGGATGATCTACTTGGGAGCCTGCCTGGAGGCATAGAATTCAATAACTCCAATATGAAAGGACTAATGTTTGCAGATGACATTGTTTTGTTAGCGGAAACACCCAATATGCTGCAGCTAATGATTAATAGGCTTGAAGAGTACTGTCAACAATGGAATCTTGTTGTAAACACCGGGAAGTCCAAAATTTTGATATTCCGAAACAATACTGGAAGATACTCGATGAATGAAAGGTGGAACTTGGGTCCTGACCAAATTGAAGTTGTCAAAGAGTATAGATACCTTGGAGTAACACTTACACCTAGACTGACCTTCAACTTACACCTCCAAAACAAGTTAAAAGAGTCAAAGAAAGCTTTAAGCTGCTCTTGGAAAAATTTACTTGGTAAAAAAGATGTCATTTTCAATGCAAAATATAAACTTTTCGAAGCAACGGCAAGATCGATAATGTGCTACGCATCCCAAGTATGGGGGTACGAAGAATACGATGAAGTGGAGAAACTCCAAAGATATTTTCTGAAGCATATTTTTAGGCTGCCAGTTAATACACCAAATTACATGCTTCATGTCGAAACTGGCCTACCACTCCTTCGGTTATTCACTCTAAGACTTCATTTTAAATATATTTTAAGAGTAATTGAGCTTCCGGATCATCGACTCCCGAAAATAGTCCTTAAGCTGCTTATTGACAGAGGAGTGAACTTTATTCTAAAGTGGCAGCAAATGATTGAGGAATTAGAAATGGAGCTGTCCTTAAGATGGGAAGACCGATTCAGTTGGGCAGCAGGTTTTGATGAAATTTTGCGTAAACTAGATGAGAGTATCCACAAAGGATTTATGGATAAAGCAGCAACTTCTACAAGTCGATTGATCTATAAAACATTGAATCATAGTTTAAAGGAGAGGAACTATTTCAACGAAAACATCAATATTAATGTAATAAGCACGGTGTTCAAGACGAGAGGAGAATTGTTGCCTTTGAATTTCAAGCCATACAGAGAGGATCTTCCAACCAATTGTACGTTGTGTAACTTAAGGGAAAAGGAAGACACTTACCACTTTTTGGGAAAATGCCCAATTCTTCAAGAATCGAGAAGATTGCACTATAACCAATCCACTCTATCAAGAGATGAAGTAAATGAGATGCTAAACGGAACAAATTGGAGCTTACTCTGCAGCTATGTATCAGATGCCTTAGCGTATAGGAACCAGTACATGGGTAGTTAGAACCCACCTTTTTATGTTTCAAATCATTAAAATTGATAAAATTTACAGAGAAGAAGGAAAAACCTCAAACTTTTGCTTTTCTTTATTTTTGTGTTGCAAATCACTTTAAAATTGTTTAAAAATAATCACTTTAAGCATTTAAAAATTATAACTTTATTTTATGTTCGCAAATCATTATAATTGCCAAAGTTAATAACAATTTTTATGAAAAAAACTATGGTATAGAATTTAAATTGTAAATAGTAACTATGTAATCATTATAACTGTCAATCTGGCTGACGGCTTTTGCCATTGCTAAATAGAATTTGTAAATTTTATTGTAAGCTTAATTTAATGATTAAATAAAATTCATCATTCATTCATTCATATATAACCTTAACTGAAATTTGTATATACAAAAATTATCTTAATCCGCTAAGCCGATAATGATAAAATTTAAAATATCAATAGTTGCTAAGTGTAAAATTTTATAATTTTTGGCAGTAGATCGTACTAATTTTAGTGCATGTATGGAAAAAGTATATGTAATCAAAATCGCAGGAGTCATTTTTGAGAAAAAAATATTTTCCTTTGCGGTTTTTTAACTTTTGTATAGAAGGCACCGTTAATTTTTCATAAATGTAAAAAAATTTTTTCTAAAAATAATTTAGAGAAAACTTAAAACTCTTAAATATCGAGTTTAAAAAAAATCAATCACATCGTATTCGAAATATTTGATTTTCAAAATCAAAATCGAAATTTTTTTTAAGAATCCAAAAAATTTTTTTTTCAAAATTTTGGTACTTACTATTTATATTTTTTGGAAGCTTCTGTATAAAAACAATTATTGAAATCAGTCGTTGTGAAGAAAATCGAAAATTAAAAAAATGGTTCTTTGGGAGGTATCAAAAAATACCATTTTTTGAAAAATGGTTTTCCACCCAAAGGAATTCAAAAACAAAATTGGGTGGCGCAACAGCTCAGGACCATTGCTAGTGACTTACAACTCTCAACCATTCCTGTGTGCGTATTGTTAGCAGGAATGGAGGGGACCTACAGTTTTTTGCAGAGTCCGAATGGCTAGATGAGAAGCACTTATTCATGACAAGTATAATCTTGGAAGATTTGTCGAATTCCTCGCAAGAGGCAGTACCTCGGATAAAATATTTCTGTTTTTAGGTGGAACGGTGGCGGGGATTCGAGCCCACACCTTCGGCATGACAGTCCAACGCACTAACCATTATGACACTTCCTACCCCTTACTAAAGTAATTTATTGAATTTGTTTTAAGAAAAGTTGTGGAGCCGTTTTTCAGAAAATACGATTTTGTAAAATTGCTAAAAAAATTGTATGGCAGGTACCGTTACTTTTGGTTTGAAAAAAAAAATGAAAAAAACATGTAGACGAACAGACAAACAGACAGAATTGTGCCACCCACTTTTTTGGTGTTCTCTATCATCGTAATGTCATGTTTAATTGTTATCTCAAATTTTATTTTTGCAAGAATCCAAAACTTGCCTTAAAGTACCAAATCACAAATAAAAAGAATGTTAGGTTCAAGTTAAAATTAGAAACAGCAAAAAATATAGGGATTTTGATTTAAAAAATTATAATCACCAAAAGTTCAAAATATCGCCTTTTTTGGTTTAGTCGCGCCGCTAAAACGTTTGTCGAAACAATGCTTACGGGTTACGGCTTGGTTTCGGTATGTATCAACTCAGTTGGGCATCGTCTCAGTCTGAACGTAATGTTTATTCTGTAGCAGTCGAACCAAATCGAATAACTGGAATTTTATAAAAATCTATGCCGAGTTGTCTTCACCTATCACCAGTGTTTGATGGGGAACAATACAATTTGGATGATTTATTTTTAGTTCCCTTAATCCTGCGGAAAAAAATATCTTAGGTCAATTAGTTGCCATTTCATCGAAAAACAATTTTTCAACAGAAAGAAACCGATTGAACAATAACAAGCTTCAGGTTGGCTGTGTTTATAAATGCTAGTCACTGTTGCAATTGATAAGCAACGAGGCCTGTATTGGGATTGATCTAGCCATGTGGATGTGGCTTTGGCTTCAGTGGCGCGGTGTGTAGTAGTAGTAGTATTATTATTATTATTTATTATTTATTAGCTATACTGCCTTTGATACTATATTACATTTCGTTTTCATTTTTCATTATATTAATGTTTAAATTCATTATATTGATTTCTTATATAAATTTTTAAAATAAATAAAATATTTTATGCACGGGAAAAAGCCTCCCCCAATATTCTCCACTCGTTTCTGCTAGATGTTTTTTGGAACCATAGCCTGTCGAAAGCATATACCTCATCTCTCCATCTTTTTGGTTGACGTCCTACCAGTCTGGTGCCATTCAAAGGTGTCTACTTGGTACATTCGTTTGTCCATCTGCTATCTGAATTTCGCATGACATGTCCTGCCCAGTCCCATTTCAGCTTCTTTGTCTTCCAAACAAAATCTTCAAACCTGTCCATCTGCGTATGTCGACGTTTCTTATTCTTTGCAATCTTCTTATTCTTAGGGTTGCTCTTTCCATGGACCTTTGAGTTATTGCAAGCCTCTTTTTTAACGCTACGTTGTTACTCCATGTCTGGGACCCATATGTAAGTACTGGCAAAACCGTTGTGTCAAAGATGTATTTTTTGGTAGCTTTTGAAATATTGGAATCCAGCATTGGTTTAACGTCCCGAAATTGCCTCCAACCGTTTGTTATTCTTCGAGAAACCTCCTTATTTTCCCTTCCATTAAAAGAGACCAACTGTCCTAGGTATATGAAGTCCTCCACATATTCCAACATTTCTCCATTCAGATACATAGGTGTTCTACTCGCATCTGTCATAACTTTCGTTTTGTTTTCATTAGCCTGTAGACCTGCTTTCGAGCATTCAACAGAGAGTTCCTTGATCATCCTCTGAAGATCTTTAGGATTATCACTCATCAGAATAAAATCGTCAGTGAACCTCAAGTTTGAAAGATATTTTCCATTGATTTTTATGCCAATGTTTTCCCAATTTAATTTTCTAAAACATTTTTCTAATATGGCTGCGAAGAAAGGTGGTAAAATTTGTTCTCCTTGCTTTGTTCCGCTTCGCAGTTTAAATGGTTCTCCGAATATCTCTGTTTTTATCTGTGCCGTAGAAGAATCGTAAATATTTTTTAAAATTCTAACCCAGCGACCATTCACACCTTGATTGAGAAGGGAATTCCACATGAAGTTTGGATCCACAGTATCAAATGCCTTTTTAAAATCAATAAATATAAAAAGAACTGGAAATGGGTACTCTCTACTTTTTTCAATGATTTGATTGACTGCCTGGAGGTGATCTAAAGTCGAAAAACCAGATCGAAATCCAGCTTGCTCCACTGGTTGATGTTGACCAAGCTTCACTTCAAGCCTTTTCAAGATACATTTTGCAAAAATTTTGTAAATGTTTGAAATTAGACTTATTGGTCGATAGTTGTTGATGTCATCCTTTTTTCCCTTTTTATGCAACAGTGTTATATAGTAGTAGTAGTAGTATACTATATTGTCGTGCGTCGTGGGCTTCATTCACCCAGCCTTACCACGAAACATCCTGCTACGGGACTAAAATTGTGTTTAATTCACAGACAAGTTCGACTACGATTTCCCAAAACTACGGTTGAGAAGTTGACCAATAGAGGCGAGTTATGTTCTTGGAAGCGATCTTAGAAGTATTTTTTTCCAATACAATTTTCCTCTTTTCTCAACCCATTCTGCACACTCTGGCTTTCGCACATTTTATACGAATAACTGTATTAATGCAAGACCATGTTTCGTACTTTGACCCCGTATGATTAATGTAGTGGAGCCTGAATCGATGAGGAACTTTATCAAAAACTTTAAATAAATTCCTGTATATATTTTTTAGAATTGTTTTATAATTTTCCTGGGGCACTCCCCGCAAGAAAAACACACCTTAGGTACTCAACCTCAAAGGTGGTGTAAAAGGGTACATTTTATACAGAAACATAAAATCCGTAACTCTATCGACTGAATTATCTCGAAAACGGTTATTCTTATGAAAAAAAAGTACCGAACATTTTGTGTAGGAAATTTTCAAGGCTACAACCCAGTCATTTAATTTTCTTGTAAGAGTTATCCTTCGGGAGATATTTCTTGAAAACCGTTTGGTGGGTCCTTTGAGCCCCTGTAAAATTGTTAGCGGTGCTCATATCGATGGGGACTTTTTTAAACAGCATGGGGATGCTTTATACCAAAATCCAGCTTTACACCATTTATTCCGTAATTTGGCAAATTTTAAGGCTAATATGACTGAACTATTCCTAAACTTCTGAAGTGAATGTAATAGTTTAAGCTTTGATTTAAACTCACGTTATACGCATAAACTTTTATGCATCTCAACTACATTGAGAGCTTTTTATTATTGTCTTAGGGCCAGTTTTTCAGTGTGAGATCATCCTAGTCTCGGGGTTAAACCTGAGTTAACTCCATAAACGTGTTTTTCAGTCAACCTAAGTTAACTCCGAGTTAACTCGTCAAATTTGGTGAATTAACTCAGGGACCAAATTAAGGCCTTTTCAGTTATGGTGCCATCTCGATTTCGATAAGGATAATTATTGTCAATGCAATTTCGTTGTGGTGCCATCTCTATTCCGATGCGTGAAAGGCGTAGAAGGGTGATATCCATAGTGTCGCACATCGTTGGCCCTACATTTTTGAAAACTGAAAGATAGAGTTAGTCCTCTACTGTGTTCCTGATTAAACTCGGGGTTAATTTATTTTCAGGATTAGCTAGCTAACTCTGATTTAACTCAGAGCTAACCCTGAACTGAAAAACTGGCCCTTAATGTCTTTAAATAAAGCAAGAGAGTGATTCCGTTTTTTTGCTCATGTGTGTAGTAAGTACACAATTTTAATTCTCGTACTTATAACAGAATACTACTGATTTAATGAATGCTATATTATTTGCTTAACGTATTTAAAAGTCATATATTCCTTAATAAGTAAAAATTATATTCTTATATAGTCATTTGTTAGTGCCAATTTATTAAAAGAAATAAACAAAATGAGAACAAAAAATCATAAATACAAAACTTATTGTGGAAAGCATAAAGCAAGTGGAAAAAGACAATAGAAATTATTGTTTTAAAAATATAGAAATATTAAAGTTTATTTGCATTGTTTGAATGCATTTTCAAAATACCGAAACGGTAGCTCAAGTGTTAAAAATTACAAGGAGTTCTACGCCTAGTCCTCCAATATTCTGTTTTCTGCAAAAATGCACAGCAATATAGACAAGACGATGAGAAAGATTGAGGAGTGGATAAATATAGTATATTCTACCAGAAATTGTTAATATTGGAGAGCCCAGGTTATGCTAACTAAGCTTTTGCTGAAGCAAGATACTTAAGAGAGAACAACCCTTTAGGTGAAAGAACATCACCATATATTTAGTGATAATTAAAATCTGGAAAAAAATTAATTTCAAACTCTTTGAGATTTACAGTGTCTAAGATCATCGTAGTCTGTCTCGGAGTTTAATCGATGTTGACTCCTGAAACATGTTTTTAAGTCAGTTTAAAGCCTATGTTAATAGACCTAGTTTGGCGAGCAAGGGACTTAACTGAATAGATTTTTCTGATAGATGAGTATTGAAATCTATTGATATCTTTGGAAAGGGCAATTTCCGTTGTGGTGCCATCTTGATTTCGAAAGTGAAAAGCGTGAAAAGGTGATATTCAATCCATAGTGTCGCTTTTCAGTTTCAATAGATTTTTGACAATTGAAAGATAAATTAAATCCTCCACTGAAAAACTGTGGTTTTATCTCGGGATTAATTCATTTTCAGGATAATTTAACTCTGAGTAAAGTCAGAGTACGATTATCCTGTACACTTTTAAATATGAAGATCATTTACGAGTATATTTCTCTTTCGTCATAAACTAATATAATATTCTTCTAGTGGCTCTGGACCTTTGGCACCTCATATCTTGGGAAATTTGAGAAAAAAAATGCCATCTAATTGGTCAGTAATTGGTCATAAAAAAGCCAACTAATCCTAGAAATTGGTCAGCCCTAGATAATTTGTAATTAAGGCTTACAGTTCTTCAAGGTCACGCAAGATCACGCATGATTTTTGGCACCTCATTTATGGGAAATTTACAATAATGTATTCCATCCGAAAGCTCTCTAAATCGTGATAAAAGGTCAACTACATATTTTCAGTAATTGGTCACCCATAGTTTTTTTTAATGAATTTAAACAAAAAAAACTTCAAGGTCATAGCGATTTTTGGCACCTTATTTATGGGAATCCAAAAATCACTATGACCTGAAATCTTTTTTTTAGTTCATTAAAAATTCATAAAAAATAAAATGCACGACTGGGTCGCACGTACTTGCTCTTATGTTCAAGATACTGCGAGTTTAAGAAAATTGTATATACAAACATGGAAATTATGAGAGGAAAATGTAGAGAAGCATGAAATACGACATTTAAATTAGCTAAAACAACTCTTTTGACAGTCTGAGGTGAAAAAAAGTATGCCATCTTAATTCATGATGGAATATGATTGTATGGGAAAAAAAAATCTAAAATCGTTGGAGCGGTTTTTTTTAAATTCATTTTTTATATATAAAATTCTTAAAACATTTTTAAGAACAAATTTTGGTATGCAGATTTTAACTATATATTTATGTGTATATAAAATCAAAATTAAAAAAAAAATTGTCAGCCTGTTTTTGAGATATCGAATTTTCAAAAAAAAAGTTTGAAACTTTTTTTAAAAATCCAAAAACTATTTTTTTGAAAATTTTGATGTGCAATATTATTTAATCTTATCTGAAATTTGTATTTAAAAAAATCATCTAAATCCGTTAAGCTGATAACGAGAAAACTCAAAATAACAAAATACGTTCTATAACAGGTACTACTAATAGTTGCTATGTGTAAAATTTTATAATTTTTGATGGTAGATCGTACTAATTTTAGTATATGAAAAAAGTTTAATCAAAATCGTAAGAGTCGTTTTCAAGCAAAAAATTATTTTCCTTTGCGGTTTTTTCACTTTTGTATGAAAGGTACCGTTATTTTTTCATAAATGTAAAATTTTGTCTAAAAATATTTTAGAGAGTACTAAAAAAGTCTTAAATATCGAGTTTCAAGAAAATCTATGATGCCGTTTTCGAAATATTTGATTTTCCAAAAAAAAATTTGAAATATTTTTTAAAAATCCAAAAAATATTTTTTTCAAAAATGTTGGAACACAAAACTATTAACATTTTTTGGAAGCTTTTGTATAAAAAAATAATTGAAATCGGCCATACCATTTTGAAGATAATCAAAAATTAAAAAAAAATGGTTCCTTGGGAGGTACCATTAATAACCATTTTTGAAAAATGGTTTTCGACCCAAAGAAAGCCTTTACTAAAATAAATTTATTGAATTTTTTTTAAGAAAAGTTGTCGAGCCGTTTTTGGAAAAAATACGATTATGTAAATTTTCCAAAAAAAAATGTATGACAGGTACCGTTATTTTTGGTTCTAAAAAACAAATGAAAAAAATGTGTCGGCAGAATCACCAAAAACCACTAAGTACCAAGTTTGAAGAAAATCGATCGATCCGTTTAGGCTGTAGACGAACAGACAGACAGACAGACAGACAGACAGAATTGTGGCACCCACTTTTTTGGTGTTCTCTATCATCGTAATATCATGTTTGATTGCTATCTCAAAAATTTTTTTTGCACGAATCCAAAACTTGCCTTATAGTAGGTACCTATAATCGCAAGTAAAAATCTATTGGTGACCAATAACTGAAAAAAGTTGACCTAGATATCTTTCGGATGGTAAACAGTTTTTGGGAGTTTTCCACAAATCAGGTGCCGAAAATCACGCGTGACCTTGCGTGACCATGAGAAACTTTACGTCTATAAGATATGTAAGGCTGACCAATACTTTGGACTATTGGCTAGTTGACCAATTACTGACCAATTAGATGGCATTATTTTTTCCCAAATTTCCCATATATGAAGTTCCAAAGGTCCAGAGCCTGTGTGTCATCGGTCAAATTCGAAGCCTTGAAGAAGCATACATTATGCAATCAATTTAAGGCACACATTTTTTTTTTGAGGATAATTTTGTATGTAATTTAATTAACACTTGATCACCCGTGTGCTTTGTTTGACAAAAATTTTTAAAATCAACCCCTCATGACGAAAATTAAAAAAATATTGATTAACTAAGTATTATTATTTTTATTTTACAATAACGTAGGTACAAAGTATTAACATATATAAATATTTAAAAATAAAACATAAACAAATTATAGTAAGAGAGAGAAAAAATTAAAATAAGACAAAAGCTGATTTAATTATTTTTACACAATCTTATTATATTAAATGACACATAGTAGGTATATATAAATATGTATTATCATATATATGTAGTTCAGTTCCATTTATATCGATATTTATAGCAAAACTATTTGTATAAATATCACATAAGTTTTCATTTCAAAATAATTTACATTTAATGGGTAATAATTTATTAAAAAAAAAAATCATAAAACTTAATAAAAATTAAAATTAGTACAAACAAAAATAAAACAATTCGACTAAAATAACACTGAAACAAATAGTCTTGATATTTTATTTCTCATAACTCTCATTTTTTTTGTATAAACACAAATATTTCATTTTATTATATAGAAAATTATATTTATAAAAAAAATTATATTTATGCTTATACATTTTATATATAGATTTATATTATATTTAAGGTGTTTAGTATTTGGTGCTGAATGATATTTTTTTTTTGGTTTTTGTTCTTATTTGACTGAGAAACTCACTCACCATTTTGTAATCGTCGATTTTAGAAATTGACCGTAGGAACATGTTGACTGTGACATAGGTGGGCAAATTTTCTAAAATGTTTACGATATTAAATTTAGTTAAGTGTTTTTTTTTTTTTTCATTTTGTAATTCAAATTTCTGATTAAGAAAAAATTAATTATACTCTCTTTCCTTGCATTTTTTTTTGTATTATTATGATGACGATCCCTCTCCTTATAATGAAAACAAAGAATGGTTATAATGATTGAAGTTTGAGTGTTGTATTTTGTGATTGATGAAAAGGATTTTGTTTTACAAAAAAGTTTTCAATTATTAATACAAACCAAAATGTAATATAAAGTTAGTACAGACTAAATACCTACTTAAAAATTACCTTATTCTTAAATATATAAAAATATACTAATAGTAGTCACATAAACATAAAAATAAATTTACTGAAATTATTTCGAGGTAGAAAACTACAGTCGATGTTATGAAAGCGTGTCGTCAGGCCATTGTAATAAGACTTGGTTGTGCTGTCTTCTTTCACGTATTCAATTTTTTCTTAACGCCCCTACTATTTTTTTTTTAACAAATAAGAAAATCGTTAAAAAAGGTGACAATACTCACTTAATAAAACAAATAAATGATTATACAAAAAATTCGAAGTAAATTGAGTATAAAACGATAATTTATTATAAAAAAAATAATAAAGCATGATGCCTATGAATCTACTCGTACAGTTTTTGAATGTCTACGGTAACTGTTGTTAAAAACAAAAAAGAATGTAAAATTGGCAAAAATTATGATGCCTACAAAAAAAATTATATTTGTTACTGTCACATCACCTCGGACAGTTTTGATGCTGTAACCAATCGACACCATCTTTATTGATGATACAAATCTGCTTTTTCAAGCCTAGAGTTTTAAATTTGCAAAATGAGGACAAAGAAGACCAAAGATATTTCCAATAGAGATTGGCGGATTTTGGCCGTCTGTTATGGCCATGTTGTTTAAGTGACATCTGTCAAATCTCTTGTTTATTATTCAGTTACTGATGTCAAATCACTGTGACAAGTTACACGATTGAGTGCCATGTGCGTAAAATGTGCATAATGATAAAACATTATTATCAAAATGAGTGTTCTCTTCAGGATTACATGATCGTTCTTCCCTGTCAGCTTTTCTAAGTTTGGTGGCCAAATTCAAGTTGGTTTGTTCCGTGAACAGAGTGTCAACACTTGTACGATGAAATGCAGAATCTGCCAAAAATTTCGCCGCTTACTATGGGATCAGAGACTGCCGGAGAACTTAAAGCAGTCTATTCCGTCGACAGCGTCGGTCAACAGAGACCTCTAACAACCTTTAATGTCATATTCCATTTAAGGACATTTTGCATGAACGGTTTGAGTTAAGGGTAGAGGTGACGGGAATTGAACATCAAGATCATGTGCTGCTAGACGTTTTCTTATGAGCATGCGAAAGAACACAAGATAAAGTCCACAAAGTCCATGCACTATGCCAATAAGTTGCATTCGACCAATGCTCTCAAAGTCGACATAGCCCAGTCCATCGCTCAAAATTTAGCCTTTGCCACTGAAAATTGTAATGTCGGATTTGCACAATTGGAAAACTGGCAGTATAATGACAAAAGCAACAACAAAAGAATGGAAAAATTCATTCTTTTGGTCATTATACTGGCAGCTTTCCAGTCATGTAAATCCGGAATAACTCTTGAATCCGTGTCATTGTGCAAAGCCATGGTATGTATAGTATATTCCATACAATGACGTTCGAAGTTGGTGACTTGCAAAATCAAATTCTGAATAGCAGGATTTATCAATTCAAAACAGAAACTGCGGAGTTATTCTACAAGATCTGTCATTAGAGGTTCACCGCAAGGTGGCGTTGTATCTGCAGTTCTTTAGAACCTTGGAGTTAACAAAAAGAAGCTGTGGACGGTTGTTGGGGGCAGCTAACAAAAGATTGAGTGAGGGTTCCCATTACGGCACCTCTCCATTCAAGTGGAAGTAGAAAAATTTCCCAGATTTAATCAACGGTAGTGATCAGTTGTCAGGCTGAACTACTTAGTGAACATCAATCTACATACAAATATTGGCTACTGTGACATGTTTGGGGTTGTGGCCTATAGAGCACGGTTAATCAGGCTCCTTCCTTGGTCGTGGTGGCTCCCCGTTTGCGGTCATGTAAAGTTGTTTTCGTTGCGAAATTAACAACAAAGGATAGAAACGAAAATAAACTTTGGGTATGCATGTGAAATGTTCAGTCTCTTTGTAGGCCACGTTCAGATAAACAATTAGCCAAGGCCCTAAACTGCTACAAAGAAGTTATAACCCCCATCCAATAAGTGGAATGACGACCGGGCAAGCTGAAAAACTGTGATAGCTGCTACGTAGACTATTAATTTGAAAAAAAAACTGCGTCTTTTTTGGGTGTGGATTTGTAGTTTGAGGCAAATCTAAAAAAGAAGTGGTGAGTATTAATTCGGCCGACTCAGGTTAATTGACATTGCTGCAGGTTGAAACTTTGCGGTTGCTGGTACGCAGTTTTAAACATTTCGACGTTCATAAGGACACATCGAGATATCCTGGTCAATCAGCCGTCAACCAGATGGATCACAACACGATCGAGGCAAGGCATTCCTCCAGTACCATGGACGTCCGAACGTTCCGAGGGGCAACGTTGCCTTGGATTAATACCTCGTGGTAGCCAGTGTAATTCTATGGATATCCGGACTAAAGCCATATCGTGGAAACATTGTAATAAGAATCGAAGTTAGATGGCTACAGTTGCAGTCGCTAGGTTCTTTCCCAATGGAGTCTACAATAACTTCTTAAACAATCCTATGCCGACACCATCGAACATTGAAAATGATAGGAAGACCTATAAGATTCCTCGACTGGCCAGCAAGTATATACAACTAAATAACAGACATACAATGTGGTATTACATAGAAGGACCAGAGCTAATTCCTATGAATTGCATAACGGAGACGGTGAATATTATTACATTACCAGGAAAATTTTTAAATTCCATCAAACCGTTGTTGTCGACAGATTGCAGATAGCTATAACTATCTAAACTTGAGTCTAATAAATATGCTGGAACTGATGGATTTTCTTCCGAGCTGTTCAAAGCCGCAGGTGCTGAATTTGTTAGAAGCCCATCTGAAAAATATTGTCAGAAGAAAGGATGTGCGGTGAATAGTTCAACACTCTTTGGCCAAATCATGTAAAATGAAAACGAACGCACGATATTGTTTCCACCATATCTGTAGAGAATAATAAAGACAGCTATCTTCAAAACGATATCGTCCGACGTTTTCGTTTTACGTGATTAGGCCCCTGGTTTATCAACTACTGGGGGATCAGTCTTCTTGAACCGCCTACAAAATCTTCTCTGTGGTATTACTGTGTTCATTCGCTAACATCCTGATCCATTTGAGTATGGCTTTAGGACTGGAAAGTCCACCATCGCCCGCTTACATGTTATACGACGGCATATTACGAAAAAAAACAGGAATATCAAATCGTAACCCACCACCTTTTCATCGATTTCAAAGCTGTGAATGAAAGCATCAATAGAAATGAGTTTTATAAAGCAATGTCAACTTTTTGTATCCCTGTCAAACACGTCCAAATTTGCAGAGTGACGAAAGAGAATGCAAGCTGCTCCATATAGGTCGGCAGACACCGAAACTCTTGATTTAAAAAAATATTGTTAGCAAAGTGACGCACTTTCATGTGACTTCTTTAACATATAGTTCTTGAAAAATTAGTTCAAAAATCTCACACCAGCACCTTCAAAAGTCCTTCCAATTTCTCGCACATCAACGCCGCCGCCACCGACAATATTTTGTCAATAGCACCTTCTTGAATATCGGGAACGAAACCCGGAAAATTGGTTCTCGCAAAAAGCAAGATCAAATATTCATATATATGCTGTACACAAGAAAAGACATCCAGCACCAAACCAGCGTCTTGGATAGAATATCACCATAGAACTTGGAAGTAGCCAGAGACTTTGTCTACCTAAGTTCCGCTATCAGCTATAATTAGTGTACAATACCAGTACTGAAATCGAATAAAGATTTAGCCCCCTTTCAAACGAAGAAACTAGGTTGCTATCAACTTTCAATTCCATGGTGAGAAAGGCTAGAGGAATGAGGGTTGAACAAAATTTCCCCCGTCGAGGATTTGATCCATCAAGCAACTAAAGTGTCCCTTTTTATGACATATAATGGCTTAGAGGCATAACCGCTGTCAAAAGTGGATAAAACCATTTGTTTTGTAAAGGTCCCACCTGCATAGATATCGAGAAGAAAGAACAACATCGAACGAGCTGTACAGCAACACTCACCAAGCAAAAATAGTGAAAAGCCAACGGCTTAAGCTATGGTTAAAGTGGGCACTTATTCGGACAAGCAATATTGCTTTGAAGTATTCGTCAGATGAAAAAAAAAACTATATGATCATATGAAACCGGTTACAGTGCAAGCATTTTGTTCGTCCGAAGCCACACTAGTTTTTCTAAACGACCGATCGTTCAAATCGATTTGATTTTTCTGCAGTGGTCGTCAGAGTACGCATACACTGTAACCGTAGCCTTCGACGGCATGGTCATCTATAGAGCGAATGGACACCGATGCTCCGGACTGGAAAGTCTTTGATTCCAACTCCATGGGATGGTACAGAATACGAGAACATCATAACAGGTGTGCCCGATGCAACTGGAAGAGGACATCAACCAACTTGGCATTCGAAAATGGCTAGAGACCGAGCTGGCTGAAATAAGCTTTTTGGTTAAGGCTCTTGTACACTTTGGACTGTATTGCCACCTTATGTAAGTAAGTAAGTAAGGTAGTGTAGCAGAAAAAATCACGATTTAATGCCACACGCAAAGAATAAATAGGACCTCAACCTCATTCAGGTTTGAAATTGGGTACATCTAGCTAGGAATTGATATGGCGGAAAGAAGCTTGTTGTTGGTCCCATACGAATAGTGCTGCTTGAGTATAATGAACGATGAGGCATTTCAAGATTTTCATATGAATACAATTTTCAAATTGTCAAACAAGAGTGAGCATGTTCATACTTTTATCTAGTTTTTCGTTATATAAAACGGTACAGCGGTAATATCAAATGCGAAAACATCAACATTAGTTTTTAACTTTTTACAATAGCTCTTAAGGTGCGTATCCATTTGAGAGTTAAAAGACTACGAGCAACTCTCAAGCAGCTCTCGAGAGTTAAACTCTTGGGGTGGAGACCGTGGCCGCGTTTAAGTTTCAATGAACGCCAGTCAGCTGTTGTTGACATTTCTCATAGGATAGCTTCGTATCTTAAAATTTTTAGGAAAGCTTGGGGTCTTTTTTCTGCCAGTAGCTGTTTCGTCATTAGCTGCGTTTTAACAAGGGATTACAACAACACAAACCTATCCAGATCGCTTGTAATATTATGTACTGGACATCATCTGCATCAAAAATGCATTTGCAAAATTTTCGCAAAATCAAACTGAAAGTTTTTCTGTTGTTCGAAAACGCAAATCGAATTTCACTGCATTAGCTATGTTTGAAAAAGACGCATGGGCGAAAAATCATCCACTGCACAGGTAAAGTAAAAAATTACCAATGACAAAAAACGCACCAAAATGAAATGATAAATGAGACGTCCTTCTGACCCCCGAACTACATAAGCTGTGACCTGCTTGAATTATGCGCACATTTTAGGTACGTCAAAACTACACTTGTATAAAACTGCAGGAGTCAAGTGTTCGAAACCCATAAAAGGCAAAGGTATTATTTTATTTATTTTAATACATTTAGCTAAAGTCATAAATTAATGTTCGATGACATTATTTGCATCGCAACTCAGCATTAAAAAATCGAGTTGACTAAAAAATATTGAGGAACCAGATAGAGCGTTCGTAAACGTCAAATGTGTTTGCAAGAAAAATAACTGATGTTGATAAAACAAATTTTGTGCGTAAGAAATACCAACTATTTGACAGTCAAATTGACCTTGATTTGACTTTTTTTGTTTTAAACTTTTCGAAAAACGGCCTTCTTTGTGGCTGGTTAGATTTTGTGAATTATTTCAAGTTAAAATTTCAAGATTTTCAAAAACTGTGAGTAGATATTAAAAAAAAAGCTGAAAATATGAAACGAAAAAATTATGAATTTGATGATAAATCAGAATAAAGAATTATATAATTTTTTTTATTTGAAAAAATGTCTACATGGATCTCGCTACAAACACAAATAATAAATAATAAGTGCATGTTTAAAATAGATGATGAAACTATAGTAGTTTTGATTAAATAAAAGATTCAAATTTATGATAATACATATTTTTTTTTAAATTAAACAAAAACAAAAAAGTCTCCAAATTAGTTTTAACTAAAATTTAAATATTTATTATTTAAAATTGCACAACAATTTCATTTGTATACCCTATGTTTGCTTTAAAAATATCCAATATGGGTTCCTATAAGTAATTTTTTGTAAGCCCTTTCTAAATTCGAAATATCGTCTGTCCCAAAAAAAAACTTTGCCTTTTGATTAAAAAATTGATTAAAATTAATTAATTTAAGAAATAAAATAATAACAAAAACTAATATAATAAAAAAATAATAAAAAAAAAATTAAATAGTAAACAAACATCCAAAAATTGAATTCCTCTCAATACAAGACTGATATAGAGAATACGAAAGAAGTTGTATTTTTTTATTATACTTTAGGAACAAATAAAAATATTATTTGTTTATAAGTTAAAGTAAAAAAGAGTAGAGAAAGACACTGAAATGTATATTATTTTTGTACGACTAAAGCACACATTATACCATTATTAAAAAAATTGATTTAAGATTAAAAAAAATTAAGACGAGTAGTATTTATTACACACATTTTTTGGTATTTTATTAAATTTAAATTTAAAAAAAATATTTGAACATACACTTATTGCTTATATTGCTTAACATTTTTTCATTTAAAATATTTTTATTCAAACTATATAAATGCCATAATATAAAAATTGATTGGCAAATTTGTATATGATTATTTGTAAAAAATAATATATTTATATTTATATATTAATATAAGAGAGATCCAAAAAGACATTTCACAAAAGCCCTATGTAACATATATATGATATATAAAAAATATAACAATATAAATTTTGTTCAAATGCAAAATAAAAATTAATTTTGATACAACAGAATGAAAGGTTTTTATTTTTTTTTTTTATTTCCAATGCAAATGCGTTAAATCCAATTCGAACAAAAATAATAAATAAAACAGAAATTCTATGAATTTTTTTATCAAATATGTGCTTTAATATATTAAACTTAAATTATAATAATGTTCTAAAACATAAATATTGACATTAATTAAATTAAATAAAAAAAATGAAATTTCTCTCAATATATACGTCCAAACATCCAAATTTTCAAATTGGAAAAAAGTATTTTTTTTTGTTTTTTTTGTATTGTATTAGATTATGATGGAAAATTATATTTTCATTTGGGTATTGATACAGACAATAATAGTTTTTATTATAAGATATTTTTCTATGAGAGGAAAAATATTTTTAACGTTGTTGACTTTCTTTTTTTAATATTATAACGTAGTTTGAAGAGAGTACCGGTGTACTTTGAAGAGCTATAGTTGAACGTGGTGTGAAGCAAGATAATCGTATAAAGTTTATAAAAAAAAATGTTGAACGAGTGTAGGTAATAAGTTTAAATTTAAATTATTGTATGTATTATTCTAGTAGCTTATTTCTATCTGCTTAAATTTAATTTCGTTTTTTACTTTTAAACGAAAGATAAGAATATTTTTCTCTGATAATAGGCTATGGAGTGTCGCCAGAGCATTTTTTATTTGAATCGTCGTTTATTTGGCGCAAAATTTTAAGAATTGGTAAATAATAAAAGTGCCTCTAGTTAACGCAGTCTTTTGGTTGCGAAGGCAAGCTAGCTAAATGATGAGGTTTAATCTACGTTACGTAATGTATTGTTACGTAACGCAATGACGTGATGGTACTTAAGAACTTTTCATAACGTAATGATATAACGTTATGTAAGAACTTATGTAACGTAATGACTTTACGTAACGTAACCCTTATAACGTAACATAACGTAAGAAAATTAAAGTGGAATATGCCAAATTTGACAAATTGAAAAAATAAAACAACAGAAAAAAATATATACACACAATTTCAAAACAAAATTGTTAGGTACCTGAAAGTATTTAAATAAACAGTCAACTCCACTCAACTAGAACACAATTATTCCAAAATAAGTTATCTTTTTAGATACTTTTTAGAGGAAAACTTGAACCTGTCATTTGAGAGAACAAACATTATTTGGCCGAAAACATTTCTAGGGGCTTGGGGTGAATTCGTCAGGAAGACCAAATGTTTCACTCTCTCCTTAGCGCTCTCTTCTGCCATAAAAATGCTCAATTTTTCAAAATTGGAAGAGGAGTTGGGAAAAATTGGTGACAGAAAGTGAAAATTGACAGTTTTGGTCAATATTTGGGACAGATCAAATGTAGAAGAAATTTGTGTTTGTACAGGGTCCGTAAAATATCATTCACGAGTCATAAAATACAATACGGGTCTTTATCATTCTTTAATAGTTCTCGATATCGATCTATACAAATTTAAAGTTCTCGGTTCTATCGCGAAACTTTGTTTTCTGTATCTCTCGTTTGTGAAAGATCGGAAAATAATATTCAGGTAGAATAGGTTTTGTCACGATAACAATCTGAAAAGATCCTTAAAACAAATCATTCTTCATCAAGTATCCATTCACTACGGTTGTGAAGTGATTTATTTTTGTAAATATATTTTTGTGAAAATGCAAAAATAAAAACATTTGAGTTAGATACATATGTACCTATACATTTTCAGAACTATTTACTGCACTTAAAAATTGTAATTTTAGAACAATTGGATGATATTTGGATCGACGTACATTATTTTTGTCAAAATATAGTTTGTCATAAATCTGTCACGCTACGCAGTGGCACATGTCACTGGATGATAGGTGAGATATCGGTGGATTAAAATGTTCTGGGATTAATTTAATAATTAAAAATATCCCTTTTCGAGTTCTTGACGATGAACTTTTTTTTTAATATTGAAGCCGTACGCTTATGTATTTAATGTAATACATGATGTGCCTAAATAAAACAATAAAAGTAACATTTTTCATTCCATATTTGAACGGTTTGTAATTCTAGAAAAAACAGTGTTTAACAGATCCCTGCAGATTTTATTCGATCGCGAAAGGGAATTTCATTTTAATGAAACCAAAAAATAAAATTCACGATCGAATGCGAATCAAAAATTAAATTCTCTTTTGAATTTTTCACGAGAAGACGAATTAGGTATATTTTATCGTTCTCCGAACCTTGTGTTGGGTTTAAGGTTTACGGGATAAGGAAGCGGGAAGTGAAATAGTAATTTTACTTTTGCGGCTGTTGAAAATATTCATTTAAGTTGAACATTTTTGTTTGAGATTTGAGTTAATCATCTAGTGCTTATAAAGTAGAAGAGTTCAGTATCTAATGCCTGGTTATCTGTGTGAAAAATAGTTTAAAAGCTCAGTCTCAGTTAGAAAGTCCTGCTTCTGGCAGATTGCCAAATTTTTGTCAATTCCCTAAATGAATTGCAGTTAAGTGGAGCCAACTCTACGTAGAAAGCGATTCTTTAATGTCATTTTACTTTATTCTTAAATTAAGAGGAATTCTAAATTCCTGATTGATAAGAAAAACTCAATTTCGTTGTTCCCTGAGGCCTGAGCTGTGTTTAAACATCATTAAGGCCCTTAGGCTGCTAATTTGTATAGATTTACCGCTTTATCGCTGCATTAATTGTTATTAAAGTTACATAGTTTGTTGACGTTGAAGTTGCTATATTTAACGACGTTAAAAATCACAAGAAAGACATTTTACAAATGAGTAGTTGAGAACCAAAACTCGTTATATCCAAAATTTTCATTTTGTGCAAATAGAAAAAAACTTAATAAGGCTAAATGATAGTGGCTAGAAAAGATTTAAGTTTGCATAATAAAAGATTTTTAAATCTTAATGGTATAGTTAAGAGCAAAAATATATTGAAAGAGCCGTTTAAAAGATATTTAACAATTCAATTTAGATATGGAGAGTTTTGCTGCAAATGATTGGATATGGCCAGTTTCCACACCTTCCCCCCTCTCTCAATTGCACCCTCTAATATAATAGCACTACACTAGTTTCTAATCTTCAATGACCCATTTAAAGTTTTTACAATAAAAACCCACAAACGTTTTAGTTCCTCCTTAAATGACATAATCAATTGCCTATGATGGATAATAAGAGTTTTGAAACCAAACCTACTGCAAACAATAGAAAGTTCTGATGCAAATCGCACTGTGGATATGGAGAGTGTTGGAGACAATTAGGATTTTTGACAACAATATTAAAGGGGATTGGAGGGGTAAGGCTGTCAAATTTTCCTTAAAAACTACTCAATATGCCCATCTTAACAAATCTGCATCAAAATCTCAATTTCTGATAAAAGTGGATATGACGAGTTTTGGTTCTCATCTACTCAAATAATTTAAAGCTGCTTTTAAATTGAATGACCCGGAACGAAAATGGACTATGACCTACGAGTATGCACCTGGAATGTAAGGACACTCTACACACCAGGTGCTACTCAAAAACTTGAATCTGTCCTCTCGCGGTACAAGGCAGACATTACCGCGATCCAGGAGATACGATGGATAGGATCAGGTATAACGAAAAGAAAAGATTGCGACATTTATTACAGCTGTCACCAAAGACTGCACATGCTAGGATGCGGATTCGTCGTGGGAAATCGACTCAGATCAAAAGTCATCGATTTTAAGCCGATAAGCGATCGCCTGGCTGTGATCCGCATCAAAGCTACCTTCCAAAACATCAGCCTAATATGTGCACACGCCCCTACCGATGATGCTGAGGAGTCTAACAAGGAGGAGTTTTACGACCTCCTGGACGGAGCCTACGGAGCCTGTCCGGAGTACGATGTCAAAGTCGTGCTCGGAGACTTCAATGCTAAAGTCGGAAAGGAAAACATCTTTGGCGGATTAGTTGGAAAGCACAGCCTCCACGAAACGACAACAGACAACGGCTTCCGACTAATCGACTTTGCTGCAGCTCGTAATACGGTGATAAGTAGCACTAGGTTCCCCAGGCGAAGGATACACACAGCAACCTGGCGATCTCCAGATGGTTGAACTGCCAACCAAATCGACCACGTGCTAATTGGCGCAAGGTACGCATCGAACATCTTGGACGTGCGAACTTTCCGAGGTGCAAACGTGGACTCTGACCACTTTCTTGTTGTGACAAAGTTCAGAGCCCGACTGTCCAACGAAAAGAAAACGAAGACCGCCCAAAGAAAGAAGTTCAACATCGCATGCCTTAGCACATCTGAGAAAGCCAGAGACTACAGTGAGCAATTGACCGGGAAACTCTCTGCCGTACACCCAGCCACAAGCGTCAACAACCAGTGGAACCAGTACCGCGACATTATTAAGGAGACAGCCGAGACCACCATAGGCTATCAACCACCCAGAAAAAAGAACCCGTGGTATGACGATGAATGCGCGGTATTGAAGCAGGAGACGGAAAATGCACGAATGCAAATGCTGCAACGGAAAACAAGAGCAGCAAGAGAGGAGTACCGTGAAAAGAGAAGGAAAGAGAAAAAAACCCTGCGTAGAAAGAAAAGAGCATCCGCAGCCTCTCAGCTCAAGTATCTCGAAGAGTCCAGCACCGCCACCAACACCCGCCGGTTCTACAAAACAGCCAAGGAACTGGCATCTGGTTATAGGACTGGCACGCAAGCTCTTCGAAACAGCGAAGGGAACCTAGTCACCGAAGCACAGGGAATTGTAGATGTGTTTAAGCAGCTCATCTGAGTTATTCCAGACGTGTACAGGGTTCAGACAAGGAGATGCGCTATCATGTGATTTCTTCAACCTAGTCCTGGAGCAGATAGTGCGCAAGAGTGGTGTTAACATGGAAGGCACTATCTTTAACTGGTCTTCTCAACTGCTTGGTTATGTGGACGACATCGACATCATCGGCCGTTCCAAGAGAGCTGTACTTGAAGCATTCACAGCTATTGATGAACAGGCGAAACGCGTTGGTCTTGAAGTGAATGAGGACAAAACAAAGTATATGCTATCAACAAACAAAGCCTCATCTGTCCATCGCCTAGGACAAAACGTCACTGTTGGTAGCAGTAATTTCGAGGTAGTCAAGGAGTTCACCTACCTCGGAACAAACATCAATTCCACGAACGACACCTTAGTGGAAATCCGACGAAGAATTACCCTAGCGAACCGCTGCCACTTCGGTTTGGCCAAACAAATGGGTTCAAAACTCCTTTCTCGAAAGACAAAGTGCACGCTATACAAAACTCTAATTTTACCAGTTCTACTCTACGGCGCCGAGTGCTGGACGATAAGTAAAAAAGGGGAATTGATCCTGGGCACTTTTGAGAGAAAAATTCTTCGGCGGATATTTGGTCCCATATGCGAAGAGGGCGATTGGAGGAGAAGATTCAATCGTGAACTGTACGAGCTGTACCAAGATGTGGATGTAGTCCAAAGAGCCAAAACACGTCGACTACACTGGCTCGGCCACATCGAGCGAATGGACAACAACGCTCCAGCCAAGAAAATCTTCGAATCCCAGCCCCCAGGTTCGAGACGACCAGGAAGACCGAACCTCCGCTATAGGGACCAGGCGGTCACAGACGCAAGAGCGCTTGGTCTCGACGACTGGAGGGAGCGTGCGAGGGACCGCAACCGATGGAAGACCGCAATATCTCAGGCATAGACCCTTCATGGATCGGGAGTCGGATAAGAAGAAGAAGAGAGATTAAATTGAATGTCTCCTATTTTGGAACACAAATCGTCGCCCTAGTGCCACAAAAACGTTACTTCATTTTTTAAGATTTTGGACTGGGCATGCCAAATTTCTTGAAATATAGAATTTTATGTTATGGCAAAAAATTCTATATCTATATGAAGCTGTTTCGAAATACCTGAAAACATAGAAACGTGCATAGCGAAAAAAAAAATTCCACCACTAGCACCCAAAAAGTTGTTGCTTGTAAATTGTAAAAGCTGCTTTCTGTCCAAAGCCAATAGCTCAGTCGGAGTAAACATTTGAAAATTTTTATTGTGCATTTTTCTTTCACAATTCGTTGGAGGGGGTCACTAGGAACCTATGTGTTGTTTTTCGGGAAAATTGCGCCGGAGCTTAAGCCGTTATTTTGGATTTTATGAAAAATAACGCCTTAAACTCCTACATTTTTAGTTTTGACAAATAAGGTAAAGGCCAAACTTAGAGTCAATTTAGTTTTATTCCATAGAATCTGAAGTGCTAAAAAAAATATATAGATGGCATAGGCACCCGCAAGTTGGGGCAAAAGGCTTACTTGCCTCCCATTGACTGGTTGTCAACTATTCTACTCTATTAGTACTTTTTTATCGTTTTATTGAGGAATTTTGAAAAATAGAAGAATTTTCATGTGTTTTTCTATCGATAATCGAAGTTTAATGTTTGCCAGGGGCATAGGTTCCGATAGAATATGTACCTACGTTTTTTCCATATTTAAAATGTTAACCCGGTATAAAATTTGTTTGCATTGACACATTGAAGTCGATATCAATCTCTTATTCCAATAAACCTCTTTTTCGCACCACCATAGAGGAAGAGTAACCGGCACATTTAATTTTGTGACGCGGTTTCCCCTGTTAGCCTAGTTCACGCAAACTTCTTATAAGAAATTTGTTACTATAACTAAACGGGCACAATAGAGCAAGAGCTCAAGGTCGCAGTGCACACATAATAATTATAACGACTCTCAAACGAAGAAGTACCATCTTCTGGATTATAGCAGAAAACCAACTATCAAATAAAATCTTAAGAAAGGGGAATTATGGGAAATTTCCCCTATGGAAAGCTCTAGAAGCAGATACCAAAACATTCTACAAATTTCCAGAGTTTGTCAAACAAGTTTGACGGGCAACGACACAGTTTGTTTTTAATCGTGAATGAATAAAGTTGATTTTAATTAAAGTGAAAAGTAAAGTTGGTGAATTTATTTCAGTGGTGAATAATAAATTGTTTTGTTTGTACTAAGAAAAGAAGAGTGTTTTATTTTGTGAAATAAATAAGTGGACGTTTTAAATAAAGTAAATAAGTTTTACTAACGAACCTGAGAATTTATTACAATAGCCGCATTTTATTATCCTCATGATCTGAGTCGGATCAGATCATGATAAATAAAACAGATAGGATCTTAGGTATATACCCGTCTCTTTTTAACATATTATGTTTGCTTTTCTTTCACGTGCCTGTTGCCTCTTTTCTTGGAAATATTGAGAATCATTCACAATAGTTATTTTTGGATCATTGAAATAGATCCAGTTAAAAAGCAGGATCCCATGTTGTTTTTGCAATCACGTGTTAGAAACTGATCCGGATCAGATCATGTGTATAATAAAATGCGGCTTATATTTTATTTTATTTTTTGTGAGGAAAACGCCAAATTGATATCTTCGACTTATCAAGTGTTTCTTCTTCAGTGTTTTCGGCGTTTCCACAATTTGTTTTGCTGTTGCAGGAAATCTTTTGAGCAATGATTTCGAAGCAGCATCGATACTGGTAGATTAGTTATGGGCTCTAACCCCACAAGAGTTTTTTCCAGCCCCAATATGTAGCATCTGAATCGTCTTTTAGCTACATTTGCACTTGTAGATATGTTCTGTACCTTTATATGTTGTTAGGCTGCAGCTTAGGTGGGTGGATTAGATTAAAGTTGGTTTTTGAAACAGATTAAGTGAAACTCTTGAACCGAAGTATTTGGAGTGTCATTTCTGCTCGACTGCCCCAAGATATGATACAAATAAAAATGATAAAAATAAAGCAAAATGATAAGGTTTTGTGTGTAGAAAAATCAGAGAAGAAAATTTTCCGGCTTTGAAAGAATTAAGTGGGGCATCGAAAATGTTTTTGATCTCGTGGTTTTTGAAGCGCAACTGCAACATGACTGCTGGCATGTTATTTCAGAATTCAGGGTGGTACAAATATAGAATATTGAAGTTTAATTCCAACACGACCAAAGCCAGACGAAGGCGAACAATAGTTTCCGATAAAAAGGCACATAAACATTCTTGTATTTCTCAATGCTCCCAAGTAAAAAAATAAAAATGTACTGGAAAAGCAGCCCAGAGCCAGCCAGGGGGTGACAAGTGCCCCTCTTGTCCCCAGCTTGTGTACATCTATATGTTAAATTCGAACACAATCAAATTAACTTTCAGTTCTGTTTTTTTTTTTCTGTCAAAAGTGAAAAATGAAGGAGTTATTCACTAAAACATCACTTTTTATTGAATCCAAGATGGTGGCTTAAGCTCCGGCGCAATTTTCCCGAAAAACTACACTAACATATGCTCCTAATAACCGCCTCTAACGAATTATGAATGAAAAGTGACGATAAAATTGTTTCCTTTTCAGGTAAATTTTTTGTATATAGCGACTGGACTACAAGCACAAGTCAACAAAAAGACAACTAACAAAATGGCTGGCATTTGATTTGTGTTCAGCGTTGCCGCGATGAACAAAATAATAAGGGCCTTTTTGGGGGCCATCCGAAAAACGGTCGGCTCACATTCCGTAATTTTTTTTTTTTTTTTTTTATGAATCCGATACGCAATGAAACAAAAAGTCTTATCGAAATTGTTAACCGCTTTCGAGAAGATTTGAAAATATGAACTATTTACCTACTAATCCAGATATACTTTTGAGCTTTTTAACCACAATTATTTTATATGTAATTCTTCTATACAAAATATTTCGTATGAAAATAGGAAATTAAAATATGCGGGCCATTTCTGGCCAAAGGGCCTACACTCAAAGTATAGGGCCAAATGGCCCGATGTGTTTTGGTATTATAAAAGTCAGTTGAGTTGGGTTCCAGTTGGTATTTAAATAAAAATCAGACAACTGCTATAAATACCGGTTATGTTGTGAATTTTTTGAACAGAAGAACAATTATTTTAAGTGAAAAATTGAGAAAAAGACTACCCCAATTTGATTATTAGAATTTAGCCATGACAAGAACCATTCGATTTTCGATTGCTATATAAAATTGAGGTGTGACTTTTCGAATTCGATTATTATGGTGAGACATACGTAAACGACTATGAGGAAACTAAAAAGAGCTATATATGTAATCGTGGAACTTGTTTCTGAAAACAGGCCACCCATGATTTACTATTATTATTTACTGTTTATGGCTATGTCCTTGCCGTCCAAATTTGTGGGTTATATCGCAGGACATAAATTACGTTAAACCAGTTTGGTTTTGAAAGGAATAAGAACACTTATATTAATAAATTCCTTCAAATGACAACAATCACTAGTCAGTGTTGCCGTTGATTGGAAAATTTTCTGAAGTAGATTTTCAAAATAAAAATTGCGGTGGATTCAATTTCTTAAATCAGAGGTCTTCATTTGTCTATTTTTGTTTTTGTACTTTCGCAAAACAATACTTATGGCCTTTTCGATTGGGGACAAAATGATAGTTCTTATTCTGAAAAGAAGAAGAAAATGTACTGGATTTGATTTCAGAATCGAAATGAGAAGCATTCACACGTGTGTTCCGGATTGCCAATCGAAAAGGCCATTAATTGAAATAAAATTAAAAAACACATAGAATTGATTCAGCTGTCACAATTATCATCAAAACAAGCCGATGACCGAAAGTCTTAAGACATGGGTGGGTTTCAGAAAAACTAAGAATGACAGCATTCAAAAACAGAATTGAAAAATTATTTGCGGGCTAAATTTAGTTGAATGATATTTTTTTTGCAGTAGTTTTGAAGAAGATTTGTCTTACGAAAAAAATGATGTAGATCTTCTACTGTTGTAGTAAAGTGGCAATGCCTAGCTTTTTAAGGATCATGACAGGAACATGTTGTAAGAACAGTTGGACAGCCAGCCAGTTGGAGAGCACTTGTCGATTGGTGTGCTTGATTTTCGAAAAGCAAACGTCGACTCTGAATGAACAAAATAAATTGCGCATTCCATGACAATAGTGGCAGTTTAAATCAGTACATGGGCAATCAACTAATTCACATAAGAACCCTGTTCCTTGGTTTAGTCCCAAACAGTTTCAAACAGTTTCAGACCGCCAGATTTGGTGCGGACCAGTACAATTTTTCAAGTGTGGAACGATTTCGGACTAAATCTGGCGGTTTCAAACTGTTTGAAAGTCGGCAAGGAACACACCTAAAGACTCTGTGGTTTGATGATGAATGCATACACTGACAAAATTTACAGAAAATTATTAGAAGAGTATCGAGCACAGAAAAGAGAAGAGAAAAAAAAACTAGGGAGATGGAAGAGTCTCACAATCAAAACCACACTAGTGCCGAGATTCAGCTATTTCAGCGAGTGAGATGAGATGACTCGCCTAACTCGCCGACTCATCTCACTTCAGTCGCAAAAGTGATTCAGCTATTTAAGTGAAATGAGTAAGTTCGAATTTAGTTTCGAACATGAGACAAATAATAAATATAATAGAGTCAAATTCAACCTTCTTGTCACACTCGTACGTTTGATATTCTGTTTCACATCACCACTAATGGACGCGAAATGAAATAGGTAACAAATACAACAATGTAAACATTGAAATATTAAAAATGGAGTATCTTTTGAATCAATTATTGTTTTTGTCGTAATTAAAGTTGAATGTGAGATTTTTTTTTGAGAAATATAATTCGATTACACATATGTGCATATGATTATAAAATAAGATTTTACAATCAATAAAAGGGTAGTTGTTTTTATCTATATTGTTGTTTTTTATTTCATTTCCTATTCATGAATAGGAATTCTTGAGAAAAGCACATATACCTATCCAAAACTGGAAAATTTACCAACACATACACCAAGTCACTGCGGAAATATATGGCGAGTATTCTGACATTTCATTTCACTCGCTCACTCACTCACTTTTGCTAACTGAATCAATTTTCTACGAAAAGTGACTCATCTCACTCACTCCCTGCGGTTTCGAATTAGCTGAATCTCGGCACAGGTTCTATCCATTTAGAAAGAGAGCAATGGAATAACAAACTGAAAAGCTTACCCAGTGGTTTTACCAGGATTTGTGTATGTCAAGGAATGAAATCTAATAGAGCTACTTACTATGTAAGTGCGCAAGAGGATTGGTCCCAGAGAATATGAAATAAAGAAGTCAATCCTCAGCTGTCAATTTGATTTGCCTACAAGCTGGAAGCGAGCAGCTGATGTATTAGATTGGCAAAGTATTAGTGAAAAGCAGTGCAAAACGCACACATAGAATCAACTAGTCAGCACATCATTCAGCACAGGTCTTGTTGTTGTTGCAATTCACATCTATTTCTTCGACACGAAATGAAATTACAAATACAACAATGTAAACAAATGGGTTTTGAGGGGTGAAACGTACGAAGGATTGGCTTCTTTATTTGATATTCTCTGATTGGTCCTATCAATTTGTGTGTGCTTACAAGCACTGGGGATTCATAACACTTTCTGGAAGTTTCGAATAAACAACAAACTTTGCTATAAGTGATTTGACTTTCTCTAATTAGCTGACAGCAGAGGTGTCGTTTTAATCGAAGAAGAAGTATTTCATTTGTAGTTTTTACAAATAGTCAACAATTTTGACTACCTTGGGACACTGTAGTGACTTTTGCTTAAACTTTGGTCGTACAAAAATTTGGTCCATCGAATATGACCTTAGCAGGTGCAGGTTTCGGGTGTATACAGATCATAGGTTGCTCTCAATGTTCCGTAATATAGTGTTTCGTTATGGCGACAGTTGAAGAACAAGCAAAACTTGTTGGCCTTGAAGTAAACGACAACAAGGCCAAGTATTCTATTGAAGAACAAACAAGCATCTGTCCCTCATCAAGAACAAAACGTTATTATTATTGACAGTAGAAACTTTGGAGTAGTAAGGGAGGTCAACTACTTTGGAGTTCATAAAAGTTCCATGATCAATATCTTGGCAAAGACCCGAAGAAGAAACTAATGCTACTTCGGATTGGTGAAACAAAATGAATTCAAAGCTACAAACATGTAAGATAAAGTGCACATCACTCTAAAAAATCTTTATACTGCCAGTTGTTCTTCCTGAAGGCCCTGAATATTGGAACGTAAGAAGAGCTGGAACTGGGCTCTTACATATAAGTACATATGTGAGGAGGGCTTATAGAGGAGAAGGTACAAGACATCGATGTTGTGTAAAAAGTCAAAACAATGATCCAGCAAGAAAAATCTGACAAGAAAGACTTAATCTCCGGTTTAAACCCCCAACCATCACTGATGTACGCCAGCGCATTTTGGTCAGGATGACTAGAAGTAGCTTAAATGATGAAAAATCATCATATTTCAGGCAGCAACCATGGATGGATCGGGACCCAGATAAGATACGATATAAATATTCCATGCTTAGGCATTTCAATAATTAATTCAATAATTTGCAAAGATTACAATATACTCGTAGATATATTTGATCAGCCCTCCATTGTATTTGAAGACAGTTAGAAATATATGGCTACTAGGATAATAATTTACAATTTCTCTACGTGACATTTTTGTGTTGCATTTTATTAGACATTTTATTTTGTATCGGTGACTATTCTGTACAAAGTTTAATTGTTAAAATATTAAATTTAAACATTATTTTTTTTTTTAATTTATTTACAGCATTCACAAGCAGACTTAAACGAAAGTCTTCTTTTCTAATTTAATTTAATAAAAAAATAAATAAAACATACATCTATGTTTTAATTAAAAAATTAAAAACCGAAATGCGAAGATGGTTTTTTTTTTCTTAAACATTAATTTATGCAATCACAAAATTAATGTAATATTTTCAGACGATTTATTTTAAATTTATATTTAATTTACAAAGACGATGGTATAGATACGAGTATAAAAAATGTTGTTAGTTGTTGCGAAGTATTTAATACATATAAATGGTGACTGAAGCAATTACCGAAAAAAAATTAGCTCTTCATAGAAATATTTATTTAAAATATATATATTTTACAGTTAAAATATTTCTTGTATATATAAAAAAATTAATATTTTTATATATACGAAATTATTTGTAGATTCCTTGAGACTTGGTTTTTTTTATGTTTTTAATTTGTTTTAGATTTACAGATTGTCATTTTGTTTTTTGTTTTTTGTTTTTTTGATACACGGACTTACCATTGTAACATCATCGATTTTTGATATACTTCGAACGAAAATGTTGACGCGGACGACAGCGGGACCATCTGTATTCGTAGAAAAATTGTAACAGAGAAATTCAAAATAAAGAAAATTCTAGAATTTTGATTTAAAATATTTTTTTTGTTTTGTTTTTTTTTTATATTTTTTTGTTTCTGTAGTTTTGTTGTTTAATTTATAGAAGTTTTTATTAGATGTTTTTCTGGCTTTTGTTGATTTCTGTATATAACATCGCTGAGATGATCATATTTAAATTCGTATACAAAAAAAAAAAACCCTCCGTAGCAGCAAAAATTGATTATTAAATATATTTTTCTTTTATATTTAGGAACCTACAAAATAATAATAAAAAAATACTACCATAGTGAAAAAAAATAATTCTTACCCTTAATTTCTATTATGTGTTGAATATAAAAATAGAGATAATTATATTTTACAAAATATTACTTAGAGAAATAATAAATATGTAGCATAAAATCCTAGTTAAGATTTACAAAATAATAAAAAAATAAATAAAATAAAAGCATTTTATATAGTAAACAAATTTTAAAAGTTAAAACTAAAAATAATATTACAATAAAGTTTAAGTTACAAATAAAAACTATAATGAATTAATTTGGATTTGAATATATGCATTTTGGTGTGGTTATATAGAAAAAGCTTTTGACAGGGCTCATTCTAATATTTAACTTTACTTGATGGACTGAGAGGTTCTTTTTGTTTTGGTTGAAAATGTGTTATAAAAATATGCTGCTGTTATTATTAAAACTCTCATGCTTATACGTAGAAGTTTTTTTTTTATTAAAGTAACACAATGCAGAGCCTTAAGATAGCAAAAAATAAAAGAAGAAAAACTGCTAGTTATTTTGTAGTTGTTTATTTTTTGATATTTTATAAACTAATGGGATGTGTTTTATCATTGAGTTAGATAAGATAGCTTCAAAAGTTAAGTACTAAGTTTAAATTTTATACTGCCCATAATATCCTTGTAGCTAGAGCTATTGAAAATAGTGACTTCCCTAAAACCCCCTTCGCACTACTCGTTCCAGAATGAGATTGAAGAAATCACATGATAGTGCTAGTGCATATCCTTCCCAAAACTCTGTACGTGTTCGGAATAGTGCGAAAGAGCTATTCCCTATAGTTTTTTTTTTTCAAGGATTCCGATTTAATCCATCGTCATTTCAACATCGACCTTTAGACGACAAATATTTTTATATAAGGTTCTCAATTCGACTAAATGGTGATAGGTATTGGACTTGCCTCAGAATGAAGATTTGGCCTGTAGTCGAAGTTGGCGGGCCGGAAGTTACACTGGTAATTGCCGATTTAAGTTTTGCATAATGTGGCTTTAGACACTCACGAAGTAGCATATGTACCCAAGGCCGTAGCCAGGGGGGATCACAAAGGTTTGATGAAGATAAACTTTTGGGGCTGGAGTTAATATCAGTTCCTCGAAAAATTGAGACATGCACTGAGGAAGCTATCATATGGGAAGAATCTTTTTCTCATATGAGTGAGTTTGGCGAAAAAAAACCGAATATTTGACGTTTAAGCATAGCTTACAGTTCCCATGCAAAAGAAAAATAAAATTTTTCAAAACAATTTTTCACTTATTCTGTGCTTAATTTTGTATAATATTTTACGTGCAAAATGTTTGCCTTTGCCTTAGTAACCCGTTGAGTCATTATTTAACCTCTCATTATTAAATTATAAGCCTAAAAATGGAAAACAATACATTTTGGATACAAAAACAATTTGCATGCCAATAATGCTGTGAGGTGAATATATTTTTTTGTTTGGAAGTGTAAATATTTTTTGTTCACCACTTTTTATCTCAAGCAAACAAATCGCCCATATTGTTTTGTGGTTCTATAACAGGAATGGTTCCTTTTTGCATACAACTGTAAGCCTTTCATACAAAAAAGTAATTATGTATTTCACCTCAGTAATTTCTGACATGCGAAAATATTTCCATACATTTTGGCACGGGAACTGTTAACAAGGCTTTATAACGACGAATTTATTTTCGCGCAAAAAATGTTACTGACATTTTTTAGGCAAAAAAAAATGCGTTTGGAATTTGTATTTCGCTTTCGCTTAAGTATACGAAAAATCGTTTACAGCACGGACATTTTTTCTTTGAGTACAATTTTTTTCACCACCAAACTTTTTTTTATTCAAAAGAACTATAGATCATAGATAAACAAATAAAGATGGGAAACTTTCGTACGTTTCACCCCCCAAAACCCATTTGTTTACATTGTTGTTTTTGTAATTTCACTCGTGTCGATGAATAGATGTGAATTGCAACAACAATTTAACGCGGTGAGTTTGTTTTGTTTTGACAGTTCGATTTTTTTTTCCAAACTCGGTGATATTTTTCTTCAGTGCGTCTAAAAAAAACAAATAATATGTTAAAATAATAAATAAAATGTCTAATTATCCTTCGTCTACTGGTGTCCTGATTGCCAATGATTTATTCGGCGTATAATTTGAATTCTGCCTATGGAAACTGGTTCCCTGGATGCAAGACGCTCATCCAACAGGCAATGGCTAAGATCAGGCAAATCCAGCATTGTTTGTGTTGAAGGAGCGCATCAGGAAAGGAAGGGCTGGACAGAAACGTTTGGGGTAGCTGGCCAAGTGGAAAACTGCTGAAGAAGGATCCATTGGAAGTTTATTTGTTGGATTTCCCCAACATTGAAATCAAATGTTCTGAAATACAATTGCCTTTCCAGGCGTGTAAAGAAGTTTAGTGATCTTATTTTGAAGGCAACCGAACCTCCAATGATGTTGTTCAATCCTTACGATGATTAACTGAAAACCATTTCGTCCTACACAGCTTTCAGTCGATTTATTTTGATCACCAGAGCCTCGAACGTAAAACACCGAACGAACAAAGATCATTCTGAAGCCATATAAAACAACAACCACAGAAGTTCATCACATTTGGCCAACGTTGCAATAAATGTATATGAAATTCTTGCAAGTGCTGGATACAAAGCGTTGTCATTTCAAAACTACATGCTGGATTTTGATAGTTGAAGCGGTTTTTAGCCTTAATTTAATCCTTCTAAGTTATTTTAAGAAAATATTTCCAATTTAAACAAAAATTTCGAAAAATTTTCCCATAGAACTAGTATCATCATATTCTTATTGAAATTCGAAAAAAGACGAAAATAGTTTTTTGAGACAATTTTTTGAAATCTTTGCTCGAATTGGAAATGGTTTTTGAAATAAGTTAGAATACCTTAATTAAGACTAAGAACCGTTTCAATAATTAAAATCCGGCAAGTAGTTTTGAAATGGCAACGTTTTGTATCCAGCACTTGCAAGAATTTCATATAAATTTCTTGCAAGTGTTAAATACAAAGCGTTGTCATTTCAAAACTACTTGGTGGATTTTGATGGTTGAAGCGGTTCTTAGACTTTATTTAAACCTTCTAAGTTATTTTAAAAAACATTTCCAATTTAAACAAAAATTTCGAAAAATTTTCCCATAGAACTAGTATCATCATATTCTTATTGAAATTCGAAAAAAGACGAAAATAGTTTTTTGAGAAATTTTCTCCCACTTCGATTCAATTAACCTACATTTATTATTCAATTATTTATTACAAAAAATATTGTTGTTTCTTATTTTAGTACGCGTAAATATTAGAAGCCAATGCAATTTTAAAATAAAATGATATAAAGGGAAGTGAGCACTTAAAAATTCAGTTCACCCGCTTTTATACTTTACGAACATGTCCATGAGATTTTTAAAATAACTGACAAATTAAAAAAAAATCGACGATTTGTGGTGAAAATCATAAAGTTTTACTAGTGTGCGTGTGGTAAAGGTTACTAGTGCAACTTTATGACATTCACCACGGTCTGAGCTTGTAGGCAAATCAGTTTGACAGCCGAAGATTCCCATCTTTATATTTTTTATCTATGCTATAGATATACTTAAACGGTGAAATATTTCCCCAAATACTTGTATGGCTACGGCCTTGTATGAACCCATATGTCTGGATAGTTATTGCAGGACACAGAAGATTCCCCTATTTTGTAGATTAAGATGGGACATAATGGAGATGATAATTCCGTCATCGAGCGTGTTTCCTTTTACCCATCGACATATTTATAAATCTTTGATGGAAACGGACCGCCATCAAAACTTTCGAACCTTGCTGTTTTTGAGCATTTTTTGTAGTAAAAGCCTAGTTAAAAGTTCCCGTGCGCAAAAAAAAATCTATGCAAATATTCTCGCATGTCAAAAATAATTGAGGTGAAATGCAAAATTAATTTTTTGCATGATTGGTTTACAGTTTCATGCGAAAAAAAAAAACATTGATGTCATGGAATGTCATGCAAAATAAAATGCACGACTGGGTCGCACGTACTTGCTCTTATGTTCAAGACACTGCGAGTTTAAGAAAATTTTATATACAAACATGGAAATTATGAGAGAAAAATGTAGAGAAGCGTGAAATACGACATTTAAATTAGCTAAAACAACTCTTCCGATAGTTTGAGGTGAAAAAAAAGTATGCCGTCTTAATTCATGATGGAATGTGATTGTATGGGAAAAAAAAATTTAAAATCGTTGGAGCGGTTTTTTTTTTAATTATTTTTTTATATATAAAATTCTTAAAACATTTTTAAGAACAAATTTTGGTATGCAAATTTAAACTATATATTTATGTGTATATAAAACCAAAATTTGAAAAAAAATTGTCAACCCGTTTTTGAGATATCGAATTTTCAAAAAAAAAAATTTAAACTTTTTTTAAAAATCCAAAAACTTTTTTTTTGAAAATTTTGATGTGCAATATTATTTAATCTTATCTAAAATTTGTTTATACAAAAATCATTTAAATCCTTTAAGCTGATAACGAGAAAACTCAAAATAAAAAAATACGTTCTATGACAGGTACTACTAATAGTTGCTATGTGTAAAATTTTATGATTTTTGATGGTAAATCGTACTAATTTTAGTATATGAAAAAAGTTTAATCAAAATCGTAGGAGTTGTTTTCAAGCAAAAAAATACTTGCCTTTGCGGTTTTTTCACTTTTGTATGGAAGGTACCGTTATTTTTTCATAAATGTGAAATTTTTTCTAAAAATATTTTAGAAAGTACTAAAAAAGTCTTAAATATCGAGTTTCAAAAAAATCTATGAAGCCGTTTTCGAAATATTTGATTTTCCAAAAAAAATTTTGAAATATTTCTTAAAAATCCAAAAAATATTTTTTCAAAAATGTTGGTACACAAAACTATTGACATTTTTTGGAAGCTTCTGTATAAAAAAAAATAATTGAAATCGGTCGTACCGTATTGAAGAAAATCAAAAATTAAAAAAATGGTTCCTTGGGAGGTACCATTAATAACCATTTTTGAAAAATGGTTTTCCACTCGAAGAAAGCCTTTACTATAATAAATTTGATTTTTTTTTAAGAAAGGTTGTCGAGCCGTTTTTGAGAAAAATACGATTATGTAAACTTGCCAAAAAAAAAATGTATGACAGGTACCGTTATTTTTGGTTCTAAAAAAAAATGAAAAAAACGTGTCGGCAGAATCACCAAAAACCACTAAGTACCAAGTTTGAAGAAAATCGATCGAGCCGTTTAGGCTGTAGACGAACAGACAGACAGACAGACAGACAGACAGAATTGTGCCACCCACTTTTTTCGTGTTCTCTATCATCGTAATATAATGTCTGATTGTTATCTCAAATTTTTTTTTTGCACGAATCCGAAACTTGGCTTATAGTACCTATAATCGCAAGTAAAAATGGACCGGCAGTTGTTTTGCATGCGAAAAAAAGTGTGGCGAATCAAATATATTTTTTTTTGATGGTCGGTTTACTCTTCCAAAAAAATATATTTATTCACCTCAAGACATTATTTGCATGCAAATGGTTTTGCATCCAAAAATAATTGTTTTCCATTTTTAGGCCTATAATTTATTAATTAAGGGTGAATTAATGACTCAATAGGTGGCTTAGGCCAAGACAAACGTTTTTCACCTTGAATATTATTTAATTTGATGCACAGAATAGGGGGAAAATCGTTTTGAAAATTTTGCATTTTTTTTCGCATGGGAACTGTAAACTACGGTTTATTCTATGTTCCTCTTCTATACTGGATTATGAAACTGGGATCGCCATTGGCTAGAGGTTAGCTTTTTTCTCTTCTTATTACTTGTTTGACATGTTTAAGATGCTTCAAATGCTGCTTAAATATTCGCACATTTACTATTCCCCGTGCTTTGGTAATTAGGTCCCTTATTATAAGACCTTTAGGTACTGATTTAATCACTTAACTCTTCAATATCATTATTGGGGGGCTGCGTATGCCAACTCTTTATAGAGGATCTTCATTTTGTTCTCGCTTCTAATTGCTCGATACACGATAAAGGATATTGATTATGTCCTAAGAAACAGGGCAATAAGGAACTAAGACGTTCATGGGATTTTATTGTAACAATCTTAAAAGGTGTCATTGAAGACGAGAAAACCGTTGAGTGCTATTAAATTAGAGGGTGCATTCTGGAAACGAGGGTGCAAAAGCACCCTTTTTGGTTCTTTGCATATAACTTGAAAACGGAGCAAAATTTCGAGATAATTCTCAAAACCTTTTTTGTAGCGAATAAAATTTACCATCAAAATGGATTTTTGAAAAAAAAATTTTTTTTAATTTTTAGTTAGCTAAATTAAAAAAAAATCATTGCAAGAAAATGTGAAGAATCGCATTTATTGTTTTTTTTTTTTACTTATTTGCTTATAACTTTCTTACCAGCATAGATAGGTATAGACATTGTTCCATAGAAAAGAAAGATAATTAAATTTCCTTTAAAATAAATTATTCAGAAAACGGTTTGGGTAAAAATCGACCGAGAAATAGTCGTTCAAACTAGGCTAATTTAAAGTTTTTAAGGCTTTATAAATGGGATTTTTGGCTATTTTGATGAGCTTGTTAGATTATACGCTCAAACTGGGTGTAATAGTGAGTCATGATCAGTCAAAAATTACAGTCGAATTCCAAATATTTCACAGTTTTAGGGTTGCCATCTAATTTTTTTTCTTCAAAATTTAGCATAATTGCCAAAATCAACACACTTGCTCTTACAAAGCCGGGTTTTGAACACATGCTAGCTTTTACCTTCTCGAACAAAAAAAAAAAAAAATAGTGTCAGACCAGTTTTACGATTGAAAGTCCTTGCCAGACGAGCTTAACATTTTCTGAGTAGGTATTAAATAAATAACTTTTATTTAGGAATACCTACATAACTCATCTGGCACTATTTTTTCCATATAACGAAAGGCATAAGCTAGCAAATACCCCAGTTTGTGAAAGTTAATTTGTTAATTTTGACAATTATTTAAATAAATTAAAAATAAAAGTAAAAAAAATCACCAACTTTATAACATTTAGGGCAGTCTGGCATGCATTTTCGGCAGCCAAACTCGTCTGGCACTATTTTTTCTATATTTAAGGAGACATTAGCTAACATAATTGAAAACTCGGCAAGGTTTGACACTTATTTGAAAAGGGCAGGAAATTTAATAAAAAAAAGTGTTGGATTTGTCTGTGGACTCAATTATCATTTTCAAAATCCAAAAATACAAGAAAAATTTCATAATTTTGAAAATATAATATTTATTTTTACAAACATTCTATCCTAGCACGTCTCTTCAAATTTATCAGTGCCTACATGTTGCTACATATAATGCTAATTTGTGCTCACAAAGTTTGGTGAATGGGGTAGTCATTTCGTTTCACCAGTTTTTTACTTGCGATAAGTAGGTAAAGGGTGTTTTTTTTTTAGATAAGTGGTTTTCAAGAAGAAATAAAACGCATATAATTTAATGTTATGGCCAAGAATTTAGCTTTATTATAAGGAAAAGGGTTTGCCATTATGTTTTTAAAATGATTTCGGACAAGTGGCCGCTGCGGCTTGCTCAAATAAATTCCAGCCGACAGGCCCAATTTTCGACCACTTTTTGCAGCAATTGGGGCCTTATGTCAGCAATATCGCGTTGTTGATTGTTTCGTTGGCTGTATGGCATGTAGCGCCGTCTTGGAACCAAAGGTCGTCAACATCAACATTCAGGCACGAAAAAGTCATTAAAGATGGCTCTATAGCGTTCCCCATTGACTGTAACATTATGGCCGGCTTCATTTTTCATTGCAGCGCACGATTCGAACCATTATTTTGGGAATAAATTTTGCAAGATTTGCAAACGTTGTTCAGGAGTAAACAAATCAAACTGAGCATAAATCAAGTGACAGCTGTCAAAAAGACCAACTCCGAAAAAAGTATTGTCAGATTGAAAACCACACGTCTAAAAAAACACCTTTTATAAAGTTTAACATACCAAAAATCAATATCTGGTATTGAAAAAAAAAAACATTTTTTGACAAGGGAGGGAATAATTTCAATAAAATTTTGAACTCATTATAACTCAATGATAAAACACACCACCTTGAATTTGAATTTCTAAATTATCAAAAAATACACACATAATTTGTATCCATATACATAATTATGTTAAAACATAAATCGTGATGTTCTAATTTCACTGAAATGAAACATATACCTTTGCCAAAGTATAACATAATTAATATTAACTGCCAATTATAATTTATTACCCATATAATGTGCGCATTTGTGTGCAAATTTTAAACAGCCAAAATTTATAATAACAAAGGTTTATGTTCGTCGGCATTAAATATTTTATTTTTTTTTTTTTATAAAAAAGAAAATAATTTTTGCATAAAATCTTAAACAAACAAAAATTTTCCAAATAAAAAACAAGTAACTTACAGAAAATTTTAATTTTTTTAAATATTAATAAGCAAACTTAAATAAATGTATACAGCTACATATATTCAAATACAAAAACAATATAAGAAAAATTAAAAAAAAACACCACTGGCGGAGTTAAGAAAACTAAACAAAAAATTAAATGTTATTTGCTAAAGTTTAAAACTAAATTTAATTTTAACAGTATTTTTTTAAAATAATGGAATTTTCGTTTCGCAACCATATAACAATTAAATTCAAGTTGCAATGATTTTTTTATGAGAAGAATAGTTTGTTTCAAAAAAAAAAAACTAATAAAAAATAAATTGAAAAGCCAATTGGTGATTTTGAAATAAATTCCTAGATTTTTTCTCATTCTCGTTTTTTTTTATTTTTAACTATTAATTGCCAATTTAATACTTTCCATAATTTGTTTTCAATTCTTAGAAATTTCAATTAAATAAAAAATTCAGGAATTTAATGGAATTTTTTATTTTTGTTTTGCAAATTAAATTTTTCTTCATATTCCAATGAAGTTTTTATTGTTCGATTTATTTCATTATTTTTTTTTTAATTTTCTGTTTTTGTTGGATTTGGAATGTATTGATGCAATGACAGCTATAAAAATAGTTATATTAATGTTCAGGGATAAATTTAAGTTGCATTTTATTCAATCAATATGGTTAGATAGATTTTTCAATTGCATTCTAGACTATATGGTATTAAACAAAAAAAATCAAGTTATATTTATGTTTCTTGCAAAAGTATATAATTGTTTTATTTGCATATATAATTGGTTTTAGTTAATATTTTTTATTTATGGAAAATAACAGAGGCACTAAGTATATATTTTTTTTAAATTAACGATTTTTAGCAATTATAACTTTGGTTTGGGTTGGTTTCTTTTTTTTTTTAATTTTGAGGATTGCTTTGAATTTAAAGGCGCAATTCAATAATTCCGTGGACTTACCATTTTAATGTCACTAATCGTCATTATACTTCGAACGAATAGATTGATTCTGACTATAGCAGGGCCATCTGTTTGTTGCGGTAGATGTTTTTGTTTTTTTGTTTTATTAGAATATACAAAATTTTAATGTGGAACTACAATATATATAGGTTTTTTTTTGTTTCATCAAACAAAATTGTTTGTAATGTTATGTTATTTTACTTTTGAGTTTTGTTTTTTTTTTCTAAATTGATGATTAAAAAAATAGTTTTGTATGATTTTTAATGTGGAATTAAATAATTTATCTTACAATGTATACACAATTGTATATTTACAAATAAACAAGTAAATTGCTTTGGGGTATTCAATTTTGTTTTCAATTTGAAACTTCTTTGAGTAAACCACAAGGCAACTATTTTCTTTTAACTCTGTACACAAAATTTACAAAATAGCTTTACTCTTTAATGCCATTCAACAAGGATACACAACTCAAACTTTGAGCACAGTAAATAGGCCCTTCCTAGAGTGCAGATAGAAAAATTTTACTATATATCAATTGATCAGTAAATCCTGGACCCCTAAAAGTCGATATTAAAATATACAAACGCGGTGAATAACAAGAAAATGAATAGTTGATTGCTTTTTAAAATAAAACCAGTTTAAAAACACCAAACTTCAATATTTATCAACCATCAATTGATACATGACAATCAGACATCTGCAACTGGGAGTGTTTTCAACAGGAATGGGATAAGTGCAACTAACACAGTTTTGTAAAGATATGATCTGTCTTTAGATGAAATTTTACCGGAATTTTTTTCTCTTTGAAATCATTGAAGATCTACCTAAGAGTCAACGCGAAGGCTAAGGGGCACTTCTCCCGCCCACTACTTCCTCTCAATTTTGTATAATCTTAGCAAATCCGAGCTTTCATCAAGATCGACTAACAGTTCCGCTGAAGAATCATCAGCTGTTTCTCCTTCCGTCGTTCCGTCTTTCATATTGGTGACAAAACCATGACAGTTCATAGTTCCCGGCATTGTACTGGTAGCAAGAACAGTGAGAGAACTGATGAAATACCTAATTTAAGTAGTGAAGGGATCACGGATCTCGGTACTTCCACTACTAAGGAGACTTAACGTCTTTTAGATGTGAAACCTAAACTTAGTTACGGAGAGATTGTGACCATGACCCTTCCACCACTATGGAGAGTAAACGTCTCAAGGAAAATTCCAGTTGGAGAAAAAATCCTCTCTATTGGAATCCACCTAAGCCAAGTTGAGACGAAACTACGAACCACCCTACAGCGGCAATTTGACATTGGTCACCTTAGTATATCGAAGTCACTAGATCCTTCATTCAGCACTTGAGCAAGAAGCTCACCGCTGCTGTGCATCCACCTGACACAGATGCCAACAATCATTGGTCTCAGTCTCAGTATCGTGATATCATCAAAGAGATTGTTGAAACCCCAATAGACTACCAACCACCCTGAAAAAGAACCCGTGGTATAGGATGATGAATTTCGTGACAGAAGATGCACATGCGAATATGCTACAGCGTAAAACAAAAGCAGCTATATAGGAGTATCGAGCAAGGAGTAGAGAAGAGTGGTCCTATGTAGAAAGAAGAGGGCATACGCAGCCATTGAAACAACACCTGGAAAAGGGTTATTCAAAAATACTAACAACTGGCTGCTTGCTTTGAAACTCAGGCTCTTTGAAACAGCGAAGTTAACCTAGTCACCGAAGCACAAAGAACAGTAGATATATTAAAGGAGCATTTCCAGCAGCCAGCTGTATAGAATAGGTAGACTTAGCCATATAGAAGCGCAAGATCAACAAGGCCGCCGAATCTGATGGTTTACCAGCGGAACTCTTCAAACACGGGGATGTGTTGTTAGGGTCCATTCATAACCTCATTCTGATGACTGGTCTATCGTGGGACTCCAGGAAAACTTATCCAGTTGTGCTACGTGACATTGGAAAATACGCGATTCAAATCGCAACTAGGGAAAAACGAAAAACTCTTCCCGACATGAACAGGTCCTTGGCAAAGCCATGTGCTATCATGTGATTTCTTCAATCTCGTTCTAAGGTAAATATTTTGTAATAATTAAGGAGTTTATCTGATGTTCAAAGGGCAGATACGGTGCATTCAAGAGGACACAAGCGTCCACAATTTTTTTTTTTTTAAAGCGAACGTCTGTCTATCAACTCCTACTCTCACCTTCTCGTGGGGAACATCGGATGCCTAGTACCTTTAACTGAAAATGGGGTTCCAATCCCAGTTGAGCATTTAGGAGGCAGCAAACGAGAGGGGGGATGAATGTTCCCACTAAGGCACTTCTCCTTTATGCAGGTGGCAGCGGAAGAATTCCCCAGAAGGAATCAACGGTGGCATCTACAGTTCCATCGAGTCTGAACTACTTAGTGAACACCTTATACGGGCAACTACGAAATATTCGAACCTCAGGCCTATAAGGAGCGGTTAATCCGGCTCCCCGCCCTTTCAGTTATATTGTAAGGGTCTGGTCCTCCAAGTTGGGGGTCGTGCCATCGTCGGGGTGACTTCCCGACCACGTTAAGCTATTTAGTTGCGAAGCAACAACAAGCCTCGGATACGGACAGATTTACTGTTGACAAACCTAGCAAACAAAATAAGGACATTGAACTTCCGATCTGCACGCGGAATTCTCTAGTCTCTCTATAGACCACGTGCAGCCGAACATTCAGCGGAAGCTCTAGATTGCTGCAAAGCAGACATCACCACCATTCAAGAAGTGCTTTGGGATGGGCCGGGCAAGAGAAAACTGAAAGACTGCGACATCTACTACGGTGACTGTTACCGACCACAAGGGCAGCGTCTTTTTGGATGTGGATTCGTCGTAAGAGGAGACTTAGGCAAGAAGTCTTGGGTTTCAACTATGTGAACGAACGCCTCACGACAATTCCCATCAAGGCTAAATTCGCCAATTTAAGCCTCATATGCGCACATGCCCCCACAGAGGAGAAAGATGACGACACCAAGGATAAGTTCTACGAGCTCCTGGACAAGACATATGAGCAATGCCCTAGCTATGACATTAAAATTGTCTTGGGTGATTTTTATGCCAAGCTAGGAAAAGAAGACGTCTTTTGTAGCACAATCGAAAGATATAGCCCACAAGACACCATTTCCGATAACGGACTCAGGCTAATCGACTTTGCTGCTGGGCAAAACGTTGTGGTAGCTAGTACACAGTTCCCGCATCTCGGTACACACAAGGGGACATGGCGAATTCCTGGTCAATCAACCGCCAAACAGATTGACCACATTGCGATCGACCCAAGGCACTCCTCCAGTATCAAGGATGTCCGAACGTTCCGAGTAGCCAAAGTTGACTCGGACCAGTACCTCGTTGCATCCAGGGTAATGCTTTGGATATCCGAACAAAACCAAAGCAGGGAAATACTGTGAGGAAGCTTAACGTCGGACGGCTACAGTTACAAGCGAAACCCCTGGTTCCACGAGGAATGCCGGTAAGTACATGCAGCCAAACAACATACATACAAAGTGGCGCTGCATAGAAGGACCAGAGCTGCTCGCGAGTTCTACAACCAGGAAAGAAGAGAGACACACAAGCTTCTAGGAAAATAAAGAAAGAGCATGAAAAGCGCACGATTGAGGAAATAGAGGAATGCTTTTGCAGGAATGAAGTTCAGAAGTTTTACCAAAAAGTCAAAAGAACCTCTCAGGGTTAAAAGTACAAGGCCCGAACCGAAGCCTGCAAGAATGATCTGGGGACTGGGGAACATCTTCGTAGAATGGCAGTTGGTGCTGATGCTTCGGATAAGAAAAAATCATTTCTGCAATTTGGAGAACGGCGACGAACCAAATTCCACTACCATGCAGATTGCACCATTCAACCTGAACGAGAAGGCCAAACATTTCGTACATCCTATTTTGACGAAGTAAAGATAGCTATGTATATTCAAACTGAAGTCCAATAAAGCTGCTGGAGCAAATGGCTTTACGGCTGAGCTATTCAAAACGGCTGTCGATGAATCGGTTAGGGGTATGCACCAGCTCATCTGCAAAATATGTTCGGAGGAAAGCATGCCCGATGAATGAAACCTCAGCATTGTTTGCCCGATCCTGATGAAAGGTGATCCTCTGAACTGCACTACAGTCTCCATAACATTGTATACAAGATCTTTTCTGTCGTACTTTGTGACACTTGAAGACATTCGTCAGCAACCTGATAGGTAGATCAGTGTGCCTTTATGCCTGGATAGTCCACCACCGACCAAATATTCGTGTAATGGCAGATTTTGGGAAAAACCCAGGAATTTCAAATCGGTACCCACCACCTTTCCATCGATTTCAATGCCATGACAGCATCTATAGAGACGACCTAGGCATACAGAGCAATGTCTGTTTTGGCATCAGTCCCAAACTCGTCCGTTTGTGCAGGATGACGATAGAGAGCGATACATTTGATGTCTAAAAAGGATTTAAGCTAGGCGACACGATGTCATGTGATCGTTGAAAAAATTGTGCATATAGCTCTCACTTCACAAAAGTGAAAAGCCAACGACTGAGATGGCTGGGTCACCTAGATCGAATGGTCATCAATGCTCCGGCCCGAACATCTTTAAATCCAACCCCTGTCTCAGATAGACATTATTAATGGAACGATTAAGTAAGTAAGTTTGCAATAGCAATTTCAACCTGGCCAACTTGTCCAGCTGCGTCTGCAGCTGCATCGTGTTGTGTTCGCATCATTGAATTCTATGTGTATTCAACATTTTTTTTAACATTGATGACCAAGCTAAAGGGCCTAGCTCAAGGGCCTTGGCTTATAGAAATTAATGTTGATATTACTTTAAACTACATAGTTCAGTGAATCTCTTTTTTTGAAACATGTGGATTCCTTGATCTAAGAAGGGTGCATGCACTTGGCAACCCTGATTTAAGGCAAAGATATTCCAAAAATGCTAATTTTATGAGAATAGAACTTTAAACCAACACTTCATTGTTGGATACAACCAATAAATCTAAAAAAAATATGGATTACTCGCATGAAACAGGGCGCATGTATGAATTTATAGGCACATGGCAGCCCTCAGTTTATGAAACAATCTACCAAAAATATATTACATTCTATAGAGAATAGAGTTCCTGCTTGAATCATACACTTAATTCTGACTACGGAAACCCCTTCTTTTAAAAAGAAAATATAGGCATGGTGCATATAGATATGTGGCAACTCTGATTTTATGCAAAAATATACCAAAACCCCTAGTTTTATAAGATTTGAGCTTAAAGCTAGAACTATAATGCTCGGAGGGGCACCTAAGTGGTCGGAAGAAAACAAGCGAATGCACGGAAAGCATATGGCACCGACTATAATTGCGAAGTGGAGCGTTTCGTCGAGTTTCATTCAACTTTGGTTACGGAAGTGAGGTGCGCTCGGGAGCGCAAATAGGAATACCAAAAAGAGATAGATAATAATTACATTATGGGTGTGTTCCCCTTTTTTCGGTAAGGAAAGCTACTTTTCGTTGGTTTTCGACATTAGCTTCAGTGCCCTTCCGACTATTATAGTTCTACCTTAAAACATACTTCTTATCGATGCTAATATTCTGTGCTGTGAGTGTCAAGTCAACAAAGCAACTTTGACGAATCGCAAAATGAGCTGGTGGAAAATTTGCCGTTAATTAGTCGTTTATTAGTTGCGACAACTTTGAATTTGTCTTTGGATGTTTTCTATGTTCTAGCTAACCTGATATCAATTTAGCAACCTTCGAAAATCAGTGAAAACTTCTTATACCTAATGGTTTCTGGCTTAATAATATGCCGTTAATTGGTAATTTATTAGTTGCGACAAATTCAATTTGATTGTGCAGTGTTTTCTATGTTTTTTATTGGGTGCTTTGCCAACTTTATATCAAGTTTGGAAAGCAACTTTCATGGATCGAAAAATGTGTAGGTGGATAATTTGTCGTTAATAAGCTGTGACAATATTGAATTTGTCGTTCTATGTTTTCTATGTTTTTTTCGAAAAGTGTTATAAGCTTATAGAACTCAATACTTTACGGCTTTATAATCTGTCGTTAATTAGTTGTGACAAATTCAATTTTGTCATGCGATGTTTTCTATGTATTTTTGAGTGATTTGTTTTCTACGAGTGTCAAATAAACAAAGCAACTTTCATGAATCAAAAAATTAGTAGGTGGAAAATTTACCGTTAATTAGTCGTTAATTATTTGTGACTATTTCAAAATTTGTCGTTAAAAATTTTCTATGTTTTGTTGGGTGCTTTGCTTAATTGACACAAATCGAAAAGCGTGAATAACTTTTTATACTTAATGTTTTATGGTTTCATAGCTTGCCGTTAATTACCTAGTCATTAATTATTAGTTGTGAAAAACTGAATTCAATCGTGTAATATTTTCTATGTTATTTTTTATTCGTTAGCTTCATATCAAGTTAACAAAGCACTACCTTAAAAAGGAATTAAAAGTTCTAATACCGAATTGTTTATGGATTAATAGTTTGCAACTAACTAGTCTTCAATTTGTTGTGACAAGTCTGAATGTGTCGTGCAATGTTTTCTATGTTTTTTGGGCTCCTTGGTAGCTTGACATCAAGTTGGCAATGTATTACCTGAAAATGGGGTAAAAACTGTTTATACCGGATGGTTTATGGCTTAATAATTTACCATTGATTAGCCGTTAATTAGTTGTTAAAATTTCGAATTTATCGTTCTATGTTTTCTATGTTTCTATTTTAAGAAAAGTTTTCTTAGAACCTAACAAGTAGCTAGCAAAAAATCTAACATCATTTCTCGACGAAGGACCGACCTCTTATCAATTGTGTATCCAAGTTGTATGTACAAGAGCAAAAGCACTATTTTAAATAAATTATTAATAAATATACCCACATTAAGTCCTCTATTCTTAAAAATTGTTAACCGTTCAATTTTTTGAAATTTTTAAACTTAAATTTTGAAACAATAAGAAATCTACCCATATTTTGGTTTTTAAATTATTTCCCCAACCCCAAAATATTACGAAAAATGTTCAAATTTTCATATACGCATATTTTCTAATAATTATAATCTTAATTTCAAATATAAAAATAATAAAAATAAGATCTAGATTATTCGCTATACAAATTAATAAAAATACAAATCATATTCAAATATTTTTGTAGAATATAAATATAAAAACTATAAATGTGTAAAATGTTTCATTTCGATTTATAATTAAATAAAATTCGTTCGTCGTTCATTTCTCATCACCACTCTTTGGCGAGGAGCAATAAATTGAAGAACAGCGGCGGCGGCGGAGGCAGCAGCGACGCCACCGCCGAAATAAAAGGGAATATTTTGTTTGTATTTATTTTTTTTTTTATTTGAATTTATAGTACGAATGTAATAATCTTTACCTGTTCCATTAATTCCGGATGGTCGGATACGGGCATCATATTTTCCAGCACCTAAAATTTGATCCAAAACTTTTTTCTCTTTTTCTCGGAAATTTATTTTTGCATTATTTGCTCTGAAATGGTTGAAACGTGAAATACGTGATTTAATGGAATTGAAAATCTTTTTTGAATTGATGGTGGTTTTTTTCGAAAATTTAATTTCGATTTAGTGGTTTTTTGAGAGAGAAGCAGTTCGTGTGGTGGATGTTGTGATACATAGAGAGAGATTTGTGACAGAGACGGTGGTGGTGGTGGAGCTTTGTGGGGGTTGGTGGTGGGTCGTGGGGGTGGTAGATGAATGTGGTATTTAGTGGCAGTGTTTTGAAATGATGATTGGTAGTTCCTCGCTTAATCGATGAATAAATTATTTGCCACTTAAGTGAAGTCCAAAAGTTAGTTCAAGAAATGAAAGCAATTGAGCTTTTCTTTTGCTATAATGTGTATGCATACAGGTGGTTATTGACTTAACCTTGTAGGTACTATTTGAGAATGATTTTTTCTGATGGGAAGATACCATGAAGCATTTCTATTCTGCCAAATACACATCAAGTCAGCTCAGGACTTAGCCTTTTGATGTTTGGCGGAAGGGTCTGTGTAGATTTTCTTTTTATTGAGGAAAATGGAGATTTCCCAGTAATTTATCTGCTTCACATATGGATGTATGTATGTACATATGTATATAATGACTCTATTTTTGTAGTTATTTTTTTTTTTTAACTATTTTTAAAGACAATTCAAAAAAATTTAATTTGATTGAATTGAATTGAATTTAATTGAATTGAATTGAATTTAATCTAATTTAATTGAATTGAATTTAATTGAATTGAATTGAATTGAATTGAGTTTTTAACTATTTTGATATGAAAAGAATTGAATTGAATCTAATTGAATTGAATTGTATTGAATTTAATTAAATTGAGTTCAATTCAATTGAAATATTTTGATATGAACAAAATTTAATTTAATTGAATTGAACTGAGTTAATATGAATTTAATTGAATTGAATTAGATTGAATTGAATTGAATTGAAATAAATAAAATGTTGAAGATAGGATATTCCCTTACGTTGCAATATAGTTATTCAATCGATTATAAGCTAGGCTTTGCCATTGTTTATTTTAAACTGATAAACAAAATGAGCATATAACAACAAAAATTCAATTGTACCGAGAATGATTTGATTTACTTTTTTTTTTAAACAAATTATTTAATAAGCTTTCTCAAAAATATTTGGAACTATGATTTTTCTTAATGATTTTTTTTGCAGTGCATTTCAAGTGAGCGCAGAGTGTTTAAAGATGCTGTCGTTTAAGCCGTTTGTTAAGTCCTTTTTTGACAGTCTAAAACTTTATATAAATATATTTAGCACATTTGAAATGAAACATTGTGATTTGCCTGCAGTGGTTTTGGTTGCAGTATATAGTACATAGCACCCTGCAGCTGATATTCCATAAAAAAAATAAATAAATAAAAATACTAAAACAAAAATATTTTCCACACACACAAAATTTTCTATATAAAACAAAAAATAATTAAAATTATAGAAACAGTTAAATTAAAGTATTAAATTGCTTAAAAATGTTAATAAAAATGAATTGAGGTACTTACAAGGACGCACTACATAAACAGGCAAAGTAAAATACAGCCCAGAAGCAATGACCAGTGCCCATTTTATTATTTTGTGAGTAGAAAAGATTTTAACGCTGAAAATAAAAAATAAAAATCACTGTTATTTAAATGTATAAATAATATACATACATACATATATAAAAATTGTAAAAGGAGATAATATATGTATGCGTTACTAAGACACAAACTGTAAAAAATAGAACAAAGAATGATTTTTTATTAATTTAAAAATATGAATAAGGTGAGCGGTCAGCCAGCTCGAAAGTTTTTTCCAGCAGTAATCACAGGTTAATAAATTTTTGTTAAAACGTTCTTGCTAGTTTACCTTAAAGATGCGTTTCCTTTGAGAGTACTTTTGCTAAAAAACTCTCGAGAGTGACTTTCGGATAGCTATCTACCCCTGTGTGAGCTGATTGCATGACTGTGTTCACTTGCGAGTTTTAAACTCAAGAGCTGCTTGACAGTTATTTGCAGTCTTTTTACTCGCACCTTTAAGATGCACATTAATTTGTGATTAAAAACACTGTGAGCAACTCTCAATCTCAAAGTAGCTCTCGAGAGAAAAACTCCCAAGTGGATACAGTCATCAATCTAGGCTATACAGGTATCCGAAGATCCACAGGTTTGATAAGAAGCACTGAATGCCCATAAAGCAATGGCGATCAGAGAACCTCGGTCATTTAGCGACCGCCATAATGGCCGAGAGAAATGGGCCCAGTTCCCTGTTAATTACGAAGGTGGAGCTCATCTTCGATTCATTGAAGAAGAAGAAGTCAGCAGGAGTCATTAGCATATCCAACGTTGTACTTCGGCATTTACCAAAAGAAGCAGGAGATATTTATACCACACTGTTTAACGACGCTGGAATAATGCATATTATCAAGAGCGGTGGAAGACAGCTGTAACGTATCCTCTCCCAAAAAAGGCAAAGGACAACTCCAATCTGGCGAATCTTCAGTCCTTCAGCAAGGTATTCGAAAAAGTTATCGATAGAGCTCTGTCTAAGTGGGCAGGGACATGACACCATTCATGTCTCGTCTAAGCCTGTTTTCTGATGTCCAATGGTAATCGAACAAACCTTAAAAGCAGTGTACGGTTGCCTTTCTGGTTGATTTGAAGAAGGCCTTTGACACCTTATGGTAAGAGGGTCTTTATTCAAAGTTGACCAGACTTGGCATAAGACGATCAGGGGAACATCGTGGTAGAGTCACAGTCGGTGCTGAGGATATGGAAAAATCATTTCTGCGAATTGTGTAACGGCAATGATGAACGGAACTCCACTACCATGCGAATTGCACCATTCAACCTGGACGACGTAGGCCAACAATTCCGTCCATCCGATCTCGATGAAATGAAGATAGCTATATCGAAACTGCTGGAGCTGATGGCCTTGCGGCCGAGCTATTCAAAGTGGCTGGCGATAAATTGGTTAGGAGTATGCACCAGCTCATCTGGAACCTCAGCATTGTTTGCCCGATCCTCAAGAAAGGCGATCCTCTGGACTTCACCAGCTACAGAGGCATTAGTCTTCTTAATATCGCCTACAAGATCTTTTCTGCCGTACTTTGTGAACGCTTGAAGCCATTCGTCAACAACCTGATAGGTCCGTATCAGTGTGGCTTTAGGCCAGGAAAGTCCACCATCGACCAAACACCAAATGTTCGCACTAGAGCAGATCTTGGAGAAAACCCAGGAGTTTCAAATCGATACCCACCAGTCCACCACCTTTTCTTTGATTTCAAGGCCGCGTATGACAGTATCTACAGAGACGAGCTATATAGAGCAATGTCTAGTTTTGGCATAACTAACTTCTTGAGCATCGTTCTTGAAAGAATAGCGCAAAACTCTCACGTCAACACTAAAGGCACAATCTTTCAAAAGTCCGTCCAATTATTTGCTTACGCAGACGACATTGACAACAATAGGAAAGGACACCCAACATTGACGTCTCGGTAAGAACGTCACTATCATCATCATCATCATCGTGTCCTGTATCCCCGGCTGGGGCATAGGGCGTCAACAAAACGTCTCCATCCTTCACGGTCTGCTGCAAGGTACTTAAGCTGTGGCCACGTCTTTCTCTGGGATTCTGCTTCCGCTAAGACAGTTGATTTCCATGTTGTTCTTGGTCTTCCAACCCGCCGTGCACCCTGAGGATTCCATTCAAAGGACTGCTTTGCAATTTCATCGTTTGGTTTCCTCAGTGTGTGACCAATCCAACGCCATTTACGCTTTATTATGTCGACGTCCAGCCGCTCTTGACTTGTCCTGCGCCACAATTCCTCATTTGATATTATTTGTGGCCAGCGAATCTTTAGGATGTGGCGAAGACAGCGATTCACAAAAGCCTGCAATTTCTTCGAAATGGTAGACGTGACTTTCCAGGTTTCACAAGCATATAACAGCACGGTTTTGACATTGGATTCGAAGAATCTCAACTTAGTGCGTAAGGAGATTTGACTGGATTTCCAAATTGGGGACAGAGTACCGAAGGCAGCACGAGCTTTATTTATTCTACTTTTAACGTCCAGATCCGTACCACCGTTTGCAGAAACAATACTGCCAAGGTAGTTAAATTGTTCCACTACTTCAACTGGCGTCTCCTGTAAAATAATACGCTGCTGTGTTTTTTGTCTTTTTGCTGTTTATTCTTAGACCACTCGACTCTCCCTTCACTTGCAGTGCTTGGCACATCCCGTTCAGCCCACTGATGTTATTTGCCAGTAGACATATGTCATCGGCATAGTCTAAATGACTGAGCCTTTCGAACGGTCTCCATTGAATGCCCTGTCGCTCAGCTGTACCAACACTGGCCGTCAATACGTCGTCCATCGCCAGCAGGAAGAGAATTGGCGATAGAACATCCCCTTGTCTCACACCCTGTTGCACTACGAAGGAGTCGGATAGCTGCCCATTGTGCAAAACAAAACACCTCGCGTTGTTGTAGGACTCTTTAATAATGGCAACAATTTTTGGTGGAATTCCTCTACCAAGCAACGATCTCCATATACATTCTCGGTTAACTCGATCAAAGGCCTTTTCAAAATCCACGAACATGAGGTAAAGCGCTGATTGATATTCCATCGACTGCTCGAGGACGATACGCAGGGTGTTGATATGGTCGACACACGATCGACCACTGCGGAAGCCAGCTTGATGCCTCTTGAGTGTAGACTCGATTCTATCCTTTATTCGCTCGAGTATGATTGTTGCCATTAGTTTTGGGAAAACGGACAAAACGGTGATACCACGCCAATTGTTGCAATTCTTTAAGTCACCTTTCTTTGGCAACTTAACAATCACACCATCCTTCCAGTCCCTGGGATAGCTTTCGTTTTCCCAAATATTTTGTATCAGCGGATGTAAAATACTAGCCGCTGCTACGGGATCGGCTTTCAGGAATTCAGCTGGTATTCCGTCCAGTCCAGCTGCCTTGTTGTTTTTGAGGAGATTTATTGATGTACGAATTTCCGATTCTGACGAGGGTTCGATGTCAATACCCCTATAGGACCTGCGCATCTCGTTTAGTTGGGGCACTTCAGCACTCTGCTCAACTGAATTCTCATTTAGCAGGGCACAAAAATGGTCCTTCCATCTACGAAGCTGATCCTCAATTGATACCAAAAGTGTACCATCCACATCCATTACAGGATGATTGGTGTTGCTTTTTTTCCCGATAACATCTTTGGCTATTTGGTACAATTCCCGGATATCTCCTCTTCTGGCAGCGCTTTCCGCATTATCTGCGAGTCCATCCAACTTCACCCTCTTGTCACGTCTCACACAGCGGTAGACCATCTTATGTGCAATGCGGTACTCTCTTCGCAAGTCAGCCTTTCGTTGAACATCAGCTTCGGCATTTATTTGGATTTTCAACGATTTGCGAAGTTCGATCTTATCCCAGGTGTCTTGGGATATCCAAGAGTCTCTTCGTCTCGTTCGCTTGGGTACAGTTTCGGATCCAGCCTCCATAAAAACACTTTTAATTTCACCCCACATCTCATCAATTGTTGAATTCTGGATTCCATTTAATGACGAGGCTCTGTCGTTAAGGGTGGTGACATAGTTTCGACATATGTTGGGGTCATTTAAAGTATTAGTAATGAATTTTGTGCTCCTTGCTGCATCCTGCGCTGGTTTTTGTACGGCAGCGGTTCGTAGTTTGAGACTCATCAGAACCAAATGGTGGTCGCTTCCCACATCGGCATTTCTTATACTCCGGACATCACACATAGACTTCCTCCATCGCTGCTGAATCATGATATGATCAATTTGGTTTTCGGTTTGACCATCCGGATGCACCCAGGTAATTTTGTTGCACGTCTTATGCTTAAATACAGTCCCACCTATCACAAGACGATTCGCGTTACAAAAGTCGACAAGCAAGTCACCATTTTCATTCCGTGACCCCACGCCATTTCTTCCCATCACGCGTTCCAGTCCGTAATTGTCTGAACCGACTTGGGCATTAAGGTCTCCCATAACGACTATGATGTCGGCTCTCGGAACACTACTGTAAACCGAGTTCAGATGAGTGTAGAACGCGGTTTTGTCTTCCTCGGTCGCTTCATTTGTGGGGGCGTAGCACTGAATAATTGTGACGTTACGAATTTTTGAACGAAACCTTGCTGTCATTAATCTCGCAGAAATGGGCGCCCATGAGATCAAACTACGCCTCGCTTCTTCGTTCAACATAATTCCGACACCATGCAGTCTTTGGCCACCCTCTCTTTCATCTTCCCCGGAATACAGCATTCTCGTCTGTCCAGTGTCTGATCTGTATTCAGCTCTTCCTCTCCACTTAGTTTCGCTTATGCCCAGGATACTGATCTTTAGGCGAAGCATTTCACGCTCAACCTGCTCGTATCTACCATCGCTGTACAAGGATCGAACGTTCCATGCTCCGATTTTCGTACGTATGCGGTAGCCAAAAGTAACATTTGCGCTTCTTGAAAGACTTCTTCTATTTGTCAACGATTCATTTATTATTATGGCGTCTTGATTGACGCTCGTACATGAAGGATGCCGCACCCCCAAATCCGATGTGCGGTTTACTGCAGCCGAAGCTACAGAAGGATTTTCTATAAAAAGATTACCTCTTGGGGACTAATTTCCATTTGTTGTCATAATTCATGTATTTGCATATATCCTTCCACCATGGTGTTTTCCGAGATATGATTAATAACATACATAAGCTCAGATTTGACAGGCACACCCGCCTTTTGTATGGTCAAACACATAACTGCTCGAGGCCGCCCACTGTGGGAAAACAGACGCCTTTTGTAGCCGCCCAATATGGGTTACAGACGCTACCTGCTGCTGCCGTTGGCCTTTTACCAAAAAAAGCTCCTCCGCCACCAGACTATCATGCCGTTGACCGCCACCTGCAGTTCATCCGCCTTAAGGGGGCTTTTAACCATCCCGAGGACAAGTTTGTGCCCTGACCAGCATAGCTGGGTTGTCTGCTTATCCCGGCATCCATTCGGTCCCCCTGCACGTTAGCGTTACCCGCCCTCTACCACGCGGAGGTGTGCATAGGGATTTTCCTATCATTGAGCCTAGGGCCATATGGCGTCCTAGCACTCTCAAGTACTTTAGAACGTCACTATAGACAGCTATAATTTTGAGGTGGTCAGAGACTTTGTCTACCTAGGATCCGCTATAAACTCAGCAAACGATACCAGTGCTGAGAACTGAGATCAAACGAAGAATTACTCTTGCCAATCGCAATTTCCTTGGGCTAAGAAGCCAATTGAGAAGCAAAGGCCTCTCTCGAGCAACTATACAGTCTCTGTATAAGACTCTTATCATCCCGGTCCTGATGTATGGTGCAGAGGCATGGACACTGTTAACGGTGGATAAGAGCGCGTTAGGCTGTTTTGAGAGGAAAATTCTCCGAATGATTTCTGGTCCCATCTGGGGAATGGAGAAGAAGATAAAACAACGAACTGTACGAGCAGTACAGCGACATTGACCTAGCCAAAAAAGTGAAAAGCCAACGACTGAGATGGCTTGGTCATTTAGAGCGAATGAACACCAATGCTCCGGCCCGGAAAGTCTTTGAATCCAACCCCGTGGGACAGCGCAGTAGAGGTGGACAGCGTAAAAGGTGGCGTATGCTAGTGGAAGAGGACCTCAACCAACTTGGCGTGCGAAACTGGAGACAGCTAGCTACAAACCGAGCCGGCTGGAAGAAGCTTGTTGGCTGAGACCCTGGTCCACCCCGGACGGTAGCGCCACGTTAAGTATCCCGGTACCCATTCGACCCCCCCTTTATGTAAGCGTTTCCCACTCTATACACCAAGGAGGTGCTCATAGGGACTTTCCTTTCATTGAGCCTAGGGTCGTAGTGACGTCCTATAGCACTTTCCAGTACCTAACACAATTGCTCAATTACCTACAGTGATACACGAATTTTTTTAAATCAAAATCATCGGAGCCATTTTTGAGATAAATAAGCTTTTCCTTAACAGTTGTATGGGGAGTACCGCTATTTTTTGACCTAAAACAAAATTCAATTTTCCATCTAGGCCCTAGAGGTGGGGATCCCCAAAGAGCCTTAAGTTCAAAAGTTGAAGAAGATATCGCATTATAAGTTAAGGCTGTAGATCGAGATACAAACAAGCAGACAGACTTTTTTCGACTTCCCTATAATCGTAGTGACAAGTCTGATCAAAATCTCGATAATTTTTTTTTTTTTCGAATGCATAACTTGGGATTTATGAAGTACCTACACATCGCAAGTAAAAATCAATATTAGTTTGAGTCTAAAGCAGTTAAGTTTCATATATTAAATTGAAGAATTCAAACTCATCGCTGTTGTCGTCGTCGTATTCGTACTTATTTAATAAAATTTAATTCAAACAAACAAAAAAAAGCTTAATTAGTAGTTGTAATGCACACACTATGTGCTCATTACCCTCGGTATATTTCTACGCATGAGGAAGTTGTTTATCCAGATGTGTATAGTTTAGTTAGTTTCCAAAAAAAAAAACTTCTGCGACAGGCAGCTCGCTTCGCAGCATGCTCAAACTTTCACAACGCCGCAGCTATAAATCATAGTACATATGATACCCCCTACCGCAAACCCTACTTCGCATACAGATTAACCATCGCATATACTCATTTAATATATTATATACCTACATCTAATGTATATGCTATACATATTGCTACAATTACACTGCGCTGGGTGTAATTACTGCGATAAGATAATTAGGAAGTGTACATGTACTCAAAGGAGAGGGTGCATTGTTTTGAATGTGTGCCTCAGGTTAATTATTTTGTTGCATACAAAACTCATAAAGACAGATGAATACTATTTCGCTTCTGTATGTTTTTTGTTTGCAAACATTGAGAGCAAAACGATGTCATCGTGTTTTCTTCTCTGTGATGTAATAATTGTTATTATCAGAGGCTCTGTGAAGTAGGTCAAGGTGCTTTCCAGCTTGCTGTTTTAACCAAACGATTTCTACTTTTAGTTGTAACATCTACAAAAGATAGGTGGATTTCGGAGTCACCAAAGAAAATATCATCAGAACCATCAGCTCAGCTCAGAGTAAGAGTGTGGGAAATGTTTGATTTTCAACATAATGGAAAGCTACAGGATGGTCATATTTGTTACAGCTCATTGGTTATACCTACATACATAATACTAGATATTCAACTTAAAGAACATTTTATCATGGATGTTGAAAAAAAGAATCCTTTACAAATTTTAAATGTTGTTTAGGAGTATGTAATAGGATTCTGGAATCTGGTCGGGATATATCGTTACCAGAGGCGTAGCGAGGGGGGGGTTTTCAAGAGTCGGCAAATTCAAGAAGCTAGATTTAATAATTCAAGCAATTAAAAAAAAATAATAAAACCAGAAATTTTACAATATTTTTCGGAAAAAGTTAAAAAAAAGTAAGTTTGTATTTTCATTATATTTAGGTTTTTAAACTTTTAAATGTACCTATGCAAATTGACATTTTTGCCGATTACAGATTTTGGAAATATGCCGAATAATTAAAGAGTCGGCAATTCAACGAAGCTTTATTTGCAAACAATTATGAATAAAACGAGCCTAAGCATTTTTGCCGATTGCGGATGTCGGAAATTTGTCGGCTAATTCAAAAGTCGGCATATCAAGGAAGCTTCATTTAAAAAAAATTTAATAAAACGAGCATTTTTACTGATTGCAAGTTTCGCAAATATGCCGACAAATTCAAGAGTCGGCAAATCAACGAATCTTAATTTGAAAAAAATTTATAAACCGAGCATTTTTACTGATTGCGAATTTCGCAAATATGCCGACTAATTCAAGAGTCGGCAAATCAACGAATCTTAATTTGAAAAATTTTTATAAAACGAGCATTTTTGCCGATTGCGAATTTCGCAAATATGCCGACTGATTCAAGAGTCGGCAAATCAACGAATCTTAACTTGAAAAAAAAAATTTAATAAAACGAGAATTTTTGCTGATTGCGAATTTCGCAAATATGCCGACTGATTCAAGAGTCAGCAAATCAACGAAGCTTAATTTGAAAAAAAAGAGCATTTTTGCCGATTGCGAATTTCGCAAATATGCCGACTAATTCAAGAGTCGGCAAATCAACGAATCTTAATTTGAAAAAAATATAATAAAACGAGCATTTTTGCTGATTGCGAATTTCGCAAATATGCCGACTAATTCAAGAGTCAGCAAATCAACGAATCTTAATTTGAAAAAAATTTATAAAACGAGTATTTTTACTGATTGCGAATTTCGCAAATATGCCGACTAATTCAAGAGTCGGCAAATCAACGAATCTTAATTTGAAAAAAATTAATAAAACGAGCATTTTTGCTGATTCCGAATTTCGCAAATATGCCGACTAATTCAAGAGTCGACAAATCAACGAAGCTTAATTTGAAAAAAAAAAAAAAAAATAAAATATCATTTTTGCCGATTGCGAACTTCGCAAATATGCCGACTAATTCAAGAGTCGGCAAATCAACGAAGCTTAATTTGAAAAAAAAAAAATAATAAAAAGAGCATTTTTGCCGATTGCGAGTTTTGCAAATATGCCGACTAATGAATACCTGGAGCCAATGACAACAATATTAATACCAGCTCCAGATGAATTACTAAATAGTATATTTTGCAATTGCAAGAATGGATATGGTCCACGCTGCGGTTGCAGAAAGTTGGGGTTGCAATGCACTTTATAGCTTGTGGCCAGTGTAATGGGAAAGCTGGCCTTAATGCTGTTTCATTTTAAAGCGAACCCGGAGAGGAGAGTGCATTTGACCGGAAAATTCTAGAAAGCCTGGAAACATCGATTCAGGACAACGAAGATGGTGACAGCGAAACAGAAATTTTCGAACGCCCGGAAGATGACGATGAAGACGAAAACTAATACTTTGGCTCTTTAAATTATTATAGATCTATTTAAAATGTTATTTAATACAATGTATTAAATCAAGTTCAAGATATATGTAAAATGGTATTAAATACAATGTATTAACTAGTAAGCAATACAAATTATTTATAGTTCATAACTTATTATTTATAGTCAATAGCTTTTTACAAGGCATTATTCACCGAGATTCACGGTTGACCTTGCAATACAGTTTCGAAAAAATAAAAACCGATGTAAGTTCTTTTGATAATAATACTCGTACCTCCGCTTTTGGTCTGCTGAAAAAAATCTTGGATTTTGATTTTATAAGCTCGTAATAATTTTGTAAAAACGTCATGTTTAAAGTAACAAATTTGACAGAAAATTTAGAAGCTGAAGAGTTGAATGTCATTGATGCTGTATTGTTGATTCGAAGCACATCAATATCATTTCAACAAATGAATGACGATGACGACCAAATCGATGCATTAATAAAAAGTTCATCTTCATTCGCTGAGAAATAAAAATAAATCCAGAGAATGATTTTCTGAAACATCATAGAACACGCCGTGTACCAAGAAGAATCGATGAAAATCCAGAAACAGCTTTCGACTTCGATTTCCAAGCATTTTATCGAAAAGAATTTAGAACGGTTTTGCAAGTTTTTACGACTTGTGTAAACGATAATTTAAAAGATAATTTTTCATCTTTCGAATCTTTTCAAAAGATTTTTGAAATTCCAGTCGACAGAGTAAATGTCACAATAGAATCAGTGGAATCCATAGTGAAATTGGAGCCCCTATTTTTTTTAAAGAAGATCCAGAGTGTTTGCTTTCTGAGTTGCAAATTCTTCTTGATTCATCCACAAATTGTATAAATTTCGAAGGCATTACCAAAGTTGTGTTCAAGTTGAAAATGGTAGTTCCCTTGGCGCACAAACTCATTTGCTTCATTTTAACTGCTCCTGTGACATCAGCTTCTTGTGAACGATCATTTAGTAAATTAAAATTAGTCTTAAACTATTTGCGCACGACAAGGGGTGATGATCGTTAGAAAAATTTGATGCTGCTTTATTCTTCGAAAGATAAAGTGGACGAAATTATTCTTAATGAGGTCGTTGAAGAATGATCCTTATTAAAACACCGCCAAATTAAAATATAGAAAAACTGCTGCAATATTAATAAATTAATGTATTTTATTATTATAAATGACTAAACTGCTGATGCTGATAGAATTATACGTTGCTTTAATTTTCTTATAAAGATTGTTTAATACCTATACCTAAACAAAAAAATTGCTGCAATAATAATATAAATGTTCATGAATTTAATTCGTTGTTAAAAATTATTTCTTATCTAGATTAATCGTTGCAATAATAATATTAATTTATTTATTCCATTGTTTTTAATTATTTATTATAATTAAATACATAATTCCAAAAATAATTGATATATCTTGTTTTTCTACCAAATAATAGTTCCCAAGATTTTAAAATTGTTTCATGGAAAATCATTGCTCCTAAGTTTTTTAATTCTCTTACATCAGCTGAAGGCGGTTTCATTGAAAAATCTCGCATTTCGAAATCTCAAAAGTGTATGTGGCGAAGTGAAGAGTTTTGCCCGAATGTCATTCCACTCGGAAAAAATCCCTTTTTTCTTTTCCCTTATTTTGAGTTTCACCCGAAAAATGCTAAATCTATACAGTCGGGAAATTTTAAAAATAAGTCGGCAAATTCCTAAAATAAGTCGGCATTTTAATGAAAGTCACCCCCCCACGGCTCGAACCCTCGCTACGCCACTGATCGTTACACATTACACTATACATAATTAATAATAAATGCAAATTTTATGCTGAATTATTGCATTTTTTGCATATGTATGGCGTTAGAGACACGGGGTGGAATATCATCAAAACGGTGCGAGTAATATTTCAGCGCCGTTCCTAGCACCTGGGGCAAGCTTAGAGAAGCCGCCTTTTTTGGTACAAAAATTGAAATACAGAATTATTAATAACAAAACAGTTAAATTAAATCGAGAAACAATAAAACAATCAATCAATTAAAATACCTATTTTTCACTCGAGAGAAGACAAGCTGCCTTGACAAAATTGTCGAGAAAAAAATTGACTTTTATAGACCAGTCGATATTTTTTCCCAATATTTAGCACAACAAAAAAGTCGATATAAATCGACATTTTAATCCGTCAACACTTTAACACTCGATAGTTTTTCTTATGTAACTTCATTCTAGAGCAAACGCTCTGCTTGAAATATTTGCACGGAATCAGCAAAAACTCGAAACATAAATTCTTATTATCTAACTTTCTAATAGGAACTTTTCAGTTATTTGATGCTATTTTATTTGATGTTATTTTAGATTGTTTAAATTTTCGGTTTTATCGTCCGTGTGCGTTGTTCGTTGTTGCCCATACGCAGAACGACGAAGTTGTAAATGATAGTACCGAACACGAACAATGAAGAAATTCAAAGCCCTTTTGAGTTTTGGATGAACTTTGTTCGTTGCTCGTGGTTTGTGGAACAAACCTCACCGAATGAAGAACGAAGGTCAAAATGCTGCTTAAGACTTTAATGTTCTTGTTAAACTTAAAAAATAACTTAATTTGATTGGTAAAAATGCTAAATATGAACAGATCAAAATTTCGACTTTCAAATTGTCGCTCGCTATCGAAATTTTAGGAAATTTTGTCTATTTTTTATCATCAGTCGGTCTTTCAGCCAATAGAAATTTTTCTTTGTCGAGATTGTAAAAATCGAGCTGATTTATAAAGGTGACACATATCGTACCCAATCCATTTCAGTTGATCAATAAAACAGCAACAACAATTTTTGATTTAAAATTTGTAGTTTTTCTACATAAGCTCGGCAAGTCGCAGATTTCAAAACATCGACATGGCGGCGCCTTTTAATGATCCCAAGTTCCATTCTGGGTACGGTGACGTTTTTTACGGCAAGGTGCCTGGGGCATCAGCCCCATTGCCCCACCCCTAGACACGGCCCTGTGGGTATAACACGTAGACTCTCAATTTTTAATATGGGCTCAGCATTTATTAAAGTGTTGCCGATGTTGTTCGTTAATATGTTTGTATCCATTTCGAGTATACAATATTAATTATTAAATTCAATTGTTTATTAAAAATACTTGCGATATTTGCGATATACATACATAGAGGTACATACATAATATGTAGGTATTATAGGGGAAGTTTTGAATTCGTGCAGAAAAAAAATGAGATAATAGTGGCTGTTCTGATATTCGGGTGAATTGAATCCGTGCAGACTGAAAACGGCCAACAAAAAATACCGGAATTGAAAACGTACAAAAATGGCGGATAGTGGATCCATTAATTTTGCTGAACATTTATGATTCAAAGACGTTCGACAAAAGGAACGGTGGCACAATCCACCATTTTTTTTGACGTTTTTAATTGGGATATTTTTTGATTTTCCGTTATCGATTCGTACGGACTCAATTTGACCAAATATCAGAACAGCAGCCGTGAATAATCAAACATGCCATTAGGATGATGGGGAACGCCAAAGAATTGTGGGGCAAAATTATGTTTATATTTCTGTCTGTTAAGCCCGTATGACACTTCATTTTTCTCTCATTTTTAATGAACTGCAAATGAACTAAAAGCAGAACACACATTTTCTTATTCGAACTTCAATAGGTATGAGTGGGTACGCACTATATCCATAAATGTAAAAATGTCGCAAAAAATTTATGAAAAATGTGACTTTCAAATAATATTTGTCAGGTTCTGGCAGATTTTTCTTGACATTTCAGAATTAAATATCAAAAATGATTTCAAGATACACTCAGTCACAAAAGAAAATATACATTAGGTGTGTTTTTTTTGCAAGCCCGGGGGAATCGGATGAAAAAAACGACATCGGGGCTAAGCGACGCCATTACAGAAAAAAAATTGAAGTTTCCATACAAACTATCGATAACATGTATGAAATTCATCGCCGGTAACACAGCTTTATCTGGGCTTAAGTTAAGCCCCGAAAATTCTCTTGGCTTAGCTAAGCCCGAAGGGGATTAGTTGTTGTTGCTTTTAACAAGTAAATTGGTTAGCCCCGACGTCGTTCTTTTCGTCCAAGACCATTCGGGCAAGGAAAAAAACACAGCTATTGAACCCTACAGAACACTAGTTTATGATGTATACCTATTCACTTTTGGGACACATTGTAATTGTGAAAACTAATTTAGAGAAATGCTATCTCTTTCTCAAAAACACTTTTTATCCCCTTTTTGCTCTGCTGACACTTTGATTGTTTTAATGAGAAATGAAATGAATACAAAATGTAGTGTTATACGGGCTTTAGTATCTCGACCACTGATCTCTATAAAACACTGGATAGTGTATCGATACAAAAATATTGCTTCCATTTGAAGAATTGTTATATTATGAAGCTGACCACTTTTTTGTATACCAGTATAACTGTATAACATGTAATACAAAGATAATCCATTAAACAGACATCAATTCTCCGTTCGTTTCACTAATTAGTAAATGAAACGGAATAACAAACGTAAAGAGTGACAAGGAGGTAAAATCATTTAAAAAAAAACGCAGAATATTAATATGCAATCGCATCGTCCTCATCATAATTATTCTTAGCTGTTTTGCTCAACTTGTTTGCAAACTGCAATGATTTATCTCATTCCACTATGTAATTATACTAAAAAAAATATACCAAATGCACACAGTGAATAACTTAAAGATAATAAATAATAAAACAAACTTCCACAAAAGTTTATATTTTCATATCATGGTCTGTTTCCCTTTCTTCAGATAGACATCTGGAAATAGGGATGAGCGATTTTAATCGATATTTGCAAAATATCGATAATAAAGATTCGATATTTGCAAAATATCGATAATAAAATTTCGATGTTTTGCAACATCGATAACATCCAAAACACCGGACTAAAAAACAAACAAAAAGTTAGTACGAAAATGATTGATTCTGCTAGTAAAATCTAGATGGAGTGACTTTCATAGTTTTTAAGTCATCTGTAACATTTGGAATTTTTTGAAAAAGGAAATCATCATAGGATCTCCCAAACCAAACTTGAAAATTCAGAACCACAACGAAACTTTCGATGTGCAAAAAGGCACAGATATAAGTTTACACATGAAGTGCCTATCAATTTTGCTGCCATCAAATTTGTTTTGTGTTTATTTGTACAAAAGAAATATTTTTACACCGATATTTAAGCATTAATATCATCGAAGCTCAGCAAGACGCATTTTAAACCATACAAGTTTTTGTACACACTTTTGTAAGTAAAAATATCTTGCAATATCGCTAGATAACAGTGTACACATGAAATATGTACTTGCAATATTGCTTCTATAATATCTGTGGACGATAAATTTTGCAAAATTAAAATTTTAGCATCGATTTCCACGCATTAAAATAATAGATGCTCAGAAAGACCCAATTTACACCAATGCAAGTTTTTGCACACAACTTCGTGTTTTGCAATATCGATATACTCCAAAAAGCCACAGAAAATAGTTTACACAAAATTCCTTGAAATATTACTGCAAAATACATATTTAATATTGATTTTCACGAATTTAAATTATCGATGGTCAGAAACACACAGTTTACACCATGCAAGTTCTTGCGCACCGCACACCTTCGTGTGAAACAAGATTTTTAAATATCGGATTTCAAAAAGGGCACACATAACAGCTTAACACCATGAATTGCCTTGCAATATTGATTTTATTAAATTTGTTGATATAAATTGTGCAAAATACATATTTTAACATCGATTTCAACCCATTAAAATCATTAATGCCTAGAAAGATGCCTTGCTTATGACTTCTTTTTTTTCATTTGTATGAAAACTTAAATCGATTTTGAAAAGCTTAAGAAAATATAGCCGGCACCAGAAATTTTGAAAGCTAAAATACATTAGAGCATAGCATGACTCATTTTTTGCTTTGGTCAAACAAAAAACTTAAACAAAAACACCTGAAAAAAAACATCGATGTTAAGTAGCATCGATGTTTTCGGTTCGATATTTATAAACATCGATGTTTGGTCTTCGATGTTTAATCGATGTTCTTTCAATATCGCACATCCCTATCTGGAAAATACTTTTTTTTTTGTGTAATTCAGACGTCAAATTATGAAGCCGACCACCTAATTGTCATCTTCAAATGGAAGCAAAGAAACTGTTATACATTATAAGGAATACACTATCCAGTGTATTATAGAGATCAGTGATCTCGACCAGACTTAGGGTGATACCCTAAAGGGAAAATTGAATTTTGTGAGATCAAAAAATAACGGTATGTAGATATGTACCTACTTGCCATACAACCGTTAAGGAAAAACTTATTTATCTCATCAAAAACGGCTCTGAGGATTTTGATAAGAAAAGTGGATATTGATGTCACATTAACGGCCCCAACCAGCTTTAATCAGTGGCGGATCCAGAGGGGGGGCTATAGGGGCTGAAGCCCCCCTCACAGTCGATAAGTAAAATTAATTTAATAGCAAAATACAATACATTACGATACTAAACTTTTTTTTTTTAAATACTAGATATAAAAATCATAGATGTAATATTTGTGTTTTTTTGTAGTATTTATTAAAGCAAGGTTGGGGCTGAAAAATTTGCATATGAACATTGGACAAAAAAAAACGAAGATGAGACTTAGCAATTTGAATATAAAAACGTAGGCTTTATTTATTCCAAGCCCTACAAGAGGGATGGAAAATCAGAGTTGGGGCTAACCAATTAACACTCAAATGTGTTTTCCAAGCCCTAAGGGAATTGGAAATGCATGTTGGCTTTATTTTTTTCCAAGCCTTAGAAAAATTCGACGAGGTTGGGGCTTTGTTGATTTCCCAAGTTTCAAGAAAACTGAACGAAAATATGATGGGGGCTTGTTACATGATAACTTTGCATTTTTAAGACCCTAGGTAATTGGCCAAAAACAAGGTAGACTTAAAAAATGTTTCGTTTTTGTTCGAGTCCGTAGAGCATTGGGCGAAACAAACGGGGTTAGTTCAGCAAATTAACATGTTCAATGCAATTGAGGAGCTTAAGGACAACACATGATATTTTCATTTAATAATTTTTTTCAGATATTGAAACCGAAATTCAGATATGTATAGTTTTCTGTATTGAGTCAAAAATGTTGCTTTTTGACTTGAAAATTCCTTTTCAGGTAAAATTTTGAGTAGAGCATACTATTGTTTTAAGTTGAATGAACGAAAGCTAAAGATATCGGTATAATTCATCATTAAGGATCCTATTGAGTTTGATCATAAGAGCAAATGTCACCTTTTTCCAAAACTCTTCTGTTGATATCTTTCAGGCTTACCTTACTCCCGGGAAATTCTGGGGCTTTTAACTCTAAAAACTGTGTTTCCAATGCCTAAAATAAAAATAACCGAATCAAACAATTAATGTTTATTACAATCATTGTCCTCGAAATTGAAACTAAATAATAATAATTTGACGATTTCATACGTTTCCTTAAAACGATTCGATTTTTAATCGTTTCTCTCTTTTGGCTTTCTTTAAAATAATTAATTGATAAATATTCATTTAATATTTATTTTAAGAAATGGTAGGATCATTCAAACAAAATGGCGTGACTGGTAAATGGTTGCTTTAGCCAGTATCAATAACATGTTTTAACCAATATCTTTGGAACGCGATAAAATTTTGCTCCCATACAAAATTCTTCCCAAAATTTAGCTCAGTATTTTGGGTGCGCAAATCCAATTAAATTTTCGTTTTTACTGTACATCATCAAGTAGATGCCTGTCAAAATTTAGTCTATGAAATAATTGTTTGCCTCATTATTCTCGAGCTAGATTTGTACATTTTATTTTATTCATGAGATTTAGGTGGGCTATACTTTGTTAAAAGGAAAATCGAAAACAAGAGCTTTCTTGAATTTTATTTTATCAGATTTACTTGAAATATTGGAAAAAAAAAGTTCTTCGTAGCAAAGTTGAGTAAAATTTGTAATCAGAGAACAGCTGTTTTATGTGATATTCTGCACAAAAATATTATATTAAAATAGAACTAGAATTTAAGCTGTTTGCAGAGAAATGTGGGAGCTAAAATTCAGCACGATCTGCCTAAATGTATAAATTCTCCAAAAAAAAATTCAGTATTAAAAGAAAAACATTTGAATTATCCTAACAACTTTTTGTATAGTGTATGTATTTATCTTATAATTATCTACAGCTGCTCCTTTTCCAATGATAAAACTTTTCATTAGGTATATTTTTGTATTATGAAACAATTGTTTGACTCTGCCGACTCTCTAACATTCTGAGAAAAGAAAATTAGGATTGAGAGATGTTTAAAATGGGAGCCTCGAGCCCCCCCCCCCCCCCCCCACAGCCAAATCCTGGATCCGCTACTGGCTTTAATCATTTTTTTTATTTAAAAGCACCTTTAAAGTTTTAATCATATTACATCAAAATTTTGAATAAAAATAAATTTTGTATTAAAAAAAAAATATAAAATTTTACTTTTTTGAAAATTCAATATTTCGAAAACGAAGTAATGTTTTTTTTTTTAATTTTAATTCTCAATATAAATGTCTAACCTAATTAATACTAAGAATGGAAAATATATATTAAAATTTTTTAATAAATTTTATACAAAAAGCTACAATTTAAGAAAACCGATCAAACGATTCAAATTTTGTTGTATGTTTTGTTGTATATTCTTGTTTCATAGATCATAGCTCTAATTTATTTTAAGAGTTGTTACAGTTACAAGCCCGATTTTCATGCTTTTTACTTGCGCTTTACATATGTATGAATATACCTATTTAATATATGGCAAGTTATACACTCGTAAGAAAGATTGAGCTCGAGATTTCGAAGACGAGAAAAGTGGGTCTCACAATTCTATCTGTCTGTCTGTTCGGCTACAGCCTAGGCGGCTGGATCGATTTTCTCAAAACTTAGTCCATAGTGGTGTATGATGGTGATTCTGCCCACATGTTTTTTTCAAAATAACGGTAGGTACATACCTGCCACACAATGTTTTTAGCAGTTTTATATTATCGTATTTTTCTCAAAACCGGCTCCTCAGCTTAAAAAAAATTTAACAAAACTTTGAGTAAAGGCTACTTTTGGTTGGGAAACTATTTTTCAAAATATGGTTATTAATTGTACCTCCCAAAGAAACAGTTTTATTTTCGATTTTATTCAAAACGGAATGACCAATTTCAATAAATTTATTTTATACAGAAGCTTCCTAAAAATATAAGTAGATGGTATTGTGTAACAAAATTAAAAAAAAAAAACATTTTTTGGATTTAAAAAAAAAAAACGATTCAAAGTTTTTGAAAATCAATTATATTTCGAAAGCGAAAGAATCGTTTTTTTAAAACTCGATACTTATGTAAGAGTTTCTTAGTACTTTCTAAAATAATTTTTAGAAAAAAAATTACATTTATGAAAAAATAAAGGCACTTTCCATACAAAAGTTTAAAAACTGCAAAGGAAAATATTTTTTCTCAAAAACGACCCTTGATTTACCTTTTTCCAAACACAACTAGTACCAAAAATTATAAAATTTAACATTTTTTTTTATTTTAAATTTTCTCATTAAAAGGATTAAAATAAATTTTTTAAATACAAATTTTGATTAAATAATATTGCATATCAAAATTTTCAAAAAAAAAGAGTTTTTGAACTTTAAAATGGAGTTTCAAAGAAGTTCTTTTAGCTAATTTAAACATCGTATTTCATGCTTCTCTACATTTTTCTCTCATAATTTCCATATTTTTATAAACAATTTTCTTAAACCCGCAGTGTCTTGAACATAAGAGCAAGTACGTACGACTCATTCGTGTGGTTGGTTCACAGGTACTTGACAAAAACTCTGAGTAAAAAACGTCACAAAAATAATCTTTCCTCCAGTGAAATATAAGCAATTTTCTTTAAAGGATACAGCTAGTTGAAAAATCTGCGTTTTAATCAGAATAATTTTGCTAAATAATAAATTAACAATTTGTTTTAATGAATAATAAAAGAAGTCAACTTTATAATAACTTAAATTTTAGTGTAAAAATGATTTTGAAGTTGGTTTGATAATTTTTTCAAAACTGCTGAACACAAAATAAGACAACAAATGGCCCTTTTTTACAAATTCCTTTTAACCAAAAATTGAATCGAATATTGACATAAGTTTGAGCTATCAATATATAAACATAAAAGGCCCAGAGGCTTTTGAATCTTATAACCTTGTATGTATGCAATTTCAAAGGTCACTGAATGGTAATAAAAAGTCAGCTACAGTAATTGGTCAGGTATAGATTTCTTTTTGGAATTAAAAAAAAAAGAGTTTCATACCACAGTATGACTTCGTTGACCTCTTATTATGATTCAGTGGCCTTTCGGATGGTAAGTAAACGATTTTTTGCGAAAACCCATAAATCAGGTGCCAAAAACCACTTTGATATTAATTAAGCTTTGAAATTTATTGAAAAAAAGCCTGAGCAATTACGACCTTTTATATTTGTACTTGTTTTCTAAGATAACATAAATGAGGTACAAACATTCTTTCTAAATGACCTTGAGTGGCTTTAAAAAAACTTTTTAAATTCACTAAAACAAAATGCATCACTTAACGATTACTGAGCTTGGTAGACCTTTAATCACGATCTATTGTGGCCTATCTGGTTGGGTAAAAAATCTTCAAAATTAAATTATAGCGTTACAAAATCTTGCAATTACAAAATCGCACTAACAAAATCTCGCAAGTTTAAATCTTAGATTTAAATCTCGCAGAAAATACTATTTTTAATCAAAATTTTGCAAATCTTGCGTGAGATTCTGGTGGTTCTTAAACTACATATTTGTAATTGATTTTATAATGCAATACCATGAATTTTGAAAAACGTGATTGCCTTACCCACCCTCCCCTCTGGCCCTCTGGGTAAAAGTCTGGATCCGCTCTTGGCTTAAAAGGAGATTCGTGTATTCTGATTCCCTCAGTTCTTGGCAAAAATAAACAAAAATTTTAAGAAGAAAACTTCAATTTAAAAAAAAATTGTATCGTGACAATTTAAAGTTTAAAGAAGACAAAATGCCATACACAACATGATTCACATACGCAAGCTTCTGAAAAATTTGGCAACTCTAATGGCCAGTTTTTCAGTGCGAGATCATCCTAGTCTCGGGGTTAAACCTGAGTTAACTCCAAAAACGTGTTTTTCAGTCAATTAAAATCAAAAGTTAACTCCGAGTTCAAATCAAATCAAATCAAATTTTATTTAATAACTTACACAGTAAGATACAATATCTTTTTTAATAGTGCAAGCTTCAATGAAAATTCTAATATAAATATTATTTAATGTGAAGTGTTACAACAATTCTTACAATTTCAAAAGGAAAACTTATTCATGAATTACAATTTTATATTTTTACATTTTTACATTATGTATATCATTTCAAATCCAATTAGTTAAATAATTCGAATACAGTTTAAATATTACTGAAGAAAGAAATAGAAAATAATTCAAAGCAAGAAATATTTTTTTTTTTTTTTTTTTTTTAGAAAAGTATATGTTTTTAACTAACTTTGAACAGTGTTCTGCAACTTATTAGCCTTATGGCTCGGGGAAGGGAATTCCACAGTCGAATCGCATAGATAAAGAATTGCCGTTCAGAAACCAAGTAATTATGGCGAATTGGTATGAGATCCAGAGTTCTTATTGAACGAGTAAAACAGACCCTATTATGTAGGTACGTTGGTTGGCGTATTTGGAGCACATTATGAAGTAAGGTCAATGTTTTCAGCCTAAAAAGACCGTCAAGACTGACACCATAAATTGATTTGGAAAAATAGGATATGTGTTCATACCTTTTGATTCCAAATACATATCGAGCGATACTGTTGTAAGCCACCTTCAGTTTCAGCTTATGTGCGTTGTCACAGTTGCTGAAAATTTCACAACCAAACAACATAATCGGAATCAGTAACGTTAACTCGTCTAATTTGGTGAGTTTACTCAGGCACCAAATTGAGGGTCTTTTTAGTTGTGGCGCCATCTCTATTCCATGCGTAAAAGGCGTAAGAGGGTGATATCCATAATGTCGCACATCGTTGGCCTCAGAATTTTGACAGCTGAAAGATAAAGTTAATCCTCAACTGAAAAACTGTTCCTTAGTTAACACAGGGTTAATTTATTTTCAGGATAAGCTAACTCTGATTTAACTCAGAGCGAAGCCTGAACTGAAAAACTGGCCCTAACGGTTTTAAAATGTACACCGGAAAGAATTTCGGCGGTGAAACGTCTAAAAACTTACTTAAGAGATTCTACCGATGAAGATAATCTTTTAGGGTTGGAGTTAATGTCAGTTCATCGACAAACTGAGACTAACACTGTAGAAATTATCATATTGGAAGAATTTATTTCTCATAAGAACGAGTTTCCCTTAAAAAAAATTAAATATTTGACGTTTACGCATAGTTTACAGTTCTCATGCAAAAGAAAAATCAAATTTTTCAAAACAATTTTCCACTTATTCTGTGCTTAATTTTGTATAATATTTTAGGCGAAAAATGTTTGCCTCGCCTAAGCCACCCATTGAATCATTAATTAACCCTTTATTAAAAAATTATAGGCCAAAAAATGGAAAACAATAAATTTTGGATGCAAAAACAATTTGCATGCAAATAATGCTGTGAGGTGAATATATCTTTTTTGGGTTGGAAGTGTATATATTTTTTATTTACCACAGTTTATCTCACGCACAACAATTGCCCAATTGTTTTATTGTTCTTTGACAGCAATGGTTCCATTTTGCATGAAACTGCCAATCATGTAAAAAGGTAATTTTGTATTTCATCTCAATAATTGTTGGCATGCGAAAATATTTGCATAGATTTTCTCGCGGGAACTGTAAACTAGGTTTAATAACGACAAATTTATTTTCGCGCAAAAAATGTCATTGACATTTTTTTGTCAAAAAAAAAATCTGTTTGAAATTTGTATTTTGCTTTAATATAAACAAAAATCGTTTACAGTGCCTCCACGGCCATTTTCTTTGACTACAATTTTGTTTTTACACCAAGCTATACGGTGACAGGCTACCAACTCCATGCTATTAAATATTCGGACCATTCTAATTCTACTTCTTTTGTTTTCATGTTGAGTAGCAAAAGTTAAAAATTAGTGTAAATAGAAGTATGTACTCAAAACATCCAAATGAAAATAACAAATTATTCTAATGTAGTTATATTCACTCTAATCAAAGAAAAAACTTCTTAAAGCAATATGATAGGTATTCAAATTGACTCATACAATTTGCGTGTCACTGACCCACCTTCCAACCAAAGAAAAAACATTTACATACCAAATATTACCAAAAACTAAACTACAAATAAATTTAGAGTTTATTTATGTAAACAATTTATTCATTCACAATAATAACTCGTACTTTTGATAGTAACACTGACAGTTCAAGATACAAATATTTAGGTAAGAAATACACCTCTTAAGGGTTGCCATAGTCGAAAAAGTAGAATGTTTTGATGTAAATCAGCTTTTATTGTAATTATAAAACTTTTAAGGCACTTTAATCGTAATGTTGGACGGAATATATGTAGCTCTTCTATACATACAAAAAAGAAGCTTTTAGTCCGCAAAATTGGTGTTTGATTCCGGCGATCTCGGCTCTTCAATATGACTAGTTTGGGCCCTTAAAACTGAACTTACTTATCCTTGACCATGTTGTATTATTCATTTTATTTTATTTTTTTTTCCACATAAAATTTTCTTAACGCTGGCAACATGGTAACCCTATGTTAAATTCATTCACAAAACGGAAACAAATTCCCTGACCAAATTATTCATGCTCCATTAATTTTCTTCAACAATAAGGTTCTTTTCCACAGGAAATAAAGCTTATCGTACAAATAAGTCAAGGTATTAAAATTTTTTTAATATAAATAGGTAGCATTCCTAAGGTTCACAATTATACCTAAACGGTTGGTGTTCTATTCATTGTTGACAAGCTCAAAACTACCTAAAGAAATGAACTCCAATCAAAGTTCCAAACTGCTCCTTTTAATCGAAGTTACAATATTGTGTTTGTCTACAAGTGATGGTCTTACCATTCCCAAGTGGCAGGATTTCAACAAACTGGACACAGGACTCTCTGAATCCATTGGTGTTTATAGTTTTGGCGAAAATGCATTTATCGATCCCGATGACAAAATCACTGGCAAACTAGTGGCTAAATACAATGCGTCATCTAAGCAGAATCCCGAAGAACTAGGTTCGTATTTTGAAGGAGACATTCGAATGCCATTTCAATTCGATCAACGTAAAGGCTCAGTGGCTCAATCTTTACGTTGGGCAAATGGTGTTGTGCCATATGAGATAGCCGGAACATTCAAGCCCAATGAATTAGCAGCTATTAATTTGGCATTGAATGAGTACCACACGAAGACTTGTATACGCTTCAAGCCACACTCCAGGGAAAAGGATTACATATCAATAACAAATGGTAAATCTGGATGCTGGTCGGCAGTTGGACGAGTGGGAGGAAAACAAGAAGTTAACTTGCAATCACCGCAATGTCTGATGAAACGTGGCACTCCCATACACGAACTAATGCATGTGTTGGGCTTTATTCATGAACAGAATCGCTATGAACGAGACAGCTATGTGATGGTGCGAACGGAAAACATTCAGGAAAGTAAAAAAGTTAACTTCGTCAAGTCTTCCCAACAATCACAAAGAGGCCCAGCAATTGGATATGATTACATGAGTGTGATGCACTATTCACCAACGACATTTTCGAAGAATGGAAAGCCCACAATCGAGTCAAGGGTAAGTATACGATTGATGGGAAGGTTTTTTTCATGATTAGTTGGAAGTTCCATTAAGGGTTGTAATTTCTATTTTTTTTTAGAAAATTACCAAGGAATCAAGGTTCATGGGACAACGAAGTGGTTTCTCAACAGCAGATGTGGAAAGAATCAATGCCATGTATAATTGTAAAAGCTTTGATGTCCCTGAAGATCCAGAATATGAACTTGAAAAGAAAAACGTAGATGATGATTAATAAAAAGAACATATTTAATACATGAACATACATATATGCCTACATGAATGGTAACAGTATTGTTGTGTTATTTTTTTAGTGGAAATTATTTTTGTATTCTACATTACTCGAACTTTCCAAAGGGTTTCTAGATGAAAGACTGCTCCTTTTCAAGAGTACTTTCTTCCAATATAAACGGCACTAAAAATAGGGAAAAGGTGCAAATCATAACCAATATAGGAGAACGGCTGGGGGAAAAGGTGTTCAATTAAGTTTGAGTGCCTGTTCTTCTGCGTGTCAATCCACTTTACCAAAAGGAAGCCCAACCCTACGATGTTAAGAGGAAAGACAAATGCATTCAAAATGGCATCAATGTCTATTGGTATTTTTTGACCCATTTCTGTCTTTCAACTCCTAAACACACGTCTCTATGGAGAAGAGCAACGAATGCCTAGTACCTCTACTGAATATACTATTTTAATGCATTTGGCAAGACTGATGTTGGGAGCGAAAGAATTTCCCAGACGGAATCAACCGTGGCGTCTACAGTTCCAGTTTAGCCGAACTACTTAGTGTACAACTTATATGGGCTATTACGATAAATTGTGAGGTCAGGTCTATAAGTGGCGGTCTACTCGGCTCACTGTCCTAAGAACCACATTAAGAGCCTGGTGTCAGAGGTAAGAGGAGTCATGCTGTTGGAGTGACTTTCCGGTCACATAAAGTAATTTATAGTTGACATCACGGAGGGGTATATAGCTGTCGGAGAGTCACTATCGAGAGTTTTTTTAGTGAAAAAACTCTCAATTTGAGAGAACTTTTACTACAAAACTTTCAAAACTTACTCTCGGATAGCTGTCTACCTACATCTTTATGAGCTTATCTATTTCATGACTGTGTCCAATTGTGAGCTTTAAGCTCTGGAGCTGCAGAGAGTTGCTCACAGTCTTTTTACTTTCAAATGGATATGCACCTCTTAATTGCATGTTATAAGTTGGCCATATTGATACGGATGGAATTGACGGACGCCATTTGTTATGCCTTACGTGATCAATAAGCGGAGGCAGTGTATACTGCTGCAATCGGGGCTCGGATTCAAAGGCTCGTTGGTTGGAGTTTAAGTGCCCATTTGATCGGTGCGGCCGATCCCATGTAGTCGACGTGTTTTAATTTTCTGGACTATAAACACATCTTGTTACAGCTCATAGAGTTCACGTTTGTATCTTCTCCGCCATTCGCCTTCCTCGCGCACGGGACCAAATGTCCGTCGAAGAATTTTTCTTTCTTTTCTTTTACTTACTTAATAAAGGTGGCGCTACAGTCCAGGTGGACCAGGGCCTCAACCAACAAGCTTCTTCCAGCCGCTGTCTCCAGTTTCGCATCGCACGCCAAGTTGGTTGAGTTCCTCTTCCACTTGCGTACGCCACCTTTTACGTTGTCCACTTCTACTGCGCTGTCCCACGGGGTTGGATTCAAAGACTTTCCGTACCGGAGCATTGGTGTCTATTCGTTCTAGGTGACCCAGCGATCTCAGTGGTTGGCATTTTACTTCAATGGCTAGGTCAGTGTCGCTGTACAGCCCGTACAGTTGTCGTTGTATGTTCTATTCCATTCCCCATCTATGCACACGGGACCAAAAATCACCCGTAGAATTTTCAAAACAGCCTTACGCGTTCTCATCCACCTTTAACAATGTCCATGCCTCTGCACCATACATTAAGACCGGGATGATAAGTGTATTATACAGGGACAGTTTAGTTGCTCAAGAGAGGGCTTTGCTTCTCAATTGCCTTCTTAGCCCAAAGAAACAGCGATTGGTAAGAGTAAATCCTCGTTTGATCTCAGCACTGGTATCAATCACTGAGTTGATGGTGAATCCTAGATAGACAAAATCTCTGACCACCTTAAAATTATAGCTATCTATAGTGAAGTTCTGTCCAAGACGTCAATTATAGCTGTCCTTTTTTCTTGACAGCATATTTTTCGTTTTGCTTTCATTCACTGTTAACCCTAACTTCTTGGCTTCCTTCTCAATACTCACGAAAGCACCACTGACATCTCGATTTGTTCGACCACTTATGTCAATGTCGTCAGCGTCAGCGTAAGCGAGTAATTAGATGGACTGTGCCTCTACTGTTAACGTGAGAGTTCTTCACTATTCTTCCCAGAACGATGTTGAAGAAGTCGCATGACAGCGCGTCGCCTTGCCTAAAGCCTTTTTTTACATCAAAGGTTTCGGTGAGGTCTTTGTCGACCTTGATGGAGCAGCGTGCATTCTCCATTGTCATCCTGCAAAAATGGACGAGTTTAGGAGAGATGCCAAAACTAGACATTACTTTTTATAGCTCGTCTCTATAGATGCTGTCATACGCCGCCTTGAAATCCATGAAAAGGTGGTGGGTATGGATTTGAAACTCCTTGGTTTTTTCCAAGATCTGCCGAGGTCCGAATATTTGGTCGATGGTGGACTTCCCTGGCCCAAAGCCACACTGATATGGACCTAGACCTATCAGATTGTTGACGAATGACTTCAGGCGTTCACAAAGTACGCCAGAGAAGATTTTGTAGGCGATATTAAGAAGACTGATGCCTCTGTAGTTGGGACAGTCCAGAGGATTGCCTTTCTTGAGGACCGGGCAAACAATGCTGAGGTTCCATTCATCGGGCATGCTTTCCTCCGACCATATTTTACAGATGAGCTGGTGCATACTCCTAACCAATTCATCGCCGGCCGCTTTGAATAGCTCAGCTGTAAAGCCATCAGCTCCAGCAGCTTTATTGGACTCAAGTTTACATATAGCTGTCTTTACTTCGGCGAGATCGGTTGGACGGAATTGTTGGCTTACGTCATCCAGGTTGAATGGTGCAATCTGCATAGTAGCAAGATTCGGTTCGTCATCGCCGTTATACAATTTGCAAAAATGATTTTTCCATATCCTCAGCACCGACTGCGATTCTACAACGATATGTTGTCCTGATCATCCTTGCAGGCTTCGGTTCGGGCCTTGTAACCCTGGGAGGTTCTTTCTACTTTTTGGTAAAACTCCCGAACTTCATTCCTGCAATGGCATCCCTATATTTCCTCGATCGCCCGCTTCTCATGCTCTTTCTTTTTCTTTCTTAGAAGCTTGTATTCCTCTCTCTTCTTCTGCTCGTAGAGCTCACGAGCAGTTCTGGTCCTTCTATGCAGCGCCCGCTTTGTATGCCTCTTATTTGGCTGCATGCACTTGCCGGCATTCTTCGTTGAACCAGAGGTTTCTCTTTGGTGGTCGTGTGAGGCCCAGCACGACAGAGGTGGCATCTATGATGGTTTCCTGGCAATTCTTCCACTGGTTCTCAATACTTGCAATTGTCAGCATAGGACTATTTAAAGGGCTTGAGAGACTCGTTCGGAAAAAGATCTGGTGATTGTAGCCGTCCGACGTCGAACTTCCTCACAATATTTCCCTGCTTGGCCTTTGATCTGGATATCTGTAGCATTACCTTGGCTACAATGGCTGCTTATCTCCCAAAAATCGGTGTCCTATAGCAGGACTGGCAGCATGAGGGTCTTATAGAACATGCTCTTCGCCTTTTGTGTGAGGAGTTTTAAGCCCATATGTTCGTCAAACCGAAGTAGACTTGCTTGAGAGTGAATATTTGATCAATAGCTGATCTGGCAATAATATAAGGGAAAGACGAGCTAGAGTCTGTGTATGGCACGAAGATGAGAGAAGTTCAACGAAGACCTCTTGCGAGCATCTAGTGTACCCCTTAATCTACTTATTGAGAGAACGTGGTAAATTGAGAGTTCTTTCTAAAGAATGGAAAAAAGTAATGATTGTCAAACTACCAAGGAAAGAAAACCATACGCAGTGAGAAAACTGTAGAAGAATTTACGTCCTGCTTACAGTAGTCAAGGTAATAGCAAGAATCATCCTGGAGTGTATTAGAGATCACCTCGAAGCCGATCAAGTAGTATTATGTACTTCTTCCCGTCTGCACGACAAAAACAACTTGCAGATCATCAATGAACAGTGCGTTGAATATCGATCACCACTTCACCCTTTTCAACAACTTCGAACAAGCGTTTGACAGTGTCAATTGAGAAATTATCTAGCCTGCTTTGCTCAGGACTGGAGAAAGAAGCTAAAATCGTTGGGCTAAAGATCAATATGTCAACAAAAAAAATGGAAATTATATCAATTTAAATAGATATTTCGGTAGCAACCAGTAGAGGTGGTAGAGCGAATTTTCAATTTTGGGAGTATTGCCTCTGCTTGATGGCGGAACCAGGGTAGATGCAAGCAGCTGAATTAGGATAGCAAAGGTTGCTTTTGGAGTCCTGTCCAAAATATTAAAAAAACAACTCTAAAAGCCTTAAGATCAAGCTCCAAGACCGCTAAAATGTTGAATCCAAGCTTCTTTATGGGTGGTGCACTTGAAAGTCCCACGAGCTGTTCCATAATATTGAAAAACAACTCTAAAAACCTTAAGACCAAGCTCCAAGACCGCTCGAATTTTGAATCCATGCTGCTTTATGGGTGCACTTGAAAAGTCCCACCCGCTATCACAGGAATTATGCAATCGTTCGTGAAAAGATTTCTGCGAAATATCTTGAAGATATTCTGGCCCAAAGTATCTCCAATGATGAACTTCATGCGAGATCATGATGTCTGGAACTCATTGACTATCGTACGAAGACGTATAGGTGATTTAGTGGCAGTGGATTAGACATACGCTTCAAAAAGGTGACGAGAGCATTGTGGGTCAAGCGATGCAATGGAACCCTCTTACGCAGAGACCTTTAAAGAAACGCAGAGCACCGTTAAAAAAGAGTCGGAGAGAGCTGAGATATGTATATATCTCCAGAAATCGAACAAAATGGCGGGAAGGAGTAGTGGAGGCTTTATGCGCTGCAAGCGGAGCCTCACGGACGTTACAGGTCTGAGGACCTAAGGCGTAGTTGTAGTGTGAATGAGAAGGTGTGAATTATAAAATTCGAATGACATTTCTTTGAGTTTCGTGGAGCCCAAGCCGAGCAAACAGCCAGCATGCCAGTCCTCAACACTCAAAGAAATGTCCTTCGAATTTTATAATTCACACCTTCTCATTCATACTACATAGTTCAAACGGCAATGCACGGAACGTTTTCTGTGGAAAACGTACAAATACCGTGTGAAAAGTTTTATGTAAAATATATACACCCCTGCTCATTCGAATGGTTTTATACTACGAAAAAACGTGCGGTGAACTGTCGTGTGAACTAGGCCTTAGTAAGTACGAATGGCTGCCTTTGATGATATTAATCATGTATGATTCAAAAATTCTAGGGATAGGGATAGGGATAGGGATAGGGACAAAGTTAAACACAGTAAAAGGTAAAAGGTATTCTTTTAAAGCAAATGACTAGACAATAACAAAATGACTTGTAAAGGATCCACTTTTAACTATTCGCTGTTTTTTTTAATGCAGCAGCAGCAAGCCTTGGAAGGAAACTCAAATCTAATTTTGTTGGTTATGTATTGGTGGTGGTGGTTGATGGTAACGAGAACCATGATAATAAAAAGAATCAAGGATGAACAAAACTTAAAAATAAAAACAAAAAACCAAACATCCCAGACATCACAAAAGTTGGCCATTGTATGCCAGAAATTATTTCCATAGATTAGTGGTTGGATGTTGTAGGAACTGGGGGCCTCGAGCTGTATCTTTTCCTACACATCAAGTGCTTACAATACCTCCAAGTTGGTAGCCGCTGGATACTGGTCTTGACTTTATGCCAGGACTTGCTAAACTTGTAAGTGCGAATGTTGATCAAGGAAAGAATTGCAACATTAAACCCATGGCCCTACAGATTGGAGGTTAGTGCGTTGGGCTAACGACCCGGCCACAGTAAAAAAGCCAATTGTTATGAGAGAGACGCAAGAAGCCTCGGATAACGACCCCCCTCAAATGGCAACCAGACCCGGAACGAAAATGGACTATGATCTACGAGTATGCACCTGGAATGTAAGGACACTCTACACACCAGGTGCTACTCAAAAACTTGAATCTGTCCTCTCGCGGTACAAGGCAGACATTACCGCGATCCAGGAGATACGATGGATAGGATCAGGTATAACGAAAAGAAAAGATTGCGACATTTATTACAGCTGTCACCAAAGACTGCACATGCTAGGATGCGGATTCGTCGTGGGAAATCGACTCAGATCAAAAGTCATCGATTTTAAGCCGATAAGCGATCGCCTGGCTGTGATCCGCATCAAAGCTACCTTCCAAAACATCAGCCTAATATGTGCACACGCCCCTACCGATGAAGCTGAGGAGTCTAACAAGGAGGAGTTTTACGACCTTCTGGACGGAGCCTACGGAGCCTGTCCGGAGTACGATGTCAAAGTCGTGCTCGGAGACTTCAATGCTAAAGTCGGAAAGGAAAACATCTTTGGCGGATTAGTTGGAAAGCACAGCCTCCACGAAACGACAACAGACAACGGCTTCCGACTAATCGACTTTGCTGCAGCTCGTAATACGGTGATAAGTAGCACTAGGTTCCCCAGGCGAAGGATACACACAGCAACCTGGCGATCTCCAGATGGTCGAACGGCCAACCAAATCGATCACGTGCTAATTGGCGCAAGGTACGCATCGAACATCTTGGACGTGCGAACTTTCCGAGGTGCAAACGTGGACTCTGACCACTTTCTTGTTGTGACAAAGTTCAGAGCCCGACTGTCCAACGAAAAGAAAACGAAGACCGCCCAAAGAAAGAAGTTCAACATCGCATGCCTTAGCACATCTGAGAAAGCCAGAGACTACAGTGAGCAATTGACCGGGAAACTCTCTGCCGTACACCCAGCCACAAGCGTCAACAACCAGTGGAACCAGTATCGCGACATTATTAAAGAGACAGCCGAGACCACCATAGGCTATCAACCACCCAGAAAAAAGAACCCGTGGTATGATGATGAATGCGCGCTATTGAAGCAGGAGACGGAAAATGCACGAATGCAAATGCTGCAACGGAAAACAAGAGCAGCAAGAGAGGAGTACCGTGAAAAGAGAAGGAAAGAGAAAAAAACCCTGCGTAGAAAGAAAAGAGCATCCGCAGCCTCTCAGCTCAAGTATCTCGAAGAGTCCAGCACCGCCACCAACACCCGCCGGTTCTACAAAACAGCCAAACAACTGGCATCTGGTTATAGGACTGGCACGCAAGCTCTTCGAAACAGCGAAGGGAACCTAGTCACCGAAGCACAGGGAATTGTAGACGTGTTTAAGCAGCATTTCCAGCAGCTGCTTAATGGGCATTATGTAGAGGAGGCGACAGGGGAACAAAGAAGCATTAGACCAGTCAATGAAGATCCAGTCCCAGCACCCAGTACTGAAGAGGTTAAGAAAGCCATCCACAAGCTTAAGAACAACAAATCCGCCGGCTCGGATGGCCTACCAGCGGAACTCTTCAAGTATGGAGGAGATGTTCTGGTAGGGTGCATGCACCAGCTCATCAACCAAGTTTGGGAGGAGGAAAGTATGCCCGACGACTGGTCAAATAGCTCCATATGCCCAATCTACAAAAAAGGCGATCCTATGTCCTGCAAGAACTACAGAGGCATATCCCTGCTTAATGTTGCCTACAAGATCCTATCCAACGTACTATGTGAGCGTCTAAAACCTTTCTGCAACACTATGATCGGCACGTACCAGTGTGGCTTCAGGCCAGGCAGATCAACGATAGACCAAATCTTCACATTGAGGCAAATCCTGGAAAAGACCAACGAATTTCAAGTCGAGACCCACCACCTATTCATCGACTTCAAAGCCGCATATGATAGCATAAGTCGCCAAGAGCTTCTATTGGCGATGTCGGAACTCGGGATCCCGAAAAAACTGATCCAGCTATGCCGCATGACGTTACAAAATACGCGGTGCAACGTGCAAATGGGTAACAGCTCATCCGAGTTATTCCAGACGTGTACAGGGTTCAGACAAGGAGATGCGCTATCATGTGATTTCTTCAACCTAGTCCTGGAGCAGATAGTGCGCAAGAGTGGTGTTAACATGGAAGGCACTATCTTTAACAGGTCTTCTCAACTGCTTGGTTATGCGGACGACATCGACATCATCGGCCGTTCCAAGAGAGCTGTACTTGAAGCATTCACAGCTATTGATGAACAGGCGAAACGCGTTGGTCTTGAAGTGAATGAGGACAAAACAAAGTACATGCTATCAACAAACAAAGCCTCATCTGTCCATCGCCTAGGACAAAACGTCACTGTTGGTAGCAGTAATTTCGAGGTAGTCAAGGAGTTCACCTACCTCGGAACAAACATCAATCCCACGAACGACACCTTAGTGGAAATCCGACGAAGAATTACCCTAGCGAACCGCTGCTACTTCGGTTTGGCCAAACAAATGGGTTCAAAACTCCTTTCTCGAAAGACAAAGTGCACGCTATACAAAACTCTAATTTTACCAGTTCTACTCTACGGTGCCGAGTGCTGGACGATAAGTAAAAAAGGGGAATTGATCCTGGGCACTTTCGAGCGAAAAATTCTACGGCGGATATTTGGTCCTATATGCGAAGAGGGCGATTGGAGGAGAAGATTCAATCGTGAACTGTACGAGCTGTACCAAGATGTGGATGTAGTCCAAAGAGCCAAAACACGTCGACTACATTGGCTCGGCCACATCGAGCGAATGGACAACAACGCTCCAGCCAAGAAAATCTTCGAATCCCAGCCCCCAGGTTCGAGACGACCAGGAAGACCGAACCTCCGCTATAGGGACCAGGCGGTCACAGACGCAAGAGCGCTTGGTCTCGACGACTGGAGGGAGCGTGCGAGGGACCGCAACCGATGGAAGACCGCAATATCTCAGGCAGAGACCCTTCATGGATCGGGAGCCGGATAAGTAAGTAAGTAAGATTAGTGGAAAAGGCGGACATGGGGGCGAGAACAAATCACTGAATAAATGAAAAGGTTGAACACAATGTTCCTCCAAAGCAAAACCTTTTTAGTGAGGGATGTGTCGCCTTGATTCTGCATTTCAACTTTTCCAACATTCGGACTATGACTACGAACTGAAAAAGTTATTTAACTCCGCAGTTCCGGTTTGCATATAATGTTGTGTAGCTACCTATAAGATAATGTTTTCTAGAATATTGGAATTGTATATACTACAGTCGACGACACGGCGAGGGTGGCTGCGGCGGCGGTGGTGATGGAAACAGCAATGGGAAATTATTTAATTGCTTAGGTTGCCAAGAATATTTATGAGATGACAAAGGAGATTTGACTTGTTTTGGTAAATTTATTATGTTTGTTTTGACATTTCTCGATGCTGGCAAAGGCTTTGCTCCGAGCTTTGTTAAAATTTAATTATTTTTTTTTGTTTTTTGGTTTGCTGTGACAGCAATAAACTATGGTTAGGAATTTAGGTTTATTCATTTAGAAAATATTTTTGTTTTTTTTTTAGAGAGAGAGAAAGTTTTTCAATAATAATTGCTCTCTGCGAAAAAGTTTGCTCGTTTCGCAGGCTAAATTGAGTAAAATAATTGCAACAGGAACTTACTGTTTGTTAAAATTTAGTTTGAGAACGAATAACAATAAATTATGAAATTTTGTATAAAATGGAAAGTTAAGAATCTGATTTACATTCTGTAGTTATCTGGGATTTACGAGAGCTTACCTTTTGAGTAATCTGTGGTTTGACAACGACCTAGTGACAAAGCCGGCAAGTGGTTGGTTGAGGCCCTAGTCTATCACAGACTGTAACGCCTTATTAAGTTAGTTAGTTGGTACTCGCACCTCTTCAAGATCGTCTTGGGAGATTTTAATGCCAAATTAGGAAGAGAAGACGTCGGTCGGTGGCACAATCGGAAGATATAGCCTGTACGAAACCACCTTCGATAACGAACGTAAGTTAATCGATTGCTGCGGGTGAAACGTTGTGGTTCTAGCAAAAGCAGGTCCCTCATCTCGATATTCACAAGGGGACATAGTGAAATCCTGGTCAATCAACCTCCAACCAGATTGACCACTTGCGATCGAAGCAAGGCACTCCTCCAGTATCAAAAATGTCCGAACGATCCGAGAGCCAACGTTGACTCAGACCACTACCTCGTTTTAGCCAAGGTCATGCTACGGATATCCAGACCAAAGTCAAAACAGGGAAATACTGTGAGAAAGTTCAACGTCGTCGGATGCATTCAGTCGTAAGAAATCGACATGTCCTATTCCAATCAAGTCTCTTGCACCCAGTGGAAGAACTGCCGTCAGAGATCACACCTCTGGCGTGCTACTAGGCCTTGCACAACCATCACAGCAAAGCCCCGGGTTAGACGAAGAATGACGGCAAGTACATGCAGCCAAACAACAGGCACATAAAGCGGCTCACGTGCATAGAAGGATCAGAGCTGCTCTCCAGTTCTACTAGCAGAAGAGGAGAGAGGAACACTGGCTTCTCAAAAGAAAAAAATAAGCAGAGAAGTCTTACCAAAAAGTAAAAAGAACCTCCCAGAGTTACAAGGCCCGAACCGAAGCCTGCTGTGGATGAAAAATAGTTTCTGCCAATGCCTACCTTATCCCAAACGATGACATTCAGATTTGATTTAAAATAAACATCAGTGACTGGAAACATACATTTTCCTTGGTAAACATTTGAATAAATTTGACAGATCCATATCATGACAAAGCCAACTACAAAATATATACAAGTCCCTACCCCCCTCCCTCCCCAAATGCAAAAAACGTGCTTGAATCCTTTGATGTGTCTTGTGTTTCTTTAATAATTTATATAGAACTTCTTATGCATACGACAACGACAAAGATATTGAAATCCATATGGCAAACGAAAAGATTGCATTTGATTCATCATTAAAACATCAAGGCTCGTCCTCGTATATAGCATATAAGATATGAAGCCCTTTCTCTGATGAAGGTGACACTTGTGGTTGTGGGCATAAATATTTTATATTCATTTTCTATAAATATTTTTTTTAATTTTTTTGGTTGAATACATTACCACATGACATCAGTAGTCCCACTTGCACAGTGGCCTCTGTATACTTATACTCCCTATCCTTTCTCTCTCAATCGCTTTGGAATATTAATTTTATCTTTGCTGGCCGTCTCTGGTTTCATCTTTCATATGGAAAAAACCTTCACCTCATTTCCCATTCAACTTTGTTGTGCCATGGAATTCTTAAATTATAATTCATCGTGCACAAAAAGTTCCATATACTTATTCCATGTCATATTCACTTTTTCAGTAGCAGAGAAAGGTTTGGTTAGTTAAGGGTGGAGGTTTTTTTTTTTGAGTCACTGGATCTGGTCGACACGGAAGTTGATAGTACTCTCGATTATCCTAAAGAAGTTCTATACTCAAAAAAGAAAAATATCTGTAAGCACTTAAAAAGCTCTTGTAAAGTTCTTGTAAACACCAAATTCAGCTGCAACTGTTGTGTAGTATTATAACTAGCCAGCCTGCTGTGTTCTAAGAATAAGCTAGAGCCTGGCTTGCCAGACTTGTTGCTATGCCATTGGGCTAACTTTTCTACCACATTGATACGATTTTTATAGAGGGACCAAGATAAGGATATAGAGGGACCAAGATAAGGATAACACTCAGGAAGCAAAGCAGCACTACAACATCAAAGAATAATGACTTCAGAGTGTAAGGGTGAACGTGAGAATTCGCTACACCCCAGAGGCTACTCAAAATCTTGAGCCCATCTTCTAGCGGTTCAAGGCAGACATTACCGCAATTCAGGAAATGATATGAATGGATGATATGAAGGATCAGATGAAAAGATTGCGACCCTTATAGTAGCTGTGATGAATGGCTACACATGTTGGATGCGCATTCGTTGTAGGCAATCGGTTAAGAAGCAAAGTTATCAACCTTAAACCCTGCGATCAATTCACTTTCCAAAATATAAGCTTAATATGTGCACACGCCCTTCCCAATTGATCTGAGAGCACTTTAAAGGATTGCGATGCAAAAATATATTTGGGGACCTAAATGCTCAAATTGAAAAGGAAGACACCTTCGGCAGATTACTGGGCACGAACTCCACGAACAGGCAAATGATAACGTCCTCCGAGTAATAGACTTTTCAGAAGCTCGAAATACGGTGATTAGTAGAACTAGCTTTCCATGACTAAGAATTCATGAGGCAAAATGGTGCTCCCAAATGGCGGAACAACGCCAAGCACATCGACCATGTGCTGATCAATTGAAGACACACCTCCAACATCTTAAACGTCGACTCTGACTATTTCCTTAATGTTGCAAGGTTTAACCAGCTCAACTGTCAAATGAAAAGAAATTTCAAACAGCCCTAGATAAGAAATTCGAGGTTGGTGGCCTTTTAGCATACCTGGAGTTGTCAGATCCTTCGGAGAGCATAAGAATAAGAAGCTCTCCGCTGTGCATTCACCAACCACGGATGCTAACAGCCAGTGTTCTCAGTATCGCGATATCATCAAAGAGGAAGCCGAAACCGAAGCCGGCTACCAACCAACCCCGAAAGATAGCCCGTGGTTTGACGATGAGTGCGAATTGATGAAAAAGGTGATAGAAGATGCACATGATATTATGCTAGAGCGTAAGACAAGAGCAGTGAGAGGGGAATATCGAGCAAGGATAAGAGAGGAGAAGAAGACTCTGCGTAGAAAGAAGAGAGAGTACACATGCTCTTAGCTCAAAGAGATCGGAAAGTCTCGCTTTTGAAAAATCACCCCAAAGTCATATAAAAAGCCAAGCAAATGGCTGCTGGCTTCAGGGAATAATAGATGCATTCAGAAAGCATTTCCAGCAGCTGCTAAATGGACATCAGGTAGAGCGTTTAATAGGACAAGTAGAGAACCCACTTTCAATCAATGAAGACCTAGTACCACAACCCAGTATAGAAGAGGAAAATTAAGATATAAACTGGCTCAAGAACATCAAGACCACTAGATCTAATGGTTTACCAGTGGAAATCTTCAAATACAGAGGTATAGAAGAGGTAGACTTAACTATGCAGAAGCTAAAGAACAATAAAGCCACCGGAACTGATGGTTTACCAGCGGAGCTCTTCAAATACGAAGGAGCTGTGTTGAAAGGGTGCATGCATCAACTCACTAGCCAAGTTTGTGTGGAAGAAAGCCCTTCCAACAACTGGTCTATCAGCATCATAAGTTCCATTTGTCATATACCTGATAAACGCATACAAGATCCTCTTCAAAATACTGTCTGAGTGTCTTAAGCAGTTTTGCAACACTAATATCGACAAGTACCAGTGTGGCTTCCAGCCAGGCAGATCGGCCATAGACCAAATCTTCACTCTCAGTCTCAGGCAAATACTGGAAAATATCAATGAATTTCAAGTCTAGACTCACTATCTAATTATTTCTCAACTTAGCAGTATTTAATTGCGTCTATCGTCAGGAGCTCTATATGGTGATGGCTGAACTTGGGATCCCGGGAGAACTGATCCAGCTGTGTCACGTGACCTTGAAAAATACGCGATGAAATGTGCAACTAGGAAGAAGTTCCTCCGAAATAATGCTCACATTGCACATATAGCAAGGAGATGCGATATCACGTTTTTTTTTTTCAATCTCGTTGTGGAGAAAATAGTGCGTAGGACAGAGGTTAATACTCAAGGCACTATTTTCAACAGATCTGTCGAACTTCAAGGGTCTGAGCAACATCATTGGCCACTCTCAACAGGTCGTTAAAGAGTCTTCCATAGCAATTGAAGAATAGAAAAAGCTTGTTGCTCTTCAAGTAAACAGACAAAACCAAATACATGCTAACAACAAACAAAGAAAGATCTGTCAAGCGGTAAGGATAAACATCACTGTTGATAACAACTTCAAAGTAGTTCATCTTCCTCGAAGTGAATCCCACGAACGACATCTTAGTAGGGATCTGACGAAGAATTACCCTAGCAAACTTAAGCTACTTTGGTTGGCACAACAGATGGGTTCAAAACTCTTTACACGAAAGACTCCTTGCACGCTCTATCAAACCCTTCTCTTGCCAGTCCTGCTTAATGGCACCGACTGTTGGGCAATAAGCTGAAAGAGAATGCTGGTACTAGGGTTCAAAAGAAAAAAAAAGAAAAATTCTTCAACGGATATTTGGTCCTGTGTGCAATGAGGGTATATGGAGGGAGAGATACAACTGTGAACTCTAGGAGCTGTATCAAGAAGTGAATGCAGTATTGTAGTCCAGAAATCGAAACACGTCAACTACAATGGCTCAGCCAAATCAAGCGAATGGACAGTAATGCTTGAGCTGAGCCTTGGAATCTCATCCCCCAGGTTCGAGAGAACGAAGAAGACCGAACCTTCAATTTACAGAACAAGCCATCGTAGATGCCAGAAAGATATAGATGACTAGAAGCAGCGTTCTCGGGATCTTAGGGGAAGGAAGACTGTCGTGTGCTAGGGTGCGAACCTTCATAGATTTGAAGCCGGATAAGTAAGTAATAAAGTAATACTTTTCTGAGGCCCTTTTCGTGTATGAGACCAGTGAGCATAACCTCGAGTAGAAAGCAAAAAGCACATCACAGGTTTTTAGCTAGGAAAGTTAACTAAGGTCGTTCAAGAACACATTAACAAATAATTGTACCCTCATTCTGGAAGCTAGTCAGGATATTTACAGAGGAAATCAACTATGCTGCAACCTTGGAGGGGCAAGGTCAGCTCAGATAACTCACCTGATCTATAAAGCTGCCAAATTTTAGCACTGTTTTCCAAGCGAAAGTTCTTGCAGTTTGTGAAGCCCGCAAAACATCTCGCCTCACGCCAAGTAGTCAAAGATCAAAGGGCACGGTAGTGCCCAGCCAAGTTCGCGGCACTACACCCTTTTTACAGGAACAAACTCAGGCGATTTTCAACTCCCCTCTAACTTTAGTACCAATAAAGTCAGAAACTTCAAATTCGGAGTATTTGCTGAACTGATCAAACACAGGTGGCTCACCAAATTTCAACTCCTTAGCATTAGTAGTTCCCAAGATATAGGACTTCAAAAATCGCAAAAACCGTAACTGACTGACTCACTACTGACTCACTGACTATCACTGACTGACTGACTCACTGACAGATCATCAAAATTATGGAGCAATTCCCGACATCGTAGAAACTTGAAATTTCGCGCAACGGTAGGCCTTGTAGTACATACAAAGGAAAAAAATCGAAAATCTGCAATTTTCTATTCAGGGGGCGTGGCATCCACCCACTTTGATAAATATTCTATAAATTATATGGAGCCTTTCCGATTGTTGTAGAACAATGAAAATTGATAAGTTGGTAGGGTTTGAGATACTTAGAAAGAAAAAAATTGAAAAATTGGAATTTTCCATACAGGGGGCGTGGCATCCACCCACATTCTTAAAAATTCTAGTAAATTATATGGAGCACTTCTGATTGTTGTAGAACGATGAAAATTGGTAGGTCAGTAGGACTTAAGGTACTTAAAAAGAAAAAAATTGAAAAATTGGAATTTTGCATTCAGGAGGCGTGGTATCCACCCACATTCTTTAAAACTCCTATAAATTATATGGAGCACTTCCGATTGTTATAGAACGATGAAAATTGGTAGGTCGGTAGGCCTTGAAGTACTTCGAAGAAAAAAATTTAAAAACTGGAAGTTTCAGTTCAGGGGGCGTGGCATCCACCCACATTCTTAAAAATTCTAATAAATTATATGGAGCACTTCCGATTGTTGTAGAACGATGAAAATTGGTAGGTCGGTAGGGCTTAAGGTACTTAGAAAGAAAAAAAATTGAAAAATTGGAATTTTCCATCCACCCACATTCTTAAAAATTCATATAAGTTATATGGAGAGCTTCCGATTGTTGTAGAACGATGAAAATTGGTAGGTCGGTAGGACTTGAAGTACTTAGAAATGAAAAAAATCGAAAATTTGGAATTGTCAATTCAGGGGGGGGGGGGGTTCTATCCACCCACTTTATCAGAATTGCTATTATTTGTATGGAGCACTTTTGGTTGTCGTAGAATTATGAAACTTTGTAGAGCGGTAGGACTTGACTTTCACCTGGCAAAATACATCTTTGCAAAAAGGAGTGAAATCACAACAAAAACATAAATGTTAAAAAAGGAGCCAAGTTCTTATGTGTACAAAAAACCTGTGCGTAAAAAGTCAGCCAAAAAAAGTAATGAGATCTAAAATATATGCCAAGTTTTAAGTTCATGAAGTTTAATATCAAATATCTTAAGTAGAGTAATATCGAAACAATTCCAAATCATGACAGAAATTTGGTAATTAATGATTACTGATAAAAATTTGGTGGATTTACTTGGCAAGCTTTCTCTTAAATACTTACTTAATCACAAATTTAAAATGTATGAAAACTTGACCAGTAAACCCACCAAATTTGAATCAGTAATCATTAATTACCAAATCTCTGTCATGGTTTGGAATTGTTTCGATATTACTCTACTTAAAATATTTTATATTTAACTTCATGAACTTAAAACTTGGCATATATTTTAGATCTCATTACTTTTTTTGGCTGACTTTTTACGCACAGGTTTTTTGTACACATAAGAACTTGGCTCCTTTTTTAACATTTATGTTTTTGTTGTGATAATATTGATATCTTCATAGATAGCCAGGTGGCAATTAAAGCCTCAATCACAATAAAATCCAAACTGGTCGAACGTTGCCAGAATGAGTTAAAAATACTCAGTGCAACAAACACAGTAACCCTCAGATGGGTCCCACGACATTGGGATATTCACGGGAACGAAATGGCAGATGAATGGGCCAAAAAAGGATCATCTCTTGATCCAAGCAAAATCGAAGCCTCGGTGCTTATGCCACTGGAGCAAGAAAAAAGTAGAATACACCAGAGTTTCTTAGAGACTACTAGAGCTGTAACGAATCGTATGTATTCGTTACTAACATACGGGTATTCACTTCGATACCGAGTAACGAAACGTTACTACCTAAATAATCTCGTTACTCGCATGTTTCGTTACTTTTTCAATACAATACAAAAAGTACTATATCGGATATCGTATCACTCGGACTCGTCGCACGTACGAAATGAATTTGAAATGGCGTATCAAGCAAAACTGTTCTTATACCGATATCAAACGTACTACATTATACATACTACATAGACATACCATATACCAACTAACTAGACACAGGCAGAAAGACACTAGAGTAACGTTTCCTTTTCCTCTTGTTGTTTTGCTTTTGAGTATGGATATGAAAAATTTGAACTGAAATGAATATGAAAGGAGGGTAGGTTTCTGTTTGGTGGGAGTCGGGATTGGGAGATTTGGTGTGAGGTGGTCTGGATTCTGGACAGAGGTGGGAATTTTTTTTTTCAAAAATTTATAAAAATATACTTTTTTTGAGAAATTTAGAAAAAAAACTACTTTTTTCAAATTTTTTTTATAGAAAAATATTAACTTTTTTTTTTGAAAAAAAAAGTTAGAAAAAACAATTTTTTTTTGAAGAAAATTTCAATGAAAAAACTAAACTTTTCTCAGCTTTTTTTTCGTTTCTTAATTTTTTTCGAAATTTGAATGATAGGTACTGTTGCTCAAAAGAAAACTAGACATTGGCGCCTGCCAGACGACTTTAAATACCCGGAGCGGAGCAACGGAGTTGCGTAAGCGGGACAGAGGACCCAAAGAGGAGGGTTAAAATCCTGAGAACCAGCGAAGCCTGAAAACTTGGCAAAGAAACTCGCTATAAGTGTCATATTCATAATCTAAGAAGTGCCACCTTTCAATTGATGCATCGCATTATATGAAAAATTGACTTTTATCTTAAAACGCGATTTGCGGCTAAACTAAGCGTCCTAGAGGCATCAAAGTTGACACCTTTAAACTTGATTAGCGACTAAACTAAGCATCCTGGCGACTTCAATGCAAAAGAAAGTTTGCGTACACCCAGTCTTGCATCCACCCCAAAAATCCTATAGTGAGCCCAAGCAGGGGGGTAGCATGCCGCCCCCCCCCCCCCCCCCTTCATACATACCTCACTGTTTATTCGTGTTTATTTGCCACCCAAGGTACTAGTGCTCAAGAAAAATTGACATTGGCGCTCAATTGCTGCATCGCATTATACGAAAATTCGACTTTTATCTTTAAACGTGATTTGCGGCTAAACTAATGCTATGTTTCCACCTAAGGTTTATCTCAGTTTAGATTAAATAAATCTTTTTGGTGTTTCCACCGCACAAAAAGATTTAAAAAAGATTAAATCTGACAACACTTTCAAAAAGGCAAATGGCGCTTCAATTTTTCTTATGAAGTGCGAAAGAGACAGAATGTTTTTTCGTGTCAAACGATGAAGAACTGAATCGAGTCTCGAATGAATCGTTCAGCACCATGTTGAAATAGGTTAGTTCGATTTGTAAAACTATTTGTCCTTGGAAGATTTAATAAGATTTACTTCTAATCTCCAAGATTAACGAAATATATTTGTATGGTAAATCTTCAAGATTAAAAGAAGATTTGAGGTAAATCTCATTAAATCTCAGATTAGCGTTAGGTGGAAATGTAGCATAAGCGTCCTAGAGGCATCAAAGTTGACATCCTTAAACTTGATTTGCGGCTGACCTAAGCGTCTTAGTTACTTATAAAATGCATATTCGTGTTCTAGGAAGTTCTAAAAAATCAAAAAATAAGTTGGTAAAAACAGTTTTTTCCTAAACTTTCATAAACATATATTCAGTTTTGCTACTAAACTTTCTCAACTTTTTAAAAAAATTTTTTGTAGATAGGAATTAATTCTTTTTTTTTTTGAGAAATCTTTAAACACGATTTGCGACTAAACTAAACGACCTAGAAACATCAAAGTTGACACCTTTATCCTTGATTTTCGGCTTAACTAAGCGTCTTACACTGTGGCTTCATTGGCAATTTTTGAGGCAATTGCAATTGATATAGGAATGGCAATTTATTGCTTGGGTGGGCATTTTCATTACCAGGCAATTTCAATTATAAAATGTGGGTATAGAAATATTTGACTGCAAATGCAGTCAAATGCTGTTCAAATCCCCTGTTTTTAATAAAATTTAATTTTAATTTACTATATTTTGTTATGTGCGTACATATATTCTACGATTTAATTGAAAAAATCAATAAAGAAGCCATTCACAAACACGGAGAACCCCATTTTTCCTCAATTTATTGCCTTGAAGATGGAAATCAATAATTGCCTCTCATCTTCTGGGCAATATTGCCATTGACAAGCGTCTCCATTTGCATTACTAAAGACAATAGCAATGAGTGACGCAATTTACTGCCTCAAATATTGCCAATGGAGCCGCTGGGTTAGCGACTTTTAAAATGAAAATTTATCTTAAAAATACATTTGGTGCAAAAGCAATTTTTTTTCAAATTTGTAAAATAAATTTACAAAAAAAGTTCTTTTTTTATAAAATTTAGAAACAAAATTGTATGTTTTTTCAATAAATGTTTCAAAAAAAAAATATAGATGTCCCAGTTCCAGACCAACCTGAAGAAGATCTATACCAGTTCCCAGGAGCCAAGACCTGCCTGCGATATGATGCCCGCCGTAACATAGTCATCGACGCCGGCCGGCCGTCCTGCCCGTCATCGTCATGGCCATCATCATCGTCGTGACGGTCATCGTAGAAATATTTGTTTTGAAAATATATTTGTCTGTTGAAATTCTATCTCAGAAATCATTGAAGGAACAACGAAGTTGAAAAATGTTGAAATTTTTTGTGAAAAACCCTGTTTGGAAAATATTGTTCTTTTTAATTCTGTCTCAGTTATCACCTGTATCAATTTCATTAAAATTACTGAAGGAACAACAATGTTCGAAAGTGTTGACATATTTTTGAAACACTGTTTTGAAATACATAATTGTTTTCCTCTTAATTCTGTCTCAGCTATCAATGTGTACTGTGTCAATTTCATTGAAATCACTCAAAGAACATCGAAGTTGCAAAATATTGACATACATATTTTTGAACCACCCTGTTTTGAAAACATTTTTTCTGTTGAAATCATTTCATTGAAATCACTGAAGGAACAACGAAGTTGAAAAATGTTAAAATTTTTTGTAAAACACCCTATTTTGAAAATATTTTTTCTTTTTAGTAAGGTATGTCTCAGCTTTCACCTGTGTCGATTACATTGAAACCATGAGAGAAGGAATCATATTTTATCATTCTCCGAACCTTAGTTGTTATGTAGTCCGAACCACATACAAATACATAATCATATTCGTATCGTTACAATAAGAAATCTGAAATGCGAAATGCCTTTTCGATTTTCAGGGTATCTACATACCAATATAACGAAAGTAACGAGAGTAACGAGTAACGATACCAAAGTAACGAGTACTCGAACCAAAAGTAACGTAAACGTGCGGGTACTCATATTGTCGTTACTTTTACAGCCCTAGAGACTACAAATGTTAGATGGTCATCCATCGACACTAGTCGGTTTTCAAGGAATCTATGGCCAAATATTTCGAGGAAAAAAACAAAATACTTACTCAAGTTAAGCATGCCCCAATTATCCTGACGGGTCACAACTCATTGGGAACCCACATGAGCCAAATTGGCATCAACTCATCGAACTTATTCAGAGGGTGTCAAAATGAAAAGCGGAGGGGGCCTCACCTCCCTTCCTGTGTGAGTGCTCCACTCTAGCTAGAACCGTGCGCCACCTTTTATGCTGTTCACCTCTACTGCACTCTTCCATGGAGCTGGACTCAAAGACTTTCCGGGCCGGAGCATTGGTGTCCTTTCGCTCTGGGGACCCAGCCATCTCAGTCGTTGGCTTTTCACTTTTGTGGCTAGGTCGGTGTCGCTATACAGCCCGTAACAGTTCATTGTTGTATCTTTTTCTCTTCATGCCTCTGCACCATACATCAGGACCAGGCTGATAAGCGCGTTATACAGGGAAAGTTTAATTGCTCGAGAGAGGGCTTTGCTTCTCAATTGCCTTCTTAGCCCACTGAAATAGATATTGGCAAGAGTAATCCTTCGTTTAATCTCAGCGCTGGTATCGATCGCTGAGTTTATAGTGGATCCTAGGTAGACAAAGTCTCTGATCACCTCAAAATTATAGCTGTCTATAGTGACGTTCTATCTGAGACGTTAATTTTGGTTGTCCTTTCTTCTTGACAGCATATATTTCGTTTTGCTTTCATTCACCGTTGACCCCATCATCTTGGCTTTCATCTCAATACTCACGAAAGCACCTCTGACATTTTGCTTCGTTCGTCGGTGTATTATGTCAATGTCGTCGGTGTTGGCGAGTAATTGGACGGACTTTTGAAAGATTATGCCTCTAGTGTTGACGTGAGAGTTTTTCCCTTTTCTTTCAAGGACGATGATAACGAAGTCGCATGACAGCGCGTCGCCTTGCCTATAGCCTTTTTTGATATCAAAGGTGTCGGTGAAGTATTTGTCGACCTTGATGGAGCAGCGTGTATTCTCCATTGTTATCCTGCATAAACGGATGAGTTTGACAGGGATGCCAAACATTGCTCTATAGACGCTGTCATACGCAGCCTTAAAATCGGTAAAAAGGTGGTGGGTATCGATTTGAAATTCCTGGGTTGTGTTCCAAGATCTGCCTTACTGCGAATATTTGGTCGATGGTGGACTTCCCTGGCCTTCCTTGACGAATGGCTTCAGGCGTTTACAAAGAACGGCAGAGAAGATCTTGTAGGCGATATTAGGAAGAACGATGTGTCTGTAGTTGGTGCAGTAGAGAGGATCGTCTTTCGTGGGATCGGGCAAACAATGCTAAGGTTCTATTCATCAGGCATGCTTTCCTCCGACCATATTTTGCACATGAGTTGGTGCATACTCCTAACCAATTCATCGCCAGCCGCTTTGAATAGCTCAGCCGCAAGGCCATCAGTTCAGAAGCTTCATTGGACTCAAGTATAGCTTTCTTTACTTCGTCGAGATCGGGTGGATAAAATTGTTGGTCTACGTGCGTCGTCCAAGTTGAATGGTGCAATCTGCATGGTAGCGGAATTCAGTTCGTCATCACCGTTGTACAATTTGAAGAAATGATTTTTCCATATTCTCAGCACCGACTGCGATTCTACTACGATATTCCCCCGATCACCCTTACAGGCTTCGGTTCGGGGCTTGTAACCCTGGGAGGTTCTTTCTACTTTTTGGAAAAACTTCCGAACTTCATTCCTGCAATGGCATCCCTCCATTTCCAGGATCGCGCGCTTCTCATGCTTTCTTTTTCCTTCTTATAAGCTTGTGTTCCTCTCTCCTCTTCTGCTCGTAGAGCTCGCCAACAGCTCTGGTCCTTCTATGCAGCACCGCTTGGTATGCCTGTTATTTGGCTGCATGTACCTGTTCGTTATGGGAGGTGCTGTCGTGTTGGCTATATCTTCCGATTGTACCACCAAAGACGTCTTCTCTTCCTAGTTTGGCAATAAAATCACCCAAAAGACAATCTTAATGTCATAGCTGGGGCATTGCTCATATGGCTTGTCCAGGAGCTCGTAGAACTCGTCCTTGGTGTCGTCGTCTTTCTCCTCTGTGGGGCCATGCGTGCATATGAAGCTAATGTTGGCAAATTTAGCCTTGATGTGAATTGTCGTGAGGCGCTCGTCAACATATTTGTAACTCAAGACTTCTTGCCTAAGCCTGCCTCTAACCACTAATTCACATCCAAAGAGACGCTGCCCTTGCGGTCGGTAACAGTTACCGTAGTAGATGTCGCAGTCTTTCAGTTTTTTTTTGGCCGGCCCATCCCATTGCATTTCTTCGACCTAACCTAGGTACTATAGGTTCTCTTTCCAATACCTGCTGGTTCCCATAACTCTCATTCTACAATAAGTCAAAACACTTGCACTGCATTGGGTCAGTCACATCGAGTGAAAAAGGGCTGAGAGCAGAATCGTGGAGGATGTTAGCCTGCCGTATATATGTAAAACTGAAAATATTTTTTAAGTCGGGAGCTTTTCTGAAGTTTGGAACGATATTACTTTAAAATGTAACAAATACAAATTTTAAGCAGCTGTCCACACTGGTTGTGTTCAGAAACCAAACTAAATGAGGAAGACCATCCATTTACCAACCAGTTTCAAGTACCAAGAGTAGCGAGTAGAGGTACCACCCACCTTTAGAGGTTGGTTGGTGGAGCAAAAGGTAAAGTTAGATGAGAGAACTCATAATACGTTTTTTTTTTAACGAGGACAGCTAAACTACCTTACCTACCAACCTCTTTCTCTATATGTGTGTTTTTATAATAAAAGTTTATTTTTTGTGTGTGCGTGTCTGTCTGCTCGACTATGTATATGTATGGACGAGTATATAGTTTCTAGTGCATTTGAGCAAATTGGTAAAATGAAATGCGCACACATTGCGGGCATCCTGTTTGTCTATTACATGGAATGAGGTGAGTTCCTGTTTTTGTGATGTCGCCTTTATCTATGCAATGAAAAAAAAAAAAAAACATTTTTGACTACATAATACTCGAGAGGACTGTGATGTGTATATAAGAGTGTCGTCTGCTGCTGCTTGAGATCTACAGAACTATAGACACGTTTGACATACATCTTTTTTTCTCGCTTCAGAATCATTGAGAGCATCGACTTGAAGTGCGTATATAAACCTCCTAGGATTGGATAAGAGATATACCAACATAATGCGTCCGATATGGCTAGAATATGGATCTCAAAAAGAAAGTCAAATGACATAAATCTTTTTCAATCAAATTTTATAAATATGTGTCTATATAGTCGTGCATGTATATAGAGGGGTATATAAAATGTCTATTCAGAATAGACACTGTCAAATTAAAAAGACAAGCAAAAGAATCTGAAAAATATAAAAATAAAAAAAGTACAAAAAGTTGCCTTGGAGATAGATAAACATCATCATCAGGATGAGTAATATGACAAAACAAGAGACAATGAGAAAAATGGAAAAGGAGCAAATAATTAACGTCGTCTTCTTGACAGGTGTTGTTGAAGAACAATGCTTGGTATTTGCAAAATGCAGTTCTCCAAGAAAAACACTTTTATCAAGGTGAATGTCCTTTCAATGAAACCTTTTTTTTTCGTCTATTAATTAGATTTTACCTCTGCCTACATTATGCGAAAAATGGTTGGTGTGGTGATATACTGCAGGTTAATGAGAGATGAGAGGCAACTTTCCTTTAGAAGATACCTACATATTTGGGTTTCAACTTAAAATAAATAAATTTGAAGAAACTTTTTGCTAAAAAAGATTTTCATTTCGATGAAACTTGGAATTAAAAATGGCGTTGAGAGGTTCTTAACGTTAAACGTACGTTCAGTGCCAGGATAACGCTGTGCTTTCGATGTCAGTGAGTCTGACTTGACTAAAGCAATTGAAAGCGATTGAAATTTTGAGCTCCCAATAAAAGTGATCAATTAGAGTCAATAATAAAAGTTACCAATAAAAGTAACCAGCAAAAGTAACCAATAAATGTGATGGCTGGGCGCTGTAGGACGCGGGTAGTCACTGATTGGCGTCAAAATGGAATGGATGGAAGAATTCCGCAGATGGAATCAAGGGTGGTGTCTATAGTTCCAGTCAGGGTGAACCATTTACTGAGCACCTTATACGGGCTACTACGAAATAATATTCGGAATGGTTAATCCAGCTCCTCGCCCTTGGAGTTATATTGTAAGGGTCTGGTCCTCCAGGTTGGGGGTTGTGCTGTCGGGGTGACTTTCCGGCCACGTAAAGCTATTTAGTTGCGAAGCAACAACAGTGGATTTACTGTTGACGAACATAGCAAACGAAATAAGGACAACGAAATTTGGATCAGCGCATAGAATGTCCTGTCTCTCTGCTACAGAGCAAAAATCAACACCATCCAAGAGGTGCGAGGGGACTGCGACATCTACTACGGTGACTGTTACCAACCAATAGGGCAGCGCCCTTTTGGATGTGGATTCGTCGGTAGAGAGAGACTTTACGCAAGGTATTTTGAGTTTCAACTACCTATATGAACGCGCACCTCATGAAAATTTCCATCAAGGTTAAATTTTCCAAAATAAGCCTCATATGCGCGCATTCCCCTACAGAGGAGAAAGACGACGACACCAAGGACGAGTTCTACGAGCTCCTGAGCAAGACATTATGATCAATGCCCTAGCTATGCTATGGCATTAAAATTGTCTTGGGTGATTTTAATACCAAACGAGGAAGAGAACACGTCTTTGGTGGCACAATCGGAAGATAAAGCCTACAGGACACCACCTCCGATAACGAACTCAGGTTCATCAACTTTGCTGCGGGGCGAATCGTTGTGGCAGCGCATCTTGATATACATAAGGGGACATGGCAAGTTATTGGCCAATCAACCAGCAATCAGATTGACCACATTGCGATCGACCGACGCAAGGCACTCCTCCTGTATCAAGGATGTCCGAACGTTCCGAGGAGCCAACGTTGACTCGGACCACTACCTCGTTGTAACCAAGGTAATGCAACGGATATCCAGACCAAAGCCAAAGCATATAAATACTGTGAGGAAGTTCAACGTTGGACGGCTACAGTCACAAAAACTCGCCAAGTCGTTTCCCGGTCGAGTCTCTTGCGCCCTCTTAAATAGTCCTATGCCGCCAAAAGCAAGTAAACCAGTGGAAGAATTGCAGGGAAGCCATCAGAGATACCGCCTCTGACGTGCTGGACCTCGCACGACCACCACAGCGAAACCCCTGGTTGGAGGAAGAATGCCGGCAAGTACATGCAGCTAAACAACAGGCATACAAAGCAGTGCTGCATAGAAGGACCAGAGCTGCTCGCGAGCTCTACGAGCAGAAGATGAGAGAGGAACACAAGCTTCTTAGAAGGAAAAAGGAAGAGCAAGGGAAGCACGCGATCGAGGAAACAGAGGAAAGTCATTGCATGAGTGAAGTTTGGAAATTTTATCAGAAAGTACCTCCCAGGGTTACAACAAGGCCCGAACCGAAGCCTGCAAGGATGATAGAGGGAATATCGTGGTAAGATCACAGTCTGTGCTGAGGATATAGAAAAATCATTTGTGCAAATTGTATAGCGGCGATGATGAACAGAATTCTGCTGCCATTGCACCATTCAATCAATTCCGTCGATCCAATCTCAACGAAGTTAAAATAGCTGTATCTTAACTTAAGTCTCATAAAGCTGCTGGAGCTGAGGGCCTTGTGGCTGAGTTATTTAAAGCCTCTGGGCTCTGGCAATAAATTGGTTAGAGTATGCACTAGCTCATCTGCAAGGAAAATGGCATTGTTTTCCCGATCCTCAAGAAAGGCGATCCTCTGGACTGTACCAACTACAGAGGCATCAGTCTTCTTACCATCGCAAACAAGATCTTTTCTGATGAACTTTGTGAACGCCTGAAGCCATTCGTTAACCTCCTTACAAAAAATCCGCATTACGACAGATATTAGAAAAAGCCAGCAGTTTCAAATCGATACCTGCCACCTTTTCATCGATTTCAAACCCGCGTATGACTGCATCTTTAGAGATAGAGATGAGCTATATAGAACAATGTTTAGTTTTGGCATCCCTCCCTAACTCGTCCGTTTGTCCCGGATGACGATGGAGAATGCACGCTGCTTCACCAAGGTCCGATCCGAACTCGGAAAAGACCTCATTGACACATTTAATGTCAAAAGAGGCTTTAGGCTGTGTGAACGCGCTGTCATGTGACTTCTTCAACATCGTTCTTGAAAGAATAGTGCAAAGCTCTCACGTCAATTCTAGAGGCACAATCTTTCAAAAGTACTTCCAATTATTCGCTTTCGCTGACGACATTGACATAATCGGACGAACAAAGCCAGATGTCAGTGGTGCTTTTGTGAGCATTGAGAAAGAAGCCAAGAAGATGGAGTTACCGGTGAATGAAAGCAAAACGACATATATGCTGTCAACAAGAAAGGACACCCAACATCGACGTCTAGGACTGAACGTCAGTATAGGCAGCTATAGTTTTGAGGTGGTCAGAGACTTTTTCTACTTAGGATCCGCTATCAACTCAGCGAACGATACCAGTGCTGAGATCAAATGAAGGATTACTCTTGCCAATCGCTGTTTCTTTGGTCTAAGAAGGCAATTGAGAAGCAAAGCTCTCTCTCGAGTAACTAAACTGTCCCTGTATAAGACACTTATCAGCCCGGTCCTGATATATGGTTCAGTGGCATGTACACTATCGACGATGGATGAGAGCGCCTTAGGCTGTTTTGAGAGGAAAATTCTCCCGGTCCCGGTGATTTTCGGTCCCTTCTGTATAAATGGGGAATGGATACGAAAATAAAACAACTAACTGTACAGCGACACCAACCTATTCACAAAAGTGAAAAGCCAAAGACTGAGATGGCTGGGTCCCCTAAAGCAAATGGACATCAATGCTCCGGTCCGGAAATTTTTGAATCCAATCCTGCGGGACAGCGTTAAAGGTGGCGCACGCAAGTGGAAGAGGACCTTAAACAACGTGGCGTGCGAAACTGGAGACAGCTAGCTAGAAATAGAAACCCAGGGGCCTGTTGGTTGAGGCCCTGGTCTACGCTGGACTGAAGTGTCACCTAAGTAAGTAAGTAACCAATTAAAGTAACCAGTTAAAGTAATCAGTCAAAGTAACCAGTAAAAGTAACCAATAAAAGGAACCAATAAAAGTGATCAATAAAAGATGAAGAAAACTAAATTATTCATTTGTTTTTGCATAAACTATATCTTTTTCATTGAATCTAACGGCATTATGTAGATGAATTTACAAGGATATTATGTACATATATGTGAGTTGAATATAATTTCTACTAGGTACGTAGGTATATATCGCTCGCTACATATATTTTTAACAAAATTCCGTGTGGATTAAAAAGTTTTCTTTTGTAACATGAACCATGAACTTTTGCAATTTTCCCATCTTAATACTTTAAATTGACCTTAATTTCGGAAATAAACCCATCCAGTAAAATAAACCTTGAATTTAACCACAAACCACCAATTCAATTATAAACTATATTAACTGAGAACGAATAATTGCATATGCTTGCACACGTGTAAAATCGAAAATGCTACAGAAAATATATGAACCTTTATGATTGAACCAAAGTGCATGCGTTGTTCTGTAAATATTTACTTAAATCTTGAGTATACCGCATTACCAGACCGACCAGCCCAGCTTAACCAGCCCAGTAAAAGTCAATTATATCGGAACGGAACAGTCAATAAATTCCTTTATGATTTCATGAAGAGGTGACCACGACACGAGTGCTCCATTTTTAATGGAATAAAGTTCTTTTCTTCTTTTTTTTTTATTAAATTCGAAAGTTTGACATTTAATGCAAATCGGATGAAGCAAAAGACCAAAAGGGAAAAAAACAAAAAAACCACAAAGAGATTAATTTATTTTTAAGAATTTTTTCAAAATGAATCACAAGATTTTTACTTTTTTTGTTTTTGTAAAGCTACGAGTAGCACCTCTGAGTTTATAATTTGGAATTTCAAAGCGAGAGTTACGTGCCCCCAGGGGCGTCTTTAGACAATGGGGGGCCCTGGGCCCTTAAGGATATGGGAGCCTCTTAAAATTGTGTTTTATTGAAAACTATTTCATATTACAAGTCTTACCACAATTTTTATTAAATTAAACTATGTATTAACTGTTATCATTTAACTATTTTGGGAGTATCAAAAGGTTAGAAAATCTATTCACAAACAGTTTGCCAGTTTAAGACTAATTTTGAATATTTTACAATTAGAAATCGATTAAATGAATGTTATCTGCATTTTTCACGCGACACTCAAGACTTCTTTTTTCGATGATAGAAGTGTGATCTTATGGTTTTTTCATCCTTAAGCGGGCTTCAAAGCAGAAATATACATAGACGCTTTCGTTTCTCAACTGTCGAAATATTTCTGAATAACAACCGATGGAAAAATTACGTTCCTGTTTTTGCAAATAAAATTGATAAAATTAAGTTCTGACCATATAGCTCTTTAGAAACGTATACAGACAGTTGTAACAAGTTTTTGTGTTCTAAGAAAATATTCTTTTCATTTATTTTAAAAATACGTTCAGGGAATATCTTTTTTGAAACTTGAAACGGGACACAGTCCCATGAAAAAAAAATATTCACATTGCACAATGCACATGCACATGCTACTCTCAGTTGTGCCAGTGCCGTAAAAAAAATATCATCGTACCTATGATATTTAAAAATGTTCCGAAAACGAAGTTTAAACAACAAAATTGGGCAAGGAAGACTGATTCCGGGCGTACAAATTAAAAATTATAATTCTCTCGTTTTTGCTTTGTTTTGGTTATTTTTATTCTTAACAAGCTCTACCTTTACCAAACTACAACAGATCTATAAAAACGAGAATTTTTGACCTGACATTAAATTTGTTTTTGTGCGGATAACAATTTTGCGGAATTTTTGTACCAAACGTCATTTTTTAAATTTTCGAGTTCTATTTAGTCCAGTAAAATTAAATTAATTAATTCGAAATATCTAAAAAAAATACTGCGTCGAATTTTTTTCTTGTTTCTTGTACCTATTGGAGAGTGTTAATCCAAAAAGTTCGAACAAAAAGCGCCCATGCGTTGTCCGCCATTTTGAAAAAGGCTTTGGAAAGCGTGAACTCGATTTTCTCGGCTCCTATCATATATAGAGCTGTATTTTTTTTAGGTTTGTACGTTAAGATATCTTCTTTAACTTTTGTTAAGAAAAAAATTGGAAACCTCTTTCCAAAAAAAAGTTATCGACGAAAAACTGTCGAGATTTTGAAGTTAAAAATGGTTTTTAACGTTTATCTCACCTCATGTTCATCTGATCGAAAAAATACTTTTGTTGTTTTTTATAGATCACTTTATTTCCTACATTTTGGTATATTCAAATTTTATGTGCGACAAAAACTGTAGGAAATATAACCTGTCAAAATGGCCAATATCCTGCGAAAATAAAAAAAAAAAAGAAATTTACTCACGTTTGAAAATTCTCAAATTTGATTTTGTTCATTACGAAATTTAAAGAAACAGTTCAAACTCTTTTCCACACCACCACCGGGGTAGAGTTACGGCGCATTTTTTTAATTTGGTGTCCCCAGGAGGTATAATCCACGATTCAATCGTTTTCGTTTCTATATCAGCCTATCGATAGCTCAATGTGGCATAGTTTTTTCATGTCGTTCTCCTTTTTTTTTTGGGCTAGGCGTGCGAACATCAATGATCATATCAACGTTGTTAGTACTGCTGGGATCGTCATTGGTAGTTTTTCAATCTATTCAGGTGAGGAAAAGTCTTCACATGCTTCTTCATCTTCCAGTAAATTTTGCAAGGAAGGAACATTCTCGTATCGTCGGCTTAGAGTGAAAAGCAGCTTACTCCTATTTTGCATTTTTTACAAAAAATTTTTTAAATAAAAGTGTTCGCATTATTTAAATAAAACCAAAATTACATTAATTATTTTTCAGCACTCGTTTTTGCTAAATTCGCTGAAATTGAAAAGATTTGATAGATTTTTGTATTTTTAAGCAATTTTTGAAGTGGTCTATAATGACAAAAAAAAATGTGGAGTTAGCCGCTTTACACTCTAAGCCGATGGTATGTTTTTCCACTGCAGTAGAAACATATTAAGGAACAATTCAGACCAGATTTCCGACAGGCCCAAGCTCGACCACACTGGCCCTTGCATTTGCAGGATATAGTTTGCATATGCTTTGTGGAGCTGGATCTTGAGTGGTTGTAACTGGCTCTAATCCTCTCGGAGTTCTTTTCCAACCCCATTTTAGTGGGTCATGGTGAACATTGATCCAAGTCTGTACTTGATGGTAAGTACGGAATGTGTGTTGCCGAGCAGCTGCTGCACTAGGAGGCAATGAAGATAAATTAAACTTAGTTTTTTTTTGACGTTTGACGCGAGAATGTTCCTTCCTTGCAAAATTTACTGGAAGATGAAGAAGCATGTGAAGACTTTTCCTCACTTGAAAAGATTGAAAAACTACCAATGACGATCCCAGCAGTACTAACAACGTTGATATGATCATTGATGTTCGCACGCCTAGCCCAAAAAAAAAAGGAGAACGACATGAAAAAACTATGCCACATTGAGCTATCGATAGGCTGATATAGAAACGAAAACGATTGAATCGTGGATTATACCTCCTGGGGACACCAAATTAAAAAAATGCGCCGTAACTCTACCCCGGTGGTGGTGTGGAAAAGAGTTTGAACTGTTTCTTTAAATTTCGTAATGAACAAAATCAATTTTGAGAATTTTCAAACGTGAGTAAATTTCTTTTTTTTTTTATTTTCGCAGGATATTGGCCATTTTGACAGGTTATATTTCCTACAGTTTTTGTCGCACATAAAATTTGAATATACCAAAATGTAGGAAATAAAGTGATCTATAAAAAACAACAAAAGTATTTTTTCGATCAGATGAACATGAGGCGAGATAAACGTTAAAAACCATTTTTAACTTCAAAATCTCGACAGTTTTTCGTCGATAACTTTTTTTTGGAAAGAGGTTTCAAATTTTTTTCTTAACAAAAGTTAAAGAAGATATTTTAACGTACAAACCTAAAAAAAAAATACAGCTCTATATATGATAGGAGCCGAGAAAATCGAGTTCAAGCTTTCCAAAGCCTTTTTCAAAATGGCGGACAACGCATGGGCGCTTTTTGTTCGAACTTTTTGTATTTACACTCTCCAATAGGTACTCTTTAAGAAACAAAAAAAAATTCGACGCAGTATTTTTTGTAGATATAAAATACTAATTTGACTGGACTAATTTGCTTTGATATTAATTTATTAAAAAAAACAAGTTATTGAGTATAATTTCTTCTTTTTTGTTATGGAAGCCCAATTAATACTCTTAAGACTTTATTCCAATTTTTTCCCAAAACCTGAAAAAGCGTTAGATGTAGTTTATTATTTATTTTAAATAAAAATTGTACTTTTCTTGAATTTCATTTTGGCACTAAAAGTACTTAAAATGTTCTTTTTTTGTGAAAAAATTAAATAGTTTTAAGAGTATTAATAATTGGTCTTTCATGATAAGGACGAAAAAATAATACTCTATCACATATTTATTAGAGCCAGATAAATCCAATCTCAACTTCGCATACCTATTTTCAAAAATAACCATCGATCGGTTGGTATACTGGGGCTGTCCGGGGGGGCCCTTAAATTGCGGGGCCCTGGGCCCTGGCCCTACGGGCCCATGCCTAAAGACGCCACTACGTGCCCCACTGTACCACCCACAATAACAACTCAGCTCTTCATCTCAAATGCACATACATTGCGAGTACTCTTGTTTATGGGATTTTGTACTTGCACATTAATGTTCAGTTATGATGTCAAAACTCTAACTCATCAATACGTCATCATCTACATATAATAAGCATCAGATCTGAATCAGCCATCTCTTACTTATAATATATATACTTAGAATATACTTAGAACTATGTATGTATGTAAATGTCTCTGTAATCTATTCTCTTAAATTTAAAGCTTTTGCATAGCAACTTTAATTACTGTACTAAACCTAGCTTGTAAGAATTTTTTGTACACTTTCACTTCTGATTTGGTTTCCAATCAATAAATACCTATTGTTGTAAGAAGTTGTTGGCCTATTATTTTTGTATGGTCAAAGCATATAACTCGAGTTTCACATTTTAGTTCTGGGAAAGAATCCAACTACTCACTTTGGAAAGCTATAAAAACAACGAAAAAACCAAAGCTTCCTGTGCCCCCGATAAAGAAAAGCCAAAACGAATGGGCTAAAAGTGACAAAGAGAAAGTGGCGGTTTTCGCCGATTACCTGGAAGAAACATTTAAACCTTCTGATGGGCAAGCACTCAATGGAAATATTAATATGAGTTTTAGCTCAAGTGAGAACTACAGAACCAGAAATGCTACGCTCGCTGAATTGAACAGAGAAATAAAGAAGATAAAGTCTAATAAAGCTCCGGGGTATGACTTAATAATAGCGGAAATATTAAAAATGCTTCCTCATAAAGGATTAATTAACCTCCTTTATATAATAAATGCCGCTCTAAGGCTAGAATATGTTCCAAGCCAATGGAATGTTGCGGAAGTCATAATGGTTTTGAAGCCTGGCAAACCATCTCAAGAAAAGAATTCTTACAGACCGATTTCGCTTCTTCCAATAATATCGAAAGTTTTTGAAAGAATACTACTCCTGCGCCTGCAGCCTATAATAGAAGAGAAACGATTAATACCTGAACATCAGTTCGGATTTAGAAGCAAGCATTCAACAATTGATCAAGTGCATAGAATAACTGACGTAATTGAGAGAGCTCTTGAAGAAAGAAAATTTGTTCGACGGTCTTTTTGGATGTGTCGCAAGCGTTTGACAAGGTGTGGCACGAATGCCTCAAATTCAAATTAAGACAAGTTCTGCCTGAAGGAATTTATAAAATTCAAACGAATATCTATTCGTATAAGACACGAAAATGAATATTCTAATGTCAAAGAAATAGTGGCTGGGGTACCACAAGGTAGTGTTTTAGGTCCAGTTCTGTACCTTCTATTTATACGTGATATACCTCAAACAGAAGACACTATCGTAGCAACGTTTGCTGATGATACTGCAATACTAGCAGTAGGCAAAACGATTAATGAAGCTACGATTAAATTACAAAATGCTCTTAATAATGTTAATGAGTGGACAAAAACATGGCGAATAGCGCTCAATGAACAAAAGTCAGTCCACGTGGACTTTACGTATAAAAAAATAAATAGATTGCCCGTCTTTCTTAATACCGGTCGTGTACCATAACCATTTGCGAATGAGGCAAAATATCTGGGAATGACTCTAGACGCGAAATTAAAATGGAAGCCGCACGTAAAAAAGAAATGCGAAGAATTAAAAAGTAAATTAAGATATATGAACTGGCTACTCGGTAAATATTCTAAGCTTAGTATTGATAATAAGTTGATTTTATACAGGCAGGTACTTAAACCTGTCTGGACTTACGGAATAAAACTCTGGGGTTGTACCTGCGATACAAATTTAAATAACTTACAAACGTTTGAAAATAAATTGCTTAGGTCATTTGTAAATGCACCGTGGTATATAAGAAACGAAGATCTTCTCAGGGATCTCGGGATTCCAATGGTGCGAGACGAAATAAAGAGTTTCGCGCGAAAACATAGAAATCGCCTATTAGATCACGCTAATCCAACGATTATTGACATTCTTGACGCGACGAATTAAGTACGTCGTCTGCAAAGGACAAAACCTTCCGACTTGGTGCGGTGAATAGAAAACCGCTTTAAAATCGCGGAATAAGCAGGAACTTTCCCGGAAAGTTACCTGCAACACGTTACTTAACTTCGTTCAAAATAAATTGCTAGATAAGTTTCAACTTTGTTGCAATCGGTAAGTGGAGGTGGTTCTAGTGTAGTAAGAATCTCACACTTCTATGAGCACGCGTTTTACGGTCCTCATAGAGCCTGATGCAGGTTTTGCACCTACCCACGGAAAAAAAAATTATAGTTCTGATATCGATAAAGTCTCGATACCATAATATTCTAACATCTAGAGAATATTCACATCATATCGATTCCTGATACGATTTCGATCCTCTCACATCGGCACAATAGTGTAGATCTGGCTTAAAACTGAGTTTTGGTTCTATTAAAATTGATTTTCAAACAGAATATTAGGGAGCACTCGGTGGGCCCTGTATTAAACAAATTTTCTCATATTAACTCGTTTTTTCGCAAAATTATTAATAAAATCCCCCATAGCTATTGCTTCACACAATTTTAACTTTTCCAGATTCTCGACTCTGATAAGTCAGAAAACATTTCTTGGTCCATAGAGGTTCTGAGATAGTTTTTAATTTAGGTTATGCTTGGAAAAGTGTTTTTCAGCTGTTGTTGCTGTAATTGGAAGCGTCAAATATTAAAGAAACATGCAGTGATAACTTATGGAAAAAATAGAAGCAATTTCCCTTATCAAATGATTATTCTCAATTTAAGATTTTAAGCAAGGAGCATTTAATTGCTGGCATAGATCAACTGATGTATTCTTTTTATTTTATTTATCAACCAGTTTTCCTGCTTCTGTTTTTATTTTGTCGTTTGAAAACAAAACGGTATTAAGACTTCGAACAGAGAGGATGTTTCCATGTTATTGGTAAATACTCTGTTCTAGGATAAAAATCACGTAGGAGGGGGAGTGTACTATCCCCTTACTTTTATACGAAAAGGATACATTCCTATAGCATTGACTTAAACTAGATAAATAGTAAAAACAAAGTTTTTTTTACCAAATCAAAAAGTCTTTGGAAAGCTCGGTTGTGAACTCAAAAATCAATGAAAAGAATTATAAAATTTGTTTACTGATAGTTTTTTTTTATTGTATGCTTAAAGTGCGGTGCTTTTTATTCGAGGCTGAGGAAGGCTTGTCGTAATCCAGGGTTTTCCCGAAGAAAAGCAGATAAAACTCGGGTTAAGAAGGAAAGAACTCGGGTTAAACACTAGCTTTGTGATAGTTTTTCTTTATTAATAAGAAGAAGAGGTTTACAATTTTACAATTTTGATTCTTTTTGCTTTAAGATAACTAACATGGTATTTCATATAAATCTTACAATTTTGGTTTGTCTTATGATAACTAACACGTTATTTAATAAACATCTAGGCTTGGTTTTGTAGAGCTACAGGAGTACATTCGGCCCACAAAATCCACTTAGAAGAAGCGAACCGGGGATTAAACGGTAGGAATCTGATTCCAGCCCAAGGTTAGTCCAAAGGAGAACAGCGGGTATAGCCCTGAACCAACTCCAAAGAGCAGGTAGGGAGACCAACGGTAGGAATCTGATTCCAGCCCAAGGCTAGTGCAAGGGAGAACAGCGGGTATAGCACTGAACCAACTCCAAGGAGCAGGCAGGGAGAACAACGGTAGGAATCTGATTTCAGCCCAAGGATAGTCCAAGGGAGAACAACGGGTATAGCCCTGAACCAACTCCAAAGAGCAGGCAGGTAGAATAATGGTAGGAATCTGATTCCAGCCCAAGGCTAGTCCAAGGGATAACAGCGGGTATAGCCCTGAACCAACTCCAAAGATCAGGTAAGGAAAACAACGGTACGAATCTGATTCCAGCCCAAGGGAGAACAACGGGTTTTTAACGGCGGATGCCGTTGACACGGACGCACAAAGTAAAGGACATGGGCTTATAAGGGTTACTAACTATAAACGATGAGCCGCTGGAAACTTAACTCTCTTAAAATTGGAAATTTATTAATAATTAGGAATTAATTTGAGGTAATAAGCTTCGGCTTTTCCGGATTTTTGTACCTCCTCATCATGATTTTTGTACCACAAGACAGTGTGAATTGTAAGGAGGTCAAATGTAAAATCGTATGTCATCAGCAGCACCGAATGCTTTGCCAGTTGTTGTTGCTTATCAGAGTGTTTACAATGGCATTCTGTGTGCTGTGGCTGTTGATTATTCGGTGGGTGGTGGCGGGCGTATGTTGACGTGGAGGTAGGTAGATATTTAGTGGTTTGGTGATGTTGCTGGCGGTGGGTGTATTTACAAATGGACGGTGACGGATCGGTGATTGATTGTTGAACGCTCGGTGTGAGGGGAAAGTGAAAAGTGTAACACTTCGTTACAAAAGTAGTAAACTGTTTTAAAGTATTCATTCAGTGCCGTTTCTAGCCCTAAGATCGCCTGGGACAAGCTTAGAAAAACCGCATCTTCTGATACAAATATTAAATACAAAGCTAGATAAATACAAAGCGACCCATACTGATAACTTCACATTGGTGCCCTCGGAAGCTAGATGCCCATAATATTATTTTATTATTGAAAAATCGCCAATTCAAGATCTTCGAAAAAATTTTTAGTTGTTCAATATGCAATTCAGTAAACGCCAAGGATTTATTTGCCTTCGTGATATTAGAGCAAATATAATTGTTAAACTAGTGGGTACTGTGTAGAATAAAATAAACCCATAAGCAGTGGCGTATTTAAAAATTTGGCGCCCCAGGCCAGTAGGTTTTGGCACCCTATTAATTAACTAAAAAAGCTAAAATCACTTCATAATGAAAAAAAAAAGTCATAAATAATTTTAGTATTTACATTTTTGCCAAGGCGACGCAAAAATTGGTTGACACATTCATCAATAGAACTTATAATAACTAACCGATTGTGTTCAGTCAGAATTAAGGATTTTAAGAGATGGTTTAACTAACGTTCCTTATTTTGCCGGGCACTTCTTGGTGTAATCAATAATAACATAGATTTACACGATTTTATACATGGGCAGGTAAGACTTGTCCTAAAGGTAATTTTTGGCGCTGAATCCAAATCCATCATCCGTATTTTTGAGGTAACATACCCAACGAGCTTTAAATAAGCAAATACTGCTGAAGTATTAATCTTCTTCTTCAAAACTCAGTTTAGATCTTTCCTAAATTTTGAGAATTCCTTCCTATTCTTACATAATTTAATAAGAAATTAGAAGTGCAGTTTAACATGGTAAGCACATAAATTTCAACAGATTTAAGTTCAGTACCCAAAAGTATGCCTTGAAACATTCTTCACTTATCGTGTCGCAAAATTAGCATATGTTTGTAAACCTCTTTAATTTTGATATCTGACTTTGTAGATAACTTAATTCTTGTTTGTTGCGCAAACCATACATTTGTTGAATAGGTACTCTCTAATTATTAAAATTTCCAGTGATGTGTTCCTATTTTGATATCTCTAAAAAAGAGTCAGAATATTTGTATGGTCATATGATAGAAAATTTACCCACATCCATAGGTATGTAGGTTCTTTTATCACACCGTTTTGATGATTTTCCGCGTGGCACATCTAAGGCTTTACTTTTCCAATACAAATTTGTAAAGCACTTTAGCAGTTTGTACCCAAAGCTGAGTGGCGCCATTATGGCCCAGGGGTTAATACGCCACTTCCCATAAGCCAATATGATTGTTTGTTCTCAAGATATTCGAGCTAGAAATCGTCCAGTCAATTTGTGCTCAAGGAGGCTCTTTGCAAGCAAATTGTGGGGTAGTTTTGATTTTTTCCCTCCTTCATGTTTTCGGGGGTGCTGAATCCAAATCTGAGGTTTGCCAACAAAATTTCGTGACGCAACATGGAAAAAAAACGCAAACAAGGATGCAAAAATGCATTTCTTGGGAGTTTTTCACTAATGGCTCGAAAACTACCAACTATTTCGAAAATTACATCGAAGTTCCATAGAAAGTATACAAAATTTCCAATAAATTTCTATTCAAGGTTTTTTTCTGCGACAACCTATTTGGACTCAAGCGCTAGTCGAAAATTGACGTATTTTTTCTGTTTTTGAAAATCCACTCGATAGCGCTAAGAAATTACTTTGTGTGAAAAAATTTGAACTTTTGTCTGTAACATGAACCAAGATATACTTTTCTGATGGCCTTTGATGCGCTGAGTTCGAATCTGGCCTTGGAATGGCTCTAGCAAGTTACATTTTGGAGATATTAGAATCTAAAGATTAAACAAAAAATGCATTTCACAACCATTTTTTCCGACACTTTCAGTTTTAGTTCTGACAACCGGCGCAGTATAATACCTTAGATTTGTGTACTGGATTTAAATCGACATTTAGGTGCCAGTTATAGCTATCATTGAAACTCATCATTGAAAACTTTAATGATTGATTTTGAGATGTTTAGAAAGCAAAATCATTTATTATTTTGATGGACGATTAATGCTCAAGACTTAATTTATATTTCTAGTCAAAACAAAATTTCAAACCAGCCCAACCTTCCACAAAAATTGACTTTTAATCTTTCAATTATTATTGGTAAGTTAGTTCAGTCATTGAAATAAGAAAAGTCTTTTTATGTGTTTTAAGTTGGGCCTATTTGAACAATTTTTTTGGATAGATATATTAAATTGGTCTTAGGGTTTATTTTTCCATCAAAATAATAAACGATTTCACTTCCTAAGCGTCTTAAAATCAATCATTAAAATTTTCAATGCTGAGTTTCAATGATAGCTATAACTGGCGCCTTAAATAGTCTGGATATTAAACTGCCAATTTTGTTTCTGTCGATCAAACTTCAGTCGACAATTTTACAGTCGATGAAATTTATGTTTGTCCAGTCGACATTTTTTTGTCAACCATTCATACGCATTTTCAAAAATGGCGCCCAATGTGGGTCAAATTGTAAAATAAAACAAATCGTAAATTACTTCAAAAATTTCCATTTTTAAAACAACATTTGATGTCTTAAAAGATAGTTATTGAATAGATGCACATTCGGGTAGCAGTCCAGTGTTGCCACTTTTCGTGGCAATCCTTTTTTATGTGATAGAGTGGAAATTTTACATTTTGATAATTTTTAATATATTTTGAACATGCAAAATGTTGCGGAAACGTATCTAGATACCAAATGCGTATTGGAAAATAACGGTTGATATGTCTAAAAAAATGTTTAACGGACGCACCTTCGGTCAAAATGTTAATCAAAGGGCATGGTAGTGCCCAGCCAAGTTCGCGGCACTACACCCTTTTTACAGGAACAAACTCAGGTGATTTTCAACCCCCCTCTAACTTCAGTACCAATAAGGTCAGAAACTTCAAATTCGGAGTATTTGCTGAACTGATCAAACACAGGTGGCTCACCAAATTTCAAAATTTCAAAAATCGCAAAAACCGTAATTGACTGACTCACTGACTCACTGATTCACTGACGCACTGACTCACTGACAGATCATCAAAATTATGGAGCACTTCCCGACATCGTAGAAACTTTAAATTTCGCACAACGGTAGGCCTTGTGGTACATACAAAGGAAAAAATCGAAAATCTGCAATTTTCTATTCAGGGGGCGTGGCATCCACCCACTTTCTTAAATATTCTATAAATTATATGGACCCTTTCCGATTGTTGTAGAACAATGAAAATTGGTAAGACGGTAGGGTTTGAGGTACTTAGAAAGAAAAAAATTGAAAAATCAGAATTTTCCATACAGGGGGCGTGGCATCCACCTTAATTTCTTAAAAATTCTTATAAATTATATGGAGCACTTCCGATTATTGTAGAACGATGAAAATTGGTAGGTCGGTAGGGCTTAAGGTACTTAAAAAGAAAAAAATAGAAAAATTAGAATTTTGCATTCAGGGGGCGTGGTATCCACCCAAATTCTTAAAAATTCTTATAAATTATATGAAGCACTTCCAATTGTTGTAGAACGATAAAAATTGTTTGGTTTGCCTTGAAGTATTTAGAAGAAAAAATCGCAAAATTGGAGGTTTCAGTTCAGGGGGCGTGGCATCGACCCACATTCATGAAAATTCTTATAAACTATATGAAACACTTCCAATTGTTGTAGAACGATGAAAATTGGTGAGTCGGTAAGGCTTAAAGTACTTAGAAAGAAGAAATTGAATAATTGGAATTTTGCACTTTCGGTTGTCGTAGAATACTTACTTAATCACAAATTTAAAATGTATGAAAACTTGACCAGTGAACCCACCAAATTTTAATCAGTTATCATTAATTACCAAATTTCTGTTATGATTTGGAAATGTTTCGATATTACTCTACTTAAGATATTTGATATTAAACTTCATGAACTTAAAACTTGGCAGATTTAGATCTCATTACTTTTTTTGGCTGACTTTTTACGCACAGGTTTCTCGTACACATAAGAACTTGGCTCCTTTTTAAACATTTATGTTTTTGTTGTGATGTTACTTTTCGGGAATATACTTTTTTTCTTATATCTAAAGGTGGGACCTCCACTTTGTTCGTATTTTGATATTTTGATCATGAAAAAGTTGCAGAAACGCCCCCAGACTCTAATATACCAATCATAAAATAGTTTATCCACGCACGAGAATCGGTTTCCTGATCACACTGTATACGCAAATATGTATTTTAATATATTATATCTTAAAAAGTCAGAGCTCCTTGAACTACGTTTATGTAAATGTTGAAGAGTGTACATGAACTGTAAAGTTTGAAGAGCTAATTCAGGACACAAAACCAAATCAAAGTAAAGTCCTTTTCCTCAAATTAACATTATGTAAATTGTATACGGTAATTTATTATACATATCAAAGAATGAACCCAATGTCAGCTAAATTAATAAATTTCAACAAATTCCATAACAACTCACTTTATGGAGGTAGGTATGTATATAGCGAAGTAAATTCAAAACCAATTATCCATGATTCAGCATCAGCATCATTTGATTCCCCTGGACATAAAATCATAAATTGACATTGCTAAAGTGCACACAAATTCAATACTCAACGGATTTCGTCTACCTACGATTATATATTTTTAATGTCACCTCTTTACCAACATACATACATACAATGTACATTGTATAGATATTTGTAGAGGTTTTTATGTGTGTGTATGTAGATTTGCACTCGCAAAATAATGTCGATTTATTTATAGGTCATCGATTAGTGCATACTTGTTCCTTGAGAGGGTATTCATTTTTATTGGTTCTGAATCGACTATTAAACCTGAGATTATAAAGTGATAAACTGTCGGGCTATTAAAAATAATAAAAAAAAAATATCAAGAAACAAAAATCAATGGTGAAGAATATTCTATATTGTTGAGGGGGAACTGAGAATTTATGTGTTGTAACGTCACTGGCCATAACAGAGGGTGTTTGTATTTAAGATTTATTGGCGTTATTTGTTTTGGGGTTATAAGACTATTAATGTATTTTATGAATACTTAAAAGATTGCATTTTGGAGTTTTGTTTGTATAATATAAATTTACCCTTAAGGCAAGAAATGTTTATTTATTTGAAATTGAAGGTCAAGCATATGCCAATAAAAAGGAAAACAAAGAATATAAATTATCACTAACAGCTGTGTTGGTCAGTTTTATACTAGGCTTAACATACAGATTTATTCACTGCTATGAAAGAAATTATTGCGGACAAAGAGTTCCTTAAATTTTCCTTTAAAACTGTATTTGAAAAATGGCATTCTGTTAATTATATTGCTAAAAGAAAAAAGAAAAGGCTTAGTATAGTGTGTCCAGTTCAATAAAAAATAAAGGACATAAGTGTTACAAGGCCCCCAAGGAGGGCGGATGGATTTTTGAAGATGTGTCTCGTTTTGGAGTACCTTTACCCTCATTGACTAAATACAATACAAAACTGTACATAAATTGACAATCCACCTTAAAGTACGTACTTTAAGGTGGAACGTCAATGAATTGAACCGTTTTTTCATAACAAAGAAGTTTGAAATCATATTATTGGGGAAAATTAGATAAATAAAGGCAGAAACATTGCGGGGGCTTTGAAAGAAGGAACAAATTATTCAAGTCAAAATTGGGGCGATTCAAGTGAAAATTGATCTCCCCGAAGTTCAGCTAACAAATATTATAAAAGCTTTGAAAAGAAAGTCAACAAGATTTCCGGGAGTAAAAAGGCGACTCATCTAGTGGAACAGTTAAGGAACTGTTAAGATTTGCTTAAACAGAACTGAAGGAAGTTATTTAGCTTGACTCCTAAAGTAGAGAAATAACAATCCGTTCTGTTGCAGAGCATACAGCTCTACATGGATTCGCATGTACTCTTAGATGAGCTCCTACCAAAAATAAGCAAAACTCTTGATCATATTGGAGTCAATAGTCAAGCCATTCCTAACCAAGCCAGCCGGGAAAGGCGGAGTATGCCTTTTTTCCAAATGCAGGTTTGACATCTTATACTCAAGAGCAAACTTGATAGTTTCGGGAGTCGGAGTATATCCGTCTGCTCTTAGACTTAGAGGATGAAAAATCTCATCCAGCTCTAGATAGAGGCACAATTGATCAGTACAGTGAAGTGCACTTATACCCAAATTTTAATTTCTCATGTAATGTTTTCTATGTTTTTTGGGTTCTTTGCTAACATGACATAAAGTTAGAATAGCACCACCTCAAAAAGGGGTAAGAAGGGTGATTTGTTTTATATGTGTGCTATATTAGCTAAGGAACTTTCACGAATCGACTATTGGGTAGGTGAATAATTTACCGTTAATTAGTCAATAATTAGTTGTAAATTTTGTTTTAATTTTTTGTTCAATGTTTTCTATTTTTCCATTTTGGTGCTTTTTTAACTTGGCATACCTATCTCGAAAAGCGGTGAAAACTTTTTATACTAATTAAATGGTTTATTGCTTAATAATATAGTCGTTAATTAATTGTGATGGTTGTGAAGTTGTTGTGCAATGTTTTTTATATTTATTGGCTCCTTTGCTAACTTGATATCAACTTGATAAAACATATACCACCTCAAATAGACAAGAAAACTGTTTATACTGAAGGGTTTATGGCTCAATAATTTCCTTTACTTAGTTATTTATTACATTAGTTACAATTTTGAATTTTTTCTATGTTTTCTATGTTTTTTTCGAAAAGTTGTAAGAACTTGTAAGACTTTATAATTTATTGCTTAGTAATTTGCCATTAACTAGTGGTTAATTTTAGATTCATGAAAGTAATTGTGCTAACTTGACACTCATAGAAAACAAATCACCCAAAAGTACATACATATCTACATATAAAACATCGCACGGCCAAATTGAATTTGTCACAACTAATTAAAGGCAAAGAATTAAACAATAAAATATTAAGCTTTAGAAATTCTTACTACTTTTTTAGAAAAAAACATAAAAAACATAGAACGACGAATTTGAAATTGTCACAACTAACTAACGAAAAATTTATATATAGTATTATTGATCGAAAAATTATAATTATTAAAGCATGTGTTATTTTTCGATCCGTCAGAGTCGCTTTGCTAGTTTGATATCAAGTTAGCAAAGTACCCAGAAAACAAAAAACATAGAACGACAGATTCAAGAAAACTTGACATTGCATCCTTTGTCCCAATACTAGACTTACCTCCAGAAACTCTATCCCAGTTCCCAGAAGCCAAGACCTGCCTGCGATATGATGCCCACCGTAACATAGTCATCGACGCCGCGCGCGCCATCCTGCCCGTCCTTGTCATGGCCATCGTCGTCGTCGTGGCCGTCATAGTCATGGCCGTCATCGTCAAGGCCATCATCGTCATGGCCGTCATCGTAATGGCCGTCATCGTCATGGGCGTCGTCGTAGTGGCCGTCGTCGCCGTGGCCGTCGCGACGTGCGTCGTGTCGTCGTCACCCAAGACCCAAACCCAACAACTTAACAAAAAATTAACAAAATAAAGAGGTCTTACCTCTACCGAGTTCTAGGAAGAACTGAAAATTAATTCGATAGCACTACTTCTTTCCGGGATTTTGATAAACGGGGATTTGACACGCGAGATTTCGACATGCGGGATTTTTATTCGCAGGATTTCGACCCCAGCCCAATAAGAGACTTAAATTTAGTCTATCAAAGTACACACCTCCACCAACCCCATCTTTGGTCATCGATCCATCGGTTTAGAAGTGAACTCATTGATCTTCTAAGAATTTCACATCCTCCCAGGTGGATCTGGAAAGTATGTTTACTTCAAAGTTTTTATCGAAATTCAATAGTGGGATTGTGTAGTCAGTTTTACAGTGTTATAGTGATCCGAATGAATTCAGAATAGCGGAGTTACCAATCTCATTCTTGATCCACTGTGAAGAGGATTTGAGGCAAATGGCTGTGCTTACAGCCGTTTGTCTGCCAAAAATATCTATAGGTGTAATATGGAGTATAGTGTCTAATGCAGTGGAATGAGTCGATCGAAGTGCTAAACTTATGCATTATACATGCTGATCTTTGGGCTCTGCTTAGTTTACCACAGTGTATTTTTCCCGGAGAAGAAGTGTTAGCTTGCGTTTTGTAAAAGATCTCTTAAAATGTTAAGATGCGTTCCTGATCCTGTTATGGCAACGTCCGTCCGCATGGGCAATCACTCTGTAGCTCTCCGCTTCTAAGCAATTCAGCAGCTCACTAACTATACCAAGTTCCAAAGAAGGGGAGAAAGATTTCTTCCTTGCGGTGTACCTCTACTGACAGATCTTCTTGCTGAGAAACCACCCACTTTTGAATTGATAACTCTGCCTGTAAGCATTTGATTAGTCAATTCACCAAGCAACCAATCAACATTCAGAGATGCCAGCTCAAATGCGACTGCAGAAGTGTCGACGTTATTAAAAGCACCTTCTATATCCAGGAAGGCAACCATTGTACTCTTTATGTTGAGCTGATGCAGACAGTAGTTTCGTATCAATGTGCTTGATAATAGTTGAATATCAATCAGTCATTCAAAAGTTTGCAGAAGGAATGATGATAGGCTAATAGGTTTTAAATCTTTCGGTTACCATAGTCAAAGGCAGGTTTAAGCACGAAGAAGGTCTCATTTTAAGAATTTGATGCAAGCTCAAACGTTGCAAGTGAGTGGCCTTATAATTTCGAATTGTATTGCTTTTCGAATAAAATAAACTAAAAATGACGCCTTGTAGATTTGTATGGTTATTATCTGGGGCATATAGCTTTGAGTTGCATTTAAAAGGAGACAAAATTTATGAAATGTATTAAATATTATCTTAAGTAGGGCTGGCCACGATACCAGAAAAGCCTCGGTATCATTTGGTATCGGTATTGGAAACCCAAACAATACAAGCTGCAAAGCATCCAAAACGATACCGAGCCGATACTGTAATTTTAGGACCAAAATATACCGGGACTCTCTGTAGTATCCTTTGGTATCGGCAAAATTAATGATTTTTTTCTTGTTATTAATTACTACATACAAGCAATCAATTCTTCTTATCGGTTTCCTGTAAATTGATTTAACGATTTGAATAAAAATTTCCCAGTATGTTTTTTAGCAAAGGGGACGTTAAGAATATGATTTTAGTGAAAACCGCCCACTGGCAAGCACATTTTTTTCATGCTTTATTTCTCAGAAACCAAGTATTTGGATAAAATTTTAAGACTCAGGTCATTTTCGTAGGGTGAAGTAATCTCAGTGAAATCCACCCGTTGCCACGGTTTTATTTCTTATATCTTTGTTTCCAGAAAATGGCTCCAAAGATTTTTGTAACAATTTCACCAAAGCCAAACGGTATAAAATAAGCAAAGCTCTGATTTGTAATCTTATCAACAAGCCTAACAAAAAAAATACTTTTTGATTAAAAACTACACAAAGACCCATTAGACCAGGAAAAATAGCACAAATCGTATGGGGATTGGGGAACCTTGAACAAATTAATTCATGAAGTATTAAAATTGGAATTGACGCAGAATTGCAACCTCTATAACATTTTTTTTTTTTTTTTTTTTTTTTTTTTTTTATTTCATCTACAAGCACTTGCTTAACAGATATGGCATAATAACAATGATTTGTTAATATAAATATAAAAATAGGAAATATGTTATTAGAATACAATTCTTAATAATAATTCATTTTTAAATTTTTCACGAGATAAATGCAAATCAAAAATGGCACAAACTTCATTGAACGAGGAAATAGCTCTTGATATTGGTTCATTCTGTCCATAATTTGTTCTATGTACTTTTTCAAAAAGGAGATATCTTCCTTTTAACTGTCTTGTTGGTATATAAAAGGAAATAACAGAATGCAATAACGGACTCTTTATATGGTTGCATATTATATCTCTCACAAACATTACATCTTCTAGATGCTAATGATCTTATACCAAGCAATTGGCACCTAGCTTTATAGTCAGGCCTAAAATTCCAACGCATTTTATAAAAAATAAATTTAGTAAATCGCCTTTGAACTTGTTCAATTCTATCAGAATGGACTCTATAACATGGGTTCCAAATTACATCTGCATACTCAATTGTCGACCTAACCAGTGAGGTGTAAAGGTTTAGTAAAATATAAGGATCCATAAAATCTTTACTATTTCTCTTAATGAATCCAACTAAGGTGTTTGACTTAGCAACAATATAGTCGATATGTTTTTTTGGGGAAAACGTGCAATCAAAAATAACACCTACATCTTTAATGTCATTAACTTTAAGCAGAGGATTAGAATTAATGTTATATGGAAAGTAAAGAGCTAATGCTGATTTAGAAAATGTAATTGTTTTACATTTTCCAATATTTAGTTTTAAACTATTAAGAGAGCACCAATTTGAAATACGGTTCAAATCATATTGAACTCTTACACAATCTTCAATGCATTTGATTTTAAGAAACAATTTTAAATCATCTGCATACAGCAGATAACAACAATTTTGGATTACGTTCACTATATCATTAATATATAGTAAAAATAGTAATGGACCAAGGTGACTTCCTTGAGGAACTCCAGAAGTACAATTTATACTTCTTGAAACTTTATTGTCAATCAATACTCGTTGAGTTCTATTCTTTAAATACGAAGAAATCCATTTAAGCATTTCAGAATGGAAGCCAAAGTATTCAAGTTTTTTTAACAAAATACCGTGATCGACCGAATCAAAAGCTTTACTAAAGTCAGTATACACCGCATCCACTTGACATTTATCCTCAAGTGCGTTCAAAACATAAGATGAGAATACCGCCAAGTTAGTCGCAGTAGATCGACCAGGTACAAAGCCATGTTGTGACTCCGACAAGCATTCTTTTGTCTGAAACTCAATTTTAGTTTTAACCAAACTTTCAAAGAGCTTGGGAATGGCTGAGAGTTTACAAATTCCTCTATAATTTTCAACTAAGTTTTTAGAACCGGCTTTGAAAACAGGAACAAGAAATGATTCCTTCCACTCAGGTAAAAATAAACCCTCAGACAATGATTTATTGAAAATTTTCCACAGCGGCCAAGAAAGTGAATCGCTACAATTTTTCAAAATAATTGCTGGTATGCCATCAACACCACATTTATAGTTAACTTTAAGACCCTGGAGCCCCATTGTAACTTCTTCCAATCTTAGCTGAAGTAAACCAATTTCGACTTTCTCTTCTAAACAAGGCACGGAAGTCATTATCGGACAGGAATAAACAGACTCAAAAAAACTAGCAAAAAGTTCCAAATGAGTATCAATATCTGATGAATTAATTTCATTTAAACTTATTTTTTGAGGAATGCCAGATGACTTTCGTTTAGAATTTATGAAAGACCAAAACGATTTACTATTATTTTTTATGTTGTATTCAATCTTCATGATGCAATTTCTGTACAAGAATTTACTTAAAACGGAAAAATCCTTTCTTAAGTTGTTAAATAACACGTAATCAGTATGGTTAACAGTTTTCTTATATTTTACGAAAGCTTTATTTTTAATATTCTTAAGATGCAAGAGTCTTCTATTATACCATAAAGGTTTCGAAGATTTCCTTTTTTGAACGCGAGGAACAAATTGATTTAAACCCGTGAACATTATTTCAATAAAACGTTTATAAGCGTGTTCTAAATCAAAGTTATTAAGTTCATTATTCCAATCAATACCAGAAAAGTAACTTCTTAGTTCATTAAAGTTTGTTTTTGGAAAATCGAAATTATTTTCAAAAGAATTATCTTGGAATTTATGATAATCGTACATTGCAATTTCAATAAGTAATTCTTTATGGTGAAGAGAATTATTTAGCAAAGAAAAAGGAGCTTCTTTAACATTTACATTAAATTCATCACAGCAAATAAAAGCAAGATCTAACATTTTCATAAAACAATTTGGAACAGTATTAATTTGGCAAAGGCCTAAAGAGTAAATATAATCTATAAAAGTTATTTCAAAATCTTTGTTCAAATTACAGGCAATGAGAATTTTGTCATTTTCGGACCATGTCCAGATAATATCTGATAAATTAAAATCACCATATATACTTAAATTATCAAAAACTGAGCTTTTACAATTTATAAATTCAATATTTTGAATGTGCTTTTCATATATATCCAAACTACTTTTTGGAGGAACATAACTTACTATAAAATAAAGATGATGTTTCGGACCCGTTTTAACCCGAACGCAGATTTGTTCAATATCTTTTACAGGTAGAGTTATTTCATCACAGCAAATATTTGTGCGAACAGCTATTATTATGCTGCCTCCACGTTCCAAAGAGGTTTTACACCTGTCAATACGAAAAACGTTATAAAAGCGACAGTCGAATATTTCTGTGGATGAAATTCCACTATACAACCAGGATTCCGTAATGATAATAATGTCATAATCTGTATGGCAAGATAGATTAAACAATTGAGATGTCTTAGTTCGAATTCCACTAGCGTTATGGTAATACATATTTAAAGCGGACTTGTTTTCCGATGTTAAGGTACTCTTTGATCCATATCCGTAGGCAGGTTTTTTGGTATATACACAAAAGGACGTATTTTTACTCCAACAGGCCAAAAGGAGGCGTCAAAGACCTTTTTTGCATTAACATACGGAATTCCAACCTTAAAATTAACTGTGTTACGTAGAGGAAGAGAGCGGTTTTCAAGCTTATGACAGAAGATTGATGATGGATGAATGCTCAAATTTGTGGAAATAAAGTCAATTATTTCATCAGTTGTAGTAGACGACAAAAAACTTCCTAAATGGTACCATTTCAGGTTTCTGGCAATTTTAAAATTGTGTCGTACTAAGGAATTCGTTCCTCCAATTTGTGTTGGCCTTGTTTGAATTTGATTAGTCATTGAACCTTCACCAATGAGAGCAACCGAATCATCTACGACAACTTGAGCAGCAACAACCTCACTACTATTTTCATGGCCAGCCATTGAGAGTAATTGATTAGTTCTTAGTCTATCAGCAGGAGCAATGGAATCAGCTTCATCAGCATCATCATCTCCTTCAGCAACAACAACTTCAATTATCTCATTAGCATCAGCAACAACAACAGTAGCACCACCACCACTATCAGCACCAATTTCAGCAACAACAACTTCACTTGAATTATCATTAGCATCAGCAACAGCAACAGCAGCATCACCACCACTATCAGCACCAATATCAGCAGCAACAACAATCGTAGGAACAGCAACAACGTCACAAGCAGCAATAATAGAATTATCATTCGCAGCTAAATTATTATTATTCACCAAAGCGATCATACCCACGTCTCTCTCAACGATTGAACTATGAGGTATGACGGTCGATACGTTATCAATAGCATCAGTCGCCTGAACAACAATACTAGATTGACCCTTATCAATGTTATCTACACAAAGTAGATAATGAAAGAGATCCAGCAACAGCATCGGCAACATCAACTTCAGAAGCAAAATCATTTAAAATCCCAGAATTATCTTGTGGTAAAATTACAAGATTCTTATCAGAATCAGAATTTACCGATGAAAGATTCGGAACTGATGATGATAGTTTATTTACACATTTAGTTTTTTTCGAGACACCAGCAGCGCTTTGGTGAGAACTGCATGCGGGAGAACAATCGGTACGTTTCGTAGAGAGACGATTCATGGCCATATGAGATGACGTGCGAACAGGGAGTTCACCGACCTTTGCTTTTCTTTGCACACGAGTCGTATCGCGAATGTTTCTACTGGTGTTTAATGCACTTGGCTTTGAGTTTGCAATAGACAACTTTGTTTTTGCATTAGCATCGAAAGAATAACTGAATTTATTAAGATCTTTAATGATTTCTTGTAGGTACACAATAGTGTTAATAAAACATCGATTGTTGGAGTTTTCGATAGTATCGATTGTTTAAAAAAAAACAATCGATTAATCGATAAACAATCGATGGTTTTTTACTAATAATAATAATAAATAAAAGCAATAAAAAATAAAATTTTAAAACAAATTTTCAAATTAAAAAGAAATCAAATTTTTCAAACATACATATTTCAGTATGAAAAAATGTTAAACATGTGAATATAAATACATCCTAGGTGTATTTTCTAACGTGAAAATTCTGTAAAGTTCCACAATTTGGTCTCAGGCATAGTTAAATATAAGGTCTGATCCTTTACTTTGAATTTCTATGATTTTTAGTCCAAACTTCTGGACTAAAATGCACAGAAATTAAAACTAAAGGAACAGACCTATTGATGCGGAATTTTCCCTATTGGGCTTTTCCAAAAACTATCTATGTCTTTTGTCTTTCTAATTTTGGTATTTCACAAAAAAAAGAAGACGAAAAATTCACAGCTGCATCTCAACAGGCCAAAAAAAAAATAATTTAAGTATTGTCTGCGTTCTTTGATAAAAATAAAGGATTTTAATAGTAATAAATGGTAAAATAAACATAATAGAACCATAATTCGGAAAGAACCGTGTTCAACAACCAACTGAACTTAAGCCCAGCTAAGATTTTTGTCATTCAAGGTCAATTTCAAGTTGACAACTCATTTCTCGGCAATTATTTTGTCCCCAACTACAAAAACTTATCAACTGGACAGACTATCGATGTTTTCTCCAAACTATCGATAGTCTCGATAGTTCAAAACAATCGATTAATCGATTAAACTATCGATGTTTTACTAACACTAGTACACAAAGAGATCGTTGGTTTTCTGTATGTACGCTGGCAAAGAGCTTTTACTTGTGCACTTTTCACATTTAAAGAACACATTGTCATTAGATTTAATAAATTTAAGTTCATTCTTTTGAAATTTGGTACATTCATTATGAATATTTATACCACAAACACAACATGATATAAAATTATCGTTAGTAGTTAATTTATTGCATTTTCCGCACTTAGAATTCATTTTAGAAATAAGCTAAGTAAAAATAAGCGTCTGACTTGAACTAACATTCAGAGAGAGTCCCCCAAAATCCCCGCATTGGCTTTTTGTGTAGATGTATTTGAAGAGGTGCAGACGGGGAGAATTTGAAGGTCTATCAAACTAAAATATTTGTTTGGGAAAAACCTAATCATATGATACATGCTTTAAAGGTAGTTTTTAGCGCTGAATCTATTGAAAACAAATTCAAAATGATACAACCGCCCAAAAAAAAGTTATAGCCCTTTTTATGTAATGATGACTTTTTTAAAGGTACAACAGGTAAAATATTACCGAAAACCCTGTGAAAGTAAAGGTATGTTGATGAAACTTGGAATAAATGTTCCATATGTCATACGAACTAAGAATCAAGACGGTCCCTAAAAATATCCATGGTGAAAGGTTGTTTTTTTAAGGGGGAGGGGCAAGTGTAGAATGTTTACCATAACACCCACGACAAAACTCTTACACTCATGAAACTCGCCAAAAATATTAAATTTGTCATGGCAACCAAATATCAGAATAGTCCACATAAATATATTTGTTCTGGGGTTTTTTTATTAAATGGAGGTAAAATCTGGGAGGAAGTTGGAAGATTTGAGCCAAAATTCCGAACTGGCGTAGTTGAGGTATATGTACAAAGTATGGTTTATGATTTAAGAGTATTTTTAACGTTGAATCTAATAAAAGCAAAACTAAAATGATACAAGCACCTTAAACAAAGTTATGGTCCTTTTCAAGCAAAAATTAATTTTTGAAATCGTATTTTCCGTAGAGCAGGTTAAATCTTAGCCGTCACAAAAACACTATTAGACCAAGTATATTTGTATGGGTTATTTTGATTCTTGGTTGCCATGACAAATTTAATATTTTTGGCGAATTTCATGAGTGTAAGAGTTTTTTCGTGGGTGTTATGGTAAACATTCTACACTTGCCCCTCCCCCTTGAATAAACAACCATTCACCTTGGATATTTTTAGAAACTCTATTGATTTCTAGTTCTTATGACATATGGAACATTTATTCCAAGTTTCATCAACACACCTTTTTTTCCAAAGGGTTTTCGGTAATATTTTACCTGTTGTACCTGAAAAAAAGTTATCACTACATAAAAAGGGCTATATCTTTTTGTGGGTGTTTGTATCATTTTGAATTCGGTTTCATTAGATTCAGCGTTAAAAACTACCCTTAAAACATGTATCATACGATTAGGTTTTTTTTTCAACCTCGGAACCCATTTTTCCTGGCCTACATCCGGGTACCCGAATAGCTGGGTATTATCCTAGTAAAATCAAGACTACAAGACCAAAGACATGTAACCAAGTCGTAAATTTTTTTTTTTTTTTTTGCGAATGAGACGAAACCAAAACCAGACGAGGCCAATATACCATTTCCGATACCGGGAGGAGACCGTATTATACCAAACCAATACCGAGACGAGACTGGTTTATACGAGACTGAGACCGATACCAAGACGACACTGACACTTTTTGAATTTGAAGATACCTAGACCAAACTCACAGAAGTATCGTTTGGTTTGGTATCGTGGCCAGCAATAGGGGAGAGGTGGGGCAAGTGCACCTACCTGCTCCTCCCCTTTGCGTATGCCTTTGTGACTGAGAGCATGAAGAGCAATTTAATATCTACCCAAATTTTTTTAAACCATGAATATTGCTCTAGTAATCTGGGAGAAAGCAAATATGATTTTCTCCTTTGTACAACGTTGGGCGCCATTTTGTTTTAAAAAGGTGGCTAACACCGACACCATTGAAATATTGGCTCTGAAGCTAAATTTCATCTTTAGTATGTCAAAAATAAGTTGCAGTCATAAAAAAGGCAGTGGCCGTAACGGCTGTGGGCATCCACAATATAATTTCAGAAAGTAGGCCCCACTTGTTACCAAATCGTCGGCTGAGAGTGAAAAGCAGCTAACTCCTATTTTGCATTTCTTACAAAAAATTATTTAAATAAAAATTTTCGCATTATTTGAATGGAACCAAAATTACGTTAATTATTTTTCAGCACTCTTTTTTGCTAAATTCGCTGAAATTGAAAATATTTGATAGATTTTTAAGCAATTTTTGCAGTGGTCTATAATCACAAAAAAAAAGTGGAGTTAGCCGCTTTACACTCTAAGCCGACGAAATGTTTTTCTGCAGACGTTGACCCATTGTTATCCTTTGATGTCGATGAAATTGTTTCTTAATTTATTAAGGATCAAAAACAATTTCCAAGAGATTTTGCACTGAAAAAGAGCAACATACATAAAAACTAGAAGGGCTTAGAAAACACCACCCTGGGGTACTCCTCTTGAGTCTGGATTTAATCCATTCTGATTCTATATTCTTGCGAACGTAAATAATTAATCGGTCCCTAAAATGGAAAAAAAATAAAGCACACAAAGCAAAAACAAACAAAATTCGTGGAAGCAGAACGTTCACGTCACGGAAATCTCCTGTAAAAAAGTTACAACTTTGTAAATATGCACTAATGCTGTTCCCACCAAAACAAAATCCTAGATTTCGGTTGAAAGTTTTTGATATTTTAAATGGATGGAACAACTATTAATGGAAATTTTATTAAAATCTAAATAAAAATCTAGATTTCAACGAAATCTCTTTCAAAAATTTCAGATTTTGGCTTGGTGGGAACATAGTTTAAAATGACGTAGATGCACAATGTAGATTCCTTCAATTCTAATGTTCTTTCCCCGTTTTAATAGATAGGCACCTATAACAAAGCACCTACAAATAAGCTTTGAAATAATTAGGTACCTACACTTTTCGGAGTAAGTGAACTCATTAAAGCATTCACCTTGGACAGTATTTATTTATGAATATCTCTATGCCCTTATACCTGCCTAAAAAATTGGCCTTACATTAATATATTTTCAGCAAAAAATCATTTCTCATATTCGAAATTCGCGTGTAAAAATATACTTTTAACTATAACAATCACAAAATGCTTAAACGTTTTCGCTTATATTTATTTTTTGATGTGTTCCATTCCAACATTTTTCATTGTTGTTGCATGACAAATGATAACTTATTTAAATTGTTAGCCTGCCAAAATGTTCATATAAATATAAAAATCTACAAAAAAACCAATTCATCCATATCTACCTACCTACAATTCTCGTTCATTTGAATCATACACATAATGTCCTGTGCACATACATACATACCTACTTACACAAAAAACAAACACCAACAAAAAATAAAATAGAATTAGCGGTAAAATATTTCAACACTCTATGCTCTCTCTAGCAACATTTAAATGTAGGTACTAGCTGGGGTATATAATTTTTTTCCTGCAATTAGAGCAAGGATAAACTTTCAGCCCGCAACAACGATGAAAAATGTCATCAATAAACACACAACCATAACAAACTACCTACCTACCACCACTACACAGAAGAGAAGTTGCGAAGCGATAAATTTTAAACAACTATATGCAAAGGGGCGAAAATGATGACGATGAGGGTGGTGATGGTGATGGTTGCTGCTAGAGGAATGCTATTTTATGTCCTTCCATTGGTTTTGCCTCCAACATCCCCTTCATTTACACCTCCCGCACTATACTCTATCCACATCGACAAAAAAAAACGACCGTTCACTCGTGAAGGGGTGAAATTTACGTGAAATCAAGAGAAATACGCTACACCCTCAACCCACCCACCCCACTCCATTTAGCCAGAACATTATATTTTTTTCTTTTGGTTTTGTTTTTTATTTGGTCCTCGACAAAAAAAAGAAATAAATTGACGTGTATAAAACACAACATTTACCACTAAAAACAAACACACACAGCAATATAGTAAAGGCTCCACACCTACTCACACCATTCGACAACAACCAACAACAAAAAAAAAAAAGGCTCAAAGGATTGTAGTGTAGCTAGAGTGAGCGACGAGAAATCAAAACCAACAAAAAGCGTACACTAGGGAGTATAGAGACACACTTTTATTTTTTAACATACACATTGATGGCAGTCAAGAAAACATCAATTTAAATAGCTGCTGCTATATAGCTTCAAGTTACGATACGAGAGCTGGCGAAGCTGTTTTTCTTCTACAGAAAACCCCTGCCAACACCATCGCGTCGTCCTCGTCATCTCCCTTCGTTCATTTTTATAGCGCAGAACTCAACACTTTGTGTTTGGTGACAGTAAATCAACTAGAAATGCAATGCTATGAGCTAGGTAAGGAAAAAGAAAAACAAACGACAGCTCACAGTATTTGAATATTATAATCGAAAAATCAGGCCCGTAGCTAAAAAGCCTAACTCGCAATTAACAAAAATTAAGGAACATTAAAACTTATTCTTGTACATTAAAGTTCGTCTAATGACATTCAGTAAGTTGAGATTTTTGCAGGAAGGTTAGCGATTGACAAACTCTCAGATGCCTAAAGATGGAGATATCTATTGTAATGACATTCGAATTTGAGCTATAACTACTCACAATAGCAAACAAACGGACACAATATAGCATAGGGTCGCGGTGAACACAAACCCTTAACTAATTATAACAACTCTGGAATGACTATAACGAGTCTCGAGTGAAGAAGCGCCATCTTCCGGATTATACCTGATACAAACCAGCATAGAGAGAGCTTTCGTGAGTTTTGATTCTAAATGCCAAAATAAAAAGCTTTAGGAAGGGAAATTATGGGAGATTTCCCCTACGGAAAGCTCTAGTAGCAGATACCAGAACATTCTATCAGTTTCCAGAGTTTGTCAAACCTTGTATAAAAGGCTGGCAGTAATACAGTTTGTTTTTAATCGTGAATGAATAAAGTTGGTTGTATTCAAAGTGAAAAGTAAAGTTGGTGAATTAATTTCAGTGGTGAACAATAAATTGTTTTGTAGTAAGAAAAGTAAAGAGAAAATATTATCTATGCTATGCAATAGCAAAGTTACTTTCAAGCCTACGGCGCATGAAGTTTCCAGTGATGGGGACAAATTCATCTACGCCTTACTTTTTGTACACGAAACTGCTTGTTAAGAACAATCCACTGATATTTTTTGATCAATTTCTAATGTTTTTGTGACATTTCACCAAAGTGTTCATTAAACACAGATTTTTTTAGGGATTTAGGGATTTGATGAAATCAAACAAACAAAATCTTCTAAAAAATTGCGTAGTGTGGTCCAGTAATGAAAATAATGCCTAGGAATGTATAATACCTACTAAGATCGGTTAACGGAAAACTACTTTAAAATCGTGGATGCAGGAACTTTCTCCAGAAAAGTAGCCAAATCAAAGCCAGGGTTTTCAAATAAACTCTATACCATTATGAGCCACAGAAACCTGGGTGTCTAATGAGGACGCTAAAGCAGTGATAAGTTAAATGAAAGTGGTTTTCAGAGCTTGGGCGAAGTGGTCCTCAAATAATGTGGAAGAAGAAAGGAATGCCAACTGCTCAACTTCAAGTTTAGAGCATAAAAGGGTTTGGAGTTGCAAGATATATCTTCCCTTTTTTTTTTTGCTGATATGAACTTATCTATTTAATAACGTTGACAAAATTACACGAATAAGGAAGCGATCATCTTTAAAATAACTCTATTAAAGTATGAGAACAGCTCAGGTGCTTCGTTTGCCAAAGTCCAATAATTTAGAGTGAGTCCGTTTAAACTTCGGCATCTGGCAACCTTGTAACCTTTTTCAAAATAACTTTTTATGGCCTTTAAGGGCCAGTTTTAGCGATCAGGAAAACGCATCAAGAAAAAAATTTCAAGTGGATTATATACCTACTATTTGAAACACAAATGCTACACGAATCAATGACAAAACACTCACAGAAATGTTTGTGCAAATAAAATTTTTAATCGAACAATTATTTTTTCCCAAAAAAAAAAAAATTGTATTTTACCTATTTTCCGGATGCAAATTTGGTGGTATCAAAAATTGGGACAATAGATGATTTCAGGGAACTGGGACTTCGTGAAATAACCAGGAAAACGGAAAGAAATGATACTTTTTGAAACAGTTATCTAGCACATACGAAACACAATGGTAAAAAGGTTTAAAGAACGCAGATAGACAGCAAAAACGTCCCAAACAAAAGTGGTCAATTCAGCAGAAAATTTCAAATTCCGCCCTATTATTACCTTAAATATGGTCAAAAAGTGGTGTTTTATCCAGTGTTTTGACGATTTAAAGGCTAATTCAAATCAGTGTTAGAACAGTGATAAAGCCAGTGCTAACGTAGGAATATGAAAAATATAGTCTAAGAGCCGACATCAAATTTTGGGAATGGATGTATAACCAAAACTGGAATATGATTTAATAGATAGATATATCGTGATATCGAATACCAAAATCTGGCAGTTTCAGCTTTTGGGAGGGGTGGGAGTTAAAAATAGCTAGGTTCCCTTTTTATTTAAAAAGTTAAAACCTCTTTAATTCATTTAAAAACAAAAATCGGATATGATGCTCTGTCATTTTTTCTAAGCGTAATAACCGCAATCTGAATGGTCCATTTAAAAAAAACTCAAGATATAACCATTTTTCGTGAACCTTACCATCCCTTTTTAAAAACTTTCAGCAAAAAAAAATCAACAAGTAAAGTCTACACAAAAACGCTTAAGAAGCTTAGATCATAGGTTGTCGGCTCTTGGTCTAAGTTAACAGTTCTACGGTAACTCCAAGGAACTTAACATCAATTTCGCCAGGGGCCTTGTTGCTTTTAGCAACGAATAAAAATGGGTTGTTTCTCCGGATGTAAAAAGGTTCAATCTTGACGCATCTGTTGGTTAAAACGTTTATTTTCATGCTTTAAAAGAAGTGGAACTTATTTTGACAAGTATTCACAGTCGTATGTTAGGTGGTCTGGGTGGGGAACTATCACCTATTATGAAGCAATTAAATTGGATTAAATAGCTACAACTAACGGAAATAATAACAAATATATGTGCACATCGAAAGGTGACAGAAATTGTTGAACTTGTATCTTGGATTTAACGATAGAATTACACCCCTATGTACACATCCACGGTAGCAAGAAGTTGGATTCAGTAAAAAAGCGTTAAGCCTATAGTCATCCACCGGACTTAAACATTATCGAAAACGTTTAAGCCTGGCTATATCAAACATTTTATGTAGCTATTAGGTAGTCTGAAGATATAGGAGCCTTAATCGAAGCTATGTATCTGAAATGCCTGCAGTAAAATTTCAATTGATTAAAAAAAAAACTGAAGGATTCAATTCCAAACCATCCCAAAGTCCTTTTTACGAAAAATTGTGAGTGATTGTTAAATGTGGGATTTTGTAATTGCGAGATTATCAAAAAAAATAAATCAAACACAAACAATGAATCTTTCGAAGATACCATTAATACAATTTTTTTGAAAAAAGGATCCACCCAAAGGTACCCTTTACTTTACTTTACATTATTGAATTTTCGTTTAGAAAAATTGAGGTGTCATTTTTGAGAAAAATAAGTTAATTGCTAACAAAAATAAAATGGACGATTCGGTTAAAAGTACTTGCTCTTATACTAAAGTTGCTGTGGGTTTGAAAATAAAACGACGACTGGGTCGCACAGACCTGCTCTTATGTTCAAGACACTGCGGGTTGAAGAAAATTGTATATAAAAACATTGAAATTATGAGAGAACAATGTAGAGAAGCATGAAATTTGACACTTAAATTGGCTAAAACAACCCTTTTGACAGTTTGAGGTGAAAAAAAAAGAATGCCATCTTACTTCTTGATTGAATATGATTGTATGGGAAAAAAGTTTAAAATCGTTGGAGCGGTTTTAAAAAAAATAATTTTTTATATATAAAATTCTTAAAACATTTTGAAGAACAAATTTTGGTATGCAAATCTGAAGTTTATATTTATGTGTATATAAAAACAAAGTTTGAAAAGAAATTGTAAACCTATTTTATAGATGGTAGATGGTGGTGGAGTGGAAACACTGGTCTTTGTGCTGTAGTTTGTGCGTGACATTAGCTCTCCATAATTTTTAATAATTCTATGGTATTTTATGTGAATTAAATTGTGAAAATTTTTGTGTTTATCTAACTTAATCTTTGTGTCTGCTTAGTGTAGTTATTAATTTATTAATTAATTCATTTTTAATTAATTTCGCACTTTAAGTGTTAGCTGTGCTTTAGATTCAGTGCGTGCTATTAAATTAGATCATATATTTTCTTTCTTTCTTTCTTTTCTCCTTACCCATCTTACCCTTCACAACCTAAAAATTTATATGCTTTTCTTAAAGCTTTATTTCTCGTACTGCCATATATTCACCATAGCTCTTGATAATTTTTTTTTTCACCATAATTTTTAATCTTTTTTCTCTTTTAAACAAAGTATTGGTAATTTGTTTTGGTTTTTGGCATAATTTTTAATCTTTTTTCTCTTTTAAACAAAGTATTGGTAATTTGTTTTGGTTTTTGGCACATTTGAGTCCTTGGCTCTGTGCGTCGAGGCACCACCTAAAATATTAGGCACATCAGGGGGTCCGCGGTTTGAGTCCTGGTGGCTGCATTCTGAATAGTTTTTTTTTCTCTTTTAATTTTTTTTTAAATATTTTTATATTTATTTTTAATCTACTTTATATCCACTTTCTCAAAATTTTAATTTTTTTTCTCTCTATTTTTCGCGTGAATTAATAATTAATTGCATTTAAATCATTTTTTCTTAAAAAAAAAAATATATTTTTAATTTTTAATTTGGTATAATGGATTGTTCATCAGTTAAATGCGTGGAAACGAAAATCGGTGCCCAAATTTTCCCCTGCTTTGGTCCTGGTGGGAAGTCTTTCCACGCAAAGTGTGTAGGAGTTCCCGTCTTAACCATTGAAAAAGTAAACAAGAGTGAAGGTGTCTATTGGTTCTGCAAAACCTGCAGAAAAATTTCCATCTCCTCACTTGCATTCAAAATGACGACATATAAAGCTGATATTCAAAAATTATCCAGTAGCTTTGAAAGTCTGCTTGCTAATTTTCAGCTAACTGTCGCCGATCTGCAACTTTTTGGAGACCCGATTAGTCACTCTTATGCTTCCACCTCTACCGAAAATGGACACTCTGATGCTTCCACCTCTACCGAAAATATCATTCTCAATGCTCTAGAATGCAACAGTGATCAAGTGATTGCAAATAAATCACACACCCCTGTTGTTTAATAAATTTTCAACTAGAAAACGATCCCGTTCAGCAAGTCCATTTAAAGAACTTCCACCTAACAGACTTCAAAAATCTAACTCTAAAAAAACGTCTAGAGCTGAGTTTTTGAATGATCTACCTTCTACTTCTATTAATTGTATTAAGAATAACCAAATTGTCCCAAACCCTCCTATAGTTACTAATGAACCTCAGTTTCCTGTTATAAAAAATCGTCTGTCCGCCTTACCTAAGCCTAAAGAAATCTATCTTTCACGTCTCCAACCGGAAACGACAATTCAAGATGTAATTGAAAATTTAAAAGATTTTGATATTGATGTTAAAAAACTAAAATGTCAAAAAATAAATAAAGACGGTAGTCCTTTTGCGTCCTTTAAAGTTACAACCGAAGCTTGTCTTTTTGACAAGATGCTCATTTCCGACATCTGGCCTGAAGACGTGATAGTGAGAGAATTTAAGTCTAGGTCCAAGTCCACACATAATAAAAATAATTCGAGGCCCTCAAAAATCTAGATCGTATGTCCCTTTACTATCAAAATGTGAGGGGACTTTGATCCAAAACTCAAAAGTTTCTTTTAGCATCTCATTCATCTGATTTTGGTGTTATAATACTAACGGAAACTTGGCTTAACTCTTCATTCTCAAACAACGAATTATTCTCCAACGATTTTGTGGTATACCGTAAAGACAGACACTCTGATCCATTGGCCTCTGTGGGTGGTGGAATAATCATTGCTGTGAGAAGTGCTTTACATAGCTGTTTTTTTCCCAATCTCTGAGGCTAACTCAATGGATATAATTTGTGTCAAAGTTAATTTGGGAAACAAGTTTGTATTTATTTTGAATATATATATCCCGCCAAAAAGCCCGCTAGAAATTTATAAAATTGCTTCAAACGCCATTAACTATGTTTCTGAAAAATGCGACCCTCTTGACGATGTCCTTCTTGCAGGAGATTTTAATCTTCCTGATCTAGAATGGGCCCTTTCTGATGACGAAATTAGTTTAATGGCTACCAACATCTCTTCTCCTCATGAAACTGTTATTGTTGACAATGTGACATCATGTTACTTACAGCAAGTGAGCTGTATACAAAATAGTCTAGGTCGACAGTTAGATCTGATATTTTTTACCAACCCTAGTAATTGTGTTGTTGAAAAATGTCTAACTCCTATGTCAAAAGTTGATTTTTACCACCCCCCACTTTCTATTATGATTTCCTTTGTTCACACAACTGATCATAATATTGACAATGACTCTCTTGAATTTGATTTCAAGAAAACTGACTTCCCCTTACTTAATGAACTAATTTTAAACATTGACTTTGACACACTTTTGAATGGAAGCATTGATATGATGGTTTCCAACTTCTATCTACGTATTTTTGAATGTTTTATTTCGTCTGTACCCGTCAAAAAATCGAAGCATTCAGCGTTAACCACTCCACCATGGTATACCCACCAGCTTCGAAGTATGCGTAATTTAAGAAATAGAACATGGAAAAAGTACTTAGTATCTAATGATTCGGAGTTCCAATCATTATGTAGAGACCTGTATGATAGTTATATGGTCAAAATGCGTTCGTCCCTTCTTGCTGACCCTAAGCTTTTTTGGAAATTTGTTAATAGCAATAGAAAATCTGACGGATATCCATCTACTATGAAGTACTTGGATGAGACAACCAACAATCTTCTTGTTATTTGCAATATGTTTTCATGCTTCTTTAAACTTTCCTTTTGTGATGATGATTTTGTACCTTGTGATAACAATTTTATTCATTTGAATAGCTTTTCTCAAGGCTCAATGAATAATATTGTAATAACAGTGGAGGACGTTAGAATACATGTGGAGGGACTCGACAACGATACTTCCAGTGGACCTGACGGAATTCCTGCATTTATTTTGAAAAACTGTTCCAATACTCAGAATTCCTTAGAAAAATCAATTTTCCCTAACATCTGGAAAAATTCATTCATTATTCCTATCCATAAGAAAGGTAATCGTAGTGATATTTCAAGTTATCGGCCGATAGCCAAAGTAAGAAAAAAAATCACCAAAAACATTTATTATAACGGTACCTGCCATACAACGGTTTTTTGATTTTTGATTTTGTCATTAACCCGTCATCCGATTTCAATGAAATTTTTTGCTCAAAAGCTTTTTTAGAATATAAATAATACTACATACCAAAATTCTTGAAAAAATAAATTTTGGATTTTTAAAAAAAGATTTAAATTTTTTTTTTGAAAATTCAATATTTCAAAAACGGGTTAATAAATTGTTTTGAAATTTCAGTTTTAAATGTATATTAATATATACTCAAAATTGGCATACCAAATTTATTTTTTGAAAAATGTTATAATAATTTTATATATAAAAAATTAATTTTTAAGAAAACGGCTCCAACGATTTTAAATTTTGTTTTTGCATATATTCATATTTTTTCAAGTAATAAAATGGCATACTTTTTTTTGAGCTCTAAGTAATTTATCAGGCTGTTTATAATTACTTGAATATTTTTTAAAGTTCTTAAGCCCCACACAACTTGAACATAAGAGCAAGTACGTGCGATCCAGTCGTGCATTTTATTTTAAATATATTTGTTTTATAATGACTTGCATATTTTAAAAGCTCTTAAGTTCCAAGCAACTTGAACATAAGAGCGAGTACGTGCGATACAATCGTGCATTTTATTCATTACTAAATCACTTAATAGTAAAAATTAGACAGCACTGTTCTTAATCTAAAGTAGTAGAATTAAGAAAAAACCAGAAATTAATGATAGAGAATTATTGGATTAGATTATTTGAGTCAAACGATCAGTGAAAGATAAATTGAAAAATATTTAATTGTCATCAAATAAGAAATAGTCTGAATTTTGCAAATATTTTGGTGAAGAATATGTGAGTTTTTTCAATCATTCTCAGCTTAAAAAAATTTCCCGATAGCAAATACTCTCCATTCCAAAAAATATTTGGACACCCGAAAAATCACTATGTAATGTCTATATGCTTGAGGCAATGTGCAATTACAACCTCAGCTGTGTATTACATATGTATTTAGAAATTTTTATGAGAAATAAGCATTCAAATTAAGTTTATCATACAAAATCTTCTAAAACTTCAAATAATATTGCATACAAATTAAAAAAAAAAGTATTTTTAAATCAAAAAAAAAAAAAATTTTAAAAATTCAAAATAGTTTTTATTTTTAAATTCGATATCTCAAAGTCTATATTTTTTTATTAAAAATGTCAATATATTTTTTTTTTGTAGTTCTATTTTTATCTTTTTCACGTCAATAATTATGCTTAAGGTTTAAGATGGCACTCTTTTTTCACACTTTAGAAAAAAAATTTAGGAATTCAGAGAACGAACTACATGCTTTCTAACATCTGCCTTTCATAATTTTCATGTTTTTATTTTAAACAGTTTTTAAAACTCTGAGGCAAATTTGAACATTAGTGCAAGTACGTGTGACCCACAACTACTCTTAATTTTTGAATTTATTTGATATTTTACTGCTCAAATTTTGTTAATTCAATAATATTTTATAAATCTCTTGTATAATACACTGGGGCGTATACGTTCTTTTTTTCAACTTTTATTTTTTCCTACTCCTTTCTTCATATTTCGTTTGTTGGTGTGAATTTGGATTTAAAATTTCTATTTTAGGAGCTAACTTATCACAATCAGCCGTCAATTATCTCTGCCCATTATTCAAAAAGGATTGTGTTTCATTTATGTGCAGGGAAGTTCACTTTGGATAGAGAAAATTCAAAGAATTTAATCATTTTAGGAGACATTAATATCGACCTTTTGGAGAATTCTGATGCCGTTTCTGCTTAATTGTCGGTTCTTGCATCTCATGGCTTAGCCTCCTATATCAACGAACAAACAAAACATGCGTCTGGGAAATGTTTAGATCATATTTATGGTCGTTTTTCCAACTCCTCGTTAAGCACAGTTGAAAAATGTATTTTTGATCTAGGTATTACTGACCATGCCATGACAGGTATTTTAGTGAGCTGCCCTAGTAAATCCGAAAATTCATCTCCTGTTTTAAGTGTTGAAAAAACTGAAATCAATTTTTCCTTATTGAAAACAAAACTTTCTCATGAATATTGGCAGTTAGTTTACTTGGAGGATAATATTTCGAAAGCCTATGATATCTTTATTGAAACTTTAAAAAAATATATTATTCAATGTAGTTATACTATAAATAAAAGATGTAAGCAAAAAAAATTGAAACCGTGGATAAACAACTATATTTGAACGAAAATTGATCTGAAAAATAAGGTAAGAACCAAATGTGCAAAGCATCCACTTAACTTAAATTTAAAAAGAGCGTATGAAAAGATGTGTTCAAAACTTAGAAAAGATTTTCCGCTTTGTAGAGACCGCTATTACAGCAACCAATTTGATCGGGCTAAAGGCGATATTAAAAATGAATGGAAAGTGGTAAACAGTATGCTCAACAAGCCTACAGCTTCCAAAAAGGTTATTAGCATTAAAGTTGGCGAAAATTTGGTATCTGATAAAAACATTATTGCCAGTACATTTATTGATTACTTTGTCAATGCATCAAACTCCTTGCAGTCTTCTTTTTCTTCTAACTGTACTTCTTGCAGATCTGCAATTATTTGTGGTGATCCTTTGACCCAAAACTCGTTTTTCTTTGAACCCATAACTGGTTTAGAACTCCTTAAATGTATTGGAAGTCTTAAAAATTTGGATTCTTGTGGACCTGATGGAATTTCATCTAAGGTGATTAAAAATATTGCGTGTTTCATAGTAGATGTCTTAGCCTTTATATTCAATAGAAGCGTATTCTCAGGAAACTTTCCTGAAGCATTGAAATGTGCTGATATTGTTCCAATCTTTAAAAAAGGTTCAGAGAAAGAAGTAAGTAATTACAGACCCATTTCAATTCTTTCTACAATTAGTAAAATTTTTGAAAAAAGGATTAAAAAAGGACTTATTGATTTTTTAAATAAGAAACAATTTTTAAATCCCCTGCAACTTGGTTTTCAAAAAAATAAATCAACGGAAGATGCTCTTCTGAAATTTTGCTCTGATATCTTCAATAACCTAGATAACAAAAAGTTCACTACTGGACTCTACGTTGATATCACTAAAGCGTTTGATATGGTGAACCATGAAATAATGGTTACTAAACTAGAAAATTTGGGTTTAAGAAGTTTTATGAGGGACTGGTTCAGATCCTATCTTAGTAATAGAACACTGAGAGTTAAAATTGGCAATGTCAGGAGTGGTTTTAAATTTACTAGCATAGGGGTTCCACAAGGCTCAGTACTGGGACCAATATTGTTCCTAATATATATTAATTATCTATTCAGCTTAAAGCTCAAATCGAATGTTACTGCTTTTGCTGATGACGTTGGTTGTGCATTTGGTGCCGAAAGCCTCTTGGATCTCGTCTGTGAAATTAATTGGGATCTACATATGCTTAGGTCATGGTTCGCTGAACATAAGCTTGTCATAAGTTCTAAAACGAAAATTATGTTCTTTAGCCCTTCCCAACAGAACTCCTTGGAACCGAATATTTTCTTCCATGAGCCTGAATGCCTAAGATTCAAATTGCAAGGTTGCCATTGTATATATTATCCCACCTCGATTACATACTCTCACAACTTCAATTGCAGTGATCATTGTTTCAAAATTGGGAAAGTTGATGTATTTCAATATCTAGGTCTCTTAATTGACTCTAAGATGTCTTTTATTAATCAATCTGAGAATTTAAAAAAATATTTCCGTTCCACACTTCGACATTTTGTCTACCTCCAAAAAGTATGCTCAACTGATCTGCTTAAAAAAATTTATTTTGGAATTTTTCAATCTAAATTGCAATATGGTGTAGCATGTTGGGGTGGAGTGCATTTTAATAAAATAAAACCGATTTTGACACTCCAAAAATATGTTAGTAGAAAAATAAGCAGAAAACATAGATTGCATCATACTTACATACTTACTTATCCGGCTCCCGATCCATGAAGGGTCTCTGCCTGAGATATTGCGGTCTTCCATCGGTTGCGGTCCCTCGCACGCTCCCTCCAGTCGTCGAGACCAAGCGCTCTTGCGTCTGTGGCCGCCTGGTCCCTATAGCGGAGGTTCGGTCTTCCTGGTCGTCTCGAACCTGGGGGCTGGGATTCGAAGATTTTCTTGGCTGGAGCGTTGTTGTCCATTCGCTCGACGTGGCCGAGCCAGTGTAGTCGACGTGTTTTGGCTCTTTGGACTACATCCACATCTTGGTACAGCTCGTACAGTTCACGATTGAATCTTCTCCTCCAATCGCCCTCTTCGCATATAGGACCAAATATCCGCCGAAGAATTTTTCTCTCGAAAGTGCCCAGTATCAATTCCCCTTTTTTACTTAGCGTGCACTTTGTCTTTCGAGAAAGGAGTTTTGAACCCATTTGTTTGGCCAAACCGAAGCAGCAGCGGTTCGCTAGGGTAATTCTTCGTCGGATTTCCACTAAGGTGTCGTTCGTGGAATTGATGTTTGTTCCGAGGTAGGTGAACTCCTTGACTAACTCGAAATTACTGCTACCAACAGTGACGTTTTGTCCTAGGCGATGGACAGATGAGGCTTTGTTTGTTGATAGTATCTACTTTGTTTTGTCCTCATTCACTTCAAGACCAACGCGTTTCGCCTGTTCATCAATAGCTGTGAATGCTTCAAGTACAACTCTCTTGGAGCGGCCGATGATGTCGATGTCGTCCGCATAGCCAAGCAGTTGAGAAGACCTGTTGAAGATAGTGCCTTCCATGTTAACACCACTCTTGCGCACTATCTGCTCCAGGACTAAGTTGAAGAAATCACATGATAGCGCATCTCCTTGTCTAAACCCTGTACACGTCTGGAATAACTGGGATGAGCTGTTACCCATTTGCACGTTGCACTGCGTATTTTGTAGCATCATGCGGCATAGCTGGATCAGTTTTTTCGGGATCCCGAGTTCCGACATCGCCAATAGAAGCTCTTGCCGACTTATGCTATCATATGCGGCTTTAAAGTCGATGAATAGGTGGTGGGTCTTGACTTGAAATTCGTTGGTCTTTTCCAGGATTTGCCTCAATGTGAAGATTTGGTCTATCGTTGATCTGCCTGGCCTGAAGCCACACTGGTACGTGCCGATCATAGTGTTGCAGAAAGGTTTTAGACGCTCACATAGTACGTTAGATAGGATCTTGTAGGCAACATTAAGCAGGAATATGCCTCTGTAGTTCTTGCAGGACATAGGATCGCCTTTTTTGTAGATTGGGCATATGGAGCTATTTGACCAGTCGTCGGGCATACTTTCCTCCTCCCACACTTGGTTGATGAGCTGGTGCATGCACCTTACCAGGACATCTCCTCCATACTTAAAGAGTTCCGCCGGTAGGCCATCCGAGCCAGCGGATTTGTTGTTCTTAAGCTTGTGGATGGCTTTCTTAACCTCTTCAGTACTGGGCGCTGGGACTGGATCTTCATTGACTGGTCTTATGCCTCTTTGTTCCTCTGTTGCCTCCTCTACATAATGCCCATTAAGCAGCTGCTGGAAATGTTGCTTAAACACGTCTACAATTCCCTGTGCTTCGGTGACTAGGTTACCTTCGCTGTTTCGAAGAGCTTGCGTGCCAGTCCTATAACCAGATGCCAGTTGCTTGGCTGTTTTTTAGAACCGGCGGGTGTTGGTGGCGGTGCTAGACTCTTCGAGATACTTGAGCTGAGAGGCTGCGGATGCTCTTTTCTTTCTAGGCAGGGTTTTTTCTCTTTCCTTCTCTTTTCACGGTACTCCTCTCTTGCTGCTCTTGTTTTCCGTTGCAGCATTTGCATTCGTGCATTTTCTGTCTCCTGCTTCAATACCGAGCATTCATCGTCATACCACGGGTTCTTTTTTCTGGGTGGTTGATAGCCTATGAGATTGCATCATAGTTTTTCATTATTCACAGGGTTGAAGATTCTTCCAGTAAGACACTTATACTGCTATAAGGTCCTCAAAACTTTTTTCAAGCGCTCAGGAAATTTAAATTTCAGAATTTTGGACAACCATAACCTCCGTGGTAACATCTAATGTATGGTATCTGTTCCTAATTTCCGCACTACTGCCTTCCGTAATTTCTATTCTGTTATGTCTCCTCGATTATTTAATAAACTTCCGATTACGATAAGATCACTTATATTACCAAATCGTTTTGAGAAACTTGTAAAGAACTGGTTGCTTACTTTTCACTTCGATCAGTTAGAAAGAATCTTGTCTCCTGTTATATAAAACACTTAGATATTTCTGGTGTTTATCAAAGACAGTTGTTATTTGTTCATTATAACTTTTGAAAGCAAATTAATATAATTTATCTTGGTTTGTATAATTCATTTGAATTGTTAATATTTCTTTTTTTTTCATTTTAAATTGTACATATTTTCTTGAATAAGGGTCACCGCACCCAAATTATTATTATTTGATTTATTTGTTTAACTTGAAGTGGCATTTGGCACTTTCTTATTCTTAAAATACTTACTTACTTACTTAAGGTGGCGCTACAGTCCGGGGTGGACAAGGGCCTCAACCAACAAGCTTCTTCCAGCCGGCTCGGTTTCTAGCTAGCTGTCTCCAGTTTCGCACGCCAAGTTGGTTGAGGTCCTCTTCCACTTGCGTGCGCCACCTTTTACGCTGTCCACCTCTACTGCGTTGTCCCTCGGGGTTGGATTCAAAGACTTTTCGGGCCGGAGCATTGGTGTCCATTCGCTCTAGGTGACCCAGCCATCTTAGTAGTTGGCTTTTCACTTTTGTGGTTAGGTCGGTGTCGCTGTACAGCCCATAAAGTTCGTGGTTGTATCTTCTTCTCCATTCCCCATCTATGCAGACGGGACCAAAAATCACCCGGAGAATTTTCCTCACGAAACAGCCTAATGCGTTCTCATCCACCGTTAGCAGTGTCCATGCCTCTGCACCATACATCAAGACCGGGATGATAAGCGTCTTATACGTTATACAGGGACAGTTTAGTTGCTCGAGAGAGGGCTTTGCTTCTCAGTTGCCTTCTTAGCCCAAAGAAACAGCGATTGGCAAGAGTAATTCTTCGTTTGATCTCAGCACTGGTATCGTTCGCTGAGTTAATAGCGGATCCTAGGTAGACAAAGCCTCTGACCACCTCAAAATTATAGCTGTCTATAGTGACGTTCTGTCCGAGACGTCGATGTTGGGTGTCCTTTCTTGTTGACAGCATATACTTCGTTTTGCTTTCATTCACCGTTAAACCCATCTTCTTGGCTTCCTCCTCAATGCTCACAAAAGCACCACTGACATCACGCTTTGTTCGTCCTATTATGTCAATGTCGTCAGCGTAAGCGAGTAATTGGACGGACTTTTGAAAGATTGTGCCTCTAGTGTTGACGTGAGAGTTTTGCACTATTCTTTCAAAAACGATGTTGAAGAAGTCGCATGACAGCGCGTCGCCTTGCCTAAAACTTTTTTGACATCAAAGGTGTCGGTGAGGTTTTTGCCGACCTTGGTGGAGCAGCGTGCATTCTTCATCGTCATCCTGCACAAACGGACGAGTTTGGCAGGGATGCCAAAACTAGACATTGCTCTATATAGCTCGTCTCTATAGATGCTGTCATATGCGGCCTTGAAATCGATAAAAAGGTGGTGGGTATCGATTTGGAACTCCTGGGTTTTCTCCAAGAACTGCCGTAGTGCGAATATTTGGTCGATGGTGGACTTCCCTGGCCTAAAGCCACACTGATATGGACCTATCAGGTTGTTGACGAATGGCTTCAGGCGTTCACAAAGTACGGCAGAGAAGATCTTGTAGGCGATATTAAGAAGACTGATGCCTCTGTAGTTGGTGCAGTCCAGAGGATCGCCTTTCTTGAGGATCGGGCAAACAATACTGAGGTTCCATTCATCGGGCATGCTTTCCTCCGACCATATTTTACAGATGAGCTGGTGCATACTCCTAACCAATTCATCGCCAGCCGCTTTGAATAGCTCAGCCGCAAGGCCATCAGCTCCAGCAGCTTTATTGGACTTCAGTTTAGATATGGCTATCCTCACTTCGTCAAGATCGGGTGGACGGAATTGTTGGCCTACGTCGTCCAGGTTGAATGGTGCAATTTGCATGGTAGCGGAATTCGGTTCGTCATCGCCGTTATACAATTTGCAGAAATGATTTTTCCATATCCTCAGCACCGACTGCGATTCCACCACAATGTTCCCCTGATCGTCCTTGCAGGCTTCGGTTCGGGGTTTGTAACCTTGGGAGGTTCTTTTTATTTTTTGGTAAAACTTCCGAACTTCATTCCTGAGTGGCATCCCTCTAATTCCTCGATCGCACGCTTCTCATGCTCTTTCTTTTTCTTTCTAAGAAGCTTGTGTTCCTCTTTCCTCTTCTGCTCGTAGAGCTCGCGAGCAGCTCTGGTCCTTCTATGCAGCGCCGCTTTGTATGCCTGTTGTTTGGCTGCATGTACTTGCTGGCATTCCTCGTCGAACCAGGCGGCATCTCTGATGGCTTCCTGGCAGTTTTTCCACTGGTTCTCGATGTTTGCAGTTGGCGGCAAAGGACTAGTTAAGAGGGCGCGAGAGACTCGATCGGAAAAAGACCTGGCGATTTCTTGCGACTGTAGCCATCCGACGTTGAACTTCCTGACAGTATTTCCCTGTTTTGGCTTTGGTCTGGATATCCGTAGCATTACCTTTGCTACAACGAGGTAGTGGTCCGAGCCAACGTTGGCTCCTCGGAACGTTCGGACATCCTTCATACTGGAGGAGTGCCTTGCGTCGATCGCAATGTGGTCAATTTGGTTGACGGTTGATTGACCAGGAATTCGCCATGTCCCCTTATGAATATCGAGATGCGGGAACTGCGTACTAGCTACCACAACGTTTCGCCCCGCAGCAAAGTCGATTAGCCTGAGTCCGTTATCGGAGGTGGTGTCGTGCAGGCTGTATCTTCCGATTGTGCCACCAAAGACGTCTTCTCTTCCTAGTTTGGCATTAAAATCACCCAAGACAATTTTAATGTCATAGCTAGGGCATTGCTCATATGTCTTGTCCAGGAGCTCGTAGAACTCGTCCTTGGTGTCGTCATCTTTCTCCTCTGTGGGGGCATGCGCGCATATCAGGCTGATGTTGGCGAATTTAGCCTTGATGCGAATTGTCGTGAGGCGTTCGTTCACATAATTGAAGCTCAAGACCTCTTGCCTCAGTCTGCCTCTAACAACAAATCCACATCCAAAAAGACGCTGCCCTTGTGGTCGGTAACAGTCACCGTAGTATATATCGCAGTCTTTCAGTTTTCTTTTGCCCGGCCCATCCCATCGCACTTCTTGGATGGCGGTGATGTCTGCTTTGTAGCAGTCTAGGGCCTCCGCTAAATGTTTGGCTGCACGTGGTCTATAGAGAGACAGAACATTCCACGTGCAGATCCGAAGTTCGTTGTCCTTATTTCGTTTGCTAGGTTCGTCAACAGTAAATCCGTCCGTATCCGAGGCTTGTTGATGCTTTGCAACTAAAATAGCTTAACGTGGCCGGGAAGTCACCCCGACGGCACGACCCCCAACCTGGAGGGCCAGACCCTATATATATAACTCCAAGGGCGGGGAGCCGGATTAACCGCTCCTTATAGGCCTGAGCTCCGAATATGTCGTAGTAGCCCGTATAAGGTGTTCACTAAGTAGTTCAGCCTAACTGGAACTGTAGACGCCACCGTTGATTCCATCTTGAGAATTCTTCCACTGCCGCCTGAATGCCTTAGTGGGAACACTTATTCTTAAAATATTAAATGCCACTATTTTATTTCTATTATTTATATACAATATTATTTTAATACGAATTGTTGTATGTATTTCACATTCTGAAGAAATAAATGTATTTCTACCCTACTTCAGGAAATTAAAATCAAAACCAAATCAGCACCAGCACTTTTGCAATAAAATAGAAATAAATATATGGACCTTATAAAACCTTTAAATCATGAGATAGATACAGAGAAAATGTGTATTCCCTTATTTTAATTTCATTCTTTTGGGTTAACAGGGACAAAATCAATATTCCCTTTTTAAGTATCCAAAGCTTAAACGAAAATCAACCTGTTCATCCATACTTTCTAAATGTTCCCTCTATTCATAAAGGAAAACACGTCAGTCTTATCTAATCAACCAGCTGAGTTCCATGGAAATCGTAACATTCTTCCCCCTTCCATTTCAGTAGCCCAGCCCTGGACAATTCAACACCTAGTACCGTTTTCAATTTAGATATTCACTTTTGTATCCAAGTGTAGATGTGTTTCATGACTAAGTAACAAAAAACCGGTTGTCCTGTTTTATCGTCCTTTTGTACCGACCCAAATCAATAACATTCACCACCACCTCCACGAGCACTAACACCTCCACATTCATATACATATACAATAATTCCAAACGCAGACACCAACAGTTTGTGTGAATCTCTAACGTTTACATTAGGCAATAGGACTTATGATGGGACATGAGAGATATATTGGGGATAAAAAAAGGGAGGAAACGATGACGTTGTTGTAAAACCTGCAAACACAGGATATGTGTATGGATTATTATAGAATGTCGGGAGCTCGCACCAAATCCTTTTTGTATATTGTTATGACAGATATGGGGCGGGGGAGTATTTGAGTCGAGGCAAAGGAATTCTCGGAAAGGAATTGCATTTTGTATGGATACTATGTTCATGTTGTTTGTTATTGTAAATGCCAAAGGGTGTTAGAGGAATAACGCTCCTCCAGTCAAGTGGAAACTACCAAAAATTAATAGAAGTAGTTCATTGATGCATACCCGATATGAAATTCCTCCTCCTCCTCCTTCCATTTTATCCTTTGAAGCTTCCAGTGCATTTACATGAATGGCTTTCTATATTTATATAAGAGACATGGGGGTATGCTTTGAAAACATTCCTTTGAATATACATAGAGGCACACACATAGGTTTATATTTAATATTTTTGATTGAAGAAGATTTTATATCGTAGATAAGTGTGAGAGAAAGCAGGAGATCATGTGTCAAGTGGGACAAATGTGACGTCTTACTTTCGGCTTGTATATTATTTTTTTTCTTTTTGCTTCTAGATGATAGGGGTTTTACGAAAACAAATTGGGTGCTTGATGTGAATAAGCACCAGCATCATCAGCTTAAGAGTGTTTCTTGAGTGAGCAACATCATTTAATACTTGACGTAAACAAAATGTTAACAATTTGTATTACAGAATTCTAGATAATGTTGTATGCGTGAATTTGATATACCAAATACTCAGGTCCTAGGATTAGTTATTTTCTGGTCATCAAGAATTCGAGGCAGATATTTTGTAAGTATCCACTGGAAAAGCAAACTGATAATGCTAATGGCATTACGTTATCAAACTACAAACCAATATCCTTCCAATAAAAGAAGTTGAGTGGCCTAAAAGCTAAAACTAATATGTAGGCAACTAGTGTTAATACATTCAAGATAATATGCATGTACCATGTACTTGTTCGAATTTTTAATAGATTTTTTTCAAAATTGCAAAACCAATTCTTCGTAGGTCAAACGGAAAATAAAGTGATGTTTTAAATAAATTATTTTAATACATTAAACTCAACATAAAATAATTTAAAAGGAAAGATTTTGATATGCAAAAAATAATAAAACAAATTTTGAGTTTTTTTTTTCCGATACATAATATAATTAGAAAATTCAAAATGGAAAAAAAAGTTCTACATTAATAATTGTCTAGTGAAATATTGATTTACGAGTATTTTTAAAAGTAAACCTTGCCATTTTATCAAAATTGTTGTTGCCAGTTTTGAGAAAAATTAATTTAGCTTAAGGGATTCTTAACATTTGTTTGCATTAATGTAGAATGTTAAAACAAACCGTCGTCGGCTTAGAGTTAGCTAACTCCACATTTTTTTATCATTATAGACCACTTGAAAAATTGATAAGAAATACAATTTAGAAAAAATTAATGTTGAAAATACTTATTGTTATTTTGGTTTTATTTAAATAATGCGAACACTTATTATTAAATATTTTTCTTTAATAAATGCAAAATAGGAGTTAGCTTTTTTTCACTCTAAGCCGACGAAATATTCTAAGAAGTGTTAAAAATAGCCGTCAGGTACCATATTTTCAAAAAGTCGTCTGTGTTGTTTTTTAAGTATACTTACTAATTTTTCAAAAATCTATAACTTTATAAAATTTTCAGTTAATTCCGTTTTCAAGTAAATTAAAAATCAAAAAAATGGTTTCTTGGAAGGTATCATTAGTAAAAATTAAAAAAAAAAAGTTTTTCACCCAAAAGTATTCTTTACTGAATTTAAATTTACTAAATTTATTTTAGAGAAAAAGGAGCCATTTTTGAGCAAAATGGAATTTTCTTAAAATGCTAAGAAATAATGTATGTTCTTTTCAGTTCTAAAGAAATTAACCTACCCTAAGGGAAAATCCCACTAAGTCAATATGGAATCAAAACGTTCCAGTTAGGCTGGACTACTTAGTAGACACCTTATACGGGCTACTACAACATAATCGGAGCTCAGGCCGATAAGGAGCGGTTAATCCGGCTCCTCACCCTTGGAGTTATATTGTAAGGGTCTTGTCCTCGAGATTTGAGGTCGTGCCACCGGGGTGACTTCCCGGCCACGTAAAGCTATTTATTTGCGAAGCAACGGATATGGACGGATTTACTGCGTCGAACCTAGCAAACAAAATAAGGACAACGAACTTCGGATCTGCACGTGAAATGTTCTGTCTCTCTATATAGACCACGTGCAGCCGAACATTTAGCGGAAGCCCTACACTGCTACAAAGCAGACATAACTGCCATCCAAGAAGTGCGATGGGAAGGGCCGGCCAAGGGAAAACTGAAAGACTTCGATAATTCTACTACGGTGATCGTTACCGACTACAAAGGGCAGCGTCAAAGGCTAAATTCGCCAACATTAGCCTTATATGCACGTATGCCCCCACAGAGGAGAAAGATGACGACACCAAAGACGAGTTCTACGAGCTCCTGGACATGAAATGTTAGCAATATCCTAGCTATGACATTAAGATTGTCTTGGGTGATTTTAATGCCAAAGTATGAAAAGCAGACGTCTTTGGTGGTACAATCGGAAGATACAGCCTGCACGACACCACCTCCGATAACGGACTCTGGTAAATCGACTGTGCTGCGGGGCGAAACGTTGTGGTAGCTTGTACGCAGTTCCCGCATCTCGATATACATAAGGGGACATGGTGAATTCCTGCTCAATCAACCACCAACAGGATTGATAACATTGCGATCGATGCAAGGCACTCCTCCAATATTCCGAGGAGCCAACGTTGACTCGGACCACTACCTAATTGTAGCCAAGTTAATGCTATGCATATCCAGACCTAAGCCAAAGCAGGGAAATACTGAGAGGTAGCTCGACGTCGGACGGCTATATTCTCAAGAAATCGTCAGGTCCTTTTCCGGTCAAGTATCTCGCACCCTCTTACATAGTCCTTTGCCGCCAACTGCAAATATCGAGAACCAGTGGAAAAACTGCCAGGAAGCCATCAGAGATGCCGCCAATGACCCGACGTGCTGGGCCTCGCACGACGACCACAGCAAAAACCCCTGGTTCGACGAAGAATGCTGGCAAGTGCAAGCAGCCAAACAACAGGCATACAAAGTGGCGCTGCATAAAAGGACCAGAGTTGCTCGCAAACTCTACGAGCAGAAGAGGAGAGCGGAACACAAGCTCTAAGAAGGAAAAAGAAAGAGCATGAGAAGCACGCGATCGAGGAACTAGAGGGATGCTATTGTAGGAATGAAGTTCAGAAGTTTTACCAAAAAGTAAAGAGAACTTCCCAGGGTGGCAAGGCTCGAACCGACGCCTGCAAAGATGATCTTGGGAATATCGTGTTGGAATCGCAGTCGGTGCTGAGGATACGGAAAAATCATTTCTGCAAATTGTATAATGGTGATGACGAACCAAATTTCGATACCATGCAGATGGCACCATTCAACCTGGATGACGTAGGCCAACAATTCCATCCATCCGATCTCGACGAAGTGAAGATAGCTATATCTAAACTTAAGTTCAATAATGCTGCTGTAGCTGGTCCCTTTGCAGCTGAGCTATTCAAAGTGGCTGGCGGTGAATTGATTAGGAGTATGTACCAGCTCATCAGCAAAATATGGTCGGAGGAAAGCATGCCCGATGAATGGAACCTCAGCTTTGTTTGCCTGATCCTCAAGAAAGGCAATCCTCTGGACTGCACCAGCTTCAGAGGCATCAGTCTTCCTAATATCACCTACAAGATCTTCGTCAACATTCTGACAGGTCCATATCAGAGTGGCTTTAGGCCAGGGACGTCCACCATTGACCAAATATTCGTACTACGGCAGATCTTGTAAAAAACCCAGGAATTTTAAATCGATATCCACCACGTTTTCATCGATTTTAAGGCCGCGTATGACAGCTGACAGTGTCTATAGAGGCAAGCTATATAGAACTCATCCGTTTGCGCAGGATGACGATGGAGAATGCACGCTACTCCAAAAAGGTCAGCAAAGACCTCACCGACACCTTTGATGTCAAAAAAGGCTTTAGGAAAGGCGACGGACTGTCATGCGACTTCTTCAACATCGTTCTTGAAAGAATAGTGCAAAACTCTCACGTCAACACTAGAGGCACAATCTTTCTAAAATCCGTCCAATTACTACCTTTTGCTGACGACATTGATATAAGAAGAGAAAGAAGGCAAGAAGATGGGGCTAACGGTGAATGAATGCAAAACGAAACAAGAAAGGGCACCCAACATCGACATTTTGGACAGAACGTCACTATAGACGGCTAATATTTTAAGGTAGTAAGAGACTTTGTATACTAGAGGTCTGCATGAATGTATTCATTTGCTTCCTTTCAACGGGTGCAATACTTCAGTGTACACCATTCATTGCAATTTTTCAACACTGAGTATACCGAGTGGATTAAATGAAACGATTTCAATGTCTACTTGGTTTCTAGCTTTGTTGAGAGAAGAAGAAATTGAGTTAAGAGAAAATAAAAAATAGAAATTACTGAGGTAAATCTCTCAACAGCCATTTCTCTCCAATTTACCGTTTAAGAAGCTAGAATTTGTCTGGAACAAATGTACTCAGTGTTCATGGTGTAGTATACACTTTTTCTATGAATACCCATATTCTAAATACCCGTTCTTCGTGAGTTCACTGCAGTAAGTGTTTGTTTTGAAATGGGTGCAAGACTCATTCTGCAATCAAATATTAAAGTATTCATTCATTTGAGTTTCAAGCAGTATGTACAATATTGCAGTGTGCTTGAAATAAAATGAATGTCTTGGAGTTGGTTTCAAGACATTCAATGCAGACCTCTATTGTCTACCTAGGATCCGGTATAAACTCAGCGAACGATACCAGTGCTGAGATCAAACGAAGGATTACTCTTGCCAATCGCTGTTACTTTGGGCTAAAAAGGCTATTGAGAAGCAAAGCCCTCTCTCGAACGACTGAACTTTCCCTGTATAAGACTCATACCATCCCTGTCCTGAAGTGTGGTGCAGAAGCATGGACACTGTTAACGGTGGATGAGAACGCGTTAGGCTGTTTTGAGAGGAAAATTCTCCGGGTGATTTTTGGTCCTGTCTGCATGGATTGAGAATGGAGAAGAAGATACAACAACGAATTGTACGGGCTGTACAGTGACACTGACTGGAATAGGCACAAAAGTGAAAAGCCAACGACTGAGTATGTATATGTATGCTCAGCTTATATTTTATTAAGAAATCAAAAACAGAAAACTAAACACATCAAGTTACGTATTAGGCTTTTGGGACCACAGCAATCCATTTTCAGAATATCGTATTTTGCAAAGGAAACCATTATTTTCAAATCCCAAAACATTTTATTTCAATACAACTGAAACCGTAAAAAAAAAATTGTTTCAAATCGCTTAAGCTACTATTTGTAAAAATTGTAAAAGTTTTTAATAAAATTGTAACTCAACCGTTTGTTTATAGGCAACCTGAACAGTTTTTTTTAGAGTATGGTTTAACAGTTTTTTTGTATAAGAGTTTCTTAAATCTGTAATTATTCCACCTATATGTGAAGATTCAAAAGATAAAATTGAGAATATCTTTATTTTATTTGCATTTATTTTCAAATGAGTAATAACCTCTCTATTATAAATACCTACAAATTATTTGATTAGACTTTTCTGATTTATCGCAAGGCATCTTAATTTTTTTCTGAGCTAACGGGTGATTTTTTAGCTGGTTTGGTTTTGGCAACACTGGTTTTGACAGCTGACGTGTGTTTAGTACCTTGTGTCACTGTCAAACAGCTTCAGTTTGGTTTGCAATTTAACCATGGATCGTCTTACAAATGAACAACGCTTGCAAATTATTGAATTTTACTATCAAAATTCGTGCTCGGTTCGAAATGTTCATCGCGCGCTGCTTCCATTTTATGGTCGGCATTCTCGACCTTCTATGCAGTCTATTCGGAAGATTGTGACCAAATTTCGCACCAAATTTACTTTGTTGGACATTAAACCACCAACACGTTTACGTACTGTGCGTAGTGAAGAAAATATTGCGGCCGTATCAGCTAGTGTGACAGAAGACCGCGAAATGTTTTTTTGTGGGGGTATGTCAAGGCTAATGTCTATAGGGACAAGCCCGCTTCGATTGACGCACTGGAAGCCAACATCCATGCATTCATTCGTGAGATACCGGCCGATATGTGTGAAAGAGTATGCCAAAATTGGACTCAGCGGATGGGCTACCTGAGACGCAGCCGCGGTCAACATTTGCATGAAATTATCTTTAAACATTAAATTGCAAGGTTCAAACTATCGATTCAAATAAATATTTAATTCATTTTTTCGAATGTTTTGTGTTTTTTTTTTTTTAAAGTTCTAAACCTCTTAAAAAATCACCCGTTATAACAAAAGTTCTTTGGTAAAATTACCCGAAATAAAATAAAATCAGAAATAAAACGAAATACTTAACAATTCATATATTCATATAACACACCATGTTTATTTGATGCAATGCTGATTTTCTGAAAAGCAACAATGGATTATTTTTGGCAAATTGAGCCACCACATCTGCAAGATGAACTGAGTGAGAACCCTTAGCACCAAATTCGTGACTTACATCACAAAGAAGAGTTAAACTTAAACCCATATTTTGTTTGGCTTTTATTACTTATACACACATAATAATGTATTGTATATCTAGGTTATGTATGTATTTGTATATGCTGTAAGCTAAAAAGAATGTTGGAAGCCATTCATTTTTGTGTTTCTTTTGTGAATATACAAAGCGAGTACAACACTCGTATTTATTTAAGTTACTTTGGCTCTTAAAGTTGATATACCCAAAAAAGTTTTTTGTCTTGATGAGGTTAGATTTTAATTCAATAAAATTTTTTATGTGGTTAAAACCACTTTGCTGTTTAGAACTTTAAAAATTGAAATGAAAAAAAAGACATAAATAATTGATTAAATTTTGATAATTAGTTTTCCTATAGGTGCCTACATGTTCTCTATAAAGCAAATTAAAAACAGTTTTTAATTTTATAAATTGTATCAAAAATGGCTCTGCTCAAGATCAGCTTGAGAGTTGCTCGCAGCCTCTTTACTCTCAAATGGATATGCACCTCTAGGTTCAAGTATACTTACCATTATATTTATGGTAAAACCCAGCACTTTTCTTAAACAAATTCATAATTACTTGAATTTAAAAATTTGTTGGTTTTCTTGGTACACAAAAATATGAAAAACCTTTTCAGTTAAGCTTACCTGAAAGAAAAAGAAAGAAATACAAATAAATTAAAAAGATCATAGAAATAATTTGCATATAGAACCTATACAATATGTATATATATAAAGGGTCCAGGGGAAAAACGGCTCAAGTCCACTTTTTGAAAAAATTAAACTAATGATGACATCTTATAGATTTATATGAGTACTATCTGATGTAGTATAGCCCTCTTCACAAAGGATTTTGAAAACTCGCAAAATAGTACACTTTTAAAAAAACTTTTTCTAAAAATATCTTTCTTGCTCCAAAAATTAAACAAAGCGATATTAAGAAAAGAAAAACTTGTGGATAGACCCAGCGACACGTCAAGTAAATAATTAAAACAAAAAAAATTAGATATTCTAAATGTGAAAAGGTCAAAATCCCGCCGATCAAAATCCCGCAAGTCGAAATCCCGCCAAATAAAATTACTAATTATGTACACGAATCCCGCCAGTCAAAATCCCGCCGATCAAAATCCCGCCGCAAGAATCCCGCCAGTAGCCTGCTACTATTTTGCGGGATTTTCAATACTTTTTTAAAATAATCCCAACTTTTTAGATACTTTTTCATACTTTTGAAACAATATTTTATTTTAATTAGTGAATTTATTTTTATTGAAAAAAAAAGTATATAAGCAGTTGTGTATTGGCAATTTGGCATTTATGTATCTTCAGTTCTTCTTAGAACTCCGTAGAGGTAAGACCTCGAGGTAATTAGAGAGATAGAAATTGGATTTTATTTTGGTTTTGTGGGTACGGGTGACAACGACAACGGGATCTGGGCATATGTGGGTCTTGATCTGGACGGAGGTGGGTCTGGATCTGGACAGAGGTGGGTCTGGATTCTGGATAGAGGTGGGAATTTTTTTTTCGGTTTGGGTGATGGGGAACGGTAGTCTAAAAGAAGACAGAGGTGGGTGTGGATCTGGACAGAGTGTGGGTCTGGATTTTGGAAGCAGGTGGGATTTTTTTTTTTCGAAAAAAAAAAATTATATAGAATTATAAACTTTTTTTTTTTGAAAAATATAAAAAACAAGATTTTTTGAAGACAATTTCAATGAAAAATTAAACTTTTCTCAATTTTTTTTTCTGTTTTTAATTTTTCTTCGAAATATGAATGATAGGTACAGTTGCTCCAGAAAACTTGACATTGGCGCTCAATTGATGCATCAAATCATACGAAAAATCAACTTTTATCTTTAAACCCGATTTGCGGCTAAACTAAGCGTCGTAGAGGCATCAAAGTTTACATCTTTAAACTTGACTTTCGGCTAAACTAAGCGTCCTAGCGACCTATAAAATGCATATTCGTGATCTTGGAATGTGCCTGTTCCCAAAAATCAAAATAAAATTGGTAAAAAAGTTTTTCCAAAACTTTCAAACAAAATATTTTCAGTTTTTTCGGCTAAACTTTAGCGATTTTTGTTGTCTTTTTTTAATTTTTTTTCGAATTATGTGTGAATGATATTTTTTTCTTTAAATGCAAAAGGAACTTTGCATACACCCAACCTCGCACCCACCCCAAATCCTATAATAGCATGCCTATAATGGCATGCCCCCCCATACACACCTCGGTGTTTATTCGTGTGCATTTGCCATCCTCAACTAATGTATCGAATTATACGAAAAAATCGACTTCAATCTTTAAACGCAATTTGCAAATTGCATAAGAAACAAAAATATTAATGAGCTGTCGCATAGTAGTAGAAACGGCGGGATTTTGATCGGCGGGATTTTGATTTTCGGGATTTTGGTTTCCGGGATTTTGAAAAACGGGATTTTGATACGCGGGATTTCGACATACGAAATTTTGATTCGCGGGATTTCAACCCCAACCCATTCTAAATGCATCCGGTCAAGGTCCTGTCTAACAAATTGAATTGCAAAAACGGTCTAATGTCACGCTTGTGAAAATTATTTTATTTTCAAACTCTATTTTGAAAATCTAGAGGTGTCTAAATAAAAAGCAAAAAACCGTTTCCAATTTACATGTCCGGTTCTTTCAGAAGAAAATTTCAAATAAGAAAATTCAAAATTTTGCTTAAAACGTCGAAGGTCCTTTTGACTCATGTCAGCTTCTCATGCAAAAAATTCAAGATATTAAAATCAATATATGTTTGCTTACTTGAGTACTTCGTGCTCAACAAAAGAAATTATTAGTTTTATTTATTTGTCTTTAAATTAGCCATTATTTTAGTAAGACATTTACAACTTGGTTTTTCTCGGAATCAATTCAAGTGGACTTAGGCCGCTTTTCCCTTGGACCCTTCATATATAATGAGCTTTTTGAGTTAATTGTTTTTGATAGTTTTAATCTGCCTAAATGATCATTAAGGCCCGAATAACAATAATTAATTTAGAACTTCCCTTCCTGCCAACCCTACTTACAAAATTGCTTCTCATTTCAGACATTAAGAAGTCATTTGTTGCTATTGCACTACTATAATGCCTCTGGTAGGAATTAAAGACGTTAAAAGAGTAAATATCATTCCAAAAATGTGTTCTGGTGCAAATTGTATCAGCATACTAGAACCAATGAACCAATTTTTCTTTAATCACTCTATAGTGCTTTTATAAAGTAGACAAAGAGCTTTCGCTCCAAAAGTAATCCTGTAAACTGGTTATACAATTCTTATATAAGTTTTTGTGTTTGCTATTGTTTCTATATTGTTGGTATTAGTGAATATAGTGAGACTGTAGCCAACCGTTTGACATCCGAACACATATAATTATTCTCAGCCAATGTTTTAGGTTTTTTTTTTTTTATTTATCTATAATACTTATTTATTTTTTTTTTATTTTTGTTTAACTATATGAGTTTAATGTATAACCACTTTTCTATTATTTACTTTTTCTGGGTTGGGGCTATTAACAACCGTATTGAGGCTATACAGGCCCGTAATAAGCTCTTTTAAACCACCCAGAATATAAGAGCGGGCGTTGAGTATTTCTAAGACTTTCAAAAACTGGGGAAACTACTCTATCATTTTACTTTTTTGTTGTATTAGTTTGTAAAAACAATGTTGTGTAGAATTTAAAAATATAACATTTGTGAAATAATGAAAAAAATTATATTCAAACTCAAAGGCTAGACATAATATCGTCGTTTGTCTATGAAAACTCTCTTAGTCCATTTTGTTTGAAGCCGAGGAACCTCTCGTCTCTTAATCTTATGTTGGTTGGTTGATCCATAAAGGAAAAATTCCCCTACATCAAACATTTTAAAATTCTGGACTATAAAAATCTATAAAAGGTACAGATGTTTCACACTAAAACCAAATGCATTGAACGACGACGATATGTAAATCTATGTATGTAAGTGCCAGTTTTTCAGTGCGAAATCTTCCTGGTCTCGAGGTTAAACCTGAGTTAACTCCATTAGCGTTTTTTTTAGTCAAAATCACATTATTTGGTGAGTTAACTCGAGACCAATTTGAAGGCCTTTTCAGTTGTGACGCCATCTCGATATTGATATATTGATAGTGAAAGTATTTCAGTGCAATTCCGTTGTGGTGACATCTATTGTTGCAGGCCAGGAAATTAGAAAGGGGGTAGTAGTGCCTCCACTTATTTTTTATTCACATATGGCAATAGAAGAATTCCCCAGATGGAATCAATGATAACGTCTAGAATAACCAGCTAGACTGAGCTTCTTTCGAAACACATTTGACCTCTTTCATGGGCTACTTCGATACCATTGGAGCACAGGTCGTCTAGGTCCCGTTCCCTGGAGATATACTATTATAGGTGTTGGGAAAATAACGAGATATGCTTTAAAAGAAACCTTTTGAGTCTTGCCTTCGGGTAAAATTTTAGTATTCCCACTTTTTGGGAACAATTTTTGTATGTCAAATGTTTTCAACATAAAAAAGGGGTGGAAACGCCTCCAAATTCCAAACGCTGGAGGAAAAATAATGAAATTTATTGTAAAATATAGCATACCAACCATTGGGTAAAATGTCAGTGTTGCCACTCATCGGGAAAAAAACTATTTTTTTTTATGTCAAAGGGTGGGACTCTCACTTTTTTGACAATTATTAATATTTTCGCTCAGTTTGGCTATGCAAAGAATCTATGTTCTTAAAAGTATGACCACATTAAAAAAATGTAAGTGGCCATTTCACAAGAACACTATTTATAAAAGAAGAGATAAAAAGAAATATGAAACATTTTGGCGGTGTACGAAAGATGGAAAAAGTTTCCGTACATCAAGTCAGAAACCCGAAACCCATGAATTTTTTAGTGCAACTTTTTCTATGATTGCAATTCATTTCTTCATCTCGACCAAATGGTAAAATAAACAAATCGTTAATAACCTGGACAGTTTCCATTGTTAAAATAAATTAAAATGGGTATTTAATCAATCGTTATTTTTTACAATGTGGTTGTAATTGTATACCCCCTGAAACAATTTCAATGTTCCCGGTCTCCTAAGAATGCACAACAGTTAACCCTTGAACCCAAATTTGGTCATACTTTGAAGTACATAGATTCATTTCATAACCACATTTCCAGAATGTTCAAAATATTAATAATTGCCAAAAAAGTGTAGGTCCCACAATTTTACATAAACACATTGACATTGTACTCCAAGGTTGGTCTACTCAACACCTATCTCTTAACACATATCTCATTATTTTTCTTCCACGTTTTTTGTATTTGAAGATGTTTCCGCCCCTTTTTTATGTTTAAAACATTAAAAATTACCAAAATAATAGAAATTCCACCCTTTTGACAAAAAAAAGTTTGTTCCTGATAAGTGGCAACACTGAAATTTAACCCGAAGGTTGATCTTCTTAACATCTATCTTTTAAAACAAATTTCATTATTTTTCCTCCAAGCTTTTGGTATATGGAGACGTTTCCGTCCCATTTTTATGTTGAAAACATTGAAAATTGCGAAAATAATCGAGATTTCACCCTTTTGATATAAAAAAAAATTGTTCCCAAAAAGTGGAAACACCCAGACTCTCGTTTGGCATCTAGAGGAGGTTCCGCCTATGGACACAAAAAAAAGAATGTTCCGGAAAAGTGCCAACACTGATATTTTACCCGAAGGTGCGTCTACCCTACACCTATAACTTAAGATGTCAAGATGTTAGCTGTGGAAATTTTCCAAGTAATTTACGAGTTTATCTTTGTTTCCCAATTAGCCCAGATTTCCCAATTTTCAAAATGGCGTCCAAGTGACAGGATTAAAAAAAGGATTCCTAAGCTAAATTTTATCCTTAGCATGTCAAAAATAAATTTCAACTGTAAAAGTAAGACCCCCCTCCCCACAAAAAGTGCCACCATTTGGGTTTCCTGACTGGAGTACAGGTTAGGCGCCATTTTTCAAAATGGTGGCCAAGCGACAGGATTACAAAAATGACTTTCGGGCTAAATTTAATCCTTATCATCTCAAAAACAAATTCCAGATATAAAAAGGTCCCCGACAAAAAACGTACTGGGCTCTTTTCCCGTGCACCTCCTTGCACTACGAAATCATGCAATTTAAAAATCTTCGCTTTTATAATCTCGAAATTACAAAATCCAGCTTTGTTAAAATCGACTAAAAATTCGCAAACTAAAATCTTGCAAAATTTAATTTAATCAAAATCTCACAAATTTAGAAAGTTTTGATAAAAAAAATTATTAGCTGCAATAAAATTAAATTTTGCGAGATTTCCTAACCTCTGCAAAAAAAATCCAGTGCATGTTTACCTACAATTACTTTTAGACAATACTATTTTTTTATAACTGTTATTGTTTATATTCCAATTGTTGTTAAGAATGAGAAATAGAACATAGGAAAAGTGTGTTCAGAGATTTTCGTTTTGGAGTTTCTTTTTTAGTTTTGCAGGATTTTTATTTTTCAGAGCAAACCCAAAACCAGGTAATTGTAAGGAAACTCGATGTCAAAAGTGGGGAAGGATATAAAATTCCAAATGGTAAATAATGAGAGTTCTGAATGCTCAAAATCCCGGATGAACGAAGTCCCGAGTGCCAAAATCTCTAAGGGACAAAATCCCGGAATAAATTCGGGAATAAATTAAGAATTTCAATAAAAGTTCAAAGTATAGTACTATTTCAGTAGTTTAACAGAAACAAAAACAAAATTATCCAATATAAGTCGTTGTTGTTCATTCAAAATTATTCAAAACTGTTTGGTATTGGCTAGACTTCTGTTAATATTGGGATCAGGACATTTTTTAGAATGAAGCACCGTGTACCATGCGAAAAAAATTCAAAATTTTTAAACAATTTTCCACCTATTCTGTGCTCGATATTGTATAATATAATATGCAATGCGAAAAGTATTTGCCATGCCTTAAGCCACCCATTGAGTCAATAATTTACCCTTAATTAATAAACTATAGGCCTAAAAATGGAAAACAATTAATTTGACATGCAAAAACCATTTGCATGCAAATAATGCCTTGAGGTGAATATAGCTTTTTTTGGAAGTGTAAACCGACCATCCGAAACAATTATTTTACTCACCACACTTTTTCTTGCCATGCCAAACAATTGCCGGTCAATGTTTTGCATGGAATTTCATGACAGTGATATTTTTTTAGCATGAAACTCAAAACTTCAACAGATTTTGACATGCAAAATTGTTTGCATTGATTTTTTTGCACGGGAACTGTAAAAAGGCTTTAAGTAAAGTCCATTTATTTCAGACCAGACCTGTTTAAAATTCGATTGAGATCATCATTAAGTTATGTGCATGAAGTTAGCGCCACCAGTTTGAATTTTCAAAAAAAAAGGTTGTGCTGTAATGTGCCCAACTTGTGCTGCTATGTGTCGTATTTAAAACAAAAATCGTACTAAGGGTTTGGTTTTTAGAGGGTACCGATTTTTTTAACGTGAAGGTAGCACCGCCATTTTTGATTTTCGAACAAAAAGTTGTGCTGTATTGTGCTCAACTTGTCAACTTGTGCTGGCTTGTGCCGTAAATATTTTTGAAAAATTCGCAAATTTGCAAATTTAACAAATTACATTTTTGCGAAATTTTGAAATTTCCTTAAAAAAAAGTGTTGCTGCATTGTGCTCAAAAAATGCTACTAAGTACCAAAAAGAAAAAAACAAAAATGCAATTTTTTTTGGAATATGGCAGCACAATTTGAGCAAACAACAGTAAAACTTAAATTTTTACCAAATTGCAAAATTTGAACAGTTTTCATCCGTACAATTTGCAAATTTGCAATTTTCTTAAAAATATTTACGGCAAAATGCAGCACAAGTTGAACACAATACAGCACAACTTTTTTTTTTGAAAATCGCAAATGGCGGTGCTAACTTCACGCTTCGCAAAAGTGATTTTTGGCCGTAAGTTACAAATATTTATCTCTTTGGAATGTAGCAGCACAAATTGAGCACCAAACAGCACATTTTTCACTTTTTAGTAATTACATAATTTCGCAAAAATTTCATTCGTAACATTTGCGAATTTTTTTAAGTATTTACAGCACAAGTTGAGCACAATGCAGCACAACTTTTTTTATCGAAAATGGCGGTGCTAACTTCACGCTACAGCCCTTCGCAAAGTTTAATTTTGGCCATAATAGATGCAATTATGCAAATTTTTGCTTTTTCTTTTCCGTTCTTAGTAGCATTTTTTGAGCAGAATGCAGCACAACTTTTTTTTTAAGAAATTTTGAAATTTCACAAGAATTTCATTCGTAAAATTTGCAAATTTGCGAATATTTCAAAAATATTTACGGCACAAGCCAGCACAAGTTGAGTACAATAGAGCACAACTTTTTTTTCGAAAATCAAAAATGGCGGTGCTAACTTCACGCTTAAAAAAACAGGTACCCTCTAAAAACCAAACCCTTAGTACGATTTTTTTTTAAATACGGCACATAGCAGCACAAGTTGGACAGCACAACCTTTTTTTTTGGAAAATCCAAAATGGCGGTCCTAACTTCACGCACATCATTACTTCGCATATTCCATTATCCACAAGACCTGAAGGACAACAACTGGATATCATCAGCAAACATATCAATGAAGCAGTTTATAAGGCATGAGGGAAGTTCATTAATAAACATTATGAAAAGCAGTGGTCCCATTGATCCCTGTGTTAAAAAATTATGCTTCCACATTCCACTGTGAAAAAAATTAAAAGAAACTTCAGAAAATACATTAAGGTTGTACGAGGTACGTAGTTATCTTATTAAATCGTAAATGGACTTGACATTTATTTAATATCTGAAACAATTCAAAATTTCACAAAGTCTTGACCAGAAAAACTATAATATTCTCATTTAAATAAAAAACATTTTTTTTGCATTTCAAAATTAAAATTTCTTTAAAGCGTGCACATGACATTTTTCAACAACAAGAACAAATAAAACTGAGAATAAATAAAAAATCCTTGAACATTTTTTTATATTTTTTTGTTCCGAATAAAATTCAATGCAAATCCATTGAATTAATAAAACAATTAAAAAATCTATTTATCATGATAAGTCTCTGTGTGCCATCTACACAGAACATTGAGAGAGAGACCAGAATTTAATTCTGTTTTTTTTTTTAATTCTCATCCCAGACTGTAGAACGGTGTGTTTAATTAAATCTCACAAATTGTCACGAATCACGATTATAAATGGTGATTTATTCCTTTAAAAAAAAATAAAAAGACAAAAAAAGTAAAATAAATGCAAATAAAAGACAAAACAAAAATTATAACTTCGACGGAATTTCTCTGGCAATGACACTGACTTACTTTTCCACAATAATTTCGAAAAAAAAAGGAAATAAATGTTTTGTTTTGCAACGAACGAATGCATTTGAAAATTTTGAATGTGACAAAAGATTTAAATTTAAATTTTGTTTTCATCAGGAAATACAGATTCAGTGTTAGAAACTATTTCCTTGGCAATCAGAAATATTAAGTAAGGGAATGGGCAAGCAAGGTGACGCGATGGGTATCAACATTCTTTTGCTTGAAATCCGAATGCATGGGATGTTTATTTACATTCTAGACGCTTATAGCTGGGAAGGTAGCGTTGCAATTTTATTAAATTATTCCATCGGTAGAAATCACTCAAGTTTTGAGACGTCAGATGACGTCAGATGTGCGAGGTAGGGACAACGACATCTTTGATTTCATTTAAATTCTTACAATCAGCTGAAAATTGCATATGAAGCCGAGTGGTACAGAATCTATATAATGCCCAAGAGAGGCTTAAATAACACATTATTATATAGATAAAGCAGCTTGTTATTGTGAGAACCAAGGTCTTGTGTTTCATGCTCTCAACAATTCTAGGCTACGTGCTGTTTATCGGGAAAAATTTACGGGAACTTTAATTTTTTCCATCCATCCATCATCCATCATAACCTTCAATTTTTTCTAAATCTGAACTGCTTATATGAGAGTCACGTTATCGTGACAAGAGAAACTGTTAGAGGATTTGTGATTATTCCGCAAAATGTAATGCATTTGAAAAATTCATTTTTGTTTCTAGAATAGGCTGTGTGGGATGCAACCTCGACTTTCAGAGCTTTGGTTTTATAAGCTATAATGCTCTTACCATCACGCTTAACGAATAGTTACTGCACACAAATCACTCAGTTGGTTGTTGTGTGACTTGTCCAGTGGAAATGGGGAACATCTTCTTTTCAAAAAGCTTTGTCCTCTTCATTGCTATAAGTGAATTATTATACCAGATGGGAAAAGTCTTGGTCAGATAAGTTTCTTGCAAACAACTATCTTAGTCCTCTTACTAAGTCTATTTCCCCTTCTAAGAAGTGGATGGAGCAAGTGCCATCTTCAACATCAAGTCAACGTGTTTGTTCAATTTCAGCTTGTTGGAAAAGTTTATTCCCAGGGATTTCATTGAAGATTTGACAGCTTCTTCAGTATTGTTTGAAACTGGGAGCTTGACTAGTATGTCACAGTATGTTGCATATCGCCTTCTTCTAATGACAGTCACTGGTGTTAGGAAGCAGACAAATTCGATCCTGTTACTGTTAATCTTCAGTCCCCATTTGAGATAGTATTCTAATTGGTTTTCGATGTGCTCCCGCACTACCCTAGACAGCATAATTTCTGGTAAATGTGAGGTGGGGTATGTGCTGGTGTCATCTGCGTACCTTAAAATTTGTCTTTGTTTCTGATATGCTGGCTAGTTGATCGGAGAAACAGCAGGGCTCCCAATTTGTAGATATCTTTGTGGTACTCCAGGGCTAATTGCTGCTACAGCGTGGGGTGCTCCTGCGCCCCAAGCAGCAGACTCTGCCTGCTAAGCGATCTCTAGCTTTGCTGTCTCCAGATTTGTTTTCTAATTCAGCTTATATTTCTCTTAACTTAGTCACGCCATCGGAGATATGAGGTCTGCTTCTTTTTCTGAATCCCTCTATCTAAGCGTTAACAACTTATGAGCTAGAGCGTCAGTTTTCATTTGCTCTATATGCCCTAGCCATCATAACTGTTGAACACGTAGAAGCTGAAGGTTGTATCCTCTTTGCCAAAGGTTATTTTGCCTATTGCCACAAACCGGACCATAAATCGTGCGTCATAAGAAGCTTTGAAATCAATGAAAAGGTGGTGTGTGTTAATGTTAAATTCTAGGGTCTCGTCTCGGATTTAGCGTTATGTGAAGAATTGATTGCTGGTAGACTTTCCAGGTCTGCAACCACACTGATAAGCGCCAATCAGCTCACCAGTACACAGCTTCCAAGCAGCATCTTGAAGTCGATATTTAAAAGACCAATGCCTCTGTACTTGGTGCATAGAAGGTTATCACATTTTTTTATGAATTGAGCAGATGGTGCTTAGGTTCTTATTGATGGACATATACTTTTCTACCTTGATCTCATTCAGGTCGGATGAGTGGAACTCCAGATCATCAACCAAATTGACTTGACGGGTCTGTATCAGTATCGTGGCCTTCATCGCCGTTAAGCAGCTGTTTAATATGATCCCTTTGGTATTTTCTTCCTTATCTTTGCAAGCTCCAAGGTGGCTTTGTGAGTCCTGCTGTTTTCATTTTACCTCTTCTGTAAAAGCTCCACACCTGATTTCTGCAAAAGCATCTCTGAAATCTCCTCGAATTCACGCTGATTATGATCTTTTTACTTGCGATATAGGTACTATAGGGCAAGTTTTGGATTCGTGCAAAAAAAAAATTTCGAGATAACAATCAAACATGACATTACGATGATAGAGAACACGAAAAAAGTGGGTGGCACAATTCTGTCTGTCTGTCTGTCTGTCTGTCTGTCTGTCCGTACCTCAACCTACAGCCTAAACCAATGAAGCGATTTTCTTCAAATTTTGAGTTTAAGTTTTTTTTGTAACTCTCCAGAGGGGAAATTGAAATTTTTTTTTAGCTCAAAAAATAACGGTACTTGCCATACAACCGTTAAGGAAAAGCTTATTTATCTCAAAAACGGCTCCAACGATTTTCATAAAAAAAAATCAGTGTATTATTGTAGATATGATATATGTACCTTTTAATAAGAAAAAAAATCACCAAAAGCATTTATTAACGGTACCTGTCATATAACGGTTTTTTTGATTTTTGGTTTTCTCATTAACCGCTCATCCGATTTCAATAAAATTTTTTGCACAAAAGCTTTGTTAGAATATAAATAATACTGCATACCAAAATTTTTGAAAAAATAAATTTTGGATTTTTAAAAAAAGATTAAAAATTTTTTTTTGAAAATTCAATATTTCAAAAACGGGTAGATGAATTGTTTTGAAATTTCAGTTTTAAATGTATATTAATATATACTCAAAATTGGCATACCGAATTTTTTTTTGAAAAATGTTACAAAAATCTTATATATAAAAAATTAATTTTTAAGAAAACGGCTCCAACGATTTTAAATTTTTTTTTCGCATATATTGATATTTTTTTAAGTAATCAAATGGCATACTTTTTTTTGAGCTCTAAGTTATTTATCAGTCTGTTTATACAAATAAAAGAACAATTTAAATGCTTTTTATACTTTTTCTATAATTACTTGAATATTTTTTAAAGTTCTTAAGTTCCACACAACTTGAACATAAGAGCAAGTACGTGCGATCCAGTCGTGCATTTTATTTTTCTGAGCAAGCGGTTGTTTCCCTTGAAACAAAAAGCTTACAAGAAGCCATTGTATTTCTTTGCTGCCGCGAAACATTTTTCAATTGCGGGGTGGTATTCAAATTATCAGTTCATTCATCTGGCTTTTACTTGTATTTTTATCACAGTCGGTTAACCTTTTCTTGGCCGGCTTGTGAGGCCTGACCATGACTCAGTACATATGACCTTTGCAGAGGGTGCAGCGATGAAGAAGCACACGATGATACCTCTCACTTCCTTCGTCAGTGTCCAGCACTCTGTCATTAAAAAAAGAAACACCTAGGGAGTAATTTCTATGACGACTAAGAGGAACTTTCTAGAACTTCGGCTAATAGTCTTCTGAACTTCGTCAATGCCTCTAAATGGCTTGACTGCCAACGAAACACATAGGTTTTTACATTAGGTGGGATACAACTTCCTAGGGTATCACAACGGATCTTCATAGATCTAAAGTGTGACGGTAACAAGATCAACCGTCAGCCGCTTTACCTAACCTAGCCTAGAGCTGGTTTTTCAGAGGTTCTTTTGCCTACTTCCTAAGAAGATAGCTCAGGTGTCAGAGCCCTGGATCCCAATTTCGTGGTTATTTTACTTAATGGATTACGGCTATACACTGGGTACCACTAGTAGGTGACGATATACGTGCGCCGCCGACAACAGTTTAAAAAGTGGTTCTTTAATCTAAACTTTGTGCTGTCGATAGCTCTTTTCTCTGTCCAGCAAGCATTCAATAGTCGGCTCCTTTTGTACTCCCCACGTGTTAATTGAGCGTAAAGTCCCATTAGTGGATAAATGGGAGATTTCTTATTCAGATAGCTGAACTGGAACTCCTGTATGCCTTCTCTTTCTCTGCCAATAACGTAAGGCTTCTTCAATAATATAATGCCTCCAATAGTTTTTCATACAGCATAGCAGCGAAGTTGTCCAAAATCTTTCGACATTTGCAGGGTTTTTTTTTTCTCCAATATCGAAATAACTTTTGTCATTTTACTGACTGCAGGAACAGAGCTATTGTTCGGACAGCTGTTGAAGATTATGGTCAAAAGGAGAAAAGAAAGATTTGCCACTTTTAGAAGTTACAAATCTTCTAGCTTCCCGCTGATTTTTTAGAGTAGGTCCATATTCTATGAGCGAGAGTAAACGTATCAAAGCAATATTGCTATCGGTCGAGGAAACGGGAGATAGTTTTCATCTACTTCTCAATGGACTCGTTTCCACTACATTCTGTGGTTTCTGATCTGAAACCCGGGAGCATGTTGTTCAGCTGTAAGCCTGTGATCAAATCTGAATCTCATCTCAACCACCAGATGGTTCTAATCACTCTCTTTTTCCACACAAGAGAAATTTTGGAGCTCTGGAAGGATGTTCTTGAATTTGGAAGTCACTATAGGAAGAAGTCCAGAGACGGAGTTGTCAATATGTGAACCTTGGTTGAAAATATTTAATAACTTCTATAGTAAAAAACGTCATCCATCCGTTGATATATATAAGAGAAGTTAGCAACGGCACTCACAGGGATTTTTCCAGGGGAGGCTAAAAATCTCGATTTTTTCCAGAGTGGGAGGGGGGAAGAGTAAGGTATTAAATCAATGGACTCCGAAAGAAAAAAGATAAGCATTTGTCAAAAGTCGATGGTAAAATAAGATTAATGGTATTTTAGAAATTTTAAGTGACAGTTTTTTTCCTTCGGTACATATGTTCGTTGATAAATTGATATTTATTAAAAATAAAATACAACCAAACTTCTCATACTATTAGGATGTATAATACATTATACTTCACACTTATATTTCACTTGTCAAATTATCTATAAGGTGTTTGAAGAAAATCATTTAAAATTAAAATTTGTTGAAACTGATTTCGTTTATAAGAGTGCAGGGAACTGTGTCTGAAAATGCATTTTGCTAAATATCTAAAAATAAATCTCAAAGATAAGTATTTATAAGCAAAAGTAGCCGCACGTGTTTCCATTTCATGTCAAAAGAAAAAAATATTTGTTTTGGATTGAATATCTACCATTAAAGCAACTCTGTAAATATTTTTAAACAGATCATTCCTTGTGCACTTTTATGTAGCGCAATGACAGAAAAGTGAGATATTGCCAATTAAAATTATGATTGTCACATTTAGTATTCATGAATGCGTTAAAAGAATGATGTGGCTCTAGGTATCTTATTTATTGGGTTACAGAAATTTAAATGTTAAAAACCTTTTAGAATTAAATTTTTACCTCAGCTATGAACGAACTTGTATGAATGAAATGACGAATGACTTAAAATTTATTGATGATTCGAGTAAAGAGATAAATTTTGTCAACAATTCTCGATATTAGATATTTACATCATGTTATAAGCAGAGTACATCGTAATAAGAAGCTCTCAAAATTTTCAAAACATGATTTCAATGTTACTTATTTTCAAACCCAGTTTTGTAAGTGCACTATCTTAGTGAATATTCGATATCTGAGGGGTGTAATGTCACAACTTTTCTTTTCCACTTTTGAGAATTTGGAGTAAACCAAAAAACTGTTAAATTGTTAGCAATGATTAGTTAGTTAAAATTTTTTTTTTGAAAATTACGATTGGAATACTTGAATTTTGATTCAATTTTTGAATTAAACGACTGAGTGGAATATTATAGTTTTGAAAAAAAAAATAAAAACTTTGCAAGTACCAAAAAGTATAGGAAAAAATATGGTTTTATAAATTAAAACAAAAACATAAATTAGGGACCTTCTAAAGAACATACTTCCTCATACTAACTCATTTTTGAACACAAAATAATACAATAAAAGAGTTTTGACATTTTTCAGCTCATAATGAGGATTTTCAATATTTTTTATTGGTTTTTATTAATGTTTCCTGAACATTTTTTTATAGTTTTATTCAAACCATTTTTGATCCTTTTTGCGGGCGTCTGGTTGGGTTAGGGAACACTTAAAACGTCTGGGCCCGAAAATTCATAGCCTATTTCTCTAAAGTTTAAATTTATATAAAAGTGGTTATACCCACTACCCAAAAATCCGTAAAATCACCGTTTTCAACCCAAAAATCCTGCCAGACGATTGGATTCGAAATCAAGACTTTAGTACCTCAACATAAACGTTCGTGAATTTCACCCATAAAATTTTGTCTCAGCTCTTAGACTAAAAGCTTTCCGAAACTTTACAAGGCCCATAACTCCAGCACCAGCCTCATTATTCAATATCCTCCTGTATTTGTGTTTGCATAGTAACTCGTGGCTTAATGGCTAGTGCGTTGGACTATCATGCCGAAGGTCTGGGTTCGATTCCCAGCCACTGCCACCTAAAAAAAACAGAAATGTTCCTATCCGATGTACTGCCTCTTGCGAGGAACTGACAAAATCCTCCAAGAGTAAACATGTCATGAATAAGTGCTCTCATCTAGCACTTTGGACTCGGCAAAAAATTGTAGGTCCCCTCCATTCCTGCCAATAACACCCACACATGGATGGTTGTGAGTTGTAGTTGTAAGTCACTAGGCCCTTGTTCTCAACGAGCTGTTGCGTCTCCAAATTTATTTTATTTGTTTCTTCATTTATTCTGCATTTGTGTTAAGTATTAAATAAACCCAAAGATGAACGAATTTCAATACCCACTACTTTTTCCGTTTTTGTCTATTAAATGCATTGTAAAAAGCCTGAGCGCAGGCATTTGAAATTCTAAGTGTCTGAATTTAACCAAATTCCTTTAGAATAATAAAATTCACAGTTTCTCCATGCTGTGATTTTTATATTAGTCGGTAAACATCGATACAAAATTGCGTCTTAGAAGGGTACGATAGTCATCTAACTGATGAGCCTAGTACGATACCCGGGCGAAACGCAATTATGGAGTTGAGCTCACTTGAACTTTTAACTTGAATTATAAAGTTTCATAAAAACTAGATTCTATAAATGTAAAAGAAACTTTGCATTCAACCAACCTCGCACCTACCCCAAATCTTATAGCGAGCCCAAGCAGGGGGGTTGCATACCTGTTTATTCGAGAATTTTTAAATTTCACAAACCAAATAAAGGAGAGGATTTATTATTAGCTATTTGTGAAATTTATAAATTTGCGAAAAATAGTGAGGTATGCAACCCCTCTTCTTGGGCTCGCTATAAGATTTGGGGTGGGTGCGAGGTTAGGTGTATGCAAAGTTGTAAGGCAGAGAATAGAATTTTGAAATTCAATATTATTGTTTGTTGGGTGCGGTGGACTGGCATGTTAGCGGTTTTTCGGCTAGAGCTCGCCGGAATGGGGTGGGATCTTGCACTTTAGTAAGGCGAAATAAAGCCGAATTTTGAAATTCGGCTTTATTTTGCTCAGCGTTATTTCACCGCACCTTAAGGCTTGATTCAGACTACTGTGCCAATATCGATAAATTCTCAAAACGTTCTCCCTCCGATACTTAACCCTAGTATTCACATTGCGGCTCCAATACCAATATCGATACAGCTCCCATATCTTTTTGCATTCTTTTTTTCATATATTATTTTCAAATTAATTTTTTTTTTGTCATCGATTTGTCACATCAAAATAAATAGAAAATTGAAAAATGAGTTCTCACTTCGATAAAATATTCTTTCAAACAAATCGAAATCGGAGCGAGAGCGTATCGGTTTTGGAGCGATAACGATTGTGTGAATATAAACATTGTTTCTCGTTTAAGAATATTTTAATGTAGTGAGCACGTACTGAGACTGTATCAGTATTTGAACTATAGTGTGAATCAAGCTTAAATGTAATTCAAATTAAAAATTGATCCTGAAAAGGCTTTGCAAAATAATTGAAGAAAGAAGACTAATTCCGAGCCAACAGTTTAGATTTAGATATAAACATTCCACGAAAAATCACGTGGATCAAGCTACGGATGTTGTGGAATAGGCACTAGAAGAAAAACAAGTAGGTATGCTTGGCCATATTCTTAGATGTTGCTTAGGGCTGTGTCAATCAGGATCGATTCGATTTTTTTAATCCGATCATTGAGAAGTATTGATGATTGAAATCACAAATTTTCATTTCAATCGATCTTAATCTCAATTTCGATGATCCTCGATTTTCCATCCCAATTTCAATCATTTCAATGATTCTCGATTGTTCATCCCAATCTCAATCATTTCGATAATTCTGGATTTTCCATCCCAATCTCATTCTCAATCATTTCAATTATTCTCGATTTTCCATCCCAATCTCAATCATTTCGATGAATATCGATTTTTTCTTCAAAAACTTGTGATTTCTTAGATGTTTTTTATCCGTCGACACCGAGCCATCCTTCAATTGAATTTGACAGTTGATTGCTTGTCAGATAGGGGATGAACTATATTTTGACACAAAAGGTGTATTTTGATCTAAATGTCACTCATTTGCTTGAAAATCACCCTTTTCCGGAGTAGTAAAAATCATTCAAAAACTACAGAGTTCTTAGATGTTTTTTAATCCATTAACATCGTAGCCATCCGTCAATGGAATTCAACGATTGATAGCTTGGAAGATAGAAAATGGACTGTTTTTTGAGAGAAAAGGTGTATTTTGATCCAAATGTCACCCAATTGCCCTAAAATTACCTTTTTCCGGAGCAGTAAAAATTATTCAAAAATTTCAGATTTTTAAGAGGTTTTTTAATCCATTGACATCGTAGCCATCTGTCAATGGAATTGGACAGTTAATATCTTGACGGATAGGGGCCGAATTATATTTTCACATAAAATATAAACTTTGATCCAAATTTCAGCAAATTGACTTAAAATCAGCTTTTTCCTGAGCACTAAACACTTGTGGAAATTCCATATTTGTTGAGATTTTTAATCCATCAAAAATGTATTGTTTCGGATTCGATCAAAATGGGAAGAGTATTGAATTGAATTCGTTAAAATCGGATAGATTTAATTCCATCGAAATCGAAATGAAAACTGAATCGATAATAAATTCAGTGAAATGAAAATGATCGGAAGATCGATTGATTGAAATGATCGAATCATTTTGGTGATCGATTCTTGAACGATTCGATAATTTGAAATGAACAATTTACACAGAATGCCACACAAAAATTGCAAAATGCAAGTGACATACTATTTCTAAAAATTTAGTTTCGTAAAATATTTTGCATTATTTTTTCGTTCAAAATACAATTCTCAAAAAAATCTGCAACGATTCCTGAAAGTACTAATCTATTCCTTCCAAAGGAATCTCCAATATTTGGTTTTGTCTCTGAGAAATCCTTAGATAGTTGTAGGTAAGTATTTATCTGTCCCTACGTTATTTAATAAGAAGGCTAAAATGCGGTTTAATAGCTAAACACATCAATTTCAACAATGGCTTTCTCAGAAAGGAACAAATATATCGGACAAATTTAAAATAAGGAGGGTAGTATCTACCTACAATCAATACAATATCGTTATAATATTCGTTACAAATTTTTTGAAAATATTTTTTCGTGTTGATACATAACTTCAAAAATAGTGAAATGTCGGTGACGACTAACATCTAACTAAGGACATCTCAGAGAGTAACATAGATATTGAAAATATTTGGACCAAATTTTGAAGAAAAAGATTAGGGGAATCGTTACTCATTTTATGAAAAAATTCAAAAGTGGTGAAAAACTGTTATTTCAAATATTTTATCTCGAAAACCTTAGCTGATGGCGGAAAATGGATGATGGATTTGAGCTCAGGGCCATAAAGTATGCCTTGGAACATTCAAGACTTGCTGTGACTAAAAGATGACAGATATTTGTAAACTTATGATATCATTCATTATAAATGGTACGACAAAAAACACTAAAAAGCTGTAAAGTCTCTTGAGTATCCTGATATTTCAAAAAAGCTTTCTATTTGAATCAAAGGTAGACAAAATTTTCATACTTTTTTTTATGAAGCAAATATTCATAGTTATTTTAAACTGTTACTTAAACCTTCTAACATGTATTTTAATTTTAGGCAGTGTAAACTTAAGAAGTCAATTAATTGAACAAACTTCTATTTCAATAAATACAGGAATCGAATTGAAAAACTTTAATCAGCTGATCTAAAGTTACTTTGTAGTTCAGCAAGAAATAAGTTGAGCGCGAATCCATACGAAAACACCCCAAAAATAATTCATATAAAACAGAATTTAATTTGAAAAATCTTACTTTATTAAAAAGGATATTCCAAAAATAAATTCAAATATTTGTAAATGAGGCCGTGAGTGCAAAAGTGGTTAACCCATTTTTTAGAAAAATTGATTCTTTTGTCTCCTATTTTTCCATTTATGCATCAAAAGACATCTAAGCAAAGCAAAGTTATTAATTCTTAAATAACTAAGCTTTCCAAAACTGTGACCTTTTCTCCTTGAATATCAAACTTAATATTTATTTAAGATCGATTGAAAATGAAAAATATGATTATAAAAAGTGGGTTACACCACTTTTTCAATCACAGCCTCAAATATACCCCTACTAACGTTGTTTAGATCCTTTTGTAGTTCTCTTTATGAAATATTACTTATTTTTTCTTATAACTCTTAGGTAGTTATTAAATTTAAAAAACTCATTTTTGTTCTATAATTTTAGTGATCCCTAAACAAATTTTTTGAGCCCCCTCCCCCTCCTACGAAAAATCTTGGGTACGCTACTGCGTTTGGACACATGGCATCCAACTATGGGACAAAGAAAACAAATGCTGAACCCATCCAAAAATTTCAAAACAAAGCCCTTCGTGGAATAAAGAATACAAAAAAAAACGATCTATGTACAATTGTACATACATCATAGCCTTCAAATTGAAATGTTTACAGAAGTGCTTACAAATAGCCGCTATATCACGCATTCAGCGACTGTAAGGTCATACCAACTCAACTGCAAAATAGAGACTATCTTAAAACTACGGGAAAATGGGAGGAGATTAAGAAGAACCAAGCCTAATGAGCTGCCAAGCCTGGTCTAAAAGCTAAGGAGAAGCATTACAACATTAAACTTCCCCCAAAGTTATTTAAAAATTAAGAATGTAAAATCATTCCAAAACTCTTGATTCACCTGTGGTTTAAGCGCGAAAAAAATTTAAATCTTGAATTCTTTATAAGAATTTTATGTTTTACGAATCCCTATCGTAGCCTTAAACTTTGAATAACTCAAGAAAAAAAAGCTTCAATTTAGCTTAAATAATATCTTCAGGAAAACGTATAATTACTATATCAGCCCATTGATCACATTGACACTCAACCATCAATTTACATATATATTTTTTTCTTTTCATTTAGAAAGTGAAGTTTGGCAGTGTGCCAAAAAACAATTTTAAGAGTGATGATTATTATGCTGATTTAAAGTTCAATAATAATCAGATTTAAAAAAAAAAAACATAAAAACGTTTAAAGAAATATTTTCGTGAAAGTTTTTAAGTCAAGTGAAATCGATTACATATGTAGATTCATTTTTTGGTTTTTCTTATTGCCAATTTTTTCTGGAAGAATGTCAACACTTTTAAGTGTTTTCATACAAATGGTGGTTTTTCATTTAATTTGTATTTAAAAATTGTAGTAATCCCCTTGGTAATTGCATTGGATTGGTTACATATGCAACCAAGGTCCCAAGTCACATTGTTTACTTACACCATCCCAAAACAACAGTTCAGCAAATACTTTCAAGTCACCATTGATCCCATCTTTAACTCTCTCTCGACCGACAATTAATCACCGACTCGTCACCGTCTTTTTTATAATAGAATACACCAACCGCCGTCAACATCAACTACCAGCACCCTACATCACAATTATCAATCACCATAGACCAGCCATTAATTTAGACCAACACCCTGCATAGCCAAATCACCAAATATCTACCTAAATACACCCGCCACCAAACACCGAATGAGCAACAACAACTGCACTCCGTGAGTTGACGTCATACGAATTTAACATTCGTCTTCCTTACAGTTCACATTGTCTTACGGTAGAAAAGTCACGATGAGGAGCTACGAAATTCGGAAAAAGTGGAATCCTTTTGATGCGTGTTAATTCCAATTTTCAGTTAATCCGTCTTATAGGAGGCATAAAGGTTCCAGGTAACCCCGGTTTATAGCAACTTTGATAAACTCAGGTTACTTTTCATGGTGCACTCGCGGTGTACCATTTAAAGATATTCTTTTTGGCTTCCACCGTTAAAAATAGAGTAATTCTCCCAAGGTTTAGCCTTGGGCTGAAATCAGATTCCTACCGTTAACTTCCTTGCTCATTCAGAGTGAGAGTTCGGGCAAAAAAAGGAGAAGTTATTAACCAATATCACCGCTCTAATTTGGTAACAAAATAAATCAGGCCAATATAGGATTTTAAGCGATAACGTGATTGATATCTCTTAGTAATTAGTTGATTGGCATAGGCTCCATGATTGGTGTTATAAAAGGGCACTGTCTTATAGGCAAGCATATTCTCAAACGATTTTCACAGAAGCTGTATGGACGAGGAAGAGATAGAATAGATCCCTTATCTTCTATGCACGCGCCTTGCTCTATCTCATAGACGAAGACCTCAATGATCCTATAGTACTTTTTTTTATGTCAAAGGGTGGAACTTCCACTTTTTTTTGTTAATTTTTATTATTTTGAGCGTGAAAACCAATTTTGGAATCAGCTCCAGGTGCCAAACGTAAGCCAATGAAATAACGGTTGATATCACATAAGAAAAAAAATGTCAATGTTGCCACTTTTCGGGAGCATACTTTATTTTGATGTCAAAGGTCCAAGTTTTTGGTAATTTTTAAAACTTGGAACATTTAACATTTCAATTTTCACGCCTTTAGACTTCAAATGCGTATTGGGAAAATAAGTGGCAAGTTTTCTTCATGTTCAAAATACTAGAAATTATCTAAAAAAGAGGAGGTTTTTTCACATCAAAAAGGAAATATGTTCCCAAAAATTTCCAGCTCTGACATTTTACTCAAAGATGCGTCTAATCACCACATAGATAATAAATAATAAATTGGGTGGTCCAATAGCTCGTGGAGAACCAGGTCACTCTCAACCATTCCTGTATGCGTGTGTTATTGGCAGGAATAGAGGAGACCTTCAGTTTTTTGCCGAGTCGGAACGGCTAAATGAGAGGCACTTTTTCATGACAAGTATACTCTTGGAGGATTTGCCAGTTCCTCGCAAGAGGCAGTTCCTCGGATAAAACATTTCAGTTTTTTTTTGTAGGTGGCATGGCTGGGAATCGAACCCACACCTTCGGCATGACAGTCCTACGCACTAACCATCATGCCACGAGGTATTATTAATCACCACATGTCTCTTATGATATCAACCGTTATTTTAACCATGGAAATATTTAAATTTTGTATCTACGAGTTAATCATTTTACCATTTGGTCACCAAAAAAAAAAAAAACGCAGTGATTTCGGTTCTCTGAGTGCACTATAGATTGATCGCAATTTTTCAGAATGATGACCAAGCGACAGGATTTCCTTAGTATGTAAGAAATGAATAATTTCAATCATAAAAGAAGGTCCCCCACAAATATCGCACGGGCTTCTATTTCCTGACTGGACTGTAAGCCCTGATTCTCTGCTAGTCAAACCTACTTACTTTACATATTCATATATGAAGATCAAAAGAGTCCATGCTAATAGGTATAGGTATGTGTTTCATCAGGGGTGGGGATGAATAATGTTTCAGTTAGATAAGCGTCTGCCATACAAAAAGTGAATATGGAGAACTTTAGAGGTAAAACTCTGCCTCGATACTAATATTTAAGATCTATGAATACATTTTTGCGCTCTAAAATCTACACATTCTGTATTGAAGTTTTGAAGAACAAAAACAATAAAAACAGTGCACACAGATACACAAAAAATAAAATACGTAGGTAACATTTTCTAAGTTTTGTTTTTTAACCACTTTAAAGAAGTAGCAATACCTGCACTATCTATTCCAGGTTTTTTCTTATTCTTCACAAGGCTTTCATATGATTTTATTCAAATTCCATCTTCCAAAGTTGTTAAGTTGATTGGATTTCTAACAGAAAATAAAGTCAAGTGTTTGCAAGTCCTTCACCAGGAGTGCAATATGTATGCTAGAAATACTATCTTACTAGATAAGATACATATATACACACGAGTACATGTTTGTATTATATACACACTAAAGAAGTAGGATCTTCGAGTGAGATTGCATTCAAGTTATAATATTTGCATGCCAATCTGACTATATCCTCTTTCGAGGACTTTAGTGGCTTTGCACACAAAAATATTCAGAAGCAAGAATCAACTTCAATATAATATATTATGTTGGTAGATAGAAGCTATACGGCTCTACAGTATAGAGAACGATATTATCTTCCTTTTTTTCTTTATCTAATTATCCAATTAGAATATTTACCCAAAATCCTGCCAGAGGAAATGTTACGTAAAAATTAACACATTCATTTTAAAAGAAAGAAAAAGAAAGGAAGAATCGCCATAGTAGGTATATGCTAATCATTAATCCCAAACACAAATATCCGTCTTGGGAAGCATCAGTTTTATGTATCTACATCCTTCAACGTAATTTCATCGTTATTATACTTTTAAAAAGATAATTATATACCACAAATGTATTTTTCAGATGTCGTATCCTTCCTTTGATACTTTAACTTAGGTTCATATGTTGTGTCGTTATAACGCTATCATCCTAATTCCCATAATGCTAATATTGTTGTCGTTTTTTTTTTTTGTAGCTGTGTGTTGACTTTTAAGGACACGAATCATAAGCTTATCCTTCTTGACACTCGACAGGCGATGATGATGACGACGTCGTCGTCGGCACTAACGAAGGCGTTCATTCAACCGGAAATACAGCTAACAAAAAAATAGCACTTCAAATGTATTGAAATGGGCGTTGAAGTGAATGTCATCAAAAATGTCAAAAATTGTAATGAAAATGTCGAATAGTCAGATTGATTGCACCCAGGTGGCGCATGACGACGACGACGAAATAGAAATAATAAAAAGTGCAGCAAAGAACCATCAGGGAGAGAGAGAGGGAGAAAAATAAAACCAATTTAAAAGTTTTCTACTTCAAAACTGATTCGTTCTGTCTAAGCATTTAGAAAATCAGCATTAAGGTAAGCTTCATAGTGTGTGATGGATGACCCCAGTGTTGGATTTATAGTATTAAGTACACAAGGCACTGCCTGAAGCCTTCTCCACAGAGAGGGTTTCATCAAAAAAAAACTTATCTTTTCTATGCATTTTGTAAATCGAGGATTTACAATCAGTTGAAGCATTTTTCCAGACTAAAAAGATAGTTTGTGGCGATTTAAAGATTTCATACTTTTTAATAACCCTTCGATCAAATGATGGCAAAATTATAAAAGGTGAAAAAAGGTAAGTTCAAAAACTTCTGAAGACAAGAACAGTTATTAGTTCATAGTGTGCAGCTCGTATCCCAGCCAAAAGCTACTTAGAAATGAAAATGAGAATGAGTTGCTAACGTTTTGTTACCATGAACTCGTCACGTATTCAGTAATCCAACTATTCTTAGTCATATACATACAGATTGATCTTGAAAGAGTGACAATATTTTTGTATTATTTTTATTGTCACTTAGATACACCAAATTTCTTTCAAAATGTTTAATTATGGTGTTCCGCAAGGATAAGTTTTAAACCCACTCTTGTTCTATGCTGTAAATTACTTGGAAAATTTCCATGATCAAAATAACGATTTATCTTAAAAAAAGTGTTTAGTAAACGCTTCATTGGGTAAAATTTCAGTGCTACCATTTTTCGGGAACATACTTGATTTTCATATTATTTCGTTTGGCATCTGGATGCGTTTCCGCAACTTTTTTTCATGTTCAAAATATTAAAAATTACCAAAATAGAAGTCCCACCATTTGATATAAATAGTAAAGTCCCGAAAAGTGGCAACACTGACATTTAAACCAAAGCTGTGTCTATTTAACACTTATCTTTAAAGATATCAACCGTTATTTTCCCAGAACACGTTTGACTTCCAGAAGCGTATCCGCAACTTTTTTCTCGTTAAAAACTACCAACAATAGCGGAAGTTCCATATTTTGACATAAAAAGCATGTTCCCGAAAAGTGGCAACACTGAAATTTTACCGAAAAGTGCGTCTACTCAAACCTTTCTTTTAAGACATAAATCGTTTCTTAGATTATGGAAATTGTCCATAAGTAATTTACAAGTTTTTGGTGTCCGTGAAGTTAGCATATCAAATGTCAGCATAGGTATCAAGTTTTTTTTGGAGTTCTTGTCGCATGCACCTGAGTTCTATAATTCCTGATAGTTTTCCAAAATAGTTCTGTTCGATTTTACAAAAAAAATCGGGATGCTAACTTCACGCAGCATATCAATTATCGAAATATAATGAAAAAATATTTTTTTTCGGTGGAGAAACCCACCCCTAAGAGTTCCTCATACCTAAAAAAAATAGTTCTGCTACCTTCACGCCTAGAAAAAATAAAACCCGTTAGTAAAATGCTAGATGCAAAACTGAAACTTGTACTGAAAAAACCCTGAATTGCAAATAAATTTAAACGTTTAAAATTCTGAAGTATCTAAACGGATAAATATAATGTGTATTTAAGAAATTTCGAGATAATCCTGTTTCAAACACTTTTCTAACAAAAATTATGATTTTTTTTTTCAAAATTAGATGGATTTTTCACGAATTTTGGTAAAAGACCTTGATATGCTGGCATTTTTTTTGGAGTTCCAGCCCACTTCTTGACCTCAACATATAGATGTTATGTGCTTACAATATAATCCAAGGAGTTCCCGTTTCTAACACCCAATAGCATTACGTACAATATTATGCTATAATTTTTTGTGAGATCGGAAGTCCATTCTTCAGTGTTTTTTTTTTTTTTTATTGTGTTTTTAACGTGAATAGTTTTTGAAAAATTAACCTTTAAACTCAAAATTTTGAAATCATAGTAAAAAAAGGGCGTTCAAACGGATTTTTTTACAAATTTTATGTTATTAATACTATTTTATACTTTAATATTCAATGCTTTTGTAAATTTTTAGTCAAACACAGAAAGCCAAAAATGGTCCTAGGACTTTTATTTTTAAAGATATAAACAAATAACTTAACCAATAAGTACTCATAAAAACAAGGAAAAACTAAGTTGATGAAATGATAAAAAAACTCTATTTATTCAGAAGTTAAGATGTGAGATAAACTTTAGGGATGGGTCAAAAATATGGTAACAGGTATTCAGAAACAGGTATTGGAAAATAACAATAACAACCTGAAAATACCCACCATTGAAAAATTTTGTTAAATAATGCAATTTTTAATTTAATGACGGCATAAAAATTCAAATTCATTTTAACTAAAATTCATAATTTTGGGAATTTTTTCCTTGCTTAAGAATTACGAGGAATAACAAGATGAGAATAGCATACCTATAATATATATTAAAATGCATTATTACTTTCATACTGAATTTACTTAACTGTTAATCTGCTTAATATTGATTCAATTGTATCGTGTTAACTCGAAATCTAATTGCAGAAGCATAAAGACCCTTTAGATTTGTTACGTATTTTACTTAACTGTTATTCTGCTTAATAGTGATTTCAATGTTATCGTGTAAACTCGAAATCTCAGTGCAGAAGCATAAGGACATTTTAGTTTTGTTACGTATTTTGCTTAACTGTTATTCTGCTTAAAAGTGATTTCAATGTTATCGTGTAAGATCGAAATCTCACTACAATACAAAAAGTCGTTTTAGTTTTGTTGTTGATTTTCCTTAACTGTTATTCTGCTTAATAGTGATTCAATGTTATCGTGTAAACTTGAAATTTCAGTGCAGAAGCAAAAAGACGTTTTAGTTTTGTTGCTGATTTTGCTTTACTGTTATTCTACTTAATAGTGAGCCATTGCAGTGAGATTTCGAGTTTACACGATAACATTGAAATCACTATTAAGCAGAATAACAGTTAAGCAAAATACGTTACAAAACTAAAGGGTCTTTATGCTTCTGCAATTAGATTTCGAGTTTACACGATAAAATTGAATCACTATTAAGCAGATTAACAGTTAAGTAAATTCAGTATGAAAGTAATAATGCATTTTAATATATATTATAGGTATGCTATTCTCATCTTGTTATTCCTCGTAATTCTTAAGCAAGGAAAAAATTCCCAAAATTATGAATTTTAGTTAAAATGAATTTGAATTTTTATGCCGTCATTAAATTAAAAATTGCATTATTTAACAAAATTTTTCAATGGTGGGTATTTTCAGGTTGTTATTGTTATTTTCCAATACCTGTTTCTGAATACCTGTTACCATATTTTTGACCCATCCCTAAAGTTTATCTCACATCTTAACTTCTGAATAAATAGAGTTTTTTTATCATTTCATCAACTTAGTTTTTCCTTGTTTTTATGAGTACTTATTGGTTAAGTTATTTGTTTATATCTTTAAAAATAAAAGTCCTAGGACCATTTTTGGCTTTCTGTGTTTGACTAAAAATTGACAAAAGCATTGAATATTAAAGTATAAAATAGTATTAATAACATAAAATTTGTAAAAAAATCCGTTTGAACGCCCTTTTTTTACTATGATTTCAAAATTTTGAGTTTAAAGGTTAATTTTTCAAAAACTATTCACGTTAAAAACACAATAAAAAAAAAAAAACACTGAAGAATGGACTTCCGATCTCACAAAAAATTATAGCATAATATTGTACGTAATGCTATTGGGTGTTAGAAACGGGAACTCCTTGGATTATATTGTAAGCACATAACATCTATATGTTGAGGTCAAGAAGTGGGCTGGAACTCCCAAAAAAATGCCAGCATATCATGGTCTTTTACCAAAATTCGTGAAAAATCCATCTAATTTTGAAAAAAAAAAAATCATAATTTTTGTTAGAAAAGTGTTTGAAACAGGATTTTCTCGAAATTTCTTAAATACACATTATATTTATCCGTTTAGATACTTCAGAATTTTAAACTTTTAAATTTATTTGCAATTCAGGGTTTTTTTCAGTACAAGCTTCAGTTTTTCATCTAACATTTTACTAACGGTTTTTATTTTTTCTAGGCGTGAAGGTAGCAGAACTATTTTTTTTAGGTATGAGGAACTCTTAGGGGTGGGTTTCTCCACCGAAAAAAAATATTTTTTGATTATATTTCGATAATTGATATGCTGCGTGAAGTTAGTATCCCATTTTTAAACATTGATTTTTTTTTTGTGAAATCGAACAGAACAATTTTGGAAAACTATCAGGAACTATAGAACTCAGGTGCATGTGACAAGAACTCCTTGATATGCTAACTTCACGGACACGAGTTTTTGTTTAATTTGCCATTTTTCAAATGGTGTCCAAGCAACAGGATTACGAAAATAACTCCCAAGCTAAATTACATCATAAGCATGTCAAAAATAACAAAAACAACTTGCTTGGAAATTTTTATATTTTCAAGTGCATCTAGTACAGGGATGGGAATAAAGGTTTTCACGTTAGAAAAATTCAACTGTTTTGAAATTTGGCACACTTATTAAGAATGGTTTAATGATGAAACGCAAAATAGTCCTCAAGAATCATAGGTGAGCTCTAGCAGCAGAAAAGTATAACATTTTTGTTTTTAAAATTATTTGTCCTATCAATAAATTTTCTGAGAATAAAAGATAGCAAATAAAATTCTGTACAGTATTAATTAAAATCAAAATTTTCATATCTCTTAAAGTTAAAAACTATTTGGCGCCAAAAATGTGTACTTTCTTAAATTTAAGCCCCTCATTTTATATGCCTAAGTATGAATTACGGCTCTAGTGCTAGACGGCATTACGCCATTGTATGAATACCCATAAGACCAGGGTCCAGGGGAAAAACGGCTTAAGTCCACTTTAATTGATTCCGAGAAAAACGTAGTTGTAAATATATTACTAAAATAATGGATAATTTAAAGAAAAATAAATAAAACTAACAATTTTTTTTGTTGACCACGAAGTACTCAGGTAAGCAAACATATATTGATTTTAACATTTTGAATTTTTTGCATGATTGATAAGCTGACATAAATCAAAAGGACCTTCGATGTTTGAACCAAAATTTTGAATTTTTTGATTTGAAATTTTCTTCTGAAAGAACCGGACATGATAATTGGAAACGGTTTTTTGCTTTTTATTCAGACACCTCTAGATTTACAAAATAGAGTTTAAAAATAAAATAATTTTCACAAGCGTGACATTGGACCGTTTTTGCAATTCAATTGGTTAGACAGGACCTCGACCGGATGTAGTAAGAATATCTAGTTTATTTTTGTTTTAATTATTTACCTGACGTGTCGCTAGGTCTATTCACAAGTTTTTCTTTTTTTAATATTGCTTTGTTTAATTTTTGGAGCAAAAAAGATACTTTTGGAAAAAAGTTTTTTTTAAAAGTGTACTATTTTGCAAGTTTTCAAAATCCTATGTGAAGAAAGCTATACTACATCAGATAGTACCCATACAAATCTATAAGATGTCATCATTAGTTTAATTTTTTCAAAAAGTGGACTTGAGCCGTTTTTCCCCTGGACTCTTCATATGTATGTTTGGAATGCAAACAAAAAGTAAATAGTTGGAAAAAAATGTAGGGGCCTTTTTATTAAAATGTGGTAATCTGGGGGTTTTCTAAACTTTTCTGGGGAGAGATTTTTTTTCATCTGACAACAGTGGCGCCATCTGAAAAATGTTTAAAAATGTTTTCTTTAAAAAAAAAAGTTCTTCCAGAATTCGATTTTCTATGGCAAAGTTGAAAATATGTATCAGTGATTCTCGTTAAAAAAATTGTTCCTAAAAGTACTCCTTCTGGTTTCAGCAAAAATATGAAATGAAACTGCTGGGGTGTCAAGCCTGATTCACAATGCGACGAGGAAACGAGACGTGAGGGTGACGACATCCCGTCGTCGCTGTCAAACGAATTTCAAACAATGAAAATATATGAGGATATACACAATAAAGCGTTTCTCATCGTCACGTCACGCCAAGGATTCGAAAAATTGAAAAAAAGACGCGACGAGACGACGATTTTCTTTTTTGACAATAATGGAAGTATTTTTTTAAAGAAAAAATACAAAATTAAAAGATAAAGTAATTCCTAATCTGTTGTCCTTAAAGCTTTTTTGGATAATTTTTACTTTTTTTTATTTTTAAGAAAACAGTTTTCGTTGTAGAGAATCTTTCCGCATTATGCATTGGGAAAGGATTTTATAACTAGAAAAAGATGACAGCGAATCACGTCACGCTCTCGTCTCGTTTTCCCGTCGCATTGTGAATCAGGCTTCAGTGAAGAGATTTTGGTCTGTTTTTTTTTTTCAGTGATATTTGTTGTAAAAGTGTCACGTAACGTCACGAATAATTATAAAATAGCATTGACATTGAGAAATAGCGGAATTTGTATTGAGATTTGTCTGCCTTTATTTAGGTCGCACGTACTTAGGTACTCTTATGTTCAAGACATTGTAGGTTTAAGAAAATTGTATATAAGAACATGGAAATTATGAGAGAAAAGTGTAGAGAAGCATGAAATACGACATTTAAATTAACTAAAACAACTCTTTTGACAGTTTGAGGTGAAAAAACGAAAGCCATCTGAATTCTTGATTGAATATGATTGTATGGAAAACAAAGTTTAAAATCGTTGGAAAAATATGGAACTTTTTTCAAATATTTAAAAACTTTTTTTTGAAAATTTTGATATGCAATATTGTTACGAATACTGCCCAAGGTTGAATGCAGTCTTCGTCAATGCTGAGCTGAATGCGATACAAAAAAGAGAAGAATGACAGCTACGATTGCCAACAGCTGCGTATAGAAATTAATTGTAAGAGAAAAGTCGAGAATAAAAGACACGTGTTGGATCTAACCCAAGAAAAATTTTATTGCGTTTTATTTTTCATAAATTATTCGGAATCTCATCCTAAAATTTATAACATTGGTGTCAGAAGTGGGATCTGAAGATGAGTGAAGAATTCTCGCAAAAACTGGAAGAAATTCTGACACAGCTTTCGACGCTTAGTTTGAGCATGTCGCAACAGCGCGATGAAATTGCTCAACTCAAAAGCAATCACCAACGTTAAATGGAAGAACTCCGTACGATGGGAGGAAGCACATTTGCTGAAAAAGTGTTTCAGTGCTCTACACCTACCGCAGGTGCAGGAAACTCTGCAGACAACACCGTCGTGGAAGTTCCACCACCAGCTAACCATGTAGACGCAACCCTCAACATCGGCTCAAAGTCCAATGCGACTTCTCGTTCTAGTCAGTGCAGTGCTTATGGAGGCTGTCACCCTAGGATTGTTCCACAGCCTTTTGACAGTCAAACAACAGATTGGCGAGAGTACCAAATTCAATTTGACATTGTTTCCGAAGCCAATGGTTGGAATTCTAAAGAAAAAGCACAAGCTCTCGCATCCCTATTACGAGGCGAAGCTATTTCAATTCTTGGAAATTTGAGCTCAGACGAACGTTCTGACTACGATAAATTATCTTCTGCCTTACAGCTTAGGTTTATTTCACAACAAACAAATATTTCTCACGCTTCTTTTCGTTCCAGACGCCAACGCAACCGAGAAGATCTTGGAGCTTTTGCAAGCGATATTCAGCGTTTGACTCGAATCGTGTTCGGCGACTGTCCACCAGAAGCTCAGCAGCGTATTTCAGTGATGCAATTTGTTGATGGCATTGCAGATCGTGCTGTACAAGATTTAGTTCGAATGGCCGACCCAAAGACCATGTCTGATGCTGTTAACAAAGCAGTTTCGGCAGAAGCAGCTCATATCGCAACTCAAACCAGTCATCATGCTCGGTCTGTGGAATTGTCCACGGATTCACCTCCAAAGCAAAACTTGAGTAATTCAAATCGTAAAAACAATAATGAAGCTGCAAAATTTCCTTCGGATTCGGGAAACGCTCAGACGTCGGTGCCAAGGGGTTAACACCGACAACGTCACCCTCACCAAGCCCCCAAATCTACAATGTCCAATCCGAAAGCTCATCTACTGGGTTTACAATCCCTGTTTCTTTTGGCTCTGTGCCCTGTCAAGTACTTGTGGATACTGGGTCCTCCGTTACACTAGTTCATCGTGATGTAGTACCTAAAAATACACGCCTTCAACAAGAACACAGTTATTCAAACCTTGTGTGGAAATACTTTTCATATCTCTCAGGTCTGGCGAACAACTGTTAAAATCGGCACTTTTCCAATTAAATCGAATGTAATGGTCATCGATTTCCCTCTTCCCGCGGGGAGCCAAGGGATTCTCGGAATTGATTTGCTGACAGCTTCTAAGAGTGTGCTAGATTTCTCTGGTAATTTTATGTCCATTGGTGGACATCAAATTGCACTGAACAATGAAGAAACACCGACTCCCAGTTCAAGCTCTATGTTAAAAAGAATATCAGGGCCATTTTTTTGAAGACTTCGGATACTTACCTGATACCGCCACAACAAGAACAATTTATTTTAACAAGAACTTCTCGCACCGCGCCTTCTGAAGGTTTTGTTTATCCTTTTGGAAGTGACCTGCCAAATGGAATATTAGTTGGAAAATCATTGAACTGCAACAACAACGGTACGGTAGTAGTGCGTGTTGCTAACCTCGCCGACCATGCCGTTACTCTACCCCGGAATACTCCGATCGCTACTTTTGAAGACGTCAAATCTAGTTCTCAAGTTCAAGACACCCCAGAGATTGATGAACTACCTGCATTTTTGGAAGACCTGTTTGTGAAGTCAATAGTGAATTTAAAACCAGATCAAGCAGAGCAAGTTAAATTATTACTTTGTGAATTCCGTGATGTTTTCTCTAGTGGTCCAGATGATCTTGGCAGAACAAATGTTGGTCATCACAAGATAGACGTAGGTTCAGCGAAACCAATCAAACAGCCTCCACGTAGACTTCCACTAGCGAAGCAAGAAGAATCACGAAAAATAATCGACAACATGCTGCGGGCAAACATAATAGAACCTTCTCATAGTCCGTGGGCATCGCCCATTGTTATGGTTCAAAAGAAAGATGGGTCCACGAGATTTTGTGTAGACTATCGTCGATTAAATGACGTGACAATCAAAGATTCTTTCCCGTTAACTCGCGTGGACGATGCACTAGATGCTGTTGCTGGTTCAGTATGGTTTTGTACTTTAGACTGTCAGTCAGGTTATTGGCAAATTGAAATGTGTCCAGAGGACCGCGAAAAGACGGCATTCGTGACGAGAGATGGTTTGTGGCAGTTTTTAGTTATGAGCTTTGGCTTGACTAATGGACCGGCTACTTTTGAACGAGTAATGAAAAGAGGCTTATTTGGATGACCTTCTGGCACATGGTAAGAGTTTTGAGGAAATGCTTGCTAATTTACGTCTCGTTTTCAGTCGACTGAGAGAAGCTGGACTAAAAGTTAATCCCAAAAAGTGCCACCTGTTTCAAAAAGAAGTGAAATTTTTGGGCCATCTTGTCAGTGAAAAAGGAATTCTACTTGATCCGCAAAAGCTTGATGCAGTGCAGACGTGGCCGATTCCTAAGAACGTGTCTGAGGTGCGGAGCTTTGTTGGTTTGTGCACTTATTATAGGCAATTTGTGCCTCATTTTGCCAGCATTGCACGTCCTTTACACCAGCTTACAGAAAAAAATGTCAGTTTTGATTGGACAGCTGAATGCGATGAGGCTTTTACAAAGCTAAAGCATTGCCTCACAACACCACCAGTTTTGGGTCATGCTCTTCCTGATAGCGATTTTGTTCTGGACACTGACGCATGCGACCATGGAATCGGAGCGGTCTTATCCCAGGTCCAGGATGGTGAGGAAAAGGTTATAGCTTATTTCAGTAAGGCGCTAAGTAAGCAAGAGCGAAACTATTGCACTACTCGTAAGGAACTGTTGGCGATGATCAAAGCGGTTGAACATTTTCATGTTTATTTGTTTGGCCGGAAATTTTTGATACGCACCGATCATGCTGCTCTCAATTGGTTGTTATCTTTCAAAAATCCTGAAGGTCAGTTGGCACGTTGGATAGAGCGACTGCAGCAGTACAATTATCACATTCAACATAGAGCTGGGAAGTTGCATCTTAATGCTGATGCTTTATCAAGACGACCATGCGCTAACCAGGTATGTAATCACTGCGAATCAAAAGAAAATAATTTTGGTCTGAATGAAACCAAGTCAGTTAATGTTGTGATTCAAATAAACGACTTAGTAGATTCCAAACATTTGATAAAGTCTCAACAAGAGGATCCCGTGTTATCTCAGGTTAGAAAGTGGGTAGAAGATGGTACCCGTCCAAGCTGGAATGATGTTTCAGGAGGTTGTAATGTTTTGAAAGCTTACTGGGCTCAGTTTGCGGCCTTTTCTATTAAGAACCAGATTCTTTACAAGAAGTGGATACCCACCACCCGAAAACAAAACCAGTTATTACTTCCTGTAGTACCAAAATCTCTGAACAGTAACGTGATAAAGATGTTTCACGACTCGCCCTTTGGTGGGCATTTTGGTTCTACCAAAACATTTAATAAAATGAGATCCAGATTTTATTGGGTTGGAGCCAGGAAAGACGTTGAGCAGTTCTGTGCCGAGTGCGATATTTGTGCTTCGAAAAGAGACCCAAAAAGCAAGACCAGGGGTGAACTACAAATCTACCTTTCGGGTGAGCCATTCCAAAGAGTCGCAGTGGATATTTTGGGACCACTTCCATTAACCAAGAGGGGCAACAAATATGTCTTAGTTTTCATGGATTATTTTACCAAATGGGTCGAGATATTTCCACTTCCAGATCAGACTGCAGACACCATCGCGCGAACACTGGTTGCAGAAGTTTTTAGCCGATTTGGGATCCCAACTGAGCTTCACTCTGATCAGGGTAGAAATTTTGAAGCGGACGTATTTCAGAATGTTATGGAAATTCTGGGAATCCACAAAACAAGGACAACGCCCCTTCACCCACAGTCTGACGGGTTGGTTGAAAGAATGAACAAAACGGTTTTGCACTACCTTTCCAAATTTGTAAACGAGAAGCAAGACGACTGGGATGATTGTCTTCCTCTTTTTGCTATGGCATACAGAGCAGCACAACAGGAATCAATCAAACAATCTCCTTTTGCGATGCTGTTTGGTCGAGAGATGCGGCTGCCGCCTGATTTGTTATTCGGAGTTCCACCCGGTGAAGTAACAATAGTTGGTTACGCTAAGCAGCTACAAGAACAACTTCAAGAAGTACATGAACGCGCTAGACAAGAGATGTATAAAACTGCCACCAGAATGAAAAACAGGTATGATTTAAGTTCCCATGTACCACGTTTTCAGGTAGGAAGCTTCGTTTGGTTTCACAACCCCAGAAGAAAGGTTCGAGTATCTCCAAAGCTCCAATCTGATTGGGAAGGCCCATATCGCGTCATGGAGTTGATCACTGACGTCACAATAAAAATTCAGAGGAAGCCTAGAGTAAAACCGAGAATTGTACACATTGATCGTTTAGCTAAGTATCGAGGAAAGCAGTGCGATGGTTGGCCGTTAGAGACAGTTGTTGGTGGAAGGGTTCCAGTTCAAGGTGGGGAGAGTGTTACGAATACTGCCCAAGGTTGAATGCAGTCTTCGTCAATGCTGAGCTGAATGCGATACAAAAAAAAGAAGAATGACAGCTACGATTGCCAACAGCTGCGTATAGAAATTAATTGTAAGAGAAAAGTCGAAAATAAAAGACACGTGTTGGATCTAACCCAAGAAAAATTTTATTGCGTTTTATTTTTCATAAATTATTCGGAATCTCATCCTAAAATTTATAACAATATTATTTAATCTTATCTGAAATCAGTATATAAGAAAATCATCTAAATCCGTTCAGCCGAAAACGAGAAAATTCAAAATAAAAAAAACGTTCTATGACAGGTACTATTAATAGTTGCTAGGTGTAAAATTTTATAACTTTTGGTAGTAGATCGTATTTATTTTAGTAGGTATATGGAAAAAGTTTAATCAAAATCGTAGGAGTCGTTTTTGAGAAAAAATAGTATTTTCCTTTGCGGTTTTTTTTTATTTGCATGGAAGGTACCGTTATTTTTCTCATAAATGTAAATTTTTTCTAAAAAATATTTTAGAGAGTACAAAAAAAATCTTAACCGTCGCTCGTCGTTCAATGAAAACTCCCTAAGCCCATCTTGATTTATTTTGAGATATCTGTACTTTTTATCTATTTTTACTGACCAGAATTGGAAAATGTTTAAATTGGACGCTTTTGTATACAAAAATTATTGAAATCAGTTATACAGGGTGTCCCGCACCTGAGTGGAAGTATTTTAGGAATGGGTTCCTGGGTATATTCTAAGAAAAAAATTGTATGGGGGGAAAGTTGTATCTCCCCTCCCTGAGGCAGGGGGGGCAGTTTCTGAAAAATTGACTTAAAAGGCCAAAAAAACATTAAAAATCAACGAAAACACATCTAATAATGTGCTATAGTTTTTTGAAAGCTGATACTCCATTCTTGCATTTGGTTTTTAAATCAAGTTGTTTAAACGAATCGTTTTTGAGAAATTAAATTTCAAAGTCAAATTTGTTTAAAAAAATTGTGGTTTTTTTTTCTTAAGTCGATATTTTTCAAAATTTTACGTAATTAAGTGCTATTTTTGTATTCAATATTCATTGCCCTCATTTATTTTTAGTGCATTGCTGAAAACGAAATGTAAAAATCTTTCTTAGTTTTTGAGAAATTAAGAATAAACAAAAGGTACTTTTACCAAAAAAGCCCGGAGAAAGGGTTAAATTATGGATAATTCATGAATAAATTAATATTTTCGGGCTTTTTTGGGAAAAGTACCTTTTGTTTTTTCTTAATTTCTCAAAAATTAAGAAAGATTTTTCATTTAGTTTTCGGTAATGGATTACAAAATAATGAGGGCAACGAATATTGAACACAAAAATAGCACTTAATTACGTAAAATTTTGAAAAATATCGACTTAAGAAAAAAAATCACAATTTTTTTTAAACAAATTCGTTTTTGAAATTTAATTTCTCAAAAACTATTCGCTTAAACAGCTTGATTTAAAAACCAAATGCAAGAATGAAGTATTAGCTTTCAAAAAAACTATAGCACATTATTAGATGTGTTTTCATTGATTTAAAATTTTTTTTTTTGGCATTTTAAGTCAATTTTTCAGAAACTGCCCCACCCTGCCTCAGGGAGGGGAGATACAACTTTCCCCCTATACAATTTTTTTCTTAGAATATACCCAGGAATCCAACCCTAAAATACTTCCACTCAGGTGCGGGACACCCTGTATATACCGTTTTGAAGAAAATCGAAAATTAAAATAAATGGTTCTTTGGGAGGTACCATTAATAACCATTTTTTGAAAAACGGTTTTCCACCCAAAGGAAGACTTTACTAAAATGAATTTATTGAATTTTTCGTAAGAAAAGTTGTGGAGCCGTTTTGGAGAAAAATACGATTATGTAAAATTGCTAAAAAATTGTATGGCAGGTACCGTTATGTTTTGTCCTAAACAAAAAAAAATTTGAAAAACGTGTGGGCATAATCACCAAAAAGCACTATGTTTCATGTTTGAAGAAAATCAATGGAGCCGTTTAGGCTAGAAATGTAAAAAGTCGTTACTTTTGAGTAAACGTTACTTTCGTTACTTTTTCCAAAGTAATCGTTACTTTTGAGTGATTACTTTGATTACGAAATTGATTTATATTTGTTGTTTTTTTATTACGTATATCCTGTAGTTTTAGACAAGAACAGTAAAAAAAGTGGTTTTTGGGTCAAAGATGGCAACTAAAGAAATGTATGTAGTGATGTAGGGAGATGGTTTTTATAAAAAATGTGTATGATTCACAAAATTTCAATAAATTTGTATTATTTTTCTTCTTTTTTAAATAATTTATAAAACAAAAATTCTGAATGATTTCGTCTTACCCCCTTCCCCTCCACCACAACGATTGTTTAGATAAAGCACCTCTCCATGGTAGCCTCTTATTTACCCTTGATTTAATTATTCCAACCTTGAGGGTCCGTCAGCTAGAACTCAAATCATGGGCTTCTAAAGAAAACCACATCTTAACATGAATTATTTTAAATATCCCTCTTGTAGGCTCTGGACCTTTGGAAATTTGATAAAAATGATGCCATCTAATTTGTCAGCAATTGGTCAGAAAAGGTCAAGTGGTCCCAGAAATTGGTCAGCCCTAGATAATTTTAAATCAAGGCTTAAACTTTTTCAAGGTTGTTCAAGGTCACGCGCGATTTTCGGCACCTTATTTAAGCGAAAATCGCCAAAAATGTATACCATCCGAAAGATTTCTAGATTGCGATAAAAGGTCAACTATTTTCTGTATTTGGTCAGCCATAGATTTTTTTCTATGAATTTTTGAAGTTCGTTTCAAGGTCACAAAAAAAACTTTTGGCACCTCGTTTGGATCATTTAAAAAAAGAAAGTATGCAATTTGGAAGGCCTCTTCACGATTGTAAAATTTCAGCTTTTTTCAGTAAATGGTCAGCCATACTTTTTTTTTTAAGAATAATAAGAATAATTTTTGGCACCTCATTTTAAGGAAATTTGCAAAAAATGTGTACCACCTGAAAGATTTCTTGATCTATATAAAAGGTCAGCTAGTTTCAGTAATTGGTCAGGTATAGATTTTTTTCAATGAATTTTTAAAAATTTCAAGGTCATAGCGATTTTTGGCACCGCATTTATAGGAAATTTGCAAAAATTTTATACCATCAGAAAGGCCCTGAGAACAATATGAAAGGTCAGCTAATTTTAGTATAATAATATAATATAATAATTTTAACTATATGCCTGTAAGACCTAAGGTCTTTTTAAATGCAACCTGAATTGCACGGCACTAGTTAGAAAGAGTAGGAAGATAGGAAAGATTTGGCACAGTGGATTGAGATCAAGGTGTTTATTATCTCATTAAATCTCACGGGTGGCGTCCAGTTAAGCTGGGAGAATATAGAAAAGAATGCTGCCTAGAATGGGGCTCGAACCCACACCTCTAAGCTAGCAGTCAAGCACTACATCCACTGCACCATTGCCACCCGCAAAGTAATTGGTCAGCCACATTTTTTTTTTTAATGAATCTTTAAATTATTGTTCAAGGTCACGCGCGATTTTTGGCACCTCATTTATGGGAAATTTACAAACAATTTATACAACCTGAAAGGCCCTTAGATCTTTATTAAAGGTCAGCTCGTTTCAGTAATTGGTCAGCTATAGATTCTTTTATACGATTTTTTTAAATTTTTTTTCAGGGTCTGAACGATTTCGTGATCTTGAAAATAAATACTTTAAAAAATCGTATAAAAGAATCTATAGCTGACCAATTACTGAAACTGGCCGACCTTTAATAAAGACCTTACGGCCATTCGGGTTGTATTAAACTTTTGTAAATTCCCCATACATGAGATGCCAAAAATCACGTGTGACCTTGAGAAAGGTAAAGCCTTGATTAAAATTTATCTAGGTCTGACCAACTTCTGGGACCAGTTGACCTTTTCTGACCAATTAAATGGGATTATTTAATCGAATTTCCCTCATATGAGGTGCCAAAGGTCCAGAGCCCATGAAACGTATTTGTATAAAATTGATACTTTCAAAAAAGGAAAAGTTAGCAAAATCCTATCCCTGGTAAGAAATAATCACAACAAAAACATAAATGTTAAAAAAGGAGCCAAGTTCTTATGTGTACAAGAAATCTGTGCGTAAAAAGTCAGCCAAAAAAAGTAATGAGATCTAAAATTTATGCCAAGTTTTAAGTTCATGAAGTTTAATATCAAATATCTTAAGTAGAGTAATATCGAAACAATTCCAAATCATGACAGAAATTTGGTAATTAATGATTACTGATTTAAATTTGGTGGGTTCACTGGTCAAATTTTCATACATTTTAAATTTGTAATTAAGTAAGTATTTAACAGAAAACTTGCCAAGTAAATCCACCAAATTTTAATCAGTAATCATTAATTACCAAATTTCTGTCATGATTTGGAATTGTTTCGATATTACTCTACTTAAGATATTTGATATTAAACTTCATGAACTTAAAACTTGGCATAAATTTTAGATCTCATTACTTTTTTTGGCTGACTTTTTACGCACAGATTTCTTGTACACATAAGAACTTGGCTCCTTTTTTAACATTTATGTTTTAACATTGAAAATGTTTATAGGGTCGTTTTGAGTAAATTATGGTGTTACTAAAATGAATAAAGTGAACAAGTGTGTATATGAGATGAACGCTGGCGTATAAGGGGGATAAGATCGAATTTTTGGTGGTGTTACCATTCATTTTGGAATGAACAAATATGTATAGAAGATGATTGCAGGCGGATAGGGAGGGTACGGTTGAATTTTTGGTTGGTGTTTCTAAAGTGAACAATATAAGTTTTAACTATACATATTACTATAATTATAAAATGCAAGAGCTAGTGCAGTCAGCACTCAGCAGTGCATTGTGCTTCTAAAACTAAATCTAAGCGTTGGAAATTTTTTGAAAATGTTTATGATAGGAAAATAATGTAGAGGTGCAATATGACGTTTTTTAAAATATGGTTTTATGTGAAATGGTCGAACAAAAAAAGAAAACAAATGAGAAGTGCCAGAGTAATATTTTTTTTTGTTTATCGATGGTTAAGTTTAATATAACAATTTTGTACATACATATATTTTGCAATTCCAAAAAATCTACAAAGTGAGATATTATTGGTTGTAAGTTCAAAGTTCTAAAAAAGATGGCTCACAAATGCTACACATCAGAGTTAAGGCTGATTGTACTAAATTGTATAGTTTAAGAAAGATAATAAATAACAAATTGTTTCGCTTCAGGAAATTTTGATACCTAGTATTTTTTTATATTTTATATATTTTATATAATTTTTGTTGATCGATTTTTCGCAGTTATTATTTTTTATCTTCTTAATGGTTGCATTTAAAAATCTCAAATTCATACCGGAGATAGATTATATAGATTCACATATAACATGTAAAATTTGATTTTTTTAATCGTACCTAAGCCGAGATAATAACATATTTCTGTTCATTTACATATCACCTTCTAACTCTTTAATCTGTGCACCTAGACAATAAGTTTTTGTTTTATTAGCAGCTTGAATAATTGACAATTATTTTGATATATCATACGTTGCTGTACGTTCTATATAAGCTTCACAAATCGAAAATACAATTAATTAAAAAGTGGTACTAAATCTTTAATCAATATTCCTAAAATTCATCGTCGTCGATTTGCAAGTTTTTGTGCGGACAAACAGCCCAAATAAACAGAGCACAAAAATATAATGCCATAGTTCATTCAAGATTTCTTTCTATCTCTGCCAGGGTTGCAAAAGTCGATAAGATTGTACTTTTTTCGATACACTCCACTTTGCTAAAATACACAAATACACTTCTAAAAAATTCGATGCACTTTTGCATTCAACGAAAAAGATAAAGTAAATTAAAAAGAAAATCATCTGCCTCACAAAATGTATACTGTGAACCGAGGCTGACAACGATATAACAGAAGAAATAAAAATGATTAATACAGTTTGTTCGAGAAAATGGCATCTACAAAATACCGGTTTCGACAATCTCGCAATTAAAAATCGAAAACATTAAATTTATCAAATTTAAATCTCGCAAAGTTGAACGGTATTGCAACAAATTCCTACAGTTTTGTTATAAAAGTTTCGCATATGTACGTATGTACCTTATATGTTAATTAACATAAACAGCTAAGTTGTTTAATTAATTGGATATAGAAACATTACATACGTTCATACAACAGCAAATGTGGACAAAATATTATCAAATCAAATCAAAAAGTACAATTCGATACACTTTCCTTTTATATTTTGATACATTGCTGAAACACGATTTCATCCCTGATATCTGTCTAGTAGTTTATTATGAAAGACTGTTCATTTCAGTGTTCAGTGGTTCAGTCTTCAGTTGCAAAGATGCCTTGGAGTGGGAAGATTCGTTTGCGCTGCTTGCCGGTAAATATTTTTTTATTAATAGTTTAGAATGCGATGTGCGTGAAAGGTAAGTAGGATAGAATGCATGTGGGATTTTAGTTTACAGGTAGGTTCGTTAGGATATTTGTTGGGGGTTTTTTGTTTGTTTATTATTTTACTGTTGTGTTTTGTTTAGCTATGATTAGATGGATTAACGAAGAAAATGAAAAATATGAAATAAGAATACCTACAAGTGGGAATACAAATATAGGTCAATAAAATCACAAAACTAAAACATAAAAAAGTTATAATTTTTTAACTTCCCATTGGAAGTTATGGTAAATGGTCCGATTTGTCAAAATAAAAATTTTAACATATCTTCACGTTTCGCTCCCTAGAATCGGATTCCATTTTTGTAGAGAGATGTCTGTATGTGTTCGTACGTTCCTTCGCTTTTTTTGTTCACCGTATCTCAAGGACGAATTAAGATATCGACTTCGGATGGATTTTATTGTATACACAGTAGTTTCATTACAAGCAGAAAGGACCTTTCAATAAATTCAAGAAGCAGTTCAAATTTCCTTAGTCTCAGATATCTCGAGAACAAATCGACTTCAGGTTAATTTTATTCTACGTAAATTGACGTAATAAGGAATTGATTAAAATATAGAAGTATATCAACTTATAGTTTTTTTTTTAATAAAAAAATGTAGATGAAAATTGTTGAAAAAAGTTGTTTGGCTCGAATATCTTGACAACAAACAATGATATTGGCTTCGAGGTTATTTTATTTTATACGCTAGTTTATAGATACCTACAAATTGATAAAATTTTAAAAAATATTGAATTAATAGTTTTTTTTTAAGCGAAAAACTGCAAGCAATTCTACACACTAATTATTAAAAAATTGGTTTTTGCCTCAAAAATCTTGAGAACAGATAATGACATGACATCGGGTTAATTTAAGTCCACACACTAGCTTAGAATTGATAATTGATAGGATTTATAAAAAAATTCAACAAAAAGTTTTTTTTTAAGTGAAAAAGAACTACAAGATAGGTACTTCACCAAAAATTGTGGAAAATATTTTTTCATCTCAAATATTTTGAGAACAAACAATGATATTGACTTCAGGCTAATTTTATTCTTTAAATGAGTTTATAATAAATGATTTATAAAATTTGTAAAAATATTCAACAAATAATTATTTTTATCGAAAAAACTACAAGAAACTTAACAAAATTGTAGAAAATTTTTGTTCGTCCCAAATATCTTGAGAACAAACAATGATATTAGCTTTTGGGTATTTTTTTTCTATAAATAAGGATTTGTAAAAATATCCCATAACCAGTTTTTTAAGCAAAAAAACTACAAAAAACCTTACCAAAAAATGTTGAATTGTTTTTAGTCCCGAATATGTTAGGAACAAATAATCATATTGGTTTCGGGCTTCTATATATGTATGTACTAGATTATAATTGACAATTGGTAGGTTTTGTATAATAATTCAACAAACTGTTTTTTTTTTTATGCAAAAAAAAAAAATACAAAAACTATACCAAAAATTGTTGAATACAAAAAAATAACATTGGACCTCTAGCCTCCGGGGCACCACAAATTGGAAGTTACTAGTGTGGGTCACAACCAGCCTCTTTTTGAAAATGCAATAAAGGACCGTATTGCAAGAGTCTCCTCAAAACAGACTGGTTGATTAGACTAAAAGTCGATTTATCGTTATTGCTAATTTGTATTAGTAAATATTTTCCTATTTGATAGAAATTTTAAGTCCATCAAGAATTTTTGGTTGACTTTTGTCTTGCCGAATTTTTTCGAAAAGACTCGTAATAAACCCCAAAATTAAAAAAAAAAAACTACAAAGGGCATAAGAAAAATAGAATTTTTCTGACACGTACCAAACAGCAGCGTTGAAAATTCGTTTGTAGGCATATATTTGAGGGAAAATCAATTATAAGTTAGCGTTGCCTACCACAATTAAACAGTTACACGAGTTAGGAAAAATCTATTCAAATACAGACCGAAATAAACAAGCAATAGGTGTAGAAATTTTTAATTTTTGTTTGGTGCTACCACAAAGCTAAATCAAAAAGAAAAAAGTAAGGTACCGCACGAAGTAAATGAAAAATATAAGATTAGAAGACAAGCGGGAAAATATTTATGTGGGTCAATAAAATAACAAAAAGAAAACACCTCTTTTGTATATTTGAAAATGAAACAAAATACAAAAAACTACAGTGGGAATAAGAGAAGACAAATTTTGGGGAGAGGTAACAACTACCAACATTAAATATTTGTTTTTTGGAAAATATAATTTTATTTAGTGTTACAAAAAATGTGATTTTGGAAAACGAAAAACGAATACAGGACGAAATAGGAAAAAAAAGTAGTTATACATATGCTAACATCATTTTGCGCTTAGGGAAGAATCAAAATTTGGTTGAAGATAAAACGGAGGGAAAATTAAATGTATGTATTAAGCAATTAAGAGCTCCGATTTTTGTTGGATTAACGGCTTAAAAATTATCCTTCCTTAATTATTTTTAAAGCTGAAGAAAAAAAAAAACAATTTGGTGTAACTAAGCGCAAGTAAAGATGGAAGTGCGAATAAAGTTTGTTTAACAAATTTTTAGTTTTCTTAGTTCAATATAATGTTTGGATTGGTCTTCATAAAAAAGATGAACTAAATTGATATGTATGTATAAATTGGTAAAGATAAAATTTAAAAGAGAAAAAAGATTGTATAAATTATAAAGATTAAGGATTTATCTAGCATAAGCAAGTCATTTTCAATGTCCCCATCGTTACTCAAGGAGTGAAATCTGTAAATTTTTGTTGTGATTTTACTCCTTTTTGCAAAGATTTATTTCGCCAGGTGAAAGTCAAGCCCTACCGCTCTTCAAAGTTTCATAAATTTACGACAACCAAAAGTGCTCCATACAAATAATAGCAATTCTCATAAAGTGGGTGGATGGCGCCCCCCCCCCCCCCCCCCCCCCTGAATGAACAATTCCAAATTTTCGATTTTTTTCCTTTCTAGGTACTTCAAGTCCTATAAATAAATAAATAAATTGGGTGGCGCAACAGCTCATGGAGAACCAGGGCCTAGTCACTTACAACTCACAACCATTCCTGTGTGCGTGTTTGTTGGCAGGAATGGAGGGGACCTACAGTTTTTTGCCGAGTCCGAACGGCTAAATGAGAAGCACTTTTTCATGACAAGTATACTCTTGGAGGATTTGTCAGTTCCTCGCAAGAGGCAGTACCTCGAATAAAACATTACTGTTTTTAGGTGGCACGGCTGGGAATCGAACCCACACCTTCGGCATGACAGTCCTACGCACTAACCATCAAGCCACGAGGTACTACACTTCAAGTCCTACCGACTTACCAATTTTCATCGTTCTACAACAATCGGAAGTGCTCCATATAACTTATAGGTAAGAATTTTTAAGAATGTGGGTGGATGCCACGCCCCCTGAATGCAAAATTCCAATTTTTCAATTTTTTCTTTCTAAGTACTTTAAGTCCTACCGACCTACCAATTTTCATCATTCTACAACAATCGCAAGTGCTTCATATAATTTATAAGAATTTTTGAGAATGTAAGTGGATGCCACGCCCCCTGAACTGAAACTTCCAATTTTTCGATTTTTTTTCTTCTAAGTACTTCAAGGCCTACCGACCAACCAATTTGCATCGTTCTACAACAATCGGAAGTGCTCCATATAATTTATAAGAATTTTTAAGAATGTGGGTGGATACCACGCCCCCTGAATGCAAAATTCCAATTGTTTTCTTTCTATGTACCTTAAGCCCTACCGACCTACCAATTTTCATCGTTCTACAACAATCGGAAGTGCTCCATATAATCTATAAGAATTTTTAAGAATGTGGGTGGATGCCACGCCCCCTGTATGGAAAATTCCAATTTTTCAATTTTTTCCTTTCTAAGTACTTCAAACTCTATCAACTTACCAATTTTCATTGTTCTACAACAGTCGGAAAGGCTCCATATAATTTATAGAATATTTAAGAAAGTGGGTGGATGCCACGCCCCCTGAATAGAAAATTGCAGATTTTCGATTTTTTCCTTTGTATGTACCGCAAGGCCTACCGTTGGCCGAAATTTCACGTTTCTACGATGTCGGGAAGTGCTCCATAATTTTGATGATCTGTCAGTGAGTCAGTCAGTCAGTGAGTCAGTCAGTTACGGTTTTTGCGATTTTTGAAGTCCTATATCTCGGGAATTACTAATGCTGACTAGTTGAAATTTGGTAAGCCACCTGTGTTTGATCAGTTCAGCAAATACTGCGAATTTGAAGTTTCTGACTTTATTGGTACTGAAGTTAGAGGGGGGTTGAAAATCGCCTGAGTTTGTTCCTGTAAAAAGGGTGTAGTGCCGCGAACTTGGCTGGGCACTACCGTGCCCTTTGATAACTCTTCCATACAAAACTTTCTTCCACGCTCACTTTTAAGGGGCGTTTTAAAAAAATCATTTTTTTTGGCTATTATTTTTTTTTTTGAAAACTAAATAAATTTTCTTAATAACGGGCTTAGAATAAAAATGGATGCAAAAAGTTTACCCCACCCACTTTGGAGGGCGTTTTTGATAAAATTTCTTGTTTTTAACCGTTTTCAAAAATAGATATTCTTAAACTTACAAGGAAATAAATGTATAGAATATGCTTTTTTTTTTAAATTAGGTCATACAATGTTTTCTTACCACGCCCACTTTTTAGAGGTGGATTGGAAAAAACTAATACCGATTAAAACTAAAAAATTTAAACAATCTAATTCGTAAGTGACAGTCTTTTAAGTGGACCAACTGGCATACTTATATAAATATTCGATATCATAGAAAAGCATTTGGAAAAAGCTCCTAAATTGATTTGGAAATAACGCTAAAAGAAGAATGAACATTTTGGATAATATTTCCTTATTCCGCTTTCTTTTATAAAATGAAACAATACAAGGAAAACTGACTAAAATCATATCAAATAGCTAAGAAACTGGCCTTAACCACTTATCTCAGTATCAAAATCTCTGATTTTACAAAAGTGGTTGGACTTGTGGCAGCAATTCTAATAAAGTGGGAAGATGCCACGCCCCTTAATGGAAAATTCCAATTTTTGAATTTTCTTTTCTTTCTAAGTAGTAGAAGCCCCACCGATCTACCAATTTTCATTATTCTACAACAATCGGAAGTACTCCATATAATTTATAAGAATTTTTAAGAAAGTTGGTGGCGCCCCCTGAGTAGAAAATTGGAGCTTTTCGATTTTTTCCTTTGTATGCACCACAAGGCCTACCGTTGTGCGAAATTTCAAGTTTCTAAGATGTCGTGAAGTGCTCCATAATTTTGCTGATCTGTCAGTGAGTCAGTTAGTGAGTCAGTCAGTGAGTCAATCAGTGAGTCAGTCAGTTACGATTTTTGAAGTCCTATATCTTGGAAATTACTAATGCTAAAGGGTTGAAATTTGGTGAGCACCTGTGTTTGATTAGCTCAGCAAATAATCTGAATTTGAAGGTTCTGACTTTATCGATAGTGAAGTTATAGGGGGCTTTAAAATCGCTTGAGTTTGTTCCTGTAATATGGGTGTAGTTCCGCGAACTTGGCTGGGTACCACCGTGCCCTTTGATTTCATATACCATTTATGGAAACTGCTTAAAGTACACTTTGCCGAAAATGCAATCTAAAGAGCGCATTTTCTAGCTTTTAAAACAAGACAAAGCTGGTTCAACCAGTAGTTTTGTAAATGTTTGGACAAAAGCTATCGGTTCCGGTTGGCACTCTCTTTAGGAAATCTTACGGTGGCCTCCCAGACTATAACTATATAAAACTCTTCCAATCGGGTTGCAAATTTTCTTCTGTTCAATTTCGACGTTTTATTTTCGTATTCATAAGTGTTTGAGGTTTGAATCTATTATTTCTTCTTGAGTGGACTCTAACTTGAAATCGGGAAGCAAAATAATTTCACTTCTCAGATCCGTACTTTTTGTGCCAATGTAATATAGAAGAAGAAGAGTTGTTTTAGATTCAGAGCAGAGGTCCAGTCTCCAGTCTCTACTTACAACCCTACTAGAGGGCACCAACAAAAAAAAATCCGGTACTGGATACTGATGACTTGAATTGAATTGCTGAATTTCAATTAGATTCAATGCAATCGTTTTGCTACACTTGTAGCAATTCACAAAAGGTTAATATTTGAGTGGTACACTCTTCACTGGCATTGGCATAAGATAAGAACAATTTGTAAGTAGATATGTATTGATTTTCTTATAGGTACTTGCAACATAGGCTAGCACTAAAGGTCCTAAAGGTCAAGAGAATAATTTAATCATATTCTCGAACTCGAGCTTTATTTTTCAAATAGCAGTAGGAAATACATTTTAATGGAGTGGGCGGTAGCACTATATCCTTATAGCTTTTGACTCGTTCAGCTGTATGTTTATGTAGGTATAATATTTGTGCATGTCCTTCTTTCAATTTCAATTTTTGGGATTAAGTAATTAACACAAAGTCATTTGGAAAATATTCGCCCATTTCCGTTCCACTTAGCACTTAGGGACTCGAGAACTGAAGCAAATTTCAAATATGTAATAATAATAATAAAAAAATAAAAATATAAAGCAAACAGAAAGGAGAACAGAAAAATGAAAAAGAAAATAAAAAACAATTTTGACCTAATTTCCTTTTGCAGGCTGGTTTCACAGAACAAAAGTTCTCATGGAACACAATCGGTTGGTTGAGTCCAAGGCAAACACTATGCACAGTGCACATGCTGGTAGGACACACTCAAAGTCATCCCTGGAAATTGAAATTGTTCTGTTTTCTGCATCATGCAAACAAAAAAAAAAAACGTCATTCGTGTTCTCTTGGCTTTTCTTAATAGTACTGTGCAAAAATTATGAAAAAAAAGTAGGGATGTATGTATTTTTTAGACTTTGTCGATTTAATTATGACCATAGCATACATACATAGAAATTTGTTGATGGCGGAATTTAATTAAAAAATGTCTAAATATATAAATAGATCTATAGGTATACCTTAGCTATACACTGGCTATTCCATGTAATTGCAAATAAGAAATATTTACCTTTATTCTAATTGAAAGAGATTTACTTTCGTTTTGTGTAAATGTTTTAAAAAAAAATTTTAAATATGGAATTCAAGAAATGTAGGTACATTTCATAATCTATTAAACAAATAGTCCAGGCGACAGGATGATAAGCGTCTTATACAGGGACAGTTTAGTTGCTCGACAGAGGGCTTTGCTTCTCAATTGTCTTCTTAGGCCAAAGAAACAGCAATTGGATAGAGTAATCCTTCGTTTGATCTCAGCATTGGTATCGTTCGCTGAGTTTATAGCAGATCCTAGGTAGACAAAGTCTCTGACCAACCTCAAAATTATAGCTGTTTATAGTGACGTTCTGTCCGAGACGCCGATATTGGGTGTCCTTTCTTGTTGACAGCATATATTTCGTTTTGCTTTCATTCACCGTTAACCCCATCTTCTTGGCTTCCTTCTCAATACATCACGTTTTGTTCGTCCGTTTATTTCAATGTCATGTCACCATAAGCGAGTAGTTGAACGGACTTTTGAAAGATTATGACTCTAGTGTTGACGTGAGAGTTTTGCACTATTCTTTCAAGAACGATGATGAAGAAGTCACATGACATGAAAGGTTTCTTTGCCTACCTTGATGGAGCAGCGTGCATTCTCCATCGTCATCCTGTATAAACGGACGAGTTTGGGAGGATGGCAAAACTAAACATTGCTCTTTATAGCTCGTGTCTAAAGACGCTGTCATACACGGCCTTAAAATCGATGAAAAGGTGATGGGTATAGATTTGAAACTCCTGGGTTTTTCCTAGATCTGCCGGAGTACGAATATTTGGTCGATGGTGGACTTCCCTGGCCTAAAGCCACACTGATTTGGACCTATCAGGTTGTTGACGAATGGCTTCAGAAGCTCATAAAGTACGGCAGAGAAGATCTTGTATGTGATGTGATGCTTTTTATTCGAGGCTGAGGTAGGCTCGTCGTAGTCCAGGGTTTTCCCGATGAAAAGCAGATAAAACCCGGGTTAAGAAGGAAAGAACTCAGGCTAAACACTTGCCTTATAATATTTTATCTTTATTAATTAGAAGAAGAACTTTACAATATTACAATTTTAGTTCTTTTTGTTTTAAGATTACTAACATGGTATTTCATATAAATCTTACAATTTCGGTTTGTCTTATGATAACTAACACACTAACATATAAATCAAGGCTCGGTTTTGTAGAGCTACAGGAATAGACTATGCCCACAAAATCCTCTTAGAAGAAGCGAACCGGGGATTAAACGGTAGGAATCTGATTCCAGCCCAAGGCTAGTCCAAGGGAGAACAGCGGGTATAGCACTGAACCAACTCCGAAGAGCAAGCAAGGAGAACAACGGTAGGAATCTGATTCCAGCCCCAAGAATAGTCCAAGGGAGAACAGCGGGTATAGCACTGAACCAACTCCAAAGAGCAAGCAGGGAGAACAACGGTAGGAGTCTGATTCCAGCCCAAGGATAGTCTGAGGGAGAACAGGGGGTATAGCCCTGAACCAACTCGAAGGAGCAAGCAGGGAAAACAACGGTAGGAATCTGATTCCAGCCCAAGCCTACTCCAGAGAGAACAACGGGTTTTAAACGGCAGATACCAAAAAAATTTTCTTTAAATGATACACGGATGCACCAAGTAAAGGACCTAAAGCTTATCAAAGTTGCTAGAAACGATGAACCGCTGGAAACTTAACTCTCCTAAAGTTCGAAATTATTAAAAAATAATTAGGAATTAATTCGAGGTAACAAGCTTCGACTTTTCCGGAAATTCGTACCTCCTTATTATGAATTTTGTGTCACAAGACAGTGTGAATTGTAAGGAGGTCAAATGTAAAATTGTATAGCGTCGACAGCACCGAACAGTTGTTGTTGCTTATCAGAGTGTATACAATGGTATTCTGTGTGCTGTGGTTGTTGATCATTCAATTGGTGGTGGCAGGCGTATGTTATGCTTATATAGGGTGCTGGTAGTTGATGTTGATGGCTGATAACTGGTCTATGGCGGTTTAATGGTGATGTAGGGTGCTGATAGCTGATGTTGCTGGTGGCAGGTGTATTAATAAATGGACGGTGACGGATCAGTGATTAATTGTTGAACGCTTGGTTTGGCGGGGGAAGTGAAAAGTGTAACACTTCGTTACAGTAATATTATGAAGACTGATGCCTCTGTAGTTGGTGCAGTCCACAGGATAGCCTTTCTTGAGGCTCGAGCAAACAATGCTGAGGTTCCTTTAATCGGGCATGCTTTCCTCCAAGCATGTTTTGCAGATTAGCTGGTGCATACTCCTAACCAATTTATCGCCAGCCGCTTTGAATAGGTCAGCCGCAAGGCCATCACCTCCAGCATCTTTACTTCGCCGAGATCGGGTGGACGGAATTGTTGGCCTACGACGACGCGTCGGTCGTCCAGGTTGAATGATGCAATCAGCATGGTAGCGGGATTCAGTTCGTCATCACCGTTGTACAATTTGAAGAAATGACTTTTCCATATCCTCAGCACCGACTGCGATGCTACAACGATGTTCCCCTGATCATCCTTGCAGGCTTCGGTTCGGGCCCTGTAACCCTGGGTAGTTCTTTTTACTTTTTGGTAAAGCGTCCGAACTTCATTCCTGCAATGGCATCGATCTAATTCCTTGATCGTGCACTTCTCATGGTCTTTCGTTTTCCTTTTTAGAAGCTTGTGTTCCTCTCTCCTCTTCTGCTCGTAGAGCTCGCGAACAGCTCTGGTCCTAATATGCAGCACACGCCACTTTGTATGCCTGTTGTTTGGCTGCATGCACTTGCCAGCATTCTTCGTTGAACCAGGGGTTTCGCTGTGGTGTTCGTGCGTGGTCCAGCACGTTAGAAGTGGCATCTCTGATGGCTTCATGGCAATTATTCCACAGGTTCTCTATACTTGCAGTTGTTGGCATAGGACTAATTTGGAGGCTGCGAGAGACTCGATCGGAAAAAGCCCTAGCAATTTCTTGCGAGTGTAGCCATCCGACGCACGTTAAATTTCCTCACAGTATTTCCCTGTTTTGGCTTTGGTCTGGATATCCGTGGCATAATCTTGGCTACAACGATGTAGTGGCCCAAGTCAACGTTGGCTCCTTGGAGCGTTCGGACATCCTTGATACTGGAGTGCCTTGCTTCGATCGCAATGTGGTCAATCTGGTTAGCGGTTGATTGACCAGGAATTCGCCATGTCCCCTCGTGTATATCGAGATGCGGGAACTGCGAACTAGCTACCACAATGTTTCGCCCCGCGGCAAAGTCGATTAGCCTGAGTCCGTTACCGGAGGTGGTGTCGTGCAGGCTATATCTTCCGCTTGTGCCAACAAAGACGTCTTCCCTTCTTAGCTTGGCATTAAAATCATCCAAGACAATTTTAATGTCATAGCTAGGGCATTGCTCATATGTCTTGTCCGGGAGCTCGTAGAACTCATCCTTGGTGTTGTCATCCTTCCCCTCTGTGGGGGCATGCGCACATATGAGGCTAATGCTGGCGAATTAAACCTCTATGCAAATTGTCGTGAGGCGCTCGTGTACATTGTTGAAACTCAAGACTTCTTGCCTAAGTCTGCCTCTAACGACGAATCCACATCCAAAGAGACGCTGCCCTTGTGGTCAGTAACAGTCACCGTAGTAGATGACGTGGTCTTTCAGTTTTCTTTTGCCCGGCCCATCCCAAAACGCATTTCTTGGATGGCGGTGATTTCTGCTTTTTAGCAGTCTAGAGCCTCCGCTAAATGTTCGGCTGCACGTGATCTAAAGAGAGACAGAACAGTCCACGTGCAGAAGTTCGTTGTCCTTATTTCGTTTGCTTAGTTCGTCAACAGTAAATCCGTCCGTATCCGAGGCTTGCTTGCTTCGCAACTATATAGCTTTACGTGGTCGGGAAGTCACCCTGACGGCACAACCCCCAACCTGGAGGACCAGTTCCTTACAATGTAACTCCAAGGGCGGGGAGCCGGATTAACCGCTCGTTAAAGGCCTGAGCTCCGAATATGTCGTAGTAGCCCGTATGAGCTGTTCAATAAGTAGTTCAACCTAACTGGAACTGTAGACGCTACCGTTGACTCCATTTGGAGAACTCCTCCCCTGCCGCCTGGATAAAGGAGAAGTACCTTAGTGGGAACAGTCCTCCCCTCTCTCTCGGTTGCTGCCTCCTAGAACCGTCCCTGGGATTGTAACCCCATCTTCAGTTAAAGGTACAAGGCAGCCGATGTTCACCACGAGGAGGTGAGAGTAGGAGTTGATAGACAGAGGTTCGCCTTAAAAAAAAAAAACTTGTGGATGGTTGTGTCCTCTTGAATGCACCGTGTCATTGAATAAATATACATAAATAGAAGTGACACGACCGCATTACTCAAAGCGATACTAGAAGGTGTTGGCCAATAGAAACAAATAAATAGAAATTATGAAACTTTTGCGTACGCAAACCAATTCTCAAAGGGATATTTATTTATTTAATATTTCCTTTATTACTGGTTTCCATGACAATTATGGGTCAATTTACTATTTTGTATTTAAATTTTGTTTGCAATTTGTGTTATAAGGTATGGTAGTATTGGTTTGGTTTGTTTTTTTTGTTGCCATGACTATGATTTTTCAAGCTAAGCAGAAGATTTTATTTTTCTTATTGAAATATAGAACAAAATAATTTGAGGATAGTCTTATTATTATTTCATAATGTGTTTAGATAAAAAAAAAATATATGCGGAAAGCTTAGAGACTTGTTGATTTTGATTATTTATGTATTAGGGTGGAGGGTTCATTTTCATTTAGTTTCTTGTATAATTTCTGTGAAAAATAGTTCTTGCTCTCAGATTTTAATTTAGGGATGTAGCTACATATGTACTGTACATACATATTTACTGGCCCAGTAGAGTAAGTCATATTTTAAACAAGACAAACACTTTGTTTTTGAAATCGTTTGGTCACTTTCCGGAAGCTAAAGTGCGTGGCTTCAACCATGAGAAGTGCAACAGGTCCATTGCTAGGACATTAATTATAACATCTTGCTCAGAAGCTCTGATCAGAGATCAGAAATAAAACTCAACCTTTTGAAAGGTTCTTCAATAACTCTCATTTGTTGTCATTTTCAATAAAAATCACTCTTTAACCTTTATTCTAAAAAAGAAATTTTTTCGGTCAAGCTCTGAGAGAAACTTTTATTTTGATTTTTTTTCTGTTTCGGTCAACCAGTGAGATTTATCACTGAGAGAAAAAAATAAATCTCATCTGCAAATTGATCATTGAGAATCTCTGTTAGTATGAATGTTTAAATTTGGTAGGGCTTACATGGAGAAATGCATTTAATTAGGCTATTTAGTCATCGGTGAATACCTACTCATGGATAATGAGCAGAGTTGTAATAATCTATTTTTTGAAATGCATTTTGGCTTGCATTAATTATTAAAGAAAAACAATTAATGAATTGTGAAAATATTTTGCAGTAAAAAAAATGTTAATGTTAACTCAAAACTTTGTTGCATTGAAATGTTAATGTAGAATAAAAATGTTTTGCATTAAAAAAAAAATGTTAATGTAGGCCAAAAATTGCTTGCATTAAAAAAAAGGTTAATGCTAAATCGAAAATTTGTTGCATTAAAAAAAATGTAAGAATATTTTTTGTTAAAATCGTTAAACTACGTCCATAATATTTAAGGGCATGATACGTGGTAATGATGGGTAGGACACGAATTTCAAATGAGTTTGTATTTGATAGGACGTAGATTCACATGAACACGATTTTTGACAGGTGTTAAAATGTCAACATCAAAATTTTGAAAAACCGAGTATGCCAATCGATTAAGAAGGGGGGTATTACCTAGTGTTCCCGCCAACGCTGTGGGACCACTAGAACACATTTTATTCGATAGGTTAAAAACCAACATCAACATTTTGAAAAACCGTGTATGCCAATCGATTTAGAAGGTGGGTATTACCTAGTGTTCCCGCCAACGCTGAGGGACCACGAGAACACATTTTATTTGACAGGTGTTAAAATATCAACCTCCAAATTTTTAAAAACCGAGTATGCATAGGTTATACGCCCCTTCTAAATCCATTGGCATACTCGGTTTTTCAAAAAAAAAAAATTATTTTATTTTATTGACATGTTTTTTCAATGCAAACAATTTTTTATACTGCATTCTAATTCTATTTTTTTAATGCAGAAAATTTTTGATCCGCACATTTTCACATTGCATTAAAATTTTATTTTTAATAAAAAATGCATTTTTTTCATTGAAATTTTACCAAATCTGATTATGAGTGATTTTATGCAATAAATCGTAAATACCATTTTTGATTTATTTTCAGCGAAAAAGGTTAAAGGTTGACCTTTTCCATTTATTTTTTCGCAAAAAACTCAAGCATTGAGAGATATTTCTAAGAATTAAAAATAAATCTCAACCGATAACCTAAATTTTAATTTTTTTTAAATAAATGTCAAACCAAAACCGAAATCTTTTTAATGGAATGTAGTTACTCTCAGAGAGAAACCAATTGAAAATAAAGGTTGACAGTTATTTCTGATCTCTGGCTCTGATTGATGTTTTTAACGTCATAATCTTTCTCCTCTGTGGAAGCATCCACGCATATTAAGCTTAAGTTAGTGAATTAAGACCTGAAGTGATTTGTCATGAAGCTTCGACAGATCCACACCTAGATAGACGTTGTTTTTGGTCTTGATAACAGTCGATAAATTGTGTTCAAAAATCAGTCTTTGTTGCAAAAATCATAACACTTAAGGATATCCTATTTGTTTCTGCTTAGATAAAAATTTTGTTAAAAAAACACTCATGCAACTTAACATCATAATTTAAAATGGCTAGTGCATTGGGATCTGTCACGCTGGAAGACTTGCAATCGAATATTAGCTTATTTCACCCACCATTTTCGAGGGATTATATCAATTATATCCGGCTACAGTCAGCAGAAAATAGTAGGCGTTGTCCATTCATGCCAATGGCAGCCCACAATACGGACACTGTATATGTATAGGCCAGGAAACCACTAGAACCTCCTTTTTTACGCAGAGGTTGTACTAAAGACCATGAAGAAACGAGGACTCTTCTTGATTCTAGTTAATGGTTCTATAGTTGATTTTTTATTGCCATAGAAAACTATGAATTTTTTTGATTCCAATTCGTAATTAGTTGAGTAGAGTCATCCATAACGTGAGAAGCGCAGTATCGCAGAAAATAGAATTACATAGGTACTCATCCCAGTATACATATAAAAATTACCAATTTTCAATACTTCTCCTTTCAAGCTTTTTCTTCTTCCTCAAAAATTAATTAAAATTAATTAATAAGAGCTTTTTACTGTACAGAATTTTTGTTCATCATTCATCATTCATTGGGTAAAATAGGTAATGAGCTGGTTTGTGCACGTTTTTCTAGTATCTGTTGCTCCTACGAAAAAAAATGGTACAATATTTTTTGTGTAGAATTTTATGAGCAATAATATAAATTCATTAATTAACCTACAGAGTTTGTTAATAGCTCATTTTTAAGATAATTTTTACTGTCTAAATGTTATTCTGTCATTATTTTGTTGTAAAATAAAATTCGATCGAGCTGTTGAATAAAAACCAAATCACTTTCTTTTCCAAGATGACGGCCTTCTCCTTACCCCGGGCAGGCAACCCACAAACTTGGTTTTATATTGAGGAGATAAGCCAAACACATAATTCGTACAAAACATTTTGCCCATCGATTAATGAAATTTTAGTACATTTTTTGACAAAATTAGCTTCACCATGAAGTTCTTGACCGATTTTCTCTGAATCTATTAATTGTATGAAAAAAGTATGTTAATCTTTTTTGTTTAAGATTATATAAGCTTCAATTTTTACCTTCACATTTTTTTCAAAAAAAAAAACTGCTAGTTTTCGTGAAATAAGGAAACAACTGAATTTACCCCCCCTAAAAAATTAAGCCCCAGCCCAAATCTACGGAACTTTTTAGGAAATGCTGAAGACGTCAAAACAAAGCTCTCCACCGAATTTCAGCTTTGACGGAATTTTTTCGATGTTTTGCCATTTGTTTGTCTAATTTTCCTGGGCTATTCCTTTTTCTCTCTAAGAAATCCTTAATTAAAATGTATGAATTTAGCGTACCTTCATACTAACTGGTTTAAGACGAAAGCTAACAACTAATTAATGAATTTCTCAAAGATGAATGAAGGTATTTGGAAGATTCAAAAAGAATTTCGAAGCAAAATGTTCATACTTTAGAATGACAATAAAAATTAATTCGAAAAAAAAATGACCGCGAGTTTTTTTTTAAACAATTTGCATCAAAACGCATTCCTTTTTTATTTTTAGATTTTAATATCTTAAAAACGTGACGTGCTAGAGCAATTTCTAGGCCAGATTCGAAAACAGCGCATCAAAAACAACCAAAAAAGTATATCTTGGTTCATTTTAAAGACAAAAATTCAAATGTTGTCACGCAAAGTAGGTAGTAAATTAGTGTTTTCTAGTGGATTTTCGGAAACAGTAAGAACACGTCAATTTTCAACTAGCGCTTGAGTCCAAATGAGTTGCCGCAGAACAAAAACCTAAAACAGAGATTTTTTGGAAATTGTTTATGCTTTCAATTGCTCTCTGATGTAATTCACGAATAATGGATAGTTTTCAAGCCATAAGTAAAAACCTCCCAAAAAATCCACTTTTGTATCATTTTTTGCATTTTTGTCCACGTTGCGTCACGAAATTGTGTTCGAAAACCTCAGATTCCGATTCAGCAACCCCGAAACCATAAAGCAGGGAACAAACCAAAACTACCCCACAATTTGCATGCTAAAAACACAATATGACTGGACTAAATCGCAATGTAACGAAAGCGATGGATTTTGAACGATAAATTGTAATATAGGTAGTACAAGAATATAGTCTGTTATCTCTTTTTTTCAGTTCCTCGATTTTCGATTCATTCGATATCAAAACGCACGTACCAGACCCCTATATTCATATTTTGGTGATGCATCCACAGCCAAACTAGCTGTTACTACCTATAAGCGCTCAAAGTAAATGCCGGTAATGTTTTTTATTTTTAGTTCTTATACTTACATCTTAACATCTACTTAATTATTTATTCAAAAGCCTTGATAGACCTTAAACTTCAATGTGTAGGTATATTTAAAATAGCTTTTTATGACCTTAAGTCCAAAAAATGGCGTTTCGTCCGGCTTACTCACTTGGACTAATCAGTGACATAGAGCGGGCCTTTGTCATACGCAATTTGTATTAAGTTCAGTTTAACTTTCTGGCAAAAACCACTGTTAACTATATCTAACAAGAATAGAGTTCCTAATCATTAAGCTGGAAGTTTTTTTGTCCGGGGCCGGGCATAGCTCCTATAAGGTTTTTTTGTATACTATATATACTATAGAAATTCTATATAGTACTACTGAAATAAATCAGCCAAGTAGAAGACTAAGCATTAAGGATTGGACTTGTTGAATTATTTTTTTCAGTAGTATATAGAATTTGTATTATGTATACAAAAACCTTCTTATCTTTAAAATATTCATCATAAAATCGAACGATTTTCTAAAAATTAATAAAAAGTTTTTGGCGTTTGGAAATTCTGTGTACCAACCTATATTCTGCTTCCATGCCTATCTCAAAAAAGTGGTACTAGGTTAGGTTGAAGTGGCTGTCAGTCATGAAAACTGACACACTTAGACCATAAGTTGGCCCATTGTGATACCACAAGAATCTGGGAAGCCTTTTTCCCTACTCGATGAACCATTTGGAGCTTCTTATGAAGCGTAACAGACTACCTATGTCAACATTTACTAAATCACTAGGATCATTGAAGTAGAAATCTCCAAGTTGGAGTCTTCGCCTATGAGATAGAGCAGGACAAGTGCATAGAAGATGAGGAATCGATTCTACCTCTTCCTCGTCCATACAGCTTCTGCAAAAATCGTTAGAGAATACGCCAAGACGCGTTGCGTGCTTGCCTATAAGACAGTGTCCGGTTATGACACCGATCATGGAGCTAATGTGCAATCTGCTTAGAGATAGAGTGGTACTAGAATATAGCTTATTTTATCTCCTGTATATTAAAAACTTTATCCAAAAGATCAGATCAATTGAACTCAAGTTGAATACCTCAGCAATGCTATGCAGATTTCGTATCAAGAAAACCAGTACCTACATTTATTATTTATATACTAAGTTTGAAAAAAAGTTTAATTTGAAAAGGCAACAAAAATCATTCAAAACCACAAATTCTAAAGAAAATTAAAATTTCATATTAGAACACAACTAACACCCAAAGCAGACACTACAATCGTCCTGACACCCATCGTTTCCATAGCAATTCATAATAAACAAAAATAACAAACAATGCAATTATTGAAAAATTCCCTTTCGAATACACCAACTTTTTATAAATAAGGAAATTAATTTTATGTTATACACCAACCTCATCAAAATATTTAAAGCGAAGGCAGAGCTACTATAAAATTATGCGGACATTTTGCCGGGTGTCACCTTCTATTTATATTTATTCAATGACCGTGTCTACCCATTGAACATCACATGTGTTGTCCACCATTCTGAAAAGGGGATTTGAAAAACGTAAATGTAAACGATTCTCTCCGCTCCTATTTACTATTTTCGAAAGCTAGAAATTCCTTCTTTTATTACATTTCTTAATGAAGTCAGTTTTTCACTTTTGGGTGACTTTAAAAAAATTATCGTTAAGGATTGGTATAAAGTAAAGTTTGTGCGTTTTAAAATATTTCTGTAAATTCTCTTAATAGAAGAGAAAAATGGACTAAATAGACGTACAGGTACCCTCTGCTGTCCCGTTTAACCCTATGTGACTCTACATAACAGGATGAATGCAATCTAAAAGAGATAATGTATATGAACTATTAAATTTTTTAAAGAAAAATCCCCTTTGATAAAATGTGACAGTAGAAAAGGAAATCCAGGACAATCGAGTTTCGAACGTAAGTACCTTCATATATGTGTACAGACGTATGTAGAGTATATGCACAGCACAGCACTGTTATAACATTATAGACCAGTAGATACATAGATAGAAAACAAACGGATATAAAGTTTTTCTTGTTTTATTTTTCTAGTTCTTTCGTGCATAGAAATAAGGACTCTTATCGATGGTATGCTTTAGTGCTCCTGCTGCTATATAAAACAGTCCTTTGAAAAACAAACACATCTTGCAATACCTACTATAGATAATAGCTACGCTGAATGGTGCTGGGCTGCTGTGCTGTGATGGAAGTTCCTGACAATTTTGTTTGAATTTCTATTCAGTTCAATAGAAATAGATATTTATTTTCTATTTTCTCACGAATATACTATAAAATAGAGTAGGTACCTACCTATACCTATAAAAAAAAGTACCTCGACAGTTCATGTCCTAGTCGATTGGTAAAAAGAAGTATCTAGGTAGAATTTGATTATTGTATTTCTTTTTCTATACACAATCTCTTACGCCTCAATAAAGTTGTTGCAAGTATTTTTGGATATGAATAAGTGAATATCATAAGATAGGAGCACCATTATAGAAAATCGAATTGATTTTTTCTTCTATGATGGAAGATTTTTATTCTAGAAAAGGTGTGTTTACGTTCAATTTAGTAAAAGAAATTGGAATATGCATGCGTTATGTATATTATGGTGGTCGTAATAAGTTTTCTTTTTGTGGGTTATGTTAAATCGGTAAAATATGGTGACAGAATAATTCGCAGTGATCACACAAATCCACAAACTTCATCATATTCCAGAAAAACACCTATGAAGCAATTTTTAAACTTCTGCTTGATGCAACAAAAGTAAATTTGAGTTTGGCAATTTATTTGAATAAAAAATAACTATTATTTTGCTAATGGGTACCTAACCTACTTGCAGCCTGCTTTTAATTGAGTTTGTAGTTGTTTAACACACCCTCTTCAGTTAGTAGTTTTGGCAATAAAAAGAGCATTTTCAAGCTGACAAATGGGTGCAAAATGTGTAGGTTTGCAAAGAACCAAGAAGAATAACCCACAGTACTAAGAGTAAGCCCAGGATTTACCCTTGGACCAACCAGGCCCAGGCCCGGGGCATCATGACAAAAGGGGCCACAAAAGTATGTAAGCACAATGAAGCAACTGAATCTTTATTGCTCATATGAGCAAAATGGATAATAGATCTTCACAAGTCTTCAAATTCAGCAAACGGCAACGCTCAAGTATTTTCATATAAGATGGCCAGCCTTTTGAACGCTTCTTAACGTTTTTGGAGATGCATTCTCATACTGGATCCGGTATTGCTAATCAAGCATTAAAGTATCTGAGTGAACATAACATATCAATTTTAAAATGCAGAGGGAAAACATACGACAATGCTCCAAATATGTCCAGTCAGTATAAAGGGATGCAACAGCTAATTCTTCTGACAAATCCATATGCAGTCTATGTATTTTGTAGATCACACTCTTTAAATCTTGTTGGTCGCTGTGCTGTGGATTGCTGTCTTATCGCAGTTGATTTTTTTTTGTCGTACAATCGCTATACAATTTTTTTTTCTGCATCAACTAAATAAATAAATTGGGTGGCGCAACAGCTCGTGGGGAACCAGGGCCTAATGGAGGATAAAACATTTCTGTTTTTTAGGTGGCACGGCTGGGAATCGAACCCAGACCTTCAGCATGACAGTCCTACGCACTAACCATCAAGCCACGAGGTACTACCTTTCCGCATCAACTAGTATATGGCAAACGTTAAAATCTGCTCTTCAAAATGATAATGTGATAAAATCACTCTCAGATACACGATGGGAAGCTCATGCTGCAGCTACTTTTGCGATCATTAAATCATATAGTAAATTTATTAGATACTTTAAAAGACATTTCTGAAGATAATACACTAAAAGGAGATGCTAGGAGGGAAGCTGGTGATCTACTAAACAAAATGAATAAACTAGAATTTGCCTTAATGCTTGTGATTTGGAATGATATTTTACAACGTTTTCAAAAAGTCAGTAAAGTTTTGCAAAGCGAAGACGTAACACTACTGACGTGCGCGAATTTGTATAGATTATTGTCCGATCAACTGGAGAAAATGCGTGATCATTTCGACACTATTGAAATGCGCTCTAAAGAACTTCTACCTGATGGCAGCTACATGATTACACGAAAACGAATTCGCAAAAAAATGGCTAACGATGGTAATGCTCCCGATGTAGATTTAAGCCCGAAGGATAAGTTTCGAATAAACGATTTTTATATTTATAGATAGGTTAAGAATACAAATGGATTCCAGAGGCAAAATATATAAGGACATTTCTGAACGATTTGATTTTCTTTACACAAGAAATGAAAAAGTCAACGTTATAGCCTGTGCCCAGATTATCCGGAAGATTAAAATTCAGAACTTGCTGACGAGTTAATACAATTCCATCGTTATATTGTGATGCATAAAAATGGCAATCATTTTAAATTTTTCAATCAAGCTAATTTATATAAGATTATGTGGGAAGATAAAATTACATCAGCGTTTCCGAACGTACACACGGCATTACGTTTATTTTTAAGTCTGATGGTGAGAAATTGTTCTGCGGAAAGATCATTTAGTCAATTAAAACGCTTAAAAAGTCCTTGTCGAACAATGATAACGCAGGAAAGACTTGATGCACTATCTCTGCTCTGTATTGAGAGTGATTTGCTTCATGAAATAGATTTCGATGAACTTATAAAAGACTTCGCTGCTAAAAAAAACAAGAAAACAATATTGCAAAAATTAAGTAAAAAATCTATAAAAAAAAGTCGTATAGATATGTATGTACAACATATTCTTGTAACTATCATTATAAATAAAATTAATTTTTGTTTTATGGAATTCGTTGTAATTTGTTTTCTTAAGTATTTAATTTTGTATGTAGTAAACCATACAATAAAAGAGAATATATGCAAAGGGGGCACCATTTACTCTTCAGGCCTAGGGCCCAAAAAAGCTTAATCCGGCGGCGCTAAGAGTGCATACAAAATGGAAGACCAGACTGTCATAAGCCCGTACTAATACCTCTGTAAGGGTTTATGACATATATATATACATATAAAAACCTTTTCAAAAGTTTGTGTTTTTGAAAACTATTCATATATCCTTTCGCCAGTAATAATCAACAATTGACTAGTTTGGTTAAATGTCCTTTTTTCTTTGTAGCAGGCGAATATTGACAGGTGGAGTTAAACTTCTGTTAATCTCCTGATAAAACTTGCGGGCAAAGTGCGAGGAGATATCATCATAATAAGAGAGCAGTACACCAACAAGGACGAACAAAAGTGAGTCTTTGATTTGCTAGGAACCGTCACTTTCTGGGTCACATGGAGAAATATTACTTAATAGAAGTTGCTTTGCGTGTATAAAATTCAAAACCATAACCATAATCAGTACCTATCTAAGCCTAAATGACCCAATAGCCAAATTCCGACAAAAACTTGACGATCTAGAAGATTTCATTTGTGAAATTGGAGGGAAAATCATAGTCGCCGGATATTTCAATGCTAGAAGCTTAGAGTGGGGCAAGACAACCACGGACTCTCGAAGAGGGCAGATACTTGAAATGGCAGCAAGACGTTGGCTAAATTTAGCAAACATAGAAGACGCCTCCACCTTTAAAAAACCAGGACATATAGGTACTATGCCTGCTATGCTATAAACATCAGCGAAAAACAGAAGTGGGAAGAACGACCTCTGTAGGCCAGGAAAAATGGGTTCCGAGGTTGAAAAAATTAATTCATGAAATATTAAAATTGGAATCGACGCAGAATCGCAACTTCTATAACATATCCAAAGTCCCCCAAAATCCCCGCATTGGCTTTTTGTGTAGATGCATTTGAAGAGGTGCAGAAGGGGAGAATTTGGAATTTGCCCCTCCCCTTTAAAAAAAACACCCTTTCACCATGGATGTTTTTAGGGACTCTCTTGATTCTTAGCTCCTATGACAAATGAAACATTCATTCCAAGTTTCATTAACATACCGTTATTTTCAAAGGGTTTTCGGTAATATTTTACCTGTTGTACCTGAAAAAAAGTCATCATTACATAAAAAGGACTATAACTTCTTTTTGGGTGGTTGTATCATTTTGAATTTGGTTTCATTAGATTCAGCGTTAAGATCTACCCTTAAAGCATTTATCTATCATATGATCAGGTTTTACCCAAACAAATATTTTAGTTTGATAGACCTCCAAATTCTCCCCGTCTGCACCTCTTCAAATGCATCTACACAAAAAGCCAATGCGGGGATTTTGGGGGACTTTGGATATGTTATAGAGGTTGCAATTCTGCGTCGATTCCAATTTTAATATTTCATGAATTAATTTTTTCAAGGTTCCCTATACGATTTGTGCTATTTTTCCTGGTCTACTGGGGACTAGGATAAAAATCTTTATGCAGAGAAACTCAGAGTGCACCACACCATAGCAGATCTAAGTCAAGAAAAGATGACCCATATTGTCAACACGCTGTTCGCGGTGCATTTCATCAGATCACTTTCTGTCCTGATATCCCTGCAAGCCCACGACAAAAAAACATTCAGTGAAGAAGAGCGGAAGACTGCTGCCAACGTTCTGCAAAATAAAAGCTCCCGGATGAGACGGAATACAGAAAGAAGTTATAAGACAATTCACCCAATTCTGCCCACAACTTTTACTCAATATGTAATAACTGTTAGCAAAATTATGAACACCCAGACCCCCAATTCTAAACAGGTCAATGTGAATGCTAAAGACGATAGGAAAACTTCTTAATAAGCTATTCCAGCTACCCCTTGTCTGCTGAAAGACAATATGGATTCAGAAAAGGTCGCTCTATTAGACTAAGAGCCCACAGCAGATTTTGGGTGTGAACGATAGCAAAAAAAAGAAGTATAGGCGTCGATAGCTTCATTAAAGGCTATTCAAAAAATCAAAGTCTTGCAGTCCACAACTGGGGCCTTTGCGAGTAACAGTGCATCGAAAAAAAATATGAATGCAACTTCGAGGATAATCGTGTTAGCCGAAATTGTTTTTCACCCCTCCCTAGATAAGCTCCGCGGATCCCATATCACGGAATCTGAGATCATTTGAGTGTTAAATTCGCCCTGCCAGACTGTTTAAAAAAACCGTTTTTCACTTTGAATTTCGAATTTTTTAAACGGTCTGGTAGACCCAACTATACACTCAAATGGTCTCAGGTTCCGTTATATGTGATCCGAGGAGCTTATCTAGGGAGGAGTGAAAACCAATTTCGGCTAACACGATTATCTTTGAAGTTGCATTCATATTTTTTTTTCGATTCACTGTTACTCGCAAAGGCCGCAGTTGTGGACTGCAAGACTTTGATTTTTTTAATAGCCTTTAATGAAGCTTTCGACGCCTATACTTCTTTTTTTGCTATCGTTCACACCCAAAATCTGCTGTGGGCTCTCAGTCTATATAGAAGGAGCAATAGAAGAAGTAGTTATGGCCACCGAAACCTCCCAATTTGACCAGAAAAATTGTTTTACTCGTAACTCTGGATCACTGGATCCGATTCGCATTCAACTAGCCAGATGGTCAGATATGTTGACTGCACTTAAAAAAAAGATTTTATATCTCAGAGTATGTTTTGTGGATGATGAAAGTTTACCTCAGAGACCACAAACAAATCTACCAAACAGAAGGACTCATGAAGTAAGGATATCACAGCTGGAGAAGCACAAAGATCTATCCTTGGACCAGACCTTTGGAATATTCCACGAAATTCTTTGTATGGAGATGCCTCAAGATTACTTCTTAGTCGAATATGACGTCCAGATGACGTCCGTCACCGTGATGATAACAGCGAGAGACACTGAACGCGCAGAAATAAAACTAAACCAAATTATGCGAAGAATAACTTTTTGGATGGGGAACAAGGGCTGTCTCTGGACTCTGGTTATTGAAAAAATTGAAACAACAGTTGTTTTGAGAAGTCATCGGCTGATGGATCATTTTGTATGCAACTCGCAATTTTGTCACCAACTGTGATTTTCTTACGTTTCGCTAGAAATACATGATGATAATTTCAAACGCTGAGTTCATCAACAGGCGTGGATTGTGAGAAAATTGATAGATTTGACAGAATTGCCAGCCAGTAGTAGTATTGCGTTAAGAATTTTTCACATAATCTTTCTTTGTCCGTTTAAGTGCCACCAATGCTGGATTTTGTACCATTGCACGATCATTTCAGATGTTAGTTTTGCAGATCTCCAACACGCAAAGTTGCTTGAAATGTTGCAAGTTGGTTCTTCATTACCTGAAGATTCAATGGAAACTTTAGAGCTGAATGAGCCATGCAACCGGCTTTCAATGATTTGTCCGCTATTTCATCAGAAATGGCGAATGCAAGCGTGATGTCAGATCTTGGCCGAATGGAATCTGAAATCACCAAAATAAGGAACGTTTCGTAACAGTTCCACTAGGTACATCGAGGAAGAATATGCCATCAATTCTGATGTCAACCGCCTCCACCAATGTGTCGTACACGTTCTTTTTCTTTCCGAACTGATTCTGTCCTCATCAAAGTCACGCTTGCGCTGCAATTTTCGGTAAAATGTATCGTGAATTAAGCGAGCCTCTTTGCAGATCTCATCATTCTTTTGAAGTTGGGGATTCGATGTTTTTCTTTGTTCTTGTATTTGTCCTACAAATTGAGTGCGTTCAATGAAAAACATGTCGAGATGATGATGGCAAACAATATACAAATATTTGAGTCGCAGGCGCAGAAATTGAAGCATTTGTGAGTGTCGTAAGCAAACAAATCCATCCGCTCACAGGCTTCTCGTGGCGCACCATCAACCGTCCACAGGTTCTCAAACAAGACACGACTCTGAGAGCGAAACGCCATCTGTTGGCAATCCCATCTTCGTGAAGGAAAAAATTAGAAAATAGTAAATTCCGTTGGGTTTGTCATTCTTTTGTTGCGGTAAAATTTACCACAACAAGTTTCACCTGCCTATTCTTTTTCCTTAACCATTTCTAGCCTTCTCTTTTTCCGTTGCAGCTCCAAAATGCTTGTAGAGTTAATAGATACCTGGCATCCATCAGCCAGAGACCTACTCTTAAAGTATTTTGGAAAAGTAACAAAAACAGGTTTCGATCGATTTGCGAATTGAGTGGAACAGTTGGTAATTTAACTAGAAAGTAGGTAAATTCAATATTTTGTGAGTAAAATGGGTTGTTAACGTGTTTTTAAATTCTTAAAACTTAATATTTTAAATAGTAGACCTATCGGAATTGACACGTGGAAAGAAAAGAAATGAGTAGATCTCAGGATAAAAAGAAATGTGTTCCTCTCTCACCTCGAGGTATTAGTTTTGGAGAGATTGCTTCGCGCTTCGAATAACTCGCGATTATTTTAGAGTAACTAGAAGAATGCGTAGAAAAAAACCTTTTCTCGATTTTAGTTCTTTTAAATTTTCTCGAAAAAGTTAGTTGTAAGGGTTCTGAACTCGGCCATTTGGATTTGGCAAGTTTTGGAAAGACATCCAACAACTTGCTGAATCATTGAATGTGTGCGTGAGAGTAAAGTTTCGATGAGATTCGACAACGGAGGAACAGAGGTTTTTGAGAAGAGCACGTAGCTTTCCAGAAAGCCGTGATCCCATGACTGAAGATCTCGAAAACGATTTGCTGGTTGTATGAATGTGTGAGAGACTAGAATGGCCGAGCTAGACAATAGGTTTTGCATGGAAAGCTCACTCTTTGGAGAACTTTACAGGCGATAAGTTTTGTTTTTGAAAGACGAGAAAAATTGAGAAAAGTGATTTTTTGAAAAAGTTTTTAAAAAAAGTTGTCGAGAAGTTTTGAAGAAAGAAAAATTTTGTGATTCGAGGGGTGAAGGAGTTTTGAGGAAACTGAGGAAGATTCGAGGTGATAGCAGGAAAGAGGCAGATAGGAGATCCGCAGACATATTGAAAAGATAAATAGAGTGTTCTGTATTATAATTTGGTTTTGTGTCAATTCTGATTTAATTCTAATTCTATCTCAGTTTTGTGGGACATGGTATTTGCTTGTAAACGACCCATTTGCATTTCCATCTTATTTGTTTTTTCATCGTAAGCCCTTTAAATTTTGTAATCTTTATTATACCTACGTATATATTAGGGTGGTCGTTAAAAAAGGTCATCCCGGATGGGCCCAAATCGGCTCTAAATAAAGAAAAAAAAAATTCCTATAGTTTTTTCAGATTTTTATTTTCATCCCCTATAGTCGCTGCGAAGAGAGTATCGCTTAGCTCATAAGATGGTCTATCGCTGTGTGAGACGTGACAAGAGGGTGAGGTTAGACGGTCTCGCAGAAAATGCGGAAAACGAAACGCTGCGAGAAGAGGAGATATGAGGGAATTGTACCAAATATCCAAGGAAGTTGTCGGGAAGAAAACCAACACCAATCATCCTGTAATGGATGTGGTTGGTACACTTTTGGTATCAATCGAGGATCAGCTGCGCAGGTGGAAGGATCACTTTTGTGCCTTGCTTAATGAGGATTCTGTCGAGCAGAGTGCTGAAGTGCCCCAGCTTAACGAGATGCGTAGATCATATAGGGCTATTGACATCGAACCCCCTACAGTACTGGAAATTCAATCTTCGATAAATCTTCTCAAAAACAACAAAGCAGCTGGACTTGACGGTATACCAGCAGAGTTCTTGAAAGCTGACCCTGTCAGAACGGCCAGTATTCTACACCCGTTGATACAAGCTGTGTGGGAAAACGAAATCTATCCCAGCGACTGGAAGGATGGTGTAATTGTAAAGTTGCCAAAGAAAGGTGATCTTAAGAATTGCAACAATTGGCGAGGTATTACAGTTTTGTCCGTTTTTTTCAAAATTAATGGCAACCATCATTCTGGAGCGGATAAAGGTTAGAATCGAGTCTACACTCAAGAGGCATCAAGCTGGTTTCCGCAGTGGGCGTTCTTGTGTCGACCATATCAACACTCTGCGTATCGTTCTTGAGCAGTCTGCGGAGTTTCAATCACCGCAATTCAATTACCTCATGTTCGTGGATTTTGAGAAGGCCTTTGACCGAGTCAACCGTGAATGTATATGCAGATCACTTCTTGGTAGAGGAATTCCCCCAAAAATTGTTGCCATTATAAGAGAGTCCTATAACAACGCAAGATGCTTTGTTTTACACAACGGGCAGCTATCCGAATCTTTCGAAGTGCGGCAGGGTGTGAGACAGGGAGATGTTCTATCGCCAATTCTCTTTCTACTGGCGATTGACGATGTTTTGACGGCCAGCGTTGGAACAGCAGAGAGGCAGGGCATTCAATGGAGACCGTTTGAAAGGCTTAGCCACTTAGACTATGCCGATGATATATGTCTCTTGGCAAATAACATCAGCGGGCTGAACGGGACGTGTCAAGCTCTGAAGGTAAAAGGAGATGCAAGTGGTCTTAAAATAAATAGCAAAAAGACAAAAATAATGCTCACAGGCCGCTCCACACATCAGCGTATTTTAATACAGGAGACGCCTGTTGAAGTGGTTGAACAATTTAACTACCTTGGAAGTATTGTTTCAGCAAATGGTGGTACTGATCTGGGAGTTCAAAGTAGAATAAATAAAGCTCGCTCAGCCTTCGGTTTTCCCTCCCAAATTTGGAAATCATGTCTAATCTCCTTGCACACAAAGTTGAGATTCTTCGAATCCAATGTCAAATCCGTGCTGTTATATGCTTGCGAAACCTGGAAAGTCACGACTACCATCTCAAAGAAATTGCAGGCTTTTGTGAACCGTTGTCTACGCCATATTCTAAAAATTCGCTGGCCACAAATTATATCAAACGAGGAATTGTGGCGCAGGACAAGTCAAGAGCGGCTGGACGTTGACATAAGAAAGCGTAAATGGCAATGGATTGGTCACACACTGAGGAAACCAAACGATGAAATTGCAAAACAGTCCTTTGAATGGAAGCCTCAGGGTGCACGGCGGGTTGGAAGACCAAGAACAACATGGAAATCAACAGTTCTAGCAGAAGCAGACTCCCAGAGAAAGACGTGGCCACAGTTAAAATATCTATCTGCAGACCGTGAAGGATGGAAACGATTTGTTGGCGCCCTATGCCCCAACCGGGGTTACAGGACTTGTAGGGGTAAATTAAATTCTCCCTTTTTTTGCATACTCTAAAAATCGCGTAAGATCTGCCAAAAGAATTCAGAGCATGTGGGTGGGAGCTAGACAAGAAAAAAATCCTATTGGAGGGGGGTAATATCTCCCCCCGCTTGGGCGGGAGGGGCAAAATGTAATAGAATATTTACATAAAATAGAAAAAAATGAATTAAAAACAACGGCAATACTGACAGTAGTGTTTTGTAGCTTTTTGGAAAGCCAGAAATCCATTCTTACGGCTTATTTTTAAATTAAGTTTTTTTTTGATGAACAGTTTCGGAAAAAAATTGTTTCAAACTCAACATTTTGAAGAAAAATTATTATTTTTTTTTAAATTATAGGTTTGAAAACAGATTTTGCTGAAATTGTTCATTCAAAGAACTTCATTTAATAATTAACTATTTAAATGGACTTCTGGCTTTCCAAAAAGCTAAAAAACATTACTGCAGGTGTTGCACAGTTTTTTAACTATTTTTTGTTCAGTTGAGTTGAGTTCATTTGAACTTTTAACTAGAATTATAATTTCTTTATTTAAAAAATTCCTGGCTTCCACATTAAGTGTAAGTACACCCTGAACTTATACTTAATCGAATTCGATTAATAAAATTCTTTAAATTACTGAACCCACCCCATTACAGAGCTGGGTGGCAGCACTTTATGTGTTGTCAGTTGTGCAAATTATTAAACGCACCCATCGTTTGACAGTTCGTCTTTCCTATCTCGTTGTCTTGTTGTGGCGCACGCATATTTGGTGCAATCGTTTTTCTTTTTTTATTTAGTTTACTTAATTATTTCGTTTGCTTGGATTTATTGAAATCCATCGAGTTTGCGGATTGAAGCTCCGCCACTTTAATATTAAAATTCGCGTTTAAGATAATTTCACAGCACCTTCCCATACCTCATCAAAAAGTATAGACTTTATACTTTATAGTAATAAATAATAACTTTTTAATTGTTTTACTAAAATGAGTGGAGTGATTTTTGAGAAAAAAAAGGATTTTTAATTTTAAAAAATGCACGGCAGATAGGTACCTAGCATTATTTTTGGTCTCATCAAAAAAGCTAATTTAACGAAAATTTATCCAATTATATATAAGCTGCTGCAGGCGAACAGACATACAAAATTCCGAGACCTACTTTTTACTTCTTCTCTTTTATATGTAGTTATGTAAAGTTTGATTAATAATTATTTATTATTAATAATTTTGAGCTCAATTTTTCTTGCGAAACCAAAACTTGCCCTTAAGTTCCTGAATCGCAAATTAAAATGTGTTTTTTTTCTTATACGAGTACGTATCTTCATTTGTATTAATTTGCATGTGCGTATGAATGCAAAGACTTCTTGAGTTGTCTGAGAAGACACCCTTTATATTACTTACGGCAGCTCTTAACCTACTGCATATGTGTATATGTGCATTAATACAATAGGAACATATTAGTTCAACGGTATAAGACTATGTAGGTAGACTCAAGTGGAAATTTCTTCTTTTTTACTGCAAAACTAGGCTTTGTTAAAACTATACTTCAACAAACTGTAAACTTAACCTATTTAGTACCACAAAAGATAACAAGTGGAATAGGATTTATATTCAACGAAGTATGACTAATTATTATGATTTTGTTTCCTTAGATAGGTAGGTATACGTTACGCCAATCATACTTTCTAAAGAGAATAAAATAATTAAATAATAAATAAGGGTATTCATGCAAACGCGTAAACTCGTCGTAATCGTTGTAAAGTTTTAAACTTCGTAAATCTGTCAAATTTTCCATACAAATTATGACAGAATTACGAAGTTTTAAACTTTACAACGATTACGACGAGTTTACGCTGTTGCATGAATACCCCTAATATACAATATACAACATACAATTATAATAAACTCAGATAGGTATGTATATTTATTTGAGTCAGTATAAAGGCTCCAGGATTTTATGCTATAGGTTTAAATTTGTCCTTTAACAACTGACGAAAGACGCATTTTTGAGTCATTACACCAAATGACTCTTGAATTGGTTGTATTTAAACTGACAAACACTGTTTGACAATGAAAGGCAACTTTGGAAGACAAGAGGAAATAGCTCAGTTGACAAACGAAATATCATTTTATCTTTGACTGACAGGGAAAATTTGTTGGCAAAGTGTTTTATCCTTATTTGTCAATAAAAGACACTTATTTGCAAGCAGATTAGATTCTATTTGAAAAAAAGGCTTTGAAATGAATTACCACAACATAGCTATCCATTTCGAAGAAGTTTATCTTCTTCGGAGCTAACATTAATCCCAGGCCCAGCAACGACATCTTAGTGGAGATCCGATGAGGAATTACCCTAGCAATTCGGTGCTTCTTCGGTTTAGCCAATAAATGGGTTCAAACCTCTCACAAGAATGACGAATTGCATGCTCTATAAAACAAGCAAAGCAACAAGCAAAAAAAGAAGATCTGATACTGGACTTTTTCCAAATAAAAAATCTTCGGTTCTGTGTGAGAGGAGGGCGAATGGAGGAGAAGATACAACTACGAACTCTTTGAGCTGTATCAAGATGTGGATGTAGTCCAGAAAATCAAAACATATTGACAACATTGTCTCAGCCACACACGAGCGAATGAACAATAATGCTCCAGCCAGGAGAGTCTTTGAATCCCAGCCCCTAGGTTCCAGACAACGAAAAAGTCCGAACTTCTGGTTTAGAGAACAAGCTATTGTGTAAAGCTTGGCCTAGATGACTGGAAGCAGCGTAATCGTAGAGGCTGCAAGCCGTCGTAGATTGGGAGCCAGACAATTGTAAATACAAAAATGCAATTAACAGAAAAAAATGTATGTCTCGAATATCTTGAGAAAAAAAAAATTAGCCCTGTTCCTTTACTATGAATTTCTGTGATTTTTAGTTCAAATTTATTTCCAATAATTTTTATTTATGAACTGTCAGTACCTAGTTTGTAGTTCCTCGTGGCATAATGGTAAGTGCGTTGGACTGTCATGCCGATGAGGATGGTATAGCCTCGGTTCCCAGCTGCTGCCACATCAAAACAGAAAGGTTTGTCTTGAGGTACTACGTCTTGCGATAAACTGACAAATCCTCCAAGAGTCTATTGCTTGTCATGAAGTAAGTGCTTCTCATCAAACCGTTCGGACTCGGCAAAAAACTATAGGTCCCCTTTATTCCTGCTTACAATACGCACACAGGAATAGTTAATAGTTGAAAATCAATAGGCAGTTAGGCACTGGTTCTCAACGAGCTGTTGCGGCACCAATTTTTTGTTCACGGCCATTCCAAAAATTTCGAAACCAATCAACTCAATTTCAAATTAAAGAAAAAAATATATTTAAATACGCCAATATTTAGAGTATATTTTAGAGTTAACGAAAAAATTGTGAATATAAAATTTTACTTGTTGTTGTAAAATAGCAAATGATCAAAAAAGCTCATACTTTATCTTTCGTACCTGGGCATTCTTCGGCATTTTTGCCGCTATCAGTTCTGTATAAATTGTGATGCAAATGGCGATGCGCAGTTAGGTTTTTATAAGTGTTTTCAGTATCTACTTAAATTCGGAACTATTTTTCTGATAGGAAAAAATAGTAAAATAGTAAAAATAGTATTACGCCTCAAAATGACTGAACATTTCATGTCTTGTCAATGGTAAAATTATTCCGCATACAAAGCAAGACTTGAAAAAGGATCATGGTGGATTTTTTAAAGATTTTTAAATCGTGTCTTACTGTCTAAGACAGGGTAAGGGAGAAGACAAAATTGCACTTTCTCATCCAAATTTCAACGACTAATGGGCACTTTTTTTTTAAGTCTGAATTTCTTTGATCCCCATGCTTAAAATGGATCAAGGTAATTAAAAAAAAAATATGTGTTAAATTCCATTGAAATCGGTTGACGTTTACACGTGCTAGTGAGCACTTGAAGTTTTTCATATAAAATACATGGTGTTTTCACAGTCTTTTACTCAAAGTGCCCGTAAAAGTGTAAACGTTGATTTAAAAACTTTAAACTTGGCACATATGTATACTAAATACCATAAGGAGTATACAAATATATTTTTTTTATTTTTGTAAATAACAGTTACTCCATTTACAATTGCAAAAAATGCACAAAAAAAACAATTACAATTACAATATAACTGAACAAAAACGAAATCTTTAATCGCAGTTGTCTTCTCCGTTACAATCAGCTGTCCATCTTTCCATATTTTTTTCTGGTAGTAAAATGAAACTTGGTACTAAACCAAGGATGGTTTTTGATAAATGTTGGTTTTATGAAAGTGTGCAAAAAAAATCAACTTCATATATTAACGGACGGCGCAGAATTTTAAACTTCAAGGCAATGATGGTCCGAAATCTCTAAATCGTAGGGGAGAGTGGGTATGTATGGGACATTTTTCAGTAAAATTTCAACTACACTATGGGCAAATTTTAAATCATATCTGCACAAAACAGTTTTCTTAAGATAAGACAATATTTTAGCACCATATCCAAAACACTAAAGCAACCAAAAGTTTACCAGAATAAAAGCTAAAATTCATTTTATGCACCACCTTTATTTGTCCCATTCCTCCTGCTTTCAGGAGGATTGGGACAGCTATGTGGTGGAATGGGACATCAAAATACAAATGGGACTGAATAATCGCCCGACAAAAATCGCAAGTGCGTTTCTTGACTAATGCTTGCTAAATTGGGCCCATAGTCTCTTTTTTGTTCTAACAAAATAGCGTTCACATTTGGCATTAGCTTTAATTTATTCTTCGGAGGGACCCTTTAACGTCCTTAGTATGGTAAAATTTAGACCGGAGTCATTTCGAAATTAAATGAGTTGGAAAACTTGACTATTTTGTCTCCTCCGTATTCATTTAATTTCGATATCTTAAAAGGGTCTAATGCATGTGAATGTAAAATGTCTCGCCTTTAAATTAGAATCTTCCTCTGTGGGACGTGGGAACCACGTTCGGAGACACAGGTATAGATGCTCCATTGGTCACTTTTTTTATGACTGCATGAATTTGAGCTTCAGTGGCTCTTTAGTTGATAGTATTCCGCTTTAAAACCTTTGGAAAAATTTGATCCAGGAGGAGTGGGATAATGTCCCATTCCTCCCGCATAAGAGTGTCCCAATCATCCTGTAGGGCACCTCAAGAGATAAAACATATAATATCACTTAAAAAACGGCACGAACTTAACAAAATTAAAAATAATTAACTTCGTAATAAAAGTGAATTGCTCTCACTCTTTTTACAATAAGTTCTCTTATTACCTATTTTTTTTTTTTTCAGTCAAAGTCTATCCAATGATTTTACTTCTTATGGTCAAATTAGTTTTTTTTGCTCTCCAGTGCGTAAATTTGACCGCGCACAAGATCTGCTTCGTTGAGGGGTAGATACAGGCTTAAGAACAAATTTGTGATCAACAGAAACGAAAAAAAGGATACCATGTTGAGGAAAATGCTTGTGTCCCATTCATCCTGTGTCCCATACATACCCACTCTCCCCTACGTGTCTTCTCCGTTACCATCTATTATTTTGTATAAACTTACTAACACCCCTGTTCTGAATTCCGATTACTTAAAAAATCCTTTCGTTTTCAAGCATTAGGGTGTTTCATATTTCCAAAGGTGTGATTTTTGGCTGACTTTGCTCACGCCCCGAGTCTAAGTGATGTCAAAGATATGTATGCCAAATTTCAAGAAGATTGGATAATATTTAGAGGTTGCGCATTTTGATCACTTTTATCTGAAACTATTGAGTTTTCTAATATTGAAGTCCTTTGTATTAAAGGGCTTCTCATGCACTTGTTTCATCTTGTGAAGGTTGTGTGTGTTTACAAGTACAATCTAAACTACATTTTGTTAATTTGTGACCTCCCTACCTTCAATTCTTTTTAAAATAATTTCTCTTCGAACTGTACCTTCAAACTTCGAGCGTTATGCCTACATGGTTTACCAATTAGAGAGGGCAGGTCGACTTTGAAATGGAATAAAACAAGCTGTGTGTGTGGTATTAACGAAATTCTTATTATTTTTTGAAGGGACTATAAGTATGCTATAGTAAATATATAATATGGAATATGACATTGTTCAAAATATCTGCCACGGCTGCGCACGGTGGCAAGGATCCGAGACGTCGAAATTTGAATGCCTTTGTTGCATAGTTCGGGCTGAATTTGAACGATGGCCTAAATTATTTTGACTTTGAGGACATCAGTTGATTGCGGCTCATGAGCATAAACCTGCGACATCAGAAAACCCAACGAAAAGTTTAATGGGGGCAAATCTCACGATCTTGGTGGCCAATTCACGTCACCTCCTCGAGAGATAACCCTATCTTACAGTTATCGTTTACTATGTAAAATGTCTTTTGTTACATAACTGTGTAATACGCAGTGCTGTCCTTTCTAAACAATATGTCACATATTACATCCATATAATCCAATTTTGGCCAAAAGAAATTGCTTGTCCTCTATTGGTAGGGATCTCTTTTGATTAAATTAACGGAATTGACTGCATGGGGTTCACCTATCCTCTTACCCCTGCCCTAACTGACGCAACTAATTTTTTTTTTTTTTGAAGATCAACTCACCGTTAAGGGTGATGGGAGCTAGACTTTTTTGTTCTTATAAAAAAAAACACATTTTCTCTAAAAGCTGCAAAAAATGTAAAAATTCTATTTTTTGCCTACTTTTAAAAAAGTGATCAAAATGCGCAACCTCTAAATATTCTCCAATCTTCTTGAAATTTGGCAAAAATATCTTTTTTGTCAGAGAGACTCGGGGCATGAGCAAAGTCAGGTAACATTTTACATTTTATTTTGTGCCTTATAAAATGAAACACCCTGCTCTCGGTGTTTTGAAATTCTTTTCGTTTTCAATAATTGCGGAATGGGTGTGTTTTGATTTTCGGGTGAATTGAAAACTAGCTTGACATTTTGAAAAAAATTGAAGTTTATTTTTTCATGAATTTAAATAATTAAAAAAACTTAATTTTTGTTGGAAATACGGGCAGACACACCACTAGATTTTCACTAAAAAGCCACGGACGACGATATCAAGTACATTTTTGATGTTATTTTCAAATTTAATTTATTTATAGAGATTTTTTTGACGTTTAGAAGTTTCTTTTTACGGATTTTGAAAAAAAAAATAGGTTTGAATATTGACTATTGCGGAAGTGAATTTGTACTAAATCTAAATTCAGAACATGATTTTTGAATCCTTACGGAAATCATTTTCGTAAAGGGATTTGATTCCGATCGGAAATCAGAACAGGGGTGTAAATATCATAATTTTTTGGTGAAACTTCTGTGTCGTGTACTTTGTGATGAATTCTTAAAAACCACTGAGTTTCATAAAAAAATATTAATTTCTTAACAATAAAAACCTTACTACAAGCGTCCGATTGTCTTCTCTGTTACTTTGGAATGGCCGTTCAGTACTTCGGACTCAAATGCTTACAAATTTACAGGAAATCACAGAAATTTGGGCTTCGGGATAGTTTTATTCTACACACTGCTTTGACAAACAACCTTTTTTTTCCTTTTGTGAATTCCAAACATTTTTTGAAATATGTTTTAGTAATTCAGCCCCATTTTCTGATTAGAAACTTATATAAGCTTTCAAGTAGAACTTAAATAACTATGTTTCGTATCAGCAAACTTGTCTCAAAGAACGATTTTCCTACTTTATTATAATTTGCTCTTATTTGTATACATCTTCGAAATAAATTCTAAACTGCCTGTACCTAATATAAGAACAAGTCCTTGCAACACAATCATGGATTTTATTCTTACTTCTTTTCAGCTAGTTTTTTTGTTTAAATTGTCCTTCTTTTCCTATATCTCTCTTAGGCCTCAAGCAACAGTGTGCAATCAATTACTATTATTTATACAAACAATTTACCCTTTAAGCTCTTTAAAAATAATAAAATATATGTAGTTAGGTACCCAAGATTATTAAAAATTCAACTTTGAGAATGTGTCCCAAATTACACACCCTTTTCCATTTCAATTGCCAACCCTTTTCTCATTATATAATGACCCTTAAACCTCGTAAGTACCTACACACATTTCTTAGATTTACACACAAACTTACATACCTTGGTGAAGAATATTTTGCCGCGCGTTTTCCTTATAAGTCGTCTTGGTCGTATAGTCGTAGTCTTCTTCTTATTTCTTCTTATATTAGATACACATAGATAGATGCTTCAGGACTCCTTCGATGATGGTGCTGATGATTGAGTAGGGTACTCTTCCGTACCAATATAAAGAAGTTAGTGAATCAAAACCAGCAAGCAACTACAAAAACAACAACTTAAAGAAAGCTTCTCTCACAGGATATTTTCTTGCTCTCTTGTTACAGTCAGTCTCTCTCTCTGTGAGACAGAGGAAAGTATGTATTTTTTTTAGTGAGTATCTGCCTCTGGTTATCTGGATCAAATATAGAACACGACGAGATGTGGATTTTGATAAAGTTTTGTACAATTCAATTTTGTTGTTGTTGTGGCAGAATCAAATTTTCCAGCAGCTCCTCCCTGGAGTTCCTTTTTTTCTTGTTTTTATGTTAAAGCATTGCCGTTTGTAGGTATTAAAATAAAAAATTGTTGCTGATAAGGATTTGATTTGATTTGATTTTTTCTTCTTTAAATTATGAACTTTTTTTCGATTTGTTTTTTTATAGAATTCTTGAAAATTCCGAAAATTCCGAACACTGATTTTGATTTGAGAAAATATCCACACCTTCTTCGTTCAAATTAGCATTTGGGGATAGAAATCAAAAATTATATTTGCCAGACCACTTTTTTTAACTAATCACACGCTTCCTATTCCCTTAACACACGTTTCTTTCTCATACTCTTCGGATTTGAATTTTCTTTAATTTTCACTGATTACAGATACAAACTAGAAATTTTCACTCCTGTATTTTTTTTTTTTTTAATTTGATTGATGTTACTGTGAGAACTTTTTTAATTGCGATACAAAGTTCCACATCACCGGTTAATATTATCACATCCAGTAGACATTATTTGTAAGGATTTCACTTCTCTTTTTATAAATTCATTTGGAATCTATAAAATTTAACTATTTTTATAAATTATGTGAAAATTTATAAATTAATTCGATTGGAAAATTATTTAGAGCTACATTTATAGTGTGATTATTATACCGACCCGACAGGATGTTGCGTAGTGAAACGGATGTCACCAAAGGAAGACAGTATTTGCACCCGAATTTTCATACGACAAGGATATGGAGCTCTAAAGTAGGTAACAGCAGGCTTCAGAAGAAATATAGCAGCAGCAAAAGCAGATCAGGGTGTGGTGAATATTTGTATACCAGATGAAAATTTCACTACAAAAACAACAAAAATTTATAAATCTAGGAGAGCTTTCCTTGTCGACTAGGTAAGGATATACATTTATGTATGATTTTTATTTTTTTTTTTATTCTTGATTTCTTCCTTTTTATCAAGTTTTCATTTTATGGTTTTTTTTTTTATTTAATTTTTCTTCCTTTATGATCCTGGATGGTTACATACTGAACTGATGTCTAAGTGTACACTGTATACTATATGCAAGGAAGTTTTTTACTTCTTTTACATATATTTTCTGATTTTTTATAAATTTGGAACTTCACCTTTTTTGTTGGGATTTCTTTTAATAAAGTTATTTAATTTATAATTCACTTTTTCACATTTACAAAAAGAAAGAATAAATAGCCCCAAACCAACGATGATGAATATATCCTAGCAAAAACAGTACACTCTTTTGGAAACCGATGTAGCAAACAAAAAACGATGCCTTCAACCGAACTCGAACACTGACTACACCTGACTAAAATCGATTTGGCTGCTAGTTCTGTGAGGGCAGATTTTGGTTTTCTATCATGAAAAATGAGAGAGAAAGTTCATTGTGGGCTTCCCCTATTTCTTTGAATATCTCTCTCTGGATGGATGCTGTGTATTGGAATTTGCGAGTATATTTTTGGTCAGTAATGTATCTAAAGTTAAGCTTATGATGATGGTACATCTTTACTCTCTCTCTCTCTGGTTCGAAAATTATTATTGTTGGTGTAAATTGTTGTTGAAAACAATATTCCTACCCCAATCCCCATCAATTATTGTTATGCTGAAACTGATATTGGCTTTGGCTGCCATATATGTGAGGCAGGGAAAGCTTTTTCTTTTTAATTTCACGTTTGTTGTGATTCTTCTTGGATAATCTGTGCTTCCAGATTTTTTTCTTATTATATTAACTCCCCTAATATTTGTGTTGTTTTGGTTTTTTTGTTTTGTTTTGTTTTGTTTCTTTTTTTTCCTTTTTTTTAATAGATATAAGTTTTGTATCGCCCTTTTTTGGATATATTGTTTAAATGGTGTTGCCATTGTAGTGGAGAAACGATAGCCGAAAAAAGTGCATTATTCAGAGTCTTTTGCAATCATATAAAATGAGCAATTTGCTTTAGTATAATTTTAAAATTAAAAAGAAATTGAAAAAATGCAAATGAATGCAAAAGACTTCAAAAGAATGCAAAAAATTCAAAAGATGCTAAAGAATTCAAAAGATTTTAAAAGAACGCAAAAAGAATGCAAACAATGCATGAAGAGCATATTATTGTCGGCGGTGATTTCAATGCAGACCTTTTGTTATTGGATAGTAGGGCCAAACAACTTAGAGATGAAATTGCGACACACGGACTTTCTGTTTCGAGCACCTATGCCACCCGTTTTGCTCCTAACTCTACTCCGAGTCTTCTTGACCTTATAATCGTTTCTGACATATCGAATGTTATTTTACAGGATCAATTGTCTCTTGATGGTATATCTGACCATGATCTGGTTTTCTGTACATACAACATTGATTTTTCACGTGTATCTATCCCATTGTCTTTTCAGTTGAGAGACTTTTAATCTATTAATAACCCTGCACTACAGGCAGATGCAACCAATTTTCCCTGGCATCTTTGTCATCAATTCTCCAATTCAAATGATAAAGTAAATTATTTTCAATAATTGCTTCTTGAATTATTTGAAAAACATGTTCCACTCAAAACAGTCTCAGTACGAAGCAAAAATTGTCCTTGGTTTACTTCTGATGTCCACAGGTCTATAAAGAATCGGAGAAAATTTTACTCAAAGTGGAAGTTAAACCCCACGACTGCAAATTTGGAACTTTTTTGCCATTCTCGAAACAATGCAACTCTTATAACTCGCAGAGTTTTTTCATGTCCAAGTTGGATACTAACCAGTCGTCTCGAAAGCTTTGGGGTAATCTACACTCAATTGGAATCGGTAAAAAGGAGACTATTCAAAATTTTCCTGATCCCAATGAACTTAACGAGACCTTTGTTTTGAAAGACGTTCAACAACCTAATTTTGTTCCCAACATTGAAATTCCAAGTGAACCATCAACGGTATTCGAGTTTGAAGTTATATGATGTCCTTGAAAGCATTCGTTCCATCAAATCAGATGCTTTTGGTGAGGATGGTGTGCCAATTTGCTTTTTAAAAATGATTTTGCCACATGTTTCCAATGCTTTGACACACTTAATTAATTTTTGCATAACCTCTTCATCTTTTCCAGAAATCTGGAAAAAAGCTAAGGTCATTCCTGTGGCTAAAAAGTCGAATGCTAGGTCTTGCTTGGACTTTCGTCCCATAAGTATTTTTCCATGTCTGTCAAAAGTCTTTGAGAAAATTCTAGTCTCACAGATATCTAATCACCTAAATAGATTTAATTTGTTGTCACCACATCAGCCTGGGTTCCATGCACATCATAGCTGTCAAACAGCGATGATTAAGGTTCTTGATGATATTAGGATTCAATTTGACCATGACAATTTAACCATTCTCTGTTTACTTGATTTCTCAAAGGCTTTTGACAGAGTTAACCATGATATACTGTGCAAAAAGCTGAAGCACTACTTTGGGTTTCACGATAGAGCTGTGCGTCTTATTAAAGATTATCTTTGTAACCGAAGCCAAAGAGTACATTTTGGACAGTTACAATCTGAGTCTTTGAACTTGCAAATGGGTGTACCGCAAGGTTCTATTTTAGGACCAGTATTGTTCTGTATTTACATAAATGACCTTCCAAAAGCATGCTCGAGTGTACTGCTACATCTATACGTAGATGATGTACAAATGTATATATCCCGTCCACTTGGCTTGCAGAAAGATTTGGTATGTAGATTAAATGAGGATCTCACAGCAATATCCAATTGGTCACTCCAGAATGGCCTTACGCTCAATCCAAAAAAGTCCCAACTCATCGCGATATCCAAAAAGCAGTTTGATACGTCACTTTTGCCCCCGATTTTTCTACTTCAATCTCAGCTTGACTTTGTCGACAGTGTAACCAGTCTTGGTATTAAGGTGAATGAATCACTTTCAGCTGAAAACCACACTAATTATACAGTCAGTAGAATTTACGCAGGGCTCCGTAAGCTCTGGTTATTTTCTGCCCTTACCCCCGTTAATACTTAACTCAGGCTCATAAAAACTTTGCTTTTGCCCTTAATTACCTATGGTTATACCGTGTATTGTAAACCTGATTCTCATTCCCAACACAAGCTCCTTGTCGCTTTTAATGACATGATTAGATATGTGTATGGACTTCGGAGACATGAGCACATATCGCATTATCATCGGCTTGTCCTTGGATGCTCCCTTCAGCAATATCTTGATGCTAGGTGTTGTATATTCTTACACAAAATTATTCAAAGTAAAACACCTTTATACATTTATGAAAAATTTACATTTGCTCAATCCCTCATAACTTTAAAGATTTTGGTACCACATTTCAACTATTTGAACTCTTCGCGGCTCTTCATGATCTATGCAACGAAGCTATGGAACTCTCTCCCAGTGGCTATTAAGAAAATTATAAATGTTTCAAATTTCAGAAATGCAATTACTTCTGAATTTCGCTAAACTCCTCAAAGCATTTTTAAATAAATTATAGGTAAACGAAAGAAAATTAAACAGGTTCTTTTCTACCATAAAATCTCACACTACATACATAATTGTAAATAAAATAAAATAAAATATTATTCATTTATATTCATAACTATAGTTACATACTTTATCTATACGTATATTATTTAGGTTTTTTTTTTTTATTTAATATAGTAAAATAATTGCTTCTTATCCAACTGTTAGGTACTATAAAAGACAAAGTCTTACTGTACATTTGTATTCAATAAATTGAATTGAATTGAAATTGAATTGAATTGAAATTGAAATTGAATTGAATTGAAGTCCCAAAAGATTGCAATCAGGTTGATGGTGACAAAAGATTGGAAACAAAAAGATTCCAATTTTTTTGAGAAAAAAAGAATGGCAACTGCATTTTTTCAAGTCGCGAATGTGAAAAATGCCATGTTTTTGCTGAGCTCGATGAGAGATTGTTAAACACTGCATTCACAAAGATTGCAATCTTATACAGCTCGGCCAGATAGTACTTATTCTATATAATAACTTAATTATTTTATAATATTGATTCAAATAAGCTATTTACGGCCTTTAGTCCTACAATTGGCTAACTCACTTGGACTCATCAGTGACATAGTGAGGGCCTTTATCGGATTAAAGGCCCTAAAAAGTTATTTTGAATCAATAATTCAACAAGCCCAATCCTCAGGTTTGGATAGGTTAAGAGGAGCGTGCACAGCACAGAGGCTGTTGCGTGCACGGGGTCCATTGTGATCCCCGTGTAAAAGAAGGCAGAGATGCACCTAAACTAATGGTTCACATAGACTGGTCCGTTTGCGAACCAGCCAGTGCTTTTTATGAATTTTCTCATATTTACCATTGAGAACTGCGCTAGATCGTCAAGTTCTCCAACAAACCTGTTACCAAAATAACGGAGTCGATTTGCTTGGAGGTTTTACAATCACAGAGCAGTGCCGAGATTCAGCTAACTCGAAGCCGCAGGGAGTGAGTGAGATGAGTCACTTTTCATCGAAAATCGATTCAGTTAGCAAAAGGGAGTGAGTGAGTGAGTGAGTGAGTGAAATGAAATGTCAGATTACTCGCCAGATATTTCCGCAGTGACTTGGTGTATGTGTTGGTAAATTTCTAGTTTTGGGTAGGTATATGTGCTTTTCTCAAGAATTCCTATTCATGGATAGGAAACGAAATAAAAAACAACAACGTAGATAAAAACAACTACCCTTTAATTGATTCCTTAATTTTTATTTTATTATCATATGCACATATTTATATTAAATAAATTTATACTCTATTCACTTTAAACACTTCTAAACTTTTTATTTCTCAAGGGTGAAACTCACATTAAACTTTAATTATGACAAAAAAAAATAATTGAAACAAAAGATACTCCAAACTCCATTATTAAAGATTCCAATGTTTAGATTGTTGTATTTGTTGTTTCATTTCGTTTTGCGTAACGAGTGTGACAAGGAGGTAGAATTTAGCTCTTTTATATTTATTCTTTGTCTCATGTTCGAAACTAAATTCGAACTTACTCATTTCACTTAAATAGCTGAATCGCTTTTGCGAGTGAAGTGAGATGAGTCGGCGAGTAAGGCGAGTCATCTCATCTCACTCGCTGAAATAGCTGAATCTCGGCACAGGTGTTTAATGGTTTATATTTCTTCTACGTTCTGACAGCTCCTTCAGAAATCGGGTGCTGGAAGATTTAAAATAATGTCCAACCCTACTTGTGGCGTAGACTTCTGAGCCCCCATTATTCCTATACAGGCTAGTCTCTGTAAGTTCAAGTTTTTGAGATAGCTAACTTTTTCAACAGCTTTCCACCATACGATAGAACCAAACCATAGGTTAGTATGGGACGAACAATCGCCATGTACATCCACTGGATGACGTGCGGTCGCATGCCCCACCGTTTTCCAAAGTTATCTCTATTCATTCTATCCTCTGTGTTCTGTTTCCATGTAAGCTTGGAATCAAGGATTTCTCCAAGATATTTAGCTTCTTTGAAAAGTTTCAAAGGAATGTCATTAAGCCTGGGAGGAGTAAAGTCCTCTAATTTCTTTTTATTCATGAACAAAACTAGCTCAGTTTTTGAAGGGCTAAACCAACAACCGTTTTGTGCTACCCACGAAGATATTTCCGTGAGTGCGGATTCCATAATATCTTTGATGGTGGTAAGATATTTACCCGATATCAAAATTACTGTGTCGTCTGCGTAGGCCACAATTTTAATGACCTGATTCCTAAATGTTGTAAGAATTATGTTAACAACTAGAACCCAAAGAAGAGGAGAGATCACCCCTCCTTGTGGAGTACCTCTTGTAACTGTTTTCTCAACAATTGTATCTCCAAGTTGTGAGCTTATGATTCCACCATTGGGCATGGTATTAATCCAGTCCACAATGGCAGACTCAACCCCAACCTCTTCCAGAGCAGATTTAATGGACTCCGTTTTTAAGTTGTTAAACGCTCCTTCAATGTCCAAAAATGCTGTGAGCGTGTGTTCTTTGTGCTCGAGACTTTTCTCAATTTGTGTAAGGACTTCGTAGTCTTCACTGACTTACCTTTAAGGTAAGCGTGTTGGTAGCTGCACAAAATGTTTGGATTAAGAAGGTCTCTGACATGCAGATCAATAATTCTCCCCAGTGTCTTGAGAAGGAACGAAGAGAGACTTATAGGTCTATAATCCTTTGCAGTCAAGTGTGTCAGTTTTCCACCCTTTGGAATAAAGACAACTTTAACCTTTCTCCAGCTGGTAGGGACGTATCTAAGTTTAACACTTTTGAAGTTTACCCTAAGCCATGAGGTGATTATCTGTAGAGCGTGTTGAAGAAATGCCGGAATAAACTCGTCTGGTCCTGCTGATTTATAGGGTTTGAACAAGTTTATAGCCCACATAATCTTCTGCTCTGTGATATCATATTCCAATTTTGGTGCTGATTGTCAAATTTCTAAGGAGTCTGGTCGTGAATAACCTGAAACCTCACGACTTACAGCCAGGGAAATGTGTTTCCATAAAGAGTTCAAGTGTTTCTTGACTTGAACTCGACCATGATCCATCGGGATGCTTAATATATCTTGGAGTCGTGGGGTTAAAGGTAAGAACCCTTTAATTTTTTGGTGTATAAGTTAAGTTCGGCTCCGTATGTATTCCAGTCATCCTCTAATTTGCTCAGTTTGGCTACATTAAAAAAAAAATTCTGACCCCTGTTCTCTGTTTCTTAAGTTCACTGTTCCACCATGGGTGGGTTAGTGGGTTTAATGTTACAAGATATATGGCATTTTTTTCAAAGGCCGTTCTCATTTTACTAGTAAGGTTTTGAACAACAGTGTCAATGGTTGAGGTTATCGAAAGCCTTTCTTTCTCAGGTGGGTCGATACGTTCGTTCAACCATTCTGTGTACTCTGTCCCATTTGTTCTAGTTGGGTTCCTAAAAGGTTTAATATCAATTTGATTCATGTCTAAAGTAAAGAGTATCCTAAAGTGATCCGAAAAGGATTCCTCAGGTGAGACACTCCAGTTTTCTACGGAAATATTATCATTATAACTCATAAGAGTTTTTGTTCCGAAATGTTGGGTGATTACCCTTATTACATAACATGAGGTTAGAACAGTGAATGTATTCAAAAATTGACTCACCCCTTTTGTTGATGTCCTTACCTGGCTTCGCCCCAGAAGAGCTGCCTACCAGTACTATCTCATTCCCTTTCAGGTTTGATATAGCGTTGGTCTGCTGTTTCTTACTGGAGGTCGCCAGATTCGAGTTTAAGCTGGTACGAGCAGTAGAGTTGTTGCCAGCCCGTTCACGGTTTATCTTTTTAGAGATAGACCTAGATGTAGCAGCATTTACTCTTTCGCTGTCCGGCTCTTTAGCGTTCAACTGTTGGGAGGAAACAATGGGTGCAGTGGCAATCGCTGCCAACCGCCGTTCATAGTTTTTCACCAACTTCCTATGCTTTTTCAGTAGAGCCTTGTCTCTCGAACTGAGAAAAGATGGGTCTTTGTTCTCCGTAGCATTCACGAATCTTTTAGAGGATCAGCTTTGAGGGGTGCAGTAGGCTTCAGCGTAGTCTCTTCGTGACTCGAGTCTTCCAGTAACTCGTCCTCGGTTTGGCTTCCTATAGAGGGAGGTCTGCCCAAGGTATCCCTACCGTCAATAGCCAAGCTATCTAGTGCAGGAAGAAGAGCCGCTGAAAGGTTGAGAGCGTTGGATTGTCTTGTTAATACGGGTTTATTGTTTTCTTTGCTTCCAACTGTCACTGGCGACTTAGCCTCTTGCGAAGCCAAGCCCTCACGCCGCCGGCAGCCGTGACTTCTGCCGACACTTGAGTAGTGTATATCCCCACTCGAATTTCATTTGTTTGTTAACTTTTATCCATGTTTTTCATATTTGTTTGCATGAACATCCCTGTTGCTAAGTGTTCTACTTAGCTAATCTATTTCAGCCTTTAATTGCCTTGTGAAATGTGTCCCTTACTTGCCTCAAAAACTTTGTTTATCATCTCCTCCCTGGTACACAAGAGGAACTCCACGTAATCATAGGAAAAATGAAATACTTGCTTGAAATCTCGAACTCCCTTAGATTTTTCAATCCATCAACAAACTGCCGCTGATTTTACTTCCCTCTGCAAATCACTCTATAATGATTATCTTGACAAAATGCAGACAAGCCTCATTTCCGAACCTAAGCGATTCTACCAATTTATAAATGTCAAGAGAAAATCTGATAGTTTACCTTCCTCTTTCAATTTTCTCGACTTATCATCGGCTGATCCCGAAGTAAAAGCTATAACATCTTTGCCAATTTTGTTCGGCCAATCTTACAGTGATGGTATAAATGAGCCAGACAGACTTTTCTCCTGAACCTTATGATATCACTGCCTGAACCTCTTTCTTTTCAGTCTCTTGTTTTCGCAAGCAGTGTATCCTATACTCTATGGATCCAAGTTCATTAAAATGTCAGTAGGAACAATATTTCCAATTATCTTGCGCTAACTAAACTCTCATCAATACCCATTGTCTACGCATCTTTATTGTAGTTTCTCCTCTTCAGTACGTTTTTTTTTTTTAAATGGTAGGTCCACGACAACTAATTTTACTCAATTTGTTTCCATGAACCTCACCACCAACTTTAGTAAGCCATTCGATAAAAAATCTCACCAAATTATTTGCATTAAGGTAAAAGCCTTTGTTTTTCCACTACCATTCATTTTATGGGTAAAATCCTACCGCCTTTACAGGATAATATCCAGAAACTCCTAGTCTGAACCCATCATCTATGCCACTTCAGGCGTTCCTCAGGGAAGCCATCTAGATACTAGATCTACTCCTTTTTGTCCTTGTTTTAATGATGTTGGTAGCATTACTTCATACTATGACCTTTCTTTTTATGCCAATAATATAAAAATTATAAAAGCAATATCTAACTCTAACAATTCTTCCCTGCTTCAACAAGACCTAAACTCCTTCCTTACTTAGTGTGAAAAAAATTAACTCAATGCTGTTGATTATGTCCTAAAAAACAGGGCAATAAGGAATTAGACGTACATCATCATCATCATCGTGTCCTGTAACCCCGGCTGGGGCATAGGGCGTCAAAAAAACGTCTCCATCCTTCACGGTCTGCTGCAAGGTACTTTAGCTGTGGCCACGTCTTTCTCTGGGATTCTGCTTCCGCTAAGACAGTTGATTTCCATGTTGTTCTTGGTCTTCCAACCCGCCGTGCATTCTGAGGATTCCATTCAAAGGACTGCTTTGTAATTTCATCGTTTGGTTTCCTGAGTGTGTGACCAATCCATTGCCATTTACGCTTTCTTATGTCGACGTCCAGCCGCTCTTGACTTGTCCTGCGCCACAATTCCTCATTTGATATTATTTGTGGCCAGCGAATCTTTAGGATGTGGCGAAGACAGCGATTCACAAAAGCCTGCAATTCCTTCGGAATGATAGACGTGACTTTCCAGGTTTTACCAGCATATAACAGCACGGATTTCACATTGGATTCGAAGAATCTCAACTTAGTGCGTAAGGAGATTTGACTTGATTTCCAGATTGGGGACAGAGTACCGAAGGCAGCACGAGCTTTATTTATTCTACTTTTAACGTCCAGATCCGTACCACCGTTTGCAGAGACAATACTGCCAAGGTAGTTGAACTGTTCCACTACTTCAACTGACGTCTCCTGTAGAATAATACGCTGCTGTGTGGAGCGGCCTGTGAGCATTATTTTTGTCTTTTTGCTGTTTATTCTTAGACCACTCGACTCTCCCTTCACTTGCAGTGTTTGGCACCTCCCGTTCAGCCCACTGATGTTATTTGCCAGTAGACATATGTCATCGGCATAGTTTAAATGACTGAGCCTTTCGAACGGTCTCCATTGAATGCCCTGTCACTCAGATGTACCAACACTGGCCGTCAATACGTCGTCCATCGCCAGCAGGAAGAGAATTGGCGATAGAACATCCCCTTGTCTCACACCCTATTGCACTACCAAGGAGTCGGATAGCTGCCCATTGTGCAAAACAAAACACCTTGCGTTGTTGTAGGACTCTTTAATAATGGCAACAATTTTTGGTGGAATTCCTCTACCAAGCAACGATCTCCATATACATTCTCGGTTAACTCGATCAAAGGCCTTCTCAAAATCCACGAACATGAGGTAAAGCGGTGATTGAAATTCCATCAACTGCTCGAGGACGATACGCAGGGTGTTGATATGGTCGACACACGATCGACCACTGCGGAATCCAGCTTGATGCCTCTTGAGTGTAGACTCGATTCTATCCTTTATTCGCTCGAGAATGATGGTTGCCATTAGTTTTGGGAAAACGGACAAAACGGTGATACCACGCCAATTGTTGCAATTCTTTAAGTCACCTTTCTTTGGCAACTTAACAATCACACCATCCTTCCAATCCCTGGGATAGTTTTCGTTTTCCCAAATGTTTTGTGTCAACGGATGTAAAATACTAGCCGCTGTTACGGGATCGGCTTTCAGGAGTTCAGCTGGTATTCCGTCCAGATTTATTGATGTAAGGATTTCCGATTTTGACGGGGGTTCGATGTCAATACCCCTATAGGACCTGCGCATCTTGTTTAGTTGGGCCACTTCAACACTCTGCTCAACTGAATCCTCATTAAGCAGGGCACAAAAATGGTCCTTCCATCTACGAAGCTGATCCTCAATTGATACCAAAAGTGTGCCATCCACATCCATTACAGGATGATTGGTGTTGCTTTTTTTCCCGATCACGTCTTTGGCTATTTGGTACAATTCCCGGATGTCTCCTCTTCTGGCAGCGATTTCCGCATTATCTGCGAGTCCATCTAACCTCACCCTCTTGTCACGTCTCACACAACGATAGACCATCTTATGTGCAATGCGGTACTCTCTTCGCAAGTAAGCCTTTCGTTGAATATCAGCTTCGGCATTTATTTGAATTTTCAACGATTTGCGAAGTTCGATCTTATCCCAGGTGTCTTGGGATATCCAAGAGTCTCTACGTCTCGTTCGCTTGGGTACAGTTTCGGATCCAGCCTCCATAAAAACACTTTTAATTTCACCCCACATCTCATCAATTGTTGAATGCTGGATTCCGTTTAATGACAGGGCTCTATCGTTGAGGGTGGTGACATAGTTTCGACATATGTTGGGGTCATTTAAAGCATTAGTAATGAATTTTGAGCTCCTTGCTGCATCCTGCGCTGGTTTTTGTACGCCAGCGGTTCGTAGTTTGAGACTCATCAGAACCAAATGGTGGTCGCCGTTTTCGAGTTATATGCAAAAAACCAAAAAGGGTGCTTTTGCACCCTCTCTCCAAAATGCACCCTCTAATTTAATAGCAATCCACGGTTTTATCATCTTCAATGATCCCTTTGAAGATTTTTGCAATAAAATCCCATGAACGCCTTAGTTCCTTATTGCCCTGTTTTTAAGGATATAATCAATAGCCTAAAACAATTTTTTGGTGTTTTTTTTTCAAGCTTTTTTTAGCGTGGCAAAGCCAATAACTTAAACGAAAATTCCGAATAAAGAATTTAATTTTAATATGTAAGGCAACTTTTGGAAGGTATTAGATGTGGATATTCCAGAGTTGAAATAAATGATACACCCTAATGCTCATAATTTAAGATATTTCCCGATGGGTTTTAAAAACACTCAATTGTTTGATCAATAAGAAAGAGAACTCTCACTTGAAAAAATTAAATGACAATTCATTCGGATGTGCACATACGAATTCCAAAAATGAAAATTACAGCAAGGCTTGCTACGATTTTTTTTTTTTAATTTCTGGTAACACGCGGCAAAACTCCATCGCGAAGAAGTGAATTCTCATATAATGGGACTGGGTATGAAAGGGGTATTGTATTCAGAACTAGTATTATATGAATGTTGGGGTCGCCAGAATGCTTTTAATTACAAAGAGATAACGAAGTCAACAAAACTTAAAATCACTGCTCTAGACAGTTATAATCGTAATAGAATCGACGCGATCGATTGTTGTCGCAACAATTTGGAATCCATTAAAATTTTCGAGGAGCTTAATTTTTAGACGGGATAGGACTGAAAATCAATCGACAGAATGTTTTCGTTTTTAAAGGCATTCATACATTCATATTTAGTCATGATTTTCTTGCGTCCATATTAAGAATGTGAATACTCAGAATCATAGACAAAATGCAAAATTGTTGCAGGTACATTTTCGATCAGAAAATAATCAAAAGTGTAAACTTGAATTCATCAAAATGTACGTAAAATAAAATCGTTTCCGATTGAAAAAATAAATTTTATTTCAGAATTAGTTCGCAGATTCGATTTTTGGGAAGCAAATGATTAGTTTAGGGAAACGGGTGGAAAAATCTGGTTTCAAAATTATTCTTTTTCAATTTTTTTTTTATGAAAATTCTGATTTTTTCCAGTTCTGGTGTCTGTTGAAATCCTGATTTTCAAAATTCCATTATTTAAAATTTTAAACAATATAATTCAGCTTCTTCAATATTTCGATTTTTCAATTGTTCAATTTTCCACCACTCGTGGCAAACAATTTTTAGTCTGTTATAAATTTCCACACATTTTATTATTTTTTCAAAATAAAACAAAAACGCACAACTTATATTTTCCTTTATTTTAAACTTTTACAGGTTGTTTATTCATCTGTAACTGTAAATGCAAAGTAGGTGTAAACAACTTTATTCAACAAAAATTTTATCAAATACAGTAGACGCTCGATATAGTGAAGTAATAAAAACCAGCCCTGTTTACTGTTTTGAGATTGTTCACTTTTTCGGGAGTTTTCTAAGGCCTTATAAAGGCGAATTTGATCCAAAATGCATATTTCGTTCGATGTGAATGTTTTTAATTTTAACTCAGCATTAAACAAGGCTTTCTCTCAGGTTCACACAAAAAACAGAAACAATTCCTCAGAGCTCTCAAACTATGTAAAATGCTTGGGCGAAATTTTTATAAAATTTTGTGCGCTCACTATAATGGATAGTTCACTGTTTCGAGATCCACTAAATCGAGCGTCTACTGTACAAGAGATTTTCTATATTATTTACGTTAAGACAAGTATGAGATGATGGCGTTACAAAATTATGCTAATATCAAAAAGAACGTCAGTACCTACCATATGAAAGAATCCAAGTTCTTACATAAAAGTCTGCTTTAAGAATTGAGATTTTCTCTTCACATTTTCTTCTTTACTTAGTAGGCAGGTACCCTAAAAGACAGAAAAACATCAAAACTACATTCAGTTGCCATAAGATGAGTGGGAAAATTTCAAAACATCTTAATTTTAAAATAAAATAGTTCACTGTGGCGTATGAGTACTTTTTTCATAAATAACAATTTTGAAGTACTTAAACGCTCTAAAGAGTCTGCAACACTTGCACATCTAGACCATTGTCAATGAAAAATATATTTCCAAGAATTTCACCTCATTCAAACCACCAGAGTACCTATAGTTTCCCCAATCAAACCTGCTTGTGCGCATCAGTCTTCGAAAAAAGTGAGAAAAAGCTTCTTTTTTTTTATTTACATCAAAAATCTCAAGCCAATGTACTCATATTTATTTGTTGTTTATCTTATCAAAGGATCACACTCACTAGCTTTCTCAATATTTAATAATAACATTTAATTTTCTCGATGATTTATATTTTTTTTTTTTATTGTGTGTGTGTGCTCATCTACAATTACAAATCAAAGCCTCCTCAGAGTATAAACGTTGAACCACTTTCAGCTAAAAGCTGCTTTCTATTAACACACCCTTGACTCTCATGGAAGCTGTGAGTGCGATTGTAATGTTCTATTTGATTTGTCTTCGATGTTAATTATTGTGATTGCTGTGCAAGTTTTAGACAAATATTTGAAAATAATAAAACCCACCAAGTAGGTAGGTGGGTACTAAAACACCCTTCGCAAATGTAGGTATATTTTATTGACCTTTGACAAGAGGCTTCATTAAGTAAAAATAAACGTAGTAACGGTGGTGGTGACGCACTGAGTAAACTCAGTTTATTGCTCTATTTGCAGTTTTTATACCTTTTAATATCTTTCTTTAATTTTTCTGTTTATCCCTGATTTTTTTAGCTTTGAGGTTGTATGTGTGTGCGTTTATTATTTTGTTTTTAAATGATGTGTAGGTACTGATATGGGGGATGATTTGGTGGCTATATGTATTTGTATTTGTTAGTTTAAATGCCGACACTTGTTGCTAATGGAGAAAGTTAGATATGATAGATACTAATTAATGCATACTTGATATTTAGGTATAGATATAAATATATGTGATAAGATTATACATCCACATTTATTTCTTTAATATTCAAAAACAAATTGTAATCAGTAATCATTAAATACCAAATTTTTGTCATAATTAGGAGTTGTTTCCATATTACTCTAATTCTGATATTTGATATTAAACTTCCTGAACTTAAAACTTGGCATACATTTTAGATCTCATTACTTTTTTTGGTTGACTTTTTACGCACATGTTTTTTGTCCATATAAAAACTTGGCTCTTTTTAACATTTATGTTTTTGTTGTGATTTCACTCCTTTTTGCAAAGATTTTATTCTGCCAGGTGAAAATCAAGCCATACCGCTCTGCAAAGTTTAATAATTCTACGACAACCGAAAGTGCTCCATATAAATAATATCAATTCTGAGAAAGTGGGTGGATGCCACGCTCCTGAATGGAAAATCTCAATTATTTTATTTTTAACTTTGTATGTTCCCTAAGTCACACCGTTCTACCAATTTTCATCGTTCTACATACAACAATCGGAAGTGCTCCATATAATTTATAAGAATTTTTAAGAATGTGGGTGGATGCCACGCCCCCTGAGTGGAAAATTCCAATTTTTAATTTTTACTTGCGATTATAGGTCCTACATATAAGGCAAGTTTTGGATTCGTGCAAAAAAAAAATTTACGATGATAGAGAACACCAAAAAAGTGGGTGGCACAATTCTGTCTGTCTGTCTGTCTGTCTGTCTGTCTGTCTGTCTGTCTGTTCGTCTACAGCCTAAACGGCTCGATCGATTTTCTTCAAACTTGGTACATAGTGGTTTTTGGTGATTTTGCCGACACGTTTTTTTCATTTTTTTTTTTAGAACCAAAAATAACGGTACCTGCCATACATTTTTTTTAGCAAATTTACATAATCGTATTTTTCTCAAAAACGGCTCGACAACTTTTCTTAAAAAAAATTCGATAAATTTATTTTAATAAAGGCTTTCTTTGGGTGGAAAACCATTTTTCAAAAATGGTTATTAATGGTACCCTCGAAGGAACCATTTTTTTAATTTTTGATTTTCTTCAAAATCGTATGACCGATTTCAATTATTTTTTTTATACAGAAGCTTCCAAAAAATGTTAATAGGTTTGTGTACCAACATTTTTGAAAAAATATTTTTTGGACTTTTAAAAAATATTTCAATTTTTTTTTTTGGAAAATCAAATATTTCGAAAACGGCATCATAGATTTTTTTGAAACTCGATATTTAAGACTTTTTTAGTACTCTCTAAAATATTTTTAGAAAAAATTTTACATTTATGAAAAAATAACGGTACCTTCCATACAAATGTGAAAAACCCGCAAAGGAAAATATTTTTTGCTTGAAAACGACTCCTACGATTTTGATTAAACTTTTTTCATATACTAAAATTAGTACGATCTACCACAAAAACTATAAAATTTTACACATAGCAACTATTTGTAGTACCTGTCATAGAACGTATTTTTTTTATTTTGAGTTTTCTCGTTATCAGCATAACGGATTTAAATGATTTTTTTATATACAAATTTCAGATAAGATTAAATAATATTGCATATCAAAATTTTCGAAAAAAAAGTTTTTGGATTTTTAAAAAAAGTTTCAGATTTTTTTTTGAAAATTCGATATCTCAAAAACGGGTTGAAACATTTTTTCAAATTTTATTTTTATATACACATAAATATATAGTTTAAATCTGCATACCAAAATTTGTTCTTAAAAATGCTTGAAGAATTTTATATATAAAAAATTAATTTAAAAAAAAACCGCTCTAACGATTTTAAAATTTTTTTTCCCATACAATCATATTCCATCATGAATTAAGATGGCTTACTTTTTTTCACCTCAAACTGTCAAAAGAGTTGTTTTAGCTAGTTTTAATGTCGTATTTCATGCGTTTCTACATTTTTCTCTCATAATTTCCATATACAATTTTCTTAAGCCCACAGTGTCTTGAACATAAGAGCAAGTACGAGCGACCCAGTCGTGCATTTTATTTTTCTTTCTAAATACTTCAAGCCCTACCGACTTACTAATTTTCATCGTTCCATAACAATCGGAAGTGCTCCATATAATTTATAAGAATTTTTGAGAAAGTGGGTGGATGCCACGCCCCCTGAATACAAGATTGCAGATTTTCGATTTTTTCCTTTGTATGCACTACTAGGCCTACCGTTGTACGAAATTTCAAGTTTCTACGATGTCGGGAAGTGCTCCATAATTTTGATGATCTGTCAGTGAGTCAGTGAGTCAATCATACAGTTACGGTTTTTGCGATTTTTGAAGTCCTATATCTCGGAAATTACTAATGCTTAGGAGTTGAAATTTGGTGAGCCACCTGTGTTTGATTAGCTCAGCAAATACTGCGAATTTGAAGTTTCTGACTTTATTGGTACCGAAGTTAGAGGGGGGTTGAAAATCGCCTGAGTTTGTTCCTGTAAAAAGGGTGTAGTGCCGTGAACTTGGCTGTGGCACTACCGTGCCCTTTGATATTTATTTTGCATAAAAATAAAATTAATATCTTGTTGGAGAAGTCTAAAAGAGTGGGCTTCGTCATGAAGTCCGTTGGTCTGTGCACCTGTACGTTTGTGTGCCTCTGTTTCTGATGTGCATCGACTATACATCAAACCTTAGCCTTAACGCATGGAACGGTTAACTTCTAATTTTAAATAGAGAATTTATTTTATGATGAAAATTCAAAGTTTTGTCTTATTGCCCAGGAAAAATGTAAAAAACAATACGAATCTATGGAAAAAATCCAAGTAAATGGGGTTCAAAATTGTGCATGTCAAAATTCTGTTTTTCAAAATTCTGGTTGTACAAAACTCTAGATGACCACTATTCAGTTTTTTTAGAAATCTGTATTTCAAAATTCTATTTGTTCAAAATTATGTTCTTTTTTTTCAAAATTCTGTTTTTCATAATCTGTATTTAAAAATTTAATCTGTTTTTAAAAAAACGGCACGGTAGTGCCTAGCCAAGTTCGTGGCACTACACCCTTTTACATCTAGCTTCAGCACCAATAAAGTCATACTCGCAATATTTGCTGAGCTGAACAAACACAGGTGGCTCACCAAATTTCAACTCCTTAGCTTTTGTAATTCCCGAGATATAGGACTTCAAAAATTCAAAAGCGGTAACTGACTGGCTCACTGACAGATCATTAAAATTATGGAGCACTTCCTGACATCGTATAGAAACTTGAAACTTCGTGCAACGGTAGGCCTTGTGGTACATACAAAGAAACAAATCAAGAGTTTGGAATTTTCCGGTTAGGGGGCGTGGCATCCACCCACTTTCTTAAAAAATGCATATAAATTCTATGGAAAACTTCCAATTGTTGTAGAACGGTGAAAATTGTTAGATTTTTTTTTATTTTAATTTTGCTCTATTGAACATTTCTATTAACAATTGGCTTAAAAATAATTTATGACTATTAGATATATGTATTTGATAAATAATAAAATTTTGTTGGCAAATAAGAGGCCGTTATAGATTGGTAAAATTTAGAATACAAATAAGATTTATAATTTGTGAAAACTTAATATAAAAGTCGGTTTGACTTTGTCGTCCCCGGGTTTTTCAGTCCCGGTTGTACAGTGGCAGTGCATTTATATAGGATGGGGGATAGAGTTGGCGTTTACCCACGGTAATGTGCTGACCCTGGGTCAGAGTAGAAGTGTCATGCTTCATCGTTGGTTTTTGTAGTTATATCCTTTCCTTGGCACCTAGGTACCTAGGTTCCGGATGTCATTGTTGGTTTATCATCCTTCTCATCAGTTGATTAGGTTGGTTGGCGATGTTTCTAACCAGTTTATCTGCAGATAGCAATAAGTACTTGTTCAGGGGGACTACCTTGGGTTCAGAGTAGAGTTGCCCGTTCTTGCAATGTTTGCGCCGTTGACGATGGAAACGAAGCACAGTGCATATCCTGAGAATTTTCCTTTCGAATATTTGTAGTTCCTTCATGGCTGTTTTGGAGAAAGTGCACCAAACTGGGAAGCTTTAACTGACGACTGGTCTCAGAAGTTGCTTGTACATTAGATATTTTGTCTGCTGGCTTAGCCCAATTCTTTTGTTCATCAGCGGGTAGAGGCGATGGAAGGAAAAATTTGCTTTTTTAAGGACAGTACGTGAATGTCAGTTGAATCTCAGCAGCTCGTTGAAGTTTGCGCCTAGGTACTTGGCGCTGCGTTTGGCTGGTAATCTGATTCCGTCTGGGAGTGCAAGGGTGATACTTCTGCAGTTTCCAGCTGAGCGGCCTCGTCTGCCTCCTGGTCGTCTGAAGCAGACAAGCTCCGATTTGGATGAGTTGATGCGGATAAATAAAAAAAAATAATTGGGTGGCGCAACAGCTCGTCGAGAACCAGGGCCTAGTGACTTACAACTCACAGCCATTGCTGTGTGTGTGTTTGTTGGCAGGAATGGAGGGGACCTACAGTTTTTTGCCGAGTCCGAACGGCTAAATGAGAAGCACTTCTTATATATACTCTTGGAGGATTTGTCAGTTCCTCGCAAGAGGCAGTACCTCGGATAAAACATTTCTGTTTTTAGGTGGAACGGCTGGGAATCGAACCCACACCTTCGGCATGAGTTGATGCGGATATCCCATTTGGTGTAAGCCTCGAAGAGATTGCGGATGTGGGCCTCGATTGCTCGGACAGCTGTCAATGGAGATAATGATAAGTTATATGTGAGCGAGTCATCAGCGAAGAGAAGGTTCTCGAATTCACTTGAGGTTGGTTGGTCAGAGGTCATGATGTTGTATAGAAATGATCCAAGCTTCGACCCTTGGGCAACTCCAGCCCTGATGCTCTTAACTGTTTATTTGCAATTCTCCAGTAACACGAAAAAGTTCCTGGAAGAAAGAAAAGATAAAATAATTTGTATTAGTGCTTAAGGAAAGCCTAGTATCTAAGTTGAGTTTATGGATAAGGGCTTCAATCCTTACACTGTCAAATGCTTTTTCGACATCCAGAAAGCATTTGACGGTAACTCGATGGTTGTTTAAAGCTGTGGTGATGTCATGATGGAACTTCAGGAGCGGATGCAGAGTGGAATGCTTTTCCCGTAAACCGCTGAACTTCTTGAGCTTCCTGAGTATCAGCTCTTCGAAGACCTTACTTATAGGTTATTGAGGAGGGATATTTGCCTGTAGTTGGTAACCATGTTTCTTGCACCTTTCTTGGGAATCGCCACGATTTTTGCAGTTTTTCATTTCTGGAAAAATAACTGTTGTTGATGCAGTTGTTGGGGATTATGGCCAAGAAAACCATTAGTCTGTAGAAGATTCTTTAGGGTGAAGTTTGAAACCCCATCTCCATCCAATTGGTAGATCGGTAGGGCTTGAAGTACTTAAAGAAAATTGCAAATTTTGAGTTTTCCGTTCAGGGAGCGTGGTATCCACCCACTTTCTTAAAAACGCTTATAAATTATATGGAGCACTATCGATTGTTGTACAACGATGAAAATTTGTAGAACGGTATGACTTGAAGAGCATACAAAGAGAAAGATAAAAAAAAATGGGATTTTCCATTCAGGGGGCGTGGCATCCAACCACTTTCTCAGTTGTCGTAGAATTATGAAATTTTGAAGAGCATTAGAGCTTGATTTTCACCTCGGAAAATAAAATCTTTGCAAAAAGTAGTATTTTAAGTAGAGTTATATCGAAGTAACTTCGAATTATGGCAGAATTTTGGTATTTAATGATAACTGATTTAAATTTGGTGAATTTACTTGGAAAGTTTTTTTTTTCTTAATTACTAACTTAATCACAAATTTAAAATACAAGAAAACTTGACCAGTGAGCCCACCAAATTTTAATCAGTAATTATTAAATATGATATTTCTATCATAATTTGGAGTTGTTTCGATATAACTCTACTTCAAATATTTGATATTAAACTTCATGAAAACATAGCATAATTAACTCATTACTTTTTGGCTGATTTTGTACGCACAGGTGGTTTCTTCTACATATAAGAACTTTTAACATTTATGTTTTTGTTGCGATTTTTATTTTAAAAACAGTTTAACCAAAAATTGTTTTCAAACTTTTTTAGCATTCGAATGAAACTAAAAGCCACATAAATACTTAAATGCATATAAGAATGGATTTCTGACTGACTACAAAAAGTTACAAGAACATTTTGGAAGAGTTGCCATTGTTTTTGAATTATTTGCTTCCCTTTAAGTATTTTTATTTATAAAATAGCCCTTTCTGCCCGATCAAGGAAAAATATTACCCCCAGCCCGATGATTTTTGTCCTTGTCTAGTTTTAACCTACATACATGCTCTGAATTTTTATAACACTCTACGTGAGTCATTCGGTTGGCAAACAAAAAAATAGGCAATTAAATCAAACCCTACAGTTACTAAAGGGATGAAAATAAAAAGCGGATAAAATTAGGGAAGTTTTTTTCTTCATTTAGAGCCGATTTCGACCCATTAATGATGGCATTTTTACTTGCAATATAAAGGTACTATATGGCAAGTTATGCATTCGTAAATAAAGTTTAACTCGAGATTTTGATCAGACTTGTCATTACGATTATAGGGAAGATGAAAAAAGTGTGTCTCACAATTCTGCCTGTCTGTCTGTTTGACTACAGCCTCAACGGCTCGATTGATTTTCTTAAAACTTGGCACATAGTAGTTTTTGGTGATTCTGCCCACACTTTTTTTATTTTATTTTAAAGGCTGCCTTTGGATAGGAAACCATTTTTCAAAAAATTGTTATTAACGGTACCTCCCAAAGAACCATTTTTTTTATTTTCGATTTTCTTCAAAACCGTATTTTTTGTTCCAATTATTTTGTTTGTATAGAAGATTCTAAAAAAATATAGATAGTTTTCTTTAACAAAATTTTCAAAACAAAGTTTTTTGGATTTTTAAAAAATGCTCAAAAATTTTTTAGATAAAATTTTTTAAGAACTACACACTAGAATTTTATGAAATTCGGTTTTTAAGGGTTTTTTAACACTTTCTAAAATATTTTAAGAAGAAAAAAAATAATAATTGAGGAAAATATTTTTTTCTCAAAAACGACTCCTACGACTTTGATAAAACTTTTTCTGTAATTACTAACAAAAATTATAAAAATTAATAGTACCTCTCATATAACGGTTTTTTTTTATTTTGGATCTTCTCATTATCGGCTAAACGGATTTAGATTATTTTTTTATATACAAATTTTAAATAAGATTAAATAATATTACCTACATTCAAAATTTTCAAAAAAATTAGTTTTGGATTTAAAAAAAATTATAAAGTTTTTGTCCATACAATCATATTTAATCAAGAATTAAGATGGCGTTCCCTTTTTCCCTCAAACTATCAAACTATCAAAAAAATTGTTTTAGCTTATTTAAATGTCATATTAAATGCTTTTAAACATATTTCTCTCATACTTAAACTCATTTCTTAAACTAAAAGAAGAGATTCTGTTAATTTTTTCCGAAATTTGATGTCCCGTTTGTCCTTGATCATGAAAAATAGCATTCACGATTATGTCGCACAAACTTGCTCTAGTGGTTCAAGGACTTTAAGTGACTAAGCATTTTATAGTAATAGTTATATTATTTATGAAATTTTGAACAAAAAAATGTGATAAAATATAAAACTAATAAAAATACAGTAAATGAGCTTAAATGCAATATTAATCCTTCTATAAGTACCATAAAGAGCAATCCTGTCCAGTTAAACAACAAAAAAATCAGTTTGCTATTTTGAGCCTATATTTTTTTTTTAGTTTCCATTTTTAGGATAGAAATGATAATTTTATGGGGGCTACTTACTTAATAGCTCCATTTAACAAAATAAAGTAACTACAATAAACTAACCTTTCTTTAGTGAGGGACAGGGTGCATATAATAATTATTGTCAAAGAGACTGCATCATTAGATTTTTTGTATCGTTTGGAGTTTCGTTGCTTAAATTCATTGCAGTGTAGTAATAGTCTAAGAGCTACCAGCCACTTTGACTAACCTACTAGACACAAGGCTACAACTTTGTGTGTGCTTGATTTGGGACTAGTTAAGTATGATAACCACGGTCTGGCAGGGTTGCCGCGGTCGAAAGGTTGCCATCTGATTTTTTCAAAATGCAAAAAAAGGGTCAAAATTAACCTACTCGCACAGGGCTGAAACTTATTTTTAATTTAGTTTATACATTCTTATGCATGAAAAAAATGATGCCAGACGGGTTTGGCGGTCGAAAGTGCTTGCCAGACGAGCCTAAAGCTCTTAAGGATTAATAAAAGATATTGGATAACTTGATAAATTTGTTAGGTACAAGGCTAAAACTTAGTGTATTCTTTGTTCGTGAACAGATTAGTCAAAAAATAAAAATCTGAGAAAATTTCCGCAATTCTAGGGTTGCCACCTATTTTTGTCAAAATGTAAAATAACTTCCAAATGCAACATATCTACTTTTAGAATGCTGATTTTTGAATTTATAACTTAAGTCTTTTTGTACATGAAAAAAAAAAGACGCCAGACCAGTTTTGGTGGACGAAAATAGCTTGCCAGACGTGTTTTTAAAGTTGGTATTAAAAAATGTCATTGATTAGTCAGAGAATAATGTATTAAATATAACACGTTAACTGCATATAATCCTAATACATATTAAATCAAGTCAACAAATTATCATATGGTTCTTTTACTGTAGACACAGGGTTGCCAAATATTTTTTTCAAAATTTTATAAAATTGACAAAACTGAAACACCAACCTACCTAAGGTTTTCGCACATATGTAAGCTTATGCCATCTTGTATATAAAAAAAACATACTTGCCAGACGGTCAAAAGCTTCTGTCAGACAAGCCAAAGATTTAAAAAATTGGTATTATAAGAAATATCCTTTCTTGATTTTTTCTTAAATTTAAAAAAACTGTCAAAATTGCAAACCTACCCCACAAAGTTGATTTATACATATATGTTAGCTGATATCTTCTTTCATATGAAAAAAACTATATCAGACCGGACGGACGGTCGAAGGTTCCAACCAGACGGGCCTAAAGTCTTAAAAGATGGTATTGTAAGAAATATCCTTTCTTGATTTTTTCTTAAATTTCAAAAAACTGTCAAAATTGCAAACCTAACCGCACAAAGCTGATTTTTACATATATGTTAGCTGATATATTCTTAAATATGAAAACAAATATATCAGACCGGACGGACGGTCGAAAGTTCCTGCCAGACGGGTCTAAATTCTTAAAAGATGGTATTGTAAGAAATATCCTTTTTTTTATTTTTTATTAAATTTCAAAAAACTGTCAAAATTGCAAACCTACCCGCACAAAGCTGATTTTTACATATATGTTAGCTGATATATTTTTAAATATGAAAAAAAAATATATCAGACCGGAAGAACGGTCGAAAGTCCCTGCCAGACGGGCCTCTAGTTTCAAAAGTTGGTATGGTTGAGGCCCGTCTGGCAGGAACTTTCGACCGACCGTCCGATCTGATATATTTTTTTTTATTTCGGTTCAAAAATGAAGGGGACTGATATATTAATATTTTAAAATATTGACCCATATTAATAAAAACTTAAATTTTGCATACCGAAAATTTTCCTTCAAAATGTATACATAAAAAATTATTTTTTTAAGGAGCCGCTTCAACAATTTTCAAAATGTTTCTTCTCTTAAATTCATGTTTATTCAAAAATTCAGGTGGCACGTCTTTTCTTCAGCTCAAACTATAGTCAATTAAATTTATGGTTTGACCCCGGACAAATTGTAAAAAAAGAAAATTTTGTGCGAAGAGACTCGGACCACTGGTACTAAAATAAAAGTCCAGGACCATTTGGTTTTTCGTGTTTGACTAAAAATTGACAGATGCATTGAATATTAAAGTCAAAAATAGTTCTTAATAACATAAAATTTGGAAAAAAAAAATCAGTTTGAGCAATTTGTTTTTAATTATGTTTTCAAAATTTTGAGTTTGAAGGTTAATTTTTCAAAAACTATTCTCTTAAGCAACTTAATTTAAAAATAAAATTAAGGAATGTATTTCTGGCCAAACAAAAACCTATCTAATGATAATATAGGTATTGCCATTGTTTTTTAATATGTTTTTTTTTTCTAATTTAAGTTTGTAATTTTTTGTAAATTGCCCCACCCACTCAAACGGGGGGCAGTAAGACGACCCCACTTTAAAATGACTTCTTTCTTTTTTCGCTACAACCTACATTCTCTCATCATTTTCTGTATCGTATGCAAAACACCTTGCACATGCATAAATGCATTCAAATTTAAGCGATTTCCCAGTGGTGGACTGTGGCTAGTTTTGGATATGTTTTGGTATGTGTCATTGAACCTAACTGCAAATTAATTTCTTTTGTTACAATTTGTCCGGGGTTAGCCCTTTATTTTCCGTAGGCTTTCCTGACTACTATTAAAAGAGTTGTTTTAGCATTTTAAAGAAAGAATTCAATGCTTTTTAACATTTGTCTCTTATAATAGATAATCTACATTTTGTATATAAAATTTTTAAAATTATAAAATACATGAACATATATAAGTGCAAGTACGTACGACTCAGTCGTAGATTCTTATTTTATTTATATTTATACATCTATACATGACAAACTTTTTCAGCTTTTTAGTGCAAAATTTGATTGAAACCTCGATGGACATCGAGTAATGAAATATGAGCTTCCGTAAGAATGTCTTCTTTATATAAAATAAATATTCTTCCAAGCATTCCTTAAGCGGGCCATTCACGTTAAAACTGTCGCAAGGACTGCCCGACAAATTTCAGTCGTATACGACAGATTCTACCATGAATGTCCTTGTTAGGCCGGCCATTCACGTTGTGACGGTCGTTAGGACTGTCGCAAGAGTCGTAGAAATTTTCTATGGAAAATTGACAGGTTCTATTGTGAATGGACCTTGTGTATACTGAAGTCCGTTGAAAATCTCCAAGAACCCTGCGACTGTCCCTAAGACTGTCTCAACGTGAATGCCCAGCTTTATACATCGGACCGTGCGACTAAAGACAAGTTAAGCCGGCCATTGGGACGGTCGTAAGGACTGTCGCAAAAATCGTAGATTTTCTATGGAAAATTGAATGGTTCTATTGTGAATGGACGTCGTGCGTACTGATTGTTCGATGATATTTTCTACGAACCTTGCAACCATCCCTACGACTGTCTCAACGTGAATGCCCAGCCTTAGAAGTCTGTTGAAAGTTTCAACGAACCTTGCGACACGACCGATTGGTCGTTGGCAGTTTTTGATACAGTCCTTGCGACCGAACTACGAATAATCTTCAAACTATATGCACGTTGTTATTTTGTTTCTAGGAGACGAAATAAATTTAAAAAAAAATTGAAAGAATTTTTTGACACACCGTTCGGTAAACTGGTTCGCATCGTGTACGCACTACTTTCGACAGTAGTCGTTGCAACAGTCCGATCGACAGCTTGTGTGACAATCTCAACGTGAATGGCACGCTTTGTATTATCTTAATTGTTCATCAAAAATACAACAAATTGACTACAATCTTAAAGTACTGAATATGCCAATCCGAAAAAAGTAGCTCTTTAAGTTACACGATCCAAGACCAGGGTAGTTTCAACAGTCGATGGTACTAGCACAGGATGCTGGTGTTGAATTAAAAATCAACGAATATAGCTCATGGAAGTCTACATCATATTTAAGTTTATTACTCTGGAGAGATGGATGTACTTGAACATAAATATACAAGGCCGATGCTGAAAGTTTATAACACCGGATGATTTATAACCAAATAAACAATTTTCAAGATGACTAGATGATAGATGATAGAACAAATCTCAAACATATTTTGAGAAAGAGGTAATCTTCTGAATATAAATTGTATACAACATGGCAAAGATCTAAAGGAGATTTTTTGTGACATTTGCAATATACTATGGCAAAGTGCGAGAAAATTTGTATATTTTGATAAGTGATTTTTGTTACTGAAGGAAACTGGGAGGAACATTTTGGGCTGCATCATCGACTTTCTGAGAGAGAATACATAAATATACCTACACATTCAAAATCTCCTTAATGAAAAATGAACGCAGTACCAGTACCTTCTCGTTTATTTATTGAATACAAATATAAGTGGAATATGTATGTATGTATGTACAATGTACATATGTACATATGTTGCTTTAGGTAGAACGAATACTCTGTCTATGCAATTCTTATTTATAGTTCTGACTTTGTAAACTTGTTACATTCAATGCAAAAATGACCCGGGTTGTAAGGATGAGGTAAAGCTCCTCCAATCCTTTTAAGTGATTTTTTTTTTCTTAGTTTGTGTTTTTATTTAAAAAAAACATTTGCCCAACACCAGGGCTCAAAAGTAATATGGAGCATATCATCATAAGTCGAAACTAAAAGCATATCTGACATTTCATTATAAATAACATTAATAACAATTTCAATGTACACTATAATATAACAAAAGTAAGTATACACTGGATCCAAACTATTGCTACATTTTCACCTATGATTTATGTACCTCAAATCTTCTTCAAATCTCAAAAATTTAAAATTCGGATTTCTTTTCGTAAATCTTGAAAATTTGAAATTAATCTTATTAAATCTTCCTAAAGGACGAATAGATTCTTAAACAAATCAAGCTTACCTATATTCCAATGTGGCGCTGAAGGATTCACTCATGGCTGAATTCAGTTCTTCATTTGTTTGACACATATAAAACATTTTATATCAAAGCTGCTGTCAAAGAAAATCTTTTGTAAATCTTTTTGTGAGGTGGACACACTAAATAGATTTATTTAATCTAAACTGCGATTAAGGAAAGAATTGCAACATGAAACCCATGGCTCTACTGATTGGGGATTAGTGCGTTGAGTTGAGCTAACGACCCGACCACAGTAAAAAAAAATCATTGTTATGAGAGAGACTTATGATGCCTGGGATGGAAACCAAACCCGGAACGAAAATGAACTACGAAGCACGGGTATGCACCTGGAAAGCAAGGACACTCTATACGACAGGTGCTACTCAAAAACTTAAACCTGTACTCTCGCAGTGCAAGGCAGACATTGCCGCGATCCAGGAGATACAATGGAGTAGGATCAGGAATAACAAAAAGAAAAGATTGCAACATTTATAAGTCGTGGGAAATCGACTCAGATCGAAAGTCATCGATTTTCAGCCGATTAGCGATCGCCTGGCTGTGATCCGCATCAAAGCTACCTTCCACATCATACGTTTAATATGTGCACACGCCCCAAACGATGAAGCTGAGGGGTCAAACTAGGAAGAGTTTTACGACCTCCTGGATGGAGCCTGTCCGGAGTACGATGAAAGCACAGCCTCCACAAAACGACAACAGAAATAACGGCTTCCGACTAACCGACTTTGCTGCAGCTAGTAATAGGGTGATAAGTAGCACTAGGTTCCCCAGGTGAAGGAAAACGAAGACCGTCCAAAGGAAGAAAGTCAACATTGTATGCCATCCATGGCACATCTGAGAAAGCCAGAGACTACAGTGAGCAATTGACGGGGAAAGTCTTTGCCGTACTCCCGGCCACCAGCGTAAGTAAATCAGAGAAACCAGTATCGCGACATCATTAAGGAGACAGCCAAGACCACCAAAAGCCGAGTACTGAAGATGTTAAAGCCAGCCATAAGCTCAAGAACAACAAATCCGCTGGCTCGGAGAGCCTCCCCGCGGAACTCTTTAAGTATGGAGGAGATGTCCTGGTAGGGTACATGCACCAGCTCATCAACCAAGTGTGGGAGGAGGAAAGTATGCCCGACGACTGGTCAAATAGCCCCATATGCCCAATCTACAAAAAAGGCGATCCTATGTCCTGCAAGAACTACAGAAGCATATCGTTGCTTAATGTTGCCAACAAGATTCTATCCAACATACTATGTAAGCGTCTAAAACCTTTCTGCAATACTATGATCGGCACGTACCAGTGTGGCTTCAGGCCAGGCAGATCAACGATAGACCAAATCTTCACATTGAAGCAAATCCTGGAAAAGACCAACGAATTTCAAGTCGAGACCCACCACCTATTCATCGACTTCAAAGCCGCATATGATAGCATAAGTCGCCAAGAGCTTCTATTGGTGAATGGCGATGTCGGAACTCGGGATCCCGAAAAAACTGATCCAGCTATGCCGCATGACGTTACAAAATACGCGGTGCAACGTGCAAATGGGTAACAGCTCATCCGAGTTATTCCAGACGCGTATAGGGTTCAGACAAGAAGATGCGCTATCATGTAATTTTTCAACCTAGTCCTGGAGCAGATAGTGCCCAAGAGTGGTGTTAACATGGAAGGCACTATCTTCAACAGGTTTTCTCAACTGATTGGCTATGCGGACGACATCAACATTATTGGCCGCTCCAAGTGAGCTTTACTTGCTAGAAGCATTCACAGCTATTGATGAACAGGGAAAACGCATTGGTCTTGAAGTGAATGAGGACAAAACAAAGTATATTCTATCAACAAACAAAGCCTCATCTGTCCATCGCCTAGGACAAAACGTCACTTTTGGTAGCAGTAATTTCAAGGTAGTCAAGGAGTTCACCTACCTCAGAACAAACATCAATTCCACAAACTACACCTTGTGTACGACGAAGAATTACCCTAGCCAACCACTGCTACTTCAGTTTGACCAATCAAATGGGTTCAAAACTCCTTTCTCAAAAGACAAAGTGCACGCTATACCAAACACAAATTTTACCAGTTTTACTCTACAGCGGGCCGAGTGCTGGACGATAAGTAAAAAAAGGGAATTGATACTAGGCACTTTCGAGAGAAAAATTCTTCGTGGATATTTGGTCTTACATTTGAAGAGGGCGATGCGATGGGAGGAGAAGATTCAATCGTGAATTGTACGAGCTGTACCAAGACGTGGATGTAGTCGAAAGAGCCAAAAAACGTCGACTACATTGGCTCGGCCAACTCGAGCGAATGGACAACAACGCTACAGCCAAGAAAATCTTAGAATCCCAGCCCCCAGGTTCGAGATGATCAGGAAGACCGTACCTCCACTACAGGGACCAGGCTGTCACGAACGCTAGAGCACTTGGTCTCGACGACTGAAGGGAGCGTGCGAGGGACCGCAACCGACAGAAGACCGCAATATCTCAGGCAGAGACCCTTCATGGATCGGGAGCCGGATAAGTAAGTAAGGATATTTAGTTCTGTACGCGAGGAGGACAAATGGAATAGCTGATATAACCACGAAATGTATGAGCTGTATCAAGATGTGGATGTAGTTCAGAAAATTAAATCCATATCTACCACATTGGCTCGGCCACATCGGACGCAAGGAAAATACCTAATGCTCCAGCCAAGAGAGTCTTTTTATCCCAGTCCTCAGGTTCAAGAGAACGGAAAAGACCGAACCTCCGGTTTACAGAACAAGCTATCGCAGATAGCTTGGTCTAGATCAGTAAGCATTGCTCTTATCGAAAATACAAAATTCGTAGAGCATCGCCATGAGTTAATCGGTAATCTGTAAGTCAAACAATACTTACATCTTTGATGTTTTCTTCAAAAAAATTAAATTTTTGTTTTTCAAAGTTTCATTATTTGTATCTCTTTGCATCATTGTTTTCTCTTAGTGTGGTATCTCGAGCTTTTAAAGGAAGACCACTCCAACTCTTAGGGAATTTTTTCCTTGTAACATTTCATTATGCCCTGAAATTAGGTCACGAGGACATTGTCATCCAAAAGATGAGGAGTTATATAAAACAGAAAATATTCTGAGCCCTTTTATGAATTAATTTATTTTGTTTACGTTCAAACTTATAACTCTTATACATTACCGGAGTCTTATATTTATTTATTTTAATTCAGAAATGCATTAAATTTGTTTGAAAATCAAACGCAAGTGTTTTCCGTTTAAGGCTTGGTATTAAGGTCATAAATTATATTTTCTACTCATATTTTTTTTTCTTTGAATGAAATAAAAATTAATTTAAAATAAAAATAACACTACGAGTACATACCTATAAAATTTCAGTATCCCCAGCCACAGGAGGCAAACAATGTATAAAAGGAATCAATTGAATTATCTCCATTTCTATTTCCCGCTGAGTCTTTTATAACAATCTGCTCCTATTGTAAGTGCCTCCTACACTGAAATATCTTCTTTTGTGAAACAACAATTTTGTATATTTTTGTCTCCATCAATTGAACCGCACCATGAATGGAGAGTAATGTCTGAGAGGTTTGCAGAAATCTAGTTTTAGATTTATTTTTAGTTCCTTTACTCAACCCAACACCAACCAACAACAACAACAACCTTCAAGACAAGGCAAACAAAATCATACACACAAATTGTATCTATAATTTAAAGAGACATAGAAGAAAACAAAAAATAAAAAAAAGGAAAAGATAAATCGGATGCACCTCATTGTCGGGCGGAAATTACTTTTCACAAACACTACGACTTCCCGCAAGGAAGTACATTTTCGAGATTAGAAAGAAGCACCTGTTGTGTCAGAACTTCTCATATTTTCCTGACACAGATATACACTACACATCATAAAACATTAAATGGAACGCTGCGGGGTGGAAAGGGGCCACACGGCGATGGTTGGTTATGTTTGCTTCCACTTGATAAAGTGGGATTATTTTCACAGAAAAAAAAGGATGATGCAAGGATTTTTTTCCTTTTTATAAAACGGAAAGAGTCATTGATATCCCGTCGGAGTATGGCTAAAATGCCATCAAACAGACTTTTTGATTTAAGCTTAAAATACAAATTAATGAGCTTATAAGTGGAGGATAAGAGAATGCATGAAAGTAAGAGAAATTTAAACTTTTTTTGTTTGAACTTAATAAAGTACCTACAATTGAATGTATTAAGTTATGCATGGTTTTCAAGAGACTTTAAGAATATGAATAACTTTAATTTAATTTAAAACTTCCAAGAATAAATATGCTGCTGCTTTGAAGGAGTAGACGAAGAAGCTTAGTACCAACTCGCAACTCTTACCTTCTGTACAAAACTTCCAAGAATAAATATGCTGCTGCTTTGAAGGAGTAGACGAAGAAGCCTAGTACCAACTCGCAACTCTTCCCTTCTGTACAATCGATACGCTTCTTAACAGAACTGAAGTATGAACGTTTCGTAGAGCATGCCTTCGTTTTACGAACTCTTAGGAGTAGGGTTTCTAAAAATAATTCTTTTTTTTTTCCCTTTAAGGAAAGTGGGCAAAAATACTTGTCTTTTCGGCGTTAACCCATTGACCATCCCTGTGTGTCAGACTCGTAGAACATACAACATACCAACATACCCATGAAAACTTTTTCATGGCCCCCCGGCACCGTTCTTTGCATTACTTCAGGAGGCTTGTCATGTAAAATGGGATCAAATCGCAGGTTCAACTGGTTTTCGACCATTTTCTTCTTCTAATTTTTTCTTTTGAGATTATGTCTATGAACGCACAGGTTTTGTGTCAGTTTTCATCGCTGCTTAGAGTTTTCTGTACAATGTTTTCCAGCAATGGTAAGCTGCTCACTATTTTTCGATGTTTTGCCTCCCATCACTCCATCAGTTGCAAGTGAATAACGTGTGGATATCGCCTGATATAAAGAGTCTCTCTCTTCATACTGGCAGGCTGGGCTATTCGATCTCATGATCTTATTGAGAAGGGCGTTGAAATACCCGTGTCGGGTGAGAAATTGGGTGAAGTAGAAGCTTACTTCACCGCGTTTCCGTTCATTTCACTCAGCCACATTCCCGATCAGCATCCTCGGTTCCTCTACTATTGCATCGAACTATCCAGCACTCTTGCCACTTCTGTTTCGTTATCTGCTTTGCTTTCTCGGTTGCCACTTGCACTCCAATTTTTCTTTGTGCCGGCAGCCAGAAGATCAATAGGGGTTACTCCTGTGACTACGAGGGCGGTTGGTGCTGACAACGGTAGGTAAGTGCTAACCAAACGTTAAGCTTCGCATCTTTGCACTGCGAATGTCACCATCTGCTTCCCGTGTTTTACTTGTTGTAGCGCATCTACCCAGATCTCATTCCGTATAGGCGAGTGGCACTTAATGTTGTCATCAGTAGCTTCCTCTAGCTTGCGGTTGAGCCATCTTTTTTCGCCATCAGTTTGCTGGGCAGTGTTGTGACTTTCCACGCTTGTTCCATTGCGACTTTTATTTGTTTCCTGAAAAGGAGATTTGTGCCGAGGCTAAGTCCCAAGTAGTTCACTGTAATGACTTCAGATCTAATTTGAAATCAGTAAGGGGGGAATCCTCAGGTTCGTCAGAAGAACTATCTCATTTTGTTCCGTTGCCAAGCTAAGAACGAGTTCATCCATCTTAAATTTAATACCTACGTCGAAGGACCAGATTCGGCTTCCAATGTGAATTTGCTTCACCTGGCTGAGATGAGTGTTTCAGAAAGTCAGAGTTGCCAACAGTACGATGTGCCTCGAGTAATATTTTCCCTTTTGAGCAATTCGCGGTTGCCTTGACCACTTGTTCTGTCACTCTGGTAGACGAGTGGCCTTTCCTGATATCTTGCTGGCTTTCGAACAAGTCTTCTGCTGTCTGTACTGCGACGACGGTGAGTCACGGTATCAGCATCTTCTTCAAGAGCTTCCTTGCGGACTCGAGTATACAAAAAGGTCAGGTTTAACTTTTCCTTGCTCATAAGAACCAAATTTTGCATCTTGCAACTCTTCAGAAGGATCTTGTTCTCTAATCAGCTATAGAACGTGTTGACCAAAAGTTGAGGGCATGCTTGTACAGTCACTTCCCTTGGTATTCCGTCTGGTCCTTTGACTCTTTTCCACGGTTTCCACGGCTAACCTCTTCTCTTCATCACTGAACAATAGCATATCCTGTCGTTGGGCCAATATAGTGTCAGGCAGCTAAACTGGATGAATTGGGAAGAGGGTATCCACTATTTGCACCATATTTTATTCATATAGAATTTTCGCATGAAAATCTTGTAGGGGTCGCTGTTGAAGTCTTGGCTTGAATTGATTGCTCCCTTGAGCTTGGATCTCTTGGCTCAGAACTCCCTATCACTTTGCATCTAAGTTATAGTCATCTTATTCAAAGGCCCCCTTTCTCCTCTGTCCATCAATATGAAGGATACCTTTTCCTGTTGACGGCACTTTTTCTGGGCATTGAAACATCGTATGCAAGTTTCATCGTGGCTTCCGCTCTTGGTACCGCAGATTCTCTTGCTACTTGCTACAAGCGGATTTTCCATCTTCTAATGTGGACTTTGAGATCTCTTCGTTGAGCTTTTTTACATTCCACCTTGGAGTCTTGGCTTGGTTACGGTAAGGAGCTCCTTAGTTCCGTTCTAAATTGAAACGATTGTACTGGTTATCGCTGCCCATGTAGTCGTTGATTTCTATCCATTTCTCCAGTTTTTGAGCTTTGTCAATGTGCATTCCTCTGCAAAGGTAACGTTCAAGGTTAAAACTAAACGTAAACAGTCAGGTCTTCTTAAAGAAGGAGTGTTTCCTATACGTGCGCTACATTGGGGCCACCTGCCATCTCGAATATTTGCCGTCCTCGTGAGACCTTAGTTGGCAACCTCTATTCCAGGACTTTGGCGCTAAAATTTCCAGCGACCAGAACTGGAACGGCAACTGCCGTACAGAGCTGTTACGGAGCGTCCAGGAACGACCGAATGATGTTGATATCATGCAAATACCTTAGTTCATGACTGGACTTTTTTTTTATTAATAGTTCCTTCCACACTAACTGCTACAAAACGAACTTGCAGATAAAACAAATCTCCTTCCTGTATGATTGTGCATGTTTGGAATAGTTCAGATAAAAGATACCCTAGTTGTTAATTGTACCAAGTAAGTAAGTAGTAAGTAAGTAAGTAAGTAATATGTTTATTCAAAAATTCAAAAGAGAGTAGGTATGTACATAATATAGGTTTTTAAATATAGATTCATATATGTAAATTCATAAAATAGATTGATATACATAGATTTGGTTCAGCATAACATTAAACATTGCATTTTGCATCAATGGCTCGCTTGAGCCGTCTGTTGCGATGAAATATCCTTATTTAAGTAGTTCCTTATGTTAATCGACTAGTTGTTGTGTTGGTGTTGTTGGTGTTGTTGTTGTTGTTGGTGTTGTTGTTGTTGTTAGCGTTGTTGTTGTTCTTGTTGTTGGTGTTGTTGGTGTTGTTGTTGTTGTTGGTGTTATTGGTGTTGCTGGTGTTGTTGGAGTTGTTGGTGATGTTGGTGTTGTTGGTGTTGTTGGTGCTGTTGTTGTTGTTGTTGTTGTTGTTGTTGTTGTTGTTGTTGTTGTTGTTGTTGTTGTTGTTGGTGTTGTTGGTGTTGTTGGTGTCGTTGGTGTAGTTGGTGTAGTTGGTGTTGTTGGTGTTATTATTATATGTTGGTTCTGTAGTTGTTGTTGGTGTTGTTGATGTTGTTGTTGTTGCTGTTGTTGTTATTGTTGTTGTTGGTGTTGTTGGTGTTGCCGGTGCTGTTGGTGTTGTTGGTGTAGTTGGTGTGGTTGGTGTTGTTGGTGTTGTTGGTGTTGTTGGTGTTGTTGGTGTTGTTGTTGGTGTTGTTGTTGATGTTGTTGTTGCTGTTGTTGTTGTTGTTATTGGTGTTGTTGGTGTTGTTGGTGTAGTTGGTGTTGATGGTGTTATTGGTGTTGTTGGTATTGTTTGTGTTGTTGGTGTTGTTGGTGTTGTTGGAGTTGTTGGTGTTGTTGTTGGTGTTGGTGTTGGTGTTGGTGTTGGTGTTGGTGTTGGTGTTGGTGTTGGTGTTGGTGTTGGTGTTGGTGTTGGTGTTGGTGTTGGTGTTGGTGTTGGTGTTGGTGTTGGTGTTGGTGTTGGTGTTGGTGTTGGTGTTGGTGTTGGTGTTGGTGTTGGTGTTGGTGTTGGTGTTGGTGTTGGTGTTGGTGTTGGTGTTGGTGTTGGTGTTGGTGTTGGTGTTGGTGTTGGTGTTGGTGTTGGTGTTGGTGTTGGTGTTGGTGTTGGTGTTGGTGTTGGTGTTGGTGTTGGTGTTGGTGTTGGTGTTGGTGTTGGTGTTGTTGTTGTTGTTGTTGTTGTTGTTGTTGTTGTTGTTGCTGTTGTTGTTGCTGTTGTTGTTTGTGCTGTTGGTGCTGCTGTTGTTGTTGTTGTTGGTGTTGTTGGTGTAGTTGGTGTAGTTGGTGTAAATGGTGTTGTTGGTGTAATTGGTGTTGCTGGTGTTGTTGGTGTTGTTGGTTTTGTTGGTGTTGTTGGTGTTGTTGGTGTTGTTGGTGTCGTTGTTATTGGTGTTGTTGGTGTTGTTGGTGTTGTTGTTGTTGGTGTTGTTGGTGTTGTTGTTGTTACTGATGTTGTTGGTGTTGTTGGTGTTGTTGGTGTTGTAGGTGTTGTTGGTGTTGTTGGTGCTGTTGTTGTTGTTGGTGTTGTTGGTGTAGATGGTGTTGTTGGTGTTGTTGGTGATGTTGGTGTTATTGGTGTTGTTGGTGTTGTTGATGTTTTTTGTGTTGCTGCTGTTCTTGGTGTTGTTAGTTTTGTTGGTGTTGTTGGTATAGTTGGTTTTGTTGGTGTTGTTGTTGTTGTTGGTGTTGTTGGTGTTGTTGGTGTTGTTGGTGTTGTTGGTGTTGTTGGTGTTGTTGGTGTTGTTGGTGTTATTGGTGTTGTTGCTGTTGGTGTTGTTGGTGTTGTTGGTGTTATTGGTGTTGTTATTGTTGTTGGTGTTGTTGGTGCTGTTGGTGCTCTTGTTGTTGTTGTTGGTGTAGTTGGTGTTTCTGATGTTGTTGATGCTGTTGGTGTTGTTGGTGTTGTTGTTGTAGTTGGTGTGGCTGGTGTTGTTGGTGTTGTTGGTGTGGCTGATGTTGTTGATGTTTTTGGTGTTGCTGGTGCTGTTGGTGTTGTTGGTTTTTTTTGTGTTGTTGATGTTGTTGGTGTTGTTGTTGTTGTTCTATCCATTATATTCTCTTATGAGTTCATTTCGATATTTAATAGCTGTAGAGAGATATTTTACTAACGGGATCCAGTTCCCGTCTCCATTGAGAATATTCACCATGTTTTCCGTGCTGAGTGCTCTTGTCCCTAAATAAAACAAACGTAGTTCTTTGAATACAGGGCATATTCCAAGAAAGTGGACAAATGTTTCGACTTCTCTCAGGTTACACAAGGTGCATTGCGTATTTCTGTTGCTCGTTGGAAATGTACCGTTCAAATACAGAAGCCCTCCTCTTGCTTTAAAGATCCATCCTATTTCGGATGAGATCCTTTCTTCTTGAAAGTATCTACATCCGTCGGTGTAGTTTAGGACATTGTAAAGTCCATGTGATGTTGAAGCTTGTGCTCTTTGAAATGCCACATCCCATTCTCTTTCCATTATTTGCGTGTCGGCCGCCTCAACTGCATTCTGGAATAACCTGTTGTTTCCAACAACCTCATGGATATGCCTACCTTCTAATACATTCGTCCATTGTGTAATCCAGTATATATTTTTGGCTACTACTATATTCGCTAAAATATGTGGGAGACGGTTTTCGTCATACACACAGAGTATTTTCTTAATGTAGGTCATGTGACATTTCATTGTGTAAATAAAAAGAGGTTTCAATTTAAGTTCCAAGGTAAGCATGTAGTTAGGAGATGAGGTTGGAACTTTCATAGTTTTTTTTAGAAAATATCGTTGGACCTTTTCCATTTCATCGTATTGCTGATGTCCCCAAGCTTGTGCTCCATACCCCAAAATTGATCTTGCTACTGCGTTAAACAGTTCCAGTTTTGATGAATTACTGATTTCCTTTTTCGAAACAAAAGTATGCCACGTCAGGTTCAAGCTCGTTTTTGCCTGCTGCGCTCTTTCTTTGAAGTGCTCGGTCATACTTAGCCCTGGTGTCAGCCATAAGCCCAAGTACTTATACTTGTTGACCACCTCAATCTCTTCCGTTCCAAGAGTCCATCTTTCTGCATTACTTCTTCTTCCTCCATTTTTTCTAAATATAATGATTTTAGACTTCTCAAGATTAATAATGAGATTCCACATTTTGCAATATTCTTCAAGTTTGTTTATCATATATTGTAAATCCTTTGGCGTGTTTGCAAAAATTACAATATCGTCTGCGTACAGTAACATTCTGATAACTTCTTCATTTAACTGTATTCCTCCACCTATAAAGTCATGCATGTCATTGATAAACAGTGCAAATAACATAGGACTTAGGAGACACCCCTGTTTCACGCCCATTTCTGTATCGAACCACTCCGATAAATTTTTTCCATCCCATACTGCACTTGCTGTCCCTGCATAGAGATCTTTTACGATGTTAAGGAATTTTGTTGACATACCCATTCTTTTTAGCTTGACAAAAAGAGCATTCCGACAAATACTATCAAACGCTGCCTTGAAGTCTACAAAGAAGCAGTATGTTTTTTTGCCTTCATTCATCCTAATTTTGACAATGTTTAGTAGATTGAATATATTATCTGATGTGCTATATCCCTCTCTAAACCCCGCTTGGTACTCGTTCAGAATACTGTTTCTTTTTTCCCACTCCTGTAGCCTTTTGAGTAATATTCCCGTGTAAATTTTCGCCATGGCATCCATAAAGGAAATTCCTCTGTAGTTTTGTGCGAGGTTTATGTCTCCCTTTTTGTATATAGGGAAAATTAACGACTTTTTAAAGGACGGTTCAACGCTTTCTGTGATTTGGATCCTATTGTAAATTCCAACCAGGCGATCTAAAAGTATCTGCGGTGCATGAATAAAAAACTCATATGGCACACGATCGTATCCGGCTGCTTTGTTTGTCTTAGCTTTGTTCAGTACTTCTAGGATTTCGAAGCTCGTAATCTCGCCATCAAGCTGCTCATCCCAGGAATCTTCTATCGTGTCCTCCAGTGTTGCTATGGCCTGTAGTGGAGGGTTCAAGAGCCGTTGAAAATGATCTTTAAAATCAGTACTTTTTATGTTTGGTCCTATTCTGTGGGTCTTATTTCGCAATTTGTTTGCAATATCCCACCAATCCTTTGTATTTCGTACGTTTCTTAGACTGATACATAACGATTGATAGTATAGCTTTCTTCTCGTCTTACAGATCTGTTTGTATTTTCGATTTGCTTCAAGGTATGTTTTTTTCAGAATTTCTGCGGGTTCCCTTCTCCACCTATTAAGCCATTTAAAAGCATTTTTCCTTGCGGCCATACATGCTGCATCAAACCAACTTTCTTTAAAATTCTTTTTGTTTGAGAAATATCTCTGCTCGCCCACTACTTCCTTGACGATGGAAATTATGTCTTCTGCCGTCCAACTGTCCACTCCAAAGTTACCCACTTCTTTTGTCAAGATCCTTTGTTGTCTTCCAGTTTTGTAGTAGTTCTCGTTTTGATTCAACCATACTAACTTGGGAAGCAGACTCAGTTCTTCAGAAGGTTGAAAGCCAGATAGTTGTAGAGTTAGCCTAAGAGGCATATGATCTGAGTAGACCATCTCCTCTACTTTTAGTTCCTTTACTTGGCTAAGTATATTATACGAAGCTCCACATAAGTCATTAACTGAGCAACCAATTGAGCTTATGAAGGTGAAATTTCCCTCAAAGTCTCCCGGTGTCCGTCCGTTTAGAATAACAATACCCGCATCGTTGCATGTCTCAATGAACCGTTTTCCTTTATTATTGATTACCTTGTCCTTAGAATATCGTTCTGGTTTAAGCAATACATTGAGATTTGCAGTTTGTTCTTCCATTAGTATTTGGCTTTCTCCTATTCGTACATTGAAATCTCCTAAAACAATCACGTTTTGGAAGTTTGTTTCTTGTATGATTCTGCTGTACACTTGGAAGTCTTCTTCCCATTTGTTGCAATTAAGATAGGTAGGCAGCAGATATAGTTCACAGTTGGTTGACACAATGCGGACAACGTCCCTATCCAACATTTTTGTACAATCAATTCGTAGCTCTTTGTTAATAACTCGGCTAATGCCAACTAGTAGTCCACCACTCGCTCTTCCAAATTGTGCAGAGCGTACTGCTGGTGTCCATATCAGTTCATATCCTGGGAAAAATTTTTCATATCTCTCAAATTGATTCACAAGAAATGTTTCATACAACAGAAAAATGTTAAATTTACATAAATAATTAAAAAAATTTGGAACTATTAACTTATTTGCTAGTCCTGATACATTGTAGGACACAATCTTTATTTCAGTTTTTTTACAATCTATACTATTTAAATTTTCATCACAACAGACATCTAACTGCTAATCTGCAGTGGTCTCGACTCTACCGGATTCCAAATGAAAATCTATCTTTTTGAAATCCTTGTTAAAAAGTTGACCAAGAACCACAGCAGCTGGTTTCCCCTCACTTTGCAACTCATTCGCTACGACAGTAAATATTTTCCCCTCTATTTCCAAGCTTCTGCCCTTGAATTTGATTGTCTTTGATTTATCAATTTTTCGAATTTCATTTCTTATTCGGAGCAGATAATTGTGTTGTTCTCTTTCTTTCAGTGTCATATCTCTCTGTATACCATACTTTGTTCCAGCTAGCTTAGAAGTATTCTGTAGGATTGTTGCAACTGCTGAATGAGTTTCAAACTCGACGAGAAAGTTCTTCTTATCACCTCTTCCTATTTTTAAAATTCTTACTATTTCGAAGCTTTCATTTATTTTTAGGATACTTTTACATAGCATCCATATATCATTTTTATCTAGTGAATCCTTTTCGAAACCTTTAAAAATTAGATTATTTTTTCTTGTATATTTATCAAAAGTTTCGGTTTTTCTTAAGCTCTCTTCTTTATGTTCTTCCAGCTGTTGTATTTTGTTTTTGAGATTGACGTTTTCTTTTTTTAATTCTTCTATTTCTTTTGAATGCGATTCTACTGTATCCTTTGTGCCTTTCATTGTACCAAGTATTTTCAAAGCTGGAATAGTTTTCCTGAGATCCCAAGTTCAGCCATCCATAGAGCTCATGATGTTGAATGCTATCGTATTTGGCTTTGAAATGATGAAATTAAATGGTGAGTCTTAACTTAAAACTCGTAGTTATTTTCCGAAATATATTTCAGCGAGGAGATTTGAACTATGGGCGACCACATTGGATGGACAGCAGGAAATAGAATCACCTTTCTTTTTAATGAAGAATATGAAGCCGATAGTACTTAAACTAGTCATCGGATATGCTTCTTTCCACCCATACACCATACGTCATAGATGATTTGATGAATGTGCTCTTTCAAAATATCCCATCCGTTTTTGAAGAGCTCCGCTCCGATTTCAGAAATTAGATCCTTTTTATTCTTAAGATTCTTATAGACAAACCTTGCTCTTCTTCTGGGGTTAATCATTTGTAAAAGGTTTGTCTTCTTGCCCTTTTATTTCTTTAACATGATGCCCTGGAGCTGTAAATGCTGCTTGCTATGACTATGGATGGCTAGGCTACCTTTGCTGTTTGGAAGACCGTGCGTTCCGGTTTTTAAACCATCTTCTTTTCTCCTTGATTAATACTCCCCTCTCACTGATATTGTTTTGCCCAACAGCACGCTCCCATAGGCATCTTCTGTCACCTTTTTTAAGTACATACATTCGTAATCATATCTGGGGCTGTTGGTAGCCAATGTGGTTTGGGCTGATGCTTCTTTGATGATACTAGGACCGCTGATGTACACACAGCGGAGAGCTTTCCACTAAGATTCTCTCTGGCAAAGGCACTCAAGCTGAAACGTCAAATTACTTCTTTTGCTAAGTTCGCAGTATGTTTTTTTTAACAGTTGAGCTCTGAGTTTGGTCGACGTTTGCTCTTTGAAATGTGCGCACGTCTTAGATGTTGGATACGTGTCTGGCGTCAGATTTTATAGTCGATTTGGTTAGCGGTTCGGCCACCTGCGGATTACCAGGTTGCTTTGTGATTTCTTAGGCTATGGAAACCAGGAAATTCCTTTACTATCGACCAAAACTTTTTTCATCATATATTTTTTTCTTACATATTCCCAGGTCACTCATCATAACTAAGTCCTGTAACCCCGATCGGGGCATAGGGCGCCAACAAATCGTTTCCATCCTTCACGGTCTGCAGATAGATATTTTAACTGTGGCCACGTCTTTCTCTGGTAGTCTGCTTCTGCTAGAACTGTTGGCTTCCATGTTTTTCTTGGTCTTCCCGCCGTGCACCCTGAGAATTCCATTCAAAGGACTGCTTTGCAATTTCATCGTTTGGTTTCCTCAGTGTGTGACCAATCCATTGCCATTTACGCTTTCTTATGTCAACGTCCAGCCGCTCTTGACTTGTCCAGCGCCACAATTCCTCGTTTGATATAATTTGTGGCCAGCGCATTTTTAGAATATGGCGTAGACAACGGTTCACAAAAGCCTGCAATTTTTTCGAGATGGTAGTCGTGACTTTCCAGGTTTCACAAGCATATAACAGCACGGATTTGACATTGGATTCGAAGAATCTCAACTTTTTGCGTAAGGAGATTTGACTGGATTTCCAAATTTGGGACAGAGAACCGAAGGCTGCGCGAGCTTTATTTATTCTACTTTGAACGTTCAGATCAGTACCACCATTTGCTGAAACGATATTTCCAAGATAGTTAAATTGTTCAACCTCTTCAACTGGCGTCTCCTGTATTAAAATACGCTGATGTGTGGAGCGGCCTGTGAGCATTATTTTTGTCTTTTTGCTATTTATTTTAAGACCACTCGACTCTTCCTTTACCTTCAGAGCTTGACACATCCCGTTCATGTAATGGTAACAATTTTTGGGGGAATTCCTCTACCAAGAAGTGATCTCCATATACATTCACGGTTGACTCGGTCAGAGGCCTTCTCAAAATCCACGAACATGAGGAAAAGCGGTGATTGAAACTCCGCAGACTGCTCAAGAACGATACGCAGAATGTTGATATGGTCGACACAAGACCGCCCACTGCGGAAACCATCTTGATGCCTCTTGAGTGTAGACTCGATTCTAACATTTATCCGCTCGAAAATGATGGTTGCCATTAGTTTTTGAAAAACGGACAAAACTGTAATACCTCACCAATTGTTGCAATTCAAAAGATCACCTTTCTTTGGCAACTTAACAATTACACCATCCTTCCAGTCGCTGGGGTAGATTTCGTTTTCCCACACAACTTGTATCAACGGGTGCAGAATACTAGCCGTTCTGACAGGAACTCGGCTGGTATACCGTCAAGTCCAGCTGCTTTGTTGTATTTGAGAAGATTTATCGAAGATTGAATTTCCAGTCCTGTAGGAGGCTCGATGTCAATACCCCTATATGATCTACGCATCTCGTTAAGCTGGGGCACTTCAGCACTCTGCTCAACAGAATCCTCATCAAGCAAGGCACAAAAGTGATCCTTCCACCTGCGCAGCTGATCCTCGATTGATACCAAAAGTGTACCATCCACATCCATTACTGGATGATTGCTTTTCTTCCCGACAACTTTCTTGGATATTCGGTACAATTCCCGGATATCTCCTCTTCTGGCAGCGATTTCCACATTATCTACGAGTCCATCTAACCTCACCCTCTTGTCACGTCTCACACAGCGATAGACCATCTTATGTGCTGAGCGATACTCTCTTCGCAATTCAGCCTTTCGTTGAGCATCCGCTTCGGCATTTATTTGCATCTTCAACAATTTGCGAAGCTAGATTTTATCCCAGGTGTCTTGGGATATCCAAGAGTCTCTTACTCTCATCTGCTTGGGTACAGTTTCGGATCCAGCCTCCATAAAAACACTTTTTATATCACTCCACATCTCATCAATTGTTGAATGTTGCATTCCGTTGAATGACGAAGCTCTGTCGTTAAGGTTGGTGACATAGTTACGACATATGTTGGGATCACTTAAAGCATTTGTATTGAACTTCGAATTCCTTGCTGCACCCTGTGATTGTCGTTTTACTGCAGCTGCAGTTCGTAGCTTGAGACTCATGAGAACCAAATGGTGGTGGCTTCCCATGTCGGTATTTCTAATGCTCGGAACATCGCACATTGACTTCCTCCATCGCTGCTGAATCATGATGTGGTCAATTTGGTTTTCAGTTTGACCATCCGGATGTACCCAGGTTATTTTGTTGCAAGTCTTATGTTTAAACACAGACCCACCCAGTACAAGACGATTAGCGTTACAAAAATCGACCAGCAAATCGCCATTTTCATTCCGTGACCCCAAGCCATTTTTCCCAATGACGCGTTCCAGAACGTAGTTGTCTGATCCGACTTGGGCATTGAGATCTCCCATGACAATTATGATGTCGGCTCTTGGAAGACCATTGTAAACTGAGTTCTTCCTCGGTCACTTCCCAGGTCACTATTTTGACAAAACTATCTTCATGACAAGATAATTAGAAAAATTTTAGCATTTCATTTTTCCTAATCAACCAATCTCTAGAGTAGGTCTAGGTATGCATTTAGATATATAACAATCCTATCTAATCCGGTGAATGGAAAAATAAACAGAGACGAAAAGGGGACAAATTCACATGGAGAGCACAGTGCCATATCCTAAACATCTTCTTTAAACCTAAATCTCATACATATATGTATACTTCGTTGAAAAGTTGTCACCTAGTGGCTCAGAAACTTTTAATGCTTTGTCGTCAAACTGTAAGGGTGATCAATGTCCTCTTTTCGAGAAATATGAGAAATACTTTTCAAGGCAACGAAACCAGAACTTGACTATTTCCAGAATCACCCACCGCCATCGCCACCGCCGCCGCCACCAGGCTGATGGCCGGCCAAGCAGCAATCTCCCACTCGGCTGCCATCATGATACATATCCGCTATGCAGCCAAATGTTGCCTCAGTATCTTGCATTTTTTGGCCAAGTCCCAAGAGCATTTTCTGTGCTGAGCTACACCACCAGAACAGATAGAATAAAAGATACAAATAAACAAAGGCAAAAGAATTGCCTACGTGCCTTTGAAGGCACGATAAGTTTTCATCTCAAAAACGTATTCCTCATTCCTTGAGAGGCGATGCAGGCTTTGTTGTTGTTATATACTAGTGCTGTTGGGCACTCGGGTTGTGTTGGGATGTGGGACAGAAAATAGAATACAATTTTTGTTTAGAGTTTAGAGTTTTGTACTTATTTTCCATTCCTTCCATTTCTCGACTGGCTCTGTTGTTTTCCCAATGTTTTGCCCCAACTGTATAAGTATGTTTATCCAGCAGCAATTTTATCTGGGGCAAGAAATTAAGCTCGAGGAAAAAAAATAGTATAGTCCTAGTCCTTAATTGATAAGCATCTCTGACGGCTGCTGTGTGTGAGCAGAATGTAAGGCGATGGCGATGAAGCACAAGGAGAACGAAGAAGAAGTTTGCTATTACACTAGAAAAATAAAATAGTTTACTCAACACAAGGGTAGAACTATACTTATTATCCGTATTACTTTTGTTCTCTGTTAACTGTTTCCTTTTTTCTTATAAGTTGCGGACATATAGCTGTGGTGCTGGTTGAGAATGTTCTGGAGCTAGGAAGCAACATCCTAATGCTCCCATAAGATTATCTTGAGTATAATGGAAAATGAAACAATATTATAGGAAGAAGTAGGTACAAGAAGTTGAAATGTAGGGCAAATTAATTAAAGAATTTTAATTGAATTGCATCTCAAGAATTTCGTAAATGAAACCAAAGATAAATGAACCCTTCAATGTTGGAATCCAGAAAATTAATTTTGTGTGGAATAAAGTTGATATCTTGAAAATTTAATGGAAATTACTTTCAACTTTAATTCAATTGTGATATGAGTATGAGTAAGGCGAACGCGGTTGATGGCTTTTGGTCCATTACTTAAAAATATTTTCAATGGAGGTCAAGTAAGCGATCCAAAGTTCGTCGATACAAAAGTATCCGGTTGCGATCCCTCACAAGCTGTCCCCAGTCGTAGAGACCAAGGGTTATTGCGTCGATAACAGCCTGGTCCCCACAGCGGAGTTTCGGTCTTCCTGGTCGTCTCGAACCTGGGGCTGAGATTTGAAGATTTTCTTAGCTAAGGCGTTGTTGTCGATTCGATCGATGTGGCCGAGCCAGTGTAGTCGACGTATTTTAACTCTTTGGACTTCATCCACTTCTTGGAACAGCTTGTAAAATTCACGATTGAATCTTCTCCTCCATTCGAGAAAGGAGTTTTGAACCCATTTTTTGTTTGCCAAACGGAAGTAGCAGGGGTTTACTAGGGTAATTCTTCGTCGGATTTCCACTAATGTGTCGTTCATGGAATTGATGTTTGTTTCGAGGCAGGTGAACTGCTTGACTACCTCAAAATAACTGCTACCAACAGTGACATTTTGTCCTAGGCGATGGACAGATGGAGCCTTGTTTGTTGATAGCATATTATTTGTTTTGTCATCATTCACTTCAAGACCAACACGTTTTGCCAGTTCATCAATAGTTGTGAATGCATCAAGTAAGTACAGTACAGGATCGGCCGATGATGTCGATGTCGTCCGCATAGCCAAGCAGTTGAGAAGACTTCTTGAAGATAGTGCCTTCCAGGTTAACACTTTGTACACTATCTGCTTCAGGACTATGTTGAAGAAATAACATGATAGAGCATCTCCTTGTCTGAACTCTGTACACGTCTGGAAGTGCTCAGATGTGCTGTTACCCATTTGCACGTTGCACAACGTACTTTGCAACGTCATGCGGCATAACTGAATTTTTCCGGGATCCCGAGTTTTATCATCGCCAATAGAAGCTCTTGGTGAATTATGCTGTCATATGCGGCTTGGAAGTCGATGAAAAGAGGGTGGGTCTCCACTTGAAATTCATTGGTCTTTTCCAGGATTTGCCTCAATGTAAAGATTTGGTCTATCGTTGACCTGCTTGGGCTGAAGCCACACTGGTAGGTGCCGATAAAAGTGTTGCAAAAAGAATTTAGACGCTCACATAGTACGTTGGACAACCATGAAAAGCATGTCAGACCACAGTGGTGTTGTAAATTTTCGGACTAAAAATAGTATTATGTGAGGAAAATGTCAACATTTTACCACCTTCAACTTTTGTTTTATCCAAGCATAATCGCCGATACGTGTATCACAATAATTTGAGCTTGTCAGAGTCTATTAGCCGTTGGCCGTTATTTCTTAGTTTTTGGATTCAGTGCTAAAAAACTAATCTGTAAAACATCTCTTCCATTCCAACTTAATCACTGAAATTCCCGTGCAGAACTTTGACATCGTGTTCCGAACAAGCACCGTTCAGGCTCCATACAAGCTCCGTCAGGGGGGTCATTAAGCTGCTCCTTTAAATGCTTTTTATCCCTATTTGCAGGAACGTTTGCAAACAACTTGCTAAATTTTAACTTTAGATGACAGTCACAGCCTATCTCCAGCCAGCTCTGTCCCAGCTAGCCACTTCCAGTTACAAACGGCAAGTTGGTTTAGGTCGTTTTCCATTTGTGTGTGCCACCAGTTGGGAGGTTTTCCTCTGCTTTGTACACCATCAGGGTTGAATAAGAAGATTTTTGGTTACTGTCCATATGCTCCAAGTGTTCCAGGCAACTCAGTCGTTGTTTTTTTTTTACTTTTACACTTCTTGACCAGGTCGACATCACTCCATAGTTCGTTAAGCTCGTCGTTAAATCTTCTTCTCCAAACTCCTCCATACTCACAGGACCACAAATCACTTGAAGAATCTTCCTCTCATAGCACTTAAGCTAATTTGTATCCGATTCTTTGTTATCACTTCAGTTAATGTTTTTTTTATCACAAGACCGCCAAGTCTCTTTGGGTCTATCAAGGTATGGGAAACGAGTGATGATGTAATTTAATCGTGAAGTCCACCATCCTGTTCATTATCGTGCAAGCTATGTCCTCCAACTGTCAAACCATCGATATCCTCTTATCCGTCAGGACAGTACATTCCAAGTACAGATCTGAAATTTTGTATGCTTGTTTAATTTGTTTCGGTTATCAACAAATCTAACTCTACCAGTCGACAATGGGAGTGCCTTCTGTAAAAACTAGTTCCGCGATCGCATAGCTATAGAAGTAGTCACCGTTAGCCTCACACAATTGTCAAGTCGAAAAAACTAAGAATACCAAATCTATCTGGGACTTCATCGTGTTTAGAGTTTTAGATTTGCAAGAATGTTTGTAATAATTAAAAACATAATTTTTTTTTAATTAAGTTTGTAGGAGTAGGTCTTATTCCTGGTTCTTTTTGTATTAGTGGGTATGGCTACAATGATTGTAGCAGCACTTCTCTTCAGCAATGGCAATACTCTCACTCTCTCTTCTCAATCAACGAAAATGCAGCTTTGTTTACCTCTTTGCCGCGCTTATGCTGTCCTGAGACCGCTGTAAACGTTGAACAAGCAGGCGAACAAAGGTATAAATAAACAACAACACTCGTGAGCAAAATTTAATGAGCTAAGCTTTGGCTTTCTCTTTGTTGCGCTTATGCTGTCCAAAGACCGCAGTAAACGTGGTGCAAGCAGAGAACCAAAGAAGGAGAACAAAACAACCAAAATAAAATAGCAGCAAGAGTGGAAAATAAAAAGAGTTCGGTTTAATTTTAAATAAATAATAACAAACAAATTTTATTTTGAATTGCAATTTAAAAAAATGAATACAAGAATAATTCAATTAAATGCGCTTTAAAGAGTAAAAATATACTACTGGTGGCAACCATGAACTGCGTTGAACAAATTTTAAATTATGCGGTTCGTGAACCGCAGTAAAAGAAAATAAGCTAAACGCTGAGAGTTGGCAAAATAATTAATTAATCTCAAACCTTTAATTTAATATTTTTTCAAGGACGGTAACGCTAAGAAACCTTCGCTTGACGAAATACCAAATGAAAGTGATTTGCTGGCATCGTGTTCTGTCTTTTATACAAATCGAAAAGAGCTTTTTCAACATAAAAGCTTTAACAGCTGTTTTGATTCCGAATGCGTATGTGCATGTTAGTTAAAAGCTACTCGGTATTCGGACTTCACGCAGTTAGTGGTGCCAAATAATTATTTTTATACTAGTTTACACAAAGAGCTATGAAAGTTAAAAATGGTATTTAAACAATGCAATTATTTACATAAGGAAATGAAATGAAAGAAAATTATTTGTGATAATATAATGTTAGAATGAAAAAATAACTTAAATTGAATGAATAAATTGATGGTAAGGTAATTATGAAATAAAAGAAAATGGATGTCTTATAATCTCCCCCTCTGTCGCTGAGATCGTCTCGATGATGCGACAGGTTGTATGGTTGATTTTGCTGGTCGCCCTCGTCGGCGAAGAGGCATAACTGGTTCTTCATTTAGCCTCGGCTCTGAAGGTTTAAACTTGGTAATAGCGGATGAGTGATAAGTACCCAATGGCACTGTGAGATCATCTTTGGAGGCAACTTGGTATGCCGTTGACCCAACTTGTTTGATTATAACATAGGGCCCATCTCTTTTTGGCATGAATTTTGCAGTTTTGTTTTTTGAGGATTTGCTAAGAAAGTGGGAAGTTATTAGAATTTGGTCACCTACTTTAAAAGCAGGTTGTGGTCGTCTGTTTTTGTCAACGTATGTCTTATTAGCATCTTGCATCTTCTCTGTTGCTTCTCTGGCGTTTTGCATTACGTCGGATAGTTTAAGAAGTGTAGGCGTAATCTGAGGAATGAAGTTTTCAGATTCTGCTATGGTTCGTAAATCGTGATTTATGTCATCAATGGTACGGAGTTCACGACCAAACGTTAGATATGATGCGGTGTAGCCGGTGCTTTGACATTTGGCTGTATTGATTGCAAACCTTATGGACGGAAGATCATCTGCCCATGATGTGTGATTGAGTCCTACTAAAATGGCGAGTTGTGTCTTCATGTCTCTGTTTTTTCGTTCCACAGGGTTTGACTCAGGATGATAAACTGGTGTAAGTGTTTGCTGGATTCCGAGGCAGTGAGTTAGTTGTTGCATAATGGCAGAAATAAATTGAGGACCGTTGTCAGTGTGCAATCGTCTTGGGATACCGTAGCGAAGGAATACCTCATTGAGAAGGATGAGCGCACACTTCTCAGCCGTGGCTTCTATTAGCGGGAATATTTCAATCCATCGACTAGCGAGATCTTCAGCGATGAGAATCCACTGAAAACCATCTTGCGTTGCAGGCAAAGGGCCAAACAGATCAACGGAGAGTACTTCAAATCGTTGATTGCTGGAAACAGTTTGGAGAAGTCCAGTTGGTTTCATATTACTTGGCTTATATCTTAGACAGGCTAGACAATTGCCGATGTGTTTGGTGATATCATTCCTCATACCAGGCCAATAGTATCTTTTCGCAATTCTAGCAATAGTGCGCTCAACACCATAGTGGCCTGCTGTTGCAGCATCATGATATTCATGGAGAATTGATTCTCGTTCTTTTGATGGTATCACAAGTTGAGCGTTATCGGAGTCTGATTCGGATGAGTACCTGTAGAGTATTCCATCATTAAGGAGATACCCACGAGATGTCCATCGAGATATATTCTCATCGTGTTGATCGAAAGATTCAATGATTTGTTTTAACTGTTCGTCTTGTAGCTGTGCTTCCCGAATCTCCTTTGGTCTTCTAGTAGGCATGTCAATTTGAAAGTTGCAGATTTCGCATTTGTTGTCTGAATGCTCTTTGTTTTCGCATGGAGGTCTTGAAAGCATATCGGCCACAATATTCGTCCTTCCTGGTGTATAATCGACTTTAAAATTATATGGTTGGAGCTGTAGAGCCCAACGAGCAAGTCTACCAGTTGGTGACTTAAGGCTCATAAGCCATTTAAGTGGTTGATGGTCAGTCAAAAGTGTAACTTCGCCTCCTTCTATATATCCTCTAAACTTGTTTACAGCCCATACAATACCAAGAGCCTCTCTTTCCGTGGTGGAATAGTTTCGTTCAGCTGATGTCAGGAGTCTTGAAGCATATTTGATTGGATGTTCATCATGTTTCTCCCCCTGGACTAGAACTGCCCCAACAGCGTAATTGCTTGCATCTGTCTTCAAAATGAAAGGCTTTCCATCGCTGGCTTGTTTGAGGACAGGGGCACTTCGTCGCTTGGATAAATATTTGTCGTATGTGAAAAATTGAGGTTTTGAGGTTTAAATGCAGTTTTGTTAATCGATTTTTTGTCTACAATTCTGTGTTATCGGTTATTTTGTATCTATTTTAGTTTCCGAGATAATCAGTGTACCTTTTGTCGTATATCCAAGGTCACTAACGGTTTGAGTCATTTTTTTATCGTATGTGTCAAAAACAGGTACACATACGACAAATTTTACACATACGACAATTTTTCCTATGAAAATCCGGTTTTTCCTCGACTCCGTAAATAATTGTCGTATATACCATTTCCTTGAACACATATGACAATAATTTACTGAAGTCTTAGTATGCGTATACGATTTATATATAGTAAAATTTTAAAATCCAGTTTCAATTGACATTTACCGCAACATTTTCAATACAGAGTTTAATCTTTCTTTCCACCACCCAAAAAAAGACTTGTGCGATAATAAAGGGAGCTGTACAGAACGTGAAACTATACTTTATGAAAAACATTTGGAAGAATATACTAAAGCAGAGCGAGATAAAGATTTACAAAATATTGATGAGAGTACTGCCACTTTGATGTATGACTTGGAAAATTTCACCTTGCCGAAAATGTACACTTCAAACCTCTATTATAAAAGAAAACTCTGTGTTTATAATCTCACTGGCACGCTTATTATTCCTGGATTTGCAAAATTGACTTATTGTGTTTTGTGGAATGAAACTGTTTGCGGAAGATCTGGGAATGACATAGCAAGTTAAAATTAAAATGTTGAACAAAATTATGGAAGATCATCCAAATATAAGGACTTTAATCTTGTGGAGTGATTCATGTGTTCCACACAATAGGAACCGCATCACATCAACCGCAATTCTTCAATTCATATACGATCACCAACATTCCGTAGAAAAGGTAATACAAAAATTTAGTGAACCTGGGCACTCTTCCCTGCAGGAAGTAGACTGTGTTCATAGCGTGATTGAAAAATATCTGAGAAATATTGAAATACCAAGCCAACTTACTCTAATCCGTCTTAAAAAAAAAAAAATAAACTTTCCTAACGTTTCGTTAAAAATATTGCAAATGAACCAGAAGGACTTTAAAAATTATTCTTTAAAATCTAAAAAACTCAACTTTAAGCAAGTTCAATATTTTAAATGCAAATCGATCTTTTACCACAAAGACGATTTAAATGAAATCGGGATAAAAACAACATTCAAAGAATTATGTTATAATAACGTTAATGTCAACCAAAAATATGGATGCGAATAAGAAAAACGATTTGAAAAGTATGATACCCTACCTTGAAAAAGCCAAAGATAAAAGTTTTTACCGAGCCATTTTGAAGCTAAACGAAGAATCTTCATAATTTCAAGTTTTTATTCTATTTCTATAATAATTTTTATCAATTAATCAAAATGTGCTGTGAAAAAACGCAAATTTATGTTCAAAATCAAAATCAAAAAATCAAATTTTTTTTTTTTTACTTTATGAAAAGGTTTTGTTAATAATTATTATAAATGAATGTATTTATTTATTTTTGTTTAATTGAATTGAATTAAGTTTTTGTTAATAAAAATAAATTAATTAAAAAAAAAACTTTTGTCTTATTTTATTTCTATGTCCTTTTGTCGTATCTAGAAGACTATTCCATTTAAACATTTGATAAATCTTTGTCGCATGTGTACAAATTTTGTCGTATGTGTATGGGAAACAAGGAGATTTGGTGAAATAGTCACATACGACAAAGGCATTCTGAACAAAATTGGCTCTAAATTGTGCCTTGACAACTATTTCGATATTATTTTAACGCAATTGAACTAACAATTTCGTGTTACATAAGTCATCCAATTTTCAAGAAAATTTGACGAAGGGTTTCCGAGAAATAAAATTCTGAACTTTAATGTCGATTTCCCAAAAGTAGCCAAATGTAACATACGACAAACGTTTATCCAAGCGACGACTTGTGAGCAGGTTTTTTAACATTTCAAATGAAGATTGTTCTTCATTACCCCACTTCCACAAAGCGTTCTTCTTAGTTAAATCGCTTAAGGGTTTAGATATTTTTGCAAAATTTTCCATGAATCGCCGGTACCAAGAACAAGTTTGCAAAAATGAAAGATCTTGTTTTACGTTTTTCGGTTCCGGGCGGTTTTGGATGGCAGACACTTTATCTGGGTCGACTTGAATACCGTGATTAGTGAGAATATGTCCAAGGTATTTGACCACTGGACAACAGAAATTTGACTTTTGTCTATTAACTTTTAGTTTAAAAAGTTTAAGGCGCTCAAAAACTAGTTGAAGGTCTTGTAGATGTTTTTCAAAGTTGTTGGAGCATATGATAATATCATCTATATATATTAGTATGAGCACATCAGTTATAGCAATACGGAATCTGTCCATCAGTCTTTGGAACGTGGCAGGAGCGTTTCGTAAGCCGAATGGCATACGTTTGAAACGGAACATTCCAAATGGTGTGATGAATGCCGTCTTGTCACAATCTTCCTCAGCTATTTCAATTTGATAGTATCCAGATTGTAAATCCAGCGTACTCTTGAAGGAAGTGTTTGATGTTGAGTGAAGCAAATCATCTATCCTTGGTAAAGGATATCTATCCGGGACTGTGATACTGTTCAATTGTCTGTAATCGATGCAGACGCGAATACCTTCGTCTTTCTTGGGGACCAAAACAACAGGTGCTGCCCAAGGAGATTCACACTCTTCGATTATTCCATGTTGAAACATTTTATTCAGTTCGGCTTTAAGTTGTTCCCTTCTGGTTGGTGACAGTCTGTAGGGTGTTGTAGCTATCGGGTTGTTATCATTGGTTTGAATTTTATGCACAGCGAATGGCGTTGGTTCATCTAGTGGATCAAAAACAGAGCTATGTTGTGTCAGTAGTTTATTTAACTTTTCTCGATCACTTTGGTTTAATTCAACAGCTTCATTAGATCGGAGTTCAACATCAATTGAAAGGATTTCTGTAAAGTAGGAATCGGGATCAAGGTCTTCTTGAGTGCGCACCATACTTGGAAACAGGTTTTCTTTTTCTTTATTACGATCTGGAGTAAGATCTGTTTTCCTCAAAGTGTCATCAAATATTTTTTGAATAGAGTTGGGTGAATAATCGTTGCTCTGCATAGATGATGTGTTCAACTTTTTTGTAGGCGATGTTTGTATTGAATGAACAGCCTGAATTTGAGTTCGAGGTATTGGCGAAATAGGCTCCAATGGTTCAAACCATGAAACAAATGCAGATGTTCGCTTCATCAATTTTGGTGATGATTGATGGCTTTGCTCGGTGAGTGGACTGCCATGTTTTCGCGAATTCTGAGATGTCCTCTGTGGTGAAATGAACTCTGGTGTTTTTGCGAGTGGTGAGATAGGTGTGAACTTAGTTGAATTTATGGAACCTTCAAAAGGATTTTCTGGTGGAGGTTTGCGTCTAATCTTCGTATGAACTGTGTCATAGAAATCAAACGCCTTTGCAGGTTGATCTGCAAAGTACCATATTCTTTGTCCTAGGTCCAAGACAACTCCGTTTTGTTCTAGGAAATCTATTCCGATCAATGTTCTATTGTCTGTCGCTTTAGGAAGAGCTATGAATTTGATTGGACGTAGACGATTGCCAAATATAATATTTGTATCTGCGATATAAACTTCTTGTGCGGAAGACTCTCCGTCAGCAAGAGTGATAGTTGTGTCAGCCTTATGAAACTTAGAACCGTTCCGGAGGAGATGCAAGAAGAGTTCTCTTCCAGCGACGCTTGTTCTGGCAGCAGTATCGATGTATGCTAGACCGGTTTCACCATGAGACGTTATTGAAATTGTTGGGACATCTGTTCCTAATGTAGTCTTCATACAGTTAAAAGATACCATGGATGGTCCTTTTGGTAGATCCTTGCATGTAGGACAGTTGGATCTTATAAACCCAGGTGCTTTACATTTGTAACAAATGAAGCTTGGTTGTGATTGTCGGAGGAGCAGTTGGTTTCTTCGCAAGATCACTCTTTTCTTTCTTCCGACATTCATTGATGGTGTGCCCTGTGTATTTGCAAAAGTTGCATCTCTTGAGTTTTGAGTTTAATGGTGGCTCATGCTCAGTTTCTTTTTCAGAAATTGAAAGTTCAACCGCCCTTGCCTTGGATAAAAGGTCCTTAAAGGTTGTGATGCTTTCACGGTATACACCGTCTCTGATTTGAAGATTGAGTAGGCCATACACAAGGTCAATCATCATTGGTTCTTTTGGCGCTGGCTCAGGTAGTTTTGATAATAAAGCTCGTTTTTTGCATATAAAGTCATCAGTTGACTCTTTGGGTTTCTGTTTTGTTGCAAACAACTCCATATAAATGCGATATGCTGGTGTAGCTGGAGCGTACGCACTACGTAACAATAGTATGACATCGTTCCAGTTCTTGGCTTCTTTTTGTACACCCTGCCACCAATTAACAGCATTATCTTCTAAAAGAAGCGGGAAACCTTTGACAGCGTCTTCGTCATCAAGTCGCTCTACATCCTTAAAAACATTAATAGTGGCAATGAATCCTTCCACCGTGTCTGCATTTCGATCACCCTTAAACCTTGTAGTGCAGTTCGCAAAACTTCCTTTTCTGGGCTGGCTTTGAACTGCTTCCATAAGTTTTTTGAATTGGTTGTCTGTGAAGTTGGCCATTGTTGTATTTTTGTTTAATGCTTGTGTTGAAGTCAAACGTGATGATCTACGTAATTTCAGAGAATGCTCCACTTGTTGGGCGTCAATTGTAGGAGTAGGTCTTATTCCTGGTTCTTTTTGTATTAGTGGGTATGGCTACAATGATTGTAGCAGCACTTCTCTTCAGCAACGGCAATACTCTCACTCTCTCTTCTCAATCAACGACAATGCAGCTTTGTTTACCTCTTTGCCGCGCTTATGCTGTCCTGAGACCGCTGTAAACGTTGAACAAGCAGGCGAACAAAGGTATAAATAAACAACAACACTCGTGAGCAAAATTTAATGAGCTAAGCTTTGGCTTTCTCTTTGTTGCGCTTATGCTGTCCAAGGACCGCAGTAAACGTGGTGCAAGCAGAGAACCAAAGAAGGAGAACAAAACAACCAAAATAAAATAGCAGCAAGAGTGGAAAATAAAAAGAGTTCGGTTTAATTTTAAATAAATAATAACAAACAAATTTTATTTTGAATTGCAATTTAAAAAAATGAATACAAGAATAATTCAATTAAATGCGCTTTAAAGAGTAAAAATATACTACTGGTGGCAACCATGAACTGCGTTGAACAAATTTTAAATTATGCGGTTCGTGAACCGCAGTAAAAGAAAATAAGCTAAACGCTGAGAGTTGGCAAAATAATTAATTAATCTCAAACCTTTAATTTAATATTTTTTCAAGGACGGTAACGCTAAGAAACCTTCGCTTGACGAAATACCAAATGAAAGTGATTTGCTGGCATCGTGTTCTGTCTTTTATACAAATCGAAAAGAGCTTTTTCAATATAAAAGCTTTAACAGCTGTTTTGATTCCGAATGCGTATGTGCATGTTAGTTAAAAGCTACTCGGTATTCGGACTTCACGCAGTTAGTGGTGCCAAATAATTATTTTTATACTAGTTTACACAAAGAGCTATGAAAGTTAAAAATGGTATTTAAACAATGCAATTATTTACATAAGGAAATGAAATGAAAGAAAATTATTTGTGATAATATAATGTTAGAATGAAAAAATAACTTAAATTGAATGAATAAATTGATGGTAAGGTAATTTTGAAATAAAAGAAAATGGATGTCTTATAAGTTGGGTTTATGTGTAAATGGAAATCCACAGAAGTGCAGTGCATGCTGCAAGTTATACATCAATTTATATTGAATAATTTTGAATGAATAACAACAACTTGTGTGTGTTACCACCAAGTACTAGCTATATACTTGGATCATGACGGCAAAGAGTTTTTCGATTAATACGAGCATAACCAGACTAAGCACCACTAAAGGAGTCTGACGATCGTGGTGGCTCTCGTGAAATAGCTATAACTCCAGCCTATAATACTTGGTGGTAACATTCACAAGTTGTTGTTGTTCATGTTCATTTAAAATAATTTTTTTAACTTCTAAGGGCCATTTGCTAAACTTAAACATTAAGGTTTAACATAAGAGCTTATGTGACAGTTCACGCTGAGGAAAAAGTGGAACATAATCGCTTAAAATTGAACATAAATATTTAAGTTTCGTATGAGCAAAAGGCTCTAAATGTTATTGAGAATTTAGTTACGAAGTTCACTATAGATTAATACTCGCTATGGTGATTTAAAATGGAAGCGGGCAAAATCGCACTGTCACCTCGCGTGGTGCCCACTGTATAACCGAAAGTAGAACAAAAGATCAGCGTTGGATCCAGCCATCCATGAGTTGTAGATACCTGAGTAATCTTCTCAGAAACTACGATCAGATGAAAAGATGCGCTACACGCATGCACATGTCATGAAAGGGAAAAAATATTGTGATGAAAAATACAATATGCCTCGGATAAACAAACTAAAAATGTTGATCAACCTAAGTAGTGTCATGCAGCTGCTTCAACATTGTGCCTGAAAATGTAACACGCAACATCCTTGCCAGACGGGAGAGAGGACGTCTTTAATAAGATAATCGGAAAGCACAGCCTATACGACACCACTTCCAGAAACGGACTCAAACTCATCAATTTTGTAGCGGGAAAAAATATGATACTGTACAGCACATGATCCCCCATCCCCACGCCTTAACATCCGCAAGGGCACATAGTGGTCACTAGATGGTCGAACCTACAACCAAATCAACCATGTCACGACTGACGGAAGACATGACTCTAGTGTTCTGAATGTCCGTACATTCCGAAGAGCCAACATCAACTCGGATCACTACCTAGTTGGGGCCAAACTTCGTGTGCAGATATCCAGAGAAGTTCTTAGGTGATCAACAACCACACAGAGCAAATTCAGTGTTGGAAGACTTATATCGGAGGTGACCGCTATAGCCTATGCCAAGAAATTCCACGACTGTTAATATGAACCCCGAAACCAATGGCAGCTACTTACTTACTTACTTACTTAAGATGGCGCTACAGTCCGGGGTGGACCAGGGCCTCAACCAACAAGCTTCTTCCAGCCGGCTTGGTTTCTAGCTAGCTGTCTCCAGTTTCGCACGCCAAGTTGGTTGAGGTCCTCTTCCACTTGCGTGCGCCACCTTTTACGCTGTCCACCTCTACTGCGTTGTCCCACGGGGTTGGATTCAAAGACTTTCCGGGCCGGAGCATTGGTGTCCATTCGCTCTAGGTGACCCAGCCATCTTAGTCGTTGGCTTTTCACTTTTGTGGCTAGGTCGGTGTCGCTGTACAGCCCATACAGTTCGTGGTTGTATCTTCTCCTCCATTCCCCATCTATGCAGACGGGACCAAAAATCACCCGGAGAATTTTCCTCTCGAAACAGCCTAACGCGTTCTCATCCACCGTTAGCAGTGTCCATGCCTCTGCACCATACATCAGGACCGGGATGATAAGCGTCTTATACAGGGACAGTTCAGTTGCTCGAGAGAGGGCTTTGCTTCTCAATTGCCTTCTTAGCCCGAAGAAACAGCGATTGGCAAGAGTAATTCTTCGTTTGATTTCAGCACTGGTATCGTTCGCTGAGTTTATAGTGGATACTAGGTAGACAAAGTCTCTGACCACCTCAAAATTATAGCTGTCTATAGTGACGTTCTGTCCTAGACGTCGGTGTTGGGTGTCCTTTCTTGTTGACAGCATATACTTCGTTTTGCTTTCATTCACCGTTAAACCCACCTTCTTGGCTTCCTTCTTAATGCTCACAAAAGCACCACTGACATCACGCTTTGTTCGTTCTATTATGTCAATGTCATCAGCGTAAGCGAGTAATTGGACGGACTTTTGAAAGATTGTGCTTCTAGTGTTGACGTGAGAGTTTTGCACTATTCTTTCAAGAACGATGTTGAAGAAGTCGCATGACAGCGCGTCGCCTTGCCTAAAACCTTTTTTGACATCAAAGGTGTCGGTGAGGTCTTTGCCGACCTTGATGGAGCAGCGTGCATTCTCCATCGTCATCCTGCACAAACGGACGAGTTTGGCAGGGATGCCAAAACTAGACATTGCTCTATATAGCTCGTCTCTATAGATGCTGTCATACGCGGCCTTGAAATCGATAAAAAGGTGGTGGGTATCGATTTGAAACTCCTGGGTTTTCTCCAAGATCTGCCGTTGTGCGAATATTTGGTCGATGGTGGACTTCCCTGGCCTAAAGCCACACTGATATGGACCTATCAGGTTGTTGAGGAATGGCTTCAGGCGTTCACAAAGTACGGCAGAGAAGATCTTGTAGGCGATATTAAGAAGGCTGATGCCTCTGTAGTTGGTGCAGTCCAGAGGATCGCCTTTCTTGAGGATCGGGCAAACAATGCTGAGGTTCCATTCATCGGGCATGCTTTCCTCCGACCATATTTTACAGATGAGCTGGTGCATACTCCTAACCAATTCATCGCCAGCCACTTTGAATAGTTCAGCCGCAAGGCCATCAGCTCCAGCAGCTTTATTAGACTTAAGTTTAGATATGGCTATCCTCACTTCGTCAAGATCGGGTGGACGGAATTGTTGGCCTACGTCGTCCAAGTTGAATGGTGCAATTTGCATGTTAGCGGAATTCGGTTCGTCATCGCCGTTATACAATTTGCAGAAATGATTTTTCCATATCCTCAGCGCACCGACTGCGATTCCACCACGATGTTCCCCTGATCGTCTTTGCAGGCTTCGGTTCGGGCCTTGTAACCTTGGGAGGTTCTTTTTACTTTTTGGTAAAACTCTCTCCTCTTCTGCTCGTAGAGCTCGTGAGCAGCTCTGGTCCTTCTATGCAGCTCCGCTTTGTGTGCCTGTTGTTTGGCTGCGGAAAAGGACCTGGCGATTTCTTGCAACTGTAGCCGTCCGACGTCGAACTTCCTCACAGTATTTCCCTGTTTTGGCTTTGGTCTGGATATCCGTAGCATTACCTTTGCTACAACGAGGTAGTGGTCCGAGTCAACGTTGGCTCCTCGGAACGTTCGGACATCCTTGATACTGGAGGAGTGCCTTGCGTCGATCGCAATGTGGTCAATTTGATTGGTGGTTGATTGACCAGGAATTCGCCATGTCCCCTTATGTATATCGAGATAGGGGAACTGCGTACTAGCTACCACAACGTTTCGCCCCGCAGCAAAGTCGATTAGCCTGAGTCCGTTATTGGAGGTGTCGTGCAGGCTGTATCTTCCGATTGTGCCACCAAAGACGTCTTTTCTTCCTAGTTTGGCATTAAAATCACCCAAGACAATTTTAATGCCATAGCTAGGGCATTAATCATATGTATGTCTTGCTCAGGAGCTCGTAGAACTCGTCCTTGGTGTCATCGTCTTTCTCCTCTGTGGGGGCATGCGCACATATGAAGCTAATTTTGGGGAATTTAGCCTTGATGCGAACTGTCGTGAGGCGCTCGTTCACATAGTTGAATCTCAAGACTTCTTGCCTAAGTCTGCCTCTAACGACGAGTCCACATCCAAAGAGACGCTGCCCTTGTGGTCGGTAACAGTCACCGTAGTAGATACCGCAGTCTTTCAGTTTTCTCTTGTCCGGCCCATCCCATCGCACTTCTTGGATGGCGGTGATGTCTGCTTTGTAGCAGTCTAGGGCCTCCGCTAAATGTTCGGCTGCACGTGGTCTATAGAGAGACAGAACATTCCACGTGCAGATCCGAAGTTCGTTGTCCTTATTTCGTTTGCTTGGTTCGTCAACAGTCAATCCGTCCGTATCCGAGGCTTGTTGGTGCTTCACAACTAAGATAGCTTTACGTGGCCGGGAAGTCACCCCGACGGCACGACCCCCAACCTGGAGGACCAGACCCTATATATATAACTCCAAGGGCGGGGAGCCGGATTAACCGCTCCTTATAGGCCTGAGCTCCGAATATGTCGTAGTAGCCCGTATAAGGTGTTCACTAAGTATTTCAGCCTAACTGGAACTGTAGACGCCACCGTTGATTCCATCTTGAGAATTCTTCCGCTGCCGCCTTGATGAAGGAGAAGTGCCTTAGTGGGAACACTCCTCCCCCCCCTCTCTCGTTTGCTGCCCCCTAAAACCGTCCACAGGGATTGGAACCCCATCTTCAGTTAAAGGTACTAGGCACCCGATGTTCACCACTTGGAGGTGAGAGTAGGAGTTGATAGACAGAGGTTCGCTTTGAAAAAAAGCTTGTGGACGCTTGTGTCCTCTTGAATGCACCGTGTCTACCCTTTGAACATCAATGGCAGCTAGCAGCAGCTACTACGCAGCACCAGAAATGTTAAGTGTCTCGCAACTACTTTCTAGAAATACATGGTTCGACCCCGAATGTGCTCAGGCAAACAAGACCAAAACAGAGGCATACAGGTCATGGCTCCAGAAGAGAACTTGAGTGTCCAAAAATCTATACGTTCAACGAAAAAAGGATGATGAGCGCTTGCTAAGGAGAAAAAAAAAGAGCACCAACAACTTGAGAAGAAGATGCAGATGTGCTTTAGCAAGAACGATGTGTAACTTTTATAGAAGAGTGAAACAATCATCATCAGGATTCACAATCCGCCCTGGGTTCTGCAAATATAAAGATGGAAATACCGTAGAAGAACCGCAGTCGATGTAAGCCATTTGCAGAGACTTCTTTAACCAGTTGTTGAACGTTCATTCAAAATAGCTTTTTATGGCCTTTAGTCCTACAAATTGGCGTTTCGTTCCGCTTACTCACTTGAACTCATCAGTGACATAGTGAGGGCTTTGTCATACGCAATTTGTATTAAGTTGAGTTCAACTAACATGAATTTTTCAACGAAAATCCTCTGTAAACTATATCCAACAAGATTAGAATTCCTAATCATTAAGCTGGAAGTTTTTTTTTGCCCGGGGCCAGGCATAGTTTCTATATAAGAAGGTTTTATAATACAAATTCTATATACTACTGAAATAAATCAGCCAAGTAGAAGACTTAGCATTAAGGATTGGACTTGTTGAATTATTGATTCAAAATAGCTTTTTATGGCCTTTAGTCCTACAGTTGTTGAACGGTGATGACAAGCAAGATCCCGCCAATCGACTTGTATCAGCCAATCAAGAGGACAACCAAGAACTACATCCGCCTGACCAAAATGAGTTCAAAGTAGCCATCACCAGATTGATAACTAACTAGTACCATCTGATCTGGAGATCACCTACTCTGCACCATCTAGGTATAGAAGGATCAGCCTTTTAAACATAGCCTGGACAGAATCAGCGTTTCAGCACTTTATGTGAACGTCTAAAGCCGTTTGCTGACAAGTCAATAGGTCCTTAAAAATGGGGCTTCACGCCTGGAAAATATACCACCGACTAAAGTTTCACATGACGCCAGATCCTGGAGAAAACGCAAGTATTTAATATCGAGCTCCAAGTGTAAATAGAGATGAACTATATCGTGACATACCAAGGCTTAGAATTTCTGCTAAACTGATACAACCTCTCAGGATGACGTTGGAGAATGCTTGCTGTTCTGTCTCAATTGGTAGGGATTCTTAAAAACCTTTTGACACCACCAGAGGGTCATATCCATGCCAGTACATCAGGCACTGTCTTTAATAAATCAACACGACATGGACGAGATGGGATATGGGAAGAACTAAGCGAGCAGTAGCCAGTGCCTTCACTATCATGAAGTCAACAGCAAGCAGAATGGGACAGATATTAAATGAAGACAGGTGAAGGTATATGCTTTCATCAACAAACGACCAGTCCAACAACACCGACTTGGTCAGAACGTGCCAATTGATAGGTTGAGGTAGTCTTGGAATTTGTGTACCTGAACACTGCTGAAAACACAGACAACAACATCAGCGCGTAAATCAAACGTAGAACTACTCTTGCTAATCACTGGACTAAGTAAGCAAATGAGGAGTAAAGCTCTATCGAGAAGAACCAAACTCATCATCCAAAAGTCCTGCTAAATGATGCAGAACCTTACCCAGTCGGATGAAAAGTCCCTTTGAGTGTTCGAGAGAAATGTCCTATAAAGGATTGATGATCCTGTCTGTGTTAACAGAGAATGCAACATTATGGCCAAGAAGATACAACGAATGAACTATATGTGCTGTATAAACCTAGTGACAAAAATTCGTATTCAACGGATAAGATGACTGGGACATGTAGAGCGAATGGACATCAACGCTCAAGCTCATTAAGTCTTCAATGCCATTCCTGAGGGAGTCAAGGGCCAAGTTAGTCCTCATCTTCGATGCAGCAACCAGGTTAAGGGAGACATCCAATCCAACTGCTTGGAGTCACAATTGGAAACGACAGCCAAGAGATTGAGTTGGCTGGAGGGACATGATCCAGGAGCACCATGATATGTAGCGCCCTCAAAAGTAAAGTATTGTATCTGATTTGAAATGAGAAAATGAATAGAAAGAGAGTTTTAATATCTTGATTGAAAAATAAATATGTATACAAGACTATCTTTCGCACCATGCCATTTAACCCACTTTTACCCTATTTGCTTTTTTAATATTTGGAGGAAATCAAATCAGCTTTGGCTTATAATTTCCCTACTAGCATGTCGTATCCATCAACTTACATTATAACATAAAATTTCATTCTATTGAAGTAATGACACAATGCATACTTCTCATAGGTTTGCTGTCCAAAGTACAAGTCGTCTTTGTTTCCTCTCTTTAATTTGCAAAACACCCAAAAAAACTCTTTAATGTCATCCGCATCCCATTTTCCTATCTTGACTTTTGAAATTTTGATACAGAAAAATGCTATAAAACAACTATATTTCATATCTTTTTATTTCTACACCTTTATGTATCTAAATGGATGGATATACATATATGTACAATGGTACATACGTATACATAAATGATTATATTCAAAAAACAGCAGAGAGTCATGTTAATTCCACCGTGTCGTGTAGATAGGTATACAGAGCTGCTGGGAAAAACAATTTTGTTCCGTTTCGTTCGGCTGTTCTCTACCATCACAACAGAATCGTGGACAGGACAAAGAGAAAAACCTGTGGTTTTATTTGAACCTTAACACACAATAAAGTTTATCTGTGCTTTTTGTTCTAGAACTGTGTTGTTCTCTACTGAGCAAAAGGTATACCCCCATTCAGGAGCCACCCATTTGTTCTGCATGTGCTGTGCACATATACTTTTACCTTTTGCGGCGACAATCGATAAAGTAAAGCATGAAGGACAAAAAAGGCCAAAATTTGAGTTCTACTTTAAAACCGAAGCTACCTTTAACAAAGATACAGAGGTATCATCGAGTGTAGGTAGGTATATAGAGGAAGAGATATAGAGCTTCATAAGTGCCATATTACCTGTGACTTCAGCAGAAGTAGAAATTCTGCTTTTATTGTTTCATAAATTGTAGTTTTACGACGATAGGTGGCGTGATCTAAACAATAATATAACAAAACATAATATTCCTCTGTGCAAGAAGGACTCTCATACCAACAACTCTCAAGCTCGTTCCATTCCGTAGAATTGGTTGCTGTTGCAGTGTTTCTTCGGTATAATTTACGAGCACACTGTTGTTTTAAGACTTCGATTTTGGCTTCGTAATGAAATTTTAGTGTTTCTTTATTATTTTTTTTGCTAAGATTTTGGAGAGATAAAGGAGTTATAACGATACTGGGAGATTATCTCCGGATGATTTATATAAGGAAAGGACACTTATCTGGTGTTACGTACTTACCTGGGGTTTGGCGGAAAAGACATATTTTCCGCAATTTTATTTTCTTTGACGATGCCAGCGATTATGGGTGGCTGGAGTCTTTTGTAAATAAAATCCATGACTGGGTCACACATCTTACACATTATTTTGTTCCCGGGTAAACATTGAAAGTGTACATCACGCTTATGTTTATAAAAAAAAAAAACGCCATGAAACTGATAATTTAGAAGTTTGAAAAACTTTAAAATTACTAGAAAGTTGGTATCTCTTATGTTATTTTTAATAAAATAATTAGTTTTTTATCGAAACATGTTGACAAGAAGTAAGTTCTTGAGCTGCTTATTAACTCCTACCAGCTTCCACAGATTAAATTTTAACGCAGTATGAAGGAGGTGGCCTTCGGTGAATTATGAGAAAACCAATAAGATAGGCCTCCTATGGTAAACAGACCAAAGTAGAGATGCCTGTTGCTACTTATTACCCTGCAAAGAGTGTTTCCACGAAGACACTCCAACGAGTGGATGACACCGAATGAATTCTCGAGATGGAATAAACGATTTCGTCTAAAGTTCCAGTAGGGTCAACTACTTTACTTACTTAATGTGGCACTACTATCCGGGGTGGACCAGGGCCTCAACCAACAAGCTTCTTCCAGCCGGATCGGTTACTAGCTAGCTATCTCCTGTTTCGCATGCCAAGTTAGTTGAAGTCCTCTTCCACTTGCGTGCGCCACCTCTTACGCTGTCCACCTCTACTGCGCTGTTGGATTCAAAGACTTTCCGGGCCGGAGCATTGGTGTCCATTCGTTCTAAGTGACCCAGCCATCTCAGTCGTTGGCTTTTCACTTTTGTGGCTAGGTCGGTGTCACTGTACAGCCCGTACGGCTCGTTGTTGTATCTTTCTCTCCATTCTCCATGTATGCAGACGGGACCAAAAATCACCCGGAGAATTTTCCTCTCAAAACAGCCTTACGCGTTTTCATCCACCGTTAACAGTGTCCATGCCTCTGCACCATACATCAGGACCGAGATGATAAACGGCGTATACAGGGACAGTTTAGTTGCTCGAGAGAGGGCTTTGATTCTCAATTGCCTTCTTAGCCCAAGGAAACAGCGATTGGCAAGAGTAATTCTTTGTTTGATCTCAGCACTGGTATCGTTCGCTGAGCTTATAGCGGAAAAAGGGAGACAAAGTCTCTGACCATCTCAAAATTAAAGCTGTCTATAGTGAAGTTTTGTTCGAGACGTCAGTGTTGGGTGTCCTTTGTTGACAGCATATATTTCGTTTTGCTTTCATTCACCGTTAACCTCATCTTCGTGGCTCCCTTCTCAATGCTCACAAAAGCACCACTGACATCACGCTTTGTTCGTCCGATTATATCAATATCGTCAGCGTATGCGAGTAATTGGACGGACTTTTGAAAGATTGTGCTTCTAGTGTTGACGTAAGAGTTTTGCACTATTCTTTCAAGAACGATGTTGAAGAAGTCGCATGAAAGCGCGTCGTCGCCTTGCCTAACTATGTTTGACATCAAATGTGTCGGTGAGGTCTATGCCGACCTCGATGGAGCAGCTTGCATTGTCCATCGTCATCCTGCATAAACGGACTAGTTTGGGAAGGATGCCAAAACTAGAAATTGCTCTATAGAACTTGTCTCTATAGACGCTGTCATTCGCGGCTTTTAAGTCGATGAAAAGGTTGTGGGTATCGATTGGATGGTGGACTTCCCTGGCCTAAAGCCACACTGATATGGACCTATCAGGTTGTTGAGGAATGGCTTCAGGCGTTCACAAAGTACGGCAGAGAAGATCTTGTAGGCGATATTAAGAAGGCTGATGCCTCTGTAGTTGGTGCAGTCCAGAGGATCGCCTTTCTTAAGACTCGGGCAAACAATGATGAGGTTCCATTCATCGAGCATGCTCTCCTCCGACAGTATTTTACAGATGAGCTGGTTCATACTCCTAACCAATTCATCACAAGCTACTTTGAATAGCTCAGCCGCAAGGCCATCAACTCCAGCAGCTTTATTTGACTTAAGTTTGGATATAGCTATCCTTGCTTCGTCAAGATCGGGTGGACGGAATTGTTGGCCTACGTGCGTCGTCCAGGTTGAAAGGTGCAATCTGCATGGTAGCGGAATGTGGTTCGTCACCGCCGTTTTACAATTTCAAGAAATGATTTTCCCATATCCTCAGCACCGACTGCGGTTCTAACACGATGTTCTCCTGATAGTCGCTGCAGGCTTCCTTGTAACTCTGTGAGGTTCTTTTTACTGTTTTGTAAGACTCCCGAACTTCATTCCTGCAATGGCATCCCTCTATTTCCTCGATCGCGCTCTTCTCATACTCTTTCTTTTACCTTCATAGAAGCTTGTGTTCCTCCCTCTTCTTTTGCTCGTAAGGCTCATGAGCGCCTCTGGTCCTTCTTTGCAGCGCCACTTTGTATGTCTGTTGTTTGGCTACATATACTTGCTGGCATTCTTCATCGCACCAGAGGCTTCACTGTGGTGGTCGAGCGAGACCCGGCACTTCAGAGGTGGCATCTCTGATGGTTTACTGGAAATTCGTCCACTGGTTCTCAATACTTCCAATTGGCGGCATAGGCGCGAGAGACTCGATCGGAAAAGGATTTGGTGATTTCTTGCAACTGTAGCAGTCCAACGTCAAACTTTCTCACATTATTTCCCTGTTTTGGTCTGGATATCCGTAGCATAACCTTGGCTTCAACGAGATAGTGGTCCAAGTCAACGTTGGCTCCTCGGAACGTTCGGACATCCTTGATACTGGAGGAGTGCCATGCGTCGATGGCAATGTGGTCAATTTGGTTGGCGGTTAATTGGCCAGGAATTCGCCATGTCCCTTTGGGTATATTGAGATGCGGGAACTGCTTACTAGCTACCACAACGTTTTGCCCCGCAGCAAAGTCGATTAACCTGAGTCCGTTATCGGAGGTGGTGTCATGCAGTATATATCTTATGTCCTTGTGGTTGGTAAAAGTCACAGTAGTCGATGTTGCAGTCTTTCAGTTTTTACTTGCGATTATAGGTACTATAAGGCAAGTTTTGGATTCGTGCAAAAAAAAAAAAATTTGAGATAACAATCAAACATGATATTACGATGATAGAGAATACCAAAAAAGTGGGTGGCACAATTCTGTCTGTCTGTCTGTCTGTATGTCTGTCTGTATGTCTGTCTGTTCGTCTACAGCCTAAACGGCTCGATCGATTTTCTTCAAACTTGGTACATAGTGGTTTTTGTTGATTCTGCCGACATGTTTTTTTCATTTTTTTTTAGAACCAAAAATAACGGTACCTGCCATACATTTTTTTTTGGCAAATTTACATAATCGTATTTTTCTCAAAAACGGCTCGACAACTTTTCTTAAAAAAAATTCAATAAATTTATTTTAGTAAAGGCTTTCTTTAGATGGAAAACCATTTTTCAAAAATGGTTATTAATGGTACCTCCCAAGGAACCACTTTTTAAATTTTTGATTTTCTTCAAAATGGTATGACCGATTTCAATTATTTTTTTACACAGAAGCTTCCAAAAAATGTTAATAGTTTTGTGTACCAACATTTTTGAAAAAATATTTTTTGGATTTTTATAAAATATTTCAAAACTTTTTTGGAAAATCAAATATTTCGAAAACAGCATCATAGATTTTTTTGAAACTCGATATTTAAGACTTTTTTAGTACTCTCTAAAATATTTTTAGAAAAAAATTTACATTAATGAAAAAATAACGGTACCTTCCATACAAAAGTGAAAAAACCGCAAAGGAAAATATTTTTTTGCTTGAAAACGACTCCTACGATTTTGATTAAACTTTTTTCATATACTAAAATTAGTACGATCTACCATCAAAAATTATAAAATTTTACACATAGCAACTATTAGTAGTACCTGTCATAGAACGTATTTTTTTATTTTGAGTGTTCTCGTTATCAGCTTAACGGATTTAAATGAATTTTTTTATTTAAAAATTTCAGATAAGATCAAATAATATTGCATATCAAAATTTTCAAAAAAAAAGTTTTTGGATTTTTAAAAAAAGTTTCAAACTTTTTTTTTGAAAATTCGATATCTCGAAAACAGGTTGACAATTTTCTTTCAAATTTTGTTTTTATATACACATAAATATATAGTTTAAATCTGCATACCAAAATTTGTTCTTAAAAATGTTTTAAGAAATTTATATATAAAAAATTAATTTAAAGAAAAACCGCTCCAACGATTTTAAATTTTTTGTTTCCCATACAATCATATTCCATCATGAATTAAGATGGCATACTTTTTTTCACCTCAAACTGTCAAAAGAGTTGTTTTAGCTAATTTAAATGTCGTATTTCATGCTTCTCTACATTTTTCTCTCATAATTTCCATGTTTGTATATACAATTTTCTTAAACTCGCAGTGTCTTGAACATAAGAGCAAGTACATGCGACCTAGTCGTGCATTTTATTTTTTTGGCTGACCCATCCCATTGCACTTCTTGGATGGGGGTGATGTCTGCTTTGTAGCAGTCTAGGACCTCAGTTAAATGTTCTGCTGCACGTGGTCTATAGAGAGACAGAACATTTCACGTGCAGATCTGAAGTTCGTTGTCCATATTTCATTTCCTAGGTTCCAAGGTTCTGGAGGAGGAGGAGAGTCCTAGGTTCAAAGCTTGTTGTAGCTTCGCAACTAAAATTGCTAAATGTAGCCGGGAAGTCACCCCGACGGCACGACCCCTTACAATACATCTCCAAGTGCGGGGAGTCGGATTAACCGCTCCTTATAGGATTGAGCTCCGAATATGTCATAGAAGCCCGTAAGGTGTTCACTAAGTGGTTTAGCCTGACTGGAACTGTAGACGCCACAATCGATTCCATCTGGGGAATTCTTCCACTGCCACCTTGATAAAAGGGTAAGTGCCTTAGTGGAGCGCCGCACACCATCCTTCTGATAGGTTCGTCCAAGACTTTGGCCGCATCACTGGACGTCGCCATGTTGACACCAATCAGTGACTACCTGTGCCCTACAACGCCTACCATAACAGAGGATTAAACACATTCTTCAAGTTAAAAAATTCATAAACCAAATCCTCACAGGAACAATTTCATTTTAACATATTTGTTCTAAGTATCAACATCTACATCGAAATGACATTTGCCATCACATTCAATTTATTATCTGGTGTTATAATTATAGTAAAATGTATAGTAATTTCGTTGACAAATTCAAAAATCAATTACTAACCATCGCAGCCAATATTATAGCGATGAAATTATATCTACCCTTCCAAAAATTGAATCCTTCTTCATTATTTTCTCATCCCCACTTACTTACAGCAATATGAACTTGAACTAAATGCGTGCTGATAACACAGTAAGCTTCATCCTCTCAACTTTCAGAGTTCCAACAATCTAATATCCAAAATCCAACCAGACTATTGGGAAAAAAAGAATCAACCCGAAAAAATGTAAAATATTGAATAATTTATTTTTATTATTTTTTAAGTACCTAGGTATTACTACATAGTATAGCCATTTGAAAAAATAGGTATCAACATTTCTGCAAAATCATCATGGCAACGAATGAGCACTGGATCGCCTGTTTTCTTTGCCTTTGGGAGTATTAAATTTTATCGGAGGGCAAATTTAGCATCGTTTTTCAATCGAAATGGTTAATCGAATTGGGTTTGTCCATTAGCGGTCTTAAATTTGATTTGGCTCCCATCATTGATGATGGTTATTGCATTTTCCCGCGCTGACTGTTTGAGATACATTATTACATTGCTATGAATATAATGTCATTATGATAGACTCATCATGAAGTAGTGTCCTAGTTTGAGTTCGGTGGTTTATTTTAAATGACTTGTTTCCTGTGGATATAAAAAGGAGAAAAAAAGAATATCAATGCACACATAAATGAATGGAAGAAGGAATAAAGTAGTTGAGTTCGAATAAATGTACGAATCGAGTAATAACCGGAGGGGTTCACGACTGTCAAGAATAAGGCATTAAAACACTTCCCCACCATTAGTGTTGAAATATAGAGATAGACATTTATTAGTAGAGTATTGCTATATGTATGAAGCACTCTTTAGAACTAAAAACGGAAATGCCAAGGGAAGTTCTACTCAAGCACATGATTTCGTTTATACATTCGCAGTTGCAATTTCTCTGGAAATGCTAGAAATATGTAAGGTTTTGAAGAATTTAATTCTTCTTGGTGAAAGTTTTGTGATTTGACTACTCTCAAAATCCAGAATGTACCACCTCCTCAACAAACAAGTCTCTCCATAGCCAGCTCTGTCCTTAGGTGCCCACCAGCAGTTACGCACAGCAAGTTGATTGAAGCCATTTTCCATATGTGTGCGCCACTTGTCGAGATAATTTCCTATTCTACGTACAGCATCAGGGTTTAATTCGAAAATTCGTCGGACTGGTGCGTTGCTGTCTATACGCTCTACGTGTCCCAGCCATCTCAGCCACTGTATTTTCAGTTTTTTGACCAGGTCACCACGTCACTGAGTAGCCCGTAAGGCTCTTCTTCTTCAGAATCCTCCGTTACACACAGGACCAAAAATCAATCGAAGAATCATGCTCTCAAAGCACCTAAGTACATTTTCTTCTGCCTTATACAGCAGGTACAAGGATTAGTATGGTTTTGTAAAGTATCTCTTTGTTTCTATGTAAGAGGACCTTACTACATCCTCTAAGCCAGAAGAAACAGTGTTTGGTAAGAGGAATTCTTTTTTTGATCTTCAGACTGATGTCATTATGCGAGGTAATAGTGGATTCCAGGTAAGCAAATTCCTTGCCAATCCCATTTTCGCCGAATTTTATTCAATTTTGACAGATGCACCATCCACATCTTGCTTGGTTCTGCCGATAATGTCCACGTACATATACAATCTACAAAAATTGGTGGCGCAACAGCTCGTGGAGAACCATTATTAACAATTCTCAGCCATTCCTGTGTTCGTTTTTTTTTTAATAAAATTTTTATTTTTCCAATTTCTTAGAACTATCTTAAAGCTAGACAAAATTCAATAAGAACTTGCCTACTTATCAATATCTTACAACTTACTTACTGGCCCCATTCGGGCGCTCTAAGTTAAACTAATAACTTAATGCTAATGCCATTCGGCCTAAGAACTATCTTAAAACTAGAATTCATATCGGTTTTATTTTTCACCGAGAAAAATTTATAAAAAACTCGGTACCTACCTCTGTCTTAATTTTTTGTGTGCGTGTTCTTGGCAGGAATGGAGGGGACCTACAATCTATATATAAATAGGCTTAAATAAATTTTGTGGTACCATTTTCTCAAAAAGTATTGGGCCGATATCAAATATTTTATAGCTAGCTTTCATTTTTTTATTGGTGTCGACACGGGGTGGGGGCGACACTAGTTATTTTAAATGAGAACCACTTTTCATAACAAGTATACTCTTGGAGGATTTGTCAGTTCCTTGCAAGAGGTAGTACCTCGGGAAAAAATCTGTTTTTAAGTGGCAGTGGCTGCGAATCGAAACCAGACCTTCGGCATGACAGTCCAATGCACTAACCATTATGCCACGAGGTACAACAGAATATTATATATGGAAATAGTTGAACGGACTTTTAATAAACTGTGATCATAGAGATTTCTCCACCATCATATCATCATTAACAAGTAGATGATTGGCAGGCATACCGCGATATGACGTCATCATCATCGTGTCCTGTATAACCCCGGTTGGGGCATAGGGCGTCAACAAAACGTCTCCATCCTTCTCGGTCTGCAGCAAGGTATTTTAACTGTGGCCACGTCTTTTTCTGGGATTCTGCTTCTGGTAAGACAGTTGATTTCCATGTTGTTCTTGGTCTTCCAACCCAACGTGCACCCTGAGGATTCCATTCATAGGGCTGCTTTGCAGTTTCATCGCTTGGTTTCCTCGTGTTTGAACAATCCATTGCCATTGACGCTTTCTTATTTTGACGTCCAGTTGCTCTTGATTTTGATATAATTTGTGGCCAGCGAATCTTTAGGATGTGGCGTAGACAGCGGTTCACAAAACCCTGCATCTCCGCGAGATGCTAGTCGTTCCAAGCTTCACAAACATATAACAGCACAGATTGGACATTGTATTCGAAGAATCTCAACTTAGTGCGTTAGGAGATGTGACTGGATTTCCAAATTGGGGACAGAGTACCAAAGGTAGCACGATCTTTATTAATTCAACTTTTAACGTCATCCATTGACAGAAACAAAACTGCCAAGGTAGTTAAACTGTTCGACTTCTTCCAATGGCGTCTTCTGTAGAATAATACGCTGGAATGTGAGCATTATATTTGTCTTTTTGCCCTTTGTTCTTAGACCACTTGATTCTCCCTTCACTTAGTATTTGAAACATAGTCTAAATGAGTGAGACTTTCAAGCCGTCTCCACTGAATGCCCTGTCGCTCAGCTGTACCAACACTGTCTATAAATAAGTCGTCCATCGCGAATAGAAATAGAATTGGCGATTGAACATCCCTTTGTCTCACAACCAGTTGCATTCAGCATTACGAAGGAGTCGGATAGCTGTGCATCGTGTAAAACAAAATACCTTGCGTTGTTGCATGACTCCTTAGGTTAGGTTATAGGTAGAAGTGGCTGTCAGTGATCAATACTGACACACTTAGACCAAAGTTGGCCCGTTGTGTTACCACATGAATCTTATAAAAATCTTCCTCACTCGTAAAACCATTTAGAGCTCCTGACGAAGCGTGCAAGACTGTAAATGTCTTTGCTTGACAGATCACTAGGATCGTTATAGGAGTAATCTCCTAAGTGGAGTCTACGTCTGTGGAAAGAGCAGGGCAAGTACAGAGAAGGTGAGGAATCGATTCTTCCTCCTACTCGTCCATTCAGCTTCTGCAAAAATCATTTGAAAGTACGCCAAGCCGCGTTGCGTGCCTGCCTGTTAAACAGTGCCCCGTTATGACATCTACAATAGAGCAGATGTGCAGTCTGCTTAGAGATATTAAACACTTGGAGCGCTTTAAGTCAAGGCTTGGCCAAATTTGTTTTGTCGCCAAACAAGTAGTAATGTTGTCCCACCTAATGTTTATTCTCTCCAAAGCATCTTGCCTTAGCAAAAGTTTACACGTAGCGATGGGTATACAAACATTTAGCTTTTCATGTAAAATGGGTAGTAATGTTCCACTTCAAGCGAGTTCATCAGCTTTACAATTATTGCCTGAAATGTCACTATGACCCAGCACCCAACAGAGGTGAATATTAAACTGTTGTGCCATTTTCAACAGAAATGATCGACAGTTAAGGGCTGTTCTAGAGTTTGTAGAGACAGAGTCCAGGGATTTAATAACACCTTGGCTATCAGAAAAGATGCGGATATCCGAGGTTGATATCACGTTTTCTTTGAGCCAAGATAGTACTTCTTTTATTGCTACAAGTTACGCCTGAAACACGCTACAGTAATTAGGAAGACGGAATGAGAGACTTTAATTTGGTCTATCAGAGTACACACCTCCACCAATCCCATCGTCGGTCTTCGATCTTTCTGTGTAGAAGTGAATTGATTGATCTTCTAAGAATTCCACATCCTCCCAGGTGGATCTGGAAGGTATGGTTGGTTATTTCAAAGTTTTTATCGAGATTCAGTAGTGGGACTGTGTAGTCAGTGTTACTTGAAAATAAGGACTCCCTAATAATGGCAACAATTTTTGGGGGAGTTCCTCCACCAAACAACGATCTCCATATACATTCTCGGTTAACTCGATCGAAGCCCTTCTCAAAATCCACGAACATGAGGTAAAGCGGTGATTAAAATTCCACCGACTGCTCGAGAAAGGTACGCAGGGTGTTGATATGGTCGACACGCGATCGACCAACCACTGCGGAAGCCGGCTTGATGCCTCTGGAGAGTAGACTCGATTGTATCCCTTATTCTTTCGAGAATGATACCGAGGTGATACCACGCCAATTGTTGCAATTCTTAAAGTAACCCTTCTTTGGCAGCTTAACAAATTACACCATCCGTCCAGTATTTGGGATAGCTTTGATTTTCCCAAGAACACTAGTCATAGTCACTGTTACGGGAACCGGCTTTCAAGAATTCAGCTGGTATTCCCTCAAGTCCAACTGCCTAGTTATTTTTGAGGCGATTTACATATGGCTCTGTATAATTTATGTCTATCCACGCTATCATACACAACATCAGAATCGATGAAGAGATGGTGTGTATCGATGGTGTATTACCTCGTGGTTTGTGCGTTTGACTGTCATGCCGAAGGTGTGGGCTCGATTCCTCGCCATACTACCTAAAAACGGAAATGTTTTATCCGGGGTACTGCCTCTTGCGAGGAACTGACAAATCCTCCATGAGTATACTTGTCGTGAATAAGTGCTTCTCATCTAGCCGTTCGAACTCGGCAAAAACTGTAGGTCCCCCTTCCATTCCTGCCAACAACACGCACACAGGAATGGTTGAGAGTTGCAAGTCACTAGGCCCTGGTTCTCCACGAGCTGTTGTGCCACCCAATTTAATTTAATTTAACCACTCATAGCATGGGCCGATCATCAGATCGTTGACAAAAAAAAAGTTGTAAGCGATCACATAGTATAGCCTTCAGAATGGCGACTTATTCGTCTGTAGTTCAGGTTAGGGCTTCTCTTTGCACACTTGTCAATATTCCATTCATCAAGCATACTGTCATCTGCCGAAATTTCGCAAACGATTTGGTGCATGCCCCTTTATCAAATCGTCTACCGCTGCTTGCTTTGAATAGGACGGCTAGATGTCTATCCGCACCAGCAGCCTTGTACTATTTAAGTTTGAAAATCTCTAACCTCACTTAATCAAGGTCGAGTTGAGGGAAATGTTGGCCATGTTGAATGGAGTGTTTTGCCTTGCAACGGAATGTCAGCTATACAGTCGACTACGCTTAACTGGAACACAATAAATGCAGAATATTTGTATCAGTTAAGTGGAGTTTTCAATTAACCGAACTTCGGATAACTAAAACTTGTTTCAAGTAAGCGGAATTCCGTCAAAATATAATAAATTTCATCGAACAAAAAATATATTACATTTATTTTTGGTTATTTTCCACAACATTGGCCAATATTTTTTAAGGTTAAGTGTTCTCCAGGGACGGATTGACAAGAAATGAGTTTTTGACATTCCAAATCCGAGGGGTGTGCTCGATTCAAGATTTAGTGACAGCGTTCAATGGTAGTTTCACTAATGCGAAGTGGAATAAGTGCAAAATTAGCATTTGAGACGAAAATATTTGTTTCAATTATGCGAAGTTTTCATATAACCGGAGTTCAGTTATGCGAAGTAGTTTGTGTGAAAAATGCTCAAAAAGGCTCCGTTATAAATTTCTTGTTTCAGATAAGCGAGGTTTTCAGTTAAGTGAAGTGCAGTTAAGCGGAATTGACTGTAATTGCCGCTTTCCAACCCAGAGAAGTGTATTCCTTCCAGTTCCTCAACACCAATTCTCATCTCGGCAGGCTTCCGTTCCGTTCTACTCTTGCATCCTTGGATAGGTTTTTGTACCCTTTGACAGAACTTACATACATCACCTCTACCGGTACAATCCTCAATAGGCTCGACCTGGAAAGTCGGCTTTTCTCCCTTCTTTTTTACTTGGTATACCTCTCATAAAGCCATTAGGCTCGGTTGGATTTCAGATATGCTGAAAATCCATATGGATCGGCAGCCGCCCATCCCACATACGACCGGTTTTTGGATCGGCGAAGGGCCATTTGACTCTCGGTTACTCTTTCGTTCATACATGACCAGCTTAAGGGTTTTACAGAACGTGCACTTCGTCTTATGGGTATTGTGGCAACCAGAAGAACCAGAGAGTAATTCTTCATTTCATCTTCAATTAGCTGTAGGTCGTGGGGTTAACAGTGACGGGTTTTTCTAGCTGTTGGGCAGATTTTTGAATGTTCTTTAAACTTATGCACTTGGTCTTGCCCCGTTCACTTCCAGATCAACAAGTTTTGTCGAAGGAACTTTACTCAAAATCTCAGATCAGGTCAGATATCTTGGTGTGATACTAGATAAGAAACTTATCTTGAGTCTCAACACTTAAGAAAGAGCAAAGAAAGCTACGGTCATGTTCTAGTCCTCCAACAGAGTTTTTGGAAAATCCTGGGGACCACGGCAAGAGTTAGACCGATACTTATAACCTACGGTAACATACCTGAAAACTTTGATAAAAGTTCAAAGATTTGTTATTACGGGGGCATCGAAAACCACCCCCACAGCGTGACTGGAAGCAATATACTCAACCTGAGACCCCTAGATCTATTCGTGCAAGAATCAGCAGCATATAGGACCTTGTGGCTAAGCCAGACTTACTGCTGGAAACAAAGTACAGCGGGCCATGCTCAGATTCTTCAGATTTATATTACACAGACTTCATAACCCTTCACTACCTCTTTTTCTAATAGAGAAGAGTGGGAAAACAACCAACCTTTCAGTAATGAATCGACGATAACTGTCTTCACTGATTGTTCTAAGATGAACACTGTACTTGGTGTAGGAATTTTCTTGGAAACTCTGGAACTAGCGAGCTCTTTCAGACTTCCGCACTTTTGCAGCGTCTTCCAAGCTGAGATCTTGGCAGTAACCAAAGAAGCTACGCAAATATCAATGAAGGCAATAGCCAAGCAGCAATAAAAGCAATTTCGAAGCAATAGTCGAAGATTGTAACTTGCTGTCGCGAAGAGCTTAGGGTTTAGAACGTGATCTTCGCTTGATTCAAGTCAAGTCGAACGACATAGGTTCTTACATTAAGTGGGATGCAATTCCTAGAGTATCACAACGGATCGAAATAGATCTTAGTGTGACGGTAACAAGATCAACTGTCAGTCCTTCTACGTAACCTAACCTTACAAGTTTTGTCTGGTCTTTAATAGCCGTGAAAGACTCTATAATGGCAAATTGGGAGCGGCCGATGATGTCGATATAGTCAAAATACCCCAATAGTTGAACAGATTTGTTGAAATAAGTGCGCTCTGTGTTAACGCCTGCCCTGCACACCTTTTTTTCCAGTGCGGGCTCGAAGAAATCAGACGATAGTGTATCTCCTTGTGGAACCCTGTACGATTGTACATATTTGGAATAGTTTTGAGGAGTTTTTCCCTACAGTTGCACATTGCACCGACTTTTTCGAATTTCACGAGACATAGCTGAATCATTTTTGCTGATATACAGCCATCGACATAGAGCTAGCGACGGTGAATGCTATCATATATAATGGTCTATGGTCGACCTGCCTGGCCGGAATCTACACTGGTACTCGCCGAATATAGTGCTGTAAAACGGCTTTAGACTCTTACAGCCCTATTATTGACACGATTCAAAACTAGTTTTAACATAAAACTAGTTTTATATAGTCTGGGAGCCCACCGTAAGATTACCTATCACATCGCGGCCACGCAAAAATTGGATGCCAACCGATAGCTTTAGTCCAAACATTTACAAAACTGCTGGTCGGACAAGCTTATCTGGTCGCAATGGTTAGAAAATGCACTTTTCAGGTTGCATTTTCCGCTAAATGTACCTATATTATAAGCAACTTATATAAATGGGGTATCAAATGAAAGCTATGACTGTCCTCTACACGATACCATTGGTCGGACTGACTTTTTTTTGGCTGTTACGACGAGTCCGACTATTTAAAAAAAAAACTGGTCTTTTTTTTAACACTGCGTCTTACATCAGGGAAAACTGAGCAAAATCATTTCCAATGGTTAGGAAAGTCGCCTTAACCACTTTTTTTTTCATTTTTATCCAAGGATGCACAAAATCTCTAATTTTAGAAAAGTGATCGGACTCGTGGCAACAGCCAAAAAACTCTGTCCGACCATTTCTATCGTGTAGAGGACAGTCCTAGCTTTCATACGATACCCCATTTAATAAGTTGCTTATAATATAGGTACATTTAGGGGAAAATGCAACCTGAAAAGTGCATTTTCTAACCATTGCGACCAGATAAAGCTTGTCCGACCAGCAGTTTTGTAAATGTTTGGACTAAAGCTATCGGTTGGCATCCAATTTCTGCGTGGCCGCGATGAGGTAGGTAATCTTACGGTGGGCTCCCAGACTATATAGAACTAGTTTTACGTTAAAACTAGTTTTGAATCGTGTCAATAATAGGGCTGTTAAGGTTAAACATATTAATAATCTGTACTGCTCATCATTGTCTATATCATTCTTATCCTCATCATTTTTGAAGAAATGTGGACCGATTATTCTACTCAATAAATCTCACCAAACGGGTTCTTTGTTTGGATGCACCTGGTGGTCTTTTCGACAAAGTCTTGTGGATTACTTAGCTCCACAAGCGGCAAATCTGCTTACTAACTAAAAGTGTGTTTCATATGGTTCAATAGCAAGCAGTAAATAAATTTAAACAATTTGCAAACGTTGCTCCGCTTGTGCTCCCCGTATGAGTCTAATACTATTTCATGATGAATTACCAAACCAAATTAACCTTAAAGCAACAGCGAACTTTCAAATTGGCTATCACAGAGGACGGTGATGCCAACTTCGAGCTTTCAGTCATTTAAATTTTGCCAAAACTTTAAAAAAATAGTAAAAATCAAAAGACTCATATTCTTTGCATTTTAAATAAATATGTATATTTGCCAAATGGAAGGTGTACTTAGCCATTTTTTTTTAAATTTTTCAGTGCCTATTATTTTTCATACAAATAAAATAATATTTAAGCTTAAATTTATTTTTAATTTTGAAATCGCTATCCTAAGTGCAGATGGAAATATTTACAAATAAAAAGATGATTAAATAAAATAAAAATGTTCTAAAAATATAATAACTTTCATTAATCACACATCACAGTAGCCACAATTTGGTTGGAAGCTTAGAAAACACATTATTCCAAAGACCTATAAAAATATCAGCTAAACCTTTTTCTAGATCTGGTCTCAGTTCCGATATAATTTCATTTCCATTTTGATTCAAAAACTGATTAATAGATGTTCCAAGTATTTCATTGCCGTTGAATAGATTCGTCAGATGAATACGCATACTTCCCACCAAGAATGTTACTTTCATATCTTCAATGTGAATGATTTCCTGAAAATTTCAAAGTGATTATTAAAATTTGTTTAAACTGTAAACAAAAAACAAGACAATTTACCTCTGGATCATTGCGTAAACTTATTTTCGTGTAGACAGCAGTTTTGACATTTTTCAAAGACATATTCACATCTCCATTGCCGACCACTGGTAAGAGCAGAATATTTCCTTTTAAATTATATTTGGCTCTAATTCGAAGAATTGGAATTTCCAGCTCAAAATTGAAAATTTTCTTTTCGAGATCTAAACTATAGAATGGTGTAGTTTGGAAATTGTTAGAAATTTTCAATTATAAAATGGAAATTATTATAGGTATACTTACTTTGCTTTACGAACAGTTGCATTAGATGGACCCCGCACAACAAGATTTTGGAAACCACCCGCTAAAACCAGATTTCCACTACCTTTTGATACTGAAACTGCGTCAATGTGTAATGGCTCAAAACTTTTAACACCGATTTCTGGTACTCCTACTGATAGAGCTGGGAAACATCCTTCAAAGAGATCACGAAAGCATTTGTTTTCGTTGGGATTCACTCTTGGACAAGTTCGCAACCAACTAGCTGAAATGAAAATTATAATATTTTATTGAAAAATAGTGCAAAAAAGCTTTGTAAATCCAAGAAAATTCTTTCTTGAATAAAATCTGTTCGCTATTAGGTAAAAGAATGAGTCTTTATTTTTATGGTAAATAAGAGAACTGTAATTAACGGTACCCCTGCCATAGAACCATTCAAATCCACAATCAAAACTATTATACAGAAAATCTTCTAAAATGTAAATAAAATGGCAAACAAATATTTTTGGATGGATTTTTTTTTAAACCAGATTTATAAAAAAAAAAAAAAAACAAATATGGTAAGTTATGCATTCGTAAAAAAATGGATCTCTAGATCTTGATCAAACTAACCTGACATTACGGAGATGGAGAAGACAAAAAAATACTGTTCGTGTTCGGTACAACTCCAAAACATTTCTTAAACATAAATCAATAAATTACTTTAAGTAAAGGCTTAACCTTTGGGTGGAAACATATTTTTTTTTAAATGGTTACAGGAACCATATAAGAAGGTTTTATAATACAAATTCTATATATACAATTTTAAACTTTTCTTTTCGCGGACATTTATCATTTTAAACTTATTTGAACTTTTCGGAACTTACTTTCGAAAATTTCAAATAAGTTTAAAATTCTATATGGGTGATTTCGTTCCAACTGTGATTCTTTGCGTCCAGTGCTTTTTTGTTGTTTAATGTAAAATGTGCGTATATATTTTTGGTTTGGATTGTGTAAATGGCTATTTACTACAATCTACATTCAATATCATGACCAAATTTGCAACTTCTTCGACATGGCTTGGAAAAGTATTGTCAAAATGTCAGTACCGTGGCATGTCCGTTCCTTGTTTTTCCGATTAAGTCTACTGCTTTCGAATGAAATACTTCATTGAATAGAAATGTTGCCCTTAGAAAAGTTTGAGTGCAATACTTGCTTGACAAAATAATGAAAAAATTAAGTAAAAATACTTATAGCTGAATAAAATAATTATGAATGAATGTTGTCCGAGGTTTTAGTTTTATTTTTGAATTCAAAAGATTTCCCGCTCAACCGCCATTTTGTTTTAGCTTTAACACGTATGTATTGTAGTTTTCTAAAAGAGACACTATTTATGTATATTTAGCAACAGTAATTTTGTTTTTGGTACGTTGTTGTATTTTAAGAGTGATATGTTTACATGCGATGAAAGTATGTCACAAATTTATTTGTCAGTACCGTGGTAGTATTTTTTAAGCATGTTATAACATGTTTCTGGTTGGTTATCAGAATTTTGTATTCCTCTTAACGGCACAAGTTAAAATTGTCCTGGAAATTATTTTTCTCATAAGCATAGATAGAGAAGTGAGGTTACATAAACTGTCTAAATGTCAGTACCGTGGACGTCAGTACCGTGGCATTTAAATATTTATTGAGCTTGAATTAAATATAATTAAATAATTTTTTGCAATAATATTTTCTTATACCAATTTTCTTTATAAGAACGGTAGCAATACCTCACACGAGCCAAACAAAAATCATTCCGTGCAATAAAAAGTAAGTAATAACCCAGCACAAGGAAAATGATTGCCATTCAGAAGAACAGACTTCAAAAACGAAAAAGGGATACTTTTTTAAAGAAAAAAGGGAAGTAGAAATGTCAAGAGGTCAAAACGTATTAGAAAATCAAGAATCTCAACAAAAATATGGTCAAAAAGAGGGAGACAAAATGAAAAAGAAAAAGAGTGTCACTTTCGTCTATACTAGTTTTAGTACATTTCACTTTATTTTTTGTTCTTTAAAAGTTGTAGCAAAATGCTTTTACAGATATGATACTCTGTTTAAATGAAGACACAAACACAAAACAAAAATTGTTTCCAAGAAGTTTTAGTTTTTGAAAATTTTCTAAAAAAAGAATCACAGTTGGCAGAGAATCACCCATATACTACTGAAATACATCAGCCAAGTAGAAGACTTAGCATTAAGGATTGGACTTGTTGAATTATTGATTCAAAATAGCTTTTTATGGCCTTTAGTGCTACAAATTGGCGTTTCGTCCGGCTTACTCACTTGGACTCATCAACTATTTTCTGAATTTCGATTTTCTTAAAAACGGTGTGACTGATATCCATAGATTTATCTATTTTTTTTTTATACTTCTTAAAAACATAAATACTCCCGTGTCCAAAACTTACCAGAAAATATTTTTTGGATTTTTAAAAATATCCCACATTTTGTTTGAGAAATTAATATGAATGCATTTCGAAAACGACAATTTTTTCAATTCAATGTTTATTGGAAATGTGGTACCTAACGATTTTTTAACACTTTTTTATAAAATTTAATAATATTTTACTTTTATCAAACGGTACCTTCTATACAATATTAAGAAACCATTAAGCTAAATTTTTTCTCAAAAACAGCTCCTATGATTTTAATGAAATTGGTACAATCTACTATCTAACTTAATATTGAAAAAATGTAAACTTACTTAGCGACGATTAAATTTTTATTTAAATTTTATTTTCATTGTTGGCTGAACGGATTTAAATTAACTTTTGTTCAAATTTTCAAAAAAAAAATATTTTTAAAAAAGTTTCCATTTTTTGGAAGACCGGGTTGATAAAGGGACCCAGGAAGACAAAACCGCTTTCTTCACTCATCCTAACTCAATTTGCAGAGGTGTTCCCGACATCATTATCATAGCAGATCTCAATGCCTAAGTTGGATCAGACAACTACGGTCTGGAATGCGTGATGGGAAAAAATAGCTTGGGGCTACGGAATGAAAATGGCGATTTTCTGGTTTTTGTAACGGTAATCGTCTTGTGCTTGATGGGGCTGTGTTTCACCTGGGTACATCCGGATGGTCAAACTGAAAACCAAATTGACCATATCATGATTCAGCAGCGATGAAGGAAGTCAATTTGCTATGTTCGAAGTATGAGATATTCCGACAGATGAGCGAGCACCATTTGGTTCTCATGAGTCTCAAGCTACGAACTGCAGCTGCGGTAAAACGACAATTACAGGGTGTAGCAAGGAGTTTGAAGTTCAATACGAATGATTTAAGAAGTGATCCCAACATATCACGTAACTTTGTCACCAACCTTAACGACAGAGCTTCGTCATCAAACGGAATTCAACATTCAACAATTGAGGAGATGTGGGGTGATATAAATTTTTTATGGAGGCTGGATCCAAAACTGTACCCAATTGGATGAAAGTAAGAGACTTTTTGAATATCCCAAAACAACTGGGATCTCAGACTCTCAGAGAAAGACATGGTCACAGTTCAAATATCTAGCGAACATCTTGCTCACACAAATGCGTCTTAATAAGGTCTGTCTGCTTAAGGTTGCTGCTATGAATTAATAAGGGCTCCTTTGTCTAAGCAAGCATTTCTAAAAAAAATTTAAATCTCATTTAAAACGATAATTTGGCCAAGGCCATAAACTATAAGCAATCTCAGTGCAAACTGACTTCAGTAACGCTGCTAAGAAGTTAAAATATGCGCAAAATAACTACATTCTTCCAATAGAAAAACATAATTCTCCTCTAGTTCACTTACAAATCTGCAGACACAACATGATGCAGTGTTCGTTCCAGTGAACAGTCGCAGTCAGCCCAATGGCGGTTATCACTCATAATGTGTAAGCAACTTTTAATTTAAAGATAAATCAATGAAAAGCCAAAACTTGTAACAATTCGAATAGGTGTCCATTGTAAAAAAAGTAAGTATACGCCACAGTACACACATCTGTTGCTCTGGTTGTCAAAGTTGAAAGTGTCAGTAATTTAAATTGGCTGTTTGAGAGCCCTTTAAATAACAAGTATATGTAAATACAACAACATAATATTGACATTTAATAAGTACCTAAACGGACCTCTGGATCCGCCATTTTAACAACATTTTATAGATGCACAGAACAGAAAAACACTAATAGTAGGAGTTCCCGCCATAGGTACTAGATGAGCGGTATACAGTTTTGTTGGCAGTGTCCTAAAAAACAAGTTGCGCATGAGTTGCCTATCGAAAAGTGGTCAAGGCATAGGGTTGCCAGTAAATTACTGTCAATTTTTGGGGTTTTTCAAATATCTGCCCCAGCTTAGATGGAAAGCCTTAAGGATATACAAAAAATACCAAATAAAGACAATTTTATTTAAAATTTCAGTAGGGTAAATGAGGGTAAACAAAGAAAAAAGTCTAGAATCTATTTTCCAAACGATATATGATAGGAAGTTTTTTTTTCTTTTGCGATCGGTAGATAATTGATATACAAGAAAATTATTACATACGTAAAATAAATTTTAAAAAATTTCAAATCGTGATATGAGCATTTGAAAGTCGGGAATTGCAAAATAGAGGTTTCAGAAATAATTCACCAAAAATCAGAATGATGCTCTATGAAAAATATTTATATATTTTTAGAAAGCTAATTTAAGAAAATATTACCCGTATATTTCAGATTTTGTTTTTAACCTTTATTTTTATGGGACTGAATTTTTTAAATTTGCACATGATAAAACAAGTATTAGAGCCGACCGCATATTTTGAGAGTGGATGTATAACCAAAGTCTGGGTATGCGGGTTTATAGGTACATCTATCGTGATATCGAATACTTAAGTTTGGCAGGTTTTTTCTCAGCCTTTGGAAGGGATCGGGGTTAAAAAGGGCTTTGTTTCCATTTTTACTGTCACGGTTAAGACCACTTTAATTTATTTAAAAAACTAATTTATATGATGCTCTGTCATTTTTTCTAAGCATAAACACCTCAATCTTGATGGTCGAATCAATAGAACTCAAGATATAACTATTTTGTTTGAACCTTATCATCCCTTTTTTGGAGAAAACAAAAATCAACAAAATTAAGTCTCCAAAAAAAAGGCTGATAGGGTTTGATTGAAAAGCTAAAATCATGGTTCTTATTGATCGGAAAATGACAAAGTATCATTTTCTTTCTTAAAAAAGTGAATTGAAGTGTTAGTGACCATAACCCATTGACAAGAAACCAAGTGGGCTTTAACCTTCCACTTCACCCAAAATCTGAATGAAAAACCTACCAGACTTTGGTATTCGATTTTGGTCATACATATCCACTCTCAAAATATGCTGTCGGTTTCTGTACTTGTATTTTAAAATCCAAAATCATACAAAATGTTCCTAGAAACAATTAATGTACAAATTTCAAAAATTTACCTCCATCACGAAACGAAGGTTAAACACAAGATTTGAAAAATACGAGTAATATTTTTTAATATTTTAAATTTTATTTAATATTTACCCTACTGGAATATCGAATTTCAAAAAATCAAGTAGGTAGTTGATAATAAAGTTTTCTTTATATGGTATTTTTTACCGTCTAAGCTGGGGCAGATAATTGAAAAACCTCAAAAATTGAGAGTAATTGCTTGGCAACCTTATGCCTTGACCACTTTTCGACAAATTGGTCAATAACTCATTTTTAACTTTTCGACAGGCAACCCATGCGCAAATTGTTTCTAAAGACACTGCCTGCAAAACTGTATACCGCTCATCTGGTACATTTATGAGGGTAGGACGTCCTATGGGGGGATCCTAGACTACTATCTATACGCCTCATTCTAAAGACCCACTAGCCATACGTTTTATCAAACAAGGAATTGTGGCGCAGGACAAGTCAAGAGCTGCTGGACGTTGACATAAGAAAAGGCAAATGGCAATGGATTGGTCACACACTGAGAAAATCACGCTATGATATCGCGAAGCAGTCACTTGAATTGAATTTTCAGGTTGCACGGGTGCGCGGATTGGAAGACCGAGAACAACATGGAAATAAACTGTCTTAGGAGAAGCAGAATCCCAGAGAATGACGTGGCCAAAAGACCGCGAGGAATGGAAACATGGTTACAGGACACGATGGACCATTATCTCCATAATTTTGTTAAAATTTTTTCTTGTTTTGAGCTTCGTAAAAGAAAAAATCTTACCAATAAAAGTACGTTTATTTCAGAAAGTCAAGCAACTATAGAGGCTTAAAAACCGGTGAAGACTTTTAAACAAGGCAAATATTTTAACGGTTCTTGAATGTGCCTAAAGCCAAATTATAATAAAGCTTACTCAAAATTTGAAGTGTTGTTGAGTTAAAAAAAACACAGTTTTTTGTTGATTCTGAAAAGTTGATGCTCATATTGACTTAATGTTGTTTCTGAAATAAACGATTCAAATTTTTCTATACTTGTGTCCACCTAAGAACCAACTTCAACAACCTTAAATGATTGTTTTTAATAATAGAATATGTAGAAAATTTGGAAAGAAAATTCTTCTGTTTAAATGGAGTGACTGAATATAATTCAAGTTAAGAGTTCAAATGAGCTCAACTCCATATTGCGTTGCTCCCAGGTACAATAGTTGGGATCATCAGAAGGTATCTGATAAGAGCCCAGTCAACAAAGATTTTTTCCTCAAACAAAATTCAACAGTTTTGAAACTTGGCACACTTATTAAGAATGATCAAGTGATAAAGTGTAAAAAATTCGCCATGAATCCCAGGCGAGTGCAACAGTTTTATGTTTTCGGTTTTCATGTTTATCTTAGAAATTACTTGTCTTATCAAAAAAAAAAATTGAAAACAAAAGATAGGTTTTGAAATTCTCTACAGTATTGATTTTGGGCAAATTTTCCATATCTCTTATAGCTAAACAATTATTTGGCGCTAAAAATTAGTACTTTTTACTTGCGATTATAGGTACTATAAGGCAAGTTTTGGATTCGTGCAAAAAAAAAATTTTGAGATAACAATCAAACATGATATTACGATGATAGAGAACACCAAAAAAAAGAGGGTGGCACAATTCTGTCTGTCTGTCTGTCTGTTCGTCTACAGCCTAAACGACTCGATCGATTTTCTTCAAACTTTGTAAATAGTGGTTTTTGGTGATTCTGCCGACACATTTTTTTCATTTTTTCTTAGAACCAAAAATAACGGTACCTGCCATACATTTTTTTTGGCAAATTTACATAATCGTATTTTTCTCAAAAATGCCTCGACAACTTTTCTTAAGAAAAATTCAATAAATTTATTTTAGTAAAGGCTTTCTTTTTCGGGTGGAAAACCATTTTTCAAAAATGGTTATTAGTGGTACCTCCCAAGGAACCATTTTTTTAATTTTTGATTTTCTTCAAAATGGTATGACCGATTTCAATTATTTTTTTACACAGAAGCTTCCAAAAAATGTTAATAGTTTTGTGTACCAACATTTTTGAAAAAATATTTTTTGGATTTTTATAAAATATTTCAAAACTTTTTTGGAAAATCAAATATTTCGAAAACGGCATCATAGATTTTTTTGAAACTCGATATTTAAGACTTTTTTAGTACTCTCTAAAATATTTTTAGAAAAAATTTTACATTTATGAAAAAATAACGGTACCTTCCATACAAAAGTGAAAAAACCGCAAAGTAAAATATGTTTTTGCTTGAAAACGACTCCTACGATTTTGATTAAACTTTTTTCATATACTAAAATTAGTACGATCTACCATCAAAAATTATAAAATTTTACACATAGCAACTATTAGTAGTAACTGTCATAGAACGTATTTTTTTATTTTGAGTTTTCTCGTTATCAGCTTAACGGATTTAAATGAATTTTTTTTATATACAAATTTCCAATAATATTAAATAATGTTGCATATCAAAATTTTCAAAAAAAAAGTTTTTGGATTTTTAAAAAAAGTTTCAAGCTTTTTTTTTGAAAATTCGATATCTCAAAAACGGGTTGACAATTTTTTTTCAAATTTTGTTTTTATATACACATAAATATATAGTTTAAGTCTGCATACCAAAATTTGTTCTCAATAATGTTTTAAGAATTTTATATATAAAAAAATTAATTTAAAAAAAAACCGCTCGAACGATTTTAAAATTTTTTTTCCCATACAATCATATTCCATCATGAATTAAGATGGCATATTTTTTTTCACCTCAAACTGTCAAAAGAGTTGTTTTAGGTAATTTAAATGTCGTATTTCATGCTTCTCTACATTTTTCTCTCATAATTTCCATGTTTGTATATACAATTTTCTTAAACTCGCAGTGTCTTGAACATAAGAGCAAGTACGTGCGACCCAGTCGTGCATTTTATTTTCTTAAACTATCCTATTATCAGAAGGAAATCGATCAGGAATTATTGATAGAAATAAAAATTATATCAAGTAGAAAAAAAACCAGACACCAAACCAAATTTTCGAAAAAATGGGTATTCAAAAAAAAATTATTTTTTTATTTTAATATGCAATATATTTGAGCTTTTTGGAAGTTTTTATAAATAACTAGCAGAAAATACCCGGCGCTGCCGGGTCCCTGTGAAACAAATTTCCTCCGCACAAAAAGTCCTATGTAATGACAACTTAAACATCCTACAAAACTTTTTTTATTTCGTTAAAAAAAAATTTCTTTTTTTCCTTTGAGTATTTGTTTTTGTATTAATTTAATATTATATTTTATTATATAAAAATGAAATGAAAATTTGTGTGTCCGGGCATCAAATCTAAACCACAGCACAGAATAACTTAAATTATTCTTTATTCACCGAGCTGGCTTAAAAAAAAGTGGTAATAATTGCAGTTGCATGTAAAAATATTTCATAATAGAAATCATAATATACAATAACAGTAACTATTACATATTAAGTCACCTATTAATTCCTACAAAACAATCATAACATAATAAAGGCTAAACGAAAGAAATTGGGATTGCATTTACGGTTCTTAATGCATTGTAATATGAGTTTGCAGTGAAAGAGAAGAAAATTAATTCTTATTAAATCTTTTATCAATTCTGAATAACATCGCTATGCTAAAGTCCAAGGAAGTTGTGGTTCAAAATGCAGTTTCAGTTCAAAATAAGTGCTAACAGAAGTGAAAAAAAAAACAACAATCTAAAAACTAAAAGCATATATGTACCTACATATCTCTATACTTAAAGGAAACAAAGTTAGATTGCTTTTCTTTTTCTTTTGTTATTTACATTACAAAAAACCTGAACCATTCCAGCGAACATCACTGAAAACAAATAAAAAGAAGCGAAAAAATAATATGGAAAATAAAAAATTAAGTACATATTAAAGAACGATAATTATTTATTTATTTACAAAATAACAAATGTCTGTCTGTCTGTCTGTCTGTCAGTCTGTCAGTCTGTCAGTCTGTCAGTCTGTCAGTCTGTCAGTCTGTCAGTCTGTCTGTCTGTCTGTCTGTCTGTCTGTCTGTCTGTCTGTCTGTCTGTCTGTCTGTCTGTCTGTCTGTCTGTCTGTCTGTCTGTCTGTCTGTCTGTCTGTCTGTCTGTCTGTCTGTCTGTCTGTCTGTCTGTCTGTCTGTCTGTCTGTCTGTCTGTCTGTCTGTCTGTCTGTCTGTCTGTCTGTCTGTCTGTCTGTCTGTCTGTCTGTCTGTCTGTCTGTCTGTCTGTCTGTCTGTCTGTCTGTCTGTCTGTCTGTCTGTCTGTCTGTCTGTCTGTCTGTCTGTCTGTCTGTCTGTCTGTCTGTCTGTCTGTCTGTCTGTCTGTCTGTCTGTGCCATATTCACCAATGCTTAGTCGTTGTTTTTCTGCACATATTAATATTGAGTATTGCCACTCAATAAAGGCAATAAAATATGTATGTAAGTACATTAATAAAGGAACTGACCGAGCCACAGCAACCGTACAATCCAATGAAATAGACTTATATTTAAATGGTCGCTATATTAGTTCCGCAGAGGCAGCCTGGCGAATCCTTGAATTTCGAATTCATGAGCGTTTTCCAGCGGTAGTGCACCTCTCTGATGAAAGCCATATTGTAAGGCATCTATTTCATGTACGTATAAAATAAAGTTTTGGTGCTTTTTATGAGCGAATATGAATGAATTTTTCGAACATCGATATTACGAAATTTTGATGCACAGAAATTCGCTGTAACTTGCATGTGTAAACAGTATTTTTAAAACATGATTTGCACATATTAACATCAAACAAAATTTACGGAAGCAATTTTGAAGGGCATTTTATGTGTAAAGTGCATATTATGTAAACGTTGTCTTTTTTAGTATTGATTTTTGCACAAATGAGCATTCAACAAAATTACGCTAGCAATATTGCAGGCTATTTCATGCACAGAAAGTTGTATTCAATGTTTCAATAGATATCCATGACTTTTTTGAGTATCGAAATTGCGAATGTTGTATGCACAGAAAATCGTGTGAAATGTGTTAACTGAAATCCGTGCCTTTTTTTAATATTCATCATGAAAAATGTTCATGCACAGAAAATAGCAGAAACTTGCATGTGTCAACGGCATCTTCCTGAGCATTGATGATTTAAATACATAAACATCGATGTTAAAACATGATTTTTGCACCAAAAAAAGATCAAACATACTTGACGAAAGTAATTTTGTAAGGCATTACAATACATATCGAAACCTTTCCGTAAGAATGGACATTTCTAAAATTGTTCAGAAAACGAAAAAAACGAAGAAAGTTCTAGTTGAATCATAGTGTACTAAGAGAAAATTTTGGTTAAACTAATTGACATTATTTTCAAACATCAAAATTTTCATGCACATATGTACATACATACATGAGTTGTAAACTTAAATCCATGAATCGATATTGCAAAGTCTGTTGGCAAAGAAAATCGTTCGCAAGAACTTGCGTGACGTTTCTTTTCATTATCTCAGTTGAACTATTGACATTTTTGGGGACGAAATTCCAAAGCCCAATGGCGTTTTTTTTTCATAGAACTTCATATAGATTTCCAAAAGAGCGAACCTAATATTCATTATGCGAAATTTGTATGCCAGAAACATGCATGTGTAAACGCTGCCTTTTTGAGCATTTGATGCACAGAAAATCGTACTCAATGTGTTAACAAAAATCCATGACTTTTTTGAGTAGCTATTAAGATTACGAACATAAGTTAGTATTATGCAATGTGCATACAGTGAAATCCATTCCTTTTTTGAACACCCTTTACAGACATCAATATTTCAAAATTTTTGAAATTGGAAACTGAAATCCATGCCTTTTTTGAATATCGATGTTAAAAATTTGTTTTGCACAGAAAATTGTGTTGAAGAATTTACGTGTAAACAGTGTCTTGGTCCAACAGCTTAAGTATGAGCTGAGCCTTATAATAATAATAGAAGAATGAAGAGGAAATGAAATGAAACGAAATGATAAATAGAAACAAAATAAATATAAATTTCAAATAGTTTTCAGTCGGCTGTCATTTTAAATAAACAAAATACATTTTTCAGGTAAGTTCAAATTTTAAATTATGTTTTCTTATACTAATAATTATTTGTTTTTTTTTTTTAAACAGCCTATTGCACAATCAGTGCATAGGGCTTTAATTTGTACTAATTTATTTTGTAAGACTTTTGTTTGTTCATGAGTTTATCGGTCATATACACACAACCGACAAACAAACAAAAGTCTTTCTTTATATATTAGTATAGATTTCATTTGAATCCTTCAGTCAATAATGAAAAAATCCAAAATAACGTTCTATCTTCTATGGGAGGTACTGTTAATAGTTATCCAGCGTAAAATTATTTTATATTTAATATTAGACCGCACTTATTTAACCACACAGGCATTTTTTGGAAGTTTTTGTATAAAAAGCAAGGTTCATAGAACAATAAAATATCATTCGTTCACTCGTGAAAAAATCAAAAGGGAATGTTATTTTTGATTCGATTAAAACAAAATTCATTTTCACGATCGAGCCAAAAATGCTAGGATGTGGATCTATAAAATATGGTTCGTTCCGAATTTATTATGCGAGAGTTATTGAAGATCCATTCACGAATCTTTGAAATAAGAAATAAAAATGTAATTTTAAAAAAGGAAAAAGGACAGTTTCAAAAAAAAAGTTTCGAAATCCTTTGACCTTGATAGATTTCAATGAAATCGAATTAAGTGATTTCAATGAAATTGCCACATGTCATGGTAATAATGGTAGCATTTTTGGAAACACCGTTTTGAAAATATTCGTTTCTGTTATAATTCTGTATCAGCTATCCTGTCAATTTTATTGAAATCACTCAAGGAACAACGAAGTTGACATTTTTTAAAGCACCCTGTTTTGAAAATATTTTTTCTTTTTTAATTTTGTATAAGCCATCACCTGTGTCAATTTCATTGAAATCTTTCAACACAACCCAACAATGAAGATATAGTAGGTACTTTTCCATTTTCTTGAGAAAAAATGGGTATTGATACATCTGTCAAAACTTGTATGGAAAATTTGACACATTTACGCAGTTTACAACTTTACTACGTTTATGAATAACCTTAATATCCTACTCATACTCATCCATATTTGCGTTTGCCCAGAACATTTACCCGGAGGCAAGTACTGGCAAGCAAGTTGGCTACATACACTGCTTGTCAAATTCGAAATTTACATTCCATTTGCCTCCCACTTGCTTTCCACTTCCATTCCACTTGCTTGTCACCCAACTTGTTTCACTACTGGCCTCAAAAATTCCATGTCTGTTGCCAGTTGATGAGCAAGTTGCTTGAGTTTGTATGTGTTAGTGAACAAATGAGTATGTACGAGTACTTGCCCGTGTGGCCTCGGGGTTAAAAAAATTAAAATCAATGCTGAGGTAAATATATATCGTGTAAATCCGGCATTATAAAACTGAATTTCGATGGAGACCTCCGTTTTACTTTACCTTCATGGCTAGTTTAGTTGAAAAACTTATGAAAACTTTATTTATTCATGGACAACATTTTTTGTACAATTTGTATTCGGGTTCATCTCCTTATTATAAAATAAAATTTTTGGGTGGAAGAGGTAAGGAGAAGGCTGTGTTTTAAAGAAAGGGTGTGAGCTCTGAATTTGTTTTCTATTAATTCATTCGAATTTCATTTCACATCACAACGAACAATTGAGGAACCAGAAAATTTCAGATAGTCTTAGGAACTATATGAATAATGAGCTACTAATAAAGTCTAAAAGTTTTAGCGTTTCAAAATTTGACCTTTGATTTTTACCGTAAAGTGACAAACAAAAATTTTTGTAAAAACATATCCAGAAAACTATTATTTTTTTAAAAAATTTAGCTGGTTAAGTTTTTTCATAGAACTCTACACAAGCAAGATGATTACACTATTTCGTTAGAGCAACAGATTTGGGGAAAAACGTTACAAAATTATATAATTGATTCAACACTCAAAATTTGTTTCTCACACCCTAAAGTGTTATAATCTTTCTTTCGTATAATTTTATGAACTTAGATTTAAATCGTTTGAAAAAATAACTGTTTTAGAGATACATATTTATAAAAACTGTTTTTGTTCTTTTACCGTACAAAATCAAATATCAAATTTAACTTATCTATTATGCTGATGCAAGTAAAGAAAGTTTATACTGAAGGCTGAGTCCCTGTTGGAAAAAGGGGGCCCCTACAAAATATTTGATACAGGGCCCCCAAAGTGCTTGCTACGCCACTGGTCTCAGGTCTTTTCTCGTAGTCCTAGTAGTAATAAAGATCCTGTTAAAATTGCATCACCAGATTTCACCAGTTTTGGGATCGAGAAATCATTATAAACTTTTTAGTTTTCATCTGACTACACTCTGATACAAAATATCCCTCTACATATTATTAACGATTTTAAAATTTCCCCTTAACTATCTCATACATTATACATTATATAATTCGCAAATATCAAAAAATCTCTTCAGCTCACTACCGGTTTTTCCATTGCATTTACCGAAGGCTAAGACTCAATCTTCTTTTTTTTTATAGTTTTGAAAACAATGATAAAATGTAGATTTACAAAAAATAAAACTTAAGAAAGTTGTAAAGGATTTTTTTAGTAGTAACGTCTTGCCTGTGTTATAATTGACGAAATACACTTTTTTACAAGTCAAATAGGTACTTTTAAAAGTTTTATTTACTTGCAATGTTTTTATTCAAGGTGGTTGGATGTTGTAGGAACTGGGGGCCTCGAGCTGTATCTTTTCCTACACATCAAGTGCTTACAATACCTCCAAGTTGGTAGCCGCCGGATACTGGTCTTGGCTTTATGCCAGGACTTGCTAAACTTGTAAGTGCGAATGTTGATCAAGTAAAGAATTGCAACATTAAACCCATGGCCCTACAGATTGGAGGTTAGTGCGTTGGGCTAACGACCCGGCCACAGTAAAAAAGCCAATTGTTATGAGAGAGACGCAAGAAGCCTCGGATAACGACCCCCCTCAAATGGCAACCAGACCCGGAACGAAAATGGACTATGATCTACGAGTATGCACCTGGAATGTAAGGACACTCTACACACCAGGTGCTACTCAAAAACTTGAATCTGTCCTCTCGCGGTACAAGGCAGACATTACCGCGATCCAGGAGATACGATGGATAGGATCAGGTATAACGAAAAGAAAAGATTGCGACATTTATTACAGCTGTCACCAAAGACTGCACATGCTAGGATGCGGATTCGTCGTGGGAAATCGACTCAGATCAAAAGTCATCGATTTTAAGCCGATAAGCGATCGCCTGGCTGTGATCCGCATCAAAGCTACCTTCCAAAACATCAGCCTAATATGTGCACACGCCCCTACCGATGAAGCTGAGGAGTCTAACAAGGAGGAGTTTTACGACCTTCTGGACGGAGCCTACGGAGCCTGTCCGGAGTACGATGTCAAAGTCGTGCTCGGAGACTTCAATGCTAAAGTCGGAAAGGAAAACATCTTTGGCGGATTAGTTGGAAAGCACAGCCTCCACGAAACGACAACAGACAACGGCTTCCGACTAATCGACTTTGCTGCAGCTCGTAATACGGTGATAAGTAGCACTAGGTTCCCCAGGCGAAGGATACACACAGCAACCTGGCGATCTCCAGATGGTCGAACGGCCAACCAAATCGACCACGTGCAAATTGGCGCAAGGTACGCATCGAACATCTTGGACGTGCGAACTTTCCGAGGTGCAAACGTGGACTCTGACCACTTTCTTGTTGTGACAAAGTTCAGAGCCCGACTGTCCAACGAAAAGAAAACGAAGACCGCCCAAAGAAAGAAGTTCAACATCGCATGCCTTAGCACATCTGAGAAAGCCAGAGACTACAGTGAGCAATTGACCGGGAAACTCTCTGCCGTACACCCAGCCACAAGCGTCAACAACCAGTGGAACCAGTATCGCGACATTATTAAAGAGACAGCCGAGACCACCATAGGCTATCAACCACCCAGAAAAAAGAACCCGTGGTATGATGATGAATGCGCGATATTGAAGCAGGAGACGGAAAATGCACGAATGCAAATGCTGCAACGGAAAACAAGAGCAGCAAGAGAGGAGTACCGTGAAAAGAGAAGGAAAGAGAAAAAAACCCTGCGTAGAAAGAAAAGAGCATCCGCAGCCTCTCAGCTCAAGTATCTCGAAGAGTCCAGCACCGCCACCAACACCCGCCGGTTCTACAAAACAGCCAAGCAACTGGCATCTGGTTATAGGACTGGCACGCAAGCTCTTCGAAACAGCGAAGGGAACCTAGTCACCGAAGCACAGGGAATTGTAGACGTGTTTAAGCAGCATTTCCAGCAGCTGCTTAATGGGCATTATGTAGAGGAGGCGACAGGGGAACAAAGAAGCATTAGACCAGTCAATGAAGATCCAGTCCCAGCACCCAGTACTGAAGAGGTTAAGAAAGCCATCTACAAGCTTAAGAACAACAAATCCGCCGGCTCGGATGGCCTACCAGCGGAACTCTTCAAGTATGGAGGAGATGTTCTGGTAGGGTGCATGCACCAGCTCATCAACCAAGTTTGGGAGGAGGAAAGTATGCCCGACGACTGGTCAAATAGCTCCATATGCCCAATCTACAAAAAAGGCGATCCTATGTCCTGCAAGAACTACAGAGGCATATCCCTGCTTAATGTTGCCTACAAGATCCTATCCAACGTACTATGTGAGCGTCTAAAACCTTTCTGCAACACTATGATCGGCACGTACCAGTGTGGCTTCAGGCCAGGCAGATCAACGATAGACCAAATCTTCACATTGAGGCAAATCCTGGAAAAGACCAACGAATTTCAAGTCGAGACCCACCACCTATTCATCGACTTCAAAGCCGCATATGATAGCATAAGTCGCCAAGAGCTTCTATTGGCGATGTCGGAACTCGGGATCCCGAAAAAACTGATCCAGCTATGCCGCATGACGTTACAAAATACGCGGTGCAACGTGCAAATGGGTAACAGCTCATCCGAGTTATTCCAGACGTGTACAGGGTTCAGACAAGGAGATGCGCTATCATGTGATTTCTTCAATCTAGTCCTGGAGCAGATAGTGCACAAGAGTGGTGTTAACATGGAAGGCACTATCTTTAACAGGTCTTCTCAACTGCTTGGTTATGCGGACGACATCGACATCATCGGCCGTTCCAAGAGAGCTGTACTTGAAGCATTCACAGCTATTGATGAACAGGCGAAACGCGTTGGTCTTGAAGTGAATGAGGACAAAACAAAGTACATGCTATCAACAAACAAAGCCTCATCTGTCCATCGCCTAGGACAAAACGTCACTGTTGGTAGCAGTAATTTCGAGGTAGTCAAGGAGTTCACCTACCTCGGAACAAACATCAATCCCACGAACGACACCTTAGTGGAAATCCGACGAAGAATTACCCTAGCGAACCGCTGCTACTTCGGTTTGGCCAAACAAATGGGTTCAAAACTCCTTTCTCGAAAGACAAAGTGCACGCTATACAAAACTCTAATTTTACCAGTTCTACTCTACGGTGCCGAGTGCTGGACGATAAGTAAAAAAGGGGAATTGATCCTGGGCACTTTCGAGCGAAAAATTCTACGGCGGATATTTGGTCCTATATGCGAGGAGGGCGATTGGAGGAGAAGATTCAATCGTGAACTGTACGAGCTGTACCAAGATGTGGATGTAGTCCAAAGAGCCAAAACACGTCGACTACATTGGCTCGGCCACATCGAGCGAATGGACAACAACGCTCCAGCCAAGAAAATCTTCGAATCCCAGCCCCCAGGTTCGAGACGACCAGGAAGACCGAACCTCCGCTATAGGGACCAGGCGGTCACAGACGCAAGAGCGCTTGGTCTCGACGACTGGAGGGAGCGTGCGAGGGACCGCAACCGATGGAAGACCGCAATATCTCAGGCAGAGACCCTTCATGGATCGGGAGCCGGATAAGTAAGTAAGTAAGTTTTTATTCAAATAAAATGGACCGTTTTAAAAACTATAAAAGAAAAACTTAAAGTGACCATTAAAAATTAGAGATTTTCTAAAAAATACACAAACCAAGATACTATAATATAGACTTTTCATAACAATGCAGTTCATCCTTTTTGATATTCGATGTCTAGATACAAAACTTCAGCATCAGCCAAACCTTTGAAGCTTCTGTCGAGCATTACTTCTTACATATATCGTTACATAAAATATTTGGAAAATTTATTTCTTACGTTTCTCTTTAAACTGTGGTGCATTGTTGATAATTTCCCTGCTAGCAGCACACAAAACCGTTAAAGTACTCAATAATATCACAACAAGGATGCTGATGCTATTGCTGCAGTTCATGATATAAACAGGAATGACAAAAAAAACAAACACAACAAAACTGCCACAAACTTTCACTTTATTAACAAGGAATTTCGAAATTCCTGACTCTTGACTATTAAATGAGATTTTGTATCTTTTCTTGAATCACAAAACGCAAATTTCACTCAAAACGGTTTTCAGGAAATAATTATGTAATTGCTATCTTGATTTTTTTTTTCTTTTTACACAAAATTCAATTTTCTATGTCACTTTGGGATAACGGAAAAGCTTGCAACAACCGAGATATAAACGAAACTACTAATATGCGTCCGATTGCTTTGGAGAGCCGAAATAAAATGAGGCTTTGACTTCAAGTCTCCCAAACAAGTGGCTCCCCAAAGACACAAAACCAACCTTTAGTTTACAAGGTATAATAGTTTGCATCAGATTTATCAGTTTATGCATGGAATTCATCAAGTAACATTGCATCTATTCGCATTCGGCATTAGACGTGCCATGGTAAGCCAACGAACTAGTTTGGCTAAATTAACTTGAAGGCAGTCAACTTTTCTTGTTTTGGAACGCGCGAGCCTCACTTACCGTTGTTGTTGAGTTTATATCTCCCGGCGGCCACCGATACATTAGATGTGGGTTTCTTAATTTCCTTTTTTCTTTTGTTTACATCTTTCTTTCTGCATTTAAGTTGAAGCCGAATTGCAAAATTAAAGCAACTTACTGTTAACAAGCTTTGTTTAGAGTAAAAATGGTAGTTTATCTTCTTGTGTTGTTTTTTTTTTTTTTGGTTAATAGCTGTGTTCTTTTTCGGTTGACGCAGCTGTAAGACTGTAAGAAAGAAGTATCTGGGTGGTTGCTTATAGTTTCCCTACTCTTAAAAGATTATGCAAATAACAATGTTGCATAAAAAGTGGTTTAGTGTTAAGCAAAATGTTAAATCTATAATAAATTGGTTCAATGGCCATTTGTTTGAATAGAGGTAGGAAGGGGTTATCTATTGTTATGTATATACACATGATAGTCATAGATAATTTTATTTAAAAATAAGCTTATTCGTGTCGTGTTAGTTAAAAAAGTTAATAAATTCCGCCAACTACAACACAATTATTGGCACCCTTAATAGCATTTTAATTTTGAATTACCACAACTTCTTCATTTTTAGAGTTAGTTAGAATAATTTGTAGAACGAGGTAACTTTTAAAAAGACTATTTTGCTATTAGTAACTTTACCAAGTCTTATTATTCAAAATAAGAATTAAAAATAAATAATGTTGGCACCTCAATACAATAATTGGCACCCAAGAAAAGTACCTACATACAATTATAGGTACTCTTTAAAGCAAGAAAACAAAACAAGTTATTTCAATGTTAGGTTATTTTTTTTTTTTTTTTCAATTAGATTTACATTTTTGACGAAATTGTTTTTTATAAGCGTGAAATTTTAAGTTGACTCAATCATTTGTTACATTAAACTTATAGGTGAGTCGTGACATTCTATTATCCAACAAAAATACCCATTACAGCCGTTTTTCAAACTTTAACCTCTTTAATTCGTTACAAATTATGTCATTAAAATTTTCGTTTAGTCAATGTTATTTAATATATTATTTTTTTCGCTGGGCTAATTATTTTATATTAATGAATGAAAAGTTTTTATAATCGAAATAAACTGTTCGTGAAGTCAACGATTTTCCAAAAAATACAAAGTATACTTAAATAATTGATTGATCAACTCTAATTTTCTTGGAGCCTATTACTGCCGCAAATTGTATTCAAAATATGTAGATACAAGATCAATTTTTCAACGAAATTAATAAAAGTCTTATTAAATGCATAATGTATATGTTAGTGGGGCTGTTAGAGAGACCAACTTTTCATTTTTACCTGACGGGTTGAGCTTTAGTATACAAATAGTTCATGTCCTAACTTTACTTTTAAGAAGTATTGCCAAGGTGGCAACACTGTCAGAAGGACAAGAGAAGGGTTGTCACAATCCCGAAATGTTGCTTATAAATAGAAAACCAAGGGTCGGACGATGACCCGAGAACTCCCGTTGGATTCAGCACACTTGAAACCATAGGACCACATTATTGTTTTTCTCACACCCCTCCCCTTGCACGAAGGGTGTGGAAAAAAGTCGTTTTAGAAACAAAATTTGAAAAGCCAAGAAAAGTTATAAAAATATTTTTAATAATAAAATTTAAAGATGGTGTCGACGAAGAATTTCACATTCTACTTCATTACACTTTGGTTTTTTAAAAAGCCACTCTTAAAGTGCTGGGGAGGGGGGATATGAAAGATTAACAAACTTAATTATATATCTTGGTATAATATAAGCATATGACACATGTTTCAGGGGTATTTTTTGATGCCCAATCTTACTAAATCAGAATGAACTCGATACAACTACCTAGAAAAAAGTTATAGCCTTCTTCATAAATGATGACCAAATTATTAGTGATACATATAATTTATATAACATACATATAGGTTACATATAAAATATACTGAGAATAAAGAAAATATTGAAATTGAAATTCAAACACGTAAAATACTACCAAATTTCAACAGCATTGACACAAAACTTGGTCCACATATTTCATTTGTCATAAGCAACAAGGATCAATGCAGTCTACAAAAATATTTGTAGCAAAAGGGTGTTTCTTTCAATGAATTAGAAAAACTTTGAACTACTACCATGAAACCCCTCCCAAAACTGGTACGTTGATGAAAGTTGGTGAAAATATTTGATTAATCATCGGAACCAAGAATCAAAAAAGACCATTCAAATATCCATAGTCTGAGGGTTTTTTTGAGAGGTAATGTCGTACAGTCAAAAAATACAATCATTTTCAGACATTAACTCTTTAAAAGTAAGATAACTATTTTATGTGAGCTTGTTTCTACTTTATTTTAATATTATTGGACTCAGCATTAAAAAATACCCTAAAATCATGCCCCATATTGCATTAATGTATCTTGGTTTCAAAAACATAAAAGTGTTCGGCTAAAAACTCCGCTTCCCATTCCCCATTGAAAAACACCCTCAGACAGTTTATATTTGTTTGGTCTCTTTTGTTTCTTGGTCTTGATGAAAATTCAAATGTTTTAACCAATTTTCATTAACGTTCCAGTTTCTGGAGGGGATTAATGGTAGTAGATCAAAAATTTTCCATTTCAATGAAAAAGCACCCTTTCACTATAATAGTCCAGTAACCTTGTAGTTTCATAGTACTGAGACCTTGCGTCAGGTCCGGTAGTTCTGATTTTTTGCTGAGTTGTTTATGATGTTGGCCTAGTATTAAATCTGATTTTTCGACCTCGAGCGCCGAACGCAACATTGGTAAAAATCCAAAAAACCGCGAATTCCTCGCGGTTTTTTCACTTATTGGCTATTTTAACCATTACGCTTTAACTTCCGAATAAAACATTGCTCTACGATTTCAACCTTACTAAATTTGCTTCAATTTGAGTCCAAAGCCGGTTCTGTAGACAAAACGGTTTCCAAGGGACGGCATTTCAAAATATAGCATTAAAAAATTTAAAACAACAAGTAGTATATAAAACAGTATAATAACAAAAACATGGTCTTTGACATATGCTGCATCAAAGCAATAGAGCGTGTAGATTGGGCCAAAAGAAGAAAACAATAGTACTGGATGGGGGGTATATATCCCCCCGTTTAGGTGGGAGGGGCAATTTTAAGAAAAGTTGACTTCAAATAGAAAAATAACCATAAAAATACAATGGTAATATCTGGACGGAAATCCATTGCTCATCTCAAAGCCAGAAATCCATTCTTTAATTTTGTTTTAAATAAAGTTTTTTTTAGCTGATAGTTTTTGAAAAATTTACTTTCAAGCTCAAAATTTTGAGAAAAAGACGATTTTTTTTTGTTAATCTATTTTTTTTTTATTTTATGGTATTAAGTACTATTTTCGATTTTGAATTGCAATGCCCTTATTAATTCTTAGTTAAAAACTGAAATCCAAATGCTAAAATGACTTCTAGTTTTTGAGAAAACTGAAATTAACATGATCAACTTCACTGTTTTCAGTCTAGTATCCTTTTTCTTCGGGGTGGGAGGGCTCTGCCTCAGGTGCGGTAGTTCTGATTTTTAGATGATTTGTTTATGATGTTAGCCTTCGCAATAATCCAAGTTTTCGACCTCGAGCGCCGAACGCAACTTTCTGAAATACGCCAAAAACCGAGAAATTTTCGCGGTTTTTTCAGTTATTGGCTATTTTAACCTTTTAGGCCTGGTTTTTGATTATAATTTTGCTCTACCATTTCAAAATAATTAAATAGGCTTCAATTTGAGCTAAAAATCAATTCAAATTGTGAATTTTTTCATCAACTTTTGAATTTAGAATGCTGCAAATCGAATTGAAGGGGGCTTATTCACCCCTTGTGTGAAATCGTTTGCCCCTTTTCAATGGCGTGTCATGTTGGCTTTATTTTAAGATCTTAATCATGAAGATCGGATGAGTAGAAACGGAGTTATGATTTTTTAAAGTCAACCATATAAAACTCGAACTAAAACAATACTCAGTTCAGTACCCACCAGTGAGTTTTCTGAAGCGAATGTTTTAGTTCGAGTTTTATATGGTTGACTTTAAAAAATCATAACTCCGTTTCTACTCATCCGATCTTCATGATTAAGATCTTAAAATAAAGCCAACATGACACGCTTCACAGTATAAAAAAATCATTGAAAAGGGGCAAACGATTTCACACAAGGGGTGAATAAGCCCCCTTCAATTCGATTTGCAGCATTCTAAATTCAAAAGTTGATTAAAAAATTCACAATTTGAATTGATTTTTAGCTCAAATCGAAGCCTATTTAATTATTTTGAAATGGTAGAGCAAAATTATAATCAAAAACCAGGCCTTAAAGGTTAAAATAGCCAATAACTGAAAAAACCGCGAAAATTTCTCGGTTTTTGGCGTATTTCACAAAGTTGCGTTCGGCGCTCGAGGTCGAAAACTTGGATTATTGCGAAGGCTAACATCATAAACAAATCATCTAAAAATCAGAACTACCGCACCTGAGGCAGAGCCCTCCCACCCCGAAGAAAAAGGATACTAGACTGAAAACAGTGAAGTTGATCATGTTAATTTCAGTTTTCTCAAAAACTAGAAGTCATTTTAGCATTTGGATTTCAGTTTTTAACTAAGAATTAATAAGGGCATTGCAATTCAAAATCGAAAATAGTACTTAATACCATAAAATAAAAAAAAAAATAGATTAACAAAAAAAAATCGTCTTTTTCTCAAAATTTTGAGCTTGAAAGTAAATTTTTCAAAAACTATCAGCTAGAAAAACTTTATTTCAAAAAAAAATTAAAGAATGGATTTCTGGCTTTGAGATAAGTAATGGATTTTCGTCCAGATATTACCATTGTATTTTTATGGTTATTTTTCTATTTGAAGTCAACTTTTCTTAAAATTGCCCCTCCCACCTAAACGGGGGGATATATACCCCCCATCCGGTACTATCGTTTTCTTCTTTTGGCCCAATCTACATGCTCTATTGCTTTGATGCAGCATATGTCAAAGACCATGTTTTTGTTATTATACTGTTTTATATACTACTTGTTGTTTTAAATTTTTTAATGCTATATTTTGAAATGCCGTCCCTTGGAAACCGTTTTGTCTACAGAACCGGCTTTGGACTCAAATTGAAGCAAATTTAGTAAGGTTGAAATCGTAGAGCAATGTTTTATTCGGAAGTTAAAGCGTAATGGTTAAAATAGCCAATAAGTGAAAAAACCGCGAGAAATTCGCGGTTTTTTGGATTTTTACCAATGTTGCGTTCGGCGCTCGAGGTCGAAAAATCAGATTTAATACTAGGCCAACATCATAAACAACTCAGCAAAAAATCAGAACTACCGGACCTGACGCAAGGTCTGATGTATATAGTTACTGGACTAATAAATATTTTTGTAGACTCTTTTAATTCTTGTTGCTTATGACAAATGAAATATATGGACCAAGTTTCGTGTCATTGCTGTTGAAATTTGGTAATACTTTACGTGTTTCACTAATAATTCGGTCATCATTTATGAAGAAGGCTATAACTTTTTTGAAGGAAGTTGTATCGAGTTCATTCTGATTTATAGCCTATTGAATAGACCGGAAAATGAGAGGTATAAAGGAACAATTACGTGCAAGGGTTTTTATTATTGAATATGTTGTTTGGCCCATAAGCATGCTTAAAACCAAAAATGCTACTAAATTCACCCATGCGTTTCTAAGAGAATGGTCACACTGGCCACTTTTCAGTATTTTTGGTATAGCTCGAAAACTAAGCCGAATTTGAAAATTTTACTTGTAGTACTTTTTGTTCAAAATTAAATTTTCTATTGGAATGGATAGTTCAAAAAATTTTACGAAAAAATTTAAGCAGGAAAAGTTAACAAAAACCAACTTAAAAAAAATCAAAAAATCAAGGATATCTAAATTTTTTAATAAATTGTGCATAACTTTTTTTGAAGCAAAGATAGGGTAAAGACATGCATAGACAAAACAAAGTAGAGACTAGGCCTTAATATGACATGTTCAAAAATTAATATTTGTTCAAATTTGACGGAGATATTCCCATTCAAACCCTATCATTTCTTATATTTTTTCTCAGTTTTGGCCCGAAAGTCCCTTTTTCGGTACAATATGGCAAATTTCACATTCGTAAAAATGTCCGAAATCAAAATTTTTGATTTAATATGACATTAGAACTCGGCCATTCCAAAGTAACGGAGAAGACAATCGGACGCTTGTAGGAAGGTTTTTCTTGTTAAGAAATTAATATTTTTTTATGAAACTCAGTGGTTTTTAAGAATTCATGACAAAGTACACGACACAGAAGTTTCACCAAAAAATTATGAAATTTAGTAAGTTTATTCAAAAACATAGACGGTAACGGAGAAGACACGTACGATTTAGAGATTTCCGACCATTGCCTTGAAGTTTAAAATTCTGCGCCGTCCATTAAGATATGAAGTTGATTTTTTTTGCACACTTTCATAAAACCAACATTTATCAAAAACCACCCTTGGTTTAATGCCAAGTTTCATTTTACTAACAGAAAAAAATATGAAAGATGGTAACGGAGAAGACACGTACGATTAAAGATTTCTTTTTTGTTCAGTTATATTGTAATTCGTATTTTTAAATTATTCTCATCAATGATAAAAGTGATTCACGCAATTGAAAAAATATGTGTAAAATTTAATTGAAATCGGTTAATGTTAACACGTGCTAGCGAGCACTTGAAATTTTTCATTCAAAACACATGGGTTTTTCACAGTTTTTACTCAAAATATCAGCAAAATTGTAAAAGTTGATAGAAAATCTTTAAACTTGGCATATAAATTAACTACTGTTAGGAGTATCAAAAAAAAATATTTTCAATAGTTTTGCATAATGTTAACCCCATCAAAAAATTTAATTAAAAATCATTGTTTTTGTGCATTTGTTGCTATTTTTAATGGAGTAACTGTTGTTTACAAAAATAAAAAAAATATATATTTGTATACTCCTTATGGTATTTAGTATATGTGCCAAGTTTAAAGTTTTTCCATCAACGTTTACACTTTTACGGGCCCTTTGAGTAAAAGACTATCAAAACACCATGTTTTTTATATGAAAACTTCAAGTGCTCGCTAGCACGTGTAAACGTCAACCGATTTCAATGAAATTTAACACATACTTTTTTTTAGTTACCTTGATTCATTTTAAGCAAGGGGATCAAAGAAATTCAGACTTTACAAAAAAAAGTGCCTGTGAGTCGTTGAAATTTGGATGAGAAAGTGCAATTTTGTCTTCTCCGTTACCCAGTTTTAGACAGTAAGACATAATTTAAAAATCTATAAAAAATCCACCATCATCCTTTTTCAAGTCTTTCTTTGTATGCGGAATAATTTTACAAACACTAATATAGTTCACCATTTATACCAACTTTAGTCATTTTTCGGTAACGGAGAAGACATGAAATGTTCAGCCATTTTGAGGCGTAGTACTATTTTTACAGCACTCCTATCAGAAAAATTGTTCCGAATTTAAGTAGTGTATTGAAAACACTTATAAAAACCTAATTGCACATCGCCATTTGCATCACAATTTATAGAGAACTGATAGCGGCAAAAATGCCGAAAAATGCCCAGATACGAAAGATAAAGTATGAGCTTTTTTGATCACTTGCCTATTTTACAACAACAAGTAAAATTTTATATTTACAATTTTTTCTTTAACTCTAATATATATTGTAAATATTGGCATATTTAAATATATTTTTTTCCTTAATTTGAAATTGAGTTGCTTGGTTTCGAAATTTTTGGAATGGCCGAACTATAGAGAATTTATAAAAAGGATTTAAGTTCGCAATTTCGTTTTTCGGCTGTTTTTAAATGCGTTCAGACCTACAGACCGAACGGCTGGTCCGATTAACATAAGATTTGGTACTAGGTGCTAGGAACGTTAAATTTGTCATAAAGTACCAAAAAATAGGCTTTCGGGCAAAAAGTGTGGAAAATGATAAGAAATGGTAAAGTTTGAATGGTTATATCTCTGTCAATTTTTAAATAATATGGCTTTTTTAACATGTCATTTTAAAGCCGTAAGACTCCAGTTTACTTTGTTTATGAACGTCTTGAGCGTATTTTTGCTCCGAAAAAAGTTATGCACATTTTAGAAAAAAATTTAAAAATATTAGATTTTTCGATTTTTTTTATGTTGGTTTTTGTTAACTTTTCCTGCTTAAATTTTTTCCTAAAATTTTTTAAACTATTCATTCCAATAGAAAATTTAATTTTGAGAAAAAAGTATTATAAGTAAAATTTTCAAATTCGCCTTAGTTTTCGAGTTATACAAAAAATACTGAAAAGTGGCCAGTGTGACCATTCTCTCAGAAACGCATGGGTGAATTTAGTAGCATTTTTGGTTTTAAGCATGCTTATGGGCCAAACAAACATATTCAATAATAAAAACCCTTGCACGTAATTGTTCCTTTTTAAAAGGTCTATTCAATAGGCTATTAGTAAGATACCATAAAACATGTGTCACATGCTTATATTATTCCGAGATAAATATTAAAGTTTGTTAATCTTTCATATCCCCCCTCCCCAGCACTTTGAAACTGGCTTTTTAAAAAAACCAAAGTAGGTTTTCAATAATCAACTCTGGATGAAATGTAGTAGAATGTGAAATTCTGCGTCGACACCATCTTTAAATTTTATTATTAAAAAAAATTTTCTAACTTTTCTTGGCTTTTCAAATTTTATTTCCAAAACGAATTTTTGTCCACCCCCTTCCTGCAACGGGAGGGGTGGGAGAAAAATAATAATGTGGTCCTTTGGTTTCAAGGGTGCTGAGTCCAACGGGAGTTCTCGGGTCATCGTCCGACCATTGTTTTTCGATCTATAAGCAACATTTCGGAATTGTGGCAACCCTTTTCTTATCCTTCTGACAGTGTTACCACCTTGGCAGCACTTCTTAAAAGTATAGTTAGGATATGAACTATTAGTGTGCTAAAGCTCAACCTGTCAGGTCGAAATGAAAGGTATGCCCTCATATCGTACACTAAAGCCCCTACTATGTAGAATTGAAAAGAAATAAAGAAATATTGTGCAAGTTAGTTTAAAACTAAAAATAAATTAAGTTCTTTGGGCTAAAGATTTAAAAAAAAATTGCCGCTGAATGATAATGGGTGCCAAATGTCAATAATAAACAGGAGGGGTGGAGAAAAGAGTGAGAATGGAAGCAGGGGGAACAAGAACGAAAGACGAAACTGAAATAAGGGGCCCTATTACCGTTCGCGAATCGAACCAAAAAGCTGGCGAATGAATCAATTTGGTATTACAATCGGCGAACATTCGCCACATGACTCGCCCCAAACATCAAAATTAAGCGAATGGAAAATGTTAGTGACTGGCCGGCGAACAATAAATATAACACGAATTTCTTATTATTTTGTCATACAAATCAGTTTATTGGATATTTGCAATCGAAACAAATTTATAAAAATGATATTAACCACACAAAACCATTAAAAAATTTAGATTTAAAATTAAAGCGCCAGGCAAAACCTTCACCAAATTGAACAATTTTAATAAGCCGTTGTATGTAGGATAGTTCAGACTGGTTGGATTTTTTGTTTTCCGCAAAAAAAGGATATTTATTACGATAAAATCGCATAATGACCATTTAAATAATTTAATAAACAATTAAAAGGAAGAAAACTGCAAAAATTCCGCACTATAAGATGTATTATTTGATATTATTTTGTTTGACATTTATCGCAAAAAAACTGATTGTAATGAATTTTTCCAGTGACAGCGATGAATTTTTAGCGAATGAATTCATTCGCCAACCCTAGTATGAACTTTCACAACATTCGCCAAATGGTTCGACTTCAAGCGAACGTTCGATTCGCGAACCGTAATAAGGCCCTTAGTAAAGAGGAGATCAGAGAGGAGGTTAGAAAACTCAACGAAGGAAAAGCAATGGAAATAGATCGTATACCGAATGAAGCGTGGAGATACCCACCTGGAAAAACAATCTAAAGTTTTTAACGGGGCACTAGTTTTACATTGACCATAACAAGGCTCTAGCAAGGGTAACTATCCCTTTTCTCTAGGGTCTCACCAGTTAAATTAACTTTTGCCTCGAGAGACAAAAAAAAAAGATATCTTCTGATTACCAGTCCAATACGCTAACTACTGAGATGCTTCGCAACACAGTTATGTAATGTTGAAAATGAAAAACTATATACAAACTTAAATTTTTCTTACTATTGTATCATGGGTATTAAATATTTTGTTTTGTTTTTGTCATATGGGATATTTGTGATGGGATAACAAGACTTGTCCGAAAATTTTTTTACTAGCGAGGCCTTCACGAGTATTTGACAAGTTTTCCCTGTCTAGATTTCCCCTACCAAAGCTTTTCCATAGCTTTATCCCACAAGTTTTACTAACAAGGGCCTCAAGAGTATTTAAGTAATGTAAGGGTCAAACTGCAAGAAAAACAGCCATCATTTGGATGATATCGCAAACTATTTTTTTAGTGACCAAATTGTGGGGTAGTTTTGATTTTTCGCCTACAATATTTTTTCGGTGGTGCTGACTCCGAATTTTAGGTTTTCGACTGAAAATAAATGCATTATTGGGGAGTTTTTCACTTATGGCTCGAAAACTATCAATTATTCGTAAATTACATCTAAAAATAATTGAAACCCTTTACAATTTCCAACAAAACTCCGTTTAAGGTTTTCTTCTACGACAACCTATTTGGAGCGCTAGCTCAAAATGGACTTGAGCCCAACTATGTTATTCGATTCTATAATAAAAATGTTCGAATTTGCAAAATCGGAACTATGAACGTTTTAATATACGATAATAGAACAGCTCTAGTAGTGCAAACTAAACTTTCGCATAATCAGGGAACTACCTATCTCGAAAGTAGACAATTCGAAATCGCAAATTATCATTCGACATCAAATGTGTTTACGAATAGATTCCTTCGAGAAGTTTTTTTTCAGAATGTAGGTAAATAGAAGTTAAAAATTAATATTTTTCTGCATATTTCTTGAATATAGTAATATATAATTATGTAAATGTTTTCTGTGCAGGGAATCATCGAAAAGTGCAAATACGAAAGCATCCCAGTTCGAGATACTCATGCAAGATATGAGCAAGTATCCAGATTTGTCCAACGGATATCTGAAAACACCAGGAGCGAGACAAAAATCTAAGCATTTATGGACTAATTAGTCAAAGGACTTAAATGCTGAAGGTCCACCGCAACGCGATGATATTCGGCACAGAAGTTTGCAATCGTCGAATGCTCAGCTCGCTTGAAATGTTATCTATCAAATAGATAAAGGCTTCTTTCGAGAGCCTATGTAGCTTTTTAAAAAGCTGAAACTGGAATACTTATCTTTACAAAACCTTTAATATTTATTTTCACAAACCTGCTATCACTTAGCTTAGCTCCAATATGTTGGACGAATCACGAATTCTCCTGCGTTCAATTTGCTCTTCTCTTTCTTCATTTTCGTTGGACCAAAACCAAATTGCTACAGAGTCCATTTTGTTTACTTTTGTTTATTAGGTATTTAAAAACTTTCTTCAAATCGCAAGGAATTTTTTTTTCTTTGTTCAATTTATCTGACAACTTAAAATCGATACTCGTTCGAAAGTCGAGAATTTTAAGGTGCCAGTTTATCATTGAAACTCATCATTGAAAATTTTAATGATTGATTTTAAGGTGCCAGTTATAGCTATCATTGAAACTCATCATTGAAAATTTTAATGATTGATTTTGAGACGTTTAAGAAGTAAAATCTTTTATTATTTTGATGGAAAAATAAAGCTAAGGACTTAATTAATATTTCTAGCCAAAAAAAATTGTTCAAATAGGCCCAACTTCCCACATAAAAAGACTTTTCTTATTTCCATGATTGAACTACCTTACCAATGATCATTGAAAAATTAAAAGTCAATTTTTGTGGAATGTTGGGCCCGTTTGAAATTTTTTTTTGGCTAGATATATTAATTAAGTCGTAAGGTTTATTTTTCCATCAAAATAATAAACGATTTTCTTTCCTAAGCGTCTCAAAATCAATCATTAAAATTTTCAATGATGAGTTTCAATGATAGCTATAACTGGCGCCTAAGACGTTTAGGAGGCAAAATCATTTATTATTTTGATGGACGATCAAAGCTCAAGACTTAATTAATATTTCTAGTCAAAAAAAAATTTCAAATAGGCCCAACTTTCCACAAAAATTGGCTTTTAATTTTTCAATGATCATTGGTAAGGTAGTTCAATCATTGAAATAAGAAAAGTCTTTTTATGTGGAAAGTTGGGCCTATTTGAACAAGTTTTTTGCCTAGAAATATTAATTAAGTCTTAAGCTTTGATCGTCCATCAAAATAATAAATGATTTTGCCTTCTAAACGTCTTAAAATCAATCATTAAAATTTTCAATGATGAGTTTCAATGATATGCAAGGTTCTCTGAATTGCAAGGTTCATGGTTCGCTCCCAGATGACGGCAAAGAGTTTTTCAATTAATACGAGCATAACCAGACTAAGCACCACTAAAGGAGTCTGATGATCGAGGTGGCTCTCGTGAAATAGCTATAACTCCGGTCTATATATATATACTTGGTGGTAACACACACAAGTTGTTGTTGTTCATTAAAAATTATTCAATATAAATTGATGTATAACTTGCAGCATGCACTGCACTTGTGTGGATATTTCCATTTATACACACAAACCCAACTTAAATTATTATTTTCTTAAGTGTGTTAATGGAAATTATTGTGAACTTTTATTTCAAGCGTATCTACGTATAAACAAAATACACCTAACATTTCTACACAATATTCGTAACGGCCGGCATGCATCTGAAAGTAAATTAACGTTCCGTTGTCTCCAGATAAAAAAAAACTCTCCAAAAACGATAAAAAATACATTTTTTATTGCATGAAGTAAAAATATAATAAAACATTTTTTAATAAAACTAATACTATCACAACAAAATCAGTCTATTTTACTTAATTAAAAAAGCTTTAAATGATTTCAGAAAATAATTTACATATGAAGGGTGATTCGGATAACATGCGAAAAACAATTATGTATTTATTAAAAAGTGTTGTTTTTTCCGAAGGAAACAAATTGTTTTTAATTTTCTCGACAACTAAGGATAAATAAATGTTGGAGCTTGGAGCTCGGATAAACTATTCGAGCAACGATGACATCAAAGAGGCTTAGTCATAGCTTTTATGTTGTATTTACAAATTTGAGCTTTTATAAACCCTTGTTTTTCGTATAAAAGTATTTTTTTTTATTTTAAGTTCTTGAATACATAATTAAATGTCTTCGATAACAGCTTCGAAAGTATGATCATCTAAAGCATCAGATGTCATCAGCCATATTACATGCTAAAGCTATCCCAGATAGCTTTGGATGACAATTTGAACGCGTCTTATTCATCTAAATAACTTGATTTAAATACTGAATAAAGAATAGATATTTGTCGCTGGCTTTAAAACTACTATGGCACAAGGTAGTGATTAAGAAAAAATATGCCCAGATAAGAAATAGATATCCCCGTATAACTATTTGTTTGTCGTGTTCCAACCAACAAACACATGCTATTATTCGCATCATATGCGAATCACCCTGTGAAATTAAAAATGGTTATCACTTCAAATGCAACTCATCCTCATCAAAATTATATTTGAAATTCAGATATTTGAGTAGGAACTTTATCTACAGATACGACCTTTCCTGAAACAAATTTCATTTTAAGTAAGAGAAAAACATACGTTTTTATATCATTTTTAAATTTAAATTAATCGTCCAGAAATCTTCTTGTTTCGAATCTAAAATAAAACTTAAATAAATTCCATACTCGTTCCTATAATGCAATTCTTTTTCCAAATTTAGCTTCTAATGAGAAAAACGAAGTCCCTGAGTCCTTGATATAAGAACTTTTTAATTTAGACGAGAAAAACGATGGCCAACTTTAGACAAGGTTCACAATGTTGAAATTAGCAAGCAAAAAGCCTTGGAAAAAGCTATAATAAAACCAAATAGGTTAAATTAAGCCCAAATCTTAATTGAAAAATAACTGCAGCAACAAATTAAGAAAGCATGCAGGAGCGGAATATACATAATAGTTACGAGAATTGCTTAGTAGTAATACTTAGTAAAACAGAACTTTGTTACCACTTAAGTTAAAATTTGATATTTTATTCTATGTTGAAGGATTGTAGTTCCATCGACATGACCAAAAGATCAAAAAAAAAAAAAACTAAATAAGAGGCTCGGCGTAGGAACTTTGATACAGCGCTACTCATGACTACTCAATACTTATCTCTAATTTGTTTACATATTTCTTCATAGTATAAAGTAAAAAGACAAATCACATTTGAATTGATAAAGAATAACTTTGTCTACTTATTTGAAAATTTTGAAACTTTAGCAATTAAGTAAAATGGACTAAACAAACATTTTAAATACAAATTCAGAAAAAAAAAATTGTAATTGTTAACAGATTTAGTAAAAAAAGATTTTTCTATTCTGGTAACAACTGATCATAAGTATAAATCTGAAATAGTTTCTCAGTAGTCTGTCGCAATACCTCAGCCATTGCATCCTCCATAATTGGTCGAATTTCTTCGGATACAGATCGCCAGTTTTCATTTAAAAACACATTCATTTTCTCGCCCAAGGCATTATCTCCATTGAAGAGGTTACCCAAGTGCAGTTTTGTGTCTGCAATGCTGTAGTTAATTTTAACATCATCAATCTTCAAGTGTTCATTACCGTTTTTGAAGTAACGATTGCCTGAGACATTTGCAAGAACCTTCACGTCAGCTGAAAGAAACAATAAATAATAATTAAATTTTTGTTACACGGCTTTTGAAAGATAAGATACAACTTACATAGATTGGCCATACAAATGCCTTCGCCTAAAAGTGGCATCATCATAATTTTTCCTCTTAGGGAATAATTCGCTTTCATGCTTAATTGGGGAAAATGCAATTGCATGAACAGCGTATTGTTGTCTATATTTGCGATTACATTTTCGATATCAAATTGAGATAATCCGCGTACTTCAATGTCTCTGTAGGTTGAATGCAGATAAATAGCTCCAGAATCTTGATCGAGTTTGACTTCTGGGACAAGTAGCGGTTCAAGTGGTGGTATATGGAGCTGAGGAATACCAATCGGCATTCTCGCTCGCAAATCCTCAACGCAGCTTTTTATACATTCATTCAAATCGGGATCATAACGTCGGCAGATGCGAAAATTTGCAGCTAAAATTGGTTAAAGAGTCTTTTAACTTAGTTGTCATATCTATCCACTATTACTCTTTTTTTTACTCACGCAATAAAGCAGCAAAAAGTCCCGTGAAAAGGCAGCATATTAATATGCTAAATATGTATAGTTTTAGTGCTTGGGGAGGCATCGTGTTTAATGATTAACTAAAGACTGTAAACTGAATACATTGTCGTAGGGTTCGAAAGAAAACTTTTGACAATTAATTTAATTTTTTTGCTGATGTAGGAAAATTCATAAATTATGTAGAGCACAACACAGATAACAGGTGTGCGGCGATCGAATTTTACTTAGTTGCAGTTTTATCACCAAGTTCTGTGACTAATAGTAAACTTATTCTAGAATTGTGATTCAATAAAAAAATAAAATTTGTTTATGTACAACAAGAATACATAATATCATGATTGCTTTGTGAATTTAGAGTGACCAGAAGTTGAGCTTTGATGATCGTGGAGTTATGCACTCCAAAGGGAACTTAAACTGAAAATATAAAAGAAAATTTATTAAATCACTTTTTTTCTATTTTTTTGCTAAAGTATTATATATTTTGATTTTACTAAACCTAGAAATGAAGATGAAATGTCTTCACTTAAAAGACATTTTTTCAATTTACAATCGACCTTGCACAAAGTCTCAATTTTCATAAAATGTGTAAGATAGGTTCAGACAAGAAAAAACGCAAATATAAATAGATAACCATTTTTAAGGCTAATAGTCCGGGAGCCCACCGTAAGATTACCTATCTCATCGCGGCCACGCAAAAATTGGATGCCAACCGATAGCTTAAGTCCAAACATTTACAAAACTGCTGGTCGGACAAGCTTTATCTGGTCGCAATGGTTAGAAAATGCACTTTTAAGGTTGCATTTTCCGCTAAATGTACCTAGAATACAAGCAACTTATATAAATGGGGTATCAAATGAAAGCTAGGACTGTCCTCTACACGTTACCAATGGTCGGACAGACTTTTTTTGGCTGTTGCAACGAGTTCGACCACTTTTCTAAAATTAGGGATTTTGTGCATCCTTGGATGAAAATAAAAAAAAAAATGGCTAAGGCCACTTTCCTAACCATTTGATATGATTTTACTCAATTTTCCCTGATGTAAAACGCAGTGTTAAGAAAACACCATTTAAAAAAAAAAATGGTCGGACTCGTCGCAACAGCCAAAAAAAAGTCTGTCTGACCAATGGCATCATGTAGAGGACAGCCTTAGCTTTCATTTGATACCCCATTTATATAAGTTGCTTGTATTCTAGGTACATTGCGACCAGATAAAGCTTGTCCGACCAGCAGTTTTGTAAATGTTTGGCTATCGGTTGGCATCCAACCGCGATGAGATAGGTAATCTTACGGTCGGCTCCTAGACTCTAAGGACGACTTTTGTAATGAAATTCTAAATGCAAAACGAAGGGCGTTAAGTGGAACATTGTAGGAACATTATGTTGTTCTTATATGCCTACTAGTACCTATGTAAATAATATGATAAGTCCTCTCATACCCAAAGCATGAATATGCAAAACAAAAAAATTGCGACATAACGTTTGAAAGTTCGACAACAAGAGAAAGAAGTCTTTATTAAATTAATGGCCGAACTGATGTAGAAAAATGTTCCACAGGGTGTTTTGCATAAGGAGTAACAAAAAGCTAGAGCATGTAGGATGGGCCCATGGTATAAAAATACAAGGTACATATGTTATTCTTATACCATGGGATGGGCCTAGACAAATGAAATAAAATGCACGACTGGATCGCACGAATTTGATCTTATGTTCAAGTTGTTTAGAATTTAAGAACTATTAAAATAATTATATTTATAGCTATAGTAATTATAATAGTTATTATAGAAAAAAATATTTAGAAAGCATTTAATCGTATAGATAGCTTAGAGCTCAAATAGGATACCATTTGATTACTTGAGGAAATATGAATACAAGCAATAAAAAATTTAAATCGTTGTAGCGGTTTTCTTTTAAATTAATTTGTAATAAATAAAATGTTGGTATTATTAAAAAAAAATGTTATGCCAATTTTAAGTATTTTTATTAATATACAATCAAAAAAAAAAACCAATTTTAAACAAATTCATCAGCCCGTTTTTGAAATATTGAATATTAAAAAAAAGGTGTTAACTATTTATCAATCAATATAAATAAAATAAAGTTGTTAAATTTGTAAATTCACTTTAATTAAAACGCAATCAAGATGGCTGAGGACTTCTTCTCACAATGATCTCTTAGTGAATAATAATGTTTTGTTTCATCGTATCCTTCTTGTGTTTCGTTCGTTTGTCTATGTATTCGTATGCATCTGATTCTTAGTTCGTTAAGTGTAGTTCTGTTTGAAGGCTTTATATTTATTGCTTTCAAAGGTAATATTTATTTTTAAATCCGAAATGTATTCTTTCCAAAATTTAGACATGCCATATATTGACATTTTAAAGAGGGTTTTACATAAAAATATTTTGATAAGCTCAACAGAGCATTTTGTAGGCACTTGATGGAACAATAACATCTTAGAATATAAAGATAAAACACTTTATTTTTGTTCCACGGTTTATAAAACTTTTTATTTTAATAATTTGGCCGACGCGTTTCGTCTGGTTAGGACATCCTCAGGGCACTGATTATACATTTTAAAAACAAACTTGTGCAAAGCTCAATGGTTAATGAGAAATGATAATTAAAAGAAGTGTAGTAATTTAATTTTTATAAAGAAAATTAAAGATTGAAAAAACAAAAATTAACGACATGAAAATTATAAATTAAACAACATTATTTGTTAAAAGAAAAATAAATAAATTATTTAAAAGTGGACTATTGTTACATAGGTCTATTTGGCAATTTAAAATATTAAGCGTCTTGTGTCTATTTATTTCTAAAATCTCATACTTATCAAGTACGCGTCCGGAAGGAAAAGAGTGTAGAAGTTCTATATCGTCTATAGAACAAACATGTCCAGAGTCTTTGAGGTGCTGTGAAAGTCCTGAAGTTGGATCCGAGAGCATGGAATCCCTTTGATGTTCAATAAAGCGCGTCTGTAAGGTCCTAGCTGTTTTACCAATATATACACCGTTGCATCCTTTGCATGATATTTTATATACGCCACTTTTTTAATATCGTCAATTTTGCGTTTAATTTTGTTATTGCATAGGGTTTTTTGAAGGGTGTGATCACTAAAAAAGGCCGGTTTTATTTTAGCTACCGAAAGAAACAGTATCAACTTTTCTGATACGGTAGGGACATAAGGGATTTTCCGCCAATTTGTATCTCCTGTTTCTTTGGTTATAGGGAATGTGGACTGAATTGCATACCGGTGAGATTTCTGACGAAGAATATTAAAAACCACTTGTTTTTTGTATCCATTTTGTGTTGCAATGTGAAGGATAGTACAAAGTTCCTTGCAGTAATTCTTTTTACTAAGTGGCACTTTTAATAACCTGTCCACCATAGAGTGGAAAGCTGCAATTTTTGTGCTCCAAGTATGGGCCGAAGACATTGGAATAATCATATCAGTGCTTGATTCTTTTCTAAAAATGTTTTTCCATTATGGAAAAAATGGTTTTGGCCATATACTTTTTTGGTGTTCTCTATCATCGTTATGTCATGTTTGATTGTTATCTCGATTTTTGTATACGAATCCAAAACATGCCCTGGGAAAACTTAAAAATTTGAAAAAAATATGAAATTTTTGTTTTCAAACTAATTTTTTTCAAATGTTTATTCAACAACCGGATGTCTTTCAGTTTTTGAGAAATCTAATAATTTAAGAGCCGACAGTAGATTTTGGGAGTGAGAGAGGTATAACCAAAATATCAGTATGAGGGTTTGTAGGTATGTGCATTGTGATATCGAATTCAAAAGTCTGTCAGGTTTTTTCGCAGCCTTTGGTGGGGGTTAAAACCAGCTTGGTTTTCTATTTATGTGTTAGGGTCATTAAGAATTTAATTCACTTAATAACAAAAATAGGAAATTATGCTCTGTCATTTTTTCTAAAGTCTAAAGACTTTTATATTGATGCTGGTGATAATGAGTGTTTCGAGGGATCAGATTTAAGTCCCAGGTGTCAAAGGACAGGACAACTAATTTTTTGTACATATTTTCAATTTTGTCGAAAACTGCAAGACATTTAATCATGATTAAGAATTGATAAGAGCATTGAATACTCAAAACAAAAATTGTGCTTAGTAACGTAAAATTTTGTTCATATTTTCTTCAAAATTTTACGTTTCAAAAACAAGTTTATTTAAAAAGGAAATTTATTTGGTATTTGGTTTTCAAAAAAGTTATAACAAGAAATTGTAAGTGCTGCCGTTGTTTTTTTCAATTTGTTTTTCTATTTTAAGACCCAATTTTTCAATCACCAATAAAACCCAGTTAGCTACCAGAGGAATAATAGGATAAAAATTGTGTTTATTTCTATAGAATAACTGACTATTGAAAAATTTGCTCTAAGTATTTTTTTTTCTTTCGAAATATGGCCTACCGCAAACCGATTGAATAGACCCCCCATTAGATTTATACTTGCGATATATGTATGTAGGTATGTACTACAGATACAAGGGGGAAGTTTTGGATTTGTACAAACAAAACAATTCCAGATAACAATCAAACATGACATTACGATGATAGTGAACACGAAAAAAGTGTCTGTCTGTACCTCGACCTACAGCCTAAACCACTGTAGCGATTTTCTTCAAATTTTGAAATTAAGGGTTTTTTTTGTAATTCCCAAGAGGGGAAATTGAAATTTTGTTCTTAGATCCAAAAGTAACGGTTCTTGCAATACATCCATTAAAGAAAAGCTTATATATCTCCTCAAATGCGGGTTTAACTATTTTAATAACAAAAAATCTAAGTATTGTTGTAGATATGGAGTACTTTTGGGTAAAAAAAAATTAACGAAAACTGTTATTAACGGTACCAATAAAAGTATAAAGGTTTTTTTGATTTTCAATTTTCACATTAACCTTACCGATTTCAATCAAATTTGTTTTGCAAAAGCTCCATTAAAATGTTAATAATATTGCTTGCAAAAATTTTGAAAAATATAAATTAAAAAAAAAAATATATTTTTTTTTGTTTTAATTCAATATGTACAAAATCACCCCTGTTCTGATTTTCGCTCGGATTCAAATCCGTATACGAAATTGATTTCCGTATGGATTCAAAAACAATTGTTAACTACGCCACTGTCCATAAACAACTTAACCACATTTATCCTCCGAATCGAACAGTACAGAAACAAAGATACAAAAATAGATACAGATAGAGACGACAACACAATGAGATTTGCAACAAATATATGAGTAATTGAGAGATGACTGAGAAGATAGCTGCGAATTAAAACGAGTCCTATTGTATTTTTTTAACTTTTCATATTAATTACCTTTTACTTTATTATATTAAATAAATTAAATAAGTTCATAAACTAAATTGAGTTCGGTTTTTCTTGACTTATAAACAGAAGATTACATTCAGAAGCGGGATTGAATGCACATTGCCTTTAGATTTTGTGTGATTGCGTCATACTTATAACGAGAAATAAAAAGACATCAGAGTCTCGAAGCAAAAATGGACGCCGAAGGTTTGGTTAAATTGCTTGTTGAAGCGTTAAAAGCAAACACCCTGCAGGGAGCAGATCAATCAAACGATGTTAAATACCAAATCATGCCAGATTTTAACAAATCCATTAAAAATTTTAATGGAAAGGAAAATGATTGTGAGGCGCGCGATTGGTTACATTCTGTGAATGCGGTGGCTGATCTCAACAGGTGGTCGGATGAGTTTCGTCTGGAGTGCGTTAGATTTCATTTGGTTGGAGATGCTAAGAGCTGGTACAATTCCTTAACAATATCCACTTGGATTGCATTTAAGTCGGAGTTCCAGAAAACTTTTACGAGTCCTTTGGATACAGCAGACAGATGGAGGATGCTACTAGAGCGCAAACAGCGAAAGGGTGAAGACATTATTGATTATTTCTTTGAGAAAATGCGAATGTGTAATGATCTCAAACTGAGTTTCACAGAGATCAAAACACAAATCATCGATGGAATCATGTCGAGAGACCTGAAACAATTTCTGTTGTGTCGTACACATGCTGATACTAACGAAGTTGTTAGAGACATAAAAAACTATTCACAAATAATGGGAACTTCAGTTATGGATCCTGTTCCAGTGAGGAGAACTGGCGCTGAGTATAAAAGTCATGCTTTAGTTTTGGAGAAGTGTCCAATTTGCAAAGTTGCTGGACACAAAGAGGAATTCTGTACTAAAGGTAAGTCAAAAGATGAAATTAAATGCTTTAGATGCCTTACTCCTGGCCATTATAAAAGTGAGTGCAAAGTGCAGATAAAATGCATTCGTTGTGGCAAGCCAGGGCACATGATTAAAAATTGTCCAGAGAACAAAACAGATTTTCGTACATCGAGCGCAACAGCCAGTGTCGGCAAGAATGAATCAGCTTATAGAGTTACATGTGTGAATTCATCTGAGGGTCCGTCTAAAGATTTAAAATACTATCAAACTGCGAAGTTGAACGGACATGAGGTGAAAGCGTATATTGATAATGGAAGCAAATGTGTTATGCTCAGAAATTCTTTTGCAAGCCAATTTAACATTCCATATGAAAAGACATCAGACACTATTTGTGGTTTCGGCAAGAGCAAAATTTCGTCATTGGGAGTGTTTGAGGCTAGCCTTGAAGTCGAAGCAGAGGCAAAGGTGAAAGTTCATGTCGTCCCAGATGAATTTCTTCAGATTCCGCTTTTAATTGGACAGCCTTTCACTGAAAATGAATATATTACCATTGTGAAGCGAGGAAACAACATTCGAGTTTTTGAAGAGCGACAGATCGAGGACGAGGAGTGTTTTAAGGACTTGGTAGTACCACCTTTACCAAAGCAGGAAGTTAAATTATGGGCAAAAGAAGAGACGGTCATCCCAGCGGGCTACATTGGTTTTATAACTGCATGTGCTGACGACATGGAGCCAGAGTCAGATATTTTCATCGATGGAGGTGCAAATCGTGGAGGTTCTTTAATTCCGAGTTGCGTTGTGAGCATTAAAGATGAGGTAAACATTCCAGTTGTTAACATGAGTTCAAAGGAGATCGTTTTTAAGAAAGGAGTTACTCTGGCACGAGGAAAGCCATGCGTTGAAGATTCAAGTATCTGTGAGAAAGATGTCGAAACTCCAGAAAAATGTGAGTACACTGTTCTTTTATCAGCTGTAGAGATGTCGTTTTTAGAAACTATTGACATAAATCCTGAAATTTCTACGAGTATAAGAGAAAAATTAATAAATATTTTGAAAGACTACCGAGATTGTTTTGCTTTAAATATGACAGAGTTGGGTTGTACAAAAGAAGTAGTGTTTGAGATAGAGCTAAATTCAGATGTTCCGGTAGTGTATCGTCCTTATAGGTTGAGTCATAGCGAAAGAGAATTTTTGAGAGGAGAGATTGAGGAAATGAAGGCTGCTGGAATAATCCAAGATTCAGTATCTAACTACTCGAGCCCAATACTAATTGTCACAAAGAAGAATGGTAGTAAGCGTGTTTGTATTGACTACCGTGCGCTCAATAAGCTGACCAAGAAGATTACACAATGTTCTTAATTAAGTTCGAATTCACTTCCGTAATAGTCGATTCAAACCTGTTTTTCTTTCAAAATCCATAAAAATAATAATTCAAAACGTCAAACAATTAAAAAATATCTGTATATAAACATAAGTAGTTCAATTAAATTTAAAAACAACAGCAAACATATAAGTGGTGTCGTGGTCCGTGGCTTTTAAGTGAAAATCTAGTGGCGTGTCCGCTCAAAAAAACAAGTTTATACATTTTAAAATTATTTCAAATTCCAGAAAAGGTTTAACTTCAAATGAATTTCAAGTGTCAAGCTGATTTTTAATCCACCCGAAAATCAAAACACAATCATTCCGAAAGTATTGAAAACGAAAAAATTTAAAAACACCGAGAGTTTGAAACGAAAGAATTTTTCAATTGATCGCAATTCAGAAAAAAATATGAAAATTTTCTCAAAAAGTTTCAAAATCTCATTCCCGTTACGTTAATTTTTCGCCAGAAATCTAAGAATCAGTTGTATTATAACTCCGTCATTAAATATATGAATTTTAATCAAAATCACTACAGCTGTACAGTTCATTGTTGTATGGCAGCTAGATAAGATAAAACAGAAATTCGAATTTTTCCTCAATCACACAAAATGAAAAAAAATCAGAGCGTATAGATTTGATTCAGACGAGAAAAAAATCTTTCTGGAGGAGATTCTATTTCCTCCCGTTCAGGCGGGAGGGGTGATTTTCTAAAAAGTTGACCCACAAAATAAGAAAAAATAATTAGGATACAACGGAAAAGCTTACAAGCCACGCTATAAATTATTTTTGTTGAAATAATAAGAATACTTGTTATCCTTATCACCTTCTATATATTCGATATTATATTAGCTTTGATAAAAGCTTTTAATATAATTATTTTTCTTTTAATTATTCCTTTTCATATCCTGATATAATAAACACATTTATATAAAATATTTCCTGTGTTTCCATTAAATCTCAAGAGGTTATGGGCCCAGGCATATAGACAGGACATTATTAAAACGTATGTTGGCTTTTAAACATTAGTTGTTTTTCCAAAGCACCAAAAGAAAATTACAGGATTTTGAATTTGTTGCCGAATTTTGTACATTCGTTGTTAAATAGGCTGCGAACGAAAATTTTGGAATGGGAATGGAAAAATTGCGTGGAAGCGAGAACTATCATACATGGAAATTCGCTATGCAAAATGTACTCGAACTCAACGATCTTGATGCATGTATGTATAAAGAATCCAGTTACAGAAAAAAATGAAACGAAACTAAGGAAGGCAAAAGCAAAAATTGTTCTGAGTATAAGCGAATGCCTATACGTTCATATTCAGAATGAAACATCAGCATCTGAAATATGGAAGAAACTGGAAACGCTTTATGAAGATAATGGACTATCAAGAAAAGTTGCGTTATTACGAAAACTCATTTCTATTCGTCTTGAAAGTTGCGACTCCATGACAGAGTATGTGAATGAAATAATAGAAATAACAAACTAGGAAGCATTAAATTTCCTATACCTGGAGAATGGATTGGTGCTATTATGCTTGCAGGTCTAACAGAAGATTTCAAACCTTTCATAATGGGTATTGAAAGCAGTGGAAAAGAAATTACTGGAGAGGACATAAAAGCTAAGCTATTGGACTTCGATTATCAGAAAAATAAAACTGAAAATGCCTTTTTCGGAGCTAAAAAGAAGGGTAATAAGCAGAACGCATCAAAATCGAATTTCCGATGTTACGAGTGCAATAAAAAGGGACACATAGCAAAAAACTGGTTCAAAAAGAAATCAACCGATACCAAGAAGTTTGAGGTAAAAAATTCTTTAAATGCCTTTAGTGCATCATGTGGATTAGCCCAAAGATCGAATATTTGGTATATCGATACCGGGGCTTCACGACATATGACTTCCAATCATCCATTGAAGAGATAGTTACTGCGAATAATGAAAAACTAAAAGTAGCAGGCTCGGGCAATCTTACTTTGGAAATGAATGGCAAAGAGGTCGAAGTAAGAAAAGTTTTGCTCGTTCCAGATTTAGCAACAAACCTCTTATCTGTATCTCAAATTGTGGAAAATAAGAACGAAGTTACAGAAAAAAATGGCTGCAAGGTTTTCAACAAAGAAAAAGAGTTGCTCGTCAAAGCAAAGATGTCCGGTGGAGTTTACAAGATTCAAGATGAAAATCCATGTTGTTTGTTTGCAAATAAATCATCAGATCTTATGACTTGGCACCGAAGGTTGGGCCATGTAAACTACGTTGATCTTTGCAAAATGAAGGATGGGATAGTAAAAGGTATTTCATTCAACGAAGATATCGATTTGTTAAGAAAATGTGAGATTTGTCTCAAAGGTAAACAAACTCGACTACCTTTTAAGAACATTGGATCCCGTGCCGGAAATTTGTTGGATTTAGTTCATTCGGACTTGTGTGGTCCAATGGAAACTAAATCTATTGGCGGAGCAAGATATTTCCTGATTTTCATTGATGATTTTTCTCGTAAGACTTTTGTTTACTTCTTGAAGTCAAAATCAGAAGTGTTCGAAATATTGAAAGAATTTAAAGAGCTTGTTGAAAATCAATTAGAACGAAAAATCAAAATTATAAGAACTGATAATGGAAGTGAATATATTTGCCAAAATTTTGAATCACTCTGTAAAAAATCTGGTATCATACATCAAACTACCAACGTTTATACGCCGCAACAAAATGGTTTAGCCGAGAGAAAAAACAGAACCATAGTTGAGAGAGCCAGATGTATGATAATTGATGCCAAGCTGGACAAATCGTATTGGGCAGAAGCTGTGAATACCGCTGTTCATATTATAAACCGATCTGCAAGTACCGTGATTCAAAACAAAATTCCGGAAGAAATGTGGAAAAGAAAAAAGCTCGATTTAAGTTATATGCGTATTTTTGGAACACCTTGCATCAGGCGCGGATCTAGGATTTCGTTCAGGGGGGGGCAATTTTCGTGACTTTCCAAAATCTAGAGATTTACAGGAAACCACTTGGTCACACAAAGCAATGTGAGGTGATGAGTTTGAAATTTGAAGAAAGCATAACTGTCACAGTGAAATTTGTGAAATGAAGTTTTGCAGTAAGTAGCTACAGCATGGTGTCTTTTCAGCGTTTTTGAGTTCCTTTTGGATCTGCGTAACTCCACAATTATGTTCGGAAAACATAATGGCACGGAGGTATGTTCCTATTCAGACACATGACGTTCGAGTTCGAGTGAAACTTTCAGCCTCTTCTTTAGCTAGTACAACCTAACCTAACCTTGCCAGTAAAAGGTCGTTTTCGAGAACGTCATCAGCATCAAAAATTCATTTTGCAGAATGTTCTCAAAAGCAAACTGCAAATACAAGTTTTACTGCATAAGCATTGTGTTCGATAATGCAGTTTGCTAAAGTCACATGTTCGAAAATATGATTTGTGGTGCGGTTCAGCAGTAAAAAAATCGAGCTGGCAACAAAAATATTGAGAAACCGGAGAACGTGTTCATAAACGTCAAATGCGTTTGCAAGAAAATTGAAAGACGGTGATGAAAAAGATTTTGTGCTAAACTAAAATAATAGATCAAAGCCAAGATGAACCGTATCGTTTGCTCAGACGCATTCGTCCATCGATACAAAACTAATCTTTCCGACATTGAAATAAAACACAATGACTATAGTGGAAAATAAAAAGGAAAAAATACTTTTTATTAAACCTTTTCGTCCGACCTTCTTGGTTCAGCCATCGATTGTGATTGTGATGTGACTAACTTTCGGTATACATTTCATTAACAATATACTTAGTCTTCGTTAAGTTTTAATAAAAATGTTTCATACAAGCTCAAACCATCGTTTGCAGAGTTGCCAGAATCATGCAGTTCGATATAATCGAATTGACGTTGACTCAAAGCCAAGATGAACCGTATCGTTTGCTCAGACGCATTCGTCCATCGATACAAAACTAATCTTTCCGACATTGAAATAAAACACAATGACTATAGTGGAAAATAAAAAGGAAAAAATACTTTTTATTAAACCTTTTCGTCCGACCTTCTTGGTTCAGCCATCGATTGTGATTGTGATGTGACTAACTTTCGGTATACATTTCATTAACAATATACTTAGTCTTCGTTAAGTTTTAATAAAAATGTTTCATACAAGCTCAAACCATCGTTTGCAGAGTTGCCAGAATCATGCAGTTCGATATAATCGAATTGACGTTGACTTAACGTTTTCAAAAACGGCCAAAAATATCTATCCTTAGGTGTTCCATCCAACTTCTCTTCGGCAGTGACTGCTGAAGTCGTTTCCTGGTTTCTCTCCAATCTTCTTCGTTGGATTCGGACTCTTCGCCAGTACCAAAAAACGTATCTTATGCCTAATAGATGTACAGCACGTCTGCACGCATCGCTGCGTGCAGCCCCAAACTCGAAACACATGTGCATACTCTTATGTCGTTTTCGATTGGACGTTCGGAGTACTCCTTCCCCACTCCGTTTTAACTCCTACTATCCAAAAGCCTTTGATTGGCTGTTCCGAGTAATTTTTTCGGACACTTTTTCTGTTTCCGATTTCAAGAAGGAGTAGATTTGGAACACCCGCATACATAAATAGTTTTTCGTTGGACTACTTGTCAAAAGGGATAAATGCTTGAAGAAGCCATTTTATAAAATGGTGTCATTCAGTATAGTGTGTGTGTAAGCACGTGACAACACGATGTTTTCAATTCAATTTGAATCAAAAAGGAGTAGAAAAGTAAGAAAATCCAATCGAAAACGACATTAAGGTGCGTATCCATTTCAGAGTAAAAAGACGGTGAGCAGCTCTGAAGAAGTTCTCGAGAGTAGAACTCGAAAGTGGACACAGGCACAGTCATGAAGTAAGCTCACCAGAGGGAAAGACAGATATCCGAGGGTCGCTCTATCTCGAGAGTTTTCTAGTGAAAGTACTCCTTCAATGGAAACACACATTTAAATATTTATCATAAAAAGAACTCTATCATCTTTTAAGTATGACTTTTTTAGGTATTTCTCAATAACTTTTATACACAAATGAAGTTTATTATTTCAATTTTAATTCTCTTTATCCTGTAGATCTAAGGATTTGAAGCAAAGTTAGAAATTTTTGAAGCTAATACAATCGACGTATTTTAAAGATTTAATTTTTTTAACTTTTAGGTTGAAAATTTAGATAAGTGCCCCTGCCGCCTTTGATTTTTCTCATAAAATGGTATACAGTAACGTAGCCGGACATTTATCTTTTAGTAAAAGACCATAACTTTGAAGATCAAAACTCTAAAACCGAAGTTATAAGCTTTCCACTCCGTCGATTTGAAGGCTATTTGTGCATAGCGGAACTTTTATTAAATGAACGTGGTTAGCAATCAGCCAACGCACAACCACTCATTGCTGCAACTCTGCGCTGCCAAGAAAAATTTTTATAAACGTGTAACGAAATAACCTTTTTTTGATTACATTTTATTAAATTCATATTTTATGCTTTGTTCGTTACTGCCCAGGGGGGGGCAATTGCACCCATTGCCCTCCCCCTGTATCCGCGCCTGCCTTGCATGGTACATGTGCCCAAACAAAAAAGAAGAAAATGGGATTCAAAGTCAATTAAAATGCTCTTTGTCGGATATAGTGAAGAGACAAAAGGCTACAGATGTTTTGATCCCAAACAAAGGAAATTGATAACTAGCCGCGATGTAGTCTTTATGGAAAGTGAATCGAAAATATCCGATGAAATTCTAATTGATTTTATTGATGCAGTTGGGGAAATTGCGGACAGTTCATCAAGTTCTCAAAACATAACTGATGATATTCCATTACCTGAAAATCAAGAGGAGACTAATCAAGAGACTGAAGAAATCAATAATGCAAGTTTACTGGACGCAAAAAAGTTAATTTTATATTCCAGAAGAACTGACATCACAACCCCAAATACAAAGGCGTTCCGAAAGAAGACCAGCACCTCGTAACTTTGATGACTATGTTACATATTCTATGATGACTAGCAACTTGGATGATGACCCATCAACTATTGCAAAAGCCATGGAACGTGAGGATTGGGATGAATGGAAAAGTGCTATCAAGAATGAACTAAATTCACTTGCCGAAAATAAAACTTGGATGCTCGTTGATCTGCCATCTGGACGAAAAGCTATAAAATCGAAATGGGTCTTCAAGACAAAGCTCGACAATGATGGTAAAGTTATCCGATATAAAGCAAGATTGGTAGCAAAGGGTTGTTCCCAAAAGTACGGCATCGACTATAATGAAACCTACTCGCCAGTAGTTCGTTATACTTCCATTCGATTTTTGATTGCGTGGGGAGTTAAGAAAGGCATGAAAATTGATCAGATGGACGCTATCACTGCATTCCTTCAAGATGATCTTTCCGAAGATATTTATATGGAACAGCCAGAAGGATGCGATGATGGAAGTGGTCGCATATGCAAATTAAAAAAGTCAATTTATGGTCTCAAACAAAGCAGTCGTCAATGGAATATAAAATTAGATGCCGCATTGAAGAAATTTGAACTAATCCAATCAAAAGTCGATCCATGTGTTTACTATAGTCCAGATAAAGAACTAATTGTTGGTGTTTATGTTGATGATTTGCTCATTTTCTGGAATAAGGTGGAAACAAGAGATCAATTAAAGAAATCTCTTAGCAATGATTTTAAAATGAAGGACATGGGTCAAGCCAAAAGCTGTATTGGATTTAATATAACTTATCAAGACTAAAATAAAACTATTTGTATTGATCATTTAAAATATACAAAGGAAATTTTGAAAAGATTTGGCATGGAAAGTTGCAATCCAGTTTCGACACCAAGCGATCCAAATCAGAAATTATCAATAAATATGATTAATGAAGAAGACGAAAATATGGAAAGTATTCCGTATCAAGAAGCAGTGGGAAGCTTACTATATCTGGCACAAGGAACAAGACCAGATATAACTTTCGCTGTTAACGATGTCAGTCGATTCAACAACCAATATGGGAACGCTCATTGGACTGCAGTCAAACGAATTTTCCGGTATCTTAAAGGTACTATAAATTATCGAATAAAATTCTCAGGTACTGAACATTTAACTGGGTTCTCTGATGCGGATTGGGCATCTGATGTGGACAAACGTCGTTCTTGCACAGGATATGCTTTCAAGATGTGCAATGGTGCAATTTCTTAGTGCAGTAAACGACAGCCAACAGTTGCTCTATCTAGCACAGAAGCAGAATACATGGCGTTATCTTCAGCTGTGTAAGAAGCCATCTGGCTGAAGCAATTCGAACAAGAACTCGCTCCATTACAATCAAATGTGACAATCAAAGTGCTATAAAGTTAGCAGAAACAGACGCATATAAATCAAGATCAAAACACATAGAAGTACGCCACCATTTTATTAGAGATCGAATCAATGATGGTTCAATAACAGTCGATCATATATCTACAGAAAATATGGTCGCAGACAATCTAACAAAGTCCGTTCCAGGAAACAAGCACTTGTTTTGTACCAAAGGAATGGATATTGATATTAATATTAGTTAATAAAAATTATTCAAATATTTTATTAAGTGGGGGTGTTGAAATAATAAGAATACTTGTTATCCTTATCACCTTCTATATATTCGATATTATGTTAGCTTTGATAAAAGCTTTTAATATAATTATTTTTCTTTTAATTATTCCTTTTCATATCGTGATATAATAAACACATTTATATAAAATATTTCCTGTGTTTCCATTAAATCTCAAGAATTTTAAAGCCAGAAATCCTTTCTCTAATATGCTTTTTAAGTTTTTATTGTAAATAGTTTTTGAATTTTGTATTTCAAATTTAAGAAATTAATAGTTTTTTTTTTAATTTTAAGTTTGAAAACCATTTTTTGATCTCCTGTCTTAACCATAACCTACATACTTTTTGTGTCGAAACTTATGCTAGGCAACTTGTATAGCAAAAATATCGACGTACTATTCTAGTACTAACCATAAAGGGCCCTGGAGACGCTCGAACCTGGTGCGAGTGAACATGGTTCGGGTACTAGGTTCGAGTTGATTTTACTTGTCTGCGGGCTGGTTCGAGTACCAATTATTTGGTGTCACTAAACAAAAATTTGGTCTCACCAAAATCAAAAGGAGTTTGATATTTATCGATGTTCGAGGGCGGGGCTAATCGTTTGTCGTACCAGATTCAACTGTTTGCGGACCGGTTTCGTATGTTTACTCGAACATATCGGTATAATTTCGAGTTTCAATATTAAAAATAAAAGAAAAATGTCAAACAGCCGGAATAAAAATAAAATTAATGTGACTGTGAATATTGTGAATGACATATAAGTCGTAAGAATAATGAAGTTCGAGTAGTTTGGTTTCTATTTGGTTTCAGTGTCTGCGGAGTTTAGTCGAACTATGTTCACTCGCACCATGTTCGAGCGTCTCCAGGGCCCTTAATAAATCGAACGCTATTTAAAGAAGTTTTTTTTTCAAAATTTTTGTTGTAAGTATTTGTTGATGAAAATAATATTACTGATGGCTACAAATTTTAAACTAAACTCTTTATAAGTTCCCCAAAAATATATAATGTATTGAAACAGCAAATTTTATTTGCATACTCACGCTTGTGTTAGAAGCTTTGTATCCTTAATCAAACCATCAGTTGGTAGCTCTAATACGACATCATCATTATTCTGCATTAAAATTGTTGAAGATTCTTCACAATCAATATCGAGTGTATCCATATTTTCAGTGATTTGATCAACAGGAGATTTATCATTTCGCCCTCGATTATAAAACTGTTCTCCGAATTTCAAAAGAAAATCTTTAGTTTTCTCGGTCATCTTAATTTTATAATCATTACACAACGCTTGATTTTCAAATACAATTTTGATTATTGTTTGAAATTCATGATAAATTTCAATAATCAACTCTACAGGTTTGCTTTTGCCATTTAAATTCTTTCGTAAATATTTGTTTGTATTGTCAAAGAAATCTTTACGGGTTTTTAGAAAATTTGAAACTTCAGATCGAATTTCTTCAGGACTGATAAATCGAGATTTATTACGAACTTCTTCAAATACATTTTGAAATTGTTTCCTAAAAAACATATGTAAAATTCTTTAGTGAAATATCTGAACGGGTTTTTTTTAGTTTTTCATAAAACAAACTTACACATGAAGATCAACTTCCTGTTGAAAAGTATCCAAAGGTGATTTATTCATGAATTCTCGAGTTCTATTTAAAACTGATTTGAGACGAAGGTGAACATTTGAGTACTCAGCATTTAGATTTTTTAAGTTTTTGGCAATAACTTCCCAATCACTGTCACTACACTCAGAACCGGCTATCTGAAAGATAGTTTTAGAAATCATGTGAAATATATTTTGAATAATTTGAAGTATGTAGAATTTGGTGGATGACGGAGAAAATCAGAGTTTGGAAACAAAAACTTTTTAATACAGTACTCCTCGCTTAATTGCACCGGTTATTTGATTTATTGTTCAGTTATATGTATGTTATATGATCAATTATGCGGGAAAATCAATTAAGCGAGGTGAAATTAACCGGAGAATACTGTATTTCCTGTAATGGCAATAATGTGGCTCTTGTGAAACTTTGAAGTATCCCACTACACTGAACAATATGCTGTGGCACTTCTCGGAGGTTTATTGGTTTAAAGAAAAGAGAAAACATTCAAACTAATTTTGAATTATCATTTAATTTAAATAACTGCCGCGGTTGGCTTGTCAACTCAATTTTTCAATAAATTTTCGATGGTTTTTCTCACTTTGTCACGAAAAGCTTGACTAAGATTATGCACCTTGGTTCTTAAAGGGCCAATGTTCAATTTTTCAATTTTGCTTTTAAATGTCTAAAAATGCTTATTACTTCTGAAAATTAAACTTTGTATACCAATCGTTATCTTGTTAAGAAACAATTGGAGCACATTTGGCCTTATTACAGTCGAAGAACATTTTTCGCTGAGTCAAAAAGTGTACTTAAGTCAATATTTTTAAAAATGGGCATTTGCCCTTTTAGAACCAAGGTACAGAATTGTTCTTTAGTGCCTGAATTGTCTGTGGATGATTTTTATAGCTACGAAAAAAAGTTTAAATGCTCCTTGTCGCTTAGGTTACATCACCAAAACCACTCATTACACGATTATTTAAATAAGTGTGAAATAAATCGATTGTTGACCGACTCTTCAAGCACGTAGCTCCATCTTGTTGAAAATATATGTACATAGCTCGCCCAAACACGAATTCTCAATTTTATGTTATAAGAAATCGGTTCTCATTAATCAGTAGCAATCTCCATTGATTTCATCTATCGCCGCGTCGATTTCATCTAAAAATGGGCCATGTCGCCACCCCAAAAACCACGTCAAACAGTCAAACATTCATGATGAATTGGCTTTTCTTTGCCTACATGTGGGTTTTCCGTGTTGTAAATTGTGCATTTTTGCTTGTTTTCACCGCCACGTTGAAAAGGAAACGCTTCGAGTCCGAACAAATAATTTCAAGCTGCTCTTAAGCCTAAACAGCGAAGCGGTAGCAAAGTGGGTGGTCAATTGGATTCAGTGGCTGAGTCAATTGGATCTTGTAAGCGATTAATAAGGTACACAATAGAGAGAATACTTCTCATATGGAACCGGGAAGACTGGAAAAAAGCCAAAACTATCTGTTTAGGCAATGGGATCGAATGGGCGATAGGGACCTTTCAACCTTTCATGTCACCAGGTATAGATGGTATTTTTTCAGTCTTTTTACAAAGAAGAAAAGAGGAACTAGTGCCTTATCTTAAAAAAATACTTCGAAGTGCACATGGGCATAAACCAAGTTTATGGAGAAGGACCAAGGTAATCTTTATCCCCGAAATTGGGAAAATGATACAACACATCCAAATTCTTTCAGGCCAATTAGGAAAAGGAAATTGATAACTTCATAAGATTTGAAGTATAAAGAAACGTGCCTTTAAATCATCGCCAGCATGCTTACAGAGCGGGAAGATCTACAGAAACCACCCTGTATGAACTCACAAGCGAATAGCTTCAAAATCCACAGGTTCGGCTCTATGTGCGTTCCTGGATATTGAGGCACCTCACATTAAGTCGTAAAGGGGGATTTCGTAGGGAAGTGTCCACTCTACACTATAATCAGATGGATAAGCGGATAAGCTAGGCACAATAACGGCGGGAGCCTATGCTGGGCATAGTGTACAGAAATTTATCACAACAAGAGCCTATCCACAGGGAGGAGTTTATCACCGTTACTATGGAGTCTTCTAGTAGATGAACTGCTGGAAAGTCTGTCTTCTCAAAGAATACGCTGCATCGGTTTCGCCGATGACATTGTTATAACAGCTTCGGGAAAATTTAAAGAAACTCTTTATAATATTATCCAGAGAGGATTTACAAAAACAGGAAACTGGTGTCTATCAGTGGGATTTAACTTTAACTCCACAAAGACAACGATAGTCACATTTACTAAGATGAGGCTTCAACCACGCACCTATCCAGTTCGCTGGTAAAGAAATTGACATCCAGAGGGAGGTTAAATATCTAGGTATTACACAAGACTGCAAACTCCTTTTGAACAAATATGTCAAGATAACTGTCGGGAAAGCCACAAAGGCTCACATGATATGTAAGAGCATTGAAGGTAAGCAATGGGGCTGTTAATCAAAAGTCCTCAAATGGATCGTACACCATGATGGTAAGACCCATCATTATCTATGAGGCGGTTGCATGGTACAAAAGAACCAAACTTACTACAAATAGGAAATCACTAGATAGTTGAGCAAAGGGAGCCATAATGCTATTTGCAAAGAAGGGACGGGGAAAATCATCGGTCTCAGCGAAAGGGACTCAATTTGCAGGTCTACATAGTCGAACCTTCTAACATTCCCAGAGGAACTTTCATAAAGTACTTAGGAGCAAAAAAGAGTGGGTAGACGAAAACGTAAACTTCACCCTTAATAGTCCAGTGCAATTATAAAATTTTATATGGGCGACCCAGCAGTTTGTAACACCCCCAAATTTTATTTTATTATTCGAAGGGTAGTAGATTGAAGATAGTAACCCTGATTTTTCGCACTCGCAAAATTTACCGTTTGGCCGCCATCTTGGATTTTGTTTCATTTTAGTTTTTATTAAATATCTCGGTTCCTAGAAGTTCTACGAAAAAGTGTTTAATGCAAAAAATGTAGAAAATTAAATTTTCTATCTTTTATGTTAACAACATTTTTTCGATATTTTTAATATTTAAAAAGTTACAAGCCAACAAAAGAAACTTTTTTTTATTTTCTAGGTGTTTTCGAAAATTTTGCACATTCGCCATCGGAAACTAAAAAAATTTTCTATGAAAAGTTTGTTGCCCACTAAATTTACAACAATTTTGCTATATAACTTTTTTCTGTATTCCAATAAATGACAAAGATATGAATATTTTTGTATTGACAGTTTTATATTGTTTTCCAAAAAAAATGAAAATCACGACTTTTAGACCTGTTTGTTGATACGAAACTTAAGCATTTATGCTCTACTTAAAATGCTTTTGTTCAACTTAAATACTTAAGTTTCGTATCAGCAAATGGGCCTTAAAGCGGTTCTCTATGCTTAATACCAATTTTAAGCTTTTCCTTTTTCGTTTTAGCTTGTACAACCGCTTTTTTTTTAACAATGGACCATTTAGATTTTTGGATCTTGGTTGCCATGACAAATTTAATACTTTTGGCAAGATTTATGAGTGTAAGATTTTTCTCGCGGGTGTTATGATAATAGTTCTACACTTGCCCCTACCTTTAAAAAAAAATACCCTTTCACCAAAGTTATTTCAACGGAACTCTCTTAATACTCGGTTTTACAATTGAAACATTTATTCCAAGCTTCATTGAATTACAATTATTTTCATAGGGTTTTCAGTTATATTTTACCTGTTGTACTTAAAGAAAGTAATCATTACATAAAATGGACAATTTGGGTAGTTGTATAATTTTGGATTTTGTAAGCACCAAAAGCAAAGAAGAAATTTGGAAATATTGCCCAAAACTATTTTGAATAATGAAATGGAAATATTATTTAAGCATGTAAATTGTTTTTGTAAAACTTGGGCGATATTTCCTTAATTTCGGGTGATATTTCAAAACTTTATTTCTAAAAATACGCAAAGTTTTCGGAAATGTTTGAGAAAGGTGATATTTTGTTGCATATATATTAGGGTGGTCCTTAAATTAGACATTGTCTTGGATAGCCCTCATTCGATTCAAAACAATGAAAAACAATTTCCCTAATTTTTTCAGATTTTTATTTCACCCCCCTGGTCTCCCTTTTTTCACTTCAAGGTACAAGTAATGGAGTTAGGGTGATTCTTATAACACGCAAAAAAAAAGTCGGAACTTATAGATTAGATTCAGACGAAAAAAAAATCGTATTGGAGGGGGGCTCTATTCCCCCCTCGTTCAGGCAGGAGGGGTAATTTTTTAAAAATTTGACCGAAAATTAAAAAAAATTATTAAAAAACAAGGGGACCACTTACAATGGCATGCTATAGCTTTTTTTAAAAGCCATGAATCCAGTCTCTAATATATTTTTTAAATCAAGTTTTTATTGTAAATAGTTTTTGAAAAAATAATTTTCAAACCTTAAAAATAAAAACAAAAATAATAGTTTTTTACGTTTGAAAATTATTTTTTTCAGAAAGTATTTACAATAAAAACTTGATTTAAAAAATATATTAGAGACTGGATTCATGGCTTTAAAAAAAGCTATAGCTTGCCATTGTAAGTGGTCCCGTTGTTTTTTAATAATTTTTTTTCTATTTTTGGTCAAATTTTTAGAAAATTACCCCTCCCGCCTGAACGGGGGGAAATAGACCCCCCCTCCGATACGATTTTTTTTTCATCTGAATCTAATCTATAAGTTCTGACTTTTTTTTTGCGTGTTATAAGAATCACCCTAACTCCATTATTTGTACCTTGAAGTGAAAAAAGGGAGACCAGGGGGGTGGAATAAAAATCTGAAAAAATTATGAAAATTTTTTTTCTCCATTTAGAGTCATTTGATGCCTATCCAAGTTGAATTTTCAAAAAAACCCAAAATAAGGACCACCCTAATGTATATATAGAGATAAGTTTTTTTTAAATCTTTAGGTAGAAAAAATGCTTCCGGAGAGGGAAGGGGCGCGAATATCGCAAGCTGTTGGCGGTGACATCACGTATAAGTAGGTACGTATGTATGTGGCCTGTGTTTGGATTGAGGGTGGTGCGATGTAGCGCGGTGGGGTTCTTGGGTTGTCGCCATACCGCGGGTCATCACGCCGCTGCGCTGGTTGTCACACCCAACCGCGTTCCCGATCCGAATGCGATGCATGGTTGTACGCGTCAGCGCTGAAAGCTCCTTGCATGATGCATCCAACTTCTCCGAAGCGGGGCCTATTTGATAGAAAAAATTTCACACATTTGGGCAGTATTTCCTTATATTGCAGTTAGGACATTGCTTCATTTTATGGTGAAAGTGCAATAACGCCAATATTACATAAGCTTAAAATTGGTATTAAGCATAGAGAACCGCTTTAATAGTCGTGATATTCATTTTTTTTTTGGAAAACAATATAAAACTATTAATACAAAAATATTCATATCTTTGTCAAGAATTGGAAAGTTATATAGCAAAATTGTTGTAAATTTAGTGGCCAACAAACTTTTCATGGAAAATTTTTTTAGTTTCCGATGGCGAATGTGCAAAATTTTCGAGAACACCTAGAAAATAAAAACAAGTTTCCTTTGTTGGCTTGTAACTTTTTAAATATCAAAAAAATGTTGTTAACATAAAAGATAGAAAATTTAATTTTCTACATTTTTTGCATTAAACACTTTTTCGTAAAACTTCTAGGAACCGAGATATTTAATAAAAACTAAAATGAAACAATATCCAAGATGGCGGCCAAACGGTAAGTTTCGCGAGTTCGAAAAATCAGGGTTATTATCTTCAATCAACTACCCTTCGAATAAAAAAATAAAATTTGGGGGTGTTACAAGCTGCTGGGTCAGATTATAAATGCACTGGACTATTAAAGCAAATACCATCAAGTGGTATACTGATGGATCGAGAACATCTGAAGGGACTGGTGCTGGAATGTTTGGGTCTAAAGGGTCCGCCAAATAACTTTTTTTTTTTGAAAATGCTACTACTACATGGAGTGTAGCTTCGGCTGTGTTGCACGTAGCGCCGTCCTGTTGAAACCAAATGTCGCCAATATCCTCCTCTTCAATTTTTGTGAACAAAAATTCGTTCAACATGGCCTGATAACGATCGCCATTGACTGTAACGGCCACTCGAAGAAAAATGGCCCAATTATGCCTCTGGACCAAAATCCGCACCAAACAGTGACTCGTTTTGGGTGTATTGGCTTTTCAATGGCATGCGGGTTTTCTGTCTCCCAAATGCGACAATTTTGCTTGTTTACATACCCGCCAAGATCAAAATGAGCTTCATCTGAAAAGATGATTTTTTTGGCAAAATCGGCATCTTCTCTAGGTCGATTGCAGGCCCACTTAGCGAAGCAGCCATTTGAATGAAATTATTTTCCATTATTAACCGGAAGGATTGTACTTGTAAATAAAAAAAGAAATTTGAGAAAATATTTTGTTTATAGCATTTTCAAAAAAAAAAAAAAGTTATTTGGCGGACCCTTTAGAACCAAACTTTCCACACCGATGAGACAGTCTATAAGTATTTTTCAGGAACAAATGAATACCACACGAAAATGTGCAGAGATAAATCTCGAAAGGAAATAAAAAAACCAAAATATTACAGACATGTGAGATAGCCAGGCCGCACTCAAAGCACTAAGTTCATAAAGGATAAGCTCTTAGTTTGGGTGTGTGTGGGCACACACTTAGCAAAAATAGGAGCAATGAAACAAATAACGGGGTCAGAGTCTTATTGGGGAATAGGGAAAATCGTGATAAAACAGAAAATTAGAACAGGAGAGGAGGCGAAAAGATCAATAATCTGGAATGAACTCCCTAAGCTGAGCCAGGCCAAACTTCTACTTCGGAGAAAAAAACTTAGAATATTAACTAATCTCCGCACAGACCACTGTAAGTTTAGACGACTTCTCCACATTCTTGGCCTAGAAAAGAGTGCTATATGCTGATTCGGCAATGCTCACGAGGAGACGCCACCGGCCGGACCACATACTATGCACTTATGCATCAAAAACATAGGCATCTGGAATATCTCTAAAAGTACTTAAATACTCAAGTGTTTTAACAAAACTAATTTGGAAGATATAATGGGTAACCTCATCAAGCTCAAGTGAAGGGGCACAATAGATTTGAAGGTCAAAGTGCACTTATGCCATTCCTTCAAGCGAATAATCTGAGATTTGTTTATAAAATTTTCCTCAGATTAATCAAACTGATGTTCAATTACTGAGATGATGTTCAATTGATGAGCTTGAAGATCATTTCTTCCTTTCAATTGGGAAATCTTTTCATGAGCGAATGCAGTAACTCACTCGATGATGTTGGCTGGAACTGGAATAATTTCGATTTGAGGTATTTTCTTTCATCACACTTTAACCAAATTTTTCGGACAGGCAAGCACTATTTCTTCCATGCAACTTACTTCCCATTTTTTGAGTATCGATGTGAAAACTTTTTTCTACGAATAAATCCTGAATCATAAGAATTATTCTTTTTAAATTCTACTTTATAATTATATAAGTCATGACTACGAAACTCTTTATTTTCTCACGTCAACCATCAATTTTTGTGATAGAAAAATATACATCTATCAAATAAAAATAAAAAACAACAGTCTTACCTGCTTATCCTCCAGTAAAAGTTTTCCTGAAACCATCATAGCCTGGTAATGCTCTGCTTGTCCATTTAAATTAACAATTTTCTCCCGAAAACAATTCACACTATGTTCTTGTTTCATAATTTCAGATTCCAAGTTCATTAAAAATTCATGTATTCCATTGACACACTCGACAATTCTTTTAAATTCTGAGAATTCAAGAAACAAAGTATTCAATAAGCATTGCTTCAGAATTCTCGGGTGAATTTTTCCACTTAAGCCAAATGTTAGACGAATCGGTTCGGATATAAAAGGATCATCTGGATTACTCAAACCATCAGATTCAAAATCAACCAAATATAACATTGGCTTATCGTCGATGTAGAATTTTTCTTCATACAACTGATACGGTTGTGTTGTTGGTGTCAAATGGTCTAGTGAGTGTCCTGCGGGGACTACAAAATAGAACTTATTACGAATTATTTTAGTATCTATTTCCATAGCACTACAGAGATCATTCATAGTTGTTTTTTGATTGACGATGTAACTAAAGAATTTGCATCGGTTTAACCAAAAAACTGTTAGAACTTTAACGTTCAGAGCATCATCCAGTTTTGTGTAAAACGTCAATATGGGCTTACGCTTTTGTACTTCATCAAGTGCTTCATAGCCACGTTTCCGACCATCAGCTTCCAAAGCAAGCTTTAGCCATGGTTCGATTACCCCACAAAAGGCTTTACTTAACCTATTTTCAGGAAATAGTTGATTGTGATGACAAAGTTTATCATTATTTGACTTGGTTATAGCTATGCAGCCGGGAGGTTTATGTTTGATACTCATAAGGACATCATACATAGAGCCATCTTGTAGAAACGGATATACGCCACATATGATTTCAAATGCAACAATTCCCATTGACCAATAGTCCACACTGTTTTTATATTCAGCCAATTCTACAATTTCGGGAGCAAAGTAATTTCTCGATCCAACCATACTTCCTACAATTGTATCCTTGTCAAGAATTCGTGCATATCCCATGTCTGTCAACTGGTAATAATTATTAATACAGTTTTAAAAGCGCCACTATTATTATACAACCAAATTTACCACTTACTTTGTATATTGCTTCTCCTTCTTCGTTATATTTGATAACAATATTATCAGGTTTTATATCACGATGAGTTATTTTATAACGATCATGCAAATGATATACTGCTTTTCTTAATGCACCAAGAACTTGTCGAACATCATGCTCGCTGAATCCATTGACATTTTCGATTTGATGTAATTTCGTGCGTAAATTTCCACCATCACAGTACTCCATTGCAATTACTGGTAATTTTGTTTTTTTGTTTTGCTCGGCAACTAAATTCGCACATATTTCAGGGCAGGCACGTACAATGTTTTCAATATTTATATCATTCATCCATTCAGTTTCCTGCCGCCATCGTGTTTTCAGTTTGGATTGCTCATCCAGGGCAAGTTTGTCTAAGTCAACTGAACATCTTTTAATAGCTGAAATTATATGGAACAATGGAAAACAATTTAATAAGAGTTAAAATGCTGATTTATAAGTGCTATGCAGTGAATTCTTATCGTCTCCTAAACTTCTATCACTTCTCAAGCTGACAGCAGATTTTGGGAGTTGATGTATAACCAAAATCGATTTTTTTCACAAACTCATACAAACAGTTTCTGATACCTACAGTAATCGTAAAACCCGATTCTTAGAAATGAAGATATAAAAAGTGGGCCTGTAAGTGGGCGGGTTTTAATAAAAGCTCAAACTATCAACTCTCGAGAAACTGATCGAGGGCTGATTTTACAAAAAACTATTATTATTTTTTTTCTTGTTATAAAACGTAAAAGCGGTTTCAAAGAAAATACATACACTGCACGTCACTTGATTGAGGCCACTATTTTCGCAACCGTGCAGATACTAATTACTATGGTAAACAATGAAAAGGACGCAGAAGCAAAGAAAAAACATTTTAGAAAAGTGGTCAACTCTGCAGAATACTTCGAATCCCGAACTATTATTGCCCAGAATATAGTCAAAAAGTTGTATATTAGCCAGTGTTTTGTCAATTTAAAGGATAATTTAAGCCAATGATAGCACCCAGCGTAAAATTATGAAAAACAAACAAGTTTTATGGCAACGACCCTACGAACCCCACATGAATTTCACCAGCGATCTTGTTGCTTGGAACAACGACTTGTAATGGGTTTTCTTTTCGGATAAAAAAAACTTCAGTCTTGACCAATCCGATGCGATGGTTTGAATTTTTATTTTTATGATTAAGGAGAAGAGGAACTAATTTTGAGAAGTATTCACAGTTGTACGTCAGGTGCTATGGGGTAGGGAGCTATCACTTATTATGGAACAATTAAATTGGAGTTTATAACTACAACAACTAACTGAAAAAGTTATAAATATCTCTCTTGGAATGGGTATATCCAAAGAAGACAGACATTGTTCAACCTGTACCTTGAATTCTACATTAAGATAACACCCCTATCCCCTCATCCAAGGTAGCTAGAAGATAGATTCAGTCGAAAAATGTGGATATTATGCCATGGTCACCCTATTCACCGGAATAAAATATAATCGAAAATTTTGGGGACTGGCTATATCAAACATTTTATGAGGCTGGCAAATAGTTTGAAGATAAAGACGCCTTAATCGAAGCTACCTGATATGCCTGCAGCGAGATTTCGCTTGATAAAAAAAAATTGAGTGATTCAATTCCAAACCGTCTTAAGCTCTAATCATACAAAATAGTGGGCACACTCATTATTTATTGACAAAAAAAAAACAAAAATGAATGTTTGAAAACAAAAAAAGTTAACATTTTGGTGTTTGAGTGGCCTCAATCAAGTGACACAAGTTTGTATACCATTTTATGCAGTTCATTCATAGAACTTGTAAAATACCAATTCATTTTCCAAGTTATCCTTTCAACGTCATCCTTTTTTATTGGAAAATATACTTACCAATACTGCCGTGTTAAGAAGAAAAAACTTATCTGACTTGAGTTGGGGACAGTTTTTTTTTTGGCAGCTTTGATATGTGTGTACTATTTAATTCTTTAAAAATAAAAATCATAACCTGCTTTTTTAATGGTTCGTTCGGCCAAAGAACCATTCTATTTCTAAGAAAAAATAACGTATTAAAACATTTTTTCTTTTTAAATTGACTGCCATACAAGCATTAGTAGAACTGACAAAATATCTACGAAAAAAAATTATTTACTTTTAGACACAACAGAAAAACATTGATCAACAAAACAAAAAAAAAAGTGATACAAATATAAAAATGCGTTTATCTCGAAATGCCAAAAATACAGATACGTTTTTTTCTTCTTAACACGGCAGTATATGTATCAAACATTTACAAAAAAAATATTTCTCAGTGGTATTTATGGAGATACAAAAAAAAAAAGAATTCCGAAAATAGTGGCCTCAAACAAGTGTCGCCGCGCAGTGTATGTATTCTGGTTTCTATACAAATTCACAGGTCTATTACACACATACAAGAATTGCTCGTTTAAATAAATTAGATAAGATAAACCCAAGAAATCTACTAAAACTAAAATACGTACTGAGGAAAACATATGTACATAAAAACAGCCAAATATGTACTTATACCAACATTTTTGTTTCCTTTCATTAACATTGAAATTTGTAAATGAAAGCCACTCACAAGTACGGATATATTTCTCGATTTTCACTGACATCGAGGAAGGTTCCCGAATTTACTTTCATAAAAACAATACTGAAACCCTACTCCATCCAAGCGCGGGCGAGTGTGCTGTAAGATAGTATGGATTCATTTACAAATTATATAGGCCATGAATATGCTTCTCGATTTTTGCGTTGTGCTTAAGGAGGGTTTACGAATGAAAAATAGTAAAAGCACTACTTAAACCCTTCTAGTCGACAGCCCAACGTGTGAGTTGCGTTTTATGATCAATTAATAATACACTCCACTGATAGTCCAGTTAACGAAGACTCAAAATTACAAAATAAATGCAATAAATCATGCTCTCCGGGTTATTATTTTATAAGGTAGGGGTACCACCAGGTATAACATACTAAAAGTTGCCAGCCCAGGGCCCCGAGCTTTAGGCAGGAGGGGGGGTTAAATAATTGTTCATGAATATTTTGAAAACTAAGCGTATTAGCGGAAACGTGAGCACTACAAAATAAAAGAATTTTAAATTTCCTACACGAAAAGTTTTATTAATTTTTTCGGTAGGAGAAAGGTTAAAAAGTTACGGGGAGAAAAATGTCAAACATTTGAAAAACCATGTTATTGTCTTATAGTTCAATCAATTTAGACTTTTTTAACAAAAGATTGGGGAAGCAATTTTTTTCTTGATTTCGTTAAAGTTAAAGTACCAAGCTCAAATCCATTTTCGACCATCAACCCCTTGCAGGGTTGCCGCTATATTGATTTGAAGAGAGTTTTTAACCAATAAATCCGTAATTTTAAATGTATAGAAACAAATAAAAACGCATTCCCAACAAAAAGAGAAAGTTGTACAAATATGTTTTTTTTTTTAATTTTGTGTATTTAAGAAGCTATAACCAAGTATGTATGTATGTATACGTTAAAATTTCTTTCAAAAGTTCTAGTTATCACTATATCCTTCAGTTTTGTTCCTACCATTTTCTGTTTATAAGTAATTGTTTACCAACTGTATTGCCTGAAAGGTATCCCCATATCATCATAATTAAGTGCTTTAAAAATGAGAATGGGTTTTTCTCAATATGGAAACGGGGAAGACATTTTTTATTTTTGAGTTCGATGAAGTACTATTAAAGAAGCTTAAATCCAAATTTTCGACCATCAATCCATAATAGGGTTGCCCATATCTTAAATTAAGGAATGAACTCGTTTTCCACAATATAAATCCGTATTTTTAATTTTATCAAAAAATATATGCATTCCTGGCAAGAAGAACAAGTTGTACTAATTTGTTATGTGGTATTTCATGTTTTGTGTATTTAAGGCTGTAATCAATTATAAGCAAAAAATGGAACTCACATATTTTTACTAGCGATATAGGGCCAGTTTTGGATTCGTGCAAAAAAATTTTTCGAGATAGCAATCAAACATGACATTACGATGATAGAGAACATGAAAAAAGTGGCTGGCACAATTCTGTCTGTCTGTCCGAACCTTAACCTACAGCCTAAACAACTGAAGCGATTTTCTTCAAATTTTGAACTTAAGGTTTTTTTGTAACTCTCCAAAGGGGAAATTGAAATTTTTTTTTAGCTCAAAAAATAACGGTACTTGCCATACAACCGTTAAGGAAAAGCATATTTATCTCAAAAACGGCTCCAACGATTTTGATACAAAAAAATCAGTGTGTTATTGTAGATATGATGTACCTTTTAGTAAGAAAAAAAATCACCAAAAACATTTATTGACGGTACCTGCCATATAACGGTTTTTTTTTTAATTTTTGGTTTTCTCATTAACCGCTCATCCAATTTCAATAAAATTTTTTGCACAAAAGCTTTGTTAGAATATAAATAATACTGCATACCAAATTTTTTGAAAAAATAAATTTTGGATTTTTAAAAAAAGATTCAAAATTTTTTTTTGAAAATTCAATATTTCAAAAACGGGTTGATGAATTGTTTTGAAATTTCAGTTTTAAATGTATATTAATCTATACTCAAAATTGGCATACCAATTTTTTTTTTTTGAAAAATGTTACAAAAATTTTATGTACAAAATTTATTTTTAAGAAAACGGCTCCAACGATTTTAATTTTTGTTTGCATGTATTAATATTTGTTCAAGTAATCAAATTGCATACTTTTTTTTAGCTCTAAGTTATTTATCAGACTGTTCATAGAATTAAAAGAACGATTTAAATGCTTTTTATACTTTTTCTATAATTACTTGTAAATTTTTTAAAGTTCTTAAGTCCCACACAACTTGAACATAAGAGCAAGTACGTGCGATCCAGTCGTGCATTTTATTTATTTAATTTTTGTTCAGTGATACGTACAAATTTTCTCCTTAAAGTTCTTTAAAAATCCTTTGCTTACAGTTTTATCTTAATATTTTTCAGTCCAAACAGTTGTTTACTTACCGTAGCACGTAAAGAAAGCCTTCCAAACGCAGCACCACACTTATATTGCAAGCGAAATCTTACCTTCCTAATTTTCTTGTTTTGAATCAATAGCAAGGCTCGGTTGTTAGTTGCGAAAACAAAATTTACTCTTTCACTCATGATGGCTTGCAGAACAAGTATAATCACGTATCTGATATGCAAAATAAAATTTATATATTTTAAAACTCAAATTAATACATGCCCGCACTTTACTCTTTAAGCTGCTATATAAAAAAAAAATTAAATGTGAATTCTCTCTTCTCTGGCTCAATATTATGTGATGAATCCATTGATTAAAATTAGAGATTGATAGTCCACATCATTTTTATTGATTTCCAATTTTTAAATTGAACTTGAAAAATTGCAATTTTCAAACAAATTTTGCCCCAAAATTAATCAAAAATTCCTCAAACATGGGTAAAATAATTTTTTCTTACCTTTCCAAAAATATAATTTTTTTAAAAACAAATGTCATTGTGATTTATTGCAAGTTATTTCTTAGTCATCTGCTTTCCCGTTTTTGGCTTTTAAACGTTCATATCTCCATTCCTTTAATTTTCCGAATTTTTCATTACATCTACGACTTTCTTGTAATTGCATAATCTATCAAATATAGAAAAAAAAAAACATTTTTCTACCTCCCCCGTTTAGAAAGTAGCCAAAACCGAGTCAATCTTTAAACCAAGATGTCGGAAACCCTACAAGGGGGTGATGGTCGAAAACTAGGATTTAAGCTTTCTATAAAGTACTCTAACGATAACAAGAAAAAATGTCTTCCCAACGTTTTGTTTAATTCCTATAAGAGCTATGAGTAAATATACTGGACTGTTACATAATCAATGTTTTATGTACAATGTACCCAGAAATAACGGAAAAAGTAAGTACATATTTATCCACGGTCATTCTAAGGATGTCATGAGACAGTGTTTACTTTATGAAATAGTTTTAGGACATATCCTAAGAATAAAATTATATAGGAGGGGGTTGTATTTTCCCTCCTTTTAGAAAGAAGGGATAAGTTCCCAAATCATTGAATTAAAATAGATAAATAGCTATTTAAAAACATACAAAATACTAACAATACTGTGCTACACCTTTATTTAAATCTTAAAACGAATTCTTTTCAATCAATCTAAATTTTTTTGAAAAATTCGTTTGAAAACTCAAATCCTGAGCAACAAAAATCAATTTTCACTTAGGTGGACAAAAGCCCTTCTAACATATTACCAAAGAATAATATCTATCGAACAAGAGGAGCCTAAACGGGAAAACCGATTTTCTTCTAAGTAGAAACATAATTTTTTAAAAAACTATTTCATAAATATTTCAGATTTGAAAAAAAAAAACGTTCAACCAGTTTAGGCTCTAGCTTGACGTAAAATGGACGACAAAACGCAAATTAATTCATGGAGCTATCAGGTATCTACCAAACATATTCTGGGTGTTTTATTTACTAAATGATAAAAATTATAAAAAAATAATAACAATTAAGTATTAACTAAGCACTTAGTTCTCATTTCAATGTTTTTTTTTAGATTTTTATAAAAAGGATATTAGTAATAAAGTGTATGAATGTGAGCTTTTTCCATCTATCAGGGCCCGATCTAGAGGGGCGAGCCAGGCATTTTGCCTCGGGCGGTAAAAGTTAAGGGCGGCAAAATTGAAAATTAAAGATGGTTGGCAGCTACTAAAAAATAATTTTATGAATTTTGTAACTGACTAAGGCTTAAATAATTGTTCCGATTTAGCTTTTAATAAAGAAAAGGCTTTTCAGTAAACAATTCAAAATTTACCAAAACCAAAATTTAAAAACTTATTTTGAACGAATGCGATAAAACACCAATAGTCAAATGTATGATTGTAGATAGTAGATAGTTGTTTGTCTTTTCAAGACGTTTCGAAATGTATAAAAGAATAAAGATTTGGTCCAAATATCAGTGTTGTTCTCAGAATTCTTTTGTCTCTACCTAAAAAATAAAAAAAATTGTCTCCGGTCTACTTATGTCATGTTCAAAGATTATCTGGATGGGCTATTTGATATCTATAGAATACAAGGTTTGTTCTCGTATGTAAATTTATTGAAAATTATTAAAAATTTTGCAGAACAAAAGTGAGAAGAAAACCACCACATATTTTACAGTCATTTAAGTAGACTTGAATATTCTCAAAAAAAAAAGATTTGATTTAATTTTTTTTAGAGTGACTTATTCGTTTTGTGACTTACATAGTCAGCCTCATTGTGAGTTTCACGTGAACAACATTCCACCCGGAAAAATTGTCAATAAAAAAAATTATTTCAATGCTGTAACACCCACTCTTACAATTTGATATACTCGTTTAGAAGCCCTAGCAGACTAAAATATGGATGTGAATATATCCTACCATGTCTGCAGTCACACAAATGGCTTATAAGGTGTCATTGCAAAGGGCGGCAAATATTATTTTTGTCCAGGATGGTGAAAAAGCTGATGCCAGATCCACGAATGTGGCACATTCATGGTAGGTAAACTATGCTATTAATCCTTTTCATTTGGGAGACAGAATCATGAATGTACCGTATTCGTGCTTCTGGCTCAACTTGATGAGACTGAACTCTACATTCATGTAACTGACATTGTAAAATATTGTGGTTTCCTTGTACCAAATGTTAATCAACTTAACCCATTAACTCAAAATTGGAAAATTTGCAAATTCATACTTCTGGTATGAGGGGGACGATATGAAATGAGGTGACAAGCTAAATCAAACGTTCGGTTTAAGACCAAGAAATCACGGATGCAAGGAAGCTTGCTCTGGATGACTGCAACTTAATTGGGATCTCAGATAATAGAAAGCTGCCGTGTATCAGACTGATACCTTTCACCCGTTAAGTAGGTAGGTATTTGGTATCTACAAAAAAACAATTTTTATTATGAATAATGTTGATGAATAGTAGCTAATTATTTTCTTTTATTATCAATGACTATCTGGACAAATAACGTACGAGGATCTTTGATTTATGATGTTAACTTTTGAATATATTTTCAGCTGGTCAATTAAAATATAGCCCCTCATAATATCACTCAGCAATCGACGAAATCGCAGCTTAAGTGATTTGGTTTTCTGATACGTAGTAAAATTGATTTGTTTGTATTTGCAACATTGCATACAAATTGCAATTCTAAGAAATCATAAACGAGTGCCCTGCCCTTTCCTCAAAAGGGATTGTTTATCGATAAGTTAATCATGAAACACTTTTATTTTTTATATCGTCATTAAATATAAATATGCACATTGTAATTCTAAGAAAGAATCGAGTGCCGGGTACTCAAAATGCTTGATAAAAGATAAATTAATTTCAGTATAATTTTGTTTGTTTATTTTCTTTTTTTTTTTGTTATGTATGTACCTACTGACTTTCCAGTTTCTGTGTTCATCCAAAGCGAAACGTCCCCAAATGCACCTGATCCAAGTTCTTTTACGAACTTCCAATTTGTTTCGGTTTCTCTGTAGTTATGCATGGCAATAATTTATTAATATTTGTAATAAGAAACTGACGAATGTTAATATTAAATTAACATGCAAGAAAATATCAATTTTTATATATATTTGTATTCACAACGAACGAAACTTTTTGCACACCGACACCGTGTTCTCAACAAAGAAAAAATGAAAATAGAAAACAAGAAACAACTGATAAGACTGACAGTAGTGAAAAATGTGCTAGATTTTTTGGAACGGAAACATTATTGTACTAGATTTGTATAGCATGTGGTGTACATGGGCCGAAAAACTTCACTTCAGAATAATGGGCGGGTTCGGCTGCGTATCATAGCAATCCGGATTTGTTTGTCGAGTTGTTAAAAAATAGCTATGATATCAGCTGATGCAAAAACAACTCAAGGTATCTGAAAATTTTTTGGAATATGGATAGCCTATCGGTTAGATGGCAGAACGCGAGGAATAACAAGAGGATGATGGAAAAACATGGTGTCTAATTTTGTTTGGAAACCATCGATGTGTGATCATTTAAACCATGTTGTCCATCTTTGTTTCATGGTTTTCAAAATATACTAAAAATATTTTGAAGTTCAGTTCCGCTGAAGTGCAGTTTCGTCGAGTGCGGTCATACCTTAATTGAGGGGAACAGAGTTTTCGCAAAACGTGAGAAAACTTTGTTAAATTTCTGACAGAAATGACTGAGAAAGTCAAATTAACAATTATTTTGAAAGATTTAAATGTTGGATATGAGAATACGTAAAATAATAAGGGCATTCATGCAACAGCGTATAGTCATCGTAAGCGTTGTAAAGTCGTAAATTGCGTAATCTGTCTAATTTTCCATACAAATTGTGACAGGTTTGCGAAGTTTAAAACTTTACTACGTTTACGACGACTTAAAGATTTTGCATGAATACCCTTTATTTAAAAAAAAAAAACGATATGCTGAAAAATTTACGAACGTAACCCAGCGGCTCCATTAGCAATATTTGAGGCAGTAAATTGCCTATCACTCATTGCTATTGCCTTTAATAATACAAATGGAGACGTTTTGTCAATGGCAATATTGCCAAGAAGATGAGAGGCAATTATTGATTTCCATCGTCAAGGCAATAAATTGAAGAAAAATGGGGTTCCCCGTAAGCCGTAATTGTGAATGGCTTCTTTATTGATTTTTCAATTAAATCGTAGAATATGAGAACGCACATGACAAAATATAGTGAATTAAAATTAAATTTTATTAAAAACAGGGCATCTAAAAGTACTTGAGAGTGCTAGGACGCCATATGGCCCTAGGCTCAATGATAGGAAAATCCCTATGCACACCTCCGCGTGGTAGAGGGCGGGTAACGCTAACGTGCAGGGGGACCGAATGGATGCCGGGATAAGCAGACAACCCAGTTATGCTGGTCAAGGCACAAACTTGTCCTCGGGATGGTTAAAAGCCCCCTTAAGGCGGATGAACTGCAGGTGGCGGTCAACGGCATGATAGTCTGGTGGCGGAGGAGCTTTTTTTTGGTAAAAGGCCAACGGCAGCAGCAGGTAGCGTCTGTAACCCATATTGGGCGGCTACAAAAGGCGTCTGTTTTCCCACAGTGGGCGGCCTCGAGCAGTTATGTGTTTGACCATACAAAAGGCGGGTGTGCCTGTCAAATCTGAGCTTATGTATGTTATTAATCATATCTCGGAAAACACCATGGTGGAAGGATATATGCAAATACATGAATTATGACAACAAATGGAAATGAGTCCCCAAGAGGTAATCTTTTTATAGAAAATCCTTCTGTAGCTTCGGCTGCAGTAAACCGCACATCGGATTTGGGGGTGCGGCATCCTTCATGTACGAGCGTCAATCAAGACGCCATAATAATAAATGAATCGTTGACAAATAGAAGAAGTCTTTCAAGAAGCGCAAATGTTACTTTTGGCTACCGCATACGTACGAAAATCGGAGCATGGAACGTTCGATCCTTGTACAGCGATGGTAGATACGAGCAGGTTGAGCATGAAATGCTTCGCCTAAAGATCAGTATCCTGGGCATAAGCGAAACTAAGTGGAGAGGAAGAGCTGAATACAGATCAGACACTGGACAGACGAGAATGCTGTATTCCGGCGAAGATGAAAGAGAGGGTGGCCAAAGACTGCATGGTGTCGGAATTATGTTGAACGAAGAAGCGAGGCGTAGTTTGATCTCATAGGCGCCCATTTCTGCGAGATTAATGACAGCAAGGTTTCGTTCAAAAATTCGTAACGTCACAATTATTCAGTGCTACGCCCCCACAAATGAAGCGACCGAGGAAGACAAAACCGCGTTCTACACTCATCTTAACTCGGTTTACAGTAGTGTTCCGAGAGCCGACATCATAGTCGTTATGGGAGACCTTAATGCCCAAGTCGGTTCAGACAATTACGGACTGGAACGCGTGATGGGAAGAAATGGCATGGGGTCACGGAATGAAAATGGTGACTTGCTTGTCGACTTTTGTAACGCGAATCGTCTTGTGATAGGTGGGACTGTATTTAAGCATAAGACGTGCAACAAAATTACCTGGGTGCATCCGGATGGTCAAACCGAAAACCAAATTGATCATATCATGATTCAGCAGCGATGGAGGAAGTCTATGTGTGATGTCCGGAGTATAAGAAATGCCGATGTGGGAAGTGACCACCATTTGGTTCTGATGAGTCTCAAACTACGAACCGCTGCCGTACAAAAACCAGCGCAGGATGCAGCAAGGAGCACAAAATTCATTACTAATGCTTTAAATGACCCCAACATATGTCGAAACTATGTCACCACCCTTAACGACAGAGCCTCGTCATTAAATGGAATCCAGAATTCAACAATTGATGAGATGTGGGGTGAAATTAAAAGTGTTTTTATGGAGGCTGGATCCGAAACTGTACCCAAGCGAACGAGACGTAGAGACTCTTGGATATCCCAAGACACCTGGGATAAGATCGAACTTCGCAAATCGTTGAAAATCCAAATAAATGCCGAAGCTGATGTTCAACGAAAGGCTGACTTGCGAAGAGAGTACCGCATTGCACATAAGATGGTCTACCGCTGTGTGAGACGTGACAAGAGGGTGAAGTTGGATGGACTCGCAGATAATGCGGAAAGCGCTGCCAGAAGAGGAGATATCCGGGAATTGTACCAAATAGCCAAAGATGTTATCGGGAAAAAAAGCAACACCAATCATCCTGTAATGGATGTGGATGGCACACTTTTGGTATCAATTGAGGATCAGCTTCGTAGATGGAAGGACCATTTTTGTGCCCTGCTAAATGAGGATTCAGTTGAGCAGAGTGCTGAAGTGCCCCAACTAAACGAGATGCGCAGGTCCTATAGGGGTATTGACATCGAACCCCCGTCAGAATTGGAAATTCGTACATCAATAAATCTCCTCAAAAACAACAAGGCAGCTGGACTGGACGGAATACCAGCTGAATTCCTGAAAGCCGATCCCGTAGCAGCGGCTAGTATTTTACATCCGCTGATACAAAACATTTGGGAAAACGAAAGCTATCCCAGGGACTGGAAGGATGGTGTGATTGTTAAGTTGCCAAAGAAAGGTGACTTAAAGAATTGCAACAATTGGCGTGGTATCACCGTTTTGTCCGTTTTCCCAAAACTAATGGCAACAATCATACTCGAGCGAGTAAAGGATAGAATCGAGTCTACACTCAAGAGGCATCAAGCTGGCTTCCGCAGTGGTCGATCGTGTGTCGACCATATCAACACCCTGCGTATCGTCCTCGAGCAGTCGATGGAATATCAATCACCGCTTTACCTCATGTTCATGGATTTTGAAAAGGCCTTTGATCGAGTTAACCGAGAATGTATATGGAGATCGTTGCTTGGTAGAGGAATTCCACCAAAAATTGTTGCCATTATTAAAGAGTCCTACAACAACGCGAGGTGTTTTGTTTTGCACAATGGGCAGCTATCCGACTCCTTCGTAGTGCAACAGGGTGTGAGACAAGGGGATGTTCTATCGCCAATTCTCTTCCTGCTGGCGATGGACGACGTATTGACGGCCAGTGTTGGTACAGCTGAGCGACAGGGCATTCAATGGAGACCGTTCGAAAGGCTCAGTCATTTAGACTATGCCGATGACATATGTCTACTGGCAAATAACATCAGTGGGCTGAACGGGATGTGCCAAGCACTGCAAGTGAAGGGAGAGTCGAGTGGTCTAAGAATTAACAGCAAAAAGACAAAAATAATGCTCACAGGCCGCTCCACACAGCAGCGTATTATTTTACAGGAGACGCCAGTTGAAGTAGTGGAACAATTTAACTACCTTGGCAGTATTGTTTCTGCAAACGGTGGTACGGATCTGGACGTTAAAAGTAGAATAAATAAAGCTCGTGCTGCCTTCGGTACTCTGTCCCCAATTTGGAAATCCAGTCAAATCTCCTTACGCACTAAGTTGAGATTCTTCGAATCCAATGTCAAATCCGTGCTGTTATATGCTTGTGAAACCTGGAAAGTCACGTCTACCATTTCGAAGAAATTGCAGGCTTTTGTGAATCGCTGTCTTCGCCACATCCTAAAGATTCGCTGGCCACAAATAATATCAAATGAGGAATTGTGGCGCAGGACAAGTCAAGAGCGGCTGGACGTCGACATAAGAAAGCGTAAATGGCGTTGGATTGGTCACACACTGAGGAAACCAAACGATGAAATTGCAAAGCAGTCCTTTGAATGGAATCCTCAGGGTGCACGGCGGGTTGGAAGACCAAGAACAACATGGAAATCAACTGTCTTAGCGGAAGCAGAATCCCAGAGAAAGACGTGGCCACAGCTTAAGTACCTTGCAGCAGACCGTGAAGGATAGAGACGTTTTGTTGACGCCCTATGCCCCAGCCGGGGATACAGGACACGATGATGATGAAAAACAGGGGATTGGAACAGCATTTGACTGCATTTGCAGTCAAATATTTCTATACACACATTTTATAAATGAAATTGCCTCGCAATGAAAATGCCCACCCAAGCAATAAATTGCCGTTCCTATTCCAATTGCAATTGGTATTTATAAACCCACTCCAAGCAATGTCTAACTTTAGACACCTGTCCAACTCCAAAATGTTATTTATAAACATTTAGCACCGATTAGCTAACTTAGCCACTGAAATTGGTTGTCCAAATCTTATTTCAAAGAAGACACGTTCAATGAATAAGGTAGGCAAATATTTCTGGCTATTTAATTTTCTAGTTTTGAAATGAATGAAAAGCCAGTTGCACGTGTCCCAAAGCGTACTAAAATTCATTAATTCATTCAAAAATGAATACCTAAATACAGGCATGTCAGTGAATAAATGAGGTCACATTTGGGCAATCGCTAGAATGCGCTTATAAATAACAAGTTGCCTAAACTATTTGGGCATTCACTAGCTGGACAGCTGCGGCTGCCCAAGCGTGTTCTAAAAAAATCTAATAAATACAACTTATAAAGTCCAGTGGTTCAAATTTTTATCTGAGGCTCAACAATTTTTACAGGAAAACTTAGGTGGAATTACTAAAGTTCAATGATAGTTAGTTAGATAGAAAGTCATGTATGTTTATAGTAGCCATTTAAGTGCCTGAACCTTCGTTGAACCTGAGTTAAATCACCAAAGTCGGTGATTTAAAATTGCTAAACCATGGATAAAATATTTCTACAACTGGCCCTAATAATTCAGTCTGTTTTTGTTCAGACACAAAGTTATCAGCCCTATCAAGAATTCTATCGTAATCGGGAAAAGTTGTCACGAATATCGAAAAAAAAATCACAGAATCAATCGGAGTGAAAAATCTCATACAAAATGCCATTACGAACGGATTTGTGTGAAAGGTTTCTTTGGCCGTCGTAAAAGTTTTCGACTACGATGGAATTCATAATAGGGCTGAATGTGTGAATACAAAAGACTCACTTTGTCGTCGAGCAGTTGTTAAATCAAAACACAAATCTGTACCTGTTGAAGGGTCAATTCAACTTTTTTTGGTACATAAATATTCAATTCATTATTAAACATTTCTGCTTGGTAACGAGACATTTTTACCAAGTTTCTCAAACCTGGTTTCTCTTCTCGTATGGTTTCTGACAGCAAATTTTTAAAATTTGTGAAAATTTGTAAGAAGTTTCACGTTAAAAAACACCCCTAATATGTTTCAGATTGAAAAAAAAAAATAGTTTCGTACTACTTGTTTACCAACGATATTAAGTAAAATTTCCCTCAGAGTGAAAAGTGTCGATAAATAAGGCAGTAGATATAAAAGTGGACATAAAGGTAAGACCGCACTGGACGGAACTGCACTTCAACGGAACAGAACTTCAAAATATTTTTTTATGAAATTGTATGAGCTATTATGATATCGCACTAAGCGACCACTGAACTTCACGGCACGGCACCATACGGCCAAGTTGATAATCTGTATCTGACCAACTATGCTGCGGCCTGAAATTCCATTTAGATCCGTTGGTGCAAAAAATATTTTGAAGTTTAGTTGCGGTGCAGTTCCACTGAACGCTGAAGAGCAGTTCTGTCGAGTGCGGTTTAACTTTAATGATTGGTTTGCAAGAATTTGTAAAGGGTCCGCCAAATAACTTTTTTTTTTGAAAATGCTACTACTACATGGAGTGTAGCTTCGGCTGTGTGGCACGTCGCGCCGTCCTGTTGAAACCAAATGTTGCCAATATCCTCCTCTTCAATTTTTGTGAACACAAATTCGTTCAACATGGCCCGATAACGATCGCCTTTGACCGAAGAAAAATGGCCTTTCAAAAAAAAAAGTTATTTGGCGGACCCTTTATTTCTTTTCAGCAAACAAAAAATATTGGAAAATGTTTTTGTAAAACTTAAGTAAACTAATCGAAACACAAATGAGAAAGAAAGCAAAAATAAGATTTTTGGCAAACACAAATTTCAGTTGTAGGTGGCGTGAGATTTCGAAAAATAATTTATAAAAACGAAATTCTTCAAAAAAAATTGTGAACGTAAATGCCGGCATAGGGCTATGTTTATTCATATTGGGTAAATGCAGTATTGTTTTCGGGTGCGCTCTTTTCAAATCTGGGATCCGGTTTTTACTATCTCTTTTTGTTGCTGAGATATTCGGAATGGTTTTGACGTATATCCATCAAAATCATCAAGTTCACCTATTGTTTTGACGTAAGCGCCAAAAATTGTGATTTACGTCAAATTTGCCATACATTTTATACTATGTTCCCACCAAAACGAAATCTGAGATTTCAGCTGAAAAATTTGTAGTTCTCGACTTGGTGGAGCGGGATTTCATTAAGATTTCGTTGAAATCTAGAGTTTTTATTGAGATTACGTTGAAATTTCCATGAAATCTTGTTCCATCAACTTGAAATATCAAAAGTTTTGAACCGAAATCTCGGATTACATTTTGGTGGGAACATAGCATTACACAAAATTTTATTGAAGAATAGTTTTTTTTTATCCTTTCATCCCACAGTACACAAATCTAAGGTATTATACTGCGCAGGTTGTCAGTCGAAAATAAAAATGGCTGTAAGCGTTAGGAAGAAAACACACGTAAAAGCAACAACAAATTAAAATTGAAATTGTCAGAAATAAAAATGGCTGGAAGCGTGATGACTTGAATACACGTATAAACAACAACAAATACTGACATTATTTCTACACAAATTTTTATATATGCGCAGAAGAAACAAAAATCAAAACTCTAATGATATTACCTTTAACATGACTGTGTACTGTGCTATTATCCTACAATAAAACATACGTCATAAAACTTCAAATGTGTTTTATTGAGTTTTGTTTTGACTTATGATGTGCATACAAAGGCACGCACACCATAAGCAAGAAAAATATTTATTTTACTTTCCGTACCGTACGTATGTACATAGGATTTTACTTAATTTTTTGACGTATGGTATGGAGAAAAGAAACTTCAGATATGGCGTATTAGGCAAACTTATTTTGGGCAAAAATCTAAATTTAAAAATTTATTTTTAAAAGTAAAAGAGTTTCAGATGTCCAATAACATGTATCTAAAAGAGAATTCTTAACTATATATCATACTATAAAATCAAAATATGACAGCGGTTAGTTTTAAGGCATGAGACTTCCGAACATTTAAACGCGATTTCCCAAAAATGTAAAAATGGCGTATATGGCACTTCAATACTAGGGCGACGTAAAAGGCTGATTAGCGATTTCAATTATCAATAACTCAAACTATGGATTAATTTTTCATTAGCTGCATTTTATTATCACTCATAACCAATGCATATGGTGCACCTTATGAAAATAATACGATGCGGGTTAGTGTGAAAATAGTGCTATATACCCATCCGTTTTTTCCTTATGTTTACTAATTTTTTTTGTAAGACCTGTCTCTTTTCCTAATAGCTTTTTCACACCGATCTGAAATCTCGATCAACAAGATTAACGTTGTAAAGTTTTAAACTTCGTCAGTGTTATTTATAAACCAATTCAAAGTGATATCTAACTTTCGACACCTATCCAACTCCAAAATGTTATTTATAAACACTTAGCACCGATTGACTAACTTATCCATTGAGATTATGGTTGTCCAAATCTTATTTTAAAGAAGACACGTTTAATGAATAAAGTGGGCAAACATTTCTGGTTTTCTAGTTTTGTAATGAATGAAGAGCTAGTTGAACGTGCCCCAAAGCGTACTAAAATTCATTAATTCATTCAAAAATGAATAAATACAGGGATGTCACTGGATAAATGAGGTCACATTTGGGCACTTGTTGGAATGCGTTTATAAATACCAAGCTGCCTAAACTATATAGGCACTAGCTGGACAACTGCCCAAGCGTGTTCTAAGAAAATCTAATAAATACGACTGCGTGAATCACGTTGAAAAATGAAATCAAACTCTGTAACGAAGTCACATATTTTATACCCTCAATCACCCGTACCAAATAATGAACGAGCATTGCATATCTACCACCGAAGTCCCCATATAAAGTACAGAAGAGGATACGTATTTGCCGCCTGCTACGACGTCAGCAACAAGAGGAAACCAACTGGTGGTTGGTTACGTCCACAGTAATCATATTAAAGGTAATATATTGCGCATGTTTTCAAAAATCGGTTGTCAGATACTGAACAAAAAAAAGAAATTAATTCTCAGAGACCTTGTCAAATTGACAATGGGTACATTCAATGCCTCAATTTCAGCACTGAATCTTCAGATTTCTGAATTCTGGCCAATCAGAGGCTTGGAAAATTGAGAAAACTGAAAATCTTAATGTAAAATTTGGAAAGTGTTGAACATGTCACAGTACACACAAATTGAACTGACAGGGGTCTCTGAGATTTTGACATATGCGCGAACTTGAACGAAAATGAAAACTCGGAATATATTACCTTTAATATGTGTACTGTGGGTTACGTCAGCAAATGAAGTTCATTCGTGTTTTTACAGTCCATAGTTGGTTACGCCAGCAAAGTTGACTAGTAAGGGTGGGAAATCCATCAGAAATCAGATTCTTCTTATTGCGGGTGGCAATGGTGCAGTGGATGTCGTGCTTGACTGCTAACTTAGAGGTGTGGGTTCAAGCCCCATTCTAGGCAGCATTCTTTTCTATATTCTCCCAGCTTAACTGGACGCCACCCGTGAGATTTAATGAGATAATAAACACCTTGATCTCTATCCACTGTGCCAAATCTTTCCTATCCTCCTACTCTTTCTAACTAGTGCCGTGTGCAATTCAGGTTGCATTTAAAAGACCTTAGGTCTTACAGGCATATAGTTAAAATTATTTATTATTATTAAAAAGTCTCGCTTTTATTAGTCGAACTAATAAAGAAGTACGCTGCAGGCTACTCTTGTGTACCAGTTAGAAGCTTCAACACTTTTTGGTTTATGCTGTGAAATACCCCCCCCCCCCCCCCCCCGCCTCCTTATAAATTTCGTTCTGCCGCCGCTTTTAAGACTAGGGAGTATGTCCCAACCTACGATGTCTTGAGCTCCGGTCAGATTACACCACTTCTCCACCGAATACAAACATCGTTCTGCCGCCGCCGCTTTAAGACTAGGGAGCACGTGTCCCAACCTACGTTGTCTTCAGCTACTCCGGTCAGACTAGTTGACCCATCCCACCGCTTCTCCACCGAAAATAAATTTCGTTCTGCCGCCGCTTTAACACTAGGGAGCACGTCCCAACCTACGTTGTCTTGAGCTCCAGTCAGACTAGGGAAAACCCATCCTACCAATTCTCCGCCGAAAATCAGTTTTGTTCTGCCGCCGCTTTTAAGACTAGGGAGCATGTCCCAACCTACGTTGTCTTGAGCTCCAGTCAGACTAGTGGACCCATCCCACCGCTTCTTCGCTTAAAAATTAGGGCTGGCCACGATACCAAACCAAACGAGACTTTTATTGGTATCGTCTCGGTATCGTTTGAATTGAAAAATGTCGGTATCGTCTCGGTTTCGGTCTCGTATTACTAAGTCTCGCCCAACTAACAATTTTCCCTCGCTAAGGTCCAATTTTTGAATTTCATGCAGTTACTACCTCTACAGGACCTGTATTGGGGTTGTACATGGAAGTTTTGAATGGGTGTATTTTTGTCAACACCTTCATTGAAACCTATTAAATATGTACTTACAAATTATATACAAGCTTATATGTGTGCAGCTTCCTTAATATTTCAATAAGGCTTCCTTGAACTCATTTGTAGAAGCACGCGAAAGAAAAGCAAAGAAAAAGCTTTCTTAAAGAAACTCCATCAAAGAGTTTGTTGAGGCCTGTCCACAAAAGCCTGAAACAAGCTGTTATTTTGTTTTGAGAAGCATTTATTTCGAAGAGATTTCAGTGAAGTGATGTCAACTAGTTTTGATTGTATAAGTCCTCTGAATACAAACTCGATACAAGCATGTTTTGATTATTTATCAGCTGCATATACTGGAAGCATTCTTTTCGATAAGTTGGTTTGAGAGAAGTGATGTCACTGAAATTTGTTTGTTTAGGTCCTGTGAACACAAGCTCGATACAAACTTAATTTTGTGTACTGTCAGGTACATTCAGAACGAAGCATAATTTTCGATTTGGTGGTCTCAGCGAAGTGCACAATTGTTGTGTGTCAAAACAAGTTAAAATAGTATCGAAAAAAATTTACTTTATGCTACATTTCCACTTAAGATGAGTTAATGATTAAAATATTTTTCATTTGCAATTGTATTAAATATTTTGGAATTATGTTAAATGTTTGAATATTTTGAAATTATTACCTCTACAGGGTCTGTATTGAGGTTGTACATCGAAGTTTCAAATCTTTGAGGCTGTAGTTTTGTCAACAGCTTCATTGAAACCTACTAGAGGTGTACTTCCAAATTGTTAACAAGCTTATATGTGTGCAGCTTCATAAATATTTCGCCAATAAGGCTTCCACAAACTCCTTTGTAAAAGCACCCGTAATAAAAGCAAGAAAAAGCTTTCTTTAAGAAGCTTCATCAAAAATTTTGTTGATGCCTGCTCACAAAAGCCTGAAACAAGCTGTTATTCTTGTTTGAGAAGCATTTATTTCGATGAGATTGTTGAAGCGAAATGATGTCAACTTATTTTGTTTCTATTAATCCTGTGAACAAAAGTCCGATACAAGCATAATTGGTTTGTTCTAAGAGACGCATGCGCAGGAGGCAATGATTTCGATTAGTTTGTCTTAGCGGAGTTATTTCAAAATGAATCATGAAAGTGAAGATACATCGGAGGTTACCATTATATTTTTTCTAGTTCATCAGTTAAAAATTTCCACATCATTAATTATGAATATTTTGGTAATTTATCCTAAATATTATGGGTATTCATGCATCAGCGTAAAGTCGTCGTAAACGTTATAAAGTTTAAAACTTCGTAATTCTGTCACAATTTGTATTGACAATTTGACAGATTTACGAAGCTTACAACTTTACTACGTTTATGATGACTTTACGCTGCTGCATGAATCCCCTTATTTTTTTAAAAAAAGTAGTTTTGTAGCTATGTCCAATGGAAGAAAATTTTTTCAATATTTTACGATCATTGACAAAATAAAAAAGCTCTGATTATAAATTATAGCTTATATATGTATATGTATAACACTCAATGATCTCTTTTTATAAAATATTATGGGTATTCATGCAACAGCGCAAAGTCGTCGTAAACGATATAAAGTTTAAAATTTTAAGATATCAAAGTATTATACGAAATAGTCAACAATTATTGTCAAAACTATTTTATGTCGTGAATGTCAACAGTTGAAAAACTGACTATGGTCATTTTAATGGCCCTTAAAGATTCAAAATAACAATTTCATGGTTCTGGAAGGTTCTAATGGATAGGACTCATTGTATGGAGAATTAAATTTTGTTAACAGATACGAGTATTTTGATTCGTTGTTTCTCAAATCTAAACATTTGTTATGAATGTTATTTGATGAGGCGAAAATTATACTTTCACTTTCATATCTAGGAAATTAAATTTTCTATGAATTCTCTCATGTTCTCATTAATGAGAAATTATGGAAAATGATTTATATAATATGTATATTTTAAGACAATTTCCAAATATAAACAAAAGTAACAACTCACTTCAAAAAAATGAGAGTGGCCACCTTATGTTAAATCTTGTTCAGTAATCACGAGGAAGTCAAACCGAAGCTAATTTCGGTTTCAACTGGTTCCGATTTGATGCCCTCTTAATATATAACACTATAGCACGATGCGTAAGGAACCTGACTCCCAATCAGCACATCCATGGTTCAAATCCCAGAAAATCCATCAAGTAAGTAGAATGTTTTTTCATCACATAAATATAATAGACCAAGAGCCGACAGCAAATTTTGGGAGTGGAGGTATAACCAAAATCAGAGTATGAGGGATTTATAGGTACATGTATCGTGATATGGAATATATGAAAGTCTGGCAGGTTTTTTTCTCAGCCTTTGGTGGGGGTGGGGGTTTAAAACCTGCTTGGCTTCCTATTTTTATGGTAGTGTCATTAACACTTCAATTTAGTTTTAAAAAATAGAAAATCATGCTCTGTCATTTTCCCTAAGTCCCAACACTTTTATCTTTGTGATCCGATAAATAGGACCCATGATTTAACCTTTTTAAGCAAACCTTATAAGCGTTTTTGTGGAGACTTTATTTTTTGATTTTTTGATTTGCTGAAAATCTCCAAAAAGTGATGATAAGGTTCACGTAAAATGGTTATATCTTGAGTTCTATTAATCGGACCGTCAAGATTGTGGTGTTTATGCTTAGAAAAAATGACAGGAAATCATACCATAAAGAGGTTATAACCCTGAAAATAAATCAGGGGATCTACCACTTTTTAGCCCCAAGGGCTGAAAACAAAACCTGCCAGACTTTGGTATTTGATATCATGATACATGTACCTATAATCTCTCATACTCCGATTTTGGTTATACCTCCACTCCCAAAATTTGCTGTCGGCTCTTAGACTATAATTGTAAACTAAGTTTCAGATAAAACGCTTGCTTGGACAAAAAAATAAGAGAAAATAGATTAATAAAATATAATTTTCGATTTTATTTGCATAAGGCTTCCGCAAACCTTTTATAAAGTTCCGTGAGTGTTTAAAGATTTGTCAATGGCGGGCTGCATCTGCTTTCACAAAATTTCTTGATGCAAATAATAGCTTGTACTAAAAACTTGTAAATTACTTTTTTGGAAAGTTAAAGCCTGCCGCATTTGTAATGTTTGAATATTTTTGTTTCTATAAGGCTTTCTAGAAATATATTTGTTATCTCCAACCTACCTGTATGTGACTGTTTGACAACCTTTTAAGCTTCTCAAGTGGGCCAAATCCACTTTTCTAAGGACTTATAGAAGCAAATTTGCTGCATAGGAAAAAGCTTCGATAGACCCTAACAGAAGTTAAATTGTTAGTTGGGCGTCTCGGTATCGTATAACTAAGTTTAGTTTGGTATCGGTCTCGGTCTTGGTCTCGGTCTCGGACTTGGTCTCAGTCTCGGTTGCATTCAGAGTATTTAAGTAAAACACTTTAAAAAAGTAAAAGAAGAAGACTATTCCTCATATAACAAGGGAATAAGGCATTACAACAACACAAGGCCACCCGGATAGCTGATAGTAAATATTGGACAACTTTTGCTTTTGTTCCTAACAAATTTAAAACTTTGATAAGAATTTCGTCAACCTTGGTCCGGCCAGCTTTGTTGTCCAACTCTTCGACAATGCTCTGAATTTTGTCTATCAGCATGTTGAAAGCAACTATGACTGTTGGTAGTGTCACATATTTTTGCCCCCCCAAACTTTTCAGACAAGTTTTTGAAGTGTTTTAAAAAGCGATGGATCTGCGTAAGTATTTCCCCTTAATTTTCCTTCAAACAAATGAGATGAGAGAGAATATGAAAAAAGGGGATCAAGCAACTATGACCGTTGGTAGTGTCACATATTTTTGCCCCCCAAACTTTTCAGACAAAATTTTTAAGTGTTTTAAAAAACGATGGAACTGCGTAAGTATTTCCCACTCATCTTCGTCGAGATGAGAGAGAATATGAAAAAAAGGAGATCACGCAATTCTGTCTGTAGGTATGCTTGTGTTTTCATCTACAACTATCTAAACAGCAAGATGAATTTTCTGTAAACTTTTTTTTTAATTCTTCAAATAAGTTTAAAATTTGTAAGAATAAAAGTGACGATAAGCCAATTGTACTGAAAATGTTTTTCTTCTGCTGAAGAAGAGAAAAACTTGCATCGTTTTTACTAGCAAAATACTCCCTTTATTATTATATATTGGACAATTCTTGATTATCATTTGCCATAAAGAAAAATTAAAAATATGATATAGATAAAAATTTGGTAATTTTATGAAGTATATAGTAATTTGTAATTGCCTGGCTGACAATGGGATTTTACTTAAGTGTCTTTTAAATATTTCCCCTGTTAATAAGAACTAACATTTCTTCCAAATCGCTTACAAGCCGTTTACGAAAATTGTGAAAACTTCATCCCAATCGTAAAAGCCGTTCCCGAGATACCAAGATATAATTAGAAATAGGCGTGGCAGTGGGTGCATTTTTACTAACATCGCTTCCTTAGCCTTCCTTTTGCTAAAAATAAGTTACTTTGAGAATATCATGCAAATCGTTAGAGCCGTTTTCAAGAAACAAAAATTATTATTTAATAATAATATTCAAAAATCCATTTTTTCTGCCGATACATACCAAACGATACCACCAAGAGTCTCAGCAAATTTCGGTACTTAAGGTTCGGTATGGTCTCGGTTTGGTCTCGGTATCGTTTTGGGTGTTTTCAAGATGGTTTGGTCTCGGTATCGTTTCGGTTTCCGATACTTATACCAAACGATACCGAGACTTTTCTGGTATCGGAGCCAGCCCAAAATTCAGTGTCATTGCTTCGAAGACTATACGTTGTCTTAAGCAACCACCCGAATTGGCAAAGCCCGCTTTATCAATAGATTATATGAAATAAAGTGTTATTTATTTTAAGTCAAGATTATATTTGCAAGGTATATGAAATACCGTGTTAGCATATATAGTCCAGTCAACGAAGACTCAAAATTATAAAATAAATGCAATAAATCATGCTCTCTGGGTTATTATTTAATATGGTAGGGGTGACCCCCAGGTATAACATACTAAAAGTCCCCAGCCCAGGGCCGCGAGCTATAGCCAGGAGGGGGGGTTTAAGGTCCCCTTTTGTAATTTTTCGGGAATATTTTGAGAACTATGCGTTTGAGTGAAAAAGTGTCCACTACAAAATGAAAGAATAATAAATTTCCTACAAAAAAGGTTTTATTCATATTTTCGATAGGAGCAAAGTTAAGACAGATACGGGGAGTAGAAAATTCAAAAAATTGAAAAACAATGTTATCGTCTTACAACATCAATGGTTTTTGATCAATTTACCCAGAAATAACCAGAAAAGTACGTATATATTGATTCATGGTAATTTCAGTGACGTCATGAGAAAAAGTTGAAGTGTACAGAAGCTGGTTGTGTTAAAATGTCCTTATTTTTTTTTTTTTTTTACAGTGTTTATTTTTATATGAGAAACACTGTTTCTTCAAAGGTAAGAAGTACACAGAATATTTCCAAGTTACAGGCCAATACTTTATGAAAGCATTTTTGGACATATCCTAAGAAATAAATTCCTTAGAAGGGGAGGTGTATTTCCCCCTCCTTTCTATAAGGGGGGACAAATTCCCTAAACATTGACTGAAAATAGAAAAACTGCTATTTAAAAACAATGGAAACACTTACAATATTGTGCTTTATCTTTTTTAAAAGCTCAAAACAGATTCTTTTATTATATAGTCAAATCAAGTTAACAATTTTTGAAAAATTCCTTTGAAAACTCAAAATTAATAAAAAAAAATTGAAAATTTTTGTTAAATGATTTTTCATTTTTTATTTTGCACTATAAAGTAGTAAATTGTCTTTTATCATTCAAACTTGCTGTTAACCTTGAGTCGAATGCTGAAAACCAGACGGTTGTGGGGTTTCAAGTTTTTGAGAAAATTGAAAATTATGAAAACTACTTTTCTTTCGGAAGCACTTAGTAACAATTACTCAACAAAAATTATTTAAAAAAAAGGAGTTTTCATTATTTTCAATTTTCTCAAAAACTAGAAACCCGACAACCGTCTGGTTTTCAACATTCGACTCAAGGTTAACAGCAAGATTGAATGATAAAAGACAATTTACTACTTTTTAGTGCAAAATAAAAAATGAAAAATCATCTTAAAAAAATTTCATTTTTTTAAATTCATTTTGAGTTTTCAAAGGAATTTTTCAAAAATTGTTAACTTGATTTGACTATATAATAAAAGAATCTGTTTTAAGCTTTTAAAAAAGATAAAGCACAATATTGTAAGTGTTTCCGTTGTTTTTAAATAGCAGTTTTTCTATTTTCAGTAAATGTTTAGGGAATTTGTCCCCCCTTATAAAAAAGAGGGGGAAATACACCTCCCCTTCTATAGAATTTATTCCTAGGATATGACCAAAAATGCTTTCATAAAGTATTGGCCTGTAACTTGGAAATATTCTGTGTACTTCTTACCTTTGAAGAAACAGTGTTTCTCATATAAAAATAAACACTGTAAAAAAAAAAAAAAAATAAGGACATTTTAACACAACCAGCTTCTGTACACTTCAACTTTTTCTCCTTACGTCACTGAAATGACCATGAATCAATATATACGTACTTTTCTGGTTATTTCTGGGTAAATTGATCAAAAACCATTGATGTTGTAAGACGATAACATTGTTTTTCAAATTTTTGAATTTTCTACTCCCCGTATCTGTCTTAACTTTGCTCCTACCGAAAATATGAATAAAACCTTTTTTGTAGGAAATTTATTATTCTTTCATTTTGTAGCGGACACTTTTTCACTCAAACGCTTAGTTTTCAAAATATTCCCGAAAAATTACAAAAGGGGACCTTTAACCCCCCCTCCTGGCTAAAGCTCGCGGCCCTGGGCTGGGGACTTTTATTATGTTATACCTGGGGGTCACCCGTATCACATTAACTAATAACCCAGAGAGCATGATTTATTGCATTTATTTTTCCTTCGTTGACTGGACTAATATAGTTAAGCATTACGACCTTTGTAAATATATGAAATACGCTGTTAAGAGTAGAATTAAGAGACCTAATAATAAAGAATAACTGGAGTTCCGAACTTTTTACACACCGAGTTTTACTGCTTTCTACGGTTATACCCTGGACCCCGCCGACCTACCTCAGCTGGAAACAAAAAAGCATCACAAATTCACAACTCATGTGTTTTATTTCAATTTTCATCGATTCTTGACCAATTTTTTCGATGCTAGAGTTACAGAACGTAGGCTAGAGGCACAAATCAGGTCAAGTTGATAATACAATGCGGCTATTGAGTTCCGACATTTTCATACATAATACCTCTGTTCATGTATGCTTCTCAAAACTGCCCTTTTTATTCTAAAGTTCTGTGAATTTCATTTTTTGTAACTGAAATTTGACAGAACTTTGCACTTAAATGGGTTGAAATTGGCAGTTTTGGGAGTTTACACGAACAAACCTAAAGCTTTACATAGGTTTTCAAACTGTTTTCTATTGGATATGTTCTTTAGGTTTTCACTTATGAACGCCATTTTAACTCAAACATCATCTTGTCATTCTTCAAGCATTAATCACTTTTGACAAGTATTCCGACGAAAAACTGTAATATATCTTTGCGTATGCTCAAAATCTACTCCTTCGTAAAATCGGGAATAGAAAAAGACACCAAAACCATTACTCAGATCAACTTTTGAAGGAGTAGGAGCTAAAATAGAGCAACTACAAAAGGAGTACTCCGAATGTCCAATCGAAAATGACAATATCGTTCATAAGCATGAGCGTTGTTAGAGGAGCACCGGATTTAGTTTCATAAAAGAATGAAAAGTAAATTTCCAAATAGTCCGAAGGGGAGCATCCACACATGGAACTCCATCATCTATCTCTTTTTGGTATTCATTTCACCAAATTTCAGTTTCACTTCAGTGAAATGCGATTGACAAAGCATCTCACTTCCAAAAGCAAAAGTGATCCAAACTAGATGAAACACCACAAAAAGCAATTTATTATAACCGCGTTATGTGATATTACCTTGTATTCACTATTTATTTAACAAAATACACCAAATAAAAGTTGAAACTGAAAATCTTTTAATAAAATCATTTAATTAAACTTAAAAAGAAAAACAATTGACTTAAATAGTGTAAAAAGCTATCACATCCTGAGATTATGCCTGAAGTTTTTGTTTTCATTTAGACAGGAAATAGTTCATCATAGGTAAATGTTTCCATGATTTTACCAGCTATCGACAGGAATTTCTTCTCTAAGGCTCGTTCAATTGGTGGAATTAATTCCATTGTGAAAGTATCAAAGTTCTGATTAATTGTTTCGTTGATGATATCACCGAGTGTCTTGTCACCATTGAATAAGTTATACAAACGAATTCGTCCTTTTCCCATTTTAATTTTTACTTCCAAAGACTTAATACCAACACGATCCACATTGTCACTGTCAGTTTTGATTTCAAATTCCAGTTTCACAAATGCAGTGAAGTTAGCTGCAATACAGAGTACAGTTGTTAACAGAAGTTTATGAAAATTGATGGTGTTAACAACTTACTGAAATTTCCGCTGAATCTTCCGTTGCCCTTAAGGGGTAGTGCTAAAAGCTGCCCACTGACATCGTAAGTCCCTTCTCCATGGAGTCTTGGTAGAATCATTTCAAAATCAATATGTCTACCTTGATCTAATGCACTAAAATTAATAATAAAAGTTTATAAGAACGTTTATGCATTTGTGTGTAGTTTCCTTTGGTTTCTTACGTCAACTTCTTGATTTCAAAATTAGCTGCACCATAAATATTTAAATTCTTGGTTTTAACTGTAAATCCCCCCCGTCCACCATCCAAAATGTTTAAATCACCAATATACAGAGGCTCTAAAGGAGGAACATTCAGTTCTTTAATACCATCGCCTAAATACGGTCTCATCTCGTGAACAGTGTTTCGAATGCATTCGTTGATTTTGGGATCATTTCGATGACAGATGTGAATGTAATCGGCTAAAGTAAAATGAAAGTTTTATCATATCAAAAGCACCAATTTGAGAAACATGTGAAAAGAGAGCTTACGGATCTTTTGGGACTCTGCTAAGTAACCATCAAAAACTGCAAACAGTAGTGCAAGTGCTAAGAATTGCATAAACGCCATTTTGAGTTAATCTGGAATTAAAAAAGGAAGAAATTTATTTTTCAAAACTGGTTGTATCGGTGTTTTTAATATTGGTCCATATTTATGTCTTCAAAATTTTTTGTTGAGCACAAGTTGGTACAGCTGCAGTCGACACTGCCTTATCCCCAAATCTTAAATGTTCAATTGACAGACAGAGGGTCTTCTAAAAAGAATCATGTGGTGATATTTTGCTACTTATGTCACTCGTTTCAGAAAAGGGAGACTTGACCCCTTTGCAGTTTTTTTTATTATAACTGTAACATTAAAATAAAAATCATTTTTACAAGCTGCCTATCAGGGTTACCAAGTCCGGAAAAGTCTAGACCCGGAGGTTTTCCAAAATCTACTTAGTTCCATTACTCCCACATCATCATGAAGCGATTATTTTATTAAATTACTTGAGCATCATTTCAAAAACTATTAAATTAAAAAAAAAATTGACCCAATTTTTCAGGAATAAATAAGGCAGTAAGTTTACTTAGAGCCATTTTTGTCATTATTGTTCAACTTTTGGCAAACTCTCAAGTTGACGAACTTGAAGTTAACTTCAACTCGAGAGTTGAAATTCAAGTTGAAATTTCTTTTTATCACTAATTTTGTCCTCAACTCTAGAATTGAAAATCTAAAGTTGACCAACTTTGAAAGATATCCCTGGGATATTTGTGAAAATAATTCAAGGACTATCATTTTAAAAATTAAATTCCAAAATCTTCCAGAGGTGTGAGCAAATCATGAACTTCGACAGAAAAAAGACAAGTATTTGAAAAAAGTCCATAGTTGACATTTCCAAAATAATGTTGATAACATGGTATTTTCCAAAGCCAGGGGGTGGCATAGCTGAAGTTCAACTCTAGAGTTGCAAATCGGAAGTTGAAAACGTCAACTTTGAGTGAATTAAACCAAAATCTCAGCTTGAAAATTAAAAATTATGTTCAACTTTGACTCAAAACAATCGCCTTTTCTCTTCTGGTGGAGTAAATTATATTCCTATATTTTTATTCCTCAATATTTGATTTGAATGTTTGTTTGGTTTCAGCGATGCAAAAACAACACTGAGTTGTAGGTACTGTGAATAATTAAAGCACTGCTGTTTCAAAAAAAAGTGAAAAGAGTCAAAAGGATCAAGTGTTCCCAGACTATGGGAAACCTTATCCCTATAGGGATAGGCCTAGGTCTTATCAACCATATACACTTAAACGAGTTAATATACATTTATTGATATTCTTGTTTTCATGCAATTAAATAGCATTATTGTCTCTTTTTCGAGCAGATTTGACATTTGGTACTTGTTACATATTGTCAGTCATATTTATTAGATTTTCTTAGAACACACTTGGGCAGTTGTCCAGCTAGTCAATGCCTAAATAGTTTAGACAACTTGTTATTTATAAACGCAATCCAACAATTGCCCAAATGTGGCCTCATTTATTCACTGACATGCCTGTATTTATTCATTTTTGAATGAATTAATGGATTTTAGTACGCTTTGGGGCACGTTCAACTAGCTTTTCATTCATTTCAAAACTAGAAAATTAGAAAACCAGAAATATTTGCCCACCTTATTCATTAAACGTGTCTACTTTCAAATAAGATTTGGACAACCAATTTCAGTGGATAAGTTAGTCAATCGGTGCTAAGTATTTATAAATAACATTTTGGAGTTAGACAGGTGTCTAAAGTTAGACATCGCTTGGAATGGGTTTATAAATAGCACTGTGTATCTTTAAATAAAATGATGCCTGTTGTCCTGTATCATGCGAAAAATTTATCGCCAGACTTGATGGGGAACAATAGAATGTGGATGGATGAAAAGACCTCTAAGGAGTCTTTTACTTCTCTGAGTTTTTACTTCTCTGAAAATGGTCGCTTTTTAGGGTAATTTGGTAACATTTGAATCTAAATTTGCCACCAATCTTTCAAGCCATCAATTGTCAAATCATATTGAAAGACGACTACGATGTTGGTGGATTAAAAATTCCGAAATTTTTGAAGTTTTCTTACTTCTCCGGGAAAAAAGTGATTTAAAAGCAATAAGAGTTCACACTTGGATTAAAAAAAGTTTTTTCTGTCAAAATATAGTTTGTCACCCATCTTTCAAGCCATCAACTGTCAAATTCCATTGAAGGATGGCACGATGTCAGTGGATTAAAAAGCCTCTAAAATTCCGAAATCCTTGAAGCTGTTTCACTTCTCCGGAAAAAAGTGATTTTGGGCAACTGGTTGACATTTTAAACTATTTTCTTTATTTGTTTTTATGCTGTCAAAAGCGCTGTTCAAGTTGTAATCTACATATTTCACATGACTTTTGATGTCAAAGTTATCAATATTGTTCAAAGTTGCTGTTGAAGTTGCTGTGCCAATCTGTAGGTTCGTTCGTTGAACTTTACCCAGGCTTGACCCAGGTTTTCTTGACAACCCCAAGAATTGTCAAAAAAACTGGGTTTTTCGTTTCGCAAAAAACACCAAAGGGTCTTCAATTGTGTTGTTAAGATAAGAAAACAAACCACAGTTTTCGTTTTCTATTTCTTTTTGTTATTCAAATTTTTATTTTTCTTGAATTTCCATTTCAAAACCAATAGAATTATCTGCAGGATATGAACAACAAAAAATATTTCAAAGCTCGTGTCACTTTGGCATAGTTTATTCTTTACCTCAACTCGCCCCAGCAAAAACCCTAGTTCTACTTCAGGGCGACCCAAGGTCTAAAATAACACAGAATTTGCCGGCCAGGTCGAGTTCAGGATTTTCAAAAAATGCTTTGGGGTGACCCCATGGTGACTTCAGGCCCCAACGAACAAACTTTTTTTCTCGCTTAAAAGTACTTTGCACCTTCAACAACTTGTCACATTGACATTTCATTGGCCACGGTCAAACTTGTAACCAAAGCGATCGGCATAGGTTTGTGTTGTTGTAATCCCTTGTAAGATCGCAGCTGATGACAAAACAAAATAGATATCCTAACATGCCGGCTCCACTGGACATGAGCCATGCTTTGACTATGAACATGTCCTGAAAAAAAACCAATGGAGATTCAAAAATCCATGTCTGAGCAGTGACATATCCATACAAATCAGACTGCTGATTGGATTGTGGTTTGGATGTTGGGCATCGCTCATGTCTAGTGGAGCCATTATGTAAGCTATCTATATAATTTTAGGATAGGAAGCTATCCTATTAGAAATGTCAGAAATAGCTACTCGTGTTCAGAAACATACATGGATACAAAGCTATCCTAGATAGACTATCCATTGAAACTTGAACGCTGCCATACTTGTTTTGACAATTGTGGGTGCATTCAGAAACATCCGAGTCTTCTGCTACATTTCCACTTAATACTACGTTTTCACCAAAAGATAATCTGGGATTTAAGGAAAAAGATTTATGTTATGTTTTCCCCGTCTGAAAAGATTAAAAAGAAGATTAACTCTGACGGCACACTTCAAAAGCAAAAGGGGTTTCATTTTTTCTTATGAAGTGTCAGCCACTGATGAATCCTTCAGCGCCATATAAGAATAGGTTATGCTATGTTTCCACCAAAGGTTTATCTCAGATTAGATTTAAAAAATCTTTTTGGTGTTTCCACCGCACAAAAAGATTTAAAAAAGATTAAATTTGACAGCACCTTCAAAAATACAAATGGCGTTCCAATTTTTCTTATGAAGTGCGAATGAGACAGAATGTTTGATTCGTGTGAAACAATGAAGAACTGAACGCGAGTCTCGACTGAATCGTTCAGCACCATGTAAAAATAGGTTAGTTTGATTTGTAAAACTATTTGTCCTAGGAAGATTTAACAAGATTAATTTCTAATCTTCAAGATTTACGAAATAAATTTGTATGGTAAATCTACGAGATTTAAAGGAGATTTAAGGTTAATCTCATTAAATCTCAGATTAGTGCTAGGTGGAAATGTAGCATTAGTTTGGTTTGTTCAACTATTTGTTCGAGGGAAATTTAACAAGATTAATTTTTAATCTAGTAGATTAACGAAAACAATTCGTATGGTAGATCTTGGCGATTTGAAGAAGATTTGAGGTAAATCTTATAAAATCTCGGTTTAGTGTTCGGTGAAAACGTAGTATAATGCTAATCTGAGATTTAATAAGATTTACCTCAAATCTCAAATGGAATAGAAGAGAATTAGGATAAGGTTAGTTTAGGTAAAAATAGTATTTTAGCGTACTTTATTAGAGTCATAGATCATAGAGTACGCTTTCATGAAATACAATAGTCCAAAAAAGTATTTTGACAAAAAAAATATTTCGCATTTTTCTTAATATCTTTCGTTTTATTGATAGAAAAAAATCTGAAAAAAATATATTATAATGGTATCAAGATAAGCTTAAGAAAAAACGCACGAAAGTTAGGTTCATAATTATATGTAGTTTCGAAAATAAAAATTGTATTTCAAAAACGTATAGGGAAAAAAGTATTTTGACAAAACTAACAAGGCTTGTAAATAAAGGTTTACTTTTTAGTACAGACAGTGAGGATTGGGTTTTAGTATATTTTTGGGTGCTAAATTCAAATCCGTCATCCGTTTTTGGCTATCAGCTCGGGTTTTTAAGAAATTCCCGTTTGAAAATTACCAAAAAGCGTTTTTTTGCTATTTTTGAAGCCTTTTAACATATAGAAATAATTATTTTTTAACAAGTTTTGCAAATTTATCTGAAAGCACTAGTCTTCTTCCTCAAATATCAGTTTAAATCTTTTCAATATCTCACTTACTTTCCGAGAAATTCTTAGCAAGATATTAGTCTTCACTCGATATTTCTTCATGTAAAATAAACCGTGTATGGTAAAATATGCCAAACGCATACATTTTAACAAAGGATTGATCAGAGAGGAAAGAAAATATTGGAAAGATATAAACTGATATTTGAAGAAGAAGATTAGTACTTTCAGATAGTTTCCCAAAACTTGTTAAAAAATAATTCAAAAACGATTGTTGGTCATTTTCTAACGGGAATTTCTTAAAAACTCGAGCTGATATCCAAAAACGGATGACGGATTTGAATTCAGCACCCAAACATATACTAAATACCTATCCTCACTGCCTGTACTAAAAAGTAATGTTTTTTAAGTAATCCTTTTTTGAAATACAATTTTTATTTTCGAAACTATAATTATGAATCTTACTTTTGTATGTTTTTTTGGAAGCTCATCTTGATACCATTATAATATATTTTTTTCAGACTTTTTCTATCAATAAAACGAAAGATATAAGGAAAAATGCGAAATATTGTAGAGTACAATACTCTATTTTATAGTACGGTTGGCAACCCCACTGGTAAAAGTCAAAATAAGTTCATCATAACTTTCTTTAAAACATATACAGAAATCAGCTTTGATAAAATAACGAAATTTTGCATCAATTTTATGCACTTTTAGTACTTAATAAATATCTCCGAAAGGCACCCGGACTCAAGGTTCGTATTATCCATTCGGTCAAACCTACCCCAGTGTGCATTCACAGAAAAAATTCTACCTATGATAAAATGATGTGTGTCTGGTGGCCCTGAGATCTTGGTTATTTTGGGCAATTTGCTTCACTTTCTGGGCTTAGTATTCTCATCACTGTTTAGTAGTCCCATTTCCCGCATTTCAGTCATTCGAAGAAATGTTGAAGTAAATTTTTTCAACAGTAGAATATTAAAGATTCTGAGTGAAAAAACTGAATTTATAGTATATCTAATTGACATGCAAGATGCAAACACCTACAATATAATACATTATCCGAAATAAATCATAAATAATTTTATTTTCTACTTTGTGTATCTACAATTCTATACATATGCACAATAATATATACATAGGTATTTTAATATGTTTACTAACTTGACCCGCCACAACTGAAATAATTAATACAAGCAGAACAGAAAATAATACTTAAATTGTCAACATTAAATAATAAGATAATTTGCATTCAAACCTTGCAAAATATTGTGATGAGTGTTCTTACAAGGAACGATTTGGAATCGTTCTTATACAGAATACTAATTATCATCTTTATTAAGCTTGCTTTTATGGATCGATATCAATATATCAACAAAGTTAATATGCTTATAGTTTGTTAATTGGGTGGCAAAAGTAATTAAATAAAATATAAGTAAATATATAAGGTGTTATATTATTTCTGTATTGTAACTTATGCCTTATACACTTATACTGAGCCATAGCCCCCAACGGAGGTTTCCTTATTTATCTTTACAATCAGTAGAGGGAGGTATTAACTTTTTAAAGTAAGCTTCGTTGTTTACAATCCCAATTTCTGAGTCATTTATATTAAACGCCAACTTACTAAACAAGTCTTACCCTAATCTAACTCTTTAGATTCCACTCAGCAGGTAATGAATCGATGTATAGGTATCTATTACATCGTTTGGAACTTTGCCCACTCCACTAATATTCAAGTATTTGCTGTTTCGTCCTGGGTGGCATGATGGTTAGTGCGAAGGACTGTCATGCTGAAGGTGTGGGTTCGATTCCCAGCCGTGCCACCTAAAAACAGAAATGTTTTATCCGAGGTACTGCCTCTTGCGAGGAACTGACAAATCCTTCAAGAGTATCTATACTTTTCATGAATAAGTGCTTCTCATCAAGCCGTTCGGACTCGGCAAAAAACTGTAGGTCCCCTCCATTCCTGCTAACAACACGCACAAAGGAATGGTTGAGAGTTGTAAGTCACTAGGTCCTGGATCTCCACGAGCTGTTGCGCCACCCAATTTTTTTGTGTTTTTGTTGCTCTTTCGTTATTCAAGAACCGAAGAATGCTCTATTTTTCTTTCATTTTGGATAAAAATGTTGATCAATTGAATCATTTTTTCATTTTAAAAAACTATGCACATCAATTTTGATCAACACATCAAAGAGGTACTCACTTCCTTAACTGCTGTAGATAGACTTCAAACAGCTTAAGGTCTGGTCAAACAGAGAGTGGTAAAAAATTTGCAAACAAAATTTGACCGCCGCTGCGGCAAATCTTTCTTGAAAAAATAATTTTAGTATCACGATGTCAAAGGAGTCACGTGATCATTATACACACTTTGATCATTATGGCACTTTCTGCCAAGAATTCATGCATTTGGCCCCTGTGTGCTCCGCGTTTTTACTTTCCCAGTAAAGTATTGACCGTCCCACCAGACCGCAATTTGTTTGACCAGGCGTTTAAGGTCTCGGACATCTTGTGATTAAAAATGTCTTAATATAAGCTAAGGCTGCTATAATAGTCCTTCCACCCTAGGCTCAATAAGTTGCCAAGAAAAGCTGAAATTAACCTACAGCATCTTAAGTGTCACATAAGAGTTTTATGTTGAAAAATATCCGAGAGACATAAATTGTCAGAAAAATATTTGAAAAATTATACTGAAGCGATAAGAGCAGGCAGACGTTTTATTTCTGACTGTGCGTCGTCAGTTTGGTTCGGACAGTTGTTCTTTATGCTTCCAGCCTTGGAAGAAGCAGTGGGACATTTACACTAGAAAGTTTGACGTTTTTGACTTATGTGAGTGTGATTTTTTCTGTATACCTACGATGACTTGAAAGTTTTGTCTCGAGAACAATGGATTTAATCCGTCAACATTTTGACCTTCTACGTAGATTATATCAAGGTCAAGACCAATGCACAGATCAACTTAAATGCACATTTGGGGGTGTATGGCACAAAATTTAAGTATTGTGAAATCTTGTCGTTTGGTGCAAAGTAATGCTGAAAAAAAATCGATCGCGGTAGATCTGTCTTCGGAGAAAACACAGATAATATTCAAGTGCATTTCTAGAGGTCTCCTTAGTATTTAAAAAGGTCTGGCATGATCGCTTGGAGCCTTGACGAACACTACTCTTAAATTAAACTATTTCATGCTTAACATAAGGAACCATAAACATGGGGATCTAGCAGGTAAACTATTTGCTCACCTATTTACGGGATGTTTCCTAATATTTTGGAGGTTGATTCCCGGGATCATTCTAAGAAAAATACTGTAGGTGTAGCAGAAAAATTCTATCTCCCTTCTCTGAGGGGAACCGGAAAATAAGGGCAAGCGAAATAAGGTCAAGTTTCAAAATTTAGCTTATTTCACTTTACAGTAGTGAAATTAGTTTAAATTTCAATATTTGGCCTTATTTCATCTTGCCGAAGTGAAATAAGCCCATAAATTGGAAATTTGATCAAATTTTACTTTTTTTCACTTTTCGAAAAGGACTGTACATTCCTTAATAAAAAAAAGGATTTAACCGTGTGTACTTAATGCAGTAATGTAAATGTGTGTTCGAATAATGTAAATTCAATTTTAGTTGATTAAAAATGGTAATTTTTGAAGGTACCGTACTTAGGAAATTGTGAGTATAACAACTCATTCGCTGCCAAACTTTCTCTGCTTAGGTGCCAGTTATTATAGCTATCATTGAAACTCATCATTGAAAATTTTAATGATTGATTTTGAGTCGTTTAGGAAGTAATATCATTTATTATTTTGATGGACAAATAAAGGTTAAGACCTAATTAATATTTCTATCCAAAAAAATTATTCATATAGGCCCAACTTTCCACATAAAAAGACTTTTCTTATTTCAATGATTGAACTACCTTACCAATGATCATTGAAAAATTAAAAGTCAATTTTGGTGAAAAGTTGAGCCTATTTGATTTTTTTTTTTTACTAGAAATATTAATTACATAAGTCTTGAGCTTTAATCGTCTATCAAAATAATAATAGAATTTGCTTTCTAAACGTCTCAAAATCAATCATTAAAATTTTCAATTTTGAGTTTCAATGATAGCTATAGCTGGCGCCTTAATGCCTTCATATAAAATTGTGTTGTTACCATATCTATTAAAATGTATTAATTCATAAACGGAAATTGAAAATTAAATACTGTCCTAGAATTTGCATAAGGAAAGGTACAGAAAATGATCTTGTTGGGGGTAAAATTAAGAAAAGAATCATGAAACGGGAAATAATTTTGTCCAAGGGTTTCCCCTAAAAAATTCCCGCAATTAAAAAACTCCCACGAATTTTAGATTTTCACACCACAATTTGATCTTCCCTTGTGCAAGATTATTTTCTGCTACGTTATGCATGAATTTAAGGTAAAACCGCACTTCGGCGGAACTGCACCGCAACTAAAGTTCAAAATATTTTTTGTGGCAACAGAACTGAACGAAACTTTAGCCCGAGGCATAATTGGTCAGATTATCAACTTTGCCGCATGGTGAAGTTCAGTTGTCGCTAAGTTCGATATAGGTAAAACAATTTAATACAAAGAATATTTAGAAGTTCAGTTCCGCTGAATTGCAGTTCCGTCGAGTGTGGTCTTACCTTTTAATTTCAATCATAGAAATTCGTGTGAGTTTTTTAAAAATTAATTTACTTTGGGCTACCAATTAATATTTCATTGTTATCCTTGTGATTGAAATACAAATACATAAGTTTGTACTAAAATCGAAAATGAATATTTATGTCACCAAGAAAGATGTAGGTACTTTTTCTTTATGAAAAATGTACCTACTTATTTATTTAAAAAATGACTTAACCGATTTTGATGTGTAAATGCCTGTGCAGAAAGGGTCTTCGTTTTGGTGGAAACAATTTTACTTAACATTAATTTTTCACAGTATCATAATTTACACGGTTTTTATTTAAAAATATCAATTTAGCCTACAACGGCTTAGTAGCTCTAAATTTTTTAACATACGAAAGCTACTAAAATGTTAAAAAACAAAATGCATGACTGGATCGTTCGTACCGGCTCTTATGTTCAAGAGGCTTGAGTGTTTAAGAAAATTATATTTAAAGACATGGAAATGATGAGAGAAAAATGTTGAAAAGCATCAAATACGATATTTGATAGCTAAAGCAACTACATATTTTGATAGTTTGAGGTGAAAAAAAGAACGTCATTTTAGTTCTTAATGGAATTTGATTGTATGGAAAAAAATTGAAAATAGCTGAAGTGGTTTAAAAAAAATAATTTTATATATATGTATATCAAACTCTCAAAACATTTTTGAGAAAAAATGTTGGTACTATGCAAATTTTCAATATTTATGTGCGTAGAAAAATAAAATAAAAAAAATTGGTCAGCCCGTTTTCGAGATATCGAATTTTCCAAAAAAAAAAAATAATTTAAACCTTTATTTAAAAATTCAAAATTTTCTTTTTTGAAAATTTTGATATGCAATATTATCTGAACTTATATGAAATTAGTATATAAAATTGTTATTTAAATCCGTTCAGCTGACAATGAGAAAATTCAAAATAAAAAAAAACTTTGCATGAGAGGTATTACAAATAAAACATATTGAATGAACAACAACGACTTGTGTGTGTTACCACCAAGTTTAGCCTACGCTGGAGTTATTGCTATTTCACGAGTGCCACCTGGGTCATCAGACTCCTTTAGTGGGGCTTAGTCTGGTTATGGTCGTATTAATTAAAAAACTTTTTGCCTGCATCATTCTTCATCTGGGAGCGTGAACCTTGCGATTCAGAGCCTGATGCTCGTGAAATAGCTATAACTCCAGCCTGTATACTTGGTGATAACACACACAAGTTGTTGTTGTTCATTCAAAATTATTCAATATAAATTGATGTATAATTCGCAACATGCCCTGCACTTATGTGGATTTCCATCTATACACGAAACCCCACTTAATTTTTTCTTATAGTAGATTGCACTAATGTTTGCCTACGAAAAAAGTTTTATCAAAATCGTAGGAGCTGTTTTTGAGAAACAAAATATTTTCCTTAACGGTTTTTTTTAACTTTTGTATGGAAGGTACCGTTAGTTTTACATTAAAGTAAATTTTTTTCTTAAAATATTTTAGAAAATTCTGAAAACCTCTTTAGTATCAAGTTTCATATGAGGGGTATAGTTTCAAAACTCTTCTTTTCCACTTTTGAGAATTTTGAGTGAAATGAAAAAACTGTTAAAAGCTACGAAAATAATAAAAACGATTAGTTTGAACGCTTAAATATAAGTTAAGGATGACCTTTATCCATTTCTTAGGGTTTTGAACATATTTGATGAATCAATTTAGTTTGGCAAAGAATAGTTTTGAAAGTTACAATTGAGTTGATTTGATTTTTATGGGAATAGAAGACTTTTGATTCAGAAAAGTAAAGGAATAGAAGAGTTTTGAAAATATAAAAACCTAAAGGAAAAAGAAGATTTTTGGTGCAGAATTTTATCTGTAAGGGAATAGATGAGTTTTGAATTGAACGACTGCGTGGAATAGTGTAGTTTTGAAAAATCAAAACTTTTCAAGTAGAAAAAGTTTAGGAAATAATAAGTTTTAATAAATTTTATCTAATTACGTAGATGAAGGACCTTCTAAGGAACATTTCCTCATACTTAATTCATTTTTGAAAAAAAAAAACTGGAATAGAAGAGTTTTGAAACACTTCCCCTCATACATATATCCATACATATATCATGGTGTTTTCGAAATATTTTATTTTCAAAAATTAAAATTTGATTTCAAATCCAAAAAATATGTTTTTAAATATATTGATAACAAAAACTGTTAAATTTTAACAAATACATAATTGTAATATTGTTTTTTTCTAAAAGAAATTTTAATGAAGAAACAAAATTGTACGCATTGTTTAATCGATATAAAAATAAATTTACTTAAGGTTTTTTAGTTCTTCTATTTTTATATGGTAAATCCTAAAGTAGAACAAAGTTACTAATTTTTAATTTTTATTCTAATTCCAGAAACATCACTTTGAAAAGTGAGAATCAGAAAGATAAAATGTTTCGTCAAGTCATATTTTTTTTTTTTTTATCGATCGTAATGACAGTCGCAAGAACCTTATTTAATTTTTTGATAAAAAATCCTAGCGATCCTACCGATATTCGACTGACCCGCTTAAGACATTGGAAGCCTTCACAAAAATAAGATTTTATTATTAAAATTAATAGGGATTTTGGAACTAAATTTTTCTAAAAGTGGATCAAAAAAGATTTCATTGACAGACGACGAAACTAATATTCTCTTAGTTTTATTTAATATACATAAATGATTATTCATGCATTCAATTAAAACTTTTAATTCATCTTCCAAAAATTGTTCGTTTTTACTTTTTTAACTAATCGCTTAACACTCTTTGATAGTTTTGACACCATGAATATTTATAGTTTAATTATTATTATTATGAAGTAAGAAATATAATTCAAACTTCTTATTCATTCAACTAATTCTGCAGAAGCAGGCTTTAGGAATTTAATGCACAATTGAATTATATTCTTTTAACACAATTTATCAATTGAATTTTTAATTTAAATGAAAAGGACGAGGGGAATTCAGTTCATACAACTTTTGCTCATCTCAAAAGCAAAAATATCGTCTAATCTTACGGACAACAAAGTTTAACTTTTCACAAAATATTTTCTTACATTTAAAAGGACACAAGTTTAATCCAAAAGCGCGTTGTCAATTTTATCAATAAAATCCACAAAACAAATTAGTATCCAAATGTTTAATCCTTATAACCGTAAAAAAGGACTAAAGATAGGTTCCTACTCCAAAATCAATTTTATTCAACAATATCACTTTAAGAACTTAAGCGGACTTTGCAAATCTTCACATTGATTAGAACTGAATCTATCAGAGCTTTTGTCATTTGTTTTTATATAGAATCTATTTACTGCGAAGTTCGAGATCATCATAAAGCACAAAATCATGGAGTAAGTAGTAACTACACTATTTTTAATGGCGGCCGGCATGCTGCCAGCAGGTGTTCTACTAGGCGCGTGTAATTTGCACACACGATGAGTGTATAGTATATACTTGTACTCATATTAAGAATTCACCTTACTTCTCTGCAATAAATGGCCATTCATAATAATGACGCTATCATGTAGATAGTGTTTATAGTGCAGTCTATTATTTTATTAATTTCAATATTAATGAGCTGAGATTTCCTTAGAATTATTTACATAGCATTTTTTGATGTGTGAATCGCATGCCGAAGATATGGAGGTGTAAGCTCATTCAACTTTGGCTTTTGATTTGATTTATTAATTTTAAGTTGAATTGGTGTTTTTTCTAATATAGAGACATAAATTCACTTATACACTCCACGTCGCTTGATAAAGCTGGTTGCTTTCTGTTTAATTTTTTGACACGTTTTTGCATGAAATATCTGTTCAGTCGGTTCAGAATTAGTTTAGCTCAGAATTTGTGGAGTTTGCTCGGAATCTGTATTGACTGTAAGGGCCAGTTGTATAAACTTGGTTTAAAATATTTGATCCATGTTTAAGAAATACAAACTCACTATTCGGCGGATTAATTGAGGTTCAATCATTATCATACACTTCAACCTTCAACCATTGTTGAATCCGCTGTAATTGATGGTGAGCTCAATTGCTGAAACACAGATCACATATTGACACTCAAAAATATGCCTTTAACACTAGAGACACATGTTGCTGTTAGGACCGTTTACAAAGCAGGGTTTAGTAGAAGGGGAGACATTTAATATACCTACTTCAAAAAGTAGGCTGAAGCACCAAGAGAGCATCAAAATGTAGGCTTTTTCACTTAATCATATGCGCGTACTGTGGCGTATACTTACTTTTTACAGCTGACACTAATTCGAATTTTTACGTTTTAAAGTTTCTTATTGATTATCGCTTAGTTAAAACTTGGTTTGACAGTATGGATAATAACTGCCATTGTGTTAATTGTAACCGTTCACTGGAACGATGATATCATAATGTTATGACTACCAAATTTGTTATTGACTCTCCGAGAGTCAATAACAGGAGTTCCTATATTTAATAACATTCATAGATCAACCAGAAGAAATAAAGTATTGAATTTTAGATAAATTAATTTAAACAGCGCTAACGAATGTGATGCGATGACAGATTTGGCAACAGTTTTTCTTAGTTGAATTGCTTTCGATGGTTGAAGCATATTATATGCCAACTTTGTTGGCGAAAAATCGATTATATAATACATCAGATACCAATATCACAAAACTTAACAATCACAATAATTATCAGTTTTAGTCGGAGAGCTACCAGCTACTTTGACTGACCTACGAGACACAAGGCTTTAACTTTGTGTATGCTTGATATGGGACTAGGTCAGTATGAAAATCACGGTCTGGCAGGGTTGCCGCGGTCGAAAGGTTGCCATCAGATTTTTTCAAAATGCAAAAAAAGGGTCAAAATTAACCTACTTTCACAAGGCTGACATTTATTTATAATTTAGTTTATGCATTGTAATGCATGAACAAATTATGACGGGTTTGGTGGTCGAAAGTGCTTGCCAGACGAGTCTAAAGTTCTTAAAGATTTATAAAAGATATTGGCTAACTTGAGAAATTTGTTAGGTACAAGGCTCAAACTTAGTGTGTATGCCTTATTCATGAACAGATTAGTCAAAAAATAAAGATCAAGGAATATTTTCGCAATTCTAGGGTTGCCACCAATTAAAAATAACTGCCAAATGTAATATATCTACTTTTACAATGCTAATTATTGATTTTATAATAACTTATGTCTTTTTGTACATGAAAAAAAAGATGAGACGAGTTTGGTAGACAAAAATACATAGCTTGCCAGACGAGTTCTTTAAGTTAGTATTAAAAAATGTCATTGATTTTCCAGAGAAATGTATTATATATAACACGTTAACTATGTCAAGTCAGCAAACTATGATATGGACCTTTTACTGTAGACCCAGGGTTGCCCTATATTTTTTCAGAATTTTATAAAATTGACAAAACTAAAATACCTACCTATACAAATCTAGTTTTCGCACATATGTTAGCTTATACCATTTTGTATATAAAAACATCTATGACGAGTTGGACGGTCAAAAGCTCCTGCCAGAAGAGCCTAAAGTTTTCAAAATTCGTGTTATAAGAAATATTTTATGATACTTATTTATTCCCAAATTTCAAAACACTGTGAAAATTGCAAACCTACCTTCAAAAACCTGATTTTCACATATATGTTAGCTGATATCTTCTTGTGCATGAAAAAAAATCAGACCAGACGGATGGTCGAAAGTTCGTGCCAGACGGGTCTAAAATTTTAAAAGTTGGTACTGTAAGAAAAAACTTTTTTTTATTTTGCGAAAACTAGATTTTTTTAGGTATGTGCTTTAGTTTTGTCAGTTTTATCAAATTCTAAAAAAATATATGGCAACCCTGGGTCTATAGTAAAAGAACCATATCATAATTTGATAACAGTTTACTTGTTATATTTAATAAATTTCTCTGGCTAATCAATGACATTTCTTAATACCAACTTTAAAACCTCATCTGGCAAGCCATTTTGTCAATCAAACTCGTCGGGGATCTTTTTTTCATGTACAAAAGACAAATTCAAAATTCAGCATTGTAAAAGTAGATATGTTTCATTTGCCAGTTATTTTTAATTTTAAAGAAATTGGTGGCAACCCTAGTATTGCGTAAATATTCTCCGATCTTTACTTTTTGACTAATCTGTACATGAATAAAGCATACACTAATTTTGAACCTTGCACCTAGCAAATTTCTCATGTTATTCAAGTTATTAATCTTTAAGAACTTCAAACTCCACTGGCAAGCACTTTCGACGCCAAACTCGTCTGGCATAATATTTTTTGTCATGCATTACAATGCATAAATTAAATTATAAATAAATTTCAGCCTTGTGAAAGTAGGTTGAATTTTTATCTTTTTTTGCATTTTGAAAAAAATCAGATGGCAACCTTCGACCGCGGCAACTATGCGGTTTTTGTACTTAACTAGTCCCAAATCAAGCATACACAAAGTTGTAGCCTTGTGTCTAGTAGGTTATTCAAAGTGGCTGGTAGCTCTTAGCCCTGGTTCACACGAGATTGTACCGCACGTTTTTATCGCATTCGGTTTTTACCGAACAAAAATCGGGTATTCACACGATATTTATATTTATTTGTTTAATAGGCTTTTCACACCAAAACCCAAAACCGGATTTTGGCTAAAAGTTTTTAAAAATGCGAAAACCATTCACACTGAAAATTTCACGTTTTCGTTTGACATTCCAATTTGTTTTACATAAACCACGCACAATTTTTTTATTTTCTTTCCATTTTTTTGAAATAAAATCGGTGATTTATTTTATAAAGAGGATCCGTATGAACAATTTGACTTGCCACAAACAATTATTTATCAATTTTATATAAAATATTTTATTTTGAGATTCGAATTTTATATTTGAGATGACAGAATTACGTCAACTGTTTTCAATTTTTTTTGAAAGCATCCCATCAGTTTCTTTTTTGACACTTCAATAGGCGCTGAACTTATTAAAAGGTATGTTTGTTTTGTTCATCTCTGAATTCCAACATGTTTTCGACTGGTTTTATATAAAACTTGTGTTTTACGAAAACCTGAAGCTACAAAAAATGTATGAGAAAACTTGTGTTTTCGATTAGGTTTTTCTCCAAAACCGATATTTTCGCGAAAACCGCATTTTGGGTTCGGTGTGAAAAAGCTATAAAACTCGAATAGCGGCAGTATAATGAAAATGAATGGAAAAGTTTGAATTTGTGAAGTATTTTATTTTTATCTTTTTAAGGGAAAGGGCTAGAAAGCTGAAATTTAGAAAATATTGATTTAAATATAAATTAAAAAATAAGTGTCCTAGAATACCGTTGGACGGAGATAACGGCATTATTTGAACGCTTTCACATATGAACTCATATCTATTTAGTGCATTGATGAATTTTCTTGTTGTTTTACATATAACATATAAATAAAATTACGGTTATTTTGATACTTCATTCATTATCCAACATGGTATATAAGTACGGTGACCATTTTTTCCGGAGCAAAAAAGAGGACAACTTTTTAAAAACCTTCTAAAATTTAAGAACGAATTATAATTATAAAACGAAACAGACCGTGGTGCCAAATCAACAGCAAAGCGGAAATCGATTCTTGTTAAGCTTCAAAAATAAGGGTACCAACTTCCCATACAATCATTAAGGAAAATCTTATTTACATATCTTTAAAACGGCTTTTAATTTTTTTAAATACAAAATTTGTGTATGCAGTATTATTTATATTTTAAGAAAGCTTTGGTGCAAAAATTTTAATTGAAATCGGATAAGCGGTTAGTGAGAAAACCGAAAATAAAAAAACCGTTATATGGCAGGTATCGTTATTAAATGTTTTTGGTAATTTTTGTTCTTACAAGAAAGTACCCATATCGACAATAATACACTAATTTTTGTATCAAAATCATTGGAGCCGTTTTTGAGATAAATAAGCTTTTCCTTAATTGTTGTATGGCAAGTACCGTTATTAAAAAATTCAATTTCCACTTTGGAGAGTTACGAAAAAACCTTAAGTTCAAAATATAAAGAAAATCGCATCATTGGTTTCGGCTGTAGATCCAGATACAAACAGACCGACAGACAGAGTTGTGCCACCCACTTTTTTCGTGTTCTCTATCATTGTTATGTTATGTTTGATTGTTATCTCAATTTTTTTTTGCACGAATCCAAAACTTGCCGTATAGTACCTACATATGTATATCGCAAGTAAAAATCAGTGAATAATTATAGGCATAGTGTAATAATTTGGTACCTATAAGTTTTCACCAAAAACTGTTATTATCGGTACCTACCAGATTTTCGATTTCCTCATTAACGACTTGACCAATTTCAATCAAATATTATTTGAATGTAAAAGCGCCCCTAAAATGTTGATAATATCGCATATCAAAATTTTGAAAAAAAAGATATTTTCAATCAAAGATTTTTAAATTTCCTACTAAATTGCCCAAAAATTATTATTAATTAAGATAAACCTTCAGTGAAAACACAGCAAAACACTATTTTAAACTATCATACATTTCATCACGCAATTTTTTATTAAAAATGAAGAGTGTATTTTTAAAGCTTTTTTCGAAGAACTTCAATGATGAAGCCAATAACTGTGCAATCTTAGTATTTTTAGCACGTAATTATTACTTCCAACAATCTTTTAGTCTCTGACGAATGTACAAGCTGACTTATTACATTTATTAGAATTTAATCTAGATCTTACCATAGATACACAGAAACTAGAAAATAACTACCATGATTAAAATATTTATATTTGTAGGCATGTGGTACTATATATGATCAAAACATTTAAAACATATTCTTAACACAAATTCGAGTAGCCTACAAATATCGGGTTGGCTACGAAATCTCGAAATCAAAATCTCGCATTGGAAATCTCGCATCGGAAATCTCGTAATTACAAAATCTCGCTTTTCATAATCACGCAATTACAAAATCCCGCTTTTCATAATCTCGCAATAACGAAATCCCGCAAACTAAAATCTCGCAAATCACAGTCTTGCAGTATTGAATTGCATTGCAACAAATCCATTTTTTTAATCAAAATCTTGCAAATTAAAACCTCTCGTGAGATTTTAATTTGCGAGATTTTAATTTAAAAAATGGATTTGTTGCAATGCACTTAAATTTTGCGAGATTTGCTACCTTCTGTTAATGTAAATCCAGTTCCTAAGGACTTTTAGATAGCACCATTATTTATAATTGCTACAGTTGATTTTCAATATTATTGTTGTCAAAAGAACAAGGGAGAGAGAGAACATAATATAGAGATGGTATATCCAGTAGTTAATGTGCAAATTGTATTTGGCTTTAGACTAGAAAATATTTTTAGTTCCATAATAAACGCATAAAAGACAACAAAAATGATTATAGAGGTTGTTAACAGTAAAAAAGATGTACAATTTTTGGCACGAGTACGATAACTCAGGCGCCAAGAAATAATAACGGTTTTTTGTAGAACAGTTTAATAAAAGCATTTTTTACTATGGGTGGGGGGGGGGGGGGGTGGTCTATCTCACCCCGTTTGGGTGGGAGGGGCAATTTCATAAAAGCAGTACCAAAAATGTAAAACAAATATTAAAAAATAACGGTAATACTTATAACAAAGTATTATACCTTTATTTAAAGCCAATACTCTGTTCTACTAGCCAGTTTTTGAATCAAGTGAAATCTATGCATGGTTTTTGAAAAAATGAATTTTAAACTCAAAATTTGCGAGAAAAAATCATAAAAAATAGGTTTAAAGTATAATTTCTCAAAACTGTAAAATTATATATCATTTTTTTTCTGAAATTCTCAAAAACTAGAAGACATAGAATCATCTAGTTTTCAGTTTTTGATTAAGAATTAATAAGCGCAACGAATTTAAAAAAAAAATTATATATCTATAGTTTTACAGTTTTGAGAAGTTACACTTTAAACCTATTTTTAATGCATTTTTCTCGCAAATTTTGAGTTTAAAATTCATTTTTTCAAAAACCATGTAGGTATTGATTTCACTGGCCAATAGAACAGAGTATTGGCTTTAAATAAAGGTATAATACTTTGTTGTAAGTATTACCGTTATTTTTTAATATTTTTGTTACATTTTTGGTACTGTTTTTATGAAATTACCCCTCCCGCCCAAACGGGGTGAGATAGACCCCCCTCCCATAGTAAAAAATGCTTGTATTAAACTGTTCTACAAAAAACCGTAATAATTTCTTGGCGCCTGAGTTATCGTACTCCCCCAATTTTTTTTTGTTGACGGGAAATCACTTGGAAAGAAAAAATTGTGCAATTTCTTTTGGGTGTATTCTGAAAAAAATTGTAAAAGCTGTGTGTGATTCCTTGCTGTGAAATTTGACTTCGCGAGATTTTAAGTTGCGAGATTTTGGTTGAAATTTGCGAGATTTTTAGGTTCGTTATGTAAATGCGAGATTTTTAAAAGCGAGATTTTGTGATTGCGAGATTATGAAAAACAAGATATTTAATTTGCGAGATTTCGTTATTCGAGATTAAAAAAAAAATGCGAGTTTCGTTATTCGAGATTTTGGTTTGCGGGATATCGTACCGCTGCGCTCCCATAAATTAGTAGTTTTTGATTTACCATGACAGCCAATTTATTTGATTTGAAATAATCGATGTAAAAAATGTACGTACAATTTTACACCTGTTCGACACGTGTTTACTAAGGCAGACAAACTGCTAATAATTCAACACCTCAAAGACTATTTTTGATATGACTTTCAACTTAACGCAAATTACTTGACTTTATGAGTCGTTGGCTCTCAGTCTATAATATTTGTGTACTATGACACAGTTTTAATATTTGCTGTCATATAAAAAGCAGATGCTTCAACAAAACTAGTTTTATAGTTACATATAATTATAATAGTTAACTAGAGATTTCTTTGAAGCCCTAAACAAGTTTCATCCTAATAAGAGGACAATATCGATTTTTTGTTTAAACAAGTTTTGATACACAATCATAAAACTTCAAACAAAACTAGTTTTATCAAAAACTAGTTTCATTTCGTGTTTTAAGAAATAACAAGATATGGCTGTTTTAATATTTAATATTCTTTCTTTTTAAACATTTATATATTTTTTTTAATTATTAATAGGGCTTACACGTGTTGCGGGTAGTAATTTTTAATTAATAGGACTGTTAAATTTTTAGACGTAAAATATAGATATTAAAACTTTCAACTGGAATGCCCTTTAATATTTTAGTTGATTTCAACACATCTTACACTTGTAATTGCACTTTACCTTAATTTTTGTATTTATTCGTTCATCCATAACTTTCCATTCCAGTGTATATTTTCAAAGGATGCATTTTAACCTTATCAACACATGCTGCATTCTACTGTTTATAACAGGTTTGTGAAAGAAATGATTTTTTGTATGAGAAATTTCCATCAATATTTCATTTTACACAAAACCTAACCTTGAATCGATATTTGGCAAATTATACTCAAACTCAACTTTAAATTTCAACTTGAGTCCTATACCTAATTGCCACTGCATCTAGTTGACTGCTAGCCATCAGTAGATAGATCGACCGATTTTAATTTTTTTGAGGAAGAAGAAAAAGAGCTTAAAAATACATTAGCTTGCTTGTATTCGGTGCGATATTGTAAGGAGTGGCTACGGCACGCATGTGGTTTCATGGATCAGCTCGTCGCATGGGCTGATTATTGCCATCACTTCTCGAAGTACTTCTTATTCGTGCCTGAGGTTAAGTTAGGTGAATGTGACACAAATCTAGCGAGCCTGACGATATCTAAGGCAAACATTAGATTTGGTCCTTCGAGTTTTAGTAAAAAAAAAATTGTAAAGTAAAAAGAATATATTAAAATAAAACTAACATTTAACTAAACTAACTATTAACCTACCCTTAGCCATTACTCTACATCCACAGAAAATAATAAAAAGAAGGCAATTGAGTAAAAGTAAAACTAAACTAAAACTCTAAACCCTAATGTAATCCTAAAACCTGTATATAAATCACCTCCTTTCATTCCAAAGTTCATCTATCACCCAGATACTTCCTTGGCTATTTCCATGGCCAATTCTCATTGCAAATAGCACCTATGTTGAACCAACCAGCCAGACCCAAAAATCTCACAAATATCAACCAAAATCACGCAATTTGAAATCTCGCAAAACATTATCTCACAAATCAAAATCTCGTAAATTCAAATCTCGTGGTATCACCACTCTCTGCAGTTTCAAACTGAAAAATAAAAATCCTGTGAAGCAATTAAAGAAACTCGAAAACGAAAAATACTTTCTTCGGCTTTTATTGTTTTTCAAAACATATTTTGTTTACACTTACAAAAATTTAATTGACGTTCCAACTGGATGTACAATTTCTAAGTTTTCTTTCTTGTTCTTAACAATAATTGAAATATAAAAATATGAATATCAATATGGTCTAAAAGGACGTAGAGACAAGGCACTCGATTTATTTTGCAGAAGTTCAAAAATCTCGCAAAATTTAATTATGAGTGTCAAGTTAGCAAAGCAACTTTGACGAATCGAAAAATGGTGAGTTGGGTAATTTGCCGTTAATTAGTCGTTAATTATTTGTGACAGTTCCGAATTTGTCGTTCAATGTTTTCTATGTTTTTACTTGCGATTATAGGTACTATAAGGCAAGTTTTGGATACGTGCAGAAAAAAATGTTTGAGATAACAATCAAACATGATATTACGATGATAGAGAACACGAAAAAAGTGGGTGGCACAATTCTGTCTGTCTGTCTGTTCGTCTACAGCCTAAACGGCTCAATCGATTTTCTTCAAACTTGGTACATAGTGGTTTTTGGTGATTATGCCCACATGATTTTTTAATTTTTTTTTTAGAATCAAAAATAATGGTACCTGCCACACAATTTTTTTTAGCAATTTTACATAATCGTATTTTTCTCAAAAACGGCTCGACAACTTTTCTTAAAAAAAAAATCAATAAATTTCAAAAACGGCTCGACAACTTTTCTTAAAAAAAAATCAATAAATTTATTTAAGTAAGGGTTTTCTTTTGGTAGAAAACCATTTTTCAAAAATGGTTATTAATGGTACCTCCCAAAGAACCATTTTTTTTTTATTATTGATTTTCTTCAAAACGGTACGATCGATTTCAATTATTTTTTTTTACACAGAAGCTTCCAAGAAATGTTAATAGTTTTGTGTACCAATATTTTCGAAAAAATATTATTTGGATTTTTAAAAAATGTTTCAAAATTTATTTTGGAAAATCAAATATTTCGAAAACGACATGATCGATTTTTTTGAAACTTGATATTTAAGACTTTTTTAGTACTCACTAAAATATTTTTTGAAAAAATTTTACATTTATGAAAAAATAACGGTACCTTCCATACAAAAGTTAAAAAACCGCAAAGGAAAATATTTTGTTGCTTAAAAACGACTCCTACGATTTTGATTAAACTTTTTTCATATACTAAAATTAGTACGATCTACTACCAAAAATTATAAAATTTTACACCTAGCAACTATTAATAGTACCTGTCATAGAACGTATTTTTTTATTTTGAATTTACTCGTTATCAGCTTAACGGATTTAGATGAATTTTTTTTTCATACAAAATACAAATAAGATCAAATAATATTGCATATCAAAATTTTCAAAACAAAAGTTTTTGGATTTTTAAAAAAAGTTTCAAATTTTTTTTTTGAAAATTCGATATTGACAATTTTTTTTCAAATTTTGTTTTTATATGCACATAAATACATATCTGTGGTGTTTGGTAGAAACATGATAACTCCATTTTAAAATTTGCGTCTTTGCGTCCACTTTACATCGACCTACAACCAAAACGGGTGAACCGATTTTCTTCAAATTTGATACATAATTTTTCAAAGGTTATGTTCATAAGTATTCCAAATTTGAAGAAAATCTATGGCCTCGTTTACACTCTAGCTTTATTTAAAGTGGGCGTAAAGACGCTAATTTTAAAATGGAGTTATCAGGTTTCTACCAAACACCACAGATATATACTTTAGATTTGCATACCAAGATTTGTTCTTAAAAATGTTTTAAGAATTTCATATATAAAAAATTATTTTTTTTAAAAACCGCTCCAACGATTTTAAATTTTTTTCCCATACAATCATATTCAATCAAGAGTTAAGATGGCATTATTTTTTTCCACATCAAACTGTCAAAAGAGTTATTTTATTCAATTTAAAAGTCGTATTTCATGCTTCTCTCATAGTTTCAATGTTTTTATATACAATTTTCTTAAGCCCACAGTGTCTTGAACAAAAGAGCAAGTACGTGTGACCCAGTCGTGCATTTTATTTTGGGTGCTTTGCTTACTTGATATCAAGCTAGCAAAGCACCCTGTCGAAAATCAGTAAAAACTTCTTATACCTGATTGTTTATGGCTTAATAATTTGCCGTTAATTAGTCGTTAATTAGTTGTGACACATTCAATTTGATCGTGCAATGTTTTCTATGTTTTTTTGGGTGCTTTGCTAACTTGATATCAAGTTAGCAAAGCAACTCTCACGGATCGAAAAATGGATAGGTGCATAATTTGTCGTTAATAAATTAGTTGTGACAATTTTGAATTTGTCGTTCTATGTTTTCAATGTTTTTTGTTTTTAAAAGTGGTAAAAACTTTTAAAATTCAATATTTTAGTGCTTAATAGTTTGCCGTTAATTAGTCATTAATTGGTTGTGAAAAATTGAATTCAATCGTGCAATGTTTTCTATGTTTTTTTTTCTATTCTTTGATAGCTTCATACCAAGTAAGCAAAGCACAACCTTAAAAAGGGATTAAAGCTACTAATACCGAGTTCTTTATGGCTTAATAGTTTACCACTAATTAGTCTTCAATAAGTTGTGACAATTGAATTTGTCGTTCAATGTTTTCTATGTTTTTTCCGTTCTTTGGTAGCTTTACACCAAGTTGGCAAAGTACTATCTGAAAATGGGTTAAAATCTGTTTATACTGGATGGTTTATGGCTTGATAATTTACCATTAACCAGCCATTAATTATTTGTGATAATTTTGAATTGGTCATTCTATGTTTTCTATGTTTTTTCGAAAAGTTGTAAAAATTTCCAAAACTTAATATATCCGTGATAATTTGCCATTCATTAGTCGTTAATTAGTTGTGAAAAATTAAATTTTGTCATGCGATGATTTCTATGTAATTTGGGGTTATTTATTTAGCATAATCATTAACGGAAAATAATTATTAACGGCAAATCATCCACCTATCTATTTTTTGATTAGTGGAAACTAATTTGGTAACCTGACGCTCATAGAAAACAAATACCCTTAATTACATAGAAAACATCGCATGCCAAAATTTAATTTTTCACAACTAATTAACGTCTAATGAATGGCAAATTATCACGGATATATTAAGTTTTGGAAATTTTTACAACTTTTCGAAAAAAAAACATAGAATGACCAATTCAAAATTATCACAAATAATTAACGCATAGTTGATGGTAAATTATCAAGCCATAAACCATCCAGTATAAACAGATTTTACCCCATTTTCAGATAGTACTTTGCCAACTTGATGTAAGGCTACCAAAGAACCGAAAAAACATAGAAAACATTGAACGACAAATTCAAAATTGTCACAACTAATTGAAGACTAATTAGTGGTAACCTATTAAGCCATAAAAAACTCGGTATTAGTAGCTTTAATCCCTTTTTAAGGCGGTGCTTTGCTTACTTGGTACGAGGCTATCGAAGAATTGAAAAAAACATAGAAAACATTGCACGATTGAATTCAATTTTTCACAACTAGTTAATTAATGACTAATTAACGGCAAATTATTAAGCCCTGGGATCTTGGTCTATAAGTATAAGAAGTTTTTCACACTTTTCGAGTAGTGTCAAGCTAGCAAAGCACCCAAAAAAACATAGAAAACATTGAACGACAAATTCGAAATTGTCACAACTAATTAACGACAAATTATGCACCTATCCATTTTTCGATCCGTGAGAGTTGCTTTGCTTACTTGATATCAAGTTAGCAAAGCACCCAAAAAAACATAGAATACATTGCACGATCAAATAGAATGTGTCACAACTAATTAACGACTAATTAATGGCAAATTATTAAGCCATAAACCATCAGGTATAAGAAGTTTTTACTGATTTTCGACATGGTGCCTTGCTAACTTGATATCAAGTAAGCAAAGCACCCAAAAAAACATAGAAAACATTGAACGACAAATTCGGAACTGTCACAAATAATTAACGACTAATTAACGGCAATTTACCCAACTAACCATTTTTCGATTCGTCAAAGTTGCTTTGCTAACTTGACACTCATAGTTTAATTGTATTGCAATTGCGAGATTTTGTAAAACAAGATTTTAAATGTGAGATTTTAATTTTCGAAATCTCCCAAACTCATGGATAATTGCCATTCAAAAACAAAATTAAAAAATCTTTACTTTTTAAACATGCATTTTATTTCATCTTTTTTTCTGGGTTATTAGCAACACAAAAATTGAGGTTTCAATCAAACTTGCCGATGAAAAAGAACAAAAAGATGGGTATCTATGAACGTCGACCTACCAGGTAAAATTTTGAACATAAGTTTATTTATATCGGCACCTATACGTGCGATACAACCGTTAAGGAAAAGCTTATTTATCCCAAAAACATGGTGTTTTTTTGGTAAAGCCTATAGTTTACAGTTCCCGTGCAAATATTCTCGCATGTCAAAATCAATTGAGGTAATGCAAAATTAATTGTTTGCATGATTGTTTTACAAATTCATGCAAAAAAACACCATTGCTGTCATGGGATAGCATGCAAAACAATGGACCGGCAATTGCATGCGAAAAAAGTGTGGTGAATAAAATATTTTTTTTCGGATGATCGGTTTTCACTTCAAAAAAAAAAAATATATATATACCATTATTTGCATACAAAATATATTCACCTCAAGATATTATTTGCATGCAAATGGCTTTTGCATCCACAAATAATTATTTTCCATTTTTAGGCCTATGGTTTTCGTCCTTGATATTATTCAATTTAATGCACAGAATAGGTGGAAAATCGTTTTGAAAATTTAGATTTTTTTTTCGCGTGGGAACTATAAAGTATGCTTAAACTAAAAACTTGCTAAAAGCTGATATTAACGGTACCTGCCTTTAAACGTTTTATTATTTTTGATTTTCTCCTTACGTCCTACCCATTTACTACCGTTTTAAACGAAAATTTGTATGCAAAAGAAAATACAAAAAAATATTAGGTAAATCAAGCGACTTGAACTAAATATATAAGAGCAAGAACGTGTGCAACCCATTCGTGCGCTTTATTTTGTTCATCGCAGCTACATCTATGCATTGAAAACTATTTTAAGAAAATTTAGAGATTTGCTATTTTATAGTGTCATTACCTATACCTAAATTGCTTATCCCTATTCGGTAATACATAGATAAATACCCACGACTCACGACTCATGCAATGTGATCATAGCCACTTTATCAAGTAATTTGTATGGGTTGCATGTTTTTAGCAGCCATCCATTGTTGTTATGTTGTTCCAATGAGCAATTTACTATAAGACTCTCTTGGCAGGCGACATTGTTATTATTGCAATTAGACGGTTGTCAAAATATAATAAACAATTAATTTAAACCATTATCGAGTTTTCAAGATAATTCCAGTACAGAGAGTTATTTTTTTTTTTTTAATATTTTCTTAGATTCCAAATAAAACCCAAGGTTGCGACAAAGTTTACTGAAGCGCTTAAATGACACATGAATTATGGTTTATCCAAATTATAGATTTGTCAAAGCTTTTTAATCAATAATGCGTAAGATCTTATAATATACACTTCCAGAACCACACCTGAAATTATGTAATTAAATATTTTTAAATTGAGACTGAAATAGAATTTATTATTATACGAGTTAGTAGGTGTATAAAGTATTTTGAAACATCGTGTTGGGCAGTAGAGTACGACTTGTTGAAAAGTTCTCTAAATCAGTCTTCTTGTTTGAGCTGGACGACTCTAATGGATTTGAAAACTTATTTTGTATCTAGTCGATAAGTAGTCGATCAAGTATCTAGATTCTAGACTGACACTGTTACTGACCTTTCACCTCTTTTATTTTGTCTGGTAGAATCTAGTGCAAGTCTTCCTTTCTCTTAAACCAGAGTCATAATCTCTGTGAGAAACTTTAGTGTGGCAGTCGCACCAGAAGTGATATCTATGGCAATTGAAGAAACTATGTAATCAATGAATACAAATGATAGTCTCACTCATGGCTGTAGAGTAACTGCAACAGAGGCGGCGCTAGACCAAAACGAGACGTGTGCGAGATCAATTTCAATTCAAAAGAAAGCAATAATTTTTTTACTTAAAAATATAATTGAAGTTTTAAAACTTTAAGGACTTGTTTCACAACGTTTAATCAAGCTCTGCTTTATCTTTATTCTTTATCTTAACGATGGAAAAATGATAGCAAAATTAGTCTGCAGGGTATTCGTCAAGGAATATCCACTTGCCTTTTTAAACTGAGACTTATGAGGACATTTTTAAAAGAATGACATTCAAAAAATATAACTCATAGACCGAGAGCCCACAGCAGATTTTGGGTGTGAGGGATAACAAAAAAAGAAGTATAGGCGTCGAAAGCTTCATTAAAGGCTATTCAAAAAATCAAAGTCTTGCAGTTCACAATTGGGGCCTTTGCGAGAAACAGTGCATCGAAAAAAAAAATATATGAATGCAACTTCGAGGGTAATCGTTTTAGCCGAAATTGGTTTTCACTCCTCCCTATAGATAAGCACATATCACGGAATCTGAGACCATTTGAGTGTATAGTCTAGGGTCAGCTAATTCCCACTTTTGATCGTATCTGCTGCCACCACTTTTATAACAAAGAAAGAAGTTGCCTATTTGGTTTTTGGTTATAAATTGGTTCCTACCTATTTGGGTATAAATTACCAACGTTACGCAAATGAAGTGAATTGCCTCATTTTTCACCTTTACTTCAAGTTGTTCACCTGTTCGTCACATATCCATAGTTCGTAGGCTCTGGACCTTTGGCACCTCAGATGAGGGAAATTTGATAAACAAAAATGCCATCTAATTGGTCAGTAAAGGTCAACTGGTCCAAGAAATTGGTCAGCCCATTTGTAATCAAGGCTTAAACTTTCTCAAGGTCGCTCAATTTTTGGCACCTCATTTATGGGATAATTGCAAAAAATGTATGCAATCTGAAAGATTTCTAGGTCGTAATAAAAGGTCAACTATTTTCAGTAATTGGCCAGCCATAGATTTTTTTCTTTGAATTTTTAACAGTCGTTTCAAGGTAGGGGAAAACAGGGTGGATTCGTACAGCGGGAGCATTCGTACAGTTGTCATATCTACACTATCGAACATGTTGCGCAAGCTGTGTTTGTGGGTGAGAGAGGTCGGTTCATGTGTGTACACTAACAGCTAACCGCGACATCAGTTTAGCGGAGACATTTTTTGTGACAAGTCGATAAGTGTTTTCGGTTCTCGAAAGTAATTTTTTGATTCATCTTTAATATTTTGTTTTCATAAAAAGTTTTGCTCGTATAGTTTCAATTTATTATAATTAGTGTTGAATAAGTGTCTTTAATTAATATATTGACATTGATTTTGTGAAAATAACAATTATTTGTTATTATTTTGAACTTTTTTTTATTAATTGTGTTGTTGGGGTACCTTCGTACGGGTATGAGTGGGGTAGATTTGTACTGTACGAATGAAGGAACAGTGTACTTATCAGACGTAGTCTGTGTTTTGCCGCCGCCTAAATCAGCTTGCACAGCAAGAACTGATTCAATACACATCTCACCATTTATAATCTGCCATAAAATATTCTTAATGTTATAATGAATTATTTATTTTATGTTTTATCCATTTATCGAAGTTGAGTTGTTATTTTATAATTTGTTATATTATTTATTTTTATTATCTATTATTTATTACTTTATTAAGAGTTTATTTTACGTTTTGTTATCTGAATAAATGTTAAATTCCATAAAAAAGTCTTCTTAATTACTGTGTACGCGACAGCTCCCCACAGTGTACGAATGCACCCTTCTCTATGTACGAAGCTACCCCGCTGGTGGGGTGGATTCGTACGTTTGGCATTTTTCAGAAATCTTACCGTTGCGTCTCCATAGTGGTTTGTATCGGCACTTAACTTCACTACAACTAAAGACATATATATAGGGTATACAGCAGCATTAAAGTTATTTTGCAATAACTAAAAGTTTTTCTTCTATACAGCTCAGAGTAAAAAGTGTACGAATCCACCCTGTTTTCCCCTAAAAAAAAAACTTTTGGCACCTCATTTGGGTAATTAAAAAAAAAAGATTGCAATTTGAAAGGCCTCTTCATGGTTGTAAAAGGTCAGCTATTGTAAGTAATTGGTCAGCCATAGATTTTTTCTCATAAATATTTAATGAATCTAAAAAAAAATTTTAAAGTCAAAAGGATTTTTGGCACATCATTTTAGGGAAATTTGCAAAAAAAAAGTGTAAAGGTCATAGCGATTTTGGCACCTCAGTTATGGAGAAATTTGCAAAAATTTAATACTACCTGAAAGGCCCTGAGAACTATATAAAAGGTCAGCAAGTTTTAGTAATTGGTCAGTCATAGTTTTTTTTTTTTAATGAATAATAAAATTATTGTTCTATTGGTCACGCTTGATTTGTGGTACCTTATTCATGGGAAATTTGCAAAAAATTAATTTCACCGGAGAAGCCCTAAGATTTATAGAAACAGTCAGTTTGTTTCAGCAATTGGTCAGCTATAAATTCTTTTTTACGATTTTTTAAATTATTTTTTTTTCAGGGTCACCAACGATTTTCGGCATAAGGATACAAATTAATTAAAGCAATATATGGCTGACCAATTACTGAAACTAACGGACCTTTTATGACGATCTAGTTTCCTATCAGATAGTATAATTTTTTTTGAAAAATTACCCAAATGAGGTGCCAAAAATCGTTCATGACTTTAAAAAAAAAAAACTTAAAAAAATCGTATAAAAGAATCTATAGTTGACCATTTGCTGAAACTAGCTAACCTTTTCATAAAATTTGTATGGACTATTTAGATTCTTGAGAGCATGTTTAAAATCTACACTTTTCCAACCAAGCAAAACAGAGCTCAACGACCCATTTCTTTGGCATACAACAATCCAGAATCCAGAAAAGTTTTTTTTTTTTAGCAAACTAGCATGGAAAGTCAGGCGCGGATCAAGGATTTCGTTCAGGGGGGGGGGGGGGGGGGGTGAATTTTCTTGTAGCCTTGCCAGTTGTACCATACCACTGCGAAATTATTTCTAGAGATTCCACAATCTTGATGAGGTCTACAGAAAATAGGAGTATACATACACTTCATACCGCTCTACACACGGTCACACACAGCAATGTGAGTGGATGAGTTTGAAATTTGAAGAAAGCATTTACCTCTTTCATAACTGCAACAGTGTCTCGAGTAGCGAGTACTTTGGAGCTTCGTGAAATGAAGTTTTGGAGTTTGTGTCCTTACAGCGTTTTTAAATTCCATATGGATCTTCGAAACACCACTTCAAATCTCGGAAAGCATAGATAATGGTACATCCGTTAGTCCCTACTCCCACCACATAAGGCTCGAGTTCGACTGAAAAGTTCAAACTCTTCTTAAGCTGGTACAAAATAATTTGGCCAATGGCTCCGCCAGTTAAAGGCCGTGTTTAACAGCGTTATCGGTGGCGTCTAAAATGCATTTGCAGAATGTTCTTAAATGCAAACTACAATAGTCTTCGGTTTAAAATGCAAATACAAATTTTACTGCATTAGCATTTTGTTCGATTAACCGGTTTCTTATAGGTAGTCACAATTTCGAAAACATAATCATCTGCGATGCAATTCTACTGCAAATTAAGAGTTGATGACAAACATTTTGAGAGGCCCGAGAACGTGTTCGTAAAAGTCAAATGCAAAAACGTCAATGAATTTGTGCAAATAGAATAATTGCATACATTCGACGATAGCAATATTTGCGTCAGTAAATTATGATCATTTGACAATCGAATTGTCGTTGACATATCTAATGTTTTCGAAAACGGCGAGAAACAACTATCCTTAGGTGTAGACGTTCCATCCAAAATCTCTTCGGCAGTGACTGCTGTAGTTATTTCCTGGATTCTCTCCAATCGTCTTTGTGGGATTCGTACTCTTCGCCAGTTTTATAATACGGAAGATCCTAAAACGCATCCTCGAATATGACAAAATCCTCAAGAATATTACCATCAGAAACGTAGCTTATGGCTAAAACAGATGTGCAGCGTCCGTCTACACGCATCGCTGCGTTCAGCGCCACCCTCGAAACACATGTGCATACTCGTAAGGTGCGTATTCAATTGAGAGTAAAAGACGATCGAGAGAAAAACTCGCAAGTGGACACATTTATGAAACAAGCTCACCAGAAGGAAGGACAGATATCCAAAAGTCACTCCCGAGAGTTTTCTAGTGAAAGTACTCTCAAATGGAAACAAACCTTTAAATATACTTATCATAAAAAGGTCTCAATCACTCTTATAAATTTTCTGGTAAAATTTGTTGGTATTTCTGAATAATTTTTATACAAAAATGAGCGGATGCTGTGCAAGGGATCGCCAGAATTTTTGCAGACAACATCTCTCTTAATTTCTCAAGTCCCAATCACCACCAGCATCATCTGCAGAGGACCAGTGGAAGCACTGCCAAAATGCCATCAGGAGTGCCGCGACTGATGTCTTGGGTTTCCCCACTAGGCCACCACAACGAAACCTCTGGTTCGATGAAGAATGCAAGCTGGCGCATGCAGAAAAGAATGAGACCTACCAATCAATGTTGCAAACTAGAACTAGAGCTGCTGAGAGTGCAGTCCGGGAGCTCTACGGCAAACGAAGGGAGGAACGTTGACTTCTCAGGAGGAAAAAAAGAGAGCATGGGAAGTGGGCGGTCGAGTCTATTGAGAACTAGGGTTCCCAACTTTAATTGAAACCAAAGGAGGACACTTATAAAAAAAAACTAACAGAAGTATAATAATTTTAGTAGTTCATTTAAGAATACAAAAATAAATAATAAATAAAAACAAGGCATTTCATACCTTAAATAAACCTATTCCAATTAATTAATCAAAATTTTGTTCTAAGAAATATAAACAATTTCTAACTTTTAGCCTAGTTGACAGTTCCCAAGCAAAAAAAAAAATCTAAATCTTCAAAACGATTTTCAACCTTTTCCGCGCACCAAATTGAATAATATGCAAGGAAAAACGTTAGCCTTGACCTAAGCCACCCATTGAGTCATTAATTAACTATAGGCCTAAAAATGGAAAATAATTATTTTTGGATGCAAAAACCATTTGCATGCATATAATGCCTTGAGGTGAATATATTTTTTTTTTTGGAAGTGTAAACCGACCATAAGAAAAAATATTTTATTCCCCAAAGTTATTTTCGCATGCAAAACAATTGCCGGTGTGCATTGTTTTGCATAACATTCCATGAGAGTATTGCTTTTTTTTGCATGAAACTGTAAACCAATCATGCAAACAATTAATTTTGCATTTCACTTCAATTATTTTTGACATGCGAGAATATTTCCATAGGTTTTCACTGCCAAAAACTGAGACAAACAATTTTTGGATTCACTTGTTCGATTGGCTTTGACACTCCCCTATCTTATTAATGCCGTAGGAAAACTACTCAGCGTTCTGTACTGGCTAACCGTTACCAGTGATGAAAATTTTGACATCTTTAGTTGCATGTCTTGTATAAGAAACACGCATTTTTGTTCTAAAAATATGGTTTTTGTCGCTTGTAAATTTTGTTGGACATTAACATGTAGATATTGGGTACATGCATTGACATTTGAGGGGTATAGTTAAAAAAAAAACTTTTCTTTTCCATTTTTGAGAACTGGGAGTAAAACGAAGAAATAGTTATAGCTGCTTAATTGCTATTAGCGATTAGTTACATCGTTAAAATAAAAGTTTGGAACGACTTTTATCCAGATTTTTTTTTTATTACGATTGGAATACCTGACTTTTGATTCACCCTGTCAATAATTTTTTTTTTTTTTTATTTTTTTATTAATTAAAGTGTTATTATCAATTACAAATTAATTTCTTAAATTAACATATAGCTCTAGCCTCATGGACTTACGGCTAATGATAAATCATATATTTAGATTAAGTTTTCTAGGTTAAGATAGGTAAGTAAATTGAAAATAAGTCTAATATTTTGGGATGACGGATTTTTTTAGGAGATCTTTGAAGTTTGGACTTCCAATAACTTTAGTGGCGGCTTCCTTAATTTGTTGGCATTCGTAAAGATGTTGATTGGTGAATATTTCATTTGTTGAGCAAAAGTTGACCCTGTCAATAATGGAACAGTACCTATAAGAAGTTTTGAATTAAGCGCCGAAAGGAATACTGTAGTTTTAGAAAATATACATAACTTTTCAGGTACCAAGAAGTAAAGGAAGTAATTATTTGTTAGTTTAAATTTTATGTAAAAACGTAGATAATGGGCCTTCTAAAAAACATTTTTTCATACTTAACTCATTTTTGAAAAAAAAACTGGAATAGCAGTACTTCTTATTTATTATTATGTATTATGATAAATGTTCACGTTCATTGTTTTACGTTAAAACTAAAACGTTGAAGTTTAATGAGTTCAGAAATGAGTGCGTTCAGTAATTATTGAAAGTTTATGCGTGCAGCTATAAATACTATTTTTTTTTAAAGGAGGACATTCTTCAATGAAGGGAGGACGGGAGATCAAAAAGGAGGACTGTCCTCCAAAAAGGAGGATGGTTGGGAACCCTATTGAGGACTGTAATGGCAGGGGAGATGTTCGAAAGTTCTACCGAAGATTGAGGAAATCTACCCAGGGTTGGAAGGCCAGAATGGAGGCCTGCCGAGACGAGAGTGGGAACATGGTGGTAGATACACAGTCTGTGCTGAGGATTCGGAAACAGCACTTCTCTAGACTGCTAAACGGCGAAGATGGTCAACATTTCGCTGTAAGACAGAACACTCCATTCAACCTGGACGATGATGGTCAGCATTTCCGTCCACCCAACCTAAGTGAAGTGTGGTTAGCAATATCCAAGCTTAAAGTGTACAAGGCTGCTGGTGTGGATGGCCTGCCAGCCGAGCTATTTAATACAGGGGGAGATGACTTGGTAGGGAATATACAATACACCAACTTATCTCAAAAATTTGGTCGGATGAAAGTTTGTCCAATGAATGGAACCTCGGTATAGTGTGTCCTATCCACAAAAAAGGAGATGCTCTGACATGTGCCAACTACAAAGCTTAAGTATCCCCAACGTCGCATAAAAAATCCTGTCATGTGTACTGTGTGATCGCTTAAAACCGTTTGTCAACGATCTAATCGGCCCCTATCAGTGTGGTCTTAGGCCTGGCAAATCAACCGTCGATCAAATGTTCACATTCCGACAGATCTTGGAAAAAACCCAGGAGTTCCGAATCGATACACACCACCTCTTTATCGATTTCAAAGTCGCATACGATAGCGTAGATAGAGAAGAACTACACAGAGCCATGTCGCATCTCGGCATCCCTACCAAACTCGTACGCTTGTGCAGGATGACGATGGAGAAATCTCGCTGCTCCGTCAAGGTTGGTAAGAACACCACCGAACCCTTTGATGTCGAGAGAGTTTTGAGGCAAGTTGACGCGTTATCATGCAACCTGTTCAACATCGTTCTTGAAGCACTTGTACGCAACTCGCAAGTCAACAACAGAGGTACTATTTTTTAAAAGTCCGTTCAACTACTTGCTGATGCCGATGATATTGACATCATTGGGAGAACGAAGCGAGCTGTTACCGGCGCGTTTGCAATTATTGAATCGGAGCGGTGAAAATGGGTTTGGCTATTAATGAGGACAAGACGAAGTATAATGCTATTATCGAGAAAGGAATCTCAACATCGTTGACTAGAACAAAACGTCACGATGAATAGGTACAACTTCGAAGTCGTCAAGGACTTTGGCTACCTGGGTTCCACTATTACATCGGACATCAGTGCAGAAATCAAACAAAGAATTACTATTACCAACCGTTGTTTCTTCGGGCTAAGAAGGCATTTGAGTAGTAAATCCCTCTCTCAAAGAACCAAGGAGACCTTATATAAGGCCAGCTTGTATACATTTCTTTCACACTAAAATATGTAAACCAAAACAAAACCTTGGTTAGCGATTAACTTTTTCACAAAGTGCTTTGAAATGAGCTGCCATAGTGACTATTGCAGCGCATAAAAATAACATTTCAACGACATTCGTCTCGTTGTTAATGGTTCCTAGATCACCTTTCATAGTTTTTTGACGATTGTCCTATGAAATACAATTTTGAATTTCAAGACTATAATATATTCAATCTAGTTTTTGTATATTTTCTTTGAAAGCTCATTTTGAAACCACTATAATTGAAATCCATTGTCACATGTCCGATCTCATTTTAATAATTATCGGCATCGGCAGAACTCAATTTTTTCTTAGGCCACATAGATTTGGCGTTTGATCCCCCCACAGACACTACATACACTCAAAAAATAAAATAAAATCACCCAGAGTAATAATTACAATTTGTATATTAAAAGCACAATTTAAATTTATTACATTTCATTGTAAATAATTAATGCTAATAGCATGTTAGAACTTTGGCACTTTAGATTAAATACTAAGAACAAATGAGAATAACTTTTGCTTAAAAATCCCAAGACTATAATTATTAAATTGAAAGTTCTGGCGAATCAAAGATAGAAACCAAACAATGAATTATTCAAACTAAAAATTTAATTGGTTTTTTCTTGCAAGAAAGGTTTCAAAATAACAATTCTTTATAAGCTCATACATATTCTGTATGGGGTCATCCAGCAAGAGATGTAATTTTAAATGCTGTTCTAAAGTATAAAAACTATATTCCAAGAGCCGGGTACTTTTTATTTCCAAACAATATTACTGAACCGATTTTCTTGATAGAATATGTACGGGGATGTCCCCTAAATGTAATTCCAAGTTGGCGGGACGGGTGGCCGCGAACGTCAGCTACCATCTTGTAAAATGCGTTTTTTCAAATATCTTGTGATCGTGGCCCGTGCATCTGCATGGTACGACAAAAATAGTAAATTTTTTTAAAGCTAATATTCCATTCTTTTATTTTTTTTTTTTTAAATCAAGTTCCCGGCTGGAAAAACAATCTAGTTTTTGGCGAGGGGCTAGAGAGTTTTACATAGATACTAGCAAGGGCCCAGCATGGGTAACTCTTGAAATTCTCTAGGACCTCGACAGTGAAGTAACCTTTTACCTCGAGAGACAGAGATCTGTTGCTTGCTTAGAACTAAGATGGATCCTAAATTTAATATGGCGTGGCGGGTGGTCTTATAATAACCTTAAATCTCCAAAAATGCGTAGCTTCAATTGAGAGTTTGTAAGCCAAATCAACTCTCTAAGATAAAGAATAAATTTCTTTGTTCTTTAAGGGTCCAAGTGAATGATACAAAGAAAGATGAGGCTTAGTTTTTTTATATGAAAAAATGATTCATTGACGATACTTTTTTTTAACAATGCAAATCTTTAATTCTATAAGGAAATAAATCAACATTTTGCTAACAACCTGTCCACGTCAGAATAAGGTTCAAGGCGAGCCGGTGAGCACGCAACTCTGATTGTTGAATCCCCAATAAGCACCAGAAGATGTTACATCCGATGCAATAAACACAGTTTTCTTCTGACTATAACGAGGCAATGACATAAGGCGTGCTTTGAATTACAGACATTAAATGCTAGATGATCATTCAAATTGAGGTACTATGTAATTTTGTTGTACTTAAAAAGACCTGAAAGGTTAGTTTGTGAAAAAAATCGAGACGCATGACTGACAATCTGATGACACTTGCAATTTTGTGGTTACAAGCAAAAGACATGGGGTGCATATTTGCGTTTGAGAAAAACTTCACACGCAAAATTTTTAATGATCACTATGGTATACAAATCTTTGAGCCCATGCCGCCTTTGTGAATGATATGTACAATGCATAGAAGGTCCTAACATTTCACCCTAATAATAATGGACCTGCACCCATTATAGTACATTCAACCTACAAGTTTGAAGTTTATACAGAGTTACTATACTAACTTTCTTTAAAGTAGAATGGATGATTTGTACTTTTAAAAATAAGCTCTCTTATTTCAAGCAGTCAACTAAATTAATGTCAAATTTTGATAGTAACGTGATATTAATAAGTTAAAATGCTGAATTTTTAAAGCAAATATATACTTTCCCAATATTTTAAGGAGAAAGTTGATAAGGTGCAACTAGTAAAAGATCCATATGACGATCTTTTCCAATCGAGATACCAAATGACAGATGGTATACATTCTGTCTGACCAATGGTATCCTGTAGAGGACAGTCTTACTTTTCATTTGATACCTACCCCATTTATAGAAGTTGCTTTATTATTGGTACATTTAGCCAAAAATGCAACCTGAAAAGTGCATTTTCTAACCATTTTCTAACCATTGCGAAACCTCCAAGATGGAGTCTTCGCCTATGAGATAGAAAAGTGCAAAGAAGATGATGAATCAATTCTTTCTACTTCTTCCTCGTCCATATAGCTTCTGCAAAAATCGTTAGAGAAGACGCCAAGACGCGTTTGCGTGCTTGCCTATAAGACAGTGTCCGGTTATGACACATATCATGGATCTAATGTGCAATCTGCTCAGAGATATCAAACGGGTTGGGTACGAAATCCCGAATGCCAAAATCCCGAAATAGAAAAAAAAATACCAAATGCCAAAATCCCGAATGGACAAAATCCCGAATGGACAGAATTCTAAATGGCTAAAATCCCGACTGCCAGAATCCCGAATGCCATAATCCCGAATGCACGAATCCCGAACGCCAAAATCCTTAATGCCAAAATCCCGAATGGTTTTGTACTAAAGTACTAACCCATTCGAGATTCTAGCCTTCAAAATGTACATTTTGGAATGTTTTGTGAGAATTTTATTTATTTTCAATGAATAGTTGGTCAGTTTTTAACAATGGACTTTTGTAATACCATATTTCAATGTTTATCAATAATCAAATTGCTTATTGACAATATTATAATAAGAGTGGGTGGCAACCCAGTCCCAAAATCAACAAGTCCAAGTAGGCGATGCGTTTTTAAGAACAAGAGATACTACACGGAAACGGAACAAGAACATTAGGGGTATTCATACAACTGCGTAAAACACTAGATAAGTTTACGATTTGGTTAATTTTATCTTTTGGTTAATGAACTGTCAAATTTTGTATAGGAAATGGTTTACTCAATTTGGTTAATATAATCCAAGTATCTAGCTGCGGAAAATTAACCAAATATTTGGTTAAACTTATCCAAACGTCATTGTGACTTTTAGAGATTGAATTAGGAGTGTTTGTGACTTTTAGAATTAGGCATGTTTAGAAACATGATATAAATGATATCTCGGAGAACTAAAAAAGCTCTGAATGTGTTCTGTAATTATTGCATTGCAATTAGTTGGAAATAAAAGTTGTGAATTAAAACGTAGTTTACGCAACAAAAAAAAATTAGAAGGTCTACATTTACTCAACGATTAAAGGCTCTGCCCAACCAACGCGAAATTATAGCGAAGCATTCACAAAGATAGTTTTTTGTTGTTTTTTAGTATTGAGATCATTCACTTTAATTTCGTGTTGGTTTCGGAGAGCCTTTAGGAAAGCTACTTTTTGTAAATTATTAAGGTAGAACCATTTTATATCCACTCTATAGTATTCTCATGAAACACGATTTTGTAGGTTGACATTTGGTCGATAGGTTCGCTGTGATCGCCTTACCGAGATCCCTTAACAAAAATTAGGATTACATTTGGACACATAGATGGCCACGAGCTTTTTTTCTTCATGAGAATTCTATAGAATTTATATACAATGGTAGAACTATAAATTCTCATCCGAACCAATGCGAATTTTTCGTTGGCGACGACGAACGTGTTGTTTTCATTTACAACAACGTGTTGTTATTAATGTTTTTGTTGTGGTCAACGAATGACTCGCACTGGTTTGGAAGATTCTAAATAGTCGGAAGCTGTTAGAAACAGATTTCATTAGCCAATGCAAAGTATCTTTTTGAACTGTTAAAATCAGAACCAAGCCATAATTCAATTTTTCTCTTTTTTGCGTTCCTACCTCAACAAATTTTAGTTTCACTTCCGTGAAGTGTACTCGAGGGCGCTTTATTCACTTCCGAAAGCAAAAGTTAAAGAAAATGAAGAAAAGTACATTATAGGCGTTACATATGATTTGTTTGTATTCCCTGATTTTCATCCGACCACTGCCGTGAGCTTGCGACTGATATATTTCTACCTTACAACGCGACTATTGTCATGTATGTTAAGGTAGAACTATAATAATTGTTCATAGTTCACTGAAATGGTCGGTTGAAAATGAGCGAATACATGAAAACCATACTCATCTCACGGGAGTTAAACTGACATTTGGTGAAGTTGGAACGGAAAAAAGAGAGGGATGATTCATTTTACTTAAGTGGAATATTCCTCACTTCTTCTTTTGACTGTTTGGAAAGCAACTTTTCGTGGATTTTTAACCCATTGATTTTGACAGGCAAAAGTTTCGTTGTCGTTCCAAATATTTCGCATTGGTTTGAGAAAGCCTTAATAGTTCTAGCTTTACTTTTTGTTTTATCCCTCCGAGTTTTCGACTTCACGTTGGTTCGGTAGAGGTTCTCTATTTAAAATTACTACGTTTACAAGCAGGATCGGGAGCTCCAGGTTTTTTGTCACTTGAGTTGAGTTGAAATGGTATTGAGATTCCAGCAAAATGAATAGCATTGATGTATTTATTTCAGTGCAAAACAAATATACATGCCGATTACATAATCCGACGAATGAGCTGCGGATGGAATCTGACTCATTTTTGACATTCGGCTCATAGTAAATATGTCAAAATTGAGTCTGATTCCCTCCGCAATTCATTCGTCGGACTCTGTAATCGGGGTGATAATTGAATTAACAGGAGTACTTACTACACGTATCTATTAAAACAAATATATATTTGTACACACACATGCAAATAAACAGACCATAATGCCTTATCTGTAAAACCAACTCCTCGACCCAAGCCGAACGCGCCCAAATATTTGACGTTTAACGAACAGCTGATTCAATTACACAGGATTTAACCAAATTAATAAAAAGGTCGTTTATGCTAACTTTTGCGTAAACTTATCATTTTAAACAATTTGTAAACTTACGACGTTGCATGAATACCGTTATTATCTTCTCTTTATTTGTAAATAGTAGACATACATTCGTTTGAATAAAACTTAAACTAAATAAAAGTTACGATTGGCAACTATTGCTTTTATTTAATTATCAAAGAAGAATACAATTATTATTACTATCTCAAGATTTATGAATGATTATTTATTTTAAAATTTCTTTTATAGATACCAAAGCAAACAGAAGTTAAAAGCCATACAAAACAGTTTGATTTCTTTGAAAGTACTGTGTTAAGTGTGCGATCAAATAAACAAAACCAAACAATCACGTTCGCGGTTACAATCAGACTCACCTCTGGTTCTGGCGACCTACCTGGAACTTCTTGGTTTAACTTCCAAAATGTATTACTCAGCTTTGACCTACTGAGTTGCATTCTGGAAGTTGACTTGTCCCACTAAGCCATTGCGTCACAATAAGTGTGAAACCAAAACTGTCACTATGCATAATAGTTAATTGTTATGCATTCTGACTCAGTGGGTTAGGAGGTGAGACATTTAAAGTTAGTAAATATACGTATGTATAACATCCCTCCCCCCTTAGGGAGTTCAAGCCAGGTCTCCAGAAATAGGTTCGTCTTTCTTTATTAAATAAATACTAAATGTTAATACTAAATTTTACATAGGTACATATATTTGAATTAGTTAAATTTGTATCATATTTTCATAAGTTTAATTTTTTTTTTTTATATTTCTATAATACTTTTTAATCTTTTTTACAGTTACAATTTACAAATGTTTTTATTTCAAGATTTTTTTTTCTTTTATGTCGCTTACATTTGATTTAACTTTTTTTTTTTTACTAACATTTTTTTTGTGTTTTATTTATTTGACTTTAATTCATTTGTTTTAACTACAAACTTTATTTTCAATAATATTATCTACATAATTATATTAAAATTAATTTGCAATTACAATTTTAAAGTTTCAATATTTTCTTATTTTTTTTTATTATTATATGTATATGTAAATATCAATTTATTAATTTACAATATACTTGTTTACACCCGGGCAGAGGTGACGCTGAAACTCGCTATATCTGCTTTAGACTGTGGCGTTGATGGTGCAGGTTTCCTTGGCGTTCGGTTGACTGTCAGCTCACGGAGTGGTAGAATAGTTGATGGTGCTTTGGCTCGAATGGAACGAATGGTTTGTGCTCTGGATCGGAGACATTGGACTAGACAAATGACAATAACCGCTACCGCTGCTAAGGTGACTAAGGTCAACATGGAGTAGCGATGTAGTGACAACTCCCATTCATGATCTGTCACTTTTCGCTCTGCATTCAGAAGGTTCCATTCTTGTTCAAGCTCTTCCATACTTTTTTTCCCAACATTAAGTTCGTTGGCAAAATGCTTGTGGTTGCCAATAAGTGGGAAGAAGTTTTTGTGTGGGTGCTTGTTTAACTGGGATGGAATTGGCTTGAAGTGCTTTCACAAGTTCTGAGTGGTCCACCATTGGTTGTTTGTATTCAGTAGAAACCTTAGAGTGAAATTCGTACAGTAACTTAAATCCCTTGGCACTGGCTTCGCAGGGCTGCTCCATCTTAAGGATTCCTGAACCGTTGAGGGTGGCTGTATATTGTTGGTCAGCACACTTCAAGTTCAAAACGAAGGAATCCTTTACTATGAAAAGCCACTCGTTCGGTGCCGTCATCTTCAGAAATATTCCTTTGCTTGCTGGAACCGCAGTGTATTTACACGAATCTTTTGATGAAGCTGCGTGTTGTAAGAGTTCTACTAAGCATTCATTTGATCCAGATGTGAATACCGGGGTCTCGTATCGGCATACCGCAATGTCTTTTTTAGCATCTCTTATTGCAATATGTGAGCATCGGGAATACTGTTCCTCATTCAGCATTACGAAAAGGTCGTGGTTATCAGATTCTGCGATGTATTCATACTTTGTATCGATAACCAGATCCCATCGTTCCTCTAATACTGTTGGTAAGGCGTACACTTTATGGATGTCAAAATGCAAGGAGTCTGGAAGTGGAAGCGTTACCTTAACAAACAGGTTTCCCTCATTTGCAAAAGACTGGGTTCTGGCCGCTGAATTAATGATGCCAAGGTTCTCGAATGAGAATCCTCCTTTGACCGATTTCTTAAGCAGGTCAGTAATGTTTCCTACGTCCAGGATGAAAGGGTGGAGTTTGTTTTGGTTAAGGTCATCAAGTATGGAAAGCTCCAGGGTTTGCCGGTTTTGGACCTCCATTATTTTTGCGGTGATCACTGATATCATTGCACTCGCTTCGCTTCTCATCTTAAGCATCGAAACTTCCTTGTTTGTGAATTGGCTGTAATTTAGGAAAGATTCACTTATATTTCCCACACCTGCAGTCACGTTTTCCATTTCCTCCGCTAGTTGTGAAATTGGCTTAGTCAATGTATCGAAATTTGATTTCATGACAGATAGTTGTCGGCGCATTAGTTGGAACGAATCCTCATCCCGTTTATGGAGGAATTCCAACTGATGGTAGACCTTTCTAGCATCTTCGCTGTCCATCGTTCCGAAGGCCCATTTGGAAAATCCTCCGATAAACTCTAGTGCACGCTTTTGACGCTTGGAGTGTATCAATTGCCTCATACGGTTTGCTGTTTGTCGTAAGTTTACGATGTTTGTTTCTGTCTCCTGGGCGACCAAATGGCAATGGCGTTGAAAGTCATCGTCCTCAATGCTTCTGCACATGGTTTCTAGCCTATTGTCACATTTTTGCACCATCGCACCATCTGAATTACCATTTCGTAGTCCATTGGTGTGAACTTCGTCAAAATTGTCCACGTATCACTGTAGAATACGGCTTGTTCTACCGTTTCGAACACTACTGGTGATGTTTTTTGTAATGACTGGATCTTGTATGGTTTCTCATTTTGAGTGTGTTTCTTTATTCATTCTGGAATAGGAATAGAAAAGATAGAATAGATGAAATATTTATCCAGAATGGAATGAGTAAAGAAACAAAACTGAAGTGAATAACGCTCGTGCGTATCTACCATAAATGAGAATTCAAAGGTGAAAAATTGCACTGAACGCACCTTATTCCTTTTATTCCATCTTTCAAATGGAATAAAAAGAATGCAAACCAAATGTTCCGGAATGAATAAAGAAATAACAAAATGGTTTATCCGGAACATTCCATTGGAATAAAGAAACGCAAAATGCTCATTCCAAATATTCTGAAGGTTCAGAATGAATAAAGAAACACACTCTTTGTGTCTGCCCGGGATAGAAGTTAATAACTATTTGTACAGTTAATGCAAAACACCGTAGGTTGAACATTTTCTTTTCAACTCGATAATTAACTATGTATGTGTTTAAGAAGTATTTTTAAGCAACAAAAAAAAATTAAATAGAAAAATTACTTATAGTCAAAGGCTCTATGTATTCTTAAAAATTTTATATAATACTAGATTGATTATATATATTATGTAAATAATATGAATGTAATGTTCCAAATTATGGAAATAATATGAATGTAATATGTAAAGGCAATTAATGACCTTTCCTTTTGACTTCACTTTGTTTTTCCTTTGTAAATACTGAAAAGAGAAAAAAAATTAGTTAGGTGAACTAAATTAAGCATATCAGAACTTTTCCGTTCCCTTTTAAATTTCCTATATTTAAGGCAGTGGGTAAAGTTTAAGTAGTTTTAATTAATTAATATAAAAAAAAAAAAAATTCCGGTCCTATCTATACCTGTTAGCGTCGAAGGTTAGTGAGTGTAATTATTAGTGTGAAAAAGTTATAGTTTAGGATATTATTCATAGTATGTGTTTAAATTTAACTATCATTAACTTGATTGTGATAAGCCTTAAGTTGGTTGTTGTGTACTCGTTTTATTTTTCCACCTACTCGGATATTAGTATTTACAGAATCATTCACGGACACCACCTCATAGGGTCCCAACCAAATAGGTGAAAGCTTATTCTTTCTAGTAGGATTTTTAAGCAAGACTTTTTCCCCAACCGCAAACGAGGCAGGATTGGTATGATGGCCATATTGTTGTTTTGATTTTTGTTTTGCCAGTTCCAAATTTTTTCTCGCTAGTTCGTGCGTCTTCTGTAGTTGATGCTGAAGGATTTTTGGATAATCTTCCGCATTATACAGAGGTGTAGCTGTTCTTTTTAAATTTGTTGGCATTTCGAATTCAAAACCATACAAACTCTTCGTTGGTGTCAGTTTAGTAGCTGTATGCACGGTGTTATTGTGGACATGCATCGCCTGTCTCAACCATTGGTCCCAGCACCGATCGTCATTGTCAACAAAACTCCTTAGGTATTCCGCTAAGGGTCTGTGACTGCGTTCGAGTGAACCATTAGCTTGTGGATGATATGCGGTCCTGCGAATGTATAAGCAGTTCATTTGATTTTGAATTTGGGATTTGGATCTTCACAATTGTCCGTGTCCGAGCCCCAATTTTGCACTGCACAACTTTTTCGTTCAGTGAAGACATGGTAGCCAGCGTTGCCGCCAAAAAAAAAACTTTCGTGCCACATTTTTTGAAAAAACGTGCCATTTATGAAATTTTCGTGCCATATGAAAAAAAAACTCAATTTGTTCTCTAAAAATAAATTTTAATTCAATACTTTTACAAAAACAAAAATCACTTCCTCTATTCGTGTAGGCATTGTCCAGAAACAGGAGTTTTTGGCAAGTTCATAACTACCTATTTCACATCACATTATGAGTATTATTATTATTTAAAAATATAAAGAGTTTAATAAAGCTTTGTATGACAACTGAATATTGAAAGATCTACGCTCTACTACATTGCAATGAAATAAGTGTGTTCATACTAGCCGTTTTCCTTTGGAGGTGGCAAAGTACTTATGAGTATATGAAAACCCTAATCTAGTACTACCAACTGCACATGCTCTCATGTTCGAGTAGATACATTTTCCATGGGAAAGCAATTTGATGTGTTCCATTGAAAAAAGCTAGGAAAGTACTTGCAAGTACTTCGCCACCTCCAAAGGAAAACGCCTACTGTGAGTTAGAATTGATGCATCCAGTTCTGTTGAGGTGATAAAGTAGACTTGTCCAGTTCTTTTGATGAATATTGACACTGTGTTTATACTATGAGTTTAAATTTATGTAAGATAATGAAAATAAAAAAAACGTGCCATATTGAAACTTTTCGTGCCAGCGTGCCACGAGAAAATTTCCTTGTCAAAATGGCACGATCGTGCCACATCGGCAACGCTGATGGTAGCTAGACTCGAAGGCAAACATTTGAGAGGTAAATCAATTAAAACTTCCCTTTTCCCATCTAAAAACGTTATTCGTTTTGAAACTGCGTCGATGATCGTGTGATTCCATAGGATGTCACGACCTAATATACCATCCGCAGGTATATCATCGTCATCGACTATGTTCCATTTAGTCGAAAATTTTTTTGGGAAAAGTAAATTAGTCTTAATTGTACCCAATGTTGTGCCTACACCACCAAAAACACCACCCAGTTGCTTTGTTTCTCGGGTGTTTATATTGCTAGCATTTTCTAGAGAACTTCGTTTAAGTAAGCTCGAGTCTGCCCCTGTATCAACAAGAAGAAGTACTTTTCCGTACTTAGATAATGGTGTGGGCAACTCGACGAACACATCGTGCTTACGAATGTTCTTAAATGTATACAATATTTTCTTCTGTTTGGTTTTTTTTTTCGTCATAGCGAATTGGTTCAAATACTTACAACAAAAACTAAAAATAAAGTTCTTAAACGTATTCGCCAAAAAGACAAACAATTTATTAAACATTACGCGACACTTAATCACAACCAAGCAAATATTCGCAATCAATAACCATAAATTTACTTGACCTAGGACAACTTTTGCCCCAGATACAGGTTCTATAGGTTTTTGCTTCGTTTTGCTTACCGACTGAAAAGTAAGGAAATTTAACTCTTTTGAGTAAGTCTTCCGATTTATTTTTATTTTTTGTTGTTTTTTGTGCTGTAATGACTTTTTTTTTCTTTTATTTTTAAAGTGTCTTTAAATTGCCTTTTTGATGTCATAGGTGGTGTTTGGCTGCCTAGCTCTGATGACATTATTTTTTTATTTGAAGAGGAATTTTTTGGCGGTGTTTTGTTTGTGGAGAGTAAATTTGGTGGGGCACAGTTTATTGAATTAAACTGGCCCCCGGGCCGTTTCCCGATTGTTCCTTCAGATAATTCCTTTTGGAGAAACAATCCTCCTCCACATGCCCCATCCTAGAACACCACTTGCATTTTGTTCTGGGCTTTTGTGATGTTACTCGTGTAACGCGTATTTGTGCACGTTGGCAACTGTTTTGATTATGTCCATAATCTTCGCAAGAATCACAGTATGGTGTTCTTTTTCGTATTTGACACTCGGCATAAGTGTGATTTTGTTTTCCACAAAATCCACATTTTGTAACAGGATTTGCCGTTCTATTTACGTGTCTAGTACTTGGATGGGGGGAGTCTAGATTTACCAGGTTATTTGATTGATGTAATTGATTGTTGGATGGTTGGAAGTGATTATGATATTGTGGTGTGTATGAGTTTTGAAGACTATGAGCCTGATTAGACGATTCGTTTTTTCGTTCGTTTCGTTTTTCGTCTTTTTGACAGGTACGTACCTTCGTGATTACACACAACGAAAAAAATCCATTCGTGATTTTGACGTTCAAAAAATTTGAGGTTTATTTATTGAAAAATAGGCAGTAATAATAATCAAAAATATTTGTAGATCACTTCTTGTTCAAACTTATAGCTATTTAATTATGAAAAACAATTTTTAATCTCACTATTTAAATTTTTTAAGCATCCCCCGCCTCTACTCGTTTGTCAAATCATAAACGTCAAAGTTCAACCAGAAAAAGTCTTGAAATTTTCATACGTGCTTTCGTCTTTCCGTTCCCCCTACGTTTCTACACCCCTCACCCAATGTGTCAAAAAGACGAAACACGTAACGTCCGAAAAAACGAATCGTGTAATCAGGCTCTATGTATATTTGTATGTGGGTATGTTGGCTGCGGTGGAAGTTGCTGAGGCCAGGTGGGTGGGTACGCACATGGTGAGATAGCACTGAACACATTTGATTGAACTCCCCAGTTGTTTTGAGTTCCCATTAAAAGGGATGTTCTCTGTGCCAAATCAGCCAACTTTGATAAGTCAGTTTCAGCGGTTGTCAGCATAAACTGACGCAAAGCAGGATCATACAATCCCATTTTAAAAACCTTAACTAAACTATTATTAAGTTCAGCCACCAACGCTATTGATTGAGCTTCACTGTAACGTGAATCAATAATCTCTTTCGCTTTCATTTTCAGCGTGAGTAAGCGTCGAGCGAATGACTGGAAATCTTCATTCATCAATTGGTGTGATTGATTAATTTCAAGCATCACACTGTCAAGAGTTATAATTGCCAGATACGCTGTTTTTATAACTGACTCCAGTTCTGCTAAGGTTTTGGGAGGATTAGATCTAATTAGTTCAAATGCATCCCCCGTTAGCCTTGTGGAAATGCAGGCCACATACAAGTCTTCGGCTTCACCTGCCTCTAGGCATTTCAACCCTAAATGGCAAGCGTTTATAAACTCGTATACTTTGCTTGACAAGTCCGGTGTCCTTTGCCCTGAAAATAGGGGTATGACACGGGAAACAATCTTTGTCACCTTTTCGTATGACATGTTGTATATTTGACTGCTAATTGGTTGTACCTCCACCAATTCTTGTCTTAAGTTAATATGGGGATTTTGAGATGTCTCCACTAATTCTTGTCCTAAATTAATATGGTGTTTTCGATACCTGTGACAGGAGTCTGAACACCCTTATTTACAAGATTTTTAGTGACAGGGGTTTTTGGAGACGATGTAAAAAACAGGGGTAAAAGATTTTTTGAAGCTGAAGCTGATTTTGAATTTTTTCTTTGCAACTCCTTTTGGGCTGACAAGCTTTTATTCAACTCACTTGTTAGTTGGTCAAGTTGTTCGTCAGCTTCGTCTGCTACTTGCTGGAGTTGCTTTTCAGCCTCCTTACGTAATTTCTCGCTTTTTTCAAGTTGCTTGACTAGCTGTTCTGTCTCCTTAGTGTGTCTATTTCTTATATTCTGTACGGCCTTAATATATTCCGTCAGAATAGCGTCTGTCGTTTCAATACGCTGAAATTGACCCCACTGAGAGCTAAGCTGAGACTTGACCAAACTAAAAACCTCGGGATTTAAAATATCCTTAAGTTCTGAAAGGAGTATCTCGTTGAGTTCTTTAAGTTGTCGCCGTTGCTCTTTTTTCTCTTTTTTAAGAGTTTCTAGTTCCTCTATTAAATCATTAAGTTGGGCCTCAATTTCTCTCTTGGCCATTAACCTATAGATCTTTACAAGGAACTTCAAGCTTCAACCCAAACTCAACCCAAAAACACACGTCTGTGAAGTTAGCAGGGCAACTTTCACCCACGCAATTGGGACCTTGACAGGAATTTGCAGTTTTTTTGCATTTTTTTTGCATTTCTATTCCCGATTTTGCAGTTCGCCAAATAACGGTGTAATTTAGTGACCTGCTAACTTCACTGTGAAGTTACACATGGCGTATCTCAGGAACCAAGCGTGCTAGGAACTTGTAGTAAGGCTCCAAATTTGCAGTTTTTTTGCATTTCAAGAATAGGCTAGGTCAGAATTTTGAAGTCCTTTTTTTGAAAAAAAATTTCATACTGACCTGCTAACTTCACAGGGAAGTAAGCAGGTGACATGGTGTATCTCAGGAACCAAGCGTGCTAGAAACTTGTAGTAAGGCTCCAAATTTGCAGTTTTTTTTGCATTTCAACGATAGGCTATGTTCAAATTTTGAAGTCCTCAATTTAAAAATTTCCCAAGTTTGACTTTAATATGAAGCAAGTAGGCCACATCGTGTATCTCACGAACCAAGCATGCTAGGAACTTGCAGTAAAGCTCAAAATTTGCAGCTTTTTTGCATTTCAGGAATAGGCTAGGTCAGAATTTTGAAGTCCTTTTTTTGAAAAAAATTTCATACTGACCTGCTAACTTCACAGGGAAGTAAGCAGGTCACATGGTGTATCTCAGGAACCAAGCGTGCTAGAAACTTGTAGTAAGGCTCCAAATTTGCAGTTTTTTTGCATTTCAAGAATAGGCTAGGTCAGAATTTTGAAGTCCTTTTTAAAAAAAAATCTCATACTGACCTGCTAACTTCACAGTGAAGTTAGCAGGTCACATGGTGTATCTCAGGAACCAAGCGTGCTAGAAACTTGTAGTAAGGCTCCAAATTTGCAGTTTTTTTTGCATTTCAAGAATAGGCTAGGTCAGAATTTTGAAGTCCTTTTTAAAAAAAAATCTCATACTGACCTGCTTACTTCCCTGTGAAGTTAGCAGGTCAGTATGAGATTTTTTTTTTAAAAGAACTTCAAAATTCTGACTTAGCCAATTCTTGAAATGCAAAAAAAACTGCAAATTTGGAGCCTTACTACAAGTTTCTAGCACGCTTGGTTCCTGAGATACACCATGTCACCTGCTTACTTCCCTGTGAAGTTAGCAGGTCAGTATGAAATTTTTTTCAAAAAAAGGACTTCAAAATTCTGACCTAGCCTATTCCTGAAATGCAAAAAAACTGCAAATTTTGAGCCTTACTGCAAGTTCCTAGCATGCTTGGTTCGTGAGATACACGATGTGGCCTACTTGCTTCATATTAAAGTCAAACTTGGGACATTTTTAAATTGAGGACTTCAAAATTTGAACATAGCCCATCGTTGAAATGCAAAAAAAACTGCAAATTTGGAGCCTTACTACAAGTTTCTAGCACGCTTGGTTCCTGAGATACACCATTTAACCTGCTAACTTCACTGTCAAGTTAGCAGGTCAGTATGAAATTTGTTTCAAAAAAAGGACTTCAAAATTCTGACCTAGCCTATTCTTGAAATGCAAAAAAACTGCAAATTTGGAGCCTTACTGCAAGTTCCTAGCATGCTTGGTTCGTGAGATAGACGATGTGACCTACTTGCTTCATACTGAAGTCAAACTTTTTGAACATAGCCTATCGTTGAAATGCAAAAAAAACCGCAAATTTGGAGCCTTATTGCAAATTCCTAGCATGCTTGGTTCGTGAGATACAGCATGTGACCTGCTAACTTCACTGTGAAGTTAGCAGGTCAGTATGAGATTTTATTTTTAAAAAGGACTTCAAAATTCTGACCTAGCCTATTCTTGAAATGCAAAAAAACTGCAAATTTGGAGCCTTACTACAAGTTTCTAGCACGCTTGGTTCCTGAGATACACCATGTGACCTGCTAACTTCACTGTGAAGTTAGCAGGTCACTAAATTACACCGTTATTTGGCGAAATGCAAAATCGGGAATAGAAATGCAAAAAAAATGCAAAAAAACTGCAAATTCCTGTCAAGGTCCCAATTGCGTGGGTGAAAGTTGCCCTGCTAACTTCACAGACGTCAAAAACACAATCAAACTAGTCTTATTATTATTTAAAAAAAATAAAGTTTCTTTAAAGAAGAGGAGAGGAGGGTTGTGTAAATTATTTTATAGTCAATTATATGAAAAAAATGTTTAAATTATATTAAACTTAATTATGTATTTAAAAAAAAAATCAACACAATATAAACATCAAAATTCTTACCAGACCTTCTATTAGTTTTGTTTTTACCTCACTTGATCGACTGCACTTTTTCATTTATGTATACTTGTAGTATGAACATATATGTTATGTTTTGTTAATTTTCCTTTTTTTTTAGTTCACTTTGGGAGAAAATTAATTTATTTCACTTTCAAACTGTTATTATTTTTTTTCGATTCACTTTTCTCGTATGTATTTATGTATATTTCTTTTACTATAAATTCATTTATTTCACTTTACGAATTCTTTTTTTAAAGGTTCGCGTATCGGCTGCGCCAATGTTAAGTGTGCGATCAAATAAACAAAACCAAACAATCACGTTCGCGGTTACAATCAGACTCACCTCTGGTTCTGGCGACCTACCTGGAACTTCTTGGTTTAACTTCCAAAATGTATTACTCAGCTTTGACCTATTGAGTTGCATTCTCGAAGTTGACTTGTCCCACTAAGCCATTGCGTCACAATAAGTGTGAAACCAAAACTGTCACTATGCATAATAGTTAATTGTTATGCATTCTGACTCAGTGGGTTAGGAGGTGAGACATTTAAAGTTAGTAAATATACGTATAACAACTGAAATAGTACTAAAAAAAGTATTGAAATTTGGGATGCAAACGTTTGGGATTTTATCCATTCGGGATTTAGGGTATTCGGGATTATGGCATTCGGGATTATCATTTTAGATTTTCGGGATTTTGGCATTCGGGATTTTGTACCCTTCCCATATCAAACACTTAGATCGCTCTTAATCCATTACTGGCCAGATTTGTTTTGTTGCCAAGCAAGTGGTGATATTGTTCCACCTAAGGTTTGTCCTCTCTAAGGCATCTTGTTTCGGCATAAGTTTGCATGTACCGATGCGGGAATACCTATATCTGCCTTACTAGGTAGGAGAGGTAGAGTTTTTCTACTTTTAGCGAGTTCATCGGCATCGGTTTTCCGAAGGTTTCGAAATGCCAAGCGGCTAGGAGACTCATCATTTAGACTGAATCCAAAATCTTGGGATGAATTGTATCTGAGACACGAATAATATTCAATTCTTCTTGTCGGTCTATAGTAATGAAGGTAGGTTCGTTGCCCACATTACTTACTATGAGGTTAGAATTTAACATATAATCAAAAAGAGATGCACCTCTATCATTAATATCAGTACTTCCCCATACTGTATGATGGGAGTTAGCATCACTCTCATATCTTCTGCCGTTCTGCCTGTGCGATGATTCTTTCCAGTGTGTGACCGGGTGGTTCCCAATCTTTTTTAGTCGCGGAGCACTTTTCAGACGAGACATTCTTTGCGGAGCACTTCGTTGCGTGTATAAAATTTTTTACAGTTATAAAATGTAATAACAAAGTTTCTTCTAGTCAGAACAATATGCCTATTTTGAACTGCATATTGCTAGTTGTGGGTAAATTCTGGGCAACTGCAACCGTATATCTGGCTTTGCATCAAGGCGGGATCTATGATTATTTTGGTTCCAACGTAGGCAAGGAATCCTGATTGGCACATATTGTGTATGTTGTGTTGTTTCAAACGGCAGAAGCATTATTTTGGCTCTATCCTTATCCTTCAACATACATCAGAATTCTGGCAAAGACTTCTTCGTTGTTAAATGTTTCTTTATCAAAGAATCTAATGTCAAAACAATAAAGCACTCAAATAACAACGACAACGCTTTATTTTTAGGTGATGATCAGAATAATGAATAGCTGATTTTCCTTCTAAATGCTCTACTTTATCACTGGCATCTAAAATGGTTACTTCCTTTTCCTGAAGTGATATACATATGTAGGTACAGTCAAATATTTTTTTTTAAATATTGACTTGATACGCCGATTTCAATAGCCAACGCTCACTACGCAAGACGCTGGCGCTATTTAAATTGGAAAGATTTGCACCGGTCTAACGTCAGCTTCTGGACAAGAGAAGTTAGGGGTCATTTGTTGTTGTTTCTATGTATTTTGAGGCACCCCAAATTTTCTAATGTATAGACACGATTCACGATGAGTTTCCCGATTCCGGACTTAATTTTCCCTATCTTGACGCATGCAGATTACCTATACCCATGTCACCGCACAATGCATTAAATATCCTTGTGTTCTAAGTTGCCGTGATTCGGCCATGCATTAAAGTTTAATATTTGTTTGTATGCATGTAAGTACGTTTATATTTCTTTTATATGAATAGGCTTGTTCAGAAAAAAAAGAGATATCAGAGACCTCAGCAACCTCAGTGTCGTGAAAAGGATTCCTCAAAAAATTTCCCAGTTTTTCTCTCAAATTACTAAAGAAACAAAGTATTGTATTCGCTTGCTCATTTTTTGACAGAGCAAAATTTGCTGATGTCTCCGAGATTTCATTTTCTGAATTTAATATTTTAATGATAAAATGCATATGATCCTTTAATAACTTTGTATTTGGACTTGAGCATTTATTTATGTATTTCTCAAATCGATTTGATTATTCTTTAAAATAAAATCTTGTCTTTAAAGTCAATTATTGAAAAGTAAAATACATTTTTCCACTAAAAAGTACATTTTTCCACTAAAAAATACATTTTTCCACTAAAAAATAATTTTTTTCACTAAAAAACTCATTTTCCACTAAAAATACAATTTCCACTAAAAAAATCCACATGTTTATAAATATTTACTGTCCAAAATCTTCGGTTACGATATCGGACATCAAATCAAGGGTATTGCTTTTGTTTACTGTTTTTGGGTGGTACAAATCTTTTTCCTGACATCTTGGTTGTACTGTACTGGTGCAGAAAAAGTGTATTTTGATCCAAATGTCACCCAATTGCCCCAAAAATCACATTTTTTCTCCGGAGCAGAAAAATTCATTTATTTATTGAATTCGTTAAATAACTAACGATAGAAAGCTTATACAACTAGTTTACATTAAATATAAATTAATATTTAAATTAAATTCTTCAGAAAATTATGATTTCTCAAAGGTTTTTAGTCCATCAGCATTGTAGTCATCCTTCAATAGAATTAGAATTTTGTCGATTTTTTCAATTTTGTAGGTAAGGTATCCAATGATTGTTTAGCGTTAGTAAGGATATTTAAAAAGTTTTACTTTTGTGCAAAAGTAAGGGTAGGTAGGCACCTGCCATATATAAATGCGTAAAAAACGATAAAATCTTATTTCGAAACCCAGCCCTTATTTTATTTCAAATTTTTACTTGGGATATACATAGGTACTATAAGGCAAGTTTTGGATTCGTGCAAAAAAAAAAGGTTTTGAGATAACAATCAAACATGATATTATACGATGATAGAGAACACCAGAAAAGTGGGTGGCACAATTCTGTCTGCCTGTTCGTCTACAGCCGAAACGACTCGATCGATTTTCTTCAAACTAGATACATAGTGGTTTTTGGTGATTATGCCCACACGTTTTTTTCATTTTTGTTTTAGAACCAAAAATTACGGCAGGTACCTGCCATACAATTTTGTTTAGCAATTTTACATATGTAATCGTATTTTTCTCAAAAACGGATCGAAAAATTTTCTTAAAAAAATCGATAAATTTATTTTAGTAAAGGCTTCCTTTGGGTGGAAAACCATTTTTCAAAAATGGTTATTAATGGTACCTCCAAAAGAACCATTTTTAATTTTGTTTTATTTTCTTAAACGGTACAACCGATTTTAATTATTTTTTTATACAGAAGCTTCCAAAAAGTATAGTTTTGTTTGCCAAAATTTTCAAAAAAGTATTTTTTAGATTTTTAAAAAAATGTTTCAAAATTTTTTTTTGGAGCATCAAATATTTCGAAAACGACATGATCGTTTTTTTTTAAACTCCATATTTAAGAGATTTTTAGTATTCTCTAAATTACTTTTAGAAAAAAATTTACATTTATTAAAAAATAACGGTACCTTCCATACAAAAGTTAAAAAACCGAAAAGGAAAATATTTGTTGCTTAATAATGACTCCTACGACTTTGATTAAACTTTTTTCATATAGATCCTAAAATTAGTACGATCTACCTACTATCAACAAATATAAAATTTTGCACTCCACTTAGCAACTATTAATAGTACCTGTCATAGAACGTATTTTTTTATATACAAATTTCAGATAAGATTTAATAATATTGCATAGCAAAATTTTCAAAAAAAAGTTGTTGGTTTTTAAAAAAAGTTTCAATTTGTTTTTTGAAAATTCGTTATCTAAAAAACGGGTTTACAATTTTTTTTAAAATTTTGTTATTATATACACATAAATATATACTTAAGATTTGCATACCTACCAAATTTTTTTCTTAAAAATGTTTTGAGAATTTTATATATAAAAATTATTTTTTTAAAAAACCGCTCCAATGATTTAAAATTTTTGTTTCCCATACATACAATCCTATTAAATCAAGAATTAGGATGGCATTCTTTTTTTTCACCTCAAAGTGCATGCATTTTATTTTTGTCGGTATGCTAAAATGAGTGCGATCTACAACAAACTCTCCAAACATTTGACAATAAGCAATTATTATTAATAGTACCTCTTGTAGAGAGTTTTCTTGTTTTTCAGTTTTTATTATCGCCTAAACGGATTTAAATTATTTTTTCACACAAATATTTCGAAACAATGTTGCATGCATATCATAATTTTCAATGAATATTTTTTGAATAAAAAAAACTGGTCAAAATATTTTTTTTGAAAATTCGATATCTGAAAAATAGGTTGATATTTCGTATGGAATTTTATTTTCTTATATTCATATCAATAAATACTTAAATTTTGCATTCCAAAAATGTTTCCTTAAATATGTCTTAAGAATTTTATATCAGGGTGCTCCTTGATTCGTTTTCGATATGTTGGTGGATGATACATGGGATCATTCATGGGGGGGAATTTCTGACAAATTGAAGTGCATACACTGATTTGCTATAAGTTTTTTAAAGAAAATATTTTTTTATTTGTTTTCTCAATTAATTTCTGTAGGTAAATGAAGAGTTTTTGAGAAATCAAATTTTAAAGTCAGGGTGCATTTTGAAAAATATAGTTTTTTTTTTAAGTTGATTTTGTTTAAATAATCGAAAGCTCCTTTTTCATATTGCTTTTTTGTTTTGTTACGTATATGACGCAAATAAATTAAAAATTAAAAATGTATAAAATTACTTTTATATCTTTAGGTTTATGAGAAAAAGGGTGGCTAGCAACGCTGACTATTGGATCTTTCTTTTTCACAACAAAAATTTGTAACACTAATCACATATCATTTATCGCCCTAACACCTCAACAACAACTTTTAGAACCAAGGTACAGATGTAAAAATGATGAAAACATAATTATTAATTCAAGGAATATGTATTTAAAAATGTTCCTCCGTTGAAAATAAGAATTTAATTGTCATTTTTAAACGAATTTTCTTCTACAAAACTACTATAAATAATGCTAATACAATATAATTAATATTTTATTTAACTCTAATACATAGACTTTCTTAACACACATTTTAATACCACAATAGTTTTTTTAAGATAATTATGTATATTATATCTACTTATAAGAAGTCAATAAATACCCAAATGCAATATACTTATTTACTAAAAATACCCTTGTTTAAATATTTAAGTTATATCTATGATCTAATTCAGGCAGCCAACCAGTCTTCCAAAGGAATTCTAATAAAAAGTCTGTCCATAAAACTTCGTATGACCATGGTTAATTTGGCTCGTAAAGCTGGTTTCATTTCTTTCAGCAATTCTTGTGCATTTGAGTTGATAAACAAATTCAAAGCGGCTTCTGTAATTCAAAGATTTTAGTCAGAAACTGAAATTTCATAAAAATTCTATTGTGTGTGTACTTACGTATAACTGTATTTCCATTGGCAATATTATCAACACCCATTTGAATTGATTTAACATTGAAGTCCATTTTGACTGTATCTACAGTAAGATAAGTTTTTCCATTTTCACCAACATTTGGAATTGCTTTGAAGTAAATCTTCGCCTTGACACCCTCTGTATAGTGATGGGAATTAAAAAAAAAAAACATAAACATAAAAAAACCGGACGTCATAATTGAAAAAAGCAAAACAAACCGTATTCTCCCCAGTATTGTCCAGCACCGGATGCCTTAACCAAAATCAAAACACCTGTAGAACGATATTGAGCTTTGACTTTGATCCGTGGAATCTCACAAGTCAATTGGAATTGCATGGTCTCGATATCCGATCTAAAAACGTCAAATAAAAATTTATTTAATTTGTCGTCAAGTTAGAGTAATTGCAAGAGGTCTAAGCACTGCAGTGTTTGCTTGATGCAAAACTATTGTTTAAGTAAGTTTAATTTTGTTATATTCAAGAATCAACGTCTTATCACGACAAGACAATCATTCGGTGAATTATTTATATTGTAATGTGACAAGTTAGTTCCAACTAATTGCTTAGATTGCTTCATCTAATTGAGTAGTGATGGGGATGTCAAAGGTGGGTGTTTAAACAATTGCGATTTGAACTGTTATTTTAATGTCAACACTAAGGTAGTTGAATAAGAGATACTATAAGTTTTGAAATAACTTTGTATACAAAAAGGTCACTATTTAAACCCAATATAAATAAAAATATCTATGTACCACATGCATGGTTACAGAGTGTTCAAGAAATAAGGCAAAACCTTTTACAGATAATGATAATCGACTTTGTGACTTTTCTTTATTTAATTCTCCAAAGGAGAATGGGCATTTTTGGGCGTTAGCGGCCATTGATGAAATTAGTGTCAAATGAAAGGTATGCTACTCAGGAGAAACTTTCACTATGGACATTACATTGCATTTCATTTAGAAAAGAAGATATTTCAATGTTAATATAATGCAATTGCATTGAGCAATATTGCATAGTGATTATATTTTTAGTGGGTGTAATACTTTATTCTAACTTCATAACGTCTACTGACACTGTTGTTGTGTGTTTAACGGGGTTTCAGAATATCCCAAGGACGCATTACGGGTTTAAACAGACCCAGTACGCATTTCAACAACTTTGTAATTTTTTAAACATATTATTTTACTCAGGATTTTTTAATATTGTGAGGATTTTAATATTATAGTTTTATGGTAAATGTTCTTATTAATGATGTCATATTTTTATATACAAAATATTCTTGAGACTGTCTAGAATCCTTGTTCCATTTTCTTTTTCTATTTTTGAATTGGTCAGAAGCCAGAAACTTAGCAAAACTTTTAAAAATGCATTTTTTTCGGTTTTGAAGTACACCACAATGAAAAAATTTCTGCACGGTGATTGTAGGACTAAAACACATCCAAAAATAACAAAACCATTCTTGGCCGCTCACGCCCATGTTTCATACTAATTTGCCCATTCTCCTTTCTGTTTTCAAGTGACGACTACTTTACATGAATACTTGGGATACCATTAAGTCAAAATCGGAGTATGAGAGGTACATGTATTGCGGTAATAGGCGCCACAGATAAAGCCAAGTATGCTGCTGATGCGAAACAAAAAAATTCCATACAAAAATTACACAAAGAAATCATAAACGAAAAACTTACTTCTACTTTTCGTTGTGCAGTACGCTGGTCGACGAGCAAAATTGATCATTGTAATAATTATTCGCACACAATTAACTACCCAGAGCATTTATTGTGTGCGAAAAAGTGGCAATTCTGTTTTTTTCGTGTTTATTTTTATTGATTCTGTCACTACCGCGCAGTGGCGTAGCTAGGATATTTGCCGCCCGGGGCAAAACAATAATTTGCCGCCCCTTCGGTCTAACAATACTTTAAAAGAGATTTTGTGATATACCTTCATATCAAGTTGCAGACAAAATTTGAAAATATTTGTGTATAAATGCAAGGAATTACATTCTGCGAAATATTGATACACGCCACTTTGCCGCAATATCTGCTGAATGAATTTGTTTTGTTTCTGACCTACTGAGATTTAACTTAAAGCCGACTGTATATAATATAGGCACATGAGACTTGAAATTTTTTAGTGTTTCCTTTCGTCCAAAAATAGCGAAGCTCATAATTGTTCATTAGGCGTATATCACCAAATAAAATCTCTGAGAGCTCAGAGATTTTTAAAGTGGGACAAAAAATCTCACCTGAGCACTGAGATTTTCTTCAGAGATTACTGAGCCGAAAATTTTTTGGATTAATTTCTCAATGTTCTTTCTCAACTAAAACTGTTCATTTGACAGCCAAATTACAATTTATCGGCGATGGGCAGATACAAAGATGATACCAAAAATACAAAATAGAAGTTAAATGTTGATAAACAGGAAAAATAAATTTATCTTAATATTTTTCATTCATTTTATAAAGTTTTGTGCTTAAACATTTAAATATTTAAAGCAAAGTTAAAATTTTGTTTCCATAATTTCAGTACGATTGAACAGGAAATCTTATTCCACCAAAACATTCCGCCTACGTCAACTTGATATTGAGCGCTCGGTGAGATTTTACTGGGTGAGACACGCCTATTGTTTCATCAGTACTCGACAGCAAAACTGAGAAATTGCATACTGTTCATATTTCTCAGATCTAATGATCTGAGTTACAGCTGCAACTGGAGCTGCAGCTGCAACTGGAATAGCTGTCAAAAAGTGCCGTACGTGATTTTTTTTACGTGCCCACAATGCAGCTGTACAGCTTTCTGACATTTTAGTATCGAAAATAAAGATGAAAACAAAAATAAAAATGAATAATGATGAAAAAGAAGCTAAAATTACTTTACGTCTTTATAAGTGATTGAAAAGAGTTTAAAAATCACTTTAACCCACATGTAAATACTTCGTTTTGTTCGCAATTTTGAAACGTCAAAAAAGCTGCAAGCAAAAGTTAAAAGTTGGCCAACTTGTCCAGCTGCGTCTGCAGCTCCGTCTGCAGTTGCGTCGTATCTGTTCGTATCATTGAATTTGTGTGTATTCAAAATTTTGACAGCTATTCCAGTTGCAGCTCCGTCTCCATTCTGTTCAGCCAGTGAGAGGGTCAAAGCCACGGCTAAGTCACTACTGAGTGTCTGATAACAGAGTTATTACTTCACTGAAATTGTAGTAGATTGTTGATCTAATGCATTTTTTCTCAAAATAAATCTGCTACAAAATCTACATACTGCACTTCATTTTAAGAAAAAGAAAATTAATCTTCGCAAAAAAAAACTCACATTTTTTTAATTCTTTGTGTTGAATTCAGCCATTATGTATTATTTAGAGCTTTTTTGTTTGCTGGTTTTATGTTTAAAAAAAACTAATGTAATATTGTATTTATTTTTATTCGTTTATCAGTTAAACAAAACTATAATAATAATATTTATTTAAAAAAAAAAAACAAATCATCTGCGAAAATATTCAATCTACAGCATTTTTTTTTTTTCAAATCTAACGCGAAAAATTTTCTGAGAAAGGTCAACCCCTCTGATCTCTAAATTGAGTGAATCAACAGACACGTACCTATATGTAAGGATACAAAGGAGAATGGTCATCATTACGAAAGCCATCAATTTGTTTCTAAATTTGAAAGAATTGTTAATTGTAAAAATTAACTTTTGTGTTTATTACCTACTTCTATAATGAGCAATGGTCATGATTCTGCCGCCCCTAGTGATTTGAACACAATGAAAAATTGTACGTTCATATACCTATTCAAATGTAATAGAATTTTTAACTTAAAAAAGTAATACTTTTTTGTTTATTTCCAACTTATGTAATAAACAACGATGATGATTTGCGCCCCTCTTTATAAAATAAAAATAAAAATAAAAATTGATTGAATTATTTATTAAACAGAAATTAAACTTGTGTTTATTTCCAACTTCTCATGACCAACGAAAATGATTTTACCGCCCCTACAAATTTGAATACTATAAAAATTGTATGTTTTCTGATAAAAATTTAATAAAATTTTCACTAAAAAAACGTTTTTAGCTAATTGGTTTACAACATCCCATGAACAACGAAGATGATTTTCCGATTTGCCGCCCCTAACTCCTGGCGCCCGGGGCGACCGCCCCCTTCGCCCCCCCCTAGCTACGCTACTGCTACCGCGTATGTCTACCTTAAATGTTTGTGCATTTTTTTTAAATTTTTTTAGTTTTTGCAACTGTCAATGAATATTTTTTCGCTGCGTTTTGGTAAGCATTTCATTGTCTTGTTGGAGACCAACTAAAAATTTTGTTTCACATCAGCAGCGTTCTAGGCTTAAGGATTTCACTGTCTTCTTGGAGAGCAACCAAAAATTTCATTTCGCATCAGCAGCGTACTAGGCTTTAGTTTTGTTTGAAAGAAGAGTGGAGAATTTTTGACAAACATTTCCTACACTTGCCAATTTCGTTTGTGGATCACTATAATATTGTACTTGTTAATGATTTCTTTGTGTAATCATTGTTTCTACCGATGCGATACAAAACGTTTCGTGGTTTTCCAACAAGACAGCAAAATGCTTATGAAAATAGAGCCGAATATTTTAAATGAATAATCAGAGGTTCACAAAAATTGTAAAAATTAGAAACAAAATCACAGAAAGCCATTCTGTAATTAAGAAAACAACAAAAACATACAAGACAATATCAAATGCCACATGTCCACATATTGTAGTAAATAACTTGGTCAATTTATTCTGTGTGAAAGAATATTGGAGACTTCTCAAGATATGCTATACATTTTCAATTCCGTCCCTCGTCAACCAGCGTACTGCATGCAAAACGAAAAGTGATACGATTTCGTTTGCTTATGATTTCGGTGTTTCACTTTAAAGCCTAGTACGCAGGTGATGCGAAACGAAATATTTAGTTGGTCTCCAACAAGACAACGAAATGCTTACGAAAACGCAGCGAAAAAATATTCATTGACAGTTACACCAATTCACCAATTCAAAAATTCAAAACAAATGCAACTGAAAAAAAAAAGTACAGAGAGCCACGCTGTAATGAAAGAAACAACAAAAATACACACGAAAAAACACAAATTTCATTTTCCGCACACAATAAATGGCCTGTGCCTACGTTCTGTAACTCTCGCATCGAAAAAAACAGGTCGAGAAACGATGAAAATTGAAACAAAAAGCATGAGTTTTGTTCCATTTTTCAACTTTTCTCGACTGATTTTATCGATGCGAGAGTTACAGTACAGAACGTAGGTACTGGGTAATTAATTGTGTGCGAAAAAAGAGTGTAGACTTCTCCAAAAAATATGCAACGATTTTCAATTTCGTTCATCGAGCAGCGTACTGCAGAACGAAAAGTGAAACTTAATTTTTCGTTTATGATTTCGTTATGTCATTTTTGTATGGGATTTTTCGTTTCGCACCAGCAGCGTACTAGGCTTTAGTAAATAACTGAAGCAAAAACAGGGTGTCTTAAAGCCAAACAAAGTCAAAGTGGTGCATAAAAGTAAACAAACAATACATTTCTAAATACTTCTGCATGTGTATTAAAAGCCTTTTTTATTATTTTGCTGCACATTAGAGTGAAAATTTTAAGTCAAAGTATAGAAAAAGTATGTTAAGTGCTATAAAAGAACAAAATGCTTTAAAGGGAATTCCAGAATTTCTTGCTTAAACAAATATTTGCATCCAAAAAAGTAAAAGTAGTCCCCCATATTCCGAAAGTCGTATTTTTTCTCGTAGTCGTAGTCGAACTCGAACTCGTCTCGTATCTAAAGCGGGCCATTCACGATGAGACAGTCGCAAAGACTGTCGATCGGTTTTGCGGACGGTGTGTCGAAAAATTCATATTCATCTTTATTACCATCATTAGATAAATGCCTTGTTGCTATTTCTATTAAATTTTCTTTATTCTTTTTAATTGAAATAGGTTTTTTCATAGGAAAATCTTGTAAGTGTTGAGGAGATAAAGTTGATGCAAATGGCGGTTTAAAATCTAAATTTGACACGGAGCTTGGGGATGGAATTGCTTGACTATCGATTCACAATTACCATTCTGAAAGATGAAAACCATCTTATCAAGTACGTTGCATTTTCAAGTAGACTAAGCAAATCACCAAATCACTGTCTTCTGAAGTTGTTCCAACCCTTCCAATTTCATCTTCAGCTGTGAAAAGTAGTAGATCGTAGTACCAAAGGGTGGGCTTATATACTTCATCTGTCCCACTCCCGGATTTTTGTTGATCTAAATACTTTTATTAATTTTCTTCTGAATGCTGATCTTAAGTTCGCTTGTTGCTATATGATGAACTTTGTACTGACCACAAGCACGAATGTTTTTCTTAAAGCGAAATAAATTCCTTAAAAAATTTTTTTTCGCTAGTTCCTTCCATTTGTTTTTTATTTATTTTGTCTCCTAGAAACAATTCTAAAAACGTGTATAGGGTTTGACGATTGTTCGTAGACTGAGTAGTTCGGTCGCACGGACTGTCTCAAAAACTCCCATTCACTATTCGACCATTTCGGTCGTGTCGTAAAGTTCGTTGAAGTTTTCAACGGACTTCCGACTTGTCGTTAGTCGTACGGTCCGATGTACAACAAGGACATTCATAGTAGAACCTGTCGTATACGACTGAAGTCCGTCGGACCGTCCGTACGACAGTTTTAACGTGAATGGCCCGAATTGTTATTTTTCAAGTCGTATACGTTGGATACGAGAAGCTTTAAAAAACAACGTCTATCGTTGCTTGTAGATATTTGTCATTCTTTCTTGTCAAAGGATTAAAATTTCATTAAATTAAATCATTTGTGTCTGCGTTAGTAGCGTGTGCACGGTTCCTTATTGCTCGTACTGGGTAAGGTCATGGAACAGACTTCTTAAGAGAAGCACGAAAAAAAAGCAAGAAAAAAGTAGGAAAAGAAGAAAAGGAAGACCGGTAGCGCAAAGGATGCAGTACAGAGCAGACGTTTCGTCAACTTCTTGCAGGGACTCAGGCGCCGTGCGTCGCGTCGTGGTCGAAATGCTTACAATTTTTAATTTATGTATTTCTCAAATTGATGAATTAATTTGAGAATAGAAAACAAAACATTTTGTAAAATATAAGTTCCATGGATTTATTTTTTTCTGACGAAAGCAACGAAAGCGTTATCCACCATCCGGAAGATAATTTGGGACAAATCGATATTTGGAAAAAGTCAGAGAACTGGTGAAAATTTATACCGACACAAAAAAATTTTAAGACTAACCATCTACCAATCGTATGTGCAAAATATATGCCACCAATATGGCAGCGATACCGCCTTAGCGTTACCTTTTAACCACTACTACAATTACAATGCACATTCAAAAGTATTTTATTGGGCTAAAAAATTTATAGGAATTTGTATAGTTCAAAACTACATGCAATGAACCTGTAGCCGAGACAACCCCAATGCACTTTAAAAATGCAACAAAAAATATTGATCGAAGTAAAAGTAGTTATTATACCGCTCTAAATTTCGTTGGCTGTATCCGTGCAATCTACATATGCCATCAACGCGGTAAGAATGCTTAGACCCTAAGAGCTTAGACTACCAAAAGATAAAGGAATGCAATACTAAAGACTACTTGAATGCATTGAAGCCTTTAAAAAGAATGCATTCTTAAAAGTTCTTGGGTTGCAGTAAAAAGACTGCAGTCTTTTGAATGTCACGAATGTTATGTTTGTTAAACATGTGAATAAATTCAATTGACCAATTAGCTAACATTTATTTTTTGTCCATTTTTATCATCAAAAAAATGTATCTCGTTCAGAAAATCTTACACGACTAATAAACAACACAGATACGACTTAAATTCAAATAAATACGAGACTCGGAATAACATAAAATGTGAACAGTCGTATGCGATGTTGTGCGTTTCTCAATACTAATACGAGTGAAGTCGGATATGCGACTCCTGAAATAACAACATACGTCCTGGGTTGTCAGATGTGGCGATTTGTCGCCAAACAGAGGCGATATGAAATTTGATTTGGCGACACGAAAATCGGTTTGGCGATGTACCTTAAAAAAGGCGATATTTTTATGTTTTGGCGATTTTAATTTTTTAATCAAAGTCGTAATATCTTCGGTCAAAAGGTTAAACTCACGGAGTACAGAAAATATATTAAAGTAAATGAGAATGCAATTAATTTTTTAATCCAAGAGGTCTCATTTTGCAAGGTATTTACTAACACATTGAAATATATGCCCAGGAACTTTATTTCAAAATTTGCGGAACGTGACTTCAGCTTCATAAAATTCATTTCAACCTAATTTTAAAAGTATATTTAAATAAATTGTGAGTAGTTTTACCTTTTAAACGAGGACGACATTGTTTCTTTTTTTCTGATCTTCACTTAACGCTGTGGCTCCATTGGCAATTTTTGAGACAATTGCAATTGGAATAGGAATGGCAATTATTTGCTTGGGTGGGCATTTTCATTGCCAGGCAATTTCAATTGAAAAATGTGTGTATAGAAATATTTGACTGCAGCAGTCAAATACTGTTTAAATCCCCTGTTTTTAATAAAATTTAATTTTAATTCACTATATTTTGTGATGTGCGTTGTCATATTCTACGATTTAATTAATTAAATATTGCCAATGGAGCCGCTGGGTAAACATCGCATCTTTTTTATTGGTCTGCTAAAATGTAGGCATCAAAATACTAAATCTCATCGCACTCAAAACTGAACATCGATTCTTTCCCATCACTCAAATAATTTTATAACATTTTTGTGATTTTTGAATTTGGTCATTTATAAAGTGGAAAATTTTAAATTTGGCGATTTTTTGGCGATTTATATTTTACCTTTGGCGATTCCGCTTTTTTAAACCTGACAACCCTGACGACTGTACTCGAATACGAGTCATAAAAACGAGTCTCAGAATATGGGTGAGTATTTTATTTTTATTTATTTTTTGTTAAAATACAAGTAGTGTATATGACTGATCAATTACGTATTTGTTTTATAACTAATCATTTAAATAATGTTTTTTACTTGCAATTATAGGTACTATAAGGCAAGTTTTGGATTCGTGCAAAAAAAAAATTTGAGACCACCAAAAAAGTGGGTGGCACAATTCTGTCTGTCTGTTCGTCTACAGCCTAAACGGCTCGATCGATTTTCTTCAAACTTTGTACATAGTGGTTTTTGGTGATTCTGCCGACACGTTTTTTTCATTTTTTTTTAGAACCAAAAATAACGGTACCTGCCATACATTTTTTTTTGGCAACTTTTCTTAAAAAAAATTCAATAAATTTATTTTAGTAAAGGCTTTCTTTGGGTGGAAAACCATTTTTAAAAAATGGTTATTAATGGTACCTCCCAAGGAACCATTTTTTTTAATTTTTGATTTTCTTCAAAATGGTATAACCGATTTCAATTATTTTTCTTATACAGAAGCTTCCAAAAAATGTTAATAGTTTTGTGTACCAATATTTTTGAAAAAATATTTTTTGGATTTTAAAAAAATATTTCAAAATTTTTTTTGGAAAATCAAATATTTCGAGAACGGCATCATCGATTTTTTTGAAACTCGATATTTAAGACTTTTTTAGTACTTTCTAAAATATTTTTAGAAAAAATTTTACATTTATGAAAAAATAACGGTACCTTCCATACAAAAGTGAAAAAAAACGCAAAGGAAAATATTTTTTTGCTTGAAAACGACTCCTTCGATTTTGATTTAACTTTTTTCATATACTAAAATTAGTACGATCTACTACCAAAAATTCATTTAAATCCGATTAGCCTATAACGAGAAAATTCAAAATAAAAAAATACGTTCTATGACAGGTACTATTAATAGTTGCTAAGTGTAAAATTTTATAATTTTTGGTAGTAGATCGTACTAATTTTTAGTATATAGAAAAAGCTTAATCAAAATCGTAAGAGCCATTTTTGAGAAAAAAAATATTTTCCTTCGCGGTTTTTTAACTTTTGTATGGAAGGTACCGTTATTTTTTCATAAATGTAAAATGTTTTCTAAAAATATTTTAGAGAGTATGTAGGGTCGCCATCATCACAATTTCACAATAAGAAGAAAAAACATAATTTTTGTTCCTCAAAACACTCAGCTTCAACATCACTTATAGCGAGAAACAAGGAATGAAATCGAGTAGCTGAGTTTTATTTTTTTTGTTTGACGAAAGAAAATTAGAAATTTTTAGATTATTCCAGTTTAGATTTCAATTTAATAAGTCGAATAATATTTGTTTTTCTTTGCTGTTGTGCGATAATTTCTATTTTGTCTTCGTGTTTGTGTTAAATAATTATTGAAAAGGAAAAACTAAATATATATTTGAGGATTAAATAACCAAATATCTAAAACCAATTAAATAAATAAGATACGAAGACGCAGCCAATTTCCTAATACCAAAAATAAAAAGGATTCAAATTCAATTCAGCGGCAATACCTAATTACACTGTTTATGTTTTATGCAGATCTAACTTGTCCTATCAATTTACAAACCTACTTCTGTGTGTAAAAGAAATCTTAAAAATAACCAAAAGCTTATTGCAATCAAAAATGTTGCCTGATCTGAAAATAATGCCTGTGTGTTAAATTTGTGTGCCACCAAACCCCAAACCGGAAAAAGAAAAAAAAAATTATTATCTTCAAGTTCCCATATTCTGTCGATGTCTGCCAGTGATTAAGCTAGTGATTATTTCAAAACCTACCTATACAAAAATTAAAAGAAAACTAATGATTCATGTTCCTGTGTTCCTGTTTTGCAGTGCGGTGTCCTGTTCTATTGTTTACTGATTGATATGATATACAATCATAATACCTAACCTACATATCAACAAACAAATTATATTTCATGCAAATCAAGTACCTACATCTAGTTTTTTTTTTAAATAGTTTTCTAACTCTTTTGTTTTGTGTTTCCCAATTCTTAAGTTGTGCATTTTATTATGTTTTGGAATTTATATAAATAATTATAATTTCATTTTTTGTGTGTATGTTATAATTTTTTTCGTGTTTGTTACTTGTTCCCTGTTCTCTGGTAACTTGCTCAGTTTGTTTTGTTGTTGTGATTTTAATTTTCTTTAGTTTCCTTCTACGCTGGATCCCAATACATGTGCGCACAAGTAGGCGGATACAGGTATGTGATTTTCTTTTTAAGTATTTCGTTATTATATTTATTTATTATTATTCTCTATTGCTAAGAATTCAAATCTGAGTTTGTTCACCTTAGACCGTGAACTTGAAAATTTTCTAGGGCAGATAGATGTTGCCACTTTAATATTTTATATAGTTCACTTTCTTTTTTTTTTATTTTAAATTCTAACTTACATACTAATAAATAAAACACACTTTTTAAAACTTATTCATACTGTTACCTACCTACTTATTATTAATGATATTTACCTACTTAGCTACCTAGTTATAATTTTTATGCAATAAAAGAATAATTTTCTAAATATTAAATCAATGAACAAAAAGGTGTTTTGAGCATTGAAAATTGAATCACTGTTATTGAACATGGGACATTAAATTTTCTGTGGAGTGACTGATGGGGAATGGGATATGAGGGTCCTTGACGGGTGAGGTTCCGCAGGTGAGGCTTAGGGCCATGGATAAGGGGCTGTCGTACACATCTGAGCACGCGACAGCCAAGGCGTCATCTCAGTGATGAGTTTGGCGATGGGGAGGGATGCTCAAGGGTACCATTAACACCAAAGGTGCCCGTGTATTGAAAGGGTTAGTAGGTGAATCAGTTTAGGAATTCTTTGTTTGCTTCCAAGCATGTTAAGATCCATTCACATTTAACGTAGCTTATTTTAACTTGTCCGTTTTTGTCCGTTTGTTTCTTTTATAGTTAACTGTCCTAGAATATTTTAATTTTGCATTTTCTTTTTTTTTCTTTTAAATTAATTTTTTTTTGAACCAGGCATGATTTATAAGTACGGTAGTCTAGACAGGCAGGCCAAAAGAACCCACCCCACACCCGACGAGCTAAGCATACATGCAAGCATGCCTGACCTGGTTCTCGCCTTCTGGACGCCCTTTCATCCGTTTTTGCTGAACCTGTATCTGCAGGGTGAAAGGGTTGACAACACTAGTTGTTGTCTAATACCGTTACAAGTACTAAAAAAACTCTTAAATATCGAGTTTCAAAAAAATCGATTATGTTGTTTTCGAAATATTTTAATTTCCAAACAGAATTTTGAAACTTTTTTTGAAAACCCAAAAAACATTTTTTCAAAAATGTTGGTACCTACACAAAACTATTTTTATTTTTTGGAAGTGTCTGTATAAAAAAATAGTTGAAATCGGTTGTACCGTTTTGAAGAAAATCAAAAATTAAAAAATGGTTCTTTGGGAGGTACCATTAATAACCATTTTTGAAAAACGGTTTCCGGAAGCCTTTTCTAAAATAAATTTATTGAATTTTTTTTAAGAAAAGTTTTCGAGCTGTATTTGAAAAAAAGCGATTATGTAAAATTGATAAAAAAAATTGTATGGCAGGTACCGTTATTTTCGGATCTAAAAAAAAAATGAAAAAACGTGTCGGCAGAATCATCAAAAACCACTATGTACCAAGTTTGAAGAAAATCGATTGAGTCGTTTAGGCTGTAGACGAACAGACAGACAGACAGAATTGTGCCACCCACTTTTTTGGTGTTTTCTATCATCATAATATCATGTTTGATTGTTATCTAAATTTTTTTTGCACGAATCCAAAATTTGCCTTAAAGTACCTACATACATAATATCGCAAGTAAAAAATATGATGTTTACACAAGGTTTTTAGAATTTAACGCCCAAACTCTGAAAATTTTCGTAAAACAAATATTTTTTCTTTGATTTTAAAAATAAGGGCACTTTGACTACCTGTTTCATCCGAATCCTTTGACCGATTTAAAATTTTTTTCGGCTTTTGAAGCTTCCTATATTTCCTTATCCAGTAAGGAAATTAGTTTTGGATTTTAAGCACACACGAAAATTGAATTTTGCAAGCATTTTTGGAAAAAGGCACCACAGTGTGCCGTGTGGATGGGAGGGCTTATCCTGCTGAAAAGTCCCGTCAATGGGTACAAAATATCCAAAAATTAAGGAAAACCTCTTTCAAATATTTTGTATGAGTTATTGCAGTCATTTTTGAGGTGTGAAACTCAAACTCAAAAGTGCCAAAGTAGCTTATTTCTAAATATCACTTTTTCTACAGTGATTCATATGAATTGGACAAAATGGGGGCCTGTCGGATGAAAAACAAATTAATTTTGAAAGCCCTTATGGGATAAAAAAAAAAACTTTTTTTAGAGAATCACCATATTCGAGAAGGCGATCAGCGACTTTGACACTTTTGAGTTTGAGTTTCAAATCTCAAAAATCACTGCAATAACTCATAGAAAATATTGGAAAGAGAATTTCCTTAATGTTTGAATATTTTTGGACCCATAAACGGGACTTTTGAATAGGACAAACTCCCCATCCACACGGCATGCATAGTTAAAGACTTGAAAGAGGAGCAAAAATTGAATTGCTTCAATGAAAACCGTACTCAGTTTACCAAAACCTAATTAAAACTTTTAGGGATATTTAGTACAAATAGTTGATGAGCCTGGCTATCAGTTTAAGGTCAGAAAATCCCAAATTTCAGCCATGAAATTTGCCTGGATAGAAATTTAACTGGATTACATATAGAAAAACTTTAAGATGCCATTCCGGTTCAAATTTATGAAGTTTCAATTAAAAAAAGTGACACTACCCACTACTTGAATTGCCCAATAAAATAATTTTTCAAAAAAAACTTGTTTTAATTCCTGCCATTAACTTTTATAACCAATTTCTATTCAGTTGACGCAAAAAAAAACTTAAGTGGGTTCACTGGTCAAGTTTTCATTCATTTTATAATTGTGATTAAGTAAGTAATTAAGAGAAAACTTGCCAAGTAAATCCACCAAATTTTAATCAATAATCATTAAATACCAAATTTCTGTCATAATTTAGATTTGTTTCGATATTACTCTATACTTAAGATGCTCGATATTAAACTTAATGAACTTTAAACTTGGCATATGTTTTAGATCTCATTACTTTTTTTGGCTGACTTTTTACGCACAGGTTTCTTGAACATATAAGAACTTGGCTTTTTTTAACATTTATGATTTTGTTGTGATTTCACTCCTTTTTGCAAAGATTTATTTTGCCAGGTGAAAATCAAGCCCTACCGCTCTACAAAGTTTCATATATCTACGACAGCTGAAAGTGCTACTGGATAGAAAATTCATAATTTTCGATTTTTTTTTCTTTCAAAGTACTTCAAGCCGTACCGATCTACCAATTTTCATCTTTCTACAGCAATCGGAAGTATTCCATGTAGTTTATTAGAATTTTTAAGAATGTGGGTGGATGCCACGCCCCTGAATGGAAATTCCCATTTTTCATTTTTTTTTTCTAAGTACCTACTTCAAGCCCTACCGCTCCACCAATTTTCATCGTTCTACAGCAATCAAAAGTGCTCCATATTGTTTATATACATTTTTGAAGTAGTGGGTGGATGCCACACTCCCTTAATAGAAAATAACAAATTTACCTACCAATTTTCATCGTTCTAGAACAATCGGAAGTGCTCAATATAATTTATAAGAATTTTTAAGAAAGTGGGTGGATGCCAAGCCCCCTGAAAAGAAAATAGCAGAGTTTCGATTTTTTCCTTTGTATGCACTACAAGGCCTACCGTTGTGCGAAATTTCAAGTTTCTACGATGTCGGGAAGTGCTCCATAATTTTGATGATCTGTTAGTGAGTCAGTGAGTCAGTGAATCAGTGAGTCAGTCAGTTACGGTTTTTGCGATTTTTGAAGTCCTATATCTCGGGAATTACTAACGCTAAAGATTTGAAATTTTGGTATTTATTTGCTCAATAGTCCGTCAAAAGCCTCGTTTTTGCATTTAAAACAGCATTGAACTTGTTGATCACTTCATTTGCAACCAGCCATTCGCATTTATGCATTTATGTTTCTGACATGCATTTGATAGACCAAACAAATTCTCCGGCAGAATTTGTCAGGAAGGGGAAACGTTTAACTTTTCAGTGAGCACTCTATTCCCTTCAAAACAACCCAATTTTTGAAGTTTGTAACAAGAACTGTCCAAAAATTGTTAAAAATGTAGTAAATTTTTGAAAACAAAATATTTTGTTTAAAACCTTTAAAGAATATATGCAAAATTACTGTTATTTTTGGTCCCAAAAAAGGTATCGGTGGAGTGTCCAAAAACACTTGCAATCCAAATCCATCAAGCTTAAAAGAATCATTATCTTATAGCCGAACAGACATACAGATGTAGATAGGTACTTTTGTCAAATCTGATCAAAATAGCGAGTATAATTAAATTTTAATTCAGGAACTGGTTCGATATGTTAACATCGCGTAATGCATTTGTTTCTGAACACCCTGTAATTTAAATAGTTGGAAGAATTTCGATCAACTTGTTTCTTCAGTGGTCAAAAAAATCATGATAGGCACAATATTTACAACAAGCATTGGTCTTTATGCTAACCATGGTCATGATCAGTATGTTCGGCCCCGATTGATTGCACATCTATGTACGTTGGTACATGCATGGTGCTGTGTACATATATATAAGTATATTGTTCATGACAAGATCAAGATTCAACAGGAGCGGCACGCACCGCAGATGTTAGTATGCAAAATTGTTCCAGTAGCAGTTGTAGATACATTAATGTTCAACTTTTTGCACACAGCACTGCAAAAGTTTCTTGTATAATTGATGTTATTCGTGCAGCAGTTATTTAGAGGTTTGGCCGTACTCTATGCCATGCCATTGACACTATAAAAATGTAAATAAGCTTTTATTAATAGTCGGATGCGTATAGATATGCAAGTTCTACAAAAAACATATCGATTATGTTAATAGAAAAGTTCTAAGTTTTAATTGTTAGGCTATTATATTTATTGATTCTTGATCTTGAATGCAGGAAAAAACTTCTTGTTGGAAGGTGGTCTAGTATCCACCATTTAGGCGGAAGGGAGTTAGTTAAAACATAAATATAAAAAACGGCAGTTATAATTATTATATAATACGTTACCTACTAGGAGTAATATAGGTTAAAAGCCAGAAGTCTTTTGTTTTGTTTTGGTTCTAAGAAAGTATTTACTTTTCAATGGTCACAATATGCATTTTTCCAAATACATACATATAAATAACATTAATAGAAATCTCAGAAAATTTTACGATTTCTGTCACACAACATCTAAGTATTCAACATTAAAGAATAGGGAGCTTCTTTGACCATTTATAACTGTCTGAAGAAGGGTCATATTATTTCGACATAAAATTCTTTTACATAAGAAAATTAGACACATTGATATTCTATTGGTACAACTCACCTAACATTCGTAACTGTAATATTACCGACACCGTATGCCTGGATATTACGGAAAACAGCACGGTAGCCGTCAGGGCCAGTTCCAAGAACAATTCCAATTTCATCAATGATTACCGGTTCAATCTGAAAAAAAAAAAAAAACAATTAAATAATTGAGTGCAATCAAGAGAATCAATACATAGAATCTTGGCATTGTCCGAAATCTATATGAAAATTTATAAAAATTTAAAGGAATTCTTTTTCAGATTTCCGAGTTTTTCATTTATAGTCTAGTCAATATGCCCATGTGGGGTATCATTTTATATGTTTTTTTGGGTCAGAAAACTCGAAAATGTTACTAAAAATTATGATAATTGAATATGAAGAAAATTTGAAAAGAAATTCTTCTGTTAAAGTGATGAGCCCAACTATCGTACCTGGGCAAAACGCAATCATGGAGTTGAGCTCACTTGAACTTTTAACTTTGAACTAAAAATTATGTTTCATGAGAATTTACTAAAATAATTGGCATTTATACAATAGAATTTCTGATGACTTTCAGACTGCTCCCAAGGGTGGTGGTTGTTCGTTCTTCTGCAGCTGATCGTGTTAAAAATGGAGAATTTCTGAATAAGAGTGGCAGTATCCCATATGATAACATCTTCAACTAAAAATTAAGGGCCCTATAATTATGACTCGCGAGTCGAACGTGAACGTTCGACTCAAGTCGAATGATTTGGCGAATTGCTTAGGTCGAGTTATTACGAGTAGCGAACTACGAGGTTCGCCTTTGAAATCATTACTGCCAACATTAAAAAGTGAATATGTAATGTCATTGACTGCCATAGCTAAGTGTAATGTCAAATTCGATAAAATTTTTTTGATGAAATATTGTTTATTATTGAAAGAAGTTTAATAAATAAGATAACAAAAATGCTTAGGTCTGTTGATTTGTTTTTTGAAGATGGGGATGAAAACGAGAGAGCAGAAAAAACATTGATATGTACATATGTAGACTGTGAAGAAGCTTAAGAGACAGTTCCAACCCACTTCAACTTCCAGATAACCTGTAAGAACAAAATCATTAATTCTTTTTTCACTTTACCTAATCGCTCTTTTAAGGTTTGTTCAATATTTTCGGCTTAACAAATATGCATTTGATTATGTTTTAAACAAAATAATTTCTGGGTTTAAAACTACTCAAAGCTCTGCGGTTCCACCAATTATAAAACTTGCATGTGCACTGCGGTTTCTGGGTAGTGGAAGCTATCAAAATGGTGTGGGAAATGATTTGGAGCTGGGTCTTTCACAACCCACAATTTCAATTATTTTGAAAGAAGTTCTTGCTTGAAGCGAACATTTGTTCAGTTTGGATCAAGGCATATGTGTCCACCGCTGAAAAACAAGAAGCAAGAAATTACTTTTTCGAAAGAGCTAGATTACCCGGAATAGTGGGATGTGTAGACGGAACTCACATTGGAATTATAGCCCCTGTTCAGTTACAACATCAATACTTAAATAGAAAAGGGTTTTACAGTTTGAATGCGATGTTGGTAAGTTAATTTGATTTTTATTCTTGTTATTTAACTGAAACCTTTTCTTTTAAAGGCCAGTGATAACAATGGAATAATTCGATTCATTGATTCCAGATATCCTGGTTCTACACATGACTCGTTTGTGTGGAATCATAGTGAGTTAAGAGAAATTTTGGAAAGCTGGTGGTTAAATGGAGAATGGTCAAGGTACTTAGGTGTGAATACATTCAGTTCATATATTGGTGAAAGTTCTATTTTGATGAACTATTTCTTTCTTTTCTTTCAAAAATAATAGGAGATTCCGCATATCCTCTGCAGCCATATCTAATAACTCCATTTAGAAATGCAGACTCGAGCTCAAGAGAAGGACTTTTTAACAAAACGCATGCAAAAGCAAGAAACATTGTTGAAAGGACAATTGGAATTTTATAAAGCAGATTCCAATCAGTTCTAAATGAGCGCAAACTACACTATAGCCCTAAAAAGGCTATCCAAATAGTCAATTTCTGCTTTAAAAAATTCTAAACGAATATCTAAAAACAGACTTTTTCGTGTAAGACACGGAAATGAATAATCTAATTTCAAAGAAATAGTGGCTGGGGTACCACAAGGTAGTGTTTTAGGTCCAGTTCTGTACCTTCTATTTACCCGTGATATGCCTCAAACAGAAGACACTATCGTAGCAACGTTTACTGATGATACTGCAATACTAGCAGTAGGTAAAACGATTAACGAAGCTACGATTAAATTACAAAATGCTCTTAATAATGTTAATGAGTGGACAAAAACATGGCGAATAGCGCTCAATGAACAAAAGTCAGTCCACGTGGACTTAACGTATAAAAAAATAAATAGATTGCCCGTCTTTCTTAATAGGGGTCGTGTACCATTTGCGAATGAGGCAAAATATCTGGGAATGACTCTAGACGCGAAATTAAAATGGAAGCCGCACGTAAAAAAGAAATGCGAAGAATTAAAAAGTAAATTAAGAGATATGAACTGGCTACTCGGTAAATATTCCAAGCTTAGTATTGATAATAAGTTGATTTTATACAGGCAGGTACTTAAACCTGTCTGGACTTATGGTATACAACTCTGGGGTTGTACCTGCGATACAAATTTAAATATCTTACAAACATTTGAAAATAAATTGCTTAGGTCATTTGTAAATGAACCATGGTATATAAGAAACGAAGATCTTCACAGGGATCTCGGGATTCCTACGGTTCGAGACGAAATTGAGAGTTTCGCGCGAAAACATAGAAATCGGCTATTAGATCACGCTAATCCAACGATTATTGACATTCTTGACGAGTCGAATTTAGTACGCCGTCTGCAAAGAACAAAACCTTCCGACTTGGTGCGGTGAACACAAAACCGCTTTAAAATCGCGGAATAAGCAGAAATTTTCAGCGGAAAGTTACCTGCAACACGTTACTTAACTTCGTTAAAAATAAATTGCTAGATTAGATAAGTTTCAACTTAGTTGCAATCGAGAAGTGGAGGTGGTTTTAGTGTAATAAGAATCTCACACTTCTATGAGCACGCGTTTACCGGTCCTCATAGAGCCTGATGCAGGTTTTGCACCTACCCACGGAAAAAAAAAATTCTGCTGTGCACTGCACAATATTTGTCACGGATACAGCATTCCAGATCCGGAGATAATAGAAGAAGAAAGAATTCATTGCACGGATGGCAGAGATGAACCTATTAAGATAGAGATGGTTAATATAACTTCAGAAGGCAGCCGAATAAGAAATGAAATGTTACTATCTCTATAGCTACCATCCCTGAAAGATGTTGATATTCTTGTTTTTTTTTTATAACAAACATTTTATTTAGTTGCAGTTTTACTGCTTTTCATTTTATCCAAATAAGTAATTAAAGAAACTTACAAAATAAAAAGAAAACAAAAAATAAATAAGAATTCAATTCCATAAAAAAAATAAACTTTTCTACTTGTATGAATATTGCATACAATTTGATTAATGCTCGCAGGTATGTCTAGGAAACGTTCAGTTTAAAAACTAGTCCTGGAGAGATTGTAAGTGGTACTCCAGTTTTTTCAACTTAACTTCTAATAGATCCTTGTGTTGTTGATTTTTCTCGAGATTCTCTTTCTCCTTACGCTTTTCTTTTGCTTTCAATAGGTCGATATGTTCTTTGTTTAGTTCATAGTTTTTTCTGGAATATCTTGCAATATCCGAAAGCGATTTTTGGACGGCATCTGTGGCAGCAAGAATTTTTTCTTGCATCTCTGTTTGCTTTTTTAATAATTCAATGCGTTTGTTCTCGACGTTTCTCTTGCGATGGGTAGCTCCACCATGTGAGGATGTCATAGCTGACGGCGGATTAACATTTTCGACGTCTACTTCAGCTTCAACATTTTGCAATAATTCAGAAGGAAGTGTTCCAAATGTATTACCCGAAGGGTTCACAGCCTGTTGAAGGCTGAGTAAATCATCGACAGCTTGTTCCAAAGGGGACAGGGAAAGCTGCCCAGAAGGTCCTCCACCAGTTGCTACAATATCTTTTTTATTGCTTGCTATTTTCTTTTTTAGTTTTAGTCTGTAGTCAAGCCAGACCTATGAATATAAGAATTTTGAAATAATGCATTTCCGAAATAATTTCTATTTACACATATGTATGTACCATGCCACTCTTTTCCTTCACGTGAAGGCGGTCCCAAAGAGTTGAGATCAATGGCAAACCGATCCCAATATTCCATTTGGTTTTTTTTTGACGACCCAAACGTTCCTACCCCCTTCGCCATGTCGGGGTTGGCTTCCATAAGCTCAACTAGCTTCGAAAATTGATTGGCGTTTGTTCTTTTTAAGCTATACGAATACAATTTTTGATTATTTTTCCCTTACTAACTTTTAACTTCTTCTTTGCAATACATTTTTCTATTTCCGCTCATTTTATTAAAAAAAAAAGACAATTTCTCCGAAAGAAAAGAATGCCAGTTTGAAATTTCAAAAACAAAACTGCGATTTACTTGTAAGTCACCAAGAATTACAGTTCGACCGATTCTGACAGATAAAGGCGAACGTTCGCTAATGGTAATAGAGCGATATTTCAATTCGCCAAATTATTGACATTTAACTAGGCGAGTCGCAAACGGTAATGCCAAATAGTCACATTTGTCAAGTTTTTCTTGCGACTCGCAAGTCATAATAGACCCCTAACACTCCGCTTTAACTGAATAGACATACAAAATTTCAAAGGTAATTTGTCCATTTTTTCCTAACATTGTGCAGTAATGTATCATTAATTTGATGAGGCATTTTGCGAAAATAAACCACAATAATTAAAAAAGCACGGATATTTTTTCTCTGGCTCTCTTACAAAGTATTCTACATCGAAAAATTGATCTTTTTTTACGGCAACTCATATTGAAATAAGAGTTAAGTTAAGAGTTAATGGAAGGAAGTAAAACAAGTTTTTCTTAAAATTGTATTTTATTGGGTTATCCTATTAGTAGGTACTGTCCCTTTTTTTCATTAAAGCTTCATAAATTCAATCCAGCATGGAATCGTTAAGTCCTTTTATGTACCTTATCCAGCGTATATGTGAATTTTTGTATATGGCTTTGGGATTTTCTGTCCTTAAGCTGACAGCCAGACTCCTTAATTTTGGTACTAACCATCCCCAAAAATGTTTAACAAGAACAAAAAAAAAAAAAACAAACCGAATGCATCTTTGTAAGCTTCATAAGACTTGAAAGAACAAGTGGCGTAAAGTCGTTTTTTCTGAAAAAGGGATTAAATTCAATGGAACTGACGGATCCAAATTATATTTCCATATGACTGAGCGGTTTTGTGTAAGTTAACCAGTCATACTAATGGTTCAAAAATGTGGGGATAAATTTCTTTTCCTTGAACTCTCAAATTGTAACTTTTTCAACTAAGCGGTGGTTTATTTTAATTTTTTCTTCTTTTTTGGTATGAAGAAGTTTAAATTACACTCTCGACTGTAGAAATAGAAATACTCGCACTTGACCTAGCTTGTTCCCTTATTTCAGCCATTTAAACCGACAAATAAGATCCAACTCTCAGAATTTTTCGTCTATAACTTGCGGAGGAAGCAGTTTTTTTATATTCTTTCATATCAACACCATCTTTTTGTTTACTTCTCAGATAAATATAGATCAAAGAATGGATTCTGTAAGTTTTTTCCGAAATTTGATGTCCCGTTAGTCATTTATCATGAAAACAATAAATTTGCGCGTACTCAGCCGCGAAAACTGCTTGTCCTCCACCCATTCAACGTATTTTCTCAATTTGCTTGTGTCAAATCAAAGAAACCATGATATAAAGCCCAAAAATAGATGTAAAAGGTCTGACCTTCAACTAGTTCAAAGAAAGGTGATGATAAAGGCACCTATTCAAATAAACGAAAAAAAGTGCAACGATTTCAAAATGAATTTAAAGAAATGATAATAAGACGGGTAATGATGGTAAGTTTGATATTGTGTGTTTTCTCATTCTCTCCTCCATTGGAACCTTTCTCTAATGCCATTTTCAAAAATGCATTTATTCCACATAGTTCGGAGTTATAACGGTAAATCGCACTCGAAAATTTTGAACCTATTCAAATGAACGGGAGTGTATTTGTCAATTTTGAATTAAAATGGCTTTTTGAACATGCCATATTAATATCTTGAGTCTCTTCTTTATTTTGTTTCAGTATGTATCGAGTGAATCCTTGCTAAAAAAAAATTTTTAAAACTTAGAAATCTTAGATTTTTCGATTTTGTCTGGTTGGTTTTTGGTAATTTTTCCTACCCAATATTGTATATAAAAATTTTGAAACCATCCTTTTCGACAGGAAATTAAATTTTTAACAAAAATTTTTATGAGTTAAATTGTCGAACTCGGCTTAGTTTCCGAGTTATACCAAATTTATTGAAAAGTGGCCAGTGTAATCATCCTCTCAGAAACTTAAGGGTGAATTAGGTAGTATTTTCTGTTTTAAGCTTGTTAATGCTTCAAACAAACATAATATTCAATAAAAAAAACCCTTGAACGTATTCACAACAGCAAATAATAATGTTAAAATAAATCTGCTCAATTTTTAGTTGTGGTGTCCTGCAACAGATCTGATAATATTAATAGATAAATTGATGCTTTAATATAATGGCACTTCATATTTACATGATGCAAGTATAATGCTAAAATAAATGCCACTTGCACTTTTTGTCACTATTCTATGGACAAAAAGATCGCAAGAAAATTAATGAAAATTAATATGAAATTATTTTTCACTTTTTACTTGCAATATTTTTTGGATTATTCTTCGAAAAGTCAGGCAATCCAATCTTGAAATTATTTAAATGTGTCCTATCTTTTTCTGGGTCACCTAAAAATACAAAAACATTAAAGTCAAACTAATTTCTTTTTACCAGAATCTTTCCATTCGCTTCTTAATGAGGCTTAGTGGTATTTGATTGCATACCAATATAAATACATATATAGGTACATACGTAAGTGCTGATCATTTTAAAAGGTTTATTGAACCTGTAAAATTACAAAATATCACTTAACAAAACCAGATATGAACTTTAATAGGTTCTGGTACTTATTCCGCAAAAGAAACAGAACCGGATTAAATGGGCTTCATGAAAAACTTCCTGGAGTTTCTGGGTCATTTTGTATAGGTACCTATACAACTTTAAAAAAATGTTTTGGCTGCTTTTGCTGTACACATTCACGTTCGACAATCGTTAATATTTTTGCTCCGAATTCGCGATAAGTTTTTTTTTTAGTTTGTTATTATTTTTGTTTACCTATAATTCATTCATTAATTCATGACTATCTAGTGAAAGTGTGCATAGATAAAGTAAATATATGTTTTCTTTTTTATTTTACCTCATACATGTCCAGTTCTGGAACACCTTGTCTCAAATAGTGTACCAGTCTGTTTCCACTATCACGTAAACATTCGTTAACAACATCTTCATTTCTCGGACATTGTTGCAAGTAGTAAGCTGAAAATGCAAAAATAAATAAAATTAGGCAAATGCATAGTCATATTAAAAAAAAAGATTTAAATGTCTTTTAAAAATAATATACAAATTAAATTCTTAATATTGCAGACTGCCCTATCTCGTAGATAAATAAACGTAAGATTCATACTTAGACATTTCTGCTTAGAATAAGTATTTTAGTTTTTAACAATAAATAAAAAGATATAAATATTTTTTTCTAAAAAAAAAAACATTTTTATATCCAATCAATTTTTTCGTAAGAAAAAATATATATGTATATCAAAAATTTAGATTTATAAACATTTCAGTGATTAATTTTTTTCTTATTTGGTTAAGGATTTGCTTTTTTTCGGATGAAATACTTCATTGAATAGAAATGTAGTCCTAAAAAAAGTTTTAATGCAATACTTGCTTGACAAAATTAAGCAAAATACTAATTGCTGAATAAAATAATCATGAATGAATGTTGTCCGAGGATTTACTTTTATTTTTGAAATTCGCTCAACCGCCATTTTGTTTTAGTTTCAAGACGTTTGTATGGTGGTTTTCTAAAAGAGGCATTATTTATGTATGTTATCTATACAGTCGTTTTACTTCTTTAACGTTGTTGTACTTTAAGATTGATATGTTGCCATTCGAATAAAGTGTGTCAAAAATTAGTTTGTCAGTACCGTGGTACTATTTTTTAAGCATGTTATAATATGTTTTTGGCTGATTATTAGAATGTTGTATTCCTTTTACCGACATATGTTAAAATTGTCCTGGAAATTATTTTTCTCATTAGCATAGAGAAGTTAGGTCACATAAACTGTCTAAATGTCAGTACCTTGGATGTCAGTACCCTGGCACCGTGAACTTTAATTAAACTATTTCCTGCAATAATATTTACTATCTACCAATTTTCTTTATTAAAACGGTAGCAATACTTCGAAAGAACCAAACAAATATTCTTCCGTGCAATAAAAACTTAGTAAAAACCTAGCACAATGAATAGGGTTGCCATTCAGAAGAATAGACTACACGAAAAAGTTATACAAATTTAAAGAAAATAAGGGAAATAGAAATGTCAAGAGTTCAAAACATAACAGTTAATCTAGAATATCAACAAAAATTATGGTTAAAAAGAGAGAAAACAAAATACAAATAAAAAAAGTAAAAGATCTTCATTATCGTCTATTTCAGTTATAGTACATTTCAGCATATTTTTTGTTCTTTAAAAGTTGTAGCAAAATTCTTTTACAGATTTGATGCTCTGACTAAATGAAGCCACAAAAACGAACCAAAAATAATTGTTTCCAATACCTAAGTTTTAATTTTTGATCATCTTGTTTGTTTTGTTATGTTTATAATAAGCAAAAAAGTAAGGTTCATAAGTAATTATATCTTTTTTTTTTGAGAAACGGTACCATTCTTTTTTTTTTTAATTTCTCAAAAACTAAGAACAATTTGTGTATCTGGTTTTCAGTATTTTACTAAAAATTGATAAGAGTATTGAATATAGAGAAAAGTGACAAGAGTATTGAATATTAAAAAAAGTGATGCTATATAATGCAAAATATAGAGAAAAAAATCTACTTAAACAAAAAAATTTTGTCAAAAATAATATCTTAACATTTTTTTTTCTTTTACTTTTTGCTAAATAATAGCAAATGAAATAGCTTCAAAAAAATACTATTTTTGTCGTGCGATGCACGGTTCATGAGATTTGGATTAACATTCGCGGGACACCCCTGAACTTTTTCCAACAAAAATCAGTTCAGTTGTTAGTTGCAATATGACCCTACTTTCTCTGCCTTGGCTCTTGGACTATCATATTAAGGGCCAGTTTGTTCACAGTGGGTTAGATCTGCAATTAGATTATCATTGATTCTGTTTAATCCATAGTTATGAATCTGTGATTTTACCAAAAATCTTTCCATTTTCCAGCATATTTGTCAAATCAATTGTTAGACGTAATCTGTCATCAAAGTTATTTTTTTATCGTGATTGAGCTTTCGAAAGAAATATTTTTTTTGTGTAAAAAAAACGTCAGAAGTGTAGGCAGTGCTGGCATTTTGCGATACCTAGTGATGGGATTTTGTTTCCTTTAAATTTTATAAAAGACCTTTACAAAAAAGCACTTCGACTTAAAAAAATAATGATGAACGAACGAAACTCCAGGAAATATTTGATTAAATCGTGCTTGTCAAACAGAATTGGTGAACTTTTGTGGTGAACTTTTGATTTCTCGAATTAAGTGCTCAAATTAGGAATTTTCTGTTCAAAATTTTGGTGAACAAACACATTCAAAAAAATGACGAAAACTCGACTATTTAATTATTTATTTTTTGAAAATATTTAATGCATTTCATTTCTTGTGATTGCACAATAACCGTAGCTTAAAAAAACACTTTCTAACAAATTTTTGAAAATTAGAAATATGAACATTTAAAATGTTTTTTATTTCATATCTCCGTTAATTTCCATAATTTTTTTGACTAGCGTAATTTTGTTTTTACTAAACTGAAAATCGCACCCACTTAAAGACGTTAAATTAATATTATATTACTGACACCCCCAAGAACATCTTTGCAATTTTGTATACTTGCTTGAATAAAAACTCAAATTAATTGATCTGCCAAGTGCGCAGCCATAAACTAAAATAAAGCTGTTTCAACAAAATTAAATTCTAACCTTAGAATTCAAAATTATACCTTATGAATCGGATTCCAATATATATCAATCCCTGGCATCACACACACTCTAGCTCTAGTTTTTTCATCCAATTCCGTTGGGTCTTTGAAAAAACATGCTAAATATTCTGCACCAAACTTGTATATTCCGTAAAATTTCCATAACGCTTGGAAAACCACGGCTAAAATGAACATTTTTTGTCCCTTTCTTTTTCAACTTTACGCATAGGTGCAAAGATTATATGTACTTAACATGAGTTAATATTTAAGGATGATTCTTTGTTTGTGTTTTTAAAATTAAAGGTTTAAAAAAGAATACAAAATGATGCATCGTCATGTATTTTATTTTTCAATTAAAATAAATTAACAAATTGGCTGTATATTGCCGTCCTAAGAAAAAAGGGCGTAAACGCCTAAATTCAAAAATTGAGTTAGTACAATAGTTATTTTAAATAGTTTACTATTTTTGTGTAAAGCTTAAAACTCATATTTCCAATATTGTAAACGGCTAAAAACCACGAACGCACATTTCATTGCAGGTTTCAAGCAAGTAGCTTATATGCCTATACTTAGCTTAAAAGTCGCCATATCATTTTTCTAAGTGAGTTTAAAAATTGCTACAATTTATGCGCACAGTAAAATAACATCATTTTTAAAAAAATAAGATGTTCTTAAAAATTTTCAAAATTATTTAATTTGAGGGAAAGAAACGCAAAATCATTAAAATGCATTTATCTCAAAACTACTATAATGCGGATTTATAATTAATTAATAATAATTTTAACTAATTGCCTGTAAGACCTCAGGTCTTTTAAATGTAACCTGAATTGCACGGCACTATTTAGAATGAGTAGGAAGATAGGAAAGATTTTGCACAGTAGATTAAGATCAAGGTGTTTATTATCTCATTTAATCCCGCGGGTGGCGTCCAATTAAGCTGGGAGAGTATAGAACCCACACCTATTAGTAAGCAGTCAAGCACTACATCCACTGAACCATAGCCACCCGCATAGGCCCTTTCCTTATCACGGCAGTATAGCCCCCCTCTTGGAACCGCCACTGAGAAGGAGGCCCCACGGGCAAAATCCCCAATAAAAATTTTGTTTCTCAAAAGCCCCAAATCTCCAAAAATTTACGAAAAGCCTTAACATAGTTTTGTGGATAGCATACCAGAGTTGGGAAATAATGATTACTTTTTGTAATTTAATTCAATTTTCATTTCAATTACCTACATATGTACATGTAATTTGGTAATTTAACTTTTTTTAATTACAATTACACATAATTGTAATTGACAAAAAAAAACATACATTCCCATTACTGTGTTATTGTAATTGAAAAAATTCAATTGAAAATTACATGTAATTGAAAATAGTAATGGGTTTTTGCAAGTAATTGGAAGAAACACCATGTAAATTACATTTAAGGTATTTGATTTTTTGGATTGTTATTCATTACACATTTTTATTAATTATAATAATAATTATAATAATAATAAAAGTAAATAAAAGGTATTCTTACTACCAAACTAATACAATATATTCATTTTGAACACTTTAAAATGCAAAAAAAAAAAAAACTTGACTCAAACTTGACACTATTGGCTAAATAGTTGGTTAGCCTTCAACAGAACTATCATTTCGTCGAAGTAAGTGTCATTAAGGTTTTCTCGCTGAGAGGTAGAGACAAATCCAACAAAAGAAGAAAGTCTCTCAAAGGGCGCCGAAGAAGTCAAGAGAGTATTTGATCTTTCAAACACTTTCGACACCAGTGGTTACATTTTAAGGTTACTGATAGATGTGTTTTCGTCTATGAAAAGGTTCTGAAACTAGCAAAGAGTCAAACACGGCTATAGTCCGGGAGCCCACCGTAAGATTACCTATCTCATCGCGGCCACGCAAAAATGGGATGTCAACCGATAGCTTTAGTCGAAACATTTACAAAACTGCTGGTCGGACAAGCTTTATCTGGTCGCATCATTTGATACATATTTTTATTTTTTTTTCTAATCATTGCGACCAGATAAAGCTTGTCTGACCAGCAGTTTTGTAAGGTTTCGACTAAAGCTCTTGCTTGACATCCAATTTTTGCGTGTTATCCCTGAACCCTTCATGTTAACCTGACTCGTTGCCATAATCAAAAATATTTATGTTTGAAGTTTCAACTATTGGTTTTTCAAAGTTTCTTAAATACATCGTAGTTTTGTACTTCTGACAGTACATTTCAATTATTTTTAAAATGTCTGTTCTTGTTTTCCCAGACATTGGAAACAAAACTTTTAGCTGATTTAATTTTACTGAAGCGTGTGATACAGCAGCAACAATAGCCTCGTTTGCCTTTTCAGATATTTAAAAAAAAAGGTTTGAAACGGTTGAAAATGCTCTGTTGCATTTAAAAAAAAAAATCGTCGTTGCTGTTAATAATATTATCGGTTTTAACTTTTAGTGTTGCTAAAGATGGAACAAGCATACCAAAGTTAATCCCTTCTTGGCTTTGCAAAAAATCCAATATTTGAGCAATCTTTTTCATCACCTTGCAATATTATTTTAAATATACTTTATCAAAAACCGTAAAGATTTTGCATTTCAGCTCTATGCAAAGCTAACCACTGGACTCTTGAGTGACTTTTTTAAAAGAGTTTTAATTGTATCTGACGACTTTGGTCAGTTGGATTTCTTCCCTAACTTGTTAAGGCCATCACTTTACACGATTATAGAAGTCATATGACTTCTCATATGACCTGTCTGAAAAATCATACCAAATCGTCTGAACGCACTCATAGATTTCATATGACTTCTCAAAAGCAAAAAGCATATGACTTTTTTGACATTAGAACTGCAGCTATATCCATTTGAGAAATCAAATTTGATTTGTTGTTTTGATGGAAAATAGTGAGTTCAGAGATTGAAAACAAAAATATTCTTATAGCCCAGACAAATTAGTCAAAAAAAGGGCATCAAATCGCATTTTTCGATGGACAAAATGTTTTGTATGGAATCTGTTTGGCTACGTCTCCTGATCATAAAAACGAATTTTTAGGATTTTTGAGGTTAGGGAAGACCCGCCATCTTGAAAAAGTATTGGTTTTGTTTTTATGTAATAACTCGATTGCATTTTATTTTACAACAAAACGTCCTAGTACAATCTTGTAGAAGCTAAAATTACCTATAAAATAAGCTATCAACGACCTCAGTAGGTGGTTTCATTTTTGATATATAACGGACCAATGTTCCCCTATGGATTGTGTTTTGGGGGTGGTATGACTTTTCTTGAGTTTTCTAGGTAACCGTTGATTTTTTTGGATGATGCTCTTAAAATCATTTTCAGTTCTTGTATTGACCTATAAAATGAGCCATCGATCGATATCATCGGCCACGAATTGTGGGAGTTATCCAATTCATAGGATCACAATTTATGAGTAAGGAGAAAAACATAAATATATTTTTTTTCGAAAATGTTTATCTGGTGAATCGTACAAAAAAACTATTACTTAAAATGTTGTCCATAGTAATGATAACAATTTAACATACATGGTACTTGGAATTGCATCCGCACCACACAGAAGGTTGTAAAGCAGCCGGAAAACTTAAGACACCTACATTTCTTGTTGTTGAAAACTTGCATGTGATTTCCTAGATACTACGAAGAAAAACTTAATTGAATTTCAAATTTATTGATTGGTTTTTATTAACAGAATAATTTGAAAAAATGATAAAAAAGAGGTAAAGTGTATTTTACATTAAGTTTTCTCTGTGAAAGTATTTGAAGGGGAGACAAACTGAATTAAGGGAAGGTCCTGGTAGCATTTCATCATCGCATATATCTGCTTCAAAAATGTGCACCGCTGCAGTGCGTGCACAGACGGCGGAACATTTTAAACCCACTTTGCGACATCCGCAAGTCGCTCCACATTTTGATGCGCAGCAACAAGAAATAACCTTCATTATTTCGGGAGGAGCTGGTTCCTTGGTGGTCATCACAGGAACATACATTTTTGTATTTTTTTTCCGGATCCTGATCGTTTCCTAGCCACGTTTGTACCTGGTGATACGTTCGAAATATATGCTGTCGTAGCGCATCTTTTGTGGGGGGAAGTGAACATAAATTGTTTTTCGTTTTTGCCACTGACTTCGTAAATTTTTTATATCGAAGTTCGTCTATTGAAGTTGTCTTTCCTCCACATAGAGCGCCATGAAGAATTTTTCCCCTGCCACAATAAGTTCTTCTGGGTCAGCGACTTTTCGTTTAAAAATTTCCACTTCTGCAGCAAGGTTGCCAGCATTTTTTCCATTGTGGTAACGAATTTCATTTTCCCAGCAAAGTACGTTGCTGACGTTGTGTCACATCCCGATATGCGTGTAAAAATAAAATGTTGTCTAGTACAATTGTGTCACATTTTATACTTTTTGTCGAAAACAGTTTCTCTGGTGCGTGTGATTTTTTGGGTTCCCGATGAAAAACATTCGCATGATGTTTTCCATGTTCAGTCAACAAAACAAGGATAATGTCCTCGAAAACGATTGTAACAGTTTCATGCAGAGAAAACTGCTTAATGGCTGGAGTGACAATAAGCAAATCAGCATCACCTTTGTCCTGAAAAACTGTATAACCTGTGTCTTGAAGTTTTTGTCTTAGGAGTTGGAACTTATTTTTGTTTTGTTCGTTGGCAAGAAATGGTTCTTGGGCTGTTGTTGGGACTGTGTCAGCATTAAAATTCAGCTCAACAGCTCTTTTTTTTTGTTGTTCTGCGGAATCTTGCCCATGTCTTGGTACCTGCAATTGCAGGATCATCGAAATATCCGTCAAAGATAATGGTAGCATTGAAACCATAGTGGTTTTCAACGTACTTTATATATTTTTGACAAATGTCACCGAAAGTAGGTTTTGTATTGAAATCCCAAACAACTTTATGTAGAAGGAATCCTCAGTCTATCACAAAGTACATATCGTTTAGATGACAAATTTCGTTTTCGGGTAGCGCCGGCGGCGGTGAAAATGCATCGTATAATGTTGACTTGGTACCTTTTCTCATACCTTCTTCTGTGAAGAGAGCCAACGGGTACGGGGCAAGTTCGTATTGAAAACATTTCTCCATGTCATCGAGGGACTTCTGCGTGATGCAAATTATTTGAAATAGCAAACTGCTACGGGAGATGAGCTTATATTGATGCTTGTTGTCATCGCTGACAGAGAAAGCACCTTGTTTTTTCTTTGAAAACTCAATGATCCAAATTTTTGTCCAGAAGTTTTTGAAAGCAAATTTAGTTTAGCTTTTCGTCTGAGCACTGGTGTTTTGATTTTTATAAATGAATACCAATCAATAAATTTGAAATCTTGTTGAGTTAACACCTGTGAAATCGCATGCAATACCTTCGGTTTACATTTGGATCGAGAAAAGATAACTCAGCTTTCAACAACAAGAAATGTAGTTGTCCTAAGTTTCCCGGCTGCTTTACAACTTTCTGTGTGGTGCAGATGCAACTCCACGTACCATGTATGTTAAATTGTTATCATAACTATGGACAACATTTTAAGTATGTAATAGTTTTTTTGTACGATTCACCAGATAAACATTTTCGAAAAAAAATATATTTATGTTTTTCTCCTTACTCATAAAGTGTGATCCTATAAATTGGATAACTCGCACAATTCGTGGCCGATGATATTAATCGATGGCTCATTTTATAGGTCGGTACAAGAACTGAAAATGATTCTAAGAGCATCATCCAAAAAAATCAACGGTTACCTAGAAAACTCGAGAAAAGTCATACCACCCCCAAAACACAATCCATAGGGGAACATTGGTCCGTTATATATCAAAAATGAAACCACCTACTGAGGTCGTTGATAGCTTATTTTATAGGTAATTTTAGCTTCTACAAGATTGTACTAGGACGTTTTGTTGTAAAATAAAATGCAAGCGAGTTATTACATAAAAACAAAACCAATACTTTTTCAAGATGGCGGGTCTTCCCTAACCTCAAAAATCCTAAAAATTCGTTTTTATGATCAGGAGACGTAGCCAAACAGATTCCATACAAAAAATTTTGTTCATCGAAAAATGCGATTTGATTTCCTAATTTGACTGGGCTATTACAAAAAAATAAAATTTTGAATGAAAATAACAAGGATAATTGCAAAAAAGTCATTTTGCACTTACAAAATTTATTTGTTTATGATTTTTTTTTTCCTTTATTTTGGATTTGACAGATAGCCATAGAGAAAATCAAATGCGAAGTAAAAACGTGTAAACATAAAAAAAGTAAAACCGTTTGACTTGACTCAAAATGACAGCTCATTTGAGAAATCATACAGAAAATATAATGACAGGTCATATGACTTCTATTATCGTGTTAAGTGGCCTTTACACTTACAAAAAGCAATATCACGGCAAATGAAATTAATTAATTACATTTTGTGTAATTGATTACTGAAAAAAAGTAATCATTACAGATTTGTTGATGATTACTATTGTTTTCAATTACATTAATGTAATTGAACTATACAAGTAATTGACACTTTTCAATTACATGTATGTAATTAGTAATTGAATTTATTCGATTACATTTTAAAGTAATTGAAAGTGTGATCGGAGATTTCAATTAGAAGTAATTGAAATTGAAGTTATTTTTTATCATAACTTCCAAACTCTGGAGTATTTAAAAAGAACTTTCTACATATATTTTCGAATTTATTCAACTAACCATACAAACACTTCTTTTAATTTTGTTTTCTTGCATTCAAATCACAAATGGATTGAGTTGTTTTACACTCTCTGTCTAAACCAATGAAATTTGATTTTCTAATGAAAGTTCCTAAAAACAAACATACGTAGATCGATTAAATTTTAAGATTAATTAATTTGTCACATATTTAGCACCAAATCAACATACAGTATCAATGAAACCGTTTTAGATGAGATGATAATTTTTTTATTATTCACCCCACATTTACTAGCCAACAAAATTATAGTAAGGTACTTACGTTGCTGTGCTAAGGTTCCACAGATAAAAGATACAACAAATACGATAAGTTTATTCATATTTGCTGATTTATTCAAACAGTTCTGTTCTTTTTGTGACTTAAATTTACGTTTCACTCTCTAAAATTAACACTTTTTCCGGCAGCGAAAGTACGAATTTATTTCTCAAAAAAAAACTTTATTTTATTTTCTATTTTTGTTTGGACTTCGGACACACTATATGACTATCACCTTGAAAGTATCTACGTACAAGACGAAATATACCGATAAATATATTTTGCAAAACGAAATCTTTTAAACACGGCTAATTATCGACCATCAACACCAAACACCACCTATCGCACCTGTTACCGTGAAGCGAAACGAAAGAAATGCAAACTTTACAAAGTGTTGTAAACCTTAAGTCCTCTGATGGCCCGTTTCGGTTGTTGCGAGTATCTTCTATCTTAATGTAGATATGCGTCACAGAAAACACTAAAAATCATGTCACGCATATGAAACTAGATTGAAGACGTTCGAAGCACAAGCGAAGATCCACAGCCGATACCGAACGATTTTTTGGTGGGCAACTTTCACGAGGTCTAGGTCACAAATGAACTGAAAAGCGTCTCTGGGGTACCGTTTTAAGCTAAAAGAACGTGACAACAACTCCAAGTAGATACTCCACAACACAATGAAAGATCAGAGGCTTGTGGCAAGAAGGTATTGCAGTAATGTACCTACCTTTGTGTGATGGTTCTGGTTGGAGCTCTCATTTCTTTCACTATACATTCGTTACTTCTTCTGTTCTGGACGTGAATAAAAATAAAACGATTAATGCAGCACGACAGGAAAAGCGACCGATTTACCTACACAGAGGTAGAAGAAGAACCTGCACAGGTGAAATAAAAATAAAACCAGAACAGAATGGTATGAGTGTAAGACTTGAGAAGCATTCTGATTCTGAACAAAACCATTGTGCGAGAGGTTTGTCCCTCTTTCTGAAGTAGATTCCTGAGAACATGATGATGGTTAATCTGGCCCAAGTTCTATACAGAGCCCTCACTTAACATGGATGTGAAGTGTATGTTCGGGGCCTGAGGAAAAGTTATAGGAGCATACCAGGGGAATTCTATGTTGATTGGCAACCCGGAGGTGATGACTCTCCCTGTGAACATAATTAAAAGTTGCGGTTTATAGTTTGACGTATAACACAGTGTTCTTAAATTTGCAATCCCCCACCTCCAAGTCAGTACATTTCATGTGCATGGAATATAAATAAACAAAAACTAGCTACGTCTTGCTGCTCTGAATAATAAACTTATTTATTCAATTCAGTGCATTAATTGTCCGACAATTGAATTCACAGAGAAGATATTATCAGAATCACCTCATTGACCATAATTACCCTTGTTTTTAGGATGATTCAAGTGAAGGTAAATCTTATGTACTATTCCTTTATTCAATCAATGAACAAAAGATAGGATTCAACAAAGAAAGCGATCAAAATTAAACAAGGGAGTTGGGAGTTGAACACAATGATCTCCAATTACTTCAAATAATTGCATACTTTTAGGATGTTTTGAGAATTCAGTTGAGTTACTGAAGAAGTTGCATAGTTTCTAAGGTCATTACAAATTTGAAAAACTTTGCTAGTCAGTTTGCTCAGTATTTAACAGATTTATGCGGCAAGCGAATAGATTTATGTCTGCTGGCAAAACACAAGGTTCAAGGGATTATTTAGAACAAACAGTCAGTCCTGTATGGTTTTGATATTTTCAGGGATCAATAGAAATTAAAAGTTTTAATTTTATTTATTTGTCTTTTCTGAAAAATGCTGTGACTTATTTGGATATAGAGAACTATTTTCATCCTTTAAGAGTTGGGTGAGGCAATTTCCTAAATATGTAATTGTCTTAAAAAAAAAAACATAACTAAAACAATGGGAGCACGCAAAATATTACGCTACATAGTGAGGGGTCCATTGTATAGATCGCTGTCGCTGGAGCGTAATGCCAATTTTTTTTCATCATCATCAAAAATCAAAATAATTGTCAATTATTATAATCAAAAAGGTAACGCTATGAAACATTGGTACACTGTGACGTATGCGTACCTACTTTTTTCTATTTGTATTATGTATTTTTTTTTTCTTTACCGTTTTGTTCTGTACGTTTGATATTTTCAAATGTAAGTTAATTTTTTTTAAAGAAGGTGATAATTCTCTCAGAGAGGGAAGAACTCGTTAAAAAGCCATCTGAACCAGTTTTTTGTCAGTTTCAGCCTTATTCATAAATGCATTTCTGAGACAGGGCCCGATCTATGGGTGGGCGAGCCGGGCATTTTTCTCCGGGCGGCAAAAGTTGAGGGCGGCTTAGTTGAAAATTTCGGTGGTTGGCAGCTACTTAAAATAATTTTATAAATTTTTCAACTAACCAAGGCATAAATTATTGTTTCGATACAGCTAAATAATACAAACAATAATAATTAATAAAGAAAAGGCCTTTCAGTGAACTGATAAATTGACAAACTCCTTATCTATACTGCTTTTGGAGCAGAAAAACAAAAGGCCAACATTTAAAAACTTATTTTGACCGAATGCGATAAAATACTGTATTTGGATTTTTAACAATGTGTCGTTTGAATCGCCCTAAGCCTAATAGTCTAGTCAAATGGTGTACAAAAGGGACTTGAAGTGGAAAGTTCTGGTGTAATTATTTTTAGTGGCCCCTTTATGTTTTTGGGATCGCTGAACACGAATCTGAAGTTGTCCAACAAAATTTTTCACGGCAAATATGAGAATTCGTTAAAAAACGTCGAAAATTTCGACATTTTTTGTCTTTTTTCCTTATTGCTCAAAAATTATTTTTCTTTTGCAAAAAGCGCTTATGCAAAAATAAAGACAAATGAGATTAGGTACCTACAATCTATGCTTATATCATTTTTTTGTTAGACTTATGGTTTCGGCGGAAACAGTCGTTGAAAAACAGCCAAAAATCCGTAATTTTTAAAAAAATTGCATAAACGATTTTTTTTTGTATTGTTTTCTTCATTACATGAAAATTAGGCCATGAGTTATTATATTATTTGCATTTTCTAATTGTAGTTGTCTAAAAGTATTATATTGCAGTGGTTAAGTGTCTAAGTTTCAGTATTCCAACAGTCAAAATGTCCATTCAAAAGTGTTTTATTTGTGAAAAAGATTGGAGTATGGTGCAGTGAAGATTATCTTATGGACGTATACTGCAGTGGTAAGGCCGATCTAACATATGGTTCGATTGTCTGGTGGCCCGCACTTAACAAGGCAAATAACATCGACAAACTCAAAAAGACGGATGCCTTAAGCGTTTTCTGCACCTCCTACCACTTCTACACATCTACACATAAAATATTTAGTATCTTGCAGTGCTTTAAGACTTAAAGAATCTAATTCTTAGTTGCCAAGCCTTATGGTCACAGCAATATCACAAATTTGATTCCCACTGATATATTTTCGACTCCCACTGACTACTATGCTCCTACAATGAGCCTCAGTAAAGATTTTAAAGTCTTATTCCCACCCAGAGGGGACTGGGATGATGACGCCGCCGTGATGAGAGACTTAGACACAACTATCAATACTGATGGCTCAAAGATGGAGTGCGGTGTTGGCTCAGGAGTCTTCTCTGAGTCTTTCAACATCTCTAAGTCATTTCGGCTACCGAATTTTGCTAGTGTATTTCATGCTGAAATACTGGCAATTATAGGGAGGCATGCAAGATACCAAACCAAAATAGTAATACAACCATCCTTACAGACAGTCAGGCGTCTGTGAAAGCCATTGATTCGGCTAATGATGAGATCGCAAGTCTAAATATTAACCTCAAGGTCACTCTTATCTGGGTTCCTGGTCAAAGTGGCATTGAGGGAAATGAACGGGCAGATGAACTAGCCAGGCAAGGATCAGCCCTTCACATCTCACTTGCGGAAAGAGTCAACATTCCCCTTGGAGTTGTGAAGGGCAATATATTGTCAATTTTCTTTGAGGAATCCAATCTTAGGTGGAGCAGTTTAACCAACTGCAAAATATCCAGAACGACCTGGCCCGCCCTTAATAAATCCCGAACAATTGATCTCATGTGTAGACCCAAGCGGGACATAGCCAGGGTCGTAGCAACCTGCACTGGACACTGGTCAATTGGAGAATATGCGGCGAGGCTGGGTATTCCTTACAATACTCACTGTCACAGCTGTGGAGACCAGCAAGAAAAGGAAACAGTCCTTCATTTTTTGTGTAAATGTTCAGCTCTAGCCGGAATGAGAGGCACAATGAGGACCTAAACGAACTTTCCGAAATTAACATCAAAGACTTGATTTCTTTTCTAAACGCCACGAAATGGATCTAAGACGAAAATCGGTTGCGTTCTGCATCATGTTCCCCCTAGATCCAAAGACCGTGAGTAATAGAAACCCGGGTTTCTGCGGGGCTTCATGATGCTCAATGGCAATGATGATCACACGGTCGGATCACTCGCGTTTCGTTGCTATTTTACAACCTATCAAGCTCGGCATAATGTAGCAAGCTCGGGCGAGATGCGATCTAATCGAGATGCGATCCAATCGAGTGAGTGTCCTATGACCCAACTCCTGTCTTTTGTACTGACTCACAAGGTAGGGGGAAGGCGGGAGACTTGAGCCACTTTTTGTAAAATTGTTGATAAAAACTTGTCTATTTATCTCAGCCGCATGAAAGATACATCTCTTTAAAGCTACACTTATCTATTTTGAAACTAGTTAAATTGGCTTCAAATATATGCAATCGGTTTCAACCCAGAGCAAATTGTTTGAAGAAAGATTTTCGGCTCAAGTCTCCCGCCCCTACGGGAGACTTGAACACCCCCTGGGGGAGACTTGAACATACCCAAATTGAACAAGTTAACAATACAAAAAATGAGATCACCGTCTATGATTTTCATAAAACTCAACTGTTACTATATTTAACGTATTATTTGCTAAGAAAAATGTTTTAAAAATGTATACACGAAAATATTGATACAAAATTAAAAACAAACTTAAAAACCGTAACAAATGAAAATAAATACAAAACTTAAATAAAACCCTCCTTGGGAAATACAGTAAGAAGATTGTAAGATTTTTTAAACATAATTTGAGCATTGCTATCCTTGTATTTACCCCTCTGCGGCAGTTTTTTGACTTTTTTTTTTTTTTTTGCTCCTCATTTTCGTATGATCAAGTCTCCCTACAATAAGTGGTTCAAGTCTCCCGTCCACGCTTTTTGAGACAAAAGAGATTATAAATTCTGTTACGTAAGCTGTTGCAATATTTTGCACGGGTATTTACAAAAACAATTTTTCAAGGAATAAGATCATACTAAATTATTTAATTAATTACGAGACAAACAAAAGTTATGAAATTAAAAGAAAAAAAAAATTGTTTAACTTTTCATAGCGAAAAATGCATTTACTCTTCCAGGAACCAAAATAATATGTTGATCCTGAAACCTTTTCATTAGCAAATAGAAGGTCATTTTCTGCTTCGGATGTATAAACTCTTCTAGAATTTAAGGGTAGTCTGAGTGAAATATTGCGAGTGGCTCATGTCTCCCGTATGGTCAAGTCTCCCCCTACCTCAACCATACTTCACAGCCATCCTATTTCAAAGCAAGGAACGCTTTTCTGGTTTCTTGGGAAAGATGATCTCCACCGCACTGGAGGAAATCTCACATCCAACCCAGGGAACGGGACACCTGAGGAATAAGCCCCTCAGAGAATAAACCCGCAAATCCCCACTTCCGACTGCTTTCATACACAGGTCAAACGAGTTATGGTATCAAAACGGCGCAATCCAGTGCTTATTGGGCAAAGAGCGAGTGTTACGCTCTTGTCACCATTTCTACCTACCATTTACCATTTATATAGCTTTTTTTGGCAGGTTGTATGCACTTTCACTCGACGCATCTGCAATCGCATCTGCGCTGACATCTCTGAAGGTAGATGGTTCGCTTGGAGAATTGATTAACCAAATGCTGACGAGCAGGGTTATCAACTCAAAACTAGGTAGCTATTCTGCTAGAAGGTCTGTTAGTAGAGGTACGCCTCAAGGCGGTGTCCTTTCTCCCCTTCTATGGAACTTGGTGGTAAATGAGCTGCTAATATGCCTGGAAGAGGAGGGTTACAGAGTGATTGCCTATGCGGACGATGTTGCTATTGCCGTATCAGGAAAGCATCCTACCACTTTAAAAGAACTCTTACAAAATGCTTTAAATAGGCTAACCAATTGGGCAGACCGGTGTGGTCTGGGCGTCAACCCTCATAAAACAGAACTTGTTCTATTCTCAAGGAAATATAAAATCCCTCATGTAGATCCTCCCTCTATTAAAGGTGTTCCATTAACATTCACTGATCAGGCAAAATATTTGGGTCTTATTTTAGACAAAAATTTAAGTTGGAAACCTAATATACAAGAAAGAGTCAAGAAGGCCACAGTAGCACTCTTCTCATGCAAAAAAGCCGTTGGGAACAAATGGGGCCTTCAACCTCGTATTACTCATTGGCTATACACATCGGTGATTAGACCGATTCTCACATATGGTGTTGCAGTATGGTGGACTGCTCTAGATAAAGCGGTAGACTGCGACAGACTAAACAAAGTACAACGCTCGGCTTGTTTATGCATAAGTGGTGCGCTTCGCACGACACCCTCTGCCGCTCTAGACGTTCTGCTATATCTGACTCCCCTCGATATATTTAGCAAACAGGTGGCTGCAAATACAGCCATACGCCTACAAGCTTCCTCACAATGGTACAACAATAATATTGGCCATTCCATCATTCTGAATTCATTCAGGTCACTACCTAGTCGCATTGACTACACCATCCCAAAACCACAATTCGGTTTAAACTTTCAAGTCACCATTCCTTCTAGAACCCTCTGGGAGGATATGGCTTTCTTGGAAGATGAATCGGTTCATATCTACACGGACGGATCGAAAACTGATGAAGGGGTGGGTGGCGGTGTGTACTCAGAAAGACTAAAATTAAGTCTCTCATTCCGTCTTCCTAATCATTGTAGCGTGTTCCAGGCGGAACTTATGGCGATTAAAGAAGCCTTATCTTGGCTGAAGGAAAACGTGATATCAACTACAGATATCCGCATCTTCTCGGATAGTCAAGCAGCTATTAAATCCCTGGAATCGGTCTCTACTAACTCTATAACAGCCCTAAATTGCCGTTCGTCTCTGCTGGAGATGGCACAACAGTTTAATATTCACCTGTGTTGGGTGCCGGGGCATAGGGACATCCCAGGTAATTGTAAGGCCGATGAACTCGCTAAAAATGGTACAACTTTACCTCTTCTACCTAGTAAGGCAGAAATAGGTATACCCATCGCTACATGTAAACTTTTGCTGAAGCAAGATGCCTTAGAGAGAACAAATCTTAGGTGGAATGATATCACCTCTTGTTTGGCAACAAAACAAATCTGGCCAGTAATGGATTTAAAACGATCTAAGCGTTTGATATCTCTAAGCAGATTGCACATCAGCTCCATGATTGGTGTTATAACCGGACACTGCCTCATAGGCAAGCACGCAACGCGTCTTGGCGTATTCGCTAACGATTTTTGCAGAAGCTGTATGGATGAGGAAGAGATAGAATCGATCCCTCACCTTCTATGCACGTGCCCTGCTCTATCTCATAGACGAAGACTTCACCTTGGTGAGTTCTACTTCAATGATCCTAGTGATCTGAGAAACTTAGACATTGGCAGTCTATTACGCTTCATAAGAAGCTCCAAATGGTTCACCGAGTAAGAAAAAGGGTTTCCTAGATTCATGTGGTATCACAATGGACCAACTCATGGTCTAAGTGTGTCAGTCTCCACGACTGGCAGCCACTTCAACCTAACCTAACCTATGCACTTTCACTGATTTCTTACCTGCTAAAGAAGCTCCCTTTCCGTCTTTTCTCTTCTTGCTGGCTTGAAGAAGCGTTTCAATTGCTTTTTCATTCACCACTTTCACTGCACTATACTCCAATCTTTGTCACAAATAAAACACTTTTGAATGGACATTTTGACTGTTTGTAATACTGAAACTTAGACACTTAACCACTGCAATATAATACTTTTAGACAACTACAATTAGAAAATGCGAATAACATAATAACTCATGGCCTACTTTTCATGTAATGAAGAAAACAATACAAAAAAAGTCGTTTATGCAATTTTTTAAAAATGACGGATTTTTGGCTGTTTTTCAACGACTGTTTCCGCCGAAACCATAAGTCTAACAAAAAAATGATATAAGCATAGATTGTAGGTACCTAATCTCATTTGTCTTTATTTTTGCATAAGCGCTTTTTGCAAAAGAAAAATAATTTTTGAGCAATAAGGAAAAAAGACAAAAAATGTCGAAATTTTCGACGTTTTTTGACGAATTCCCATATTTGCCGTGAAAATTTTTTTTGGACAACTTCAGATTCGTGTTCAGCGACCCCAAAAACATAAAGGGGGCCACTGAAAATAATTACACCAGAACTTTCCACTTCAAACTACCAAGCATTAGCACTAGCCAGACGTTCCGATTTACCCGAGATGTCCCAAATTTCAGACATAAGATCAACTGACCCGTCAGAAAAGCTTTTTTACCCGGTTCCGAACTTAATTCTCCAAAAAAAATACCGAATGGGAACATCTTTTGTATTATTCACATATATAAAATTTCATCCAATCCGACCAAACTATATGCAGAATATTATTTTTGAAAAATAGTATTACGAGAAATACACTTGCCAATTTGTTTCTAGACTCCGAAATTATGTAGTTTTTAAAACATTTAGGCATGTATGTATGTATAGCTACAAAATATTGAACACAATTTGTTAAGAAAAAAAAAATGATAAGTTCAAAATATTTTGTTTGTAAAATAATTCTTTTAGTTTTATCATTTGCAATTCTAAATAAACTCTGATTTGGAATGACAAAAGGTAGGTATATTAATACGCTTAGGAAAATCATATGAAAACCTTTGGGTACGCTTTTCTCCGTAAATATTCAACAGAAATGCATGAATTCAATACCGTTGGTTATGGTTATTTGATATTTTTGAGGTTATTGAATTTTATCTTTTTAAGGGTTGTGTTAAGAGGAATTGAATTTTGTGAGATAATGGTGATTTTTGATTTGGTTTTTTGCTGAAAAATTGGAATTTCTAACTAACCATGATTCGGTGAAAACTATAGTTTCATATATTTTTGCTCAAAAGTATCAATCATATAATAGTCCGGGAGTCCACCGTAGGATTACCTATCTCATTGCGGCCACGCAAAAATTGGATGCCATCCGATAGCTTTAGTCTAAAAATTTACAAAACTGCTGGTCGGACAAGCTTTATCTGGTCGCAATGGTTAGAAAATGCACTTTTCAGGTTGCATTTTCCGCAAAATGTACCTAGAATACAAGCAACCTATATAAATGGGGTATCAAATGAAAGCTAAGACTTACCTCTACACGATATCATTGGTCGGATAGGCTTTGTTTGGCTGTTGCGATGAGTCCGACCATTTTTTTTAATGGTCCTTTTTTAGCACTGCGTTTTACATAAGGGAAAACTGGGTAAAATCATATTAAATGGTTAGGAGAGTAGCCTTAACCACTTTTTTTTCATTTTCATCCAAGGATGCACAAAATCCCTAATTTAAGAAAAGTGGTCGGACTCGTGGCAACAGCCAAAAAATGTCTGTCCGACCATTGGTATCGTGTAGAAGACATTCCTAGCTTTCATTTGATACCCCATTTATATAAGTTTTTATTTTATAGGTACATTTTGCGGAAAATGCAACCTCAAAAGTTGCATTTTTGGCGTGAGAGGCAACCAGGCGATATTAATATTACAGGTAGTCCTTGTGAAGGTGATAACGAATTATGCTCTTCTGCCAGGAGATAGTGGTTCCGTTTACGAGAAAAAGTGCATCAAAAGTAGGTACCTACAACTTTTCTTAAAATTGAATTAGAGAGGGAAACCACTTCAAACGCAATACACCCTGAAGCCCTCGACTCGTTGATTACAAATATGGGCCAAAACTCTCGACAGACGTTCTTTTTAAACTTTTGCAACTTTTTTCGTGTTTTTAAAATTTTAGAAAACCACTTGAAATATATCTCAAATGAAAGGTCTTGACTACCTGAGTACGAATATAGTATGTACGTGACAGACGTCAGAGTGGCCCCGAAACCCCTATTAGACGCGATTTAAGTCGCTGTGCTTTCATAATTTTGTAAATTTTTTTAGATAGCTTATGTTACTCCTAGAAATATATAGGAATCGATAGCTCTTGACCATCAGAGCATACGTATATAACATAAACACGATTGGAGTTCCATCCAATTGCTGCAAAACGCGATAAGACTAGCGTATTTTTATATGTTATTTGCTTAAGTTTGAAATGTTAGAGGAAACCATGTGAAACGCATTGCAATTGAAAGGGTTTTATTCCACTGAATTAAAAATGCCGACGACAATGTTTGTTGCTTATGATAAATGAAATATGCCAAATGAAATATGTGGACCAAGTTTTGTGTCAATACTGTTGGAATTTGGTAATATTTTACTTGTTTCACTAAAAATTCAGTCATCATTTATGAAAAAGGCTATAAATTTTTTGAAGGTGGCCTTATCGAGTTCATTCTGATTTAGTAAAATTGGGCATTAAGAAATACCCTTAAAACATGTGTCATATGATTATATTATACCAAGATAAATAATTAAAATAATAGAATATGAAGAAAATTTGAAAAGAATATTCTTCTGTTTAAGTGAAGTGACTGAATATTTATAATTCAAGTTAAAAGTTCAAGTGAGCTCAACTCCATAATTGCGATTCGCCCAGGTACGATAGTTGGGCTCATCAGTTAGTTGAGCTCACAGCTCACTTGAACTTTTAACTTGAATTATAGATAAATATTTAAGTTTATTAATCTTTCATAGCAGCACTTTGAAAAGGCCTTTTTAAAAAAACCAGAGTAGGTTTTCAATCAACTTTGGATTTCATGTAGTAGATTGTGAAATTCTGCGTTGACACCATCATTTTTCTAACTTTTTTTGGCTTTTCAAATTTTATTTTCCAAAACAACTTTTTTCCAACCCCTTCGTGCAAGGCGAGGGGTGGAAGAAAATCAATATTGGAGTCCTGTGATTTCAAGGGTGCTGAAGCCAACGGGAGTTCTCGGGTCATCGTCCGATCCTTGGTTTTTGATTTATAAGCAACATTTCGGGATTTAAACTGGTAAGTGGCAACCCTTCTCTTGTCCTCAGTGTTGCCACCTTTGCAACTCTTCTTAAAAGTAAAGTTAGGACATGAACTATTAGTGTACTAAAAATCAATCCATCAGGTCAAAATGAATGGTCTCATATCGTGCACTAACGCCCCTACTATTAAAACACAAACATGAAAGTGGCACAGACTGAATATTTTGTATTTTGACAAAAGTTGCTTATTGCCTTGCCTTCACACAGAAATTTTCAAAATTCCTCATGGATAGGAAGTTTCTTGCTCTCTCATTGTGGTTTTTCGTTGCAACTTTTTGGAATTATTAAATAGGAATTTGTGAAAAGTTTTGCGACATCATGGAAATTTGTACGAAATTTCAATAAGCTTATAGACCTATTGACATTTATGAAAAGTCGGTACTTTAGTTAAGCTAGGTAAATTCGACCGAAAATCATGCTAAATGAACGTGGGTAGTGCAGTTCTAAGTTAGGCTGACGGTCATAAAAGCACCCTATACTTCAAAGTCCTATAGCCCTCACCAACTACTTTAAAATCTGTCTTCACCATTCCTCACTGATGTGTAATTAAAATAAAGGGGTCAACCCATAGAATGGATACGTTGCGTTGTTTTCAAAAATAGGTTTTTGACAGCTCTAATTCGTGTTGATTGAATTTTGATTTTTTTTTTGTTAAAAAATATAAATTTGAAAATGGGAGGAATGGATGGGGATGGGGCCTACATTCTTTTGCCGAGTCTGAACGGCTAAATAAGAAGCACTTATTCATGACAAGTTTATACCCTTGGAGGATTTGTCAGTTCCTCGCAAGAGGCAGTACCAGACGATACACAGCCTAGATTTCGTTGAACTATAACATATGATTCGTTTCCTCGTGAAAAATTCAAAGGGGAATTTTATTTTTGATTCGATCGCGAATCTTATTTTTTGGTTCCTAGTAAAATTTGTGTTCGCTCGAATCAAATCTGCAAGGATCTCTAAAATATGGTTCGTTCCCGAATTTATCTTGGGAGAACTATTAAATATCCATTCACGGATTTAAATAAGGAATAAAAATATAATTTTTCGAAAGGACAAAATTTCGAAAAATCAAAGTTACGCAAGTAAAGTGTCGAAGCATAAAGTTCCGAAAAAAGATTTGAAATGCCCGGGACTTCGTTGTTCCTTGAGCGATTTCAATGAAATTAACAGAAGTGATAGCTGAGACAGAGTTATAGAGGAAAACAAATATTTCCAATGCTTGCAATAAAATCTACGCAGGAAATATAGCTGATACAGAATTGTAACAGAAAAAATAATTTCAAAACAGGATGTTTCAACAAATGTCAACATCTTATAATTTCGTTGTATCTTAAACGATTTCAATGAAATTGACACACAAAATTTGCGGGGGCAGTCTCTGGCTGGTGGGAAATACTGTGTTGTAAATGGAATTTTGTCGGCTCCTATAGAACTAAGAGTGAAATTTCTATTTGATTCTGTAGGTTAAAATATTTTTTTTTTTTTTGATTTTCGACATCATGAAAAATGTTGTCGAAAAACTGTAAAAATGGTTTTTATCTCACTTTTTTGAAATATACTTTTGTTTGTATTAAGATTTTTTGTGAGCTAAAATATATCTAAAATACTGTGGAATAAAGTTGCCACTTTATCCAGTAAGTATTTCTTCACGCAAAATTGCGATTTGTGCGGCCCGCTTTATATTTCATTGCCGAATCTCAATTCATTTAATTTTATTACTTACTTACTAACTTACTTATCCGGCTCCCGATCCATGGAGGGTCTCTGCCTGAGATATTGCGGTCTTCCATCGGTTGCGGTCCCTCGCACGCTCCCCCCAGTCGTCGAGACCAAGCGCTCTTGCGTCTGTGACCGCCTGGTCCCTATAGCGGAGGTTCGGTCTTCCTGGTCGTCTCGAACCTGGGGGCTGGGACTCGAAGATTTTCTTGGCTGGAGCGTTGTTGTCCAATCGCTCGATTGGGCCGAGCTAGTGTAGTCGACGTGTTTTGGCTCTTTAGACTACATCCACATCTTGGTACAGCTCGTACAGTTCACGATTGAATCTTCTCCTCCAATCGCCCTCTTCGCATATAGGACCAAATATCCGCCGAAGAATTTTTCTCTCGAAAGTGCCCAGTATCAATTCCCCTTTTTTACTTATCGTCCAGCACTCGGCGCCGTACAGTAGAACTGGTAAAATTAGCGCTTTGTATAGCGTGCACTTTGTCTTTCGAGAAAGGAGTTTTGAACCCATTTGTTTGGCCAAACCAAAGTAGCAGCGGTTCGCTAGGGTAATTCTTCGTCGGATTTCCACTAAGGTGTCGTTCGTGGAATTGATGTTTGTTCCGAGGTAGGTGAACTCCTTGACTACCTCGAAATTACTGCTACCAACAGTGACGTTTTGTCCTAGGCAATGGACAGATGAGGCTTTGTTTGTTGATAGCATATACTTTGTTTTGTCCTCATTCACTTCAAGACCAACGCGTTTCGCCTGTTCATCAATAGCTGTGAATGCTTCAAGTACAGCTCTCTTGGAACGGCCGAAGATGTCGATGTCGTCCGCATAGCCAATCAGTTGAGAAGACCTGTTAAAGATAGTGCCTTCCACGTTAACACCACTCTTGCGCACTATCTGCTCCAGGACTAGGTTGAAGAAATCACATGATAGCGCATCTCCTTGTCTGAACCCTGTACACGTCTGGAATAACTCGGATGAGCTGTTACCCATTTGCACGTTGCACCGCGTATTTTGTAACGTCATGCGGCATAGCTGGATCAGTTTTTTCGGGATCCCGAGTTCCGACATCGCCAATAGAAGCTCTTGGCGACTTATGCTATCATATGCGGCTTTAAAGTCGATGAATAGGTGGTGGGTCTCGACTTGGATTTGCCTCAATGTGAAGATTTGGTCTATCGTTGATCTGCCTGGCCTGAAGCCACACTGGTACGTGCCGATCATAGTGTTGCAGAAAGGTTTTAGACGCTCACATAGTACGTTGGATAGGATCTTGTAGGCAACATTAAGCAGGGATATGCCTCTGTAGTTCTTGCAGGACATAGGATCGCCTTTTTTGTAGATTAGGCATATGGAGCTATTTGACCAGTCGTCGGGCATACTTTCCTCCTACCACACTTGGTTGATGAGCTGGTGCATGCACCCTACCAGGACATCTCATCCATACTTAAAGAGTTCCCCAGGTAGGCCATCCGAGCCGGTGGATTTGTTGTTCTTAAGCTTGTGGATGGCTTTCTTAACCTCTTCAGTACTGGTCTAATGCTTCTTTGTTCCTCTGTTGCCTCCTCTACATAATGCCCATTAAGCAGCTGCTGGAAATGCTGCTTAAACACGTCTACAATTCCCTGTGCTTTGGTGACTAGGTTACCTTCGCTGTTTCGAAGAGCTTGCGTGCCAGTCCTATAACCAGATGCCAGTTGCTTGGCAGTTTTGTAGAACCGGCGGGTGTTGGTGGCGGTGCTAGACTCTTCGAGATACTTGAGCTGAGAGGCTGCGGATGCTCTTTTCTTTCTACGCATGGTTTTTTTCTCTTTCCTTCTCTTTTCACAGTACTCCTCTCTTGCTGCTCTTGTTTTCCGTTGCAGCATTTGCATTCGTGCATTTTCCGTCTCCTGCTTCAATACCGCGCATTCATCGTCTTACCACGGGTTCTTTTTTCTGGATGGTTGATAGCCTATGGTGGTCTCGGCTATCTCCTTAATGATGTTGCGATATTGGTTCCACTGGTTGTTGACGCTTGTGGCTGGGTTTACGGCAGAGAGTTTCCCGGTCAATTGCTCACTGTAGTCTCTGGCTTTCTCAGATGTGCTGAGGCATGCAATGTTGAATTTCTTCCTTTGGGCGGTCTTCGTTTTCTTTTCGTTGGACAGTCGGGCTCTGAACTTTGTCACAACAAGAAAGTGGTCAGAGTCCACGTTTGCGCCTCGGAAAGTTCGCACGTCAAAGATGTTCGATGCATACCTTGCGCCAATTAGCACGTGGTCGATTTGGTTGGCGGTTCGACCATCTGGAGATCGCCAGGTTGCTGTGTGTATCCTTCGCCTGGGGAACCTAGTGCTACTTATCACCGTATTACGAGCTGCAGCAAAGTCGATTAGTTGGAAGCCGTTATCTGTTGTCGTTTCGTGGAGGCTGTGCTTTCCAACTAATCCGCCAAAGATGTTTTCCTTTCCAACTTTAGCATTGAAGTCTCCGAGCACGACTTTGACATCGTATTCCGGACAGCCGTCTTAGGACCCGTCCAGGAGGTCGCAAAACTTCTCATTGTTAGACTCCTCAGCTTCATCGCAAGGGGCATGTGCTCATATTAGGCTGATGTTTTGGAGGGTAGCTTTGATGCGGATCACAGCCAGTTGATCGCTAATCGGCTTAAAATCGACGTTTTTCGATCTAAGTCGATTTCCAATGATGAATCCGCATCATAGCATGTGCAGTCTTTGATGACAGCTGTAATAAATGTCGCAATCTTTTCTTTTCATTATTCTTGATCTTATCCATCGTATCTCCTGCATCGCGGTATTATCTGCCTTGTACCGCTAGAGGACAGATTCAAATTTTTGAGTAGCACCTAGCGTAGAGTGTCCTTACATTTCAGGTGCATACTTGTAGATCGTAGTCCATTTTCGTTCTGGGTCTGGTCGTTTGAAGGGGGTCGTTATCCGAGGCTTCACGCGTCTCTTTCATAACAATTAGTTTTTTTTACTGTGGTCGGATCGTTAGCCCAACGCACTAACCTCTCTAGGGCCATGGGCTCAATGTTGCAATTCATTCTTTGTCCAACATTCGCACTTACAAGTTTTATCAAGTCATGACATTAGGGCAAGACCAGTATCCAGCGGCTACCAACTTGGAGGTGTCGTAAGCACTTGATGTGTAGGAAAAGATACAGCTCGAGGCCCCCAGTTCCTACAGCATCCATACACTCACCGGTAGGGAAAAGAAGAAATGGAAAGAAACGAGGATGTGGACGATCAAAGAACAATTTCTATCGCGGTAAATTTTACCGTGACACAGTCGTGAAATGTATTTAATATTATTTCACTATAATTTCTATTAACTAAAAGGTATGTATATTATTTATGTTGATTATGTTTAGTTGCAATGTATTGGTTAAATAATTTTTTGGTTTGAGCATACTTACTTACATGACTTCTAATCAAAAACATAACCTTCACTGACTGGATTAAGCAGAATACAATATGAGTGTTTTCATAGTTATTAATTCCTTAAGATAAGTATATGTTTCATGTAAAAATCATACTTTTAACAAACCTAATAAGGGTATTCATGCAACGTAGTAGTCAATCGTAAATATCGTAAACGTCGGAAAATTTCAAACTTTTGTATGGGAAAGCTTTTAGCCTCCGAAGATGTTAACAATGTTTACTTTGCATGAATACTCTTTAAGTTTATTATGTCTTTGCACCTAGTTATTTGAGATTATACAAAAAGGGGTACTTTCATAGATTGTCTTTAAGCTGTTGCTAGACAAAAATGGAGTTTAATTTAATTAATATTAATTACAATATGATAAGCTCCTGGTTTGCTTTTTTTTATAATTAACACGCATTCAAGGGGTATATGAATACCCAGTGCCAGCGATTAGGAAGTAGTAGGAGATTTAAGTAGGAGATAACGATGCACATTTGCCTTAAACGTGTGAATATCAAAATGGGAAGGAAAAATAGAGCTGGGTAAGGAATTCTACATTCATGTAGTACGGCTGAAGAAAGAATCTCTGTATTTAACGGTACGTCCAAAGTGAGGCTCAAGGGTATACTGATGAGCATTCCTGGCTGAGCGGGTATTACTGCTAAATTGTTTAAGGGGAGGAATGCAACTGGCTATTCCACTAGAGCACTGTTTAAAAAAGAAGCAATAGAATAGTTAGAGGCCAGAGACGTTTCGTCGATGCTCGAGCGATACAAATGTTTCCAAAACTCATCTGTCACCGATCATTTTTAAAGCACCAGCCCACATATGAGAATTGTACTCTAGCTTTGGGCGTATGTATGCCTTACAAATTGCTGCCAAATCAGAAGGAGAAAAAGTTCTTACATCATCTTAGGAAACCTAGGCATTTTGCTGAGTTCTATCTAGGCAATATCTTATATGTGATCGTTTCACAAGAGATGGTCAGTAATGCAAAACAATTTGGTTTTATTTTGGGATCACGTGAGTCCCCAGAAACATAAATTGCCAAAAAATTTAGTTTGAGAGTGGATTGAAATGGTAGGTAAGTCAGTATAAATATCTCATTGGAAAATATTCATTCCCATCGAATTAATATGAATTATTATCCTTCGTAGAATCGAAGAAGTGTGAAACATCTTTACTCGACAGAATTATGTATAATAACCAGCAACTATGCACATCATAAAATCAAGCACATGCGACCCATCCGAGAGTCGTGCATATTATTATTTTTCATTAAATATGTGCATATATATGTATATGTACGTATGTAGGTACATTGTAAAAACATAGTTACATACACTAAAGATATTTTTTTTCTTTCTTTTACCTCCTAAATTACGAACACAAGTTGTTAGAATTATTGTTTTTTTACTGATCATGGTTAGCATCTGGAATGAGAACTCTTCCTTGCTCCTAATAAGTACCTGGCATAGTGGCGTATGAGTTGAGCATTGACCTTAAACTCCAAATACGTGTTTCGAAGTTGTTAAAAGAATTATTGTGTGGATATTGTTTTCGATGCATATTGCAATGCACAAAAGAATGAATAATAATTTATTATTATTATGATTTTTATTGTTTTTTTGGTGTTAATTGATTCTCAGCACGTATTTGTAATGTTGACAAGAGAAATAATCATTGTTCATTTCTTTAAAAATTATTTTCTTCCTGCGTTTTTGTAAATCTGGTTACAAAAAAAAAAATAGAAGCTTGTTACAATGCGGTCGGTCGGTGGTATGAAATATGTATTCTGTATTGTGTTGTAAAGATGATTTATCATCAAAGTTTTATCGCCGCTGATGGTTGTTGTTGTCTTCTAAGGAATGTTCTTTATACTGAAAGTGATTTTTATATGAAATAGTATTAAATACGTGTAGTTATTTTTTTTTTTTTTTGTATTCTCAAGTCATATGCACTTTCACAAACCATAACACTGTAGAGTCATAATAATAATTCCAAGAACAAGTACCATCTGTCTTTAATTGATTGAAATTTGAATTAAAAATCAATAAAAGTTCTTTTCTTGTTCAGTAATCGTCAGGTAAATTGTGCTCAATCTGATTGCGATTGAATTTTTTTTTTAATAATCAAAGCAAAGCGGTGATTGTGTTTTAGAATGGATCTCTGCTGACTGTACAAAGTGAATATTGCATATAAACGTTCTATTCTAAATGTCTTGCTGGTCTAATGAATCATCTCACTTTATCAAAGATCTTTACCCATTTTTTGATTATAAGTAGACATTCAATTAAAATGTCAAAAAAGGAGGATAGCTTGTAATATAAATTTGTTAAAGTTTGAATTGTTTGAATTATTTCTTATTTTGCTACCCCCCTCTCTGGGAGTAAAAAGCTTTCAATAACAAAAATATTTAAATGTATAATTTTTCAGCGAATGGTCTCAAATTTGTATGGCGTTACCATAATTCAAATGATTTATGGCCTCAATTTATATTTAAGACACAAACTTGCTAATAAGATTCCAACACCACTGAACAAAGAACTTGCAAATTCTAAACTCCTAAAATAAATCTAGAAACAAAAGTGAAAAATCGATTTTTTGACATAATAGGATTTTGCTTTAATACCACTGATCATAATGAATCATTATGTGGTGGTTGGTTAAAAGAACCTTCCAAGGTTACAAGCGTCCTCGAACAGATGCCTGCAAGGACGATCAGCGGAACATCGTGGTAGTATCGCAGTCGGTGATGAGAATATGGAAAAATCATTTCTGCAAATTGTATAACGGCAATGGCGATGACGAGTCTAACTCCGCTGCACCATTCAACCTAGACGACATGGACCAACAATTTCGTCCATCCGTTCTCGGTGAACTGAAGATAGCTATATCTGAACTTAAGTTTAATGAAGCTGCTGAAGCTGCTGGAGCTGATGGCCTTGCGGCCGAGCTATAGATTAGGATTGCTCAAGCTTATCTGCAAAATATTGCCGGAGGAAAGCATGCCCGATGAATGGAGCCAAAGGATTGTTTGCCCGATCCTCAAGTAAGGCGATCCTTTGGAAAGTTCGTTGTTGTATCTTCTTCTCCATTCCCCATCTTTGCAGACGGGACCAAAAAGCACCCGGAGAATTTTCCTCTCGAAACAGCCTAACGCGTTCTCATCCATCGTTAGCAGTGTCCATGCCTCTGCACCATACATCAGGAACGGGATGATAAGCGTCTTATACAGGGACAGTTTAGTTGCTCGAGAGAGGGCTTTGCTTCTCAATTGCCTTCTTAGACCGAAGAAACAGCGATTGGCAAGAGTAATTCTTTGTTTGATCTCAGCACTGGTATCGTTCGCTAAGTTAATAGCGGATCCTAGGTAGACAAAGTCTCTGACCACCTCAAAATTATAGCGGTCTATAGTCACGTTCTGTCCGAGACGTCGGTGTTGGGTGTCCTTTCTTGTTGACAGCATGTATTTCGTTTTGCTTTCATTCACCGCTAAACCCATCTTCATGGCTTGCTTCTCAATATTCACAAAAGCACCACTGACATCACGCTCTGTTCGTCCGATTATGTCAATGTCGTCAGCGTAAGCGAGTAATTGGACGGACTTTTGAAAGATTGTGCCTCTAGTGTTGACGTGAGAGTTTTGCACTATTCTTTCAAGAACGATGTTGAAGAAGTCGCATGACAACGCGTCGCCTTGACTAAAACCTTTTCTGACATCAAAGGTGTCGGTGAGGTCTTTGCCGACCTTGATGGAGCAGCGTGCATTCTCCATCGTCATCCTGCACAAACGGACGAGTTTGGCAGGGATGCCAAAACTAGACATTGCTCTATATAACTCGTCTCTATAGGTGCTGTCATACGCGGCCTTGAAATCGATGAAAAGGTGGTGGGTATCGATTTGAAAGTCCTGGGTTTTCTCCAAGATCAGCCGTAGTGCAAATATTTGGTTGGTGGTGGACATCCCTGGCCTAGGGCCACACTGATATGGACCTATCAGGTTGTTGACGAATGGCTTCAGGCGTTCACAAAGTATGGCAGAGAAGATCTTGTACGCGATATAAAGAAGACTGATGCCTCTGAAGTTGGTGCAGTCCAGAGGATCGCCTTTATTTAGGATCTGGCAAACAATGCTGAAGTTCCATTAATCGGGCATGCTTTCCTCCGACCATATTTTACAGATGAGCTGGTGCATACTCCTAACCAATTATTCATCGCCAGCCGCTTTGAATAGCTCAGCCGCAATGCCATCAGCTTTATTGGACTTAAGTTTAGATATAGCTACTGTTACTTCGTCAAAATCGGGTGGACGGAATTGTTGGCGTACGTGCGTCGTCCAGATTGAATGGTGCAATCTGCATGTTAGCGGAATTCGGTTCGTCATCGCCGTTATACAATTTGCAGAAATGATTTTTCCATATCCTCAGCACCGACTGCGATTTCACTACGATTTTCCCCTGATCATCCTTGCAGGCTTCGGTCCGGGCCTTATAACCCTGGGAGGTTCTCTTTACTTTTTGGTAAAACTTCCGAACTTCATTCCTGCAATGGCATCCCTCTATTTGCTCGATCGCGCGCTTCTTATGCTCTTTCTTTTTCCTTCTTAGAAGCTTGTGTTCCTCTCTCCTCTTCTGCTCGTAGAGCTCGCGAGCAGCTCTGGTCCTTCTATGCAGCGCCACTTTGTATGCCTGTTGTTTGGCTGCATGTACTTGTTGGCATTCTTCGTCGAACCAGGGGTTTCGCTGTGGTAGTCGTGCAAAGCCCAGCACGTCAGAAGCCTGATTCACAATGCGACGAGGAAACGAGACGTGAGCGTGACGAGATCCCGTCGTTGCTGTCAAACTAATTTCAAACAATGAAAGTATATGAGGCTATACACAATGAAGCGTTTCTCGTTGTCACGTCACGCCAAGAACTCGAAAAATTGAAAAAAAAAGACGCGACGAGACGACGATTTTATTTTTTGACAAGTTATTTACATAATGGAAGTATTTTTTTAAAGAAATTAAAAGATCAAGTAATTCCTAATCTGTTGTCTTTAAAGCTTTTTTGGACAATTTTTATTATTTTTTATTTTTAACAAAAGAGTTTTCGTTGTAAGGAATCTCGTCGCATTGTGAATTGGGAAACGATTTTATAACTAGAAAAAGATGACAGCGAATCACGTCACGCTCTCGTCTCGTTTTCCCGTCGCATTGTGAATCAGGCTAGAGGCGGCATCTCTGATGGCTTCCTGGCAATTCTTCCACTGGTTCTCGATACTTGCAGTTGGTGGCATATAACTATTTAAGAGGGTGCGAGAGACTCGATCGGAAAAGGACCTGGTGATTTCCTGCGACTGTAGCCGTCCGACGTTAAACTTCCTTACAGTATTTCCCTGCTTTGGCTTTCGTCTGGATATCCGTAGCATTACCTACCTTGGCTACAACGAGGTAGTGGTCCGAGTCAACGTTGGCTCCTCGGAACGTTCGGACATCCATGATACTGGAGGAGTGCCTTGCGTCGTCTTTATACACTGTGGGGGCATGCGCGCATATCAGGCTGATGTTGGCGAACTTAGCCTTGATGCGAATTGTCGTGAGGTGTTCGTTCACATAGTTGAAACTCAAGACTTCTTGCCTTAGTCTGCCTCTAATAACAAATCCACATCCAAAAAGACGCTGCCCTTGTGGTCGGTAACAGTCACCGTAATAGATATCGCAGTCTTTCAGTTTTCTTTTGCCCGGCCCATCCCATTGCACTTCTTGGATGGCGGTGATGTCTGCTTTGTAGCAGTCTAGGGCATCCGCTAAATGTTCGGCTGCACGTGGTCTATAGAGAGACAGAACATTCCACGTGCAGATCCGAAGTTTGTTGTCCTTATTTCGTTTGCTATGGTCGTTAACAGTAAATCCGTCCGTATCCGAGGCTTGTTGTTGCTTGGCATCTAAATAGCTTTACGTGGCCGGGAAGTCACCACGTCGGCACTACCCCCATTACCCATAACTCCAAGGGCGGGGAGCCGGATTAACCGCTCCTTATAGGCCTGAGGTCCGCATATGTCGTAGTAGCCCGTATAAGGTGTTCACTAAGTAGTTCAGCCTAACTGGAACTGTAGACACCACCGTTTATAACATCCTAAGAATTCTTCCGCTGCCGCCTGGATAAAAGAGGAGTGATGCCTTAGTGGGAACACTGGTATAATATAATATAATGAGTATACTAGAGGATCAACTTTCAAGCTAAAAAACTTGTTGGGTAATGAATGAAATCTCAAAATAACAAAATTTAGCTTTTCAAATCGCGCATTTACAAATCCCGCATATTAAAAACCTTGCAAAATTTAATTGCATTGCTACAAATACATTTTATTCATCAAATCTTGATTCAAATTAAATTTTGTGAGATTTCCTAACTTCTGCAAAATAAATCGAGTGCCTACCTATTTGAGCCCCTATTGTTATTCATAACTGTTATTGTTTAAATATATTTCAATTGTTTCAATAAAGGAAAAGGAAAGAGAACATAGAAATTATATATCCAGTTGTAATTTTTTGGAGTTATTTAAAATATGTTTTAGAAAACAATAAAAGCCAAAGAAAAGTTTTTCGCTTTCGAGTTTCCTCTTTTGGTTTCCATGACTTTTATTTTTCAGAGCGAAACGGAGCAATGTTTAACGTGAGATTTGAATTTGCGAGATTTTAATATGCGAAATTTAAGCTTAATTCACACTATAGTTCTAATACTGATACAGTCTCAGTACGTGCTCACTACATTAAAATATTCTTAAACGAGAAACAATGTTTATATTCACACAATCGCTATCGCTCCAAAACCGATACGCTCTCGCTCCGATTTCGATTTGTTTGAAAGAATTATTTATCGAAGTGAGAACTCATTTTTCAATTTTCTATTTATTTTGATGTGACAAATCGATAAAAAAAAAATAATTTGAAAATAATATATGAAAAAAAGAATACAAAAAATATGGGAGCTATATCGATATCGGTATCGGAGCCGCAATGTGAATACTAGCGTTAAGTATCGGAGCGAGAACGTTTTGAGAGTTTATCGATATTGGCACAGTAGTGTGAATCGAGCCTTAAAATTGTGTGATTTGGACTGATGCTTGCGAGATTTAAATGTGATATTGTTAAAAGCAAGATTTTTTAATTGCGAGATTATGAGAAGCAGGATTATTAATTTGCGAGATTTCGTTTTTCGACATTCACTACATTTAAGTAACTTGTTTCTTGAATTGTAATTCATTCTGCATGTTTTTATTATTAAAAAAAATCACGTAAAATGTGACTGATAAAAGCAATAAATTAATTATGCTGCATAATTTGATTGAAATTGGTGCAGAAGTTAATGATAAAAAGTTGAAAATAATAAAATAGCTTTACCTATGTTTTTTTTTTTTCAGTGGGACATTGATTTTTTTTATTGCCGTTTTTGAGATTAATAAGACAGAATTATGGGACAAAACTTTTACGTGTTCTCTATCATTCTAATTGATTTTTATTGCACTGTTAAGGGATGCAAAATTGTTTTTGTCACGTAACGGCATCAATTTTAATTTGCTGGTCTCAAATTTTTTTTTGGTATATTTAACTTTTTATTATAGGATTAATACCAAACGCATCCCTATAAAGTCTCTACTTATTCTTAACTGCAAGGAATTAAAAGCGATTTTTTTATGGTTTTCCAAGTCTTGATTATAAAGAAACACGCTCTTCATAGGTAAGTTCCCAACAAGAAAAACACATCACGTTTCAAATAGTTAAACATTCGTAGCTTGTGTATTTGTAATCCGATTAAATGAATTAATTTATTCGCATGCAAAACATGTTTATTTTACTAAGCAAAAAAACAATATTTATATTCTGGTTCATTTAGTTTTGATAATTTGATTATTGTATAATAAGAAAACAAACAGTTAAAAATAACAGGATTTTATCAGCTGGGATCTTATTATTGTTTTTCTATAATTGTTCTGAAAATTATTCTGAAATTCATTTCCGTATTATCCGGTTTAGTGTATTTGCCATTTGATTTGGAACTTTACTATGTTAAAGAGATTTGGAAAATGTATATAAATTTTCTACTGCATGAATTATAATGCAAGCAGGTTTATATTTAGAAATGATTTTTATTCATTATTAAGTAACTTAATTAATTAAGAGCTGATTTTTCAATCATCAGTTAACCTATCAAAGGAATAAGTTCTTTAGCAACAGGAAAAAATGTTTGCTTTATCTTAAGAGTAGGTTCTATCTGAGGTACACTAGTCAAAAAAATTAAATGAACACAATTTTTTTAAAGTGTTTTTCAGAATAGCTGCATCTTTGTGATGAGTGGTCGTATTGAGCTGAAACAAAAAGCATTCTACAGTTTTATGTTTTTGTTTCGAAATTGCATTCCAAGCAATTTGGTTTTGAAGTACCGTTATAGCATTATTGCAAGAAATGACACGAGACAAAAAATTATTTTGTTTTTATTTTTTGAAGGTCCTCATTTCCATGGATAATTTTTTTTTTTTTGAGTCAGTCAAAAGAAAACAAAAAGTCGGTTTATAGTACTTTTTTAAACTTACGGTGAAGGGTAAAAAAAAAAATCTTTTAAAACACATTCTCAAATTTCCAAAACTGTTTTTGAATTTTTTATGACGTCATTATTTGCTGAGGTAATGATAATCAAAGCTAAAAGTATCTTTTTTTAATCAAAGTCATACAAGTAAGAAAATCAGTTGGACTTTTATCACGATATCTCGGATGATTATTTTTTTTTGCAAATTTCCCACAAATAAGGTGCCGAAAATCGGGTGTGACCTTGCGTCACCTTGATTAACTTTGAACCTTGATTCCAAGTTATCTAAAGGGCTGACAAATTTCAAGGATTAATTGACTTTTTCTGACGAATTACTGCACAAAATAGGTGACATTTTTTGTTTTTAAATTTCCCAAATTTCTTACTTTCTTATTTAAGGTGGCGCTACAGTCCGGGGTGCACCGGCTCGGTTTCTAGCTAGCTGTCTCCCAGTCTCGCACGCCAAGTTAGTTGAGATCCTCTTTCACTAGCGTGCGCCACCTTTTACGCTGTCCACCTCTACTGCGCTGTCCCACGGGGTTGGATTCAAAGACTTTCCGGGCCGGAGAATTTGTGCCCATTGGTGGCTTTTCACTTTTGTGGCTAGGTCGATGTTGCTGTACAGCCCGTACAGTTCGTTTTGGTATCTTCTTCTCCATTCTCCATCTATGCAGACGGGACCAAAAATCACCCGGAGAATTTTCCTCTCAAAACAGCCTAACTTGTTCTCATCCGCCGTTAACAGTGTCCATGCCTCTGCACCAAACATCAGGTCCGGGATGATAAGTGTCTTATACAGGGATAGTTTAGTTGCTTGAGGGAGGGCTTTGCTTCTCAATTGCCTTCTTAGCCCAAGGAAACAGTGATTTGAAAGAGTAATACTTCGTTTGATCTCAGCACTGGTATCGTTCGCTGAGTTTATAGCGGATCATAGGTAGGCACAGTCTCTGACCACCTCAAAATTATAGCTGTTTATAGTGACGTTCTGTCAGAGACGTCAATGTTGGGTGTCCTTTTTTTGTTGACAGCATATCTCGTTTTGCTTTGATTCACTGTTAACCCCATCTTCTTGGCTTTATTTTTCAATACTCACGAAAGCACGACTGACGTCTCGCTTTGTTCGTCCGTTTATGTCAATGTTGTCAGGGTGAGCGATTAATTGGACGGACTTTTGAAAGATTGTGCCTCTAGTGTTGACGTGACAGTTGTTGTTTTGCACTATTCTTTTAAGAACGATGTTGAAGAAATCGCATGACGGTGAGTTGCCTTGCCTAAACATTTTTCGACATCAGAGGTTTCGGTGAGGTCTTTGCCGACCTTGAAGGAGCAGCGTGCATTCTCCATCGTCATCCTGCACAAACGGACGAGTTTAAGAGGGATGCCAAAACTAGACATTGCTCTTTATAACTCGTCTCTAGACGCTGTCATACGCGGCCTTGAAATCGATGAAAAGTTGGTGGGTATCGATTTGAAACTCCTGGGTTTTTTCCAAGATCAGCCGTAGTGTAAATACTTGGTCAATGGTGGACATCCCTGGCCTAAGGCCACACTGGTATGGGCCTATCAGGTTGTTGACGAATGGCTCCAGGCGTTCACAAAGTACGGCAGAGAAGATCTTGTAGGTGATATTAAGAAGACTCTGTAGTTGGTGCAGTCCAGACGATCGTCTTTTTTTGAGGATCGGGCAAACAATGCTGAGGTTCCATTCATTGGGCATGCTTTACCATATTTTGCAGAAGAGCTGGTGCATACTCATAGCTCAGCCGCAAGACCATCAGCTTCAGCAAATTTATTGGACTTAAGTTGAGATACAGCTATCTTTACTTCGTCGAGATCGGGTGGACGGAATTGTTGGCCTTCACGTGTCGTCCAGGTTGAATGTTGTAATCTGCATGGGAGCGGAGTTCGGTTCGTCATCGCCGTTATACAATTTTCAGAAATGATTTTTCCATATCCTCAGCACCAACTGCGATTCTACTATGTTCCCCTGATAATCTTTGCAGGCTTCGGTTCGGGCGTTGTAACGCTTCGAGGTTCTCTTTACTTTTTGGTAAAACTTCCGAACTTCATTCCTGCAATGGCATCCACCTATTTCCTCGATCACGTGCTTCTCATACTCGTTCTTTTTCCTTCTTAGAACCTTGTGTTCCTCTCTCCTCTTCTGCTCGTAGAGCTTGCGAACAGCTCTGGTCCTTCTATGCATTGCCGCTTTGTGTGCCTGTTGCTTGGCTGCGTGTACCTGCCAGCATTCTTCGTCGAACCAGGGGTTTCGCTGTGGTGGTCGTGCGAGGCCCAGCACGTCCAGCTGAGAGTAAGAGGATTAATACTAATATATTTGTAGTCGGGATTTTTCCTGATCTTTTGATGTATCGCACATTAGGTTATACCCCTGACACCAAAAGGGGGTTTTAAACCCTTTTTCGTGGGCTTTCAGCGGGGAAAAAGCTGTAGGGAAACATCTGGGAATTAATTTTTTGAAATCAGAAGGTCAGTTCTTATATTCAATATATGAACTGAAGTGGTTATAACCACCCACCACCACTAAAAGCTGAGAACTAACCCTGGTAGACTTTTGTTTTCCATATCACGGTGTTTAAATCTATATTGCCATGTGTACTCATATTTTGGTTATACATCCACTCCCAAAATTTGCGGTCGGCTCTTGTACTAAGTGTTTTTGGTATATTTTTGGTTAAAAACAGGGTTTGTATTAATAATCTTTTTGAGACGTTTGCAAGACTTTACTACCGATAAGGTTATTTATTTTATTAATTTTCTACATTTTTGGTATACAATAAATTACCGAACTCAAAGAAAATAAATAGTTATGAGAAATAACGTGTTTCTTACACTTTTTCCTTAAAATGGCTTTGCTACGTACATCCACCCATTTTAAAAGTGGCAACTCTATTTTTTTAGCACCATCTGATCTTTCATTTGAGATCAGCCTTTAACTCGATGAACTAAGTTATGAGGGTTGCCAACATAATCCATTACATTACATTATCCGGCTCCCGATCCATCAAGAGTGTCTGCCTGAGATATTGCGGTCTTCCATCGGTTGCGGTCCTTGCGTCTGTGACCGCCTGGTCCCTATAGCGGAGGCTCGGTCTTCCTGGTCGTCTCGAACCTGGGGGCTGGAATTCGAAGATTTTTTTGGCTGGAGCGTTGTTGTCCATTCGCTCGATGTGGCCGAGCCAGTGTAGTCGACGTGTTTTGGCTCTTTGGACTACATCCACATCTTGGTACAGCTCGTACAGTTCACGATTGAATCTTCTCCTCCAGTCGCCCTCTTCGCATATAGGACCAAATATCCGCCGAAGAATTTTTCTCTTGAAAGTACCCAGGATCAATTCCCCTTTTTTACTTATCGTCCAGCACTCGGCGCCGTAGAGTAGAACTGGTAAAATTAGAGTTTTGTCCAGCGTGCATTTTGTCTTTCGAGAAAGGAGTTTTGAACCCATTTGTTTGGCCAAACCGAAGTAGCAGCGGTTCGCTAGGGTAATTCTTCGTCGGATTTCCACTAAGGTGTCGTTCGTGGAATTGATGTTTGTTCCGAGGTAGGTGAACTCCTTGACTACCTCGAAATTACTGCTACCAACAGTGACGTTTTGTCCTAGGCAATGGACAGATGAGGCTTTGTTTGTTGATAGCATATACTTTGTTTTGTCCTCATTCACTTCAAGACCAACGCGTTTCGCCTGTTCATCAATAGCTGTGAATGCTTCAAGTACAGCTCTCTTGGAAGGGCCGATGATGTCGATGTCATCCGCATAGCCAAGCAGTTGAGAAGACCTGTTAAAGATAGTGCCTTCCATGTTAACACCACTCTTGCACACTATCTGCTCCAGGACTACGTTGAAGAAATCACATGATAGCGCATCTCCTTGTCTGAACCCTGTACACGTCTGGAATAACTCGGATGAGCTGTTACCCATTTGCACGTTGCACCGCGTATTTTGTAACGTCATGTGGCATAGCTGGATCAGTTTTTTCGGGACCCCGAGTTCCGACATCGCCAATAGAGCTCTTGGCGACTTATGCTATCATATGCGGCTTTGAAGTCGATGAATAGGTTGTAGGGCTCGACTTGAAATTCGTTGGTCTTTTCCAGGATTTTCCTCAATGTGAAGATTTGGTCTATCGTTGATCTGCCTGGCCTGAAGCCACACTGGTACGTGCCGATCATAGTGTTGCAGAAAGGTTTTAGACGCTCACATAGTACGTTGGAAAGGATCTTGTAGGCAACATTAAGCAGGGATATGTCTCTGTAGTTCTTGCAGGACATAGGATCGCCTTTTTTGTAGATTGGGTATATGGAGCTATTTGACCAGTCGTCGGGCATACTTTCCTCCTCCCAAACTTGGTTGATGAGCTGGTTCATGCACCCTACCAGAACATCTCCTCCAAACTTGAAGAGTTCCGCTGGTAGGTCATCCGAGCTGGCGATTTGTTGTTCTTAAGCTTGTGGATGGCTTTCTTAACCTCTTTAGTACTGGGTGCTGGGACTGGATCTTCATTGACTGATCTAATGCTTCTTTGTTCCCCTGTCACCTCCTCTACATAATGCCCACTAAGCAGCTGCTGGAAATGCTGCTTAAACACGTCTATAATTCCCTGTGCTTCGGTGACTAGGTTCCCTTCGCTGTTTCGAAGAGCTTGCGTGCCAGTCCTATAACCAGATGCCTGTTGCTTGGCTGTTTTGTAGAACCGGCGGGTGTTGGTGGCGGTGCTGGACTCTTCAAGATACTTGAGCTGAGAGGCTGCGGATGCTCTTTTCTTTCTACGCAGGGTTTTTTTCTCTTTCCTTCTATTTTCACGGTACTCCTCTCTTGCTGCTCTTATTTTCCGTTGCAGCATTTGCATTCGTGCATTTTCCGTCTCCTGCTTCAATACCGCGCATTCATCATCATACCACGGGTTCTTTTTTCTGGGTGGTTGAAAGCCTATGGTGGTCTCGGCTGTCTCCTTAATAATGTCGCGATATTGGTTCCACTTCCACTGGTTGTTGACGCTTGTGGCTGGGTGTACGGCAGAGAGTTTCCCGGTCAATTGCTCACTGTAGTCTCTGGCTTTCTCAGATGTGCTAAGGCATGTGTTGTGAACAGGCCTCTACATTGGAACAGGCCCCTCTGAAACAGGCCGTGCAAATATAATGTAGCCAACTCCTTACGGCTAAGAGCTAAACATAAATGTCTTTGCCACATTTGTTTAAAATGGCGATTTCATCATTCTGACTGCGACCTCCAATAATTAAAGTTACCTTTTATTCATTTTTCAATTAAAGTTTCCAAAATAACTGCTATAATTTTATTTAATTGCTCATTGCACTTTAATTGCACATGCAATCTATATCTTGTAAAGCCGAAATAATCTTATATATCTTAATAAGTAAAGACACTGTAAGTCTTAATTTAAGAATTCATTTATGTATAAATTAACTAATCCTTGAATTAAATCTAGGTTTTGTAATTTCACCTCAAGAAATCTTTTATTTTTTTCTGCATTGAGAGGATTAACAAAAGGTCTTTACGTTGCCAAGTGCCGCCATCTAAAGTAAGTACCGGCTGTTGCTAAAGTACCGCAAAAGAGTACCGGTTGTGGCTGAAGTGCCGCAATTTTACCAGCACCGGTTCTTTTTGCTAAGTGCCGCAACAGCATGCGATGTTGAACTTCTTCCTTTGGGCGGTCTTCGTTTTCTTTTCGTTGGACAGTCGGGCTCTGAACTTTGTCACAACAAGAAAGTGGTCAGAGCCCACGTTTGCACCTCGGAAAGTTCGCACGTCCAAGATGTTTGATGCGTAGGTACCTTGCGCCAATTAGCACGTGGTCGATTTGGTTGGCAGTTCGACCATCTGGAGATCGCCAGGTTGCTGTGTGTATCCTTCGCCTGGGGAACCTAGTGCTACTTATCACCGTATTACGAGCTGCAGCAAAGTCGATTAGTCGGAAGCCGTTGTCTGTTGTCGTTTCGTGGAGGCTGTGCTTTCCAACTAATCCGCCAAAGATGTTTTCCTTTCCGACTTTAGCATTGAAGTCTCCGAGCACGACTTTGACATCGTACTCCGGACAGGCTCCGTAGGCTCCGTCCAGGAGGTCGTAAAACTCTTCCTTGTTAGACTCCTCAGCTTCATCGGTAGGGGCGTGTGCACATATTAGGCTGATGTTTTGGAAAGTAGCTTTGATGCGGATCACAGCCAGGTGATCACTTATCGGCTTAAAATCGATTACTTTCGATCTGAGTCGATTTCCCACGACGAATCCGCATCCTAGCATGTGCAGTCTTTGGTGACAGCTGTAATAAATGTCGCAATCTTTTCTTTTCGTTATACCTGATCCTATCCATCGTATCTCCTGGATCGCGGTAATGTCTACCTTGTACCGCGACAGGACAGATTCAAGTTTTTGAGTAGCACCTGGTGTGTAGAGTGTCCTTACTGGAGCCTACGATTCTGTACGTGTATTTGTAAAACACGGATACACGGAATCCGTGTTTTATTATTCGCAAAAAAAATCCGTGTATCCGGATATCCGGATTCTTAATACACGGATTCTTAATACACGGATTCGGATTCGTTTTTGGTTTTGTATGAACTATTGGCAAATAGTTTTTTAAAATAATTATAAACAAATATAAACATTTTCGACTTTTTTTTTGTAAAATTTACAACACTTTTTTTTAAGCTTTTTTTATAAAAAAATACTAACTTTTTCTACTTTTTTGGAAATTTTTTGAAAAAGCAAGGTTTTTTTGAAGAAAATTTCAATGGAAAATTGAACTTTTCTCAACTTTTTTTTCGTTTTTCAATTTTTCTTCGAAATATGAATGAAAATATTTTTTTTTTGAAAATTTCAATCAAAAATTAAACTTTTCTCAACTTTTTTTTTCGTTTTCCAATTTGTCATCGAAATATGAATGATAGGTACTGTTGCTCGAGAAAACTTGACATTGGCGCCTGCCAGACGACTTTAAATACCCGAAGCGGAGCAACGGAGTTGCGTGAGCGGGACAATGGACCCAAAAAGGAGGGTTAAAATCCTGAGAACCCGCGAAGCGGGCCAGGCGTACTGTTGCTCAAGAAAACTTGACATTGGCGCTGCCAGACAACTTTAAATACCCGAAGCGGAGCAACGGAGTTGCGTGAGCGGGACAGAGGACCCAAAAAGGAGGGTTAAAATCCTGAGAACCCGCGAAGCAAGGTACTGTTGCTCAAGAAAACTTGATATTGGCAAAGAAACTCGCTATAAGCGTCATATTCATAATTTAAGAAGGCCACGGGCCACCTTTCATTTGATGCATCGCATTATATGAAAAATCAACTTTTATCTTTAAACGCGATTTGCGGCTTAACTAAGCGTCCGAGAGGTGTCAAAGTTGACACCATTAAAAATTGATTTGCGGTTAAACGTTAAACTAAGCGTCCTAGCGACTTATAAATGCAAAAGAACTTTGTATGCACCCAACCTCGACGCAACCCCAAATCCTATAATGAGCCCAGATAGGGGGGTTGCAGGGGGGCAGCATACCCCCCCATACATATCTTACTGTTTAATCGCGTTTATTCACCTACCAAGGTACTATTGCCCAAAAGAAAACTTGAAATTGGCTCTCAATTATACGATAGAAAATCTTAAATCTTTAAACGCCATTTTACATCTTTAAACTTGATTTGCGACTAAACTAAGCATCCTAGCTACTTATAAAATACATATTCGTGATCTAGGAAGTGCCAGTTCTAAGAAATTAAAAAAAAATTGGTAAAAAAAGTATTTTTCAAAACTTTCTAAAAAATATTTCCAGTTTTTGGACCAAATTTGCTCAACTTTTTTTCTTCAAAGTTTCCTTATATCCAGATTCTTTAAATGCAAAAGAAACTTTTCATACCCCAAATCCTATAGTGAGCCCAGACAGGGGGGTTGCAGGGGGCAGCATGCCCCCCCCCCCATACATATCTCACTGTTTAATCGCTTTTATTCGCCACCCAAGGTACTTTTGCTCAAGAAAACTTGAAATTTTCTCTCAATTATACGATAAAAAACTTAAATCTTTGAACGCCACTTGCGGCTAAACTAAGCGTCCTAGAGGCATCAAAGTTTACATCTTTAAACTTGATTTGCGGCTAAACTAAGCACCCTAGCGACTTATAAAATGCATATTCGTGATCTTGGAAGTGCCAGCGTAAGTATTTTTTGTTTTTTTTTGTAAAAAAATATTTACAAAAAAAGTTGTTTTTTTTTAATGAAATTTTCAAAAAAAAAAAAAGGATCCTTTGTCCCAGTTCCAGACCCATCTCCAAACCCTCCTCCTGCATACCTACCATCGTCGTCCATCCAAATCTAGATCATAATCCTCGGTCCAGATTCAGACAGACCACCAACACCGTCGCGAAATTTAATTCGGAGTCACATTTCCTTATATACTACTTGCTGTCGACTTATAACAACTATGCTTCGTTCTCGTTGATTCTCATTTCTTCAAGGGGACCAAAACAGAGAATATCAAATTCAAAATAATGGGAAGTCGTTTGCGTACTGAAAACTGAGCGAAATAGTAGTTGTTGTTGTTTGTTTCTCATATAATCAAGGCACTAATTCGTCGTCTGGAAAGATACAATAGTATGCTCCGTCGCAAATTAGTAGAAAAGTCGGGATTTCGTGATTCGCGATTTTGTGAATCGGGATTTTGTGATGCTGGATTTCGTACCCAACCCACATTAACTTAACGAACTTTATTTAAAAACATCGTATGTATACCATAATTCCATAAGAAATGTCTGTTTTCTTCAAATCTATTTCCTTTCGCATTGTTTAAAATTAAATAGAAACTATAGGAATACGGATTTTAAAATACACGGATACACGGATATCCGAATACACGGATACACGGGTACACGGATACACGGATACACGGATACACGAATACACGGATACACGGATACACGGATACACGAATACACGGATACACGGTTATCCATTGCCATTTGAGGGGGGTCCTTATCCGAGGCTTCCCGCGTCTCTCTCATAACAATTGGTTTTTTTTACTGTGGTCGGGTCGTTAGCCCAACGCACTAACCTCCAATCTGTAGGGCCATAGCTTTAAATGTTGCAATTCTTTCCTTGATCAACATTCGCACTTACAAGTTAAGCAAGTCCTGGCATAAAGCCAAGACCAATATCCGGCGGCTACCAACTTGGAGGTATTGTAAGCACTTGATGTGTAGGAAAAGATACAGCTCGAGGCCCCCAGTTCCTACAACATCCAACCACCTGCCAACATAATCCACCCATTTTAAATTAGGTAGCCCTACCTATTTATTTTCTTTCTATCTTGTCAAGCTCTAAAATTTAGGCCTAGTTTAAACCTTTAACTCGATGAACTTAGTCGTGGTCGAAAAAACCTACCGGAGGTGGCCCATTTTAGACTTCATCCACCCAAATTTGGCTAGGAATCCCATGTGCGTTGAGTTTCTCTCAGATAGATCTATCGATTAAGTGATATTAGAATCTCTAACCATATGAGCAAAGTGATCTGGCGGTGGGCTGTCCACTTATTACTACTTCGTTTATTTCATTTGTAAAAAATATTTGAAAAGATCGTAGTTTTTATTATTTTTGTGTTTACCGCTGTTCATTAAAATATTTTATATACCTACATATGTTAGATATTGCCTTAATGATGAACATATACTGATTGAACGATCTTTTCAAATCTATTTTGCAAACGAAATAAAAAAAATTTCAATATGTGGACATGTTATTGAAACACCCTGCTTTGAAAATATTTGTTTCTTTTTTGAATTCTGTATCAGCTATATACGTTGAAGTCGCTCGAGGAACAACGAAGTCGCAATATGTTGACATATTTGTGGAATACCCTGTCTTGAAAATATTTGTTTCTTTCTTAATTCTGTATCAGCTATCACCTGTGTCAATTTCGATGAAATCGCTCCAAGACACAAAAAGAAGTACCGACGTTCCGAGGGAGCTTTTTTTCGAAACTTTGTCCTTCGATACTTTCTCTTCCGAAACTTTGACTTTGCGAAACTTTCTCCTTTCGTAACTCCGTTTTTCGAAACTTTGCCTTTCGAACGAAGCTTAAGGTTTGGAAAATCTGGCGAAAGAATACTGTTTTTTTTAATCTTTAAGTTTAAAAAAAAATTTTTTTGTTCATTTTTGTCCAAAATATATGCAAATATTGTTCGATTATTAAAAAATGTCGAAGTTCCTTTCAATGTGTATAAATAACAAGTTTTAAGTTTCGTTTATGCAATTTTAACCATCAAGACAAAAAATAGGTTACCCGACAACAAACACTAACACCTGGCTACTTTTAGTATCTATTTCTATAATTGCTCTAACAGGAAACAACATTTTAAGAATTTGGAAACAAAATTTATAAAACACCATAAACTACACATTTATACATATCTACATTAACGTACATATGTAGATATTTATGAAAGCTTTTCTAGTTATAAACATTTATGTATTTTTTTTAAATAGTTGAAACTAACTGGACTTGTCCTTACTGTCCAAACGGGAACTTTAGCTGCACAAAGAGATATTAAATGCAGACGTTCTTATCTCCTTAACAAAGCTTCGGCGCTCTTTCTTGTGTCAACATCACCTTACAACATCAAATTGTCAAATAATGACAAAATTACTTACAATCGAACTAAGTTATAGACAATTTGCTCCATGCCAGTGTGTTGTAGTCAATCATTTCACTTTCATGATAACACACGATATACAACTTCAATCAAGTTTTCGCAACCTTTTTGACTATCGCCAGCCTTTTCCTACAGCCACGGCACTGCCAGCTTAAAATAAAACTAGAAAAACAACATGTACCTACTACTAGCTGGGAGTCTGTGCGAGCTGCGAGATCTTTGTCAAAAGCTCTTCTCATATAAAGCTATAAACAAGATGCCTATACTTCATCTGCTTGGTCAGATCTCAACTTTGGATGAATGTATCTTTTAGATAAATAGTGGTGCAGCATCAAGATTGACTTTTAAGTTTGTGATCTCTGTGCGCGCATCGTCATCCAATCGAATTTTATCTCATCTTTGCTTTGAAGCTAGATAACCGTTAAACTTAAATAATACAAACAAAAAAATCAAAATGTGGAGTTCATTAATTGTCATTATAATATTTCAAGTAATTCTAGCCGCTAGAAATGATATCCGTAAGTTTGATAGAAAACAAAATATTTCTTCTTTTCTGATTTTGGTGGTGGTGGTGGTGGTTTGTGTTGTACCAAGTATTGAATTGGATCATCGAAGCATTTTTTTACTTTCGTTTTTAATTGAAATAAAGATATAAATAATGTGTGTGCGTTCGGAGGCAATTTATTAACTTCCGGCACAATCGAGCTAAATTTGGCCGTCTTTTGTGTGTACGTAAGGAATCTCCACAATCTTCTATAGGGGTTGGTGTCTCAAAATAAATAAGTTGTCATAAGTGAATCTGATAAAAATATATTTTCCATTATAATTCGTTTATTCGTTAATGCTGTCCAGAAATGCGGGTAAAAAAAAAAAAATTAAGTAAAAGGCACGACTTGACAAAGTTGGGAATTATGTACTCGTACTTGCTCTTGGATGCGGGAAGCTATAAAGCTAATGCACTTTTTCGTCTTTTTCAACACTGATCGAAGTCTTAAGGTAGACATGCACTCGCCACCCATTAATTTAATGTATTTAGCAGAGAATACATAAAGTGGTTGAAATACACATATTCAAGTGAAAATGTCAAAGCTTTTAAAGAATATTATTGATTTGGAACTTGATGTTTTCTTACCTTTATGTACCTAAAAACAATTTGGATTTTTTATAGCTATACGCGGTTTTTTAATAGTAGTATTAACATTCTTCATAAATAAACATAATTTCAGAAATAATTTTATATTTTTACTTGCTAATAGAACAAGCTGTGGTCCGTGTAAACAAATTTTAAGTTTTTAATCAAAATTTAATCTATATTAATAAAGCTCTAATCTTGCTTTGTAGGTTTGTTTGTTTGTGAAGGCAAATCTCAGAAACCACACATTCGATTTCAAAAATTCGTATGGTGTTTCAGAGACTATTTTTAGAGGAACGCTTAAGGATTAAAGTTTTTTTTTTTTTAATTCTATTTGTAGGGTGAAATGGGATCAAAACAAAAAAAAATATTGGTATCAGATTATTATTTTTTTATTCTTAGATTTGAAAAGGTTTAATTAGAGGGTTAGATGTTTATCGAGATTTAGCTACATATCTATAGGGTAAAATGGTGTAAAAAAGGATCCGATGTCAATTTCTTTTTGTGTTATAAATGTTATTGTTATAGCATGAGTTTACTGCCCGTGTCACCAAAAAACAGAAATGTTTTATCCGAGGTACTGCCTCTTGCAAGGAACTGACAAATCCTCCAAGAGTATACTTGTCATGAAAAAGTGCTTCTCTCTCGTTCGGAATCGGCAAAAAACTGTAGGTCCCCTCCATTCCTGCCAACAACACACACACAGGAATGGTTGAGAGTTGTAAGTCACTAAGCCCTGGTTCTCCATGAGCTGTTGCGCCACCCAATTTATTTATTTATTTTTTATGAGTTTACTGCAACCCATTTTTTCAAAATTAAGCTTTCCAATCCAATCCAATTTAAAAAATTCTTTTTGTGTTGGAAAAGTCATAATGAAACATAAATATACTTATCGCTCACTATTTTTAAATATATTAAATATATTATGGGGTGAAATGCGTTTTCAAGTTCTAAGCATACTTTTTGTGCATGTAAATCCACTGGCTTGATATTTTTCAAAATTAAGGTATTTGAACTGAAACAATTATTTGTATGTTCAAATGGTTCTACTTAGAGGTTGAATTAAGGACCAAATATTTTTCAACATTTAGTTTCATAACTACAGGATGAAATTGGTAATATAGATACCTGTCCAGTCCGATGTTAAAAATTCTTTTTGTTCTGAAAGGTTATATGTACTGGGAGCGCTACGATATCCCGCAAACCAGAATCTTGAATAACGAAATCTCGCATTTTTTTAAAAATCTCGAATAACGAAATCTCGCAAATTAAAAATCTTGTTTTTCATAATCTCGCAATTACAAAAACTCGCTTTTTACAATCTCGCATTTACATCACAAACCTAAAAATCTCGCAAATTTCAACCAAAATCACGCAATTTAAAATCTCGCAAATCAAAATCTCGCAACTTCAAATTTCACAGCAACGAATCGCACACGGCTTTTAGAAAAATTTGTTTTTTGATAATATATCTACCTACTTATGAACTTTGCATAATTTTTCTTTCCAACTAATAACTTTACCCGTCAATAAAAAATTTGTACATCCTTTATAACTGTTAATAACCTCTATAATCATTTTGGTTATATTTACGCATTTATAATGGAACTCAAAGTATGTTCTAGTTCAAGCAATTTTGAGCAATTTGCACATGACACTTTACAACTGGATATCTCTATGTTCTCTCTCTTTCTTGTTCTTTTGAAAACAATAATATTTAATAATCAACAGTTCAAATTAATAATAACAGTAAAAGTACTCAGACACTGGATTATATATTTTTCAGTAGGTAGAATATGTCGCAAAATCGAATTGCATTACAACAAATACATTTTTTTAATCAAAATCTCGCAAATTGAAATCTCGCGCGAGATTTTAATTTGCGAGATTTTGATTAAAAAAATGTATTTGTTGCAATGCAATTCAATTTTGCGAGATTTTGATATGCGAGATTTTAGTTTGCGGGATTTCGTTATTGCGAGATTATGAAAAGCGGGATTTTGTAATTGCGGGATTATGAAAAGCGAGATTTTGTGATTGCGAGATTTCGTTATGCGAGATTTCAAATGCGAGATTTTGATTTGCGATATTTCGTAGCCAACCCATATGTACTAAGGATGGACTAGAGGTTGACTTAACTCCTTTTCAAAACTTATCTTCAATGGGGAAGAAAATATCTTTTCGGGCTAGAAAACACCCGAAGGAAGGAATTTTGAAGTCTTCGCTGAATTAAACCAACTGACTCAACTTGTTGTCGAGCCAACTCAAATCCCTGACGTTGCAGGTCAATCCGGAAATACTCTAGACTTGTTTCTTACCTCTGACCCTGATAAATATACTATAAGTGTATTATCACCTCTAGGCACATCAGACCATTGTGTCATATCTGCAAATTTCTCGTGCCAAAAAAAAAACCTCATTTAAAGAGAAAACTCCTAAGAGAACCGTTTGGCAATACGAGAAAGCCAACTGGGACGGTCTCAATGATTTCTTCAGAAACTTTAACTGGTCACTATGCTTCCTAGCTAGTGACCTAGACGGGAGTGGGTCAAAATTCTGGTTTCAAAATTTTGTTTTTCAAAATCCTGTTTTTTGCACGAAAATTCGGTTTTTCAAAATTCAGCATTTTTTCAGTTCTGTCTGCTGGAATTCTGCTTTTCAAAATTCTGTTTTTCAGAATTCTGTCTTATAAAATTTTATGCAATAAAATTCTGCTTATTCTGTTTTTTTCTCAAAAACGAAAAAAAAAATTTTTTCAACTTTATTTTAAGACAATTCAGTGCAACACTATCTTGCAATCTGGAAGAGACTATGTTTTTGCTCGTCATTTTTTTATGTTATTTGATTGCTGCTCATATTGTCCTACAACATGTGGTTCAGGGGTATGTTGGCCTGACTGCTGTATAACTGTAGGCAAATCACAATACAATTTCTTCGCTTTTTGATTGTTGGCTTATAGTTTCATGCAAAAAAAACCATTGCATGTCATGGAATTTCATGCAAAACCGGCAATTGTTTGCGTGCGAGCAAATAGTGTGGTAAATAATTTTGTTTTGTATAGTTGGTTTACACTTTAAAAGAAATATATTCACCTCACCGTTTTTGCATGCAAATGGTTTTTGCATCCAAAATGAATTGTTTTCCGTTTAAAGGTCTATAGTTTAATTATTAAGGGTGGCTTAGGCCAGGGCAAACATTTTTCGTCTTGAATATTATACAATATTATGAACAAAATGGGTAGACAATTATTAACAAAATATTGTTTTTCTAAGCTACGCTGTAAACTATGCTCAGCCTTAAAACCAAAAGCCTAGTTTACAGTTCTCGTGTACAAAAAAAAAACCTACGCAAATATTCTCGCACGTCAAAAAATAATTGAGGTGAAAGGCAAAATTAAATTTTGCATGATTAGTTTACAGTTTCGTGCAAAAAAAAACATTGCTGTCATGCAAAACAATTACAATTGTTTTGCATGCGAAAAAAGTGTGGTGAGTAAAATATTTTTTTTTTGATGGTCCGTTAACACTTCCAAAAAAAAATTGTTTTTCAACCGTAATACTCGTACTTCTAGTAATGCTCATCAGTTTACCCTTAGTCCAACTTTGGACGTTCTGTAAAGTACAGAGATTCTTTCTTCAGCCGCACTACACGAATGCGGAATACTTTGTCCCTCCCATTGTGATATTCAAATATTCAAAACCAATGTGCATCGGTATCTCCTTTGAAATCCTCTCCAACTTTCCCAACGCTCGCACTGTGTCTAACACTTTAAGGGTAGTCATAACTCCTTGAGTGCGCGTAAAATATATGTAAAAAAAAATATATTTTTAGAAAAAACCCACACAATACATAAATCCTCTTCAATTGTCAATAACGAAGACATTACTAGAAAATTTAACAATTAAAATAAGTAAAATAAATTATACACGTCATTCAAAACTCATTCCACTATTTAAGGGGCACATTTGGACATATCCAAAATCCAAACCAGGTCAGACCAGTACCTACAGTTCAAAATATACTGTGACCTAAATATTCAACACCTCGGAAGAAAATATGTTAGAAATTTAGTTCCTAAACTCTTCGAAAATTAATCACACATGTCCTGACTTATCTTGAAACAAGTCCAAAACTGCCCCAGGAGCATTTGGATAGTTATAATCTTTTTTGAATGAAAAAAAAAGAATATATACTTATATAAAAGTAAAATTAAGGCATGGGAAAAATACTAAAGAATAACGTCACTCAAAAACAAATAGGATATTGTGACGTATGAGTGTTCAAGGTTGATTTTTTTAAGATGTGCCCCTAATAGTTACTGAGTGTATGTTTTTTAATAAATAATAGACCCTTTAAGTATTCTTAAAAAGTTTAATCAAATATGTATTGTAATAGCCTTTTCTGAGAAATTTTTTGAAAATGGTGTTGGATTTTTTTAGGAAATGTTGTGGAGCAGCTTTTGTTTCCTGATTCGACTGATTATATTTAATTCGTTCCCGCCATCAATAGGGACAAAGAAAAAACACCGAATACACTGGTTGTCCAGAAATATTTACTTGGGTTGAGTAGATGAAAAATTTCCAAGACTGATTGTTTTTGTTTTTACCTTATTGATCTTTAACACAACTATTTCAGCTTCTCTCTCCAACCTTATTGTCATTTCATGGAGATCCATGATCCTATTAGGGAGTAAGCATACGTTGTCCACGTATTCCAGATGTTTGAGGTGTGATTGCAGATTCCACTGAATTTCTCCATTTGCAGTCGACAAAGCTGCATACACACTTACACAGTTCATCACTTATCACCAAAAAGGAACAGTATTGGATTTCAAACTCCTCTGACAATGACAACCTTCCTTTGGATCCATTAGATGAAGTCTTTATATAATAGCAACAAGCATATCCGGGATGCCCCACTACAAGCAAAGCAAGCCAGTTAAAATCTCTAACGCCTTTTCAAAGTCGATAAACAGAAGTTGAAATGGTGATCGATATTCGACGAACTGTTCGATGATGATCTGCAAGGTGTTGATGTGGTCAACACAGGAAGATCCAATGCGGAATCCTGCTTGTTTGGTGTCGAGCGTGTTTTCGAATGTTTGTATTACCTCGGCTACAGCAGGCAACACGGAAATTCCTCTCCATTTTTCGCACTTCGTATCGTAAGGTCTCTTCTCCTTTCTTTGGGAGATTGACAACCATTCCCTTTTCCCACTCTTCAGCAAAACCCTCTGTTTCCCAAGCTCTCTCAATCAGTGAATGCAGGAACTCACTCGATGTTGTTATCGTGGGAATACCGTGAAGTCCAACCGCTTTGTTGTTCTTCAGTGCTTTGATTAAGGTAAAAATTTCTTCTCTACTGAGGGATACAGTACGTTTTCGACAATTTGTTGGATACTATACTTTGAAGTTACCTTACCTTCCAGATCCACCTGGGAAGATGTGGAATTCTTAGAAGATTAATCAATTCTCACTTCTACACTGACGGATCGAAGACCAAAGATGGGGTTGGTGGAGGTGTGTCCTCTGATAGACTAAATTTGTGTCTCTCATGCCGTCTTCTTAATCACTGTAGCATATTCCAGGTTCCAAGTGGAACTTCTAGCGATAAAAGAAGTACTATCTTGGCTCAAAGAAAACGTGATATCAACCTCGGGTATCCGCATCTTCTTTGATAGTCAAGCTGCTATTAAATCCTTGGACTCCGTCTCTACAAACTCTAGAATAGCCTTTAACTGTTGAACATCTCTGTTGGAGATGGCGCAACATTTTAATATTCACCTTTGTTGGGGGCCGGGCCATAGTGACATTTCAGGTTATTATAACGCTGATGAACTGGCTAGAAGTGGAATATCAATACCCATTTTAAACTTTGCTGAAGCAAGATGCTTTGGAGAGAACAAACATTAGGTGGGACAACATCACTACTTATTTGGCAACAAAACAAGTTATTCTTATCAATTTTTACTAAAAATTAGTTTGTTTTTAAAAGTGGGCGTGGCAGTGTGTGAAACTGTGTTGTTTTTTTTTTCATTTTGTTAGTTATATGTTATGCTTGCAAATTTCATCAAAATCGGTTCAGTAGTTAAGCTATTATGGAGTTTTTGGCAAACCAACGATTATTTTGAGCACAGAAAATATTTTTGTACGCTATATCCACAAGCTTCAATTTAGCACGTTTTAAATAATCCTCAAAGTTAAAAAATTAACAAAACCGCAATTAATTGTGCATTACGACTTGCTATTTAGGAAATTGTTTGTATAATACATGAAATAGTCTATTTCTTCGGAAGATCTGTCTATTTCTTCATAATGCAGCTTTTTTTTTTAATCGCAAAGTCGAAATTGCACGAATAACAAAAACCCGTCGGATGTATATGGTATCAAGAAGCTGTAAGCCTTATATGCAAGTGCTCAGGGACGTTGCATTTGCTTATAACAAAATAAAGTTCAATGTCAGGAAATGCAAAAATTTGTAAAATCTATGTACATTTTTGAAAAGAAAAAAAAAATAATCAAATTTTATAAAAGTTAAAAATATTCCGCATACGCCGTAGTTCACATTTTTGCATAAATTACTCATCAAATAAACTTGATTTTATAAGTGTGTATTTCTACTCTAATAATGAATTCACTTGTTTAAAGGAACAAGTCCATCAAATATGAATCTTAATCGTTAATACATATTTTAGTGAATCAGCTTTTCAGCTATTGTATAAATTTACTTGTAGCTTCAAGCATGCGACACTTACATAAGTAAAACAGAAATTCTTTAATAGTTGTTTACAAGACAAGGAGTAATTCACAGATAAATTATTAATCTTGCAGTTCTATGAAAAAGGCCCCAGCATGCTTAAGTTATTCATGTTCACAAGATTTGTATTTGTTTGACAAACCATCATCAGGCAGATAAACATACGCCCAAACCTATAGACACTATAAAACGTGAGAAGATTGCCATTTAGGGTCAACATACTTTTGACCAAGTTTAGTCATAATTTTTAAATTTCCATGCTAAAAGCCAATAAAAGTTCAAGTACTTACTTATATTTCGTATTTAATGTTTTAATTATGACCCAATCATATTTAAACAATGCAAATAGTTATGGCTAGTATTGGAAAAGCTAGCCCTTGCATGCTTGAAGTTTTTTTTCTTAATTTCTGTTCCCTTGACATTTTTTTTTTTTTGATTTATTTTTTCTGATTTGTTGATATTGCGAAATTGAGATAATATTTTGTACTAGCGGCGGGCGGTGGACGGACAAACATTTAAACAAGACGTGATATTTTTTGTATTGTTAATGACTTGACCATCATGCATCTTTAAAGTCATCAGTGCGAGTAAACTATTGGATAGCTTAACGGTTCGCATAATTAAGATTTTAGATGACGAGTTTTTTTTTGTTTTCTTATTATTAGTTTTAAAGGCCGATTTGATTGTTGGATAGAAGAAAAATTGAGGTGGAAAGACTGATTCCGGATGTTTTTTTTTTTATTTTGTTGGTCAATAACTTAAATGCCGCCTTTATAAGTAAATATAAAGCAAAACCTTTTTGTTTTGATTTGAATTTAGCATCAATTAGCAAATAGGCAATTCTTCAAAGACACCATCCCACAAATTGTGTTTATATTTTATATTAAACTCAATAAGTCTCTAATTACATTCTGGTTGCAGAAAAATTTTGCGCCTTTAGGGGTTTTTTTACTATGCGATTTCCTGAAATTAAGTTTGATTGGACTATTGTTAATATTTTAATCAATTTATTGGTGATGTTGAACTGTTGATGAAGGTGAATTGCTTCTTGAAGCGAGGCGATGCCGGTTTTGTTTTACTGTGTTTTAATAAATTGCAATATTTATATTTTCATTTATTAATTAGTAAACTGAATCATGGGATGCAGATTTAAATAAAGCGATTGGGCTTTTGATTTTTTCGTTAGTGCTTTGACCGATTTTGATAGAAAAATTTCTTCAGAATTTTCGAAAAATGTTTTAGTTATATTTCAAACAGATAGTATTGGATGCTATAGTCGATGCAAAGCTCAATTTGAAATGTACAAATGTTGAAAATATAAGTTTGTTACATACAAATCTTAAACGGCCAATTTGATAGAAAAAGTTATTTATTAAAATATTGTAAATTATTATTAGGTACCGTGTTTAAATAATATTTGGTCAAAAGTAAAAACAACGGTAACTTAATGTCGAAATTATCGAACAAAATTATTGCAATGATTGTATCAAAAAGAAAGTAATGATACTTTCATTCCAAAACCGCAAGCGTGATGAAATTTTAAACAATATTGAATTAAAAAACCCTGGCAGATTAACACAATCAACGTGTCATCTGTCAAAAAAATCCATAGACAAACAAGTATCTAACATTAATCACACATTAGAAGGTCACATAATTTACTCACGTTACCTGGAATACTTTTCAATAGCATATACTGTTTCAAAATAATTTCTGGAAAACCCAGATCTTCGAGATTTTTTAAAATCGTATTTGTACTTTCTTTCTGTTTTGGATTTTGGTTTTGGGGTAAATTTAATTTATTTAAATTTTGGTGGGGGCAAAAACCCCCATTTATTCAGCTTAATACAAGCATATTCTTAATCTAACTTAAAAACTAAGAACTTAAGCTAAGTTTCGTGAGGCGTTGATCGGTTCAGAAATCATTTTTTTAAGGAAGGAGTACTTAGGTTACAGTTGAAGGAGCACATGTTTGAATCAACAGCCCGCAGCATACGAGAGATTGGTTCGTTGGAGCCATAAGAGTTTCGGTGGGTGGCTATATAAAAGAGACGAGGATTACATGTATTACGAGGGTTGGTATTAAAAGAGACAGAGTTGTAGAGCGATATGCAGTCGACGGAACCAGAGAGAAGTCGATAAATGAAGAGAATGTCTGATATTTCTCTTCGTTCTTCCAACGAATTCAAGTTTATTAGATTAAGGCGATCTAGATAGGGAGGCAGGATTAGAGGATTGTTGCACGATAGACCTCAAAGAACAAATCGTAAGAAACGACGCTGGATGCTCTCAATTCTTAAAATGTGATTAAGTTGGTAAGAGGACCAAACTTAAGAGGCGTATTCTAGGAGAGGACGAACAAACGAAATATATAAAGACCGGGTAACATAGGGGTTGTAGAATTCTTTGGACCATCTTTTGACGAAGCCGAGCGCTGAGTTTGCTTTGAGAATCATATCGTCTATGCGAGTGAGAAAATTAAGCTCTGGGTCACATAAAATGCCAAGGTCGCGAATATTATCAACTATGGGTATGGGTTGATTATGGAGCAAGTAAAGACGGGGAGGAGATTTGATACGTTTGCGTGAAAAAGTGATTGATTGGCATTTGGTGACTTTTAGCTCCAATCTATTTTTTAGACACCAAACTGAAAAACTGTCAAGATCCTGCTGAATAAGGGAAGAGTCATGTATTGAGGAAATGGTTTTGAAGAACTTAGTATCATCGGCGAACAGAGAGATAGAAGAATGTTTGATGATCCTTTCAATATCGTTAATAGCGAGAATAAATAAAAGTGGGCCTAAATGGCTGCCTTGGGGGACAACAGAGGTAGCTAAGAAAGGACAAGAGGTGGCAGATCTGAATAGAACGCTATAATAACGGTTTTCAAGGTAAGAACAAATTCATTTTAACAAAGATCGTTCAAACCCTAGAGTGGACAGTTTAAAAAGAATAAGCTTATGGGAAATTTTGTCAAAGGCTTTGCTGAAATCTGTTGAGATAGCATCAACTTCGTAGCCTTTCTCTAAGGCTGAGAGGGTGTAGGACACAAATTCAACAAGGTAAGTGGTTGTAGGAGATGAGAGATTTGCAGTGGAATCTTAAGGTTTCATACAAAATACTTTCGAAGATTTTGGGTATGTGTGAAAGCTTTGCAATGGGACGATAGTTGTTAACATCGCTCTTCGGACCCTTAGACACTAGTAATGCCGAGAGCTGCTCCAAATTGTATGGACGACACCAACCTCTGGCAGTGATACCATCACAGCCCTTTGACCACCATAATGCAAATTCAAAATACAAAAAAAAAAATGAGCTTTTTGTTCTTCTACAAATTTTGTGAGCATACAAGTTGGGGTCAAAATTATGGCAGTGTCGAAATCCTCTTTTCAAAATTCTGCTTTTCACTATTCAGATTTTTAAAATTCTGTTTTGCGAAATTCTGCCAAAAGTAAAAGGAAGGTTTGAAAAAGTTAGAAAGTGCGCACTTTTTAACAGGAAACAGGTCAAAATTCTGGTTTCAAAATTCTGCTTTTCAAAATTCTGTTTTTTCAAGGGGAAAACTTATTTTCAAAATTTTGTTTTTTTTTTTAAATTTTGTCTGACAAAATTCAGCTTTTCAAAACTCTGCCAATTTGTTTTAAGAAAAAGAAATTTCTGCCAATTTTGTTTTTTTACTAGCGTGTACATATAACAAAATGTTGCCTCACTGTGAAAAGCAGTGAGCTCCTTTTTCCAGTTTCCGGGTATATAATTTTTCGAAAAAATATTTCACCATATAAGCTAAGTATACAGTTCTTTTGAGTAAAAAAAAATGCTTGGTGGTGAAAAAAAATTGCACTCAAAGGAAAAATGTCCGTGCGGTAAACGATTTGTTTTTGTATTAAAGCAAAATTCAAATTCCAAACTCATATTTTTTTGGCAAAAAAGTGTCAGTGACATTTTTTGCGCGAAAATAAATTCGTCATTATAAAGTCAGCTTACAGTTCCCGTGCGAAAACCTATGCAAATATTTTCGCATGTCAAAAATTATTTAGGTGAAATACAAAATTACTTTTTTGTATGATTGGTTTACATTTTCATGCAAAAAGGAACAATTGCTGTCATTGAACTACAAAACAATTGTGTAATTGTTTCGCGTGAGATAAATTGTGGTGAAATAAAAATATTTACACTCCCAAAAAAAAAAATATATATACCTACCTCACAGCACTATTTGCATGCAAATTGTTTTTACATCCAAAATTTATTGTTTTCTATTTTTAGGCCTATAATTTATTAATAAGGGGTAAATTAATGACTCAATGGGTGGCTAAGTCAAAGACAAACATTTTGTCCCTAAAATATTATACAAAATTAAGCACAGAATAAGTAGAAAATTATTTTAAAAAATTTGATTTTTCTTTTGCATGGGAACTGCAAACTATGCTTAAACGTCAAACATTTAATTTTTTTGCACAAAACTCACTCCTATGGGAAATAGATTCTTCCCACATGATAACTTCTTCAGTGTTAGTCTCAAACGCACAGGTTTCTTGTACATATAAGAACTTGGTTCTTTTTTTAACATTTATATTTTTGTTGTGATATACTTTTGTACATTAAATTAACAAGAAAACGTAAAAAAAAAAACACAAAATTAACACTTTTTAAATAGTTTCAATAATATTGGCTTACTAGTCTAGATCTATTTATAGAATTCAAATACGAATCAAAACTCTCACTGAGCGCCTTAAGCAATTACATATAAGGAACGTACTGATATTCCATTTTAGATGCAAGGTAGTTTACTGAACTTAGTAGAAATTCATCAATTTATTTTACTGAGCTAGAGTTACCGCTCCATCGAAACTTAATCTTAATTTAGATTAAATACATCTATGCACATACCACATACCTACTATTTCCAACACCAAAAAGAAATATAAACGTTGATTAACAGCATTATTCAAAATGCAAATTTTGTTTCGATTTTTCTTGAAAATGGAAGTGAAGTGACGTTCATATTACCTTACTTACAGGTCACTGTACGCTTACTGCCCTAAACAACCAATTTTACAGAATTGTAATTTTTTTGTATATGAGACGTATTTTTTTTTTTCGTTCTTTTGAAGAAAATTTGACAAAAAATAACTTTTTATCCTACAAAATCAAAATAGGCACACCTTTTCGCTTGGTTTACTAAACAAGTTTTAATTAAAGGATAGCAAATGAATAAAACTAAATACGGGCACGCCAATGTCATCATGAACAAATAAATGTTTTTTTTTTTGTGGAAGAAACAAGAAAAAGCATCAACGGGTGATAAAAATAAACAAGAACAAGAAGAATTGAAGGTTCTCATTAAGTTTAACTTTAAGTAAGGTAAGGAGTAAGGTTATGCATTTATTGATGCGTTTAAGAATACAAATTAATTTATTTTTTTTAGTTCAAGGCAAACATGTGAGGATACAAAATACATAAGTATACAAACAATAATCCTTCAATATACATACAACTACAACACGGTTTAGGTACTTTTTGAAAGTCTATAGTGTTCGGGGGCTCCTACGCCTTTTAACTATCAACGGGAAATTGCACTTCCTTGTGATTCCAACAGCTTTCACTATCGAATTCGAGGTGTTTGGTGCCACGAAAAAAATTATCCTCAGTTAAGTCCTTAAAATAATTCAACAAATTAATGAGTTAACTCAGGGTTAGCTTTTAGGATTTGAACTCACTGAAAAACACGATTCTGGCGATTACTCAGGTTTAACCCCGAACATTTTTTTTTTTTTGAGTTCTGTAAAATTAAAGTTTAAAGTTTAAAGTAAAATTCTTTAAATAAAAAATACTGTGACCTCATTTTAAAAATCTATAATTTCTTGCTCACACGTCATACTTCAAAATTATTTTGTGTTACTGACTCTTTATCAGCGTGTGCAGACAAACAAAAATAGATCAGTCTTTAATTCTAATTCGTATTCAACAACATTATGCAGGTTAAGTACCTACATTTTATTTTATATCAATGCATAAAATATTAAAATAATAAAGATCAAATACCTTTGTATATGTAAATTTTTTAAAAATCATTTATTCAAATCACGATAAGGATTTTAATTTCAAGAAACTTTTTAAGAAACCCAACACTTCAAAGGCAGAGCACGAAGTTATCAGCCATAAACCAGGAGCATTTCGTGATCCTCATGATTCAAGTTGATATACCGTTTTGAGAATATTGTTCTTTAAATTATCCCAAGGATGAGGCTGTAAAAACTAAAAATAAAGAAATGAATTTCAGGGGAGATTGGGGACTTAAAATCTGTATTTTTTTTTTTATAAAAAGAAATATTTTTTTTCTCTTAATTTTGCAAATTCACTTGAGATGGTCCATAGTCTTAAACGAGAAAAAATATTACTAAAAAAGAACAAAGCCACTGGGTACGACCCACACTGGTAACAAGAATATTGCATATTCAAGATCTATGAAAACCGGTCAGGAAACTAAATCCCGGGCGTTTTTTTGGCGGGAACCTTTTTTTTTGAATGGAATTTGTTTTTGAGATAATAAAAGGCGTGTTTTTTTGGGATTTTATACATAGTACAGTGAGAAATTTCCAATAAAACGCATCCGCAGCGGCCTATATTTTTGTATTTGTAATATGGTACCCCTGAACACCTGTCACGACACAAAAGTGAATTTTGTGAAAGTTAAAAGTAGAAATAAACCAAAATTATTTACAAAAACTAACTTATTTGCAAGTAAAATGGGAAATATAACTATATATTTATATAATTTAAGGTTTCAATCAAATGTTTGTGTCTCTTTTTTCTTTATTTGCCATTTTCAGATACGAAAATTGATTTTGCAGCTACAAAAGAAAAACAAAGGGGTAGGGGTATGTTGGTAGACTATGGTCAAAGTAAAAAGTCATGATTTAGTTTGCTATTACACGAAGACTTTTTAGTTGACTTTTTTCGAAATTAAACATTGTGAAATTGAAATCAAATTTTTTGTTCTCGTTTGCACTCATTAAATTTTTAAAAAGTCATGATTCAAAAGTCGTCGTATAATAGCAGACTCATTACACATGAGTAGATGACTTTATAAGTGATAATTTTATAATAATTACAGTAAGGACATGACTGTATGGCTAATTTTAATGCATTCACCTAGTTTTCCATTGGACATTTCTTAACTCACCAATTTTACTGGATTAACTGAAGTTCAACGATAGTTCAAGTACGTAAGTAGCCAAATATGCTTGAACCCTCCTTGAAATTCACTTTGTTTCAGTTGTGTTCAGGCATTAAATTGGCTACTATAACATACTTGAACCTTGAACCATCGCTGAATCCTAGTAATTTCACCGAAATCAGCCATTAAAAATATTTGAACCACGGATTCAAATTTGAACCACGTTTGTACAACGGGTCCTAACTGGTTTAAAATTTGATCCATGGTTCAGCATTTGTGACTCATCGATTTCATCGGATCTACTGAAATGCAACGATGATTCAAGGTTCAAGTATGTTGTAATAACAATTTCAAGCTTGACCATTGTTGAACCTAAGTTAAACTGCCGAAATCAGTGAGTTAAAATAATTGAACCATGTATCAAAACTTGAACCACGTTTGTACAAGTAGCTTTTAATCCACCAAAAGCAGTGACTTAAAATTGCTGAGAACCGGATCAAAATTTGAACTTTGTTTGTACAAACTGGTCCTTATAGACCAAAAGTTTATATAAAGAGCTTTTCATATGCGAATAGTGAATTGTGAAATGGGAATGATCGTGAATTTTGGCCTTCCATTCACTTGAGTAATTTGTTCGGTTGCTAATTGCCATAAAATATGAACCCAGTAAAATGTGTGCTAAGAAAATGTGAAGATAAATGCCTTGTGGAATGCGTGTTGATGTTGTGGTTTGCGAACTATCGTTTGACAGTCCGCAGAATATTGTTTGTCACTTATAAAATATAAAAATGCTTAATTTTACACTTTAAACTAATTTAAGATCGTGTTTTTTTTTTAGCATAGCATAGGATAGGATCATTTGTTCATTTTATCGGAAACCAAAAACAAAAAAAAACATGCACTTACGAACGACCCTGTTTAGACTTTAATTGCTCACTACGCCGCCGCCGATGCCGCCGCCATGACGATAATTTTATGGGTGAGATTCTCCTCACCGATTTCTTCTGCAAAAACATGGTCATGACGAAGTGAATAGTTATAGTCTAAACAGGGCCATTCATTCAACATAATTCTATTCTACGAACATAGCCATCGAGAATTCGAGACACATAAATGTACCAATCGTACCAATGACGACACCCTAAAATCCTACTCATTAGAGTTCGATACTCGAACAAACGTCAAAAGGTTATCGGCAGCAGGATTCTACTTTAACTTATATCGGCAGCGATTTTGCTGCCGATGTTGTTTTTGTAATTCATATAAAATTTCACTGTGCTGCGGGTAGCTTTCCCAATAAAACACGCCTAAAGATGAAATTTAGCCCGGAATTTTTTTTTGTCGCTGTCGCTTGCCCGCCATTTTGAAAACTTTTTACTCCGGTTAGGAAACCCAAATGCTGGAACTTTTTGTGGGAGGGGGGAGGTATCTTATTCTTACATTCGCAATTTCTTTTTGACATTCTAAGGATGAAATTTAGCTTGGGGATCATTTTTTAATCCTGTCGTTTGGAAGCCATTTTGAAAACTGGCACCCAATCTGGGCCAAATGATAAAATAAAGAGAAACTCGTAAATTACTTGAATAATTTCCATGGCTAAAATAACGGCTGATTTCTTAAAAGATAGGTTTTGAGAATCTGCACCTTGGGGTAAAATATCAGTGATGCCAATTTTCCGGAATATACTTTTTTGATGTCAAAGTGGGATTTCCACTTTTTTGTCATTTTTAGTATTTATAACGTGCCCGCCAGAAAACACACGGGATACGGTTTCCTGACCGAACAATAAGTGTTTAATATGCAATCCAGTGAAGAATAAAATTGGGCTGTTTGCTCTCGAGATATGTTAGGAGAAAAACATTTTTGAACAATTTTTAGAAATTTCTTATGATTATTTTGGGTTGAACAAGAAACGTCAATCAAATATTTTTTTTTACAAATACTTTCAGTTGTTGACCGGAATAGAAAATAGTGTTTCTTCTCCAGTTTCTTGTACCTACCTTTTTTTTTTTTGCTAAGATAAATGCTATTATGCTAAAAATAAAATGAGCCCTAAGTCAATATCACTGTTTTTTCCAAAGATGTTCGAGCTCAAAAACTTTTTTCAACAATTTTTAGCTGTTTTTTGATTTGATAAAAAACTGTCAGTTGATCTATTTTTAAATTCTTATGATTTTTGTATGTCATTTTGGGCCAAATATAATTAAACTGAAAACGACTTTTGAAACGACAGGAAAGCAGCTTTTGTTGAAACACTTGTTGAAGATTAAGGTAAGCAGGAGAGCAGCAAGATTATTGGTTACTTTTTAAGTATGTTGTTAGAAATCTTGTCTTGTTTAAGGTGATGATGATATCAGTCACTTTTTCAGGGGAAGTGAAAACAACTGAAAAAAGCGGCTCCGTTGAAGGGTTTTCTGCATTAAACCACGGTGTTTGTCGGTGGGAGCTGATATGTCTGCAAAGTGGGCTTTCACTTCTTCGATAAAGTCAGACAAGGCAGCTTTTTCAGCTGGAGTTATCGAAACATCTTCTCAATTAAGGTTGAAAAGTGGTCTCTATGGTATTGAGTTCAATCTTGCAACAATTAGGTAAATTTTTTTAAAGGCATCAAGTCCAGGTTTGATGTCCTCGAGTGTCTTCCTGAAATCCTTTTCCTGTTGGTACTCTTCACTTTCCCTTTTGTGGTAGATTCTTTGGAGTAGGTATTTTTTGAGGAGCCTTTGGCCATTAATGCTGGAGCAAATTCGCGTACCTGCCTGTGTGAACGAACGTACGTACATACCTATATACACAAACATAAATCTCTCAAAAAAACTTGGAATGTCAAAATTTTCCATTTGACAAATGGAGCCAATTATACTTTAGTTCTATAGTGTAACTCCCATGCTCAATGCAGAGGCGGCGCAAGTCGTGTACCGTGTGTGCCACCGCACACGGCCCCGCGCTTCAAGGGGCCCCTCAAAGCCTCGAAAGGTCTTCGTTTTTCGAAGTTAATAATTTGAACATGCATAGTTTAATTAAATTCAGAAGTCTTCCTCAGCCAAAACTCATTTTAAAATTATTGTGTTTTTAAACTTCAAAAGATTTACACACAGTCATCCCAGTGGATAAGAGCAGCGATTTCCGATCCTAGTAAATGAAAAATTGCAAATTATTTTTGCAAATGATCCCGATTTAATTAGAGAAGTAAGCTGTTGCTGCAAAGCGTATCAGATAATAACCTAAGCGAAATTTTAACCGTGAGCCAAAGACACAAAATGTCAAGTCATTTGCGTAACGTCGATTTACAACCAAAACCAAAATGGTAGCTTCCTTCGTTGTAAAGTCATTTGCGTAAACATTTGATTGAACGCCATTCGTTTAAGAACACTCTCACAGGTGTTGATCCAAAAAGGCAGACAAACATTCCTTGATGAACACCCCGGCAGACAAAATTTTAGTATTGAAGAAAAAACCAAAAAAAATCCTTGGTTTTAGGTCAACTTTTTTTTGGAAGCCTAAACAATGCCGTTTTCCTTACAACAACCCGTCTGCCTCATTAATATTTTTAAGTTTATAGGTAATTTGATAGAAAAAGTTATTGGCAGACGTCTGATGCAGTGCGCAGATTAAAAACGGAGTTTTGAAAAAAAGGCCATTCTCTACTTTTTTCTTTAAGAAAATGGTATTTCCATTTGAGGAAAATGTCTGCCCGCATAACATGTAAGATTTTATGATTGATTTAATTGAAAAAGGCAGTTGGCAGATAATTTTTTTTTATAAAAATTTAATACAGACCAGAAAATTCTCCATATAAATTCCCCTTTTTTTTCAATTTCAATACTTATTTTTTATATAGCCATTCCTTACGTGACATTTCAACAACAAGTATCACTGAACAAATAAAGACCAAAATCTTTTCTCGCGCATCCAGCAGACATGTTTTAAACGATTGTAATTCATATTTTGTTTTTATAAATTCCTTTGTTTTGACTAACGTTGCTACTTTAAACTCTAACCGGGAGTGATTTGCGTAATATTTTTTGACTGCCATTCCTTTCGAAATGTCCTCATGAGTATCAGGTCAGAAAAGCAAACCAAAATTTCTTGACGAAAGCCCTTTCAGACTGTTTATTATATTATGTGTAACGTTTCTGCCTAAAACCCTAACCGGAAGTGATTTTGTAATATTTTCTTGAATGCCATCCCTTTCCAAAACACCTCACAAGACTCTTTTCAAAAAGGCAGGCGGAAATACATAGACGGACACCCGAGCAGAAGTGCTAGATCAGAAAAACGTGAAACAAGTCCTCAAAGTTATATAACTTAAATTAAAGGATTAAAGGCAAGGGGCCCCACAAAGATCTCGCACACGCCTTGTTTTGGTCTAGTGCCGCCTCTGTGTGTGTCTATTCAGTTGAAACGGAGTGTAAATTTTTAGCTGAAGCAGTTAAATATGGGACTCTGCTGCTCCTATGCAGAAATTCTCCGTTTTGAGCACGTTCAGCTGCAGAAGAAGGAGAAACCACCATACCTGTTCCCTTGGAACCTTCTGAAAGTCATCAGAAATTTTATTTTATAAATGCCAATTATTTAAGTAAATTCTCATTAAAGATAATTTTTGATAACATTTTTGAGTTTTCATACCCAAAAAACATAAATGATACCCTACATACAGTTGCGCAACAATTTGACTAGACTATTATGAAAGTTTGTTTACTTTCTAAGAACGTTGAAGAAATCTCAAATTTCAGAATAAGGAAAGTGGAAGCAGTTACTTTTTACTTAAACTTCTTTTAAATTATTCTCCAGCTAAAAAGATCAAACTCCGAAAATTTCATACAAATAGGTCGAGTGGATTCCGAGACTATAGGCTTAAGCTATCGACAAGAAACATTCGATCTTGATAACCATAGGAGATAGGAATAGGTCCATCACACATAGGTAGTAATTGAGGGAACATACTATGCATACTATACAATACATTTGATACGAGTAGAGATAGAAGAAAGATTTAAAACATGTTGATTTATAACATTAACTTTTTCATATGACCTAATGAACCTTGAACCAAAAGAGCAACTACGCTTGACCCACAGTCTTGCATTTTATTCCGTTTTCCTTCAAATTGACTAAAAAAAAACACAACTGCTATACCAGTGACTGCACTTAAAATATCTTACCTTATTTGTATAAATTAAACATAAATATTTCATCTGTCTACAAAAATATTCAAAACCATAAGAAAACAATAATTCTGGAGCAAGTAGATGTAGAAGGCCTTACAGATTTTCGTATAGGAATAAAATCATTAATCAGTTGTCGTTGCCGTTGCCGGTAAACAGAAAATGAAAACAAATAAATAAACCAACCTACCTACCTTCATTCGAAACAAGTTTTCATGTAATTTGGCGACGACTGAATTCGCATACAAATCTGTGCAAGGTCAAGACCACCAATTTTGTTTGCATCGAGTTCGAAAAAGCCATTAAAAAGAAGCATTTTAAATGCTTTAACCCAAAAAATACAATTCAGCTACCACAACTACTGGCCTCCTACATATATACAGTTTCAAGTTTAAGGTCGATTATCTGATAGTTTACCATTGTGTTGAATGATGATGATGATGATGATGTTGATAATGATGGTGAATGGTAGATGCAAGTTGGTTTTACATTTTATTGAATTTCCTCTTTTCTTTATTTTTGTAATAATTTTAAACTTTTATTTATTTTCAGCTGAATACATTAAACCTTGTAAACGAAATGACCCAGACATCGTCACTTGTTTTAAGGGTTCACTGGAGCACTTAAGGCCGTACTTAAAAACTGGAATTCCTGAAATTGAGGTAAGTTTTTAAGGACATCTAGTCGGGCAATTACACTGAGGAGGGAGTAAAAAAAAACAGTTCAAATATTACATCATAGTTCATTGGCATTATTTATCGATCTCGTAACTTTGTTGGGTTCGATGAATTATTGCAAAAGCAAATTGATAAATCGCAGTTGCAGCATGCCGAGTGCTGTGAGTATGCTTTTACAACTTGCAGCGCTTATTGTTTGACCAATAGGTTTGGTTTGGTTTGTAAATTATAAGCAACTTGTGGTAGAATTGAATAAATTGAGCAAACATAACTGCAACTGGCCAAACGCAATTAATGGTAATGGAAACTCACTGGAAGAGACTAAAACTTAACTATGAGTTGTATCCACATGGAGATAGAAATTGCTTATACCGGCCAAGAGGTTTTGGTTTCTTGACTTTTAGTTTTTGCTTGTTATATAATTTCCGCTAGCCATACATACACTTGTATAGCAAAATAACACGATTTGACGGAAAGTGAAAAAAAGGTGGCAAGTTTCGTGGAGGTATAGGTATACAAATGTTTTGTAAGAGCTTAGACACTACACCTACCTTAATTACACGAAATTTTTATAATTCAAAAGAAATAGGTAAATAAAGAAGATTTTAATTCAGAAATATTAATTTTACATAAGTTAGATATAGGTACTCGTAGTTCAAGGAAGTAATATTAAATTACGAAAAGTTGATCTATAATTTTTTATGAGGTAGAAAGGAATTTTTATATCAGAACTGTAAACTAGATTTACATTATATAGTGGTCTAACATCATTTTTGCTTGGTTTGAATGTTTGGATTTGGAGCTTATAGACAACTGAAATACGTACCTATAGAAAGTAAGAACTCTTGTTTTTTTTTTTAGAGAAAAAGGAAAATAAAACTCAAGAAACGTAATCGTATTTTTCATTTAAAAAGAAACGTGGTTAATATATTCAATATGAATTCTTTTTTGGTAGAGTTAGGGCGATTTTTTTCAGTCAAAGTTGAACATAACTTGAGGATTTTTATGTACAACTTGTGAATTTGTTTATATTCTCTTAAAGTTGACGTTTTCAACTTCCGATTTTCAACTCTAGAGTTGATCAACTTTAGATTTTCTCAACTCCTGAAAATAGTAGAAGTTGGCATATTAAACTTGAAAGTTGACATAGAAATATTGTTTTTTTTTTTTTTTTGTAAATGCATGCAACTATCAAAATATAAAAAACTATAATATTCCAAAGCAATTATTTCTATTATTGTTGGGAAAATTGGCCAATATCTTCTTCGGCCAGTGAAAGTAAAGATTACGGAATTGACGAGCAATTGTACATTGAAAGAAGACAGTACAAGATGTCACCGTGCGTTGGAATTAAAAAGTAGGACGACCGGGACCATAGGCACCCAGAGGGGAGGACAAGGGGGCATTTCCTCCTGACTCTGGAAAATACCACGCCACCAACCTATTTCTGAATCTTTTCTATGGACCTATGGCCTTTCGACAAATTTTTGTATTTTTTTCTACCTGAATCCACGATATGCTTACACAAACAAATTTCACACCAAATGACACAAAACCTGATAAAAATCAGTTTGATTGACCGAATGGCTTTAAACGAACCAATTTCACACAAAATAACACACGAAATTTTAAAAAAATCTGTTTTTATTTACCAAATTGCTTCAAATTAAAATATTAAAATAACAGTTCTTGAATTATTTTTACAAATATCCCAGGGATTTTTTTCAAATCGAAAGTTGGCCAACTTTAGATTTTCAACTCGGGAGTTGAGAAAAAAAATAGTGAATAAAAAGGAACTTCAACTTGGCGTTTCAACTCGAGAGTTGAAAGAAGCCAGAAACTTAGTAAAACTTCATTAAAGTCATAGAACAAAAATGCATTTTTTTCGGTTTTGAAGTACACCACAGTGAAAAAATTTCTGCACGGTGATTGTAGGACAAAAACACATCCAAAAATAAACAAAATCATTCTTGGCCGCTCACGCCCATGTTTCATACAAATTTGCCCATTCTTCTTTGTTCTCAACTGCCGAGTTGAAAATCTAAAGTTGGCCAACTTCTGATTTGAAAAATATCCCTGGGATATTTGTGAAAATAATTCAAGAACTGTCATTTTAATATTTAAATTTGAAGCAATTCGGTCAAAAAAACTGATTTTTTTTCAACATTTGTGTTATTTTGTGTGAAATTGGTGTGTATAGGCAGATAAAATTTAAAAACAATGCCTGATAAAGTCATTAAAGATGCAAACAAAAAGAAATCCCTGTTGTGGTTGTTGACAAGTTTTATTAATTTTCTTATAGCGTCTATGTTAGAATTAAAGATATCTGTACCTACATACAAATCACCACCATCTCACCCACACCGAAAAAAATCAGATGGACTTAGACAGAAAAAAGACAGGTATTTGCCAAAAGTCCATAGGTCCATAGGTCCGTGAAAATTTAAAAATATGTTGGAGCGTTGTATTTTCCAGAGCCAAGGGGGGAAACGCCCCTTTGCCACCCCTCCAAGCACCGTTGGGCTCAGTCATCCCACTTTTCAATTCCAATGCACGGCACCATCTTCTGCTGTCTTCTTTCAAGGTATAATGGCTCGTCATTTCCATCATCTTCACTATCACTGGCCGGAGAAGATGATGTCCAATTTTCCCAAAAACGATAATACTAATAAATTGTTTCGGAAGATTATAGGTTTTTTTATAATTTTTCTGTTTTGAAAAATGAAGAGCACAACCTTTAAAGCAAAATGTTTGTACCTATGCAATGCACTTACAAAAGCAAAAAAACAATATTTCTGTGTCAACTCTCAAGTTTGCTCTGCCAACTTCTACTTTTTCCGGGAGTTGAGAAAATCTGAAGTTGATCAACTCTAGAGTTGAAAATCGGAAGTTGAAAACGTCAACTTTGAGTGAATAAAAACAAATTCACAAGTTGAAAATAAAAATCCTCAAGTTATGTTCAACTTTGACTGAAAGAAATCGCCCTTAGACTACTATTAATTAGCCCAGGAAAAATGTAGGTACAAGTAAAAGGTAAATCTGCGCAATAAATCGAAGCTAAGGTTTTTCAATTCAATAATTCTCTTGATTTTGCCATAACTCAAAACTCATCCAAAAAATCGTGTATTTCAAAACGTAATAAATGTCAAAAAATTAATTTGATTCGCATATAAGTCGGAATTTATATTGCCCGATTTTTCCAATGGCGATCTTAATGTGGATGTTGTAATGCAATGGCTTTCCCCTCATTTTTAATTCCCTCTTATTTCCTCCACCAACAAAACATACAAACCGCACTGAAAAAATTGTGTAATGTAAATACCAACTTACAGTAGACGCTCGATATAGTGAAGTAATAAAACCCAGGTCTGTTTACTGTTTCGAGATTGTTCACTTTTTCGAGCAGGAGTTTTCTAACGCTTTATAAAGGCGAATTTGATCCAAAATGCACATTTCATTCAATGTGAATGTTTTTAATTTTAACCAAGCATTAAACAAGGCTTTCTCTCAGGCTTAAACAAAAAACAGAAACAATTCCTCAGAGCTCTCAAACTATGTAAAATGCTTGCGCGATTTTTTTTACAAAAAAAGTTTTTTTTGTATCAAATATTGTGTGTTCACTATAGTGGATAGTTCACTATTTCGAGATCCACGAAATCGAGCGTCTACTGTATTTTCAAAAGGTTAACATGATTGAAAAATATTTGATACAGAACTTGTAAAACATGGAATTTTCAACAGAAATGTCTAAGGGGATTTTTTTCCTCCAACATTATGGCAAATGCGATACTCATCACAATTTCAAGGAAGTGTAAAATTACGAAAATTTCGGTTTTTGGCATATTTAGATTACTGAAGGTCGAACTATAATATTCCGAATGCCACAAAACTGGTAGAAAACATGAAAATCCTATGAAGCACCCATAATTTTGATTCGCTACTTTTCGTCTACAAGTTTTCGTTAGTTTTTGCCATCAGAATTGAAGAGCCCTCATCGACCGCTCCTACGTAAACGGACTGACAGCTTGATGTAAAAATCAAAATGGTAGAATCGAACTTTAACGAATTTGCCGCTTTGTGGAAGTTTTTCAACTATTTTTTCTGAGTGAAGTTAAAACTTAAATTTTATTTTAATTATAATTAATATCACACTTCACTTACCCGGAGGCCACTCGAGCGAGTACTCGCTTGTGAGTTTGGTACATACATTAATTGTCAAATCACTCGCTGCTCTACTCGCTTCTCAACTGGCTTCAAAAAAGGCAAGCTAGTTGGCTAGCGAGTAGGAAAAGCTTCGATGTATTAGTAACTCGCTAACGATTACTCGCTCGTGTGGCCTCAGAGTTAGATACCATTTTATCACTATGTAAATGGGTGTAAGAAAATTAACATTGCCAAAACAATTTACATATTTCCATTTCTTTCACTTTAGTAATATAGGAGAAGAATGGGCATGGGAATCCGGAGCGAAAAAGAGGCAGATGATATGCGAAAAAGACAGAAAATGTGTGGTACGGGGTTATCAGAGGTTTTTGCGGTTGAGAGTGCGTGTTTAAGAGGACGGCAGCGTTTGTTGTAGCAGGTGAGGAGGTGGTCATTAGCTAATCAGTATGATGTTTATATTTGTGGTCGGTTGAGTAATTGAATATAGTGAATTATAGAAATGCCTGATAAACCATCATGACTATTTTCTATAATTCACACTATATTCAAATACTCAAGATGCCATAAATATAAAACATCATACTGACAAGCCAATGCCCGCCTCCCCACCTACCATCACAAAGGCTGCTGTCCTCTCTGGCATGCGCTCCCAACTGCAAAAAAATCATCACAAAGAGACAAAGCTGTCCTCTATTAACCTCGCACCACACACCAATTATCTTCTGTTTCTTACACATACCTTCTGTCTCTTTCTCATTCCGAATTCCCATGCCAATTCGCCTGCTATGCTACTCACTTTCAATCACTGAAATTCATTGTGGGTGACTTGTGAAATTGACGTTTCGCAAAGCTACTATTCATTCGGTTTCGACATAAGAGTTAAATTAGGTACCTACCTTCTTATTTCTCAATTTCCTGAAAGACAAGCTTCACACATATCTTTGCAGAATTTATTTTCTTATGAAATCAGCTCCTGAAATGGAACCGGAGATATTAGTTTTTGTTGTGATTTCATTCCTTTTTGCAAAGATTTTATTTTTCCAGGTGAAAATCAAGCCCTATACCGCTCTACAAATTTAAATTGCTCTACGACAGCCGAAAGTGCTTCGTAATAGCAACTATGAGCAAGTGGGTGGATGTCACGCCCCTTGGATGGAAAATCCCAATTTTTATTTTTCTCTTTGTATGCCCGTTGCCGTTCTATCAATTTTCATCGTTCTACAACAATCCGAAACTACATTATATAATTGATAACAATTTTTAAAAAGTAGGTAGATGCCACGCCCCTTGAGCTGAAAATCATACATTTCTGACTTTTATCTTTGTATGCACGTCAAAACCCACCGCTCCACCAATTTTCCTCGTTCTACCAACAATCAGACGTGCTTCATATAGACCAGGAAAAATAGCACAAATCGTATGGGGAACCTTGAAAAAATTAATTCATGAAATATTAAAGTTGGAATCAACGCAGAATTGCAACCTCTATAACATATCCAAAGTCCCCCAAAATCCCCGCATTGGCTTTTTGTGTATAGATTCATTTGAAGAAGTGCAGATGGGGAGAACTTGGAGGTCTATCAAACTAACATATTTGTTTTGGTACAACCTAACCAAACGATACATGCTTTAAGGGTAGTTTTTAACGCTGAATCTAATGAAACCAAATTCAAAATGATACAACCACATTTACTTAAGACAAAAAAATCACATTTTTTTTTAATTTTGACTTTAAAATTTAATTTCTCAAAAACTATTTGCTTAAACAACTTGATTTAGAAACCAAATGCAAGAATGAAGTATTAACTTTCAAAAAAATTATAGCACATTATTAGATGTGTTTTCGTTGATTTTTAATGTTTTTTTTTTTTGCATTTAAACTCAATGTTTCAGAAACTGCCCCCTACCTCAGGGAGGGGAGATACAACTTTCCCCCTATACAATTTTTTTCTTAGAATAACCCAAAGAACCACGCCAAAAATACTTCCAATCAATTCTGGGACACCCTAGTTTGTAATACCATTTTAGACGTTTATCTTTCGTTTTAGAAAATACTATGTACATGTACATTAGGGTGGTCCTTAAATTGGACATTATCTTGGATAGCCCTCATTCGATTCAAAACATTGAAAAACAATTTCCCTAATTTTTTCAGATTTTTATTTCACCCCCCTGGTCAACCTTTTTTCACTTCAAGGTACAAATGATAGAGTTAGGGTGATTCATATAACACGCGAAAAAAAAATCAAAACTTATAGATTAGAATCAGACGAGAAAAAAATCGTATTGGAGTGGGGGTCTATTTTCCCCCGTTCAGGCGGGAGGGGTAATTTTCTAAAAATTTGACCGAAATTTGAAAAAAATACTAAAAATCAACGGCACTACCTACAATAACATGCAATAGCTTTTTTTGAAACCATAAATCCACTCTCTAATATGCTTTTTAAATAAAGTTTTTATTGTAAATAGTTTTTGAAAAAATAATTTTCAAGCTTAAAAATAAAAACAAAAGTAATAATTTCTTACGTTTCAAAACTATTTTATTCAGAAACTATTGACAATAAAAACTTGATTTGAAAAACATATTAGAGACTGGATTCATGGCTTTGAAAAATGCTTAAGCATGCCACTGTTAGTGGTCCCGTTGTTTTTAATAATTTTTTTCAATTCCAGGTCAAATTTTTAGAAAATTTTACCTCCTGCCCGAACGGGGGGAAATAGACCCCCCCTCCGACGTGATTTTTTTTTGTCTGAATCTAATCTATAAATTCTGATTTTTTTTCGTGTGTTATAAGAATCACCCTAACTCCATTATTTGTACCTTGGAGTGAAAAAAGGACCAGGGGGGTGAAATAAAAATCTGAAAAAATTAGGAAAAATTTTGTTCTCTATTTAGAGTCTTTTGATGCCTATCCAAGTTGGGATTTCAAAAAAACCCAATATAAGGACCACCCTAATGTACATATATCAACATTGTAAATTTGGTTTGCTTTTCCTATTATTCATTCATGACCCCGTGACCCCCCCCCCCCCCTCTGTATACTCCGTTGATAATAGATAGTCTTTTAACTAAATAGGATTCGAATAAGCGGGTTTGACTATAATATATCGACACAACAGGTACTTTTTGCAGTTCATAGATTCCCATAGCGAAATATTTCTTAACACGCTTCAATAGAAATACATTTTTAAAAAATTTGTTTCCTTCCACTGCAGCATTTTTTTTTTTTTTTCTTAATTACTTTATTAGGTACATCCTCTAAAAGTAAGGTATATCACTGATGCTTCCGGCAGGTTAGGGTTTTTTTGTACCTACATAAATAAGAGTTTACAATTTCTTTTTAAAAGGTACATACATACGTTGGTATGTGTAGGTATATGGAGTCCATTTCATGAAGGTTAACCTTTTTTTTATTTTATTTTTTTTTTTTTTCAAATTTAACTTTCGGTCAAACCGAAAGTGTTTTGTTCGTAGGGTTATTAATTAGCAATTGTTTTTAGACAATACTTTTTCATTTCCACAATGACGATTCTTTTGATGTTACCGGCTCCTGGACTATAAACATTATACAGTTATAATTACAGAAATATTTATTTATTATGTACATTCATGACAATTATTGAATCAACCAATCAATACTTAAATTTGTGTTTAAAGTTTTTTAATTGTGATTTTATGCAAAAAATAACTCATTATTCTCCATCATCTTCGGTTCTAATCGTTTTCCTTTTTATTTTTTTTATTTTATTTTGTATTAATCTTTGAAACCGGGAAATCACCGCTGGCTGTTTAAATATAACAAATCAATCAAAACTCTTTACTAATTGCTATTTTAAATGAATATTGCTAACATTATAAACAAATTGCACTCTCGTCACATTAAATATGTTTGTATAACTTATAGCAGTAAAAAAAAATTAATGTCTAATTGACTTAGCAAAATAGATGTTTCTCGTGTGTCTGCTGTCTAATTAACATACTTATTACATTTCCTACAGAGTGTTATGCATTCACATCAGTCATATAAATCACACTCGAACACAAAATGTATATTGTTTTAAAACTAAAATGTAGCTATTTACATAATAATATAATTATTGCTCATCTTTAAATCAAATACAAAAAATAATAATAAGCAAATATCTTCATTCTACATTATCACAATTATTATTTAAACTTTATTATTGACGAATTGACATTCTAGTTCTGGCTTTTTGTGTACAAACCCTATAGGTAATCCTCCTGGTAAAACCACGATTAAAATAATTAAATGTAAATCTGAGTCGCAGTTCCCTGCTCTAATAATGAAAATGATAACTTCGTATTTCAAATTATGGAAATAACCAGAAACCCGGTTTTGAACCAAGAGGAATGTGTTGTTGTTCTGTAGGTACTACGAAATTCTGTAGGTTATGAATAAAATTCTCATCAACAACAGTCTTTTACTATAAAAACATAAGCTATTGGTACACAGGTAGTCATAACTTTTTTTTAACACTTTTATTAAAACACTCTTGCTGTAATTTAATAGTTTGTACAAATATTTTGAAAAAAATTTTTATAGCTACAAATGATCTTCAGTAAATTTGTTGTTCGCACATTGAACTCGGATGGGCGAGATAAGCTTTACAATAGAGATTTAGCAATGTGTTATCAAGGTTCAAGGTATGTCATTCAAAAGTGTTAATCAAAGAAGCAAATTGTTGATGCTCAGTTAGAACGTATAGGTACTCCCAAATTTTGTAAATTAGAAAAAAATGTTTTGATAGAGAAAAAATTGCGTATTTGAAAAATAGAGAATTATTAATTGATTTTTCAATAGAATTTCAAAACAAGGAATTTTGAATATTAAGCCAGGAAAAATGGGTTCCAAGTTTGAAAAAACTATTGCGTGAAATATTAAAATTGGAATCGACGCAGAATTGCAACCTCTATAACATATCCAGTCTCCCAAAATCCCCGCATTGGCTTTTTGTGTAGATTCCAAACACAAATTAAGTGCTTATCAGGCTCATCACTTAGTGCAGTGTTAGTAGTTAGTAAGCAACAAACTACTTAAAACATATGTACACTTTACAAAATAAAATTAAAAACAATAATTATAAAATAACAAATAAAATGACATTGAAAAAATTAACAATTACAAACATTTAAGAGCGTGGTACACTGGTCTTCAATGAAGCTTTGAGTCTATTCTTACTTATATTAAAATCAAAAAAATTAGAGTTCAAATTCAGAATGTTGCACATGCGGGTAAAAGGCTCATGCATTCCATAATTGGTACGGTGTTGAGATATATGCATTAGTTCTAGATTACGAGTGTTGTGACCTCCACCACGGTAATTAAGGCTAGTACAAGATAATAAATCAGGTGCATCAATAACGCCCGTTAAAAGTTGATGAATAAATACAATATCATTATTAATTCTCCTTTGTGCCAAAGTTTGAATCTGAAGAAGCTGAATCCGGTGTTCGTAATGAGGAAGATTATAAGGATCGGACCACGGTAGTCCTTTGAAGGCGAAACGTATAAAATTACGCTGTACTGCTTCTAGTCTATTCTTACGGACATCGTAAAAAGGAGTCCATACCTGTGATGCGTATTCAAGATGAGGGCGAACAAGACTGTTGTAGAGAGCGAGGGTAACATAAGGATCCTGAAATTCCCTAGACCAACGTTTAACAAACCCTAACATAGAGTTTGCCTTGTTGACTATTAAATTGATATGCTTCGTAAAATCAAGATTAAAAAGTAAAATGAACCCCTAGGTCTTTGAAACTATCAACACGACGCAATGTGTGCTGCGATATTTCATAATCAAATGTACTAGGAACTTTTGTGTTTAGAAAAAATTAGCCTGACATTTAATAGGGTTGAGATTTAAACCGTTTTTACTACACCAAATAACAAAACTGTTAATATCTTCTTGCAAAAGTAAACGATCACTCACAGATTTGACGCTTTTGAAAATTTTCATATCATCCGCAAAAATTAGAATTTCACTATAACGTATATAGAGGGATACGTCGTTGATAGCTAAGATAAAAAGAAGTGGGCCCAAATGACTACCCTGGGGAACTCCAGATTTGGCAAAGAAAGGGATGGAGACAGAGCTCCTAAATCTAACTTGAGAGGATCTATTATGGAGATAAGAAGAAACCCAATTGATGAGTTTAGGAGGGAAGCCAAACACCTTTAACTTAAACGTGATGATATCGTGTGGAAGTTGATCGAAAGCCTTAGAAAAATCTGTATAGATGCAGTCGAGTTCTGGACCATGTTCCAACGCAGTTGAGCACTTGTGCAAGAATGCAAGTAAATTGGTTATCGTCGATCGCTTTTGCATGAATCCATGTTGTTGATTGCAAATTATATTCTTACAGTTGAATGTCAAACTATCGCACATTACTTGCTCAAAAAGCTAAGGAATGCAAGATAGCTTGGAGATTGGCCTGTAATTGCATATATCAGATCTGTTACCCTTTTTAAAAACTGGTGTAATAAATGCTTTTTTCCAAATACTTGGAAATTTACCGGAGCTAAGTGATAGGTTAAACAAATGAAAAAGAGGGGGTGCTAATATTGATTTTCATTTCTTCAAGATTATTGGTGGGATGCCATCAGGTCCAGATGAGTAATCATCATGAAGTAAGGACATATAATGTAAAATTTTTTCGATTATAATTGGGATATTATTGAAGGTAGTTTGTGGGCAGTCTTTTAAGTAGAGAAAAAAGTTCTCATCAACATCGACAGGGGTATCAACGAAAGACTGGCGAAAGTTGTTGGCAAACGCATCACAAATATCCGGAGGACTATTTAAAATAATATTATTATAAGTAAAATTGACTGGATAGCCATCAGATTTCTTTTTCAAGTTTACGAAATTCCAAAAACTTTTGGGGTCAAGCTTAAGGGAACTTTCCATTTTTTTAAGATATTCAGCGTATAAATGATTGGAGAGGTTTTTAAACTCATCAAACAAGGAAATATAAAATTCTCGGTCCTCAAGGGACATACGTTTTATGAAGTTCTTCCAAGCTCTGTTTCTTTTATTACGAAGAATTTTGAGTGCTTTCGTATACCATGGATGTCAGAAGCTAGAGTATTTGGGTATTTTGTGTGGAACTATGTCATTAATACAGTTGGTCAATACTTGATAAAAGTATGATACTGCAACGTCAATGTCGCCTGAAACTGGTATATTTTCAATACCAGATGCACTTAAATGCTCAGAAAGTAACTGAAAGTTAGCTTTCCGAAAGTCAAAAGAATATGAACAGTCTTGTGAATTACTATTATTAAGTAAATGCCCGTCCAAGTCAAGAAAAATGTCAAGAGGAGGATGGTATTTATCTATGTTTGATATTGCAGTAGTAGACTCCACCACTACAGTACTAACAGCGTCAGATAAATGTAGAGTGTTTACCATAACACCCACGACAGCGATTCACAAAAGCCTGCAATTTCTTCGAAATGGTAGACGTGACTTTCCAGGTTTCACAAGCATATAACAGCATGGTTTTGACATTGGATTCGAAGAATCTCAACTTAGTGCGTAAGGAGATTTGACTGGATTTCCAAATTGGGGACAGAGTACCGAAGGCAGCACGAGCTTTTTTTATTCTACTTTTAACGTCCAGATCCAGATCCGAACCACCGTTTGCAGAAACCAAACTGCCAAGGTAGTTAAACTGTTCGACTTCTTCAGCTGGCGTCTACTGTAGAATAATACCCTGCTGTGTGGAGTGGCCTGTGAGCATTATTTTTGTCTTTTTGCTATTTATTCTTAGACCACTCGAATCTCCCTTCACTTGCAGTGTTTGGCACATCCCGTTCAGCCCACTGATGTTATTTGCCAGTAGACATACATATGTCATCGGCATAGTCTAAATGACTGAGCCTTTTGAACGGTCTCCATTGAATGCCCTGTCGCTCAGCTGTACCAGCACTGGCCGTCAATACGTCGTCCATCGCCAGCAGGAAGAGAATTGGCGATAGAACATCCCCTTGTCTCACACCCTGTTGCGCTACAAAGGAGTCGGATAGCTACCCATTGTGTAAAACAAAACACCTTGCGTTGTTGTAGGACTCTTTAATAATAGCAACAATTTTTGGAGGAATTCCTCTACCAAGTAACGATCTCCATATACATTCTCGGTGATTGAAATTCCATTGACTGCTCGAGGACGATACGCAGGGTGTTGATATGGTCGACACACGATCGACCACTGTGGAAGCCAGCTTGATGCCTTTTGAGTGTAAACTCGATTCTATCCTTTTTTCGCTCGAGAATGATGGTTGCCATTAGAAAACGGTGATACCACGCCAATTGTGCCAATTCTTAAGGTCACCTTTCTTTGGCAACTTAACAATCACACCATCCTTCCAGTCCCTGGGATAGCTTTCGTTTTCCCAAATGCTTTGTATCAGCGGATGTAAAATACTAGCCGCTGTTACGGGATCGGCTTTCAGGAATTCAGCTGGTATTCCGTCCAGTCCACCTGCCTTGTTGTTTTTGAGGAGATTTATTGATGTATGGATTTCCGATTCTGATGGGGGTTCGATGTCAATACTCCTATAGGACCTACGCATCTCGTTAAGTTGGGGCACTTCAGCACTCTGCTCAACTGAATCCTCATTTAGCAGGGCACATAAATGGTCCTCTCATCTGCGTAGGTGATCCTCAATTGATACCAAAAGTGTGCCATCCGCATCCATTACAGGATGATTGGATGCGGTACTCGCTTCGCAATTCAGCCTTTCGTTGAACATCATTTATTTGGGTTTTCAACGATTTGCGAAGTTCGATTTTATCCCAGGTGTCTTGGGATATCCAAGAGTCGTCTCTATACATTTCGTTTGCTTGGGTACAGTTTCGGATCCAGCCTCCATAAAAACACCACATCTCATCAATTGTTGAATGTTGGATTCCGTTTAATGACGAGGCTCTATCGTCAAGGGTGGTGACATAGTTTCGACATAATGTTGGGGTCATTTAAAGCATTCGTAAAGAATTTTGAGCTCTTTGCTGCATCCTGCGCTGGTTTTTGTACAGCAGCGATTCGTAGTTTGACACTGATCAGAACAAAATGGTGGTCGCTTCCCACATCGGCATTTCTTATACTCTGGACATCACACATTGACTTCCTCCATCGCATCGCTGCTTAATCATGATATGATCAATTTGGTTTTCGGTTTGACCATCCGGATGCACCCATGTATTTTTGTTACACGTCTTATGCTTAAACACAGTCCCACCTATCACAAAACGATTCGCGTTAAAAAATCGACAAGTAAGTCACCATTTTCTTTCCGTGACCCCAAGCCATTTCTTCCCATCAACGCGTTCCAGCCCGTTATTGTCTGAACCGACTTGGGCATTAAGGTCTTCCATAACGACTATGATGTCGGCTCTCGGAACACTCCTGTAAACCGAGTCAAGATGAGTGTAGAACGCGGTTTTGTCTTCCTCGGTCATTTCATTTGTGTGGGCGGGGCGTAGCTTTGAATAATTGTGACGTTACGAATTTTTGAACGAAACCTTGTTGTCATTAATCTCGCAGAATCATTAATCTTCCATAAAAAGATTACCTCTTGGGGACTCATTTCCATTTGTTGTCATAGTTCTTGTCATTGCATACAAATATCCTTCCACCATGGTGTTTTCCGAGATATGATTAATAACATACATAGGCGCAGATTTGACAGGCATACCAGCCTTTTGTATGGTCAAACACATAACTGCTCGAGGCCACCCACTATGGGAAAACAGACGCCTTTTGTAGCCGCCCAATATGGGTTGCAGACACTACCTGCTGCTGCCGTTGGCCTTTTAGCAAAAAAGGCTCCTTCGCCACCAGACTATCATGCCGCTGACCACCACTTGTATATCATCCGCTTTAAGAAAAAACTCTTACACTCATGAAATTCGCCAAAAATATTAAATTTGTCATGGCAACCAAGAATCAAATATATTTATGTGGGTTTTACCAAATTTTTAAATGCTATGCAGGTAAACTTAAAGAGCAGAATTTCAGGACCTACTTTTGGTACATTCTTCCAAAACTATGACGCAGCGAATTGAATAACACAAATTCTTATGAGAGCTATATGAGCAAACACACTCAAGGGTTGCATGCAAGTGCGGATACAGGAGAGGCAATTGGTAAGGGGAAGACCTAGGCAAGAAGTCTAAGGCTTCAGCGAGCGTCTGGTTACAATCCGCATCAAAGCAAAATTCAAAAACATCACGTTGATCTGTGCCGATGCCCCAACGGAAGAAAAAGATGACTCAACCAAGAAGGAATTCTACGATCTCCTTGAGAATACGTATGATAAGTACGACGTCAAAATTATTCTTGGCGACTTCAACGCCAAGGTCGGAAAGGAGGGCATCTTTGGTTCGATAGTCGGAGGACACAGCCTGCACGACAACACTTCCGGTAACGGACTCAGGCTGATTGACTTTGCGGCGGGGCGAAATTTCATCATAGCAAGCACTCGATTCCCATACCTTAATATACACAAAGGGACCTGGCGGTCTCCGGATCAACGAACCGTCAACCAGTTTGATCATGTTGCGATACGCCAGACATGCTTCCAGTATCCTGGATGTCCGAACGTTCCTAGGTGCCAACATAGACTCGGATCACTACTCTGTGGTAGCTCAAGAATGCGGATATCAATGACGCCACAACATCGAGCGGATGCTGTGAAAAGATTTAACATCGTGAAGCTAAAATCGCAGGAGATCGCCAGGACTTTTGTAGACCACGATTCTCTTAATCTCTCAGCAAGCCCGCCATCAGTATCATCAGGACCAGTTGAAGCACTACTAAAATGCCATCAAGAGTGCTGCCACTGATGTGCTGGGTTTCTCTAGACCACCACAATGAAACCCCTGGTTCGATGAAGAATGCAGGCTGGCGCATGTAGCAAAGAATGAGGCTTACCAATCAATGCTGCAGACTAAAACCAGAGCTGCTGAGAGAGCAGCCTAGGAGCTCTACGGGCAAAAGCGAAGGGAGGAACGCCGCACAGTGGGGCACCTTGTATGGGAGAGTGGAAAAAATTCCCTAAAAACTTAACCACCAAACCGATTCTGATGAAATTTTCAGGCATGATAGCTATTAAGACGAAAATCCAATACAATAAATTTCCGCCCACTGCCACGCCTACTTAAAAAAAAAGTAATTTTTCGTTAAAATTGTTACAAATTTGAATTTTAACTAAGCCTTGAACAACTATTTTTTTGGAAATTGGACTAGCAAAGTTCTTACAACGCCCATTTTGTGGGCGTTTTTCGACTTTTTTGTATGAAACCAGTCTTAATTCGATAAAATCTGAACTACATACATTATTCATTTCCATTAAATTCTGAGACATAACAAAGAACAGTATGAGGAATTATTACAGAAAATTTCCAGTCACTAACACACCCACACAAAAATTTATATAACCAACCTTGGGGAGTTCTCGCTCTTTGAATCCTTTTGTGCATTGCTTTCTGAAGAGCAAGTTAGAAAATTAATGAAAATAGAATAAGTGCTGAGATCGCAGCATTCTTCATAGTCATTAACTGGGCTTCCACTATGTCTAGTACACGATACCTCAGCGTCAACATTAGTATTACTTACCAGTTTTACTTGGAATGTACCCTTCAACCAATTACGGAACTTATGACGAAGAATATCACGGTACCTATCGCGAATTGAATTTCAATAAAAAATATTTGGTAATCACTAAAAATATATTGAAGTTTTTTTAAATGCCTTAAATGCCTCCTCTTTTCTAAAATTAAATCCACTAAAACTGAATAAGCTATCGAAATAACACCTGATAGCGTTACTATGTAGAGTAACTAACAAACACTGAATGAAACTGACAGTTAAGTTGAAATAGTTATTATCAAGTTATTAAGGGTTAACGGTATTTATTATTTTTTTTATTTACATACATGTGTATATCGTAATTTTAACTACCAAACATTGTAAAATTCAATTTTGACAGTGAGTTTTAATGAAGAAATATTACTGATTATCATATTACACATTATTATATTGTTGAATAAAAACTACGATGTGACATGGTAACTTTTCAAATTGTTCTTATATAAAACCCTTCGTATTATTATTTTGACGTTAAATCGTTAAAAATGGATTCTAAATATGTAGTAAAATATAAAACAAAATATTTCATATTTACCAATATTTTAGGGCCCCTAGCTTAAGATATCAATATCTTAATTTTTTTGTTTTAGTGTATGACTTTCCTGCACTTCAAATTGCCCTGAAAATTGAATCCGGACGGTTCCGGATGCGTTCTTTGCTGGAAATTGTTCCTTACACTCTACACTATCCGCCAAAAGCAACGGGACCTTGGCGGCAAATGGCGCTAGTACTTAAAACTTTATGAGACTAAAAATAATCGCTAATTTTGGGTGTTTTTCTCTTCAAATATTTCTTATATAATTTTTCCCGTTCAATAAAAGTATTAGTATTACTTATTGGTATATCTTAATCCCATAAATAGAAGAATCATTAAAAAAATTTAAGAATTTAGTGTAAACGGATCGTTCGAAAACCACCCCTGATTTTATCTATTTCTCCTCATTTTCAACTTTGGATGATAAACTCCGGGCTTACATATATTTTATCTGCAAACGGTTATCATTTCTTGATTTTACAACTATTTTACTATAAGAAACGAATAATGAAACATAAAAATTGATACTTTTGAAAATTGAATTTTTTCCACGTTTTCCCCACTGTGCGCCGACTTCTCGGAAGGGAAAAGAGAGAGCATGCGAAGCGGGTGGTTGAGTCTATATTGAGGATTGTAACGGCAGGGGAGATGTTCGAAAATTCTACCGAAGGGTGAGGCAATCTACCCAGGGCTACAAGGCTAGAACGGAAGCCTGCCGAGAAGAGAGTGGGAATATGATAGTAGACACGGAGTTCGTTCTGAGGATCTGAAAACAACACTTTTCTAGACTGCTAAACGGTGAAGGTGGCCAAAATTCCACTGTTAGACAGAAAACTCCATTCAACCTGGACGATAATGGTCAAAATTTCCGTCCACCCGACCTAAATGAAGTGCGGTAAGCGATAGCCAAGCTTAAAGCTAGAACTATAATGCTCGGAGGGGCACTTAAGTGGTCGGAAGAAAACAAGCGAATACACGGAAAGCATTTGACGCGACTATAATTGCGAAGTGGAGCGTTTCGTCAAGTTTCGTTCAACTTTGGTTACGGAAGTGAGGTGCGCTCCCGAGCGCACCTCACTTAAGTAAAACTGACATTTGGTGAAATAGGAATGCCAAAAAGAGAAAGATGATAGTAACATTATGGGTGTGTTCTCCTTTTTTCGGTACGGAAAGCTACTTTTCGTTGGTTTTTGACATTAGCTTCAGTGCCTTTCCGACTATTATAGTTCTACCTTAAAGCGTACAAGGCTGCTGGTGTGGATGTGGACTGCCAGCCGAGCTATTTAAAGCAGTCGGAGATGACCTGGTAGGAAGTATACACCAACTTATCTCCAAAATTTGGTCGGATGAAAGTATGCCCGATGAATGGAACCTCGGTATAGTGTGCCCCATCCACAGGAAAGGAGATGCTCTGACCTGTGCCAACTACAGAAGTATAGGTTCAGTTAGGTTAAGAAGGGCGTGCACAGCACAGATGCTGTTGCGTACACGGGGGGCTATTGGTCCATTGTGATCCCCTTATAAAAGAAGGTAGAGATGCACCTAAGCTAATGGTTCACATACTTAGACTGGTTCGTTTGCGAACCAGACTGTGGTTTCTATAGATGTTCTCATGTTTGCCATTGAGACCTGCGCCAGATCGTCCAGTTCTCCAACAAACCTGTTTCCAAAATAACGGAGCCGATTTGTTTGGAGGTTTAGACAACACAGAGCAGGAGATTAATGGTTTCTATTTCTTCTACGTCCTGACATCTTCTGCAGAAATTGGGTGAGAATACACCCAGTCTCATAATAAATATTGCTATGTCCAGAAACCCAGCAGAGTTTTACTTGGTTGGAGTCAAATATTGTTCAGTATGCCTCGGCATTTTGTTACTGCTTTGGATCTTATAGTCTCACTGGCTATGGCTTTGATAGCGACTTGGCTGTCCACGAAAAATGTGCGATCTCCGACGAGCTCAGTTTTTTCTTGTGTACCATTTCCGCTGCTTTTTCAATAGCGAAAATCTCAGGTCGAAAGACACTACACTCATTTGGGAGTTTATATGATTCTCTAATATAAAGAGCTTTACAGAACAGCCCAGTTCCTTCTTCCATTTTTGACGCATCGGTGTAGAAGGTTAGTAAGTTGGGTTCACACCCATGCCTTTCGGGTATTAAAATAGAGAAGTGTTTGTTAAAATCTATTTTTGGTGGTATCTAGTCAGTCGTCACCTCAAGTCCGGCCACTGTGTCATACCTTTGCAGGATAGACCCATGACCATAGGTGCTGTGCTTCCAAGAGCCCAGTTCTTTGAGTCGAAGTGCGCCTTTGGCAGCTGTGCATCTTATGTGCACGTCCAGGACCGGAAGATTAAAAATAATTTCCAGCTCTGCTTGTGGCATAGACATCTGTGCCCCCGTTATTCCTATACAAGATAGTCTCTGTACCTTGTTCAGGTTTTTGATATAGCTAACTTTTTCAACAGCCTTCCACCACACGATAGAACTATAGGTAAGTATACGACGAACAATCACCGTGTACATCCACTGGATAACCTGCGGTCGCATACTCAAGCGTGTACCGAAGGTTTTATTTGCATGTGTAGGAAGCACAAAGTGCTCTTGTCATTCTTTGTGTTAGCTTGGAACCTAGGATTACTCCAAGATATTTAGCTTCTTTGGAGAGTTTCAAAGGAATGTCATTAAGCTTGGGAGGGGTAAAGTCCTCTAAATTTCTTTTCTTCGTAAACAGAACTAGTTCAGTTTTGTAGGGGTTAACCCCGAGACCGTTTTGTGCTGCCAAAAAATATCTTTGATGGTGGTAAGATACTTACCCGATATCAAAATTACTCACCCCAATTACAGAATCCAACGAATGAGCTGCGGAGGGAATCAGACTGAGCCAAACGTCAAAATTGAGTCAGACTCCGCAGCTCATTCGTCGGATTCTGAAATCGGAGTGAATATGTCCTCTGCATAGGCCACAATTTTAATGCCCTGATTCCAAATTCTTGTAAGAATTTTTTTAACAACGAGGACCCAAAGGAGAATTGAAACTACCTCTCCCTGTGGTGTGCCTCTTGTAACTGTTTTCTCAACAATCGTATCTCCAAGTCACGAGTTAAAGATTCTACCATTGAAGATGGTATAAATCCAGTCCACCAGAAGAATACGAATCCGATGAAGAAGATTGAAGAGAAACCAGGAAACGGCCACGGCAGTAACTGCCGAAGAGAAGTTGAATAGAATTTCTACACCTATAAGGATTGTGTTGTCTCTGGCTGTTTTCGAAAACGTCAAGTCAACTTCAATTCGATTGTTAAATGGTCGCTATTTGTTGACGCAAATATTGCTATCATCAAATATATGCAATCCTTCTGTTCCTTCCTTCTGTACACAAAATCTTTGTGGTCAACGTCAGTCCATTTTCTTGCAAACACATTTGACTTTAACAAACACGTTCTCTTGACTTCTCAATATTTGAGCATATTCTGCAAATGTATTTTTTGACGCCGATTACGTTTTCTAAAACGATCTTTAACTGGCTAGCCCGTTGCCGTTGGCCAAATAACCTTTGGCCCAGCTAAAGAAATGGCTGAAACTTTCACTCGTACTCGAACGTCATGTGTGAGAAAAGCAACATACCGATGTGCCATTATAAAGGGTTTTTCAACAGGGACGCTACAAAAGTAGAGCGACAGGGACAGCAAACGACGCCATATTTCTTGCCGCTCTTTTGACATTTCTCTTCAGTAAGGTTTGCCATTTCATGATGGAAAGATATACGAGCCAACAACGAGTCGAAATTATTAAAATTTACTACCGAAATTCGGAGTCTATACTTTCCGAAAATCAAGGTGGCGTTAACGCTGTAAGGACACCATGCTAAAGTTATAAACTGCTTAACTTAAATTGACGAGGCTTTGTGTCACCTAGGTGTGTAGATGTGTAATGCTAATATTCAAAAAATCACCCTTAATTACATAGAAAACATCGAATTACAGAATTGAATTTTTCACAACTAATTAACGACTCATTAATGTCAAATTATCAAGGAATAACATATTAAGTTTTAGAAGTTTTTACCACTTTTCGAAAAAAACTTAGAAAACATAGAATGACAAATTCAAAATTATCACAAATTAACGGCTAGTTTTTGGTAAATTAGGCCATAACCTTTGGTATAAACAGTTTTTATCCCATTTTCAGGTAGTACTTTGCTAACTTGATGTCAAGCTCCCAAAGAACCCAAAAAACATAGAAAACATTGCACGACAAAAATAAAAATTGTCACAACTAATTGAAGACTAATTAGTTGCAAACTATTAAGCCATAATTAGTTAGATATTAGCAGTTTTAATCCCTTTTTAAGGTAAACTTGATATGAAGCTAACGAAGAATAAAAAAAACATAGAACACGATGAATTCAATTTTTCACAACTAATTAATGACTAATTAACGGCAAATTATTGAGCCATAAAACATTAAGTATAAGAAGTTTTTCACGTTTTTCGAGAAGTGTCAAGTAGACAAAGCACCCAAAAAACATAGAAAACATTGAACGACAAATTTGAAATTGTCACAACTAATTAACGGCAAGTTATCCACCTACCTATTTTTCGATTCGTCAAAGTTGCTTTGCTAACTTGACACTCATAGAAAACAAATAATTCAAAAACACATAGAAAACATCGCAAGACAAAACAATTAATTAACGGCAAATTATTAAGCACTAAATATTAAATATAATAAGTTTTTACCACTTTTCAAAACAAAAACGTAGAACGGCAAATTCGAAATTGTCACAACTAATTAACGACAAATTATGCACCTTTCCATTTTTCGATCCGTGAGAGTTGCTTTGCTAACTTGATATCAAGTTAGAAAAGCACAAGAAAAACATAGAAAACATTGCACGATCAAATTGAATTTGTCACAACTAATTAACGGCTAATTAATTACAAATTGTCCAATTAATCGATTCGTCAAAGTTGCTTTGCTAGCTTGACGCATGTGTGGCAGCAAGTGTTTCGGAATTAGCGACACAATTTGGTGAAAAAGTGAAACGGCCGATTGCAAAATGAAGTGTTGAAAAAGTTCACTGCTGTTTTAAATGCAATAAATGCGGGTCTTTACGTGGTTGGGCAAATTATTGTTATAATTAACGGCGATCTGAGTTCCAAAATTCACGTTGAAGTGATTGATGTAGAGTTTTAAATGGGTTCCACCGGTTTCTACTCAAGTAGACATAAAGAGGTCCTTTAAAGTGCCTTGGCATATGAGCCACGAATAGTGAACTGAGAATTGGGAATGTCCACAAATTTTGACATTCACATGAGTGGTCGCCGACGCGAAATTTCACTAAAAAAAAACAGCAAAATGAGTGCTTGAAAAAATTTGAGATTTAGTTGGATCGAATTTTTCATTCGCTGATATGTGGAATGCGTCCTGATGTTGTGGATTGCTTGGAATTGCAAGTTTATTCGCAGGTCGCAAGTTATTACCTTTTAGTTTCTTTTGTTCTTGTTTTTGAAAAATATAAAACTTTAGCGATATGGGAATTGCCACTACTAAAATCAACGAATAAATTTCGGGACCTTATTAGACGATAAAATCGGTGTTTTTTATGACCCTGAGCTTTGCAGACGATTTGAGTATCATATTTTGGACTGTCACCAGTGGCGTGAAAATAGTTCGATTTTAAAAAATAAAATGGCATTTGATTTGTCACGACTAAATCTCGATACCATTTTTTATTTACCGTATAAAAAAGTTATGATGAAAATAGTAAGAAGTGCCAAAAAAAAAAAACTTTAAAAACTTTTGGACTGTTGCCAGTCCCGTAAAAATGCATTGATTTCAAAAAGTGAAATGGCAATCACTTTGTCACGACAAAATCTCGATATGCTATTTTTATTTTTTTTATTTACCGTAGTAAAAAAGTTATGATGAAAAAAGTAATGATGAAAAATGTAATGATGAAAAAAAGGAAGGGTCGAGAAAAAAACCTTGAAAATATTTGGACTGTCACCAGTGCCGTAAAAATGTATTAATTTCAAAAATTGAAACGGTAATCACTGTGACGACAAAATCTCGATACGTCTTTTTTTATTTTTTTTTATTTAAAGTAATAAAAAAAGTTATGATGGAAACAGTAAGAAGTGCCGAAAAAAACTTTAAAAATTATTTGAGTGTCACCAGCGCCGTAAAAATGCGTCGATTATGAAAATTAAAATAGCAATCACTTTGTTACGACAAATTATCGATACGCCATGTTTTATTTATTTTTATTTACCGTAGAAAAAAGTAGATGCATTTTTACGGCGCTGGTGACAGTCCAAAAATGATTAACCTTTCTTTCCTCGGCACATTCTTATTTTTTTGGTCATAACTTTCTCATTACGAACAATAACAAAAATGGTATATTGAGGTTTTGTTGTGATAAATCGATTGCCATTTCAACTTTCAAAATCGATGCATTTTTACGGCGCTCGTGAAAGTACAAAAATCTTCAACTATTTTTTCTCGGCACTTCTTTTTTATTGGTCACAACTTTTTATTACGGTACATAAAAAAAATAAAAAATGGTGTATCGAGATTTTGTCGTAACAAAGTGATTGCCATTTCAATTTTTAAAATCGATGCATTTTTACGGCACTGGTGACAGTCCAAAAATTTGTAAAGTTTTTTATCGGCACTTCTTACTTTATTCATCATAACTATATTTTATTACGGTAAACAAAAAAATGGCGTATCGAGATTTTGTCGTGACAAATCGAATGCCGTTTCGTTTTCTTAAAATCGATGCATTTTTACGGCGCTGCGCTGGTGACAGTCCCAAAATTGGTAAAGTTTTTTTTCGGCACTTCATAACTTTTTTATCACGGTAAACAAAAAAATGGCTTATCGAGATATTGTCGTGACAAGTCGAATACCGTTTCATTTTTTAAAATCGAACCATTTTTGTGCCACTGGTGACAGTCCAAAATATGATAGGTACTCAAACCGTCTGCATAGGTCAGGGTCATTATTTTTTTTGTTTTCCAAATTATCAAAAACCCTGATCAACCTTTAAGCATTTTCATTTTGCCTATGGAGATCTGAAAATTTGGCACAATCATGTAAAAAGCCAAATAGTTTTATTTATTTTCAATAAGTTTTGTCAAAAATATCATTTGTTTTTCGTGATTTCTGAAAAACCTGTATGTAAACCAAATGCCTTGACTGAATTTGACCGTCGAAATTTAAAAACCACAAACATTAAATTGGGGTTTAACTGTACTTATGGTTAACATAAGCAATGAGTTATATACTTGTTTAGTCTTTTATTATTGATTCAAGAACTATTTCTATATTATAGGTAAGGTACTGATGGTGGTAGGGTATGACGCTAATTGCGGTGTCAATAAGAGCCATCTATGAAACTTATTACAAACACTTATGACATTAATGAACTCATGAACCCCACATAAATTCTTACTTTAATGATAATTTCTGTATAATTATTATAGCTGCCGTCCGTGGAACCATTCAAAATGAACTCACTATCTCTACAATTAACCGATGGACCACAGGGGTACAAGATTACCTTGAAGAACATGGAAGTATTTGGTGCTAGTGATTATCAAGTTAAGTCAATGAAGCTAAGCGAAAATGGTGAACCATTCGAGGCAAAAATTGCTATGCCAAAATTAAGAATTGAAGCCAAATATACCAGCTCTGGAGTTCTGCTCATAATTCCAGCATCAGGAGGTGGAGAATTCCATTCTGTTTTCGGTAATTCTTATATAATAATTAAAAAAATAAATTATACAACAGCCTTAAATGATTATTTCATTTTTTATATTAAGGTGGAGTCGTTGCCAAGCTAACTGGAAAAGTTTCAACAAACGAAAAGCCCAATGGCACTTACCTGCATGTTGATGCACTTAATATTGAACTTGATGTCAAGAATATCGAAATGAGTATATCAAGGGCTTTCAACAATAATCGTATCTTGAGTAAGGAAGAATTTTTAATTTGTCTGCTTATTATGACAATCTGATGTGTAATTTTATATTTTATTTTATTTTAGCCGAAGCAACAAACCTGTTCCTTCGTGATAATGGAAGGATAGTTGTTGATGCCATGCGACCTCAATTACAAAAGAAATTAGCCCATGAATTCGGTCAATTAGCCAATCAACTTTTGAAACATGTCCCCAGAGAGATGTTCTACATTGATTAATTTTGAAGTGATGTGCATATCATCAACAGGATGTAAGATATACATAAGAACCAGCATTAACATTACATTTAATTCATTTGGTGAACATTCATGTACGTTATTCCATTAACTAAGTTATCTTAGAATATTCTAACGTTTTCAAAATTATGTATGTACATAGGTACCTACCTATCCCATTTTTCTGTAAATATATTTTTTATTTTTTTTTAAGATTTAGTTTTAAGTTTAAATTATGATCTTAAATGGACTCAAATAAACTTTTAAGTAACAAAAAAAACAAATATTGAGTTTTATTTTAAGCTGAGGAAAACAACATAAAACAACGAAATTGTTTTATAATATGCTCACTCTGGTATTAATTACTTCTAAAAACTTTGAAGGTGTTCCAACTGGAGGTTTCATATTTTAAATCATTCAAAAACCACATTTTTATTTATTTAAAAAGTACAAACTTGCTGCAGTGAATGTGGAATAAATCAAAATCCCGCAAGTCAAAATCACGCGTGTCAAAATCCCGGAAATCAAAATCCCGAAAATCAAAATCCCGCCGCACAAAATCCCGCCATTTCTTCTATGCAACAGCGCATTATTAACTTTGAATTCCATTTTCCATGTAGGAATGGAATTTTTCACAGATTTTTTCTTGGTGGTGGGCCGATGGAAAAATGTCTGAGGGAGAAGATTCTGGAGGTTGCTCTGAAACTGGGACAGAGGAACAAGTTTTTTTTAAACCATTTTCCTACAATTTTTTTTGCTGATTGGTCTGATTGAGTAGCGTGTGACGGCGGAGGAGGTTCTGGAGCAGGGTCTGGAACTGGACAAAAGAACAATTTTTGTATAACTTTCATAGATTTTTTTTGTGGTGTGTCCAATGGAGCAGGGTCTGACGGAGGAGATTCCGAGGTGGGTCTGGAACTCCGACAAAGGAAAGAATTTTTTTTGAAACAAATATTTAAAAAAAACTTTTTCGTTGATTTTTATTTTACACTTAAGAAAAAAAAAAACTACTTTTTCGATAAATTTTTGCTTACAAATTAAAAAATAGCTTTTTAGCAGGCGCCAAAAAAAGTTTTTTTGCGAGCAACAGTTTTTTGGGTGGCCCGCTTTGCGTGTTCTCAGCTCCCTTTTTTGGGTCCTCTGTCCTATTCAAACAGCTCTGTTTTCGTGTATGTAAAGTCGTCTGGCAGGTGCCAATGTCAACAGTTTTCTTGAGCAACAGTACCTTGGGTGGCCCGCTTTGCGGGTTCTCAGAATTTCAGCTCCCTTTTTTTGGGTCCCCTGTCCCGCTCGCGCAACACCTTTGCTGCGCTTCGATTATATAAAGTCGTCTGGTTGGTACCAATTTCAACAGTTTTCTTGAGGAACAGTGCCTTGGGTGGCCCGCTTAGCGGGTGCTTATGATTTTACCTTCTGTCCCAATCAAGCAAACCCTGTTGCTCCACTCCGGGTATTTAAAGTCGTCTGGCAGGCGCCAATATAAACAATTTTCTAGGACCATATAAACAAAAATGTAAGAAAAATGCTTATTTTTTTTATTTTTCAAAAAAAGATTAAAAGAAAGTTGTGAAAAGTTAAAATTTTTTACTGAAATTTTCGAACAAAAAAGGTTTCCTTTCATATTTCTTAGAAAAACAAAATTTGTCGAGAAAAGTTTATATTTTCTTTTATTTCTTTTTTAAAATCCCACATCTGTACAGAATCCAGACCCACCTCTGTCCAGATCCACATTCACCTCTGTCCAGATCCCAGCGCACCTCTGTCCTGATCCAAACCCTCCTGAGTCCAGATCCAGACCCACCTCTGTCCAGATCCACACCCCCCTCTGTTCAGATCCCAGACCCTCCTGAGTCAAGATCCAGACCTACCTCTGTCAATATCCAGACCAACCTCTGTCCAGATCTGGACCCACCTCTGTCTAGATCCAGACCCACCTCTGTACATTCTTTAGAAAGAGCCCAGTATCAGCTATCCCTTTCTGCTTATTGCCCAACACTCAGTGTCATAAAGTAGGACTGGCAGTATAAGGGATTTATAGAGCGTGTGCACTTCGGCCTGCGGTTAAGGAGTCTTGAACCCCTTTGTTGCACCAAACCGAAGTAGCGCCGGATTTATAGAGTAATAGAATCTTCAGCGGATCTCCACTAATAGGTATATCGTTCGTGGGATTAATTTTTAATCTGAGGTACATAGATGAACTCCTTAATTACTTCGAAGTTTTTATTAGCAATAGCGACGTTTTGACGTAGGCGGTTGATAGATATTTCATTGTTCATTGATGGCATATGTATTCGGCATTGCCCTCGTTGACTTTAGACCAACGAGCTTAGCCCATTGCCGTGAAAGACGACCTGTTGGAGGCGGCCGATGATGTCGATATCATCGGCATACCCTAAAAATAAGAAAAATCTGTTAAAAATAGTGCCTTAAGAGGTAACACCTGCCCTGTGCTCTATTTGCTTCAGGACGAGATTGAAGAAATCACATGATAGCGCATCTCCTTGCCACAAACCTGTGCATGCTTGGAATAGCTAGGAGAAGCTTTCCCCTAGTTGAACATTGCATCGCTTTTTTTTTCAATGTCATGCCATACCGCTGGATCAGTTTTTCCGGGATCCCAAGTTCAGCCATCGCCATACAGAGCTCCTGACGATGAATAGGTACTATCAAATGCGCCTTTCAAGTCCATGAAAAGATGGTGAGTCTCAAGTTGATATTCATTGGTCTTTTCCAGGATTAGCCTGAGAGTTACAGCCTTATTCATTAGAATGCGCTAAACAGATGAATAGTTATGCACTGCATAAGGATTTATGTAGCCACTATGTAACGTTACATAAATCCTTATTCATAAAAAATTTCCCCATCCATTTTAGTTATGCAACGCTTGTGTCAAATAAAGTACCACAAAGAGGAAATCTATTACGTTTTACTTCAACTTCACATAAACAAACATCAGCTGTTTGTGAAAAATCAATAAAAGAAAATTGCTTCCAGTTCGGTCTTTTCAATTTCTGTGTCTATAATATTATAATTTTGTAGTTTTCTTGTGTCATTACTCATTTTTAGCAAAAATAAATTAAAGTTTCGATAAAAACTTATAGCAAACCCATTCCATTTACTCTCAGTGAATTTTTATAAAAAAAAAAAAAAAACAACCCCCAGTTTTCCTGCTGCGCTGCCGCCACCGGTTGGATTGTTTTTAGTTTCTCTATTTTTGTTTTTCTATTCTATTTTCATTGGGCCTTACTAATAATCAAACACTAATGTCGACTATTAGCTAACTGCGAGGTTAAAATAAAATGTGGAGCTTAAACGGAATGCTACCAATAATGAATTTCAACCTTTTGCTAACAAAATCCTCAGACTTTCCTTGAATCTACTACAATATGCATCAAATTCTATCAAACAAAACCGCACACTACAATAACACAAGTAAAAACATCCCAGCAAACATTTTTGTGAACGTTCATTGAACATTCAGTGAAAATGAAGAATATATATTCGAGAAACACTCACTTCAGTGAATCAAATGTGAATATACTCAAATGTCCCATCACTTTTACCTCATACGCGGGGAAGGGGATTTGTGTTGATTTTTTTCATAGTAAAAAATATCGAGATTCTTATTTCCTTCACATAATATGAATAAAAGTGAACGCGCACAAGCGATCCTCAAAAGAGGTATATCTTGGGTGCGTCCGTTTTTATTCACATAAACTGAATGTCCCTTTCAGTTTGTTTTGAAAAGCCATAACGGGACCTAGTCGCGCCAAAACTGAAACAAAAGTTATGCAAAGAGGAAATTCGTCATTTTCAGTAAATTTTGCGCATTGTTATTGTACGGACGGAACTACATATATCCATTGTGGCAGTGAAAAAAAAATATAAATTGAATAAATTAACAAATAAACATATAAGGTGATAAAAATAAATAAAATGATCGCTTAAAAGCAAAGAAACCTTCAAAATGATCGTACAAAGTATATATAAAGTTGTACATACATTTTTGCATGCTTCCAATCCATAAACTTACCTACGTATAACTAAGTATTTATTTCTTGACTTAAGTACATACATTTTTGTATACCAACCTATCAATAAACTTACAAATAATTAAATATTTTTCTTTTTTTCTTGAGTTAGGTATATAAGTACATTAAACAATCGAAATTTGATGACGACGATACTGTTTGTTTTTTTTGGCGTCTTTTTAGCATTTTGTATAACCACACTGAAATAATATTTACATTCTATGGTATACATTCGGATTATTAAAGAATCATTATAATGAATTAAATATAATTCAATTTATATTCACTAAACTGAATGAGGAAACCCCAATTTATGTTCATATTAATGAATCAAATCTGTCTCATTTAAATGATTCAAAAAAGATTCATGAATTGTTCAGTGAAATGAATATATAAGCGTCCTATTTACATTCACTAAAACGAAGAATTACTCTATTATTAATGAAACATAAAAACGATTCGAATTCGAAGTAATGCTACCCAGTAAATTTGATCCAAACCGGTTTATAAATGAATTCATAAATGAGGGTTTCTTTCACTTCTGTGAATTATTTATAAATCATTTCTGAAGGGAAATGTTTGCTGGGATAGAAGAAGAAATACACACACACAAATGCATTGACACAGGGTCGGCGGCGTGCAGTTACACGGTTGAATTCTGGGGCGCCCAAGGAAAGCAAGATTTAAAAAAAAAAAAAAAAATCATTGAGGTGCTTCTGTCATTTTTGCCCAGCTATACGAAGGTGTATAGAGATTTTAAAACGTTAAAAACGTAAAAAAAAGCTAATCAAACTAAATAAAAAAGTGAAACAAAAGTAAATAAGTGAATATCTGCAATACTTATTTAAAAAATATATATGTATGTATAAGACAACATGCGGACTTAAATAATGTAAGAACACCTATTATACGGAGTGAACAAATTTTTCATTTCACAGTAAGTTTTGTCTCATTCTACATAAAGTTATGTGAAGGGGAGTTCTTTAGAAATACATAATCTTAAAATACTTTTCTTTCTTCTTCTTCCCGAAAATATAAAACTGAGATGAAAGTTAGGGCCAAGAAAAAGACCTTTGAGAATATATCATTCAAAGCGTTGAAAATAACTCTGCACTTCAGACACTTAATGGATTTGAGCGCCTTGCCATCACCAACAAAAATGAGGTCGTCCCTGCTGGACGAGAATTTCTCATTTGACAGATGAATCTCAAACTAAATCAATTGATTGAAGTATATTTTTATTTACAACAAATTAGATTTATTAAAGCAAAATATCATGAGTTATCAATTGAAAAGTATTCTACGATAGTTAAATAACCTAAAAAACATCACTTCACATAGCTTTATGAGGAAATATCAAACAAAACTCACTTTTGAAATAAAATATTTGTACACTCTTGATTATAGGCGTTTTTACCGGATTTAACGTAGCACCGCGTGTTCTTTCATATTTTGTTTAGTAAAGTATTGCATGTCTTCATTACACTAATTATATTACACTTTTTTATTAAGTTTAATTAGGTTTTTTTCACTCGTTTAACGATTTGAAATCTCAATATACTTTCTTCCTTAGCTCAGCAAAATGACAGATGAATTTCATTTTTTTTTAATTGTTCAAAGAGTGAAGATAAGTATTGCCTTATTCTTTTTTAACAGTAACTTTTTCAGTACTATAGTATGTAATTTGTTCAAAGGGTTTGGACGATTTTAATTTTATTTTATGTACATAGTTGATAAACATAATGCAAGAACATGCATATTTTGAGTAAACTTAATAGTTAGTTATGATATATGAACACACCAGTATGAAATTGCTACGGAAATAAATTATTTTCTGTTGGGATTCCTACAGTGATATTTCTGTTCCTGCAAACTTAGTAGATATTTTTTTATTAGCTATCAGAGTACTGTTGTTTCCATTGGTTTTCTCAGAAATGTTATCCTTTTTAATTCCAATAAAATATGAAACGACCGACTTTCAAATGACAAATTACGCTATTTTATGAGAAACGTTTTTTCAAACATTAATTTCTCTGACAAGTAATCCGCAAGAATGACTACGTATGTTTACGTGTAAAGGTGTGCTCTCTGACACTCCTTAATGACAGCGGGAAGTAAAAAAACACTCCTAAAACATGATTGTAGGGAACGAAGCCACTGGAAGACTATTGTAATACAGAAGGAGTTAAAAAGGACTACTAAGAGTGACCAAAGAAAACCCACATGATTGACAACCATTTTGAAGTTTTTCTCGTTATGTTTTTGACTAGACGTTTGTGAAAGTATAAATATACTTTAAAAATATTCAGATAGATTTGATTAATTAATATTATGTTAAATAAATAAAAAACTATGAAACGAATTCTAAAAACTCAAAATAAATCCGTTCCCATTCAACACAAAAAATTACTTTTTAGATAATACGTAATTTGGTATGCAAATATATACAATGGAATCAAAAAATTATGCACATATTCAACGTAAATCCAGACGTATGAAGAAAATAAATAATCTGTTCCTGTTGCAATACATAAAAATAAGAACAATAAATAAAGTACTTCTATATAAAGTTCTTCTTTTTCACTGTAAAACAAGGATCTGAAGATTGAAACCAACCCATGGAAATAGGTACCTATTGAAATCTACCTGATAACTTGGGAATAGATTTAAGTATTAAATACCAATTTAAATACCATAAAACAGCACTAAGGCAACACTTTTTATTTAGTGTTCGACTTTAAACATGGATTTCTATGTATTAAATTTTGACATATTGCTAACGACTAAACTGGAGATTAAATTCGTTATTGGTATGTGGATTTTCTAAAATCCGGAGATTTTGTTCTAAGCTTAACACTAAATTTGATTATTAGTAAGGCCCAATGGGCCTTACTAATAATCAAACACTAATGTCGACTATTAGCTAACTGCGAGGTTAAAATAAAATGTGGAGCTTAAACGGAATGCTACCAATAAAGAATTTTACCCTTTTGCTAACAAAATCCGCAGACTTTCCTTAAATCTACTACAATTTGCATCAAATTACGTCAAATAAAGCCGCACACTACAATAACAAAAGTGAAAACATAGAAGAAGAACTACACAAACACAAAGGCATTGACACAGGGTCGGCGTGCAGTTACACGGCTAAATTCTGGGGCGCCCAAGGAAAGCAAGATTTAAAAAAAAGAAAAAAATCATTGAGGTGCTTCTGCCATTTTTGCCGAGCTATAAGAAAGTGTATAGAGATTTTAAAACGTTAAAAAGGTACAAAAAAAATCTCATCAAACTAAATAAAAAAGTGAAACAAAAGTAAATACAGTGAATACTTGCAATACTTATTTAAAAAAATATATTTGTATAAGACAACATGCGGCATTAAATAATGCAAGAACACCTATAATACGGAGTGAACACATTTTTCATTTCACAGTAAGTTTTGTCTCATATTTTACATAAAGTTATGTGAAGTGGAGTTCTTTAGGTAAATACATTATCTTAGAATACTTTTAAAATTCTTCTTCTTGCCGAATATACAGAACTTAGATGATAGACAAAAAGACCTTTTAGAATATATCATTCAAAACGTTGAAAATAACTCTGCACTTCATAATTAATGGATTTGAGCGCCTTGCCATCACCAATAAAAATGAGGCCGTCCCTGCTGGACGAGAATAGCCGCGTTTTATTATCGCTCATAACCCATATGGTTCACCTCGTGAAAATAAAACGATGTGGGTTAGTGCAAAAGCAGTGCTGTATATCAGTCTCTTTTTTTCTTATGTTTATTTGTTTTTCATGTAAGCACTTGTCTCTTTTCCTCTCTATTCCTTATACTGCTGACAAATCGCTGACATCCATTCACAATGGTAAATAGCCCTCTGCCGGTCAGAGTGAAAACCTCTATCTGGGTTATTGAAATTAACCTCGATAGAAACCTAGATCCCATGTTGTTTTTGTAATGCATGTTAAAAGATAACCTCGACCCAGACCCAGAGATAATAAAACGCAGCTAATTTCTCATTTGACAGATGAATTTAAACTAAATCACTTGATTGAAATTTATTTTTGTTTACAACAAATTAGATTTATTAAAGCAAAATATCATGAAATATCAATTGAAAAGTATTCTACGATAGTTTAATAACCTAAAAAACATCACTTCACATCGCTTTATGTGGAAATATCAAACAAAACTCACTTTTGAAATAAAATATTTGTACACTCTTTATTATAGGTGTTTTTACAGGATTTAACGTAGCACCGCGTGATTTTTTTATATTTTGTTTAATAAAGTATAACAAGTGTTCATTACACTAATTATATTACACTTTTTTATTAAGTTTAATTATGTTTTTTTCACTTTTAAACCATTTGAATTCTCAATACATTTTCGCTAGCTCAGCAAAATGACAGATGAATTTCATTTTTTTTTATTGTCCAAAGAGTGAAAACAAGTATTGCCGTATTCTTTTTTAACAGTAACTTTTTCAGTACTATAGTATGTAATTTGTTTAAAGGGTTTGGGCGATTTTAATTTTATTTTATGTACATAGTTGATAAACATAATGCAAGAACATGCATATTTTGAGTAAACTTCATAGTTTTATGACATATGTACATACTAGTATGAAATTGCTACGGAAACAAATTATTTTCTATTGGGATTTTTACAGTGATATTTCTGTTCCTCCAAATTTAGTAGATAGTTTTTTTAGGGATCAGAGTACTGTTGTTTCCATAGTTTTTTTCAGAATTGTTATCCTTTTTAATTTCAAGAAAATATGAAACGACCAACTTTCTGAATTCATACATACATACTTTACCAAATGACGATATTTTATGAGAAACGTTTTTTTAAACATTAGTTTCTCTGACAAGTAATCCGAAGAGTGATAATAAATACGAATGTTTACGTGTATAGGTTTGCTCTCTGATACTTCTCCTTAAAGCGGGAAGTAAAAAAACACTCCTAAAACATGACTGTAATATACAAAAGGAGTTAAAAAGGACAGATAAGAGTGACCAAAGAAAAATTACATGATTGAGAATCACTTTGAAGTTTGTCTCGTTATGTTTTTGACAAAACGTTTGTGGAAGTATAAATATACTTAAAAAAATATTCAAATGGATTTAATTACCTTATATAATGTTATATAAATAAAAAAACTATGCAATGAATTCTGAAAACTCAAAATAAATCCTTTCCCGTTCAACACAAAAATCACATTTTAGATATACCTAATTTGGTATGCAAATATATACAGCGAAATCAAAAAATTATGCGCATTCAACGTAAATCCAGACGTACTAAACATTTATGAAAAAAATAAATAATCTGCTCCTGTTGCAATACATAAACATATAAACAATGAATAAAGTACCTACTTCTTAGTAAAGTTCTTCTTTTTCACTGTAAAACAAGGATCTGAAGATTGAAACCAACCCATGAAAATACCTAATGAAATCTACCTGATAACTTTGGAATAGATTGAAGTATTAAATACAGATTTAAATACCATAAAACAGCACTAGGGCAACACTTCTTATTTAGTGTTCGACTTTAAACATGGATTTCCATGTATTAAATTTTGACATATTGCTAACGACTAAACTGGAGATTAAATTCGTTATTGGTATGCGGATTTTCTAAAATCGGGAGATTTTCTTTTAAGCTTAACACTAAATTTGATTATTAGTAAGGCCCAATGTGTTATCTATTGTTTATAGTAGATACGCATTTACATATGTGCATAAATAAAAGAAAATTAGTTTTTTTGAGAAAATAATCTGTTTTGTTGTTTTATTTCATTATTTCTTTGCTCACATTTTTTATTGGGAAGAATAGGTATAGATATGTATATGTGCGCATATCAAAATATTTCACTTTTGTGTGTGTTAGTGACATTTTGATACTAAAATATCCTTATGTTGCCACTATTCAACCTCCAAACTCGTTTAGCTTATAATGAGTCTATGTAACGTTGCATAAGTTTTATGAATAAGGTTTTTGCGTTCAGATGCATTATAACGAGTACATAGCACTATGCACAAGCTATGATGCGTTTATGAATAAGGCTGTTAATATATCGTCGCACAGTGGGGCAAAATGGTAATTTTATGATATTAATTATTTTGTAAGGTGGGAATGTTGTTTTAATGGCTTCTTGAGATTTCATGACGAAAGTAATATATATTCGAAGCTTGTCATACAGTTTTATGTTACGGGGATATGTTTTGAATACCCCTTGGATCACTTATTCAAAGAGTTTTAATGGACATTTTACACTAGCTTACCACATTTAACTTTTTCCTTATCTGGAATCCAATTTTCAATTTTCCGAGGAACTTGAGAGTACTGAATTCGAATCTAATGTTGAAAAAAATTCCACGTATTACGTTTTCAAGATATTCTAATAAGTGCCATAAAAAGCTTGTTGGGTATTTTTACGATATACTTACTACATAACAAGATATATTTTTTTTCGTTAAACTTGAATTTCGGTTTATGTTACCCTTAAATTGAAACCAAGCTGTAATCTTTTTTTAAGTTACGTTTTTGAGATATTTCAATCAAAATCAAAAAAACAAAACATTTTTGGGTACTTTAAAGGTTATGTTATATTGCGAGATATTTTTGTCCCAAAAACTTGTAATGAAATCTAAAAGTACATAAGATACCCTTCAAAATTCAATTCCCTTAATTCTCTTAATAGATAAATAATTAAACTGTGGCAAATAATAAAATAATACTAAATATTTCGCTTTGCCTGCTCACTACTACTGGTAAAATCATTTGCAGGGCGTCCAACGGACAATGGATATTTTTTAAATGAAACAATTTCATTGAGACAATTTTTTACAGAAGAAAAGAACCGTTTTTTTCATTCGGTGTGAACGATCCCACTTTATTTAAAAATGGTGTTTGAAGCTTTTCAAAGTTAATTTTAAGTTAGCGACGTGACTTTTGCCGCAAAAAGTTTTATTTTTTAAATAAGATTCTACCTCTAAGAATTTTTGGTCAGGATTTCAGGATTTTGGAAAAATTTCGACTAACTTTTTTCTTGAGCACCGGTAATTTTGGTCATCAGAATCTAAATACAAGTTACAAAATGCAAAATGAAAAATAGTTTTTTTTGTCAATTAAGGGGTAAGATATATGATTCTTAAATAGGTGGTAGTTTGCCTCCGACGTGAATTTTTTCTTATTAATACGAAAAAATTGTTTATTGACAATTTAAGTAGGCCAATTATAAAGTGAATATAACTAATAATTAAAACAAGAGAGCCACATACAGTCAAAAATGAGCTGTTAAAGTGTGTCGTAAAGACGTCCCGATACCAATTAATTTGGACTAGTATACAAAAAAAAAAAAATATGGGAAAAATGTAAAAACAATTTAACTGTGTAAATATGCTTTAAAAATTGTAAAATATTCACGAAAAAAATTTTTAAATTAAAATATGAACAAAAGTCAGTTAATTTTTCACCCATTAAATCTCTTAATACTCATTTCAAAAATTGAAAAAAAGGATTTGGGGCAAAAGTTAAGCACATATTTTTTTATAATTTTATTAATCAAGTATTCCTTTAACTTTCCCTATTTTCAGACCTGCTTAACTTTTGCCCCAACAGGAGATATTGAGTAAAACGTACCGCGAAGTCTAAACAAAAATGTCTTTTTTTCTTGCCGATTTTTTATAACAAAGAAATGTTTTTTTTTATTTTTAAAGTTTAAATATAATCTACATACCATCAGCTAGGTTTGACATTTTAGATGTATTTGATATCACTCTTAATTTCAATAATATGAACAAAAACAAAAGTAAACCTTTTTTAACACTTTTTAAATATTCGATTCGCGCACCTTTAAGTCCAACTTTGATTGCCCGACTAGCCTCCACTAAATGACTTAAACAACAAAAATCACCCTCATCATATCAAATTTACCGTGTAGTTTGAGAAACCAAACTTTATTTTCCCGGTACTTTAGTTTTGCAAGGTGACCTTTTTATCATCACGATGTATGGAGCTGCCCCACTGTGCGTCGTCATTCAATGAAAACTCCCTAACTCCATTTTGTTTTATTTTGAAACATCTGTACCTTTTATGGTTTTTTACTGACCAAAATTTGAAAATGTTTAATTTAGGGTAATTTTTCCTTTAGAGGTAGACCAACACCAACATAAGATTTAGAGACCATTTACAGAACTTAAATGTTTATATTTTATTACATAATTATAGCGTATTTACGAGAGGTTTCTCGGTTTCGAAAAAAATGGAACTAGGGAGTTTTCATAGAACGACGCACGTTGGCCTCACTCATACTTACCGACTAATGTCGTTTTCCATTGGTTTCACTCAAGAAGACACTCATTCTGAATCCAATGGAACAGTGCTTGTTACTTCTACTCAATTTTGAAGTTTCGTCTCTGTATTAGTGAATCATTAAATAGAAACTTTTTGCTGGCACACAAAAAGTGAAATTAAAAACAATAGTGTATCCACCCCTTACTTACAAATAATAATTTTTTTGTTTATTAATTTTTATTAAATTCAGTGTTTTCGAGTGCACAATTAATTCGAATGGGATGAACAAAAAATATGAAGTTGCACAGCAGTTTGTTTTGACGTTTGAGTGAATTTTTGTTGAAGTTTCGTGTTGCATGTATTAGTGCTTCTGAGTGTCTTCTGAATTCAAATCAAGAATCAATTTTCTCTCCTCAGAATCGTCAGAAGAGTATTTTTTGTGCCAATGAAACGGTTTCAGAAGCGTTCCGGACGATTCTGGACGCTTCCGGACGCCCAATGGAAAACAGCATAAGTGTTGTAGAAAGACTTTAGACAATCATGCAGTACGTTGGACATTGTATGCGACTTTAATTGAGGATAGGCCTCGATAGTTCTTGCAGGACATAGAATCGCCTTTTTTGTAGATGGGGCATATGGAGCTGATACGAATCATGGGGCATGCTTTCTTCCACCCAAACTTGGTTGATGAGTTGACGCATGCATCCTTTCAAAACATCTTCTCCGTGCTTGAAGAGTTCCACTATCAGATCCGGCGACCTTCTTCTTAACTTCATAGCTAAGCGCTAAGCCTATACCTCATCTATACTTACATAAAAATACATTTTGGCATTGCCCATACCAGGAGTTGCTACCAAATACCACAAATATGTATCGTCGATCTCAAAATTGTCATCAATTTTAAAGGGCTCTGCTGTAGAAGTTTAATTTTGTCCTTCCTTATGCCAAGTCTTAATTCAAAATCTACCTTCTTGTGTGCCTCTCAGCTATCTTCGCTGGTACTCTGAATATAATAGTCCAAGAGCCAGAGCAAAAATAGTAGGTTCATAATGCAAATTATTACTGAACTGATTTTCTTCATGAAATTTGTCCATTGGTGTCCTCTGAATGTAAATCCAAGTTGGAAAATGCGTTTTATCAAATATCTCGTGACCCGTGCATCGTACGACAAAAATAGAAGTTATTTTTGAAAGCTTATATCCCAATCCTTTCTTTTTATGTGTTTTTGTGAAAAGTTTTTGAGAAATTAAATTTTAAATTCAATAAGGGTATTCATGCAACGTCGTAAGTTTACAAATTGTGTAAAATGATAAGTTTAAGCAAAAGTTTGCATGAACGACCTTTTTATTAATTTGGTTAAATTCTGTGTAATTGAATCAGCTGTTCGTTAAACGTCAAACATTTGGGCGCGTTCGGCTGCGTATCGTTAGCGATCCGGATTTGTTTGTTGTCTGATGTCAGCTGAGCCAAAAACAGCTCAATGTATCTGAAATTTTTTTGGATTATGGATAGCCTAATATTACGTTTTCATTAGGCCAAATGAGGTAATTTCGTTGAAATTTTCCAAATTAGATCCGAAATTACCTCATTTCCCATACAAAATCGCATTTCGAAATGAGATAATTTCAACCAAATTTGCCCGAAATTAGGTTGGAAATTAGATGAAAGAAAACCGAACATACCTAATTGAATTCAATTGAATCATAAATCGACCATCTTCTGATTCAAATTGTCAAATTTGAAGTAGATGTCAACCACATAATTTAGAAAAAAATTAAATAAATAGCAAATTTCAAATCATGGAGAACAAAATCAAGAAATTATATTCCCTGTTCAAACTGCACCCAGAGTGCAACAATTATTTAAAGTGAGTGCTGTGAAAAGGATAAAATCAAGAGTGGCAATATGAGTCTACGATAGCCATACCACAGATACTAGAGTTACATAGATATCGCATCCAGTACAAATAAAAATGACCATTTTTTCAATATTTTGTGGTTGCAAGCTCTTTTGTTTCGTCCTCAAAATTGGAATCGGTTGATCAAACAATTGATGACTTGTTGTTGACGTTTTGTATTTATGTCTATGTATGTAAATCTATCTTTTTTATCATCATATTGTGTGAGTTATGGACCACATAACTCACACAATATCGATATAACTGGGATGTAGCTCTACGTCCCACGATTAAAAAGTAGTCATTTTTATTTGCTCTGCGTGCGATATCTATGTAACTATAGTATCTGTGGCCATACGATTAATTCCTTTCTTTTCCCTGAACGTACGTCTTCAGTACAGTACATGTCATCATGAGGAGATGAAATCTTATGGAACTTCCTCCTTGAGTTTTTCAAGGCAGTTAGAAGAGATTATAAACAAAATGAATCAATTCAAATAAACTAATTTTTATATTTTGTTCATTTATTTGCATTAGTGAAGAAACAGGAAATATATAAACTAAAATATAGAAGATATGTGTAAGAATATAATATTTTTGTTTTTATTGCTGAAAGAACTTTCTCTCTATTTTTAAACACACTTAATTGAGACATATTTTTTTATTTAGAAGGAATACAATGGATTCTGTTATCCTGTGGGGTGTAATAATGGTAATTTTTTATTTTATTTTCATTTCTGCAGCATCTACCGATGGTGTTTGTAATTGTTGGTTAGATCTTCTGCTTTAGTAGCCCTTATTAATTAGATTGTCATTACAAATGTTAGGTCCAATCGTCAGACTCTCGAACGCTGCAAATGCCGTACCCTTTTGAATCCCAAACCAATCCTGCCAGTTTTTAGGTTAACGTAGACGTTATTCAACGGCACGGAAGCGTAAGATGGATGATTCTGTTACTGGCAGACCATATCAGATAAAATCCTCAGACTCTCCTATAGTCCTAAACTTAATGTGTCTGGTATCTCGGCAAACGACGTACGCCTCGGATCCAGCTCCCGTCCTACCGGTTTCAGGGGCAACATCTACGGTGTTCAACTGGATGGAAGCATGATCGTTGGCGTGGATGGTTATCTATTACTGGCAGAGGGGCAGTCCATTTTCGTGGGTAGTAAAAATCAACAGAAATTCCAGCGTCTTTTTTTATTTTAATTAATTTCTTTATTTTTAATTTATAACTAGTGACAATCGATGATGTATCGTCAAAAAAAAAACAGGGCTGTCAAACGAAATGAGGTAATTAGATGAAAACACCTTTTCTGTAATTTGCGAAATTACCTCATTTCGTCTCTAATGAAAACGTAGTATAAGGCTAGTCGTGCACATGCAACTGCTACTGCAACAAAACAGTTTAGTCACAAGCTGACCGATAAGCGCTCCCATGGGCAACTCCACAAGCAATCACGCTGAAATAAACCAGCACACTGACAATATTTATTAATGCTTCGCTATAATTTCGTGTTGGTTGGGCAGAGCCTTAATCGTTGAGTAAATGTAGACATTCTAATTATTTTTTCCCAAAAATATTCGTTGATTGTTTTCAAATATATATTTACTTTAAAATTTAATTTCTCAAAAACTTTTCACTAAAAGATTTTAAAAAGCAAATGAAAGAATGGAATATTAGCTTTCAAAAAAACTTACTATTTTTGTCGTACGATGCACGACTCACGAAACATTTGATAAAAAGCGTTTTACAAGATGGTGGCTGACGCTAGTGGCCCCCCGTCCCACTAACTTGGATTTACATTTAGGGCACTACGCCCCTGAACATTTCCCATCAATAAAATCTGTTCAATAATTGAATCGGTCATTTCAAAAACCACTTAAGTCATACATTTAGAATTTTTCAGCAATCAATAAAAACTATTTTTTTATTAAAAAATAAACGAGTTTTAATTGACTTTTTTGGGCTCGAGATATTATTTAGAGTTATAAAAGATTGAGATATAAAAAAATATTCACAGTTCATCAAATTAATAATGGAAAAAGTCTGAAAAACCGTTCTTGACTTATGCTACATTTCCACCTAATGCTACATTTCCACCTAGCGCTAATCTGAGATTTAATGAGATTAACCTTAAATCTCCTTTAAATCTCGTAGATTTACGATACAAATTTATTTCGTAAATCTTGAAGATTAGAAATTAATCTTGTTAAATCTTCCTAGGACAAATAGTTATACAAATCGAACTAACCTATTTTTACATGGTGCTGAACGATTCATTCGAGACTCGCATTCAGTTCTTCATTGTTTCACACGAATCAAACATTCTGTCTCATTCGCACTTCATAAATGAAATTGGAACGCCATTTGCATTTTGGAAGGTGCTGTCAAATTTAATCTTTTTTAAATCTTTCTGGGCGGTGGAAACACCAAAAAGATTTATTAAATCTAATCTGAGATAAACCTTTGGTGGAAACATAGCATAACGCTAATCTGGGATTTAATAAGATTTACCTCAAATCTTCTTTAAATCTTGAAGATTTACCATACAAATATATTTCGTAAATTTTGGAGATTAGAAATTAAGCTTGTCAAATCTTCCTAGGACAAATAGTTTTACAAATCGAACTGACCTATTTTAACATGGTGCTGAACGATTCATTCGAGACTCGATTCAGTTCTTCATTGTTTGACACGAATCAAACATTCTTTCTCTTTTGCACTTCATAAGAAAAATTGAAACGCCATTTTGCATTTTTGAAGGTGCTGTCAGATTTAATCTTGTTTAAATCTTTTTGTGCGGTGGAAAGACCAAAAAGATTTATTTAATCTAAACTGAGATAAACCTTTGGTGGAAACATAGCATTTTATTGAGCAAAAAATTATTCTGGTTTAGCGGATGGTTAAGGCAAGGGGGTAAGGCAAGGAGTATGAAAGACTTGTTTCTGTTAGGGTAGCGCATTCGGAAATGGCGTTCCTATATTCAGCCTTATTATGAGTTTCACGTGAACAACATTCCACCCAGAAAAATTAACATTTCACTTTTCGCCTATTGTGAGTTTCACCCGAAAAATGTAAATTCCCCTTTCTTGTGAGTACACCCAGTTCAAATTTAATAAAACTAAATGAAGAGAAGCATCCACCCTGGTTACTTTTACGAGATAAATAAAGACAAGCCATTAAATTCTAATAATTTTTTCGTGGATTTTATTTATAATAATTTCTTTTCTTTTTTTATTCATTTGGATTTCTTTTATTTACTTAAGGATCTTTTGTAAATTGTATTTATTATTATTTATATTAGTTTCATTTTATTATAATTTTTTAACTCAAGACTTTTCAATTTTCATTCAGTATTCATTTTTTTTTAAATCTTTAATTAATTAAGTGTGTAATTTTTGTTAATGAATATAAGACACAAACTTTGTCAAAATTGCAAAATTGAGGAGAATTAATTAAAATTACTTATATATGAGTGTTTTGTAAATATATATTTTTTGAAGATATTTTTAAAAAAAAACACAATTTGAAAATAAAGTAAATAATTTTTTTTTTTTGAAAAAAACTTCATTATATGCACCCAAGTAAATAAAAATGATGTGAATTTACAATTTATTGGATTTAAAGGTTAAAATTTAATCATTTTGTTTGAAGTTGTTTTTTTTTTTTATTTTTCCTCAAAAAGCTCAAAATTCTTTAAGATTATTTTTTATTTTTATTTTGGTTTTGTTTATTCGCTTTTTTTTCTAATAAAAAAATTTTACTCGCAAATCTATTTTTCATTTTTCTCAAGTTTCTTTTTTTATTTTTTTGACGTCTTGCTTCATCTAAAAAAGTGTGTTTTTTAATTTTATTTTTAATGAAATTTTTATTTTTATATTTATCGCAAAATTTTACTATTATACCAACAATTTTTTTGTGGCAAATTATTTATAATATTGTTTTTTTTTATTAATTTATTTTTTTTGCTGACTAGCTCAACGTCTGAGAAATTTTAAAGAGTGTGTTTCCATCTTTTAGTAAATACAGTAAATAATTAGGTTTTTTTCTGTTATTTCATATTACTACTATATGTCAAATTGTATTTCTTGAATAATTTTCTGTGTACAAATTCTTTAATAACTTATTTTTTGTCCCTTGTAAAATCTTACAAATGTTAAAATCTTTACCTTTTTATGTTTTTTTTTATTTTCTATTCCTTACGAGATATTTGGTTATTAAAACATTTTATACATTATGTGAGTTTTGTTTTGTTTTTTTGGTTTCTCTTAAAAAAGTTTTGTAAAAAGTTGTCCCTACTAAACTTAGATAAAATATTTTAAACCAAAAAATAAAAATGGTTCTACGAATTATTTCCAACAAATAAATAAAGAAGAAATAAAAACCTAGAAAATTAAATAACTAAGAACTGTTCAAAAATGTTTATTTTTTTTTTCTTAAGTTTAAAACTTCTACAATGTTTACATATGAATACAATAGTTTACACAAAAATCTACAATTGGTTTTATTTTATTTTCTGTTTTCTTTTATTTTTTTTTCAATCTACATTTTATTTTTTTTATATATATATAATGCTATTATCTATGCATATATAGCAATTGCTGTGTATAAATATGTTTTATTTGTTTTTTGTTTTATCGGGATATAATAATATATAACGTGTTAAATATTATTTCTTAGGGATAATGTCGAAAAATAATTTTCATCGTTTCTAAAATAATGAGAAACTTATTTAAATATCCTTTTTTTTTTTGGTTTTGCAATTTCTATTTTCAAATTCAACATTTGATCGAGAACTGTAAATTTAGTGTCGTCTTTCATTTTTTTGTTTTAAGTTGATTTTAATTTGTGTTTATTTTTATTTTTTATTTATTTCCAAAAATTTCGCATATAAAAAAATAAATGAATTCTGTTCTGTGAGTAAATTCAATAAAATTCTATTTTTTGTTTTTTTACTTGGATATACATATGTATAATTGTTTTTTACAACAAAACTTGTAAAATTTCACAAGACATAATTACATGTGTGATGTAATCTTCGCATGTAAAAAATATGTTCATTTGCGTTAAAAAATTCTTATTCTGTTTTAAGATTTATTTAATTTTTTATTTATTTTGTTTTTTTTTTTTTGCTGTATTATTGTAATTATTTTGATTATTATTTTGGTTATTAACATTGGATTATATGTAAATTAAGATTATTAATAGATAAATGAAAAACTTTACAACTTTTACAAGACAGAAGATAAGAAGGTATTTAGTTATTTTTGAAACTTTTATTTATATTTTTATATACCTACTATTTATATGTATATGTATATAAATTTTGTATATTTTCTGTTTCTTAATTTTTATATATATTATGTGTAATTTGGTTTTATCTTTGAAAAATCATTTAAGTATAACTTTGATGTATATACTATAAGTGAAGGTGATTGTATATGAAAAATTAAAAAAAAATAAAAATACAAACGTTCATTGCAAACAGAAAAAAAAACGCACTACGAAGCATCAGGAATTCTCCCGATTGAAAAATACATGTACAGTACAAACTCAGCACTAAGATGCTGAGAAAAGTGTACTTGCAGGTTACCTAACCACAGACGGCCGATATCTACAGGTGCTCTCGACGATGGACCCAGAAGACAGCTTTGGGGACTTCAACGATGCTGCAGGAAGGGGCACAAATATGTAACTCGATTTCGAGTTCGTTCGAGTTCTTAATACGCTAATTCTACAGCAATCTCTTATAGGTAAACTGAAAAAAAAATAGCAGATTCTGTGACAAAAAGTCAGAAGCACTTACATTTGCTCCTACTTGAATACAAGAAACCACCTATAATAAGCATTGAAAACAACTTTCGAATAGATTCGAAAGTAGAATATATATAGTAGGTAGATGTTGAAGCCACCAAACGACCAAACTAACCAACAACCAACAAGGACCTCAAATCTACCAGCCTCTTTATCACCCTTATATGTATCTAAGAAAAACTTACTGTTAGACTTAAGAAGCTTTGTAATACAAAAATATAAAAACAAAATGTAACCAACATAACTAAGTAGAGCCCCTTTTTTGTTGACAGATTAAAATACTAGACTTACGGCCAATTTCTTGAGTCCTTACGTTTGTACCAGTATTAATCCTTAAGTAAGTACTCAAATCAGTATTTCTCATTTCTTTAAACATACAAGTATGAATAAATGAGAGATACTGATTTGAGTATCAACTTTTGGACTAGTTCCGGTACTAACGTTAGAACTCTGAACTCGGTCTAAATGCAAATGGTCACACATAAGTGGTCGAATTATTCTTTGAATAACCCATAAAAACAAATATGAATTTTCTACACTACAAAAATCCTACTTTCCTAGGTATTGTTATTCACAATTAGCATTGGAAAGAGTTTTAGAATGGATTGGAAAGCAAAATTAGGGCACCAATTATGACTTGCGATTCGCCGAGTCGAACGTTCGAATGTGACTTTGTGGAATTACGGTTTGCGACTCGCCTGAATTTAGTTCGCCTTAAATGGCTTAAACTAGGAAAATTTGAATTTCACTCAATACCTTTAGCAAACTTTCGCCTCTATCGTCGATGTTGAAATGTAATTCTTGGTGACTTTGAACAAAATCGCAGTTTTTATTTTTGAAAAGTCGAACGTTCGAGTTGAGTCGAACGTTCGACTCGGCGAATCGCAAGTCATAATAGGGGCCTAAGTCTATTTTACAGGAACCAAAATATGCACAAATAATATACCCAACTGTAGAGAAAAGCTCTTATAATCGAGTGAACCTTCGTCACTTGAATTATATTTGGATATTCAAATTAAAAAAACGGTTGCCCCAACCACCCTTTTATATATTTTCAGCGTTGATGCAAACACCTGCCTGGCAGAGGAAATTTTATTAAGTAAACTAAACCCTATCATGCAGTTCGGCTTTTGAGAAAAGCATTTGACGCTGCAGTCAGTGTGTCACCGTCCGATGCTTTGTCTTTTTTTTGCTGAAATTGTTTAGAACCTTCTGTCTATTGATGACTCTCTCACTTATGCTACATCAATGTCACCACCAGTCGCTGTCCTGGCTGAATGTAAAGAACCATATCAATAGTCTTCAAATTCTACAAGTAATAAGGTCCGGTTCTCATCTTTCAAAACAGCCATGAAGGAACCTCAAAAATGTAACACCAACAGCGATAAAAATACCACAAGAACAAACATCTCTACACAAAAGCGAAATAATACTTGGACAAGTACCATCTGATTTGGCATAGAAACTATCAGGGAACATCAGCAGTCACTCAAATAACCAACTACCAAGTATAACCTTAACCGAGGTGCCTAGGTAGAAACCCTGGAAATCACAATAGACAATGAGGAAGCAGTTTCTGCCTACGCAGACACCGATTGGAACAGAAAAGGAGTGGAACAGTAGGAAAAAACATTCAAACATTGACTAAAACTACCAATTGTTAGGTTAGGTTTGAAGGGGTGATGATGTGGCAAGCCGTATCACCTCACTCGGATCTCAATGGATCCATTTTGCTCCATACCAATTGTTACTTTTTGTCACCAATTTTTGCCCAATTACTGCTCCACTTGAAAAATTGTGTAATTTTGGACAGAAAAAAACAAATGTTTTGGGCCGAAATTGTTTGGTCTATCAAATAACCCCCAGTTCATAAATGTTATTGTAAAGAAATGTTCCAAAAACCCGTTCCAAACCTTTTCGGCAGTTTGTTTCTCCCTGCCCGAATTTCATGAAAATCTAACAGACATCCAATTTTTACCCGAAAATCTCTGAAACAAAGTATTTTCGTTTTTGTTTGGAAGTTTGAAATAACCTACTCCATTTTTACTCCTTCCATATTCAACAGAAATGGAACAATTCCAAAATCCAATCCAGAACGATATTATACTGGCACACAATTTTAAGAAGCAGCTACCGTTAATTCAGTCGTTTTGGTTTAAAAAAAGCCAGAAAACAAATAATTTCCCCCAAAACAAAAGGTACAATCACAGATACTAGAGTTACATAGATATCGCATCCAGTACAAATAAAAATGACCATTTTTTTCAATATTTTGTGATTGCAAGCTCTTTTGTTTCGTCCTCAAAAATCGAGTCGGTTGATCAAACTATTGATGACTTGTTGTTGACGTTTTGAATTTATGTCTATTTATGTAAATCTATCTTTTTAAACATCATACGTGGTCCATAACTCACACAATATTGATATAACTGGGATGTAGCTCTACGTCCCACGATAAAAAAGTAGTCATTTTTACTTGCTCTGCGTCCGATATCTATGTAACTATAGTATCTGTGGTACAATGCACTCCCCACAGGCCACTGCAATCTTAGGACCCACCTCCATATTCTTGACCTATAAAATAGCACCACGATCAGATTCTGCAATGCTCATGAAGAGATCCCGGACCATATACTAGGCAGATGCGATGCACCTGGTATATCACCAGATAGAACAGAGCGAACTACCCTCTCTAAAAGTAGGTACTCCAAATACCCAAGTTCCTTAAAGTAAGAAATTTGGGATGTGCTGTAGAATGAGTAACCTCATCCAGCTCTTAACGGGGGCACAAAAGATCTTGCATTGAGATTTTGAACTGAGTATGCCACTGTGATTAAGATATGTTTTTGCTTTCTTTTTGTAATGCACCATACGTAAATGTCTCATGTCTACTTCATTTTTCGTTTTTTTTAATATTTCCCACGAAAACGAATTTTTCAATGGCATTTACATATGGAGGGTCCAGGGGAAAATGGCTTAGGTCTACTTTTTGAAAAAATAAACTAAACTTATGATGAAAATCTTGTAGATTTGTATGAGTTCTATCCGATGTACATATAGTTCTCTTCAAAAAAGGACTTTGAAATCTCGCAAAATGGCATACTTTCTTAAAAACCTTTTTCAAAATTTTAGTATTTTGCTGCAAAAATTGAACAGATCGATATTTAAAAAAGAAAACTTTTGCGTAGACTTAGCGACATGTCAGCTAAATAATTTACAAAAAAAATCCGATATTCAAAATGCTTCCTGTTGAAGTCCTGTCAAAACAAATAAAATTTCAAAAACGGTCCATTGTGGTCCTTGTGAAATTTATTTTGTTTTCAAACTATATTTTTAAAATCAAGAGATATCTGAATAAAAAACAAAAAACCGTTTCCAGTTATCATGTCCGGTTCGTTCAGAAGACAATTTTAAATAAAGAATTCGAAATTTTTGTTCCAACGTTGAAATTCCATTTGACTCATATCAGCGAATCAGGCAAAAAAAATCATGATTTTAAAATCAATACATGTTTGCATTGTTAAGTTTTTTAGTGCTCCACAAAAAACTTTATTACTTTCATTTGTTTTTCTTTGAATTAAGTGTAATTTTAGTAATAAACTTACAATTTCATTTTTCTCATAATCAACTTAAGTGGACTTAAATCGTATTTGCCATGGACCCTTCATACGTATCTCGAACAACAAATTTTGATCCATGCCGGTCTTGTAACAAATCACCGATATAACATTCCATGTTGCCTGCTTACTCTAGCTTGCAAACTTATAGAGAACTTTTCATGCTTGCTAGCTCTGATTAAACAAAGAAACATAAAATCATTGTATATAAATTCTATAGTATTCTCATGAAGAAAAAAAGCTCGTGGCCATCTATGCGTCCAAATGTAATCCTAATTTTTGTTAAGAGATCTCGGTAAGGCGATCACAGCGAACCTATCGACCAAATGTCAACCTACAAAATCGTGTTTTATGAGAATACTAAAATGAAAGTTCTGACTGATGCGCTTCGAATTACAAAAAAAGAAACACAGATCATTTTCCTCCTCTTCCTCTTTGCCATCTTAAAACAAAAATGTCTGGGTTATCCAGGGGCCGAATCGCGTAAGACAAAAGCGATCGCTCAAGTGATTATCGTTTTGACGATTGCACCCTCTATATTAACCCATAGATATGATAGAGATGGCTATCGTCATAACGACTACCAAACGACTATCAGCTTAGCCGATTCCACCCCAGTACTCCACCGTGAGCTCAAAACGAAAACCACCTCAATCTATTAAAAAAAACTATTGTCGTGGAATGACTACTTCTTGTAAACTGAATAAAATATTGTTTATAAAGAAGTGGTTCGCTGTTATAAGAGAGCTTAAACTTTGAAGTATCCTTTTTGTGATTTAAAATGCCCAAAAGAATTAACTCTTGCTTTAAAAATTACGGACTGGATTCAAATATTTGAAATATTCGCCATTTTCCTTATAACAAAAGATCTTATTTCAACAAAAAAATATAAAACAATAAAATAGTTATCATCAAGGCCTTTATCCGAACTCAGATCCCTTAAATTTCCTTTCCTGATCACATTTGTCTGATGAATCATTCGTTATGTGCCTTTCATTTTCGTATAAATCATCTTAGTCATTCAAAAATGTCCTCGATTCTATCAGAAGAAGCCTTTTGCTACCACGAAATAAACAACAACCAAAATTATGAAAAATACAATTCTGCAAAACAAATCATAACATAATGCATGTAAGTTCCTAAATTATAGTAAAAAAACAATAAAATAAAATAAAACAACATTCAATTTTGCTACATTTTAATTAAAATTGGTTTTTATTCAAATTAATTTTTATGTTTTCTTATTTTATATATTTTCAGTTTAATAGTTTTTGTATTTTTTTTTTTGTAATTAATTAAATTTGTTTTAATTTATATAAATCATAAAAACTAGGAGACGATAGATTAAACAGAATAGAAGTAGTAATAATAGACAATAAAAATAATTGTAAAAGTTGTCATACTTAAAACTTAGTTACACATAATAATATAAAAATAATAATAAATCTATAATCGCTTGTAATAAAAACTTATTGAAAAAGAAATTTCAAAATGAAATAATAATAATAATTCAAATAAAAATAAAAACACATCATTTAAAAAGCATTATTCACCTCGGTTTTGTTCTCCTGAGGTTTGGTTTGATTTTTTTTTTTTTTCGTTTTTGTTTTATTCCCTAAATTGAATGAACGTTCATTTCCAAACAAACAAAAATGGAAATCGAAGTTAAGCAAAAACAAAAAAAAAATGTTTAAATCAAAAAATTATAATTAAATTTATGTATATAAAAATGTGTGTATATTGTGAGATATATTTATAAAATGGATGTATAATGATGATAAAAAAGTATTTTGCAACTTTTGTGTGTCTGTGTTTATGTGTGTTGTTGAACGTGTAAACGTGTTCTAAATATATTAATTGCTTTTGCATCTTTTTTTAAAAATTTGAAATTGTTTAATTTTTTCATTTAATTCGTGCCATAGTATGTTGGGTTGGGTACACTTTTTTAATTTCTAATTTTTTTTTTTTGTTTTATACAAACGAAGTCAAAGTTTATTTTCAATTAATGTTAGTTCATCTTCACGAGAGTTTATCTCTTTTTTTAATTTTATTTAATACAAACATTTACAATTAATACACGGTATATAAATATTTAATTTTGAAATTTCAATCTACACGCGCAACTATGCTGCATTTAAATTCTTCATCTTCTTTTTTTTCTTTCTAAATGTTCTCATTTTTTTGTTGAAACAATTTTTGTTTCTAATATTATGAATAAATTGACACTGCTAGTTTAAAACAAGTGCCATTTTTTGTTGTTGTTTAAAAATCAGCATTTTCCATTTAAAAAATTGTTTCTATTATTAAGGGGTTTCTCTTAGTACTTTTTAATCTACATTTATTACAATTATTTATAAGACTTTACACTATAGAGTAATTGTTATATATTTCTTAATAAATGTATGTGTGTATATTTTTTAGTAACGTTTAATGATATATAATATATATATTATAAATTGTTTTTCTTGTTTTCAATAATTAAAGGAATCTATATAAACTTGTTTAGCACATTTTCTTTCTTCTTTCATGTTTACCATTAAATACAATGCTTCCTTTATGCAAATAGGATAAATATTATTTGCATCTTAAAATTCATAATTATGTTGTTTTTTGTTTTTAATTACAAAATGTGCTGAAATATTTAAAATTAAATACAAAATATAATTAACCACAATAATTAAAATAAACATTAATATAAAAAATAATAGTTACATTATGATGAATTAAAAAATAATATATATAAATCTATAAGCTAGGTATAGTTGAAAAGAAAATCCACGTCTCGTTACATTATCAGTGCATGCTTGATAGAAGCAATAAAAATAAATGGAAAACCATGAAAAAGAGTATAGTTACACACAGAGTTAGATAATAATAATAAAAAAAAATACAATACACACGAAAATTTTCATTATTTATATTTCATTTCTTTTCGATAAACTTAAAATTAAAACAGATTTTGTTTTTTTTTTTTCTTAAAAATTTACAAACTATTTTTTACTTGCAATTTTGTATTTTCATTATTTTTTGTTAAATTAACAATTTTATAAATTTGATTTTTCCTTATAGAGATTTACTTCTGCAAAAAATTAAAAACGATAACGATTTCTCGTGTACTTTAAAAGGGCTCAATGGAGATGAATTTACAATCTTTTAAACAAATTAAAAATGTTGGTTATCGCGTTGAAATGAATCACAACGTTTAAGTTAAGTTTTTTTTTTTACAAAATTTTACAGGAATTTACAATGTTTCATTTTATGGTTATTTTATTTAAAAAGAATAAATTTTCTAAATTCGTATTTTCGTAGTACATACATACATTTATTTTTGTTTCTTTGGGAAGAAAACAAAAATATTTTTACTTTGATATTTTATACAATTTTTGATGGAACGAAAATATAAAAATGAATGATTTGATATTATATATTAATAGGAAGTTTTGAGGTGAAAAAGGCATATTGATGAGATGGTGTTTTTTGTCTTCTTCTTTAAATCTAGTTCTAGAGTAAAAAAAAAAATAAAAATAAAAATACATAATAATACATAGATACAATTTTTGTGGACATTTATAGCCGGGCAATGTGGTTTGGAGAATATCTTTTGGGCACTAGAAACATATGGATAGTCAAATACTTTTGTTTATAAAATTGCATCTATCGTTTGTTTAGAAGCGATTCGGCATACTCCTATATCTTACATAAAGTTAACTCATTTTTAAAATTTAATTTATTTCCTCTTAACTCGGTTAATGTCGATATATTCACTATTTTGCACCAACATTTTTGCACAAATAGAATCATTTAAAAGAGACATTTATGTTGAGATGGTCGTCAGGACTTTCGCAAGGTTTATTTTCGACGGATCTCATTACGAGCCAATTTTACAGTATAGCCTGCCAATTTTCCATTGAACAGTCCTTATGGCCGTCTCAAAGTGAATGGCTTCTTTATTTAATACATTTGATTAATGCAGCCACAAAAAGGTCAAAGGTCAAAGAATTTATATAAAATGATTTTGTCGTTTCATATTTGCTTGGTTATAGTTTTCATTTTAATGAACTCAAATTGCTTATTTAATTTCAAAAACATGTTGTCATGGAACAAGGATGTACAAACAAGATTTGGTAACCATTCACTATGGGTATGGGGAGACTACCTAATAAAGTTAAGAGAATACAATTCTACGCAGAGTTTGAAGTGGCTTCAGCTGAGTTCAGATACATGCATGCAAAATTTTTGCGAATACAAAAAGCCATAGGCATACCGTTAAAACCCTTCAAGAAAAGGTAAATCAACCACTTTTCAAGTCAAGTCTGATCACGACATTTTACCTTTGGCATGCTTATGTCGATGCATACTTGAACTGCCTTTTTTTGTAAGTGGTTCACAATGCTGTCAAAAATTAAGGTACTAATGACTTGTTTATAAGAAAGTCATACTCAGGAGGAAAACATGAGCCTTAAAAAAAATTCAAACCTTTCGTTGTCATGGAAACTATTCTTTTATCATAGCTGGAGTTGGTAACCAAACCACTGACTCCGATAAGCCTGATAAAGCTAAAGGAATATGATTTAACGCAGAGTTTGGTGTGGTTTTAGCTGAGTTAAGAGCGATGCAAGACGATTTTTGCGAATACGAATGGATTAAATGGATTGGATTGAAGTTACTGTTTCTTCTTTTAAAGTCTGATGAAAAAAAATTACTTTTGACATGTTTATGTAGATTGTGAGGTAAGCACTTGATAGTTCAGCCAAAGTGAACACGCTAAGGTGTTTGTGAAGCTTTGAGAAATACGAAACAAGAGCCGAAAAGTAAAATAAATCAAAACCTTTTGCTGTCATGAAATCTATTCTTTTATCAAAGTTGAATTTGTTAACCAAACCATTTACTCTGGGTATGAAGAAGGTGACATAGGCCTGATAAAACTAAAAGAATAAAAATTTAAGCAAACTTTGGTATGTTTTTAGCTGATTTTAGAGCAATGCAAGACGATTTTTGAGCATACAAAGTGCCATAGGCATCATAGAGTTGGAACCCTTCAAAAGAATGTAAATTAACGTTAATTGTTTCTTCTTTTCGAGTCTTGAAGTAAAATCCGTTAGTGACGATTGATCCTGAGCCGAATTGAGCGAGCTTAAAAGAAAATCGTAAAGATCTTCTCACTGAAAATACGAACTACACGTTCGAAAAGTAATAGCTTGCGAGGAGAGTGTTTGAGGTCGTAACAGCTGACCGGTTTTTTCACCGCCTAGCCTTACCACAGGGCCCACCACAGCCTCCACCACGACTTTCCATGGATTAAATCATGGCGAATGAGTGGCGTAATTGTTCGCTCAAACCGACGAGGCTGCGAATAGAGTACCACCACCACAGAGATAAAAATTCCTTTTTTTAAATTGAAATAGAACCAAAAATCAATGGCAAAGAATTAGTTACGTACTGCCATTTTGGTCATAGGTTAAGAAAGTTGGATTTCTATTTCCTCTTCTTTTTATTTTTGGAAAGGTAAGCCTCGAAAATTGTTTACATAAGTTTCATTTCCAGAGAATTTACCATCGATGAGAAAAGGAAATATATTCCTGCGTTTTTTCGCCAAAAGAATGTGAAATGAAAAAGGAATGCATTCCACAATCATCTCGTGGTCATGTTTAGAAATATTGAGCATGGGATGAAAGGGAAAAGGCCAAAGCTTGCCATAAACAAAGAGCCAATGAGCCAAATGGCACCGCGACGATCCAAAATCCATGGTGTGAAGGTTGGATCGGCCGCCAATCGATTTGGATTTTCAGCCAATCTGAAATCCAGCCGAACCAAATGGATCGCGTTTCCGATCGTGTATTTACATTTACATTTGACAGTTAATTGGCTAATTTAAAAGTCTATACGTAATTTAGTTTTAAGTGTCTAAAAAATAAGCAATATATTTCTGCGTTTTTTCGCATACCGAATGTAAGATTTAACCTGAGAAGTATCCATAAAGAGCAATGTCTTGCTTATGGATTACTGCAATAACGAATTGCAATATTGGAGATCTTATTTGTTGTTTTATAAAAAATAATTATTTATAAAACACACTTTCCTATCAATCTTTCCGCAGATAAAACCCAAGATTTGTTCTCCAAACCACTCGTCGAATCGATTTGAGTTTGTTTTTGTGGATGATTTGATGATTGGTACGTTCGTATGTTACTTTTTTTTATACAAAAATTTACATAAAATTATTTATACAGGTTGTTTTAAAAAAATAGAAATTACAAATTTAAATTTACATTTTTAACAAAAAAAAAATAATAAAACTACTATGGGAAAGTTATGAAAAACACCGCTTTAAACAAATAGGTATGTTTTAACAAAACAAACAAAAAAAATATTTGCTATATAAAAAGTTGTTTACATAAAATATAAAGAAGACGAAGGTATGTATAATTTTACATTAATTTAATTAAAAACAAAAATAATAAACTTTATTTTCTTATCTACAGGGAAGAAGTGAATATAATAAATTCAAATCAATCTAACTTTAAACAAATCTTTTTTTTTTAATTTACAAAACATTTACATTTATTTTTTATAATGACAACAAAATGAGCCCTTAAAGATATATCGTCGTGGTATATAAATAAAGAACAAAAAAAAAATTGTTTTGCAGAAGTAAATTCTTTAAAGTATTAGAAAAAATGTCTCTTCCGTTCCTTGTCCATGTTATTCTTGGTTTGGTTTTTTTTTTTACAAAATGTTTACAGGAGTTTGTTTTTTTATACAAAAAATGTTTTGCTTATTTATTGTTAATTTCTTAAAAGGCAGTTTTGTTTCTTTTCATATTTGTTTTAATTATTTTGTTTCTATACAAAAATTACACTAATTTACATAAAGTTTTCTTGTTTTTTTTTTTTTATTTAAAATTAATTATTTATATTTCCTTTTTTTCATCACCAATAAAATTGTATATATTGTTAGAAGAAAAATTAAAATAATATTATTATTAAAACAAATTATACAGCTTGCATGCATGCACTTTGAACAAAAATAAAAATTATATGAAAGAATGAATTGTGTGTGACTTTTCTAAATTTATGTAGCCATAGTACGTGTGAAAACCGTTAACCTTTTTATACATTTTTAATTTAATTTTGTTTAATATTATTTTAAAGAAATTTAGAACACACAAGGCACGCAGCGTAGAGAGGGCGAGGGTGACGACACACATTTAATAAAAATTCTTAAAATATAGATTAAAATAAAACACTTTTATTTTGATAAATATTTTTGTTTATATATATATATGAATAGTTAAAGGATGATGCGGGTTTTGTTTTTGTATTACAAAAAAAAAAATTAAAAATACATAATTGTACACAAAAAAGTCTATAAATTGAAAGATAAATTAAAAACTAAGAGTTACAAGACAAGATACAACTTATAAGCTAGGTTTTTTTGTTTATATAGTCAGACATTGTTTTACATAAAAAGTTATATTGATTAAAAATATTTAATTAAAACAAAGAATCATAATAATTATATCTTTAAAATGTGTGTGTGTGTGTTATTCCGTTTTTACATACATATTTTTACTCTCTTCACTACATGATTTTTTACTTAATCTTAATTTACATAAAAAAATGAAAAAAAATAGTTTTTTTTTTAAATTAAACAAAAAATGAACAGAAAAACATACAGAAATGATTATAGTCGTTGATGATAAAATTAACAAATGCTCCTTGCGCTTCTTTTTTAATCCTTAAAAATGTGTGTGTGTTGGTTTGTGGTTGTTAGATTTTATACTTTTGTTAATATATATATAAGATTCTAATAGAAAAGTGTTGGGTGTCTTCTTATTTATTTTTGTTGTATTTTTTTTACATGACACCATTGGCGGTGGCAATAGTTGGTGGTCCAATTGGTCCTAATCCACTACTATTATTAGCTCCAGCAACAGCTACTGATACCGATGATGGAGTCGAAGAAGTCGATGAAGACATCACAGAAGACACCGATGATGGTGTAGCCGAAGAATTGGCTATAACTGCTATGGGAGTAATTCCATTTTCTGTGATCATAGCATTTGAGGGAACTGCTGTAGATGTTGTGACGACCGCAGTAGCTGGTTGTATAGGATTTGATGATTTCATGAAAAATTTCTCCAGTTTGGCATTGATGTGCTTGCCATAAGTGTATTTACGCAAAGCAGCCATATGAGGGCGTATTTTGTTCATTAGTTTTTTGAGTTGTGTTGGTTCAGAGACATCGATCATTTTTTGAACAACATAGTTCGCATATTGGTCCTTCATCATGACATGGAGGGCACTTGAATGAGTGAAATAAAAATTACTTGTTAATTATCTGTTTAAAAAAAAAATCTATTAATTTTAAACTTACTTGTCATTGAATGTGCAGACTTCGTCGATGAGTCCGGTTCGCTCAGAGCGTGTTGCATGCGTTACACACTTTTCTACGACATTCGAAGCGAATTTATGTTGTGACAGAACCAAAACTTTGCCACGTACACTATTAATCAGAATGGATTTGTCTTCTGGCTTACCATGCTCTAGAAAAGAAGAAGAAATAAAATGGAATTAAAATATTAGGATGACGAAACCAGCAAAAAGTTAATGGATTTGAATGGAGTCTTCGTAAAGAAAAATTCATTGAGAAAAATTTGAATTGAATAGTGAGGAGCTCATGAGAAAGAACATTCAACCCTGATCCCACACGGACACGAACAATAGAAACTTTTCCATTTCACTCGTCAAGTGGTTTGCCTTTTTTGATGCCACTTGAGAAGCGGGTGATTTGACAGTAAATGAGCGAGTAAACTCGGTCGTGTGGCCGCACAGTAAGAACCTGTTTGGATTGGGAAGATTGAGACTGGTCTCCCTCCACTTCTCTTGTCCAGAAGCTGCCGTGAGACCGATCTCAATCTTCCCAATCTAAACACCGTCTAAGAGCCTGTTTAGATCGCGAAGATGAGACTGGTCTAACGGCAGTTTTTGGACAAGAGATGTGAGGGGTCAGAGATCTTCCCACTTCTCTTGTCCAGAAACTGCCGTGAGACCGATCTCAATCTTTCCAATCTAAATACCGTCTAAGGAATATCAAAAATATAAAAAAAAAACAATAAATAACACTCACCAAGCACATGCTGAATAACATAGTTGCCATATTGGTCCTGTATTAGCTGTTCCGTATGCTCATGCAGTTCTTCTAATATTGGTGATGTTTGTTCTGTTGTACAATGTTCCAATATACGCTGAATCACCCGACAACCATACGGATGTGTACTTAATGAATAAACCTGAGACTTAAAAGCATTTATGATAAACTGCAACGCACTTGGCTCGACACATTCAATGCATTTCTGTACAACATGATTTCCATTTTGATCCTTAACACATTTCAGCACATGACCATCTAGTTCGCGTACGATTTCTTGTTGTTGTTCGGGTGTTATGCTCTCCAAAGCCTTCTGTATCACTCGACAGCCGTACATTTGCAATGCCAATGGCAGAACATGTCCTTTCACTTGCATGCCCAGGGTGTTCTTTTGTTCGGGAGTGCCAAACTCGAAGAATTTCTGTATGACATAATTGCCGAACACGTCTGTCATAAGGCTATAAGCGGCACCTAGAATTTCGTTGAAAACCATTTGTTTTTCTGCGGCGGTAGCTCGTTCCAGTTTCTGTTGAATGAATCGCGATCCATGTTGATCCTGGGAGAATTCAACAATGTGATTCGTCAGATCGCGCAATTGAAGATTTGGATAGCGCTGATTGCGGAAGTCTTCGAGTAGTCTTGAACGGCCTGGTGGACGTTCACCATTTACACCACCTGCAGCGGCAGCGGCTGCAGCTCCAGCAGCTGCAGTAGCAGCAGCCATAGCAGCGGACTGTCGAGCAGCAGCAGCTGCATTAGTGGCAGCCGCAGCAGCAACAGCTGTAGCGCCCGGAATGCCCAAGTGTTTAGAGAATAGCGAACTGTTCGAACCGAACATATTTTGTCCTGCGATGCCAACTAAGATTTGATTGCGGTATTTGGTCTCAGCACCAGGTGCCCGATTTGCGATCAGACAAGATTCAGGTGGAGGTGTAATTGGGGCCCCAATGGGACTGGCCGAAGCATTGCCAACAGAGCCTAGATTTCCATAGCCACTCACCGGCCATTTTCTTGCTACAGCTGCAGCAGCGGCAGCCGCTGCTACTGATGATGAGACTGCTGTGGCTGCCACTGAACTCGTACTGTAATCCATTGAAGGACTGAAGGCCGATGTATTCCGGTCGAAAGAGTCCCGACGGGTTGTCAGCGATGAGGTGTTCAATGCCAAACCTGTTTTAAATAAATAAAAAAAATCAAAATTAATAGGTGAATTCAAAAATTGGTTTCGAATTAAGGAATTAAAAAAAAAAGATAAAATAAGCAACCTGGAAACAAAGCAAATTGTGTCCAATTCCACATTGTTTGAGTACCATTCAAGTTCATTTTCGAAGTAGATAATAAAAAAAATAAATTAAATTAAAAGGGAGAGCCTTTTCAATGCACTTGTTATCGGTTTGCAATCCAAAGTATATCTGTTAAATTCAAAATGTAGCACGTGTCGAAAGTTGTGGTTGAAGATGTCTTCTTAAATCCAATCCAAAGAGCAGTATTCTTTCCCACCCTCTTATTTTTTACCAATACAAACAAAGGATCACAATTTATGTATTTTCGAAAAGAGTTGTTATTTTTTCGTTTGCATACATGTACAAAGGTAGGTAGGTATACCCTTTTGATGCAATTTTTTTTTTGCAGCCTTTCGCCTGCCAATTCATTCAAAAACGTGAAAAACATGCAACAATTGTTGTTTTCGAAGACCATTCAAGAAGTAACAGAACAAAAAACATTCAAGAGTTCTCGGAAAGTAAAGTAGGTAGTTAGGTAAGGTACCTATCTAGCTGTAGATATTTTGTTTTGCGTCATGGTAAATGCTTGGTTTTCTAGCTACCTACTTGCGACGAGAAGTAAATGAGTGTAGAAAAGGGTTAATCGGGATTTCGGGATATCCTGTTTATTATTTGGTTGTATAAGAATCAATAATACGTATAGGTAGCGAGGTGAACTCTGAGGTAAATTGAGTGGGTAAATAAAGAAAAAAAAAATTAAAATGTTTCCTTTGTATTTGTTGCTCTACATTTTCAAGTTGCATGGCAAAAAACGTTATTTTATTCTTTGAATTTTTGAATGAAAACTGTTGCTTTGGCAAGTGGGTAAATATGTGGGTTAATTTTATGTACATAAGAACCTTTGTAGGTATATAGGAACATATTTTTATGTGTGTGAAAAACCAAACAAGGATTAGAGATTTGCAAATAGCGGCGATAATGTAGGTACTATTTAAAGCAAATTTATGTATTTTCCTTGGTTCCTTAATTGAAGAGGATACAAAAGTTGACAATTAGGCCAGCCAAAGTACCTACCTATAAGAATTTTAGGTTCTGGTTATTTGATACATTAACAACCCTTATTCTAGTTATGTAGATAAGATGAACGGAGGGAGCGTACGACGGAGCTAGGCGGATTTTACTAATTATAACGAAAAGTTGAGCCCTGAAGTCACATTGGGGTTGCCCCAAAGCATTTTTTGAAAACCCTGGGGCCAAATTACCGCTTCAGTGACCGAGGGAGTGAGTGCCATCAGTGATCGAATGAACGAGTAACCAATTCAAATTTTGGTATACTAGATTGCTCGAAACGTGATTGGTAATGCCAGACTCCCATAATTCAGTCATGTACCTATTACCCGAAAACTAATGCGGTTATTCGGCCCTTGGAACTCACCCTGGCCGGCAAATTCTTGAACTCGTCCTGATGTGGATCTAGGTTTTTTGCTGGGGCCAGTTGAGGTAAAGAATAAACTGTCAAAGTGGTATGAGCTCTGGAGCAATTTTTTGTTGTAGATTCACGTGCTGCAGGTTATTCTTTTGTTTTGGAAACAGAGATGCAAGGAATAGGTACATAAATTGTCTTTAATAACAAATAGGTACATAGAAGTAGAAAATGCAAATTTTTGTTTGTCTTTTTTTTGTAACAAATTTTGTTTCTAGCTTGTTCCAACCAAACAATAGAGGAGCTTTTGGTGTTTTTTGAGAACCAGAAAACCCAGTTTTTTTGACAAAATTCTTGTGGTTGTTAAGAAAACCTGGATCAACCCTGAGAAAACTTCAGCGCTCAAACCTGATAGTAAATATGTACGCACGAGGGCACCATAAGACGGAATTTTGGTAGGATAAATAAGAAGGTACATTTCCAGTAAGTTTGAGCATACATTTTCTAAATGGAAGGATGGTAGATAATTGATTTTTTTTTCAATTGATATACTTTTTGAACAAGATTCTTATTTGCCAAATTTTCGATCCAATCTTTTGTTTTTGGATCGGTGTCGCATTTAAGATGTTACTATGCGAATTTCAGTTTTCTGACCAAAAATCGATATGTCGAGTGAGAGACTGATTAGAGAACTTTGTTACTCCAAAAACGTTTCAGGTGGCAGTTAGAATATAATATCATACATATATTTCCAGGCTTACTCGGCGAGTCACAAACCAACCAAATACCATCGAAGAATGCATATGAAGCTGAGAGATTAAACCATTCGACAGTCATGACTTTTATATTTTGTTCGGAAAAAAGCCATGTTCATAGGTGCCACTTGGAACTAATGGCCTTTTCTATTGGCAATTTGGAAGATTAATTCGATACATGTGATCGCTTCTGATTTTGATTCTGAAATCAAAAACCAGAAGCATTTTCTCTTCTTTTCAGAACAAGAGGACTTTCATTCTGACCCCAATCGAAAAGGGCATAAATATTCTATAAACGTCAACAAATATTTCGTCTCCCATCTATCGAGCAGAAGAAGAATTAAAATATTTTTTGCCCATCACTAGATACAAGACAACACAGATCACAGACACACAAATACAACTAAAAATCATATGGCGCCACTGTGGCGTGTCCGCTCCTTTTTTTGGGCGCCAGATGTTTTATTGCTTCCTGTGTGCACAACAGGTGCAGCACGTGTTAAGTAGATGCTAATATGCGGGATGCAGTCATAAGCCAGGTAGGAACATTCATATTTAGGCACGAGCTAAAGATACGATTTTGGAAAAGGGTTGAATATGAAGTATCTGGATAATACGGTGGTGGTGCAAAGAATAAATAGCTGAAGATAGACCTTTTTTTTCTTTGTAAGGAAAAATAAGAGGATAATAGCTAATATTCTTCTATTTGTTCTATTTTTTTGGATTTAAGAGGTAGATGAAAGAAAAACAAAATAATGTGGATTATCTTTATGACTTTTACCTATGCTCATTAACTTGTTGATTGTTAAAATTATATGATGGTATTGCAACAAGGAAGCAGATAAATTAGTTTGCGATAATCGAAATAAAAGGTATTGGGACGGATGTTGTGTTTATGACTACACTCAGAGAAAAACATAAGGTATAAACTGAATAAGCCTTTTGTTAAATCTGAAATTCACACTTTTCCGTACACGGTTGTGGATGTGGTTTTCGATTGGATGTTTGGAGTTCTCCTCTTAGTCTTTGGGTTACTAGAGTAAATTATTTACTCAACATAAGGTTTGTTCGATGTCGGCACTAGGGCGCACTGGGTCGCCCTGAAATCGCACTCAGGTGTTTTATGTGACACTTTTTTCACCCCAGTTTATTTGCACTGTGTTCGATGTGTGTTCGGGGCGAGGACTGAACTCGCTCTTACGCACCCCAGGTTTTTTCTCAGGGAAAGAAATCAGAGCTGGGAAACTGAAATCAGCTGTTTGTAAAAGTTGAATGTCAAAGGAAAAGCATTAACATTGCGAATTTTTATGACGATATAAATGGTAAATGTGAAATGTTTTGAATACTATTTTGTTACTTTTTATTAATATTTATTGTCGTTTTTGATTGGATGTTCGGAGTACCTACTCCTTTTTACTCCATTTTAGCTCCAACTACTCCAAAAGCCTTCGATTGGATGCTCCGAGTAATGTTTTCTCAGTCTTTTCCTGTTCCCGATTTCAAGATGGAGTAGATTTGGAACACACGCATACATAACTATACAGTTTTTCGTCGCACTACTTGTCAAAAGTGATGAATGCTTGAAGAAGCCATTTTATAATATGGCGTCATTCAGTAGTGTGTGTGTAAATTTGACAACACAATGTTTTCATATTCTATTGCAATCAAAAAGTCCCCTATTACACGATGACTCTATGCGTCTGACTCTTTTCGAAAATAATGAGTGCAAAAGAGAAAAAATATGAGACGGAAGGCCAGTTGCCATATGAGTCGTGGGCCAAGGCTTCTGCGACTTTTTTTTTGACGTTTCTTTTGAGCATTTTCCGTATTTTCGTATTCAGACATTGTAACGAAGGCCTCAAATTCAAATTAAGACAAGTTCTGCCTGAAGGACTTTATAAAATTCTAAACGAATATCTAGAAAACAGACTTTTTCGTGTAAGACACGGAAATGAATATTCTAATTTCAAAGAAATAGTGGCTGGGGTACCACAAGGTAGTGTTTTAGGCAGAGAATATCAAATAAAGAAGCCAATCCTTCGTACGTTTCACCCCCCAAAACCCATTTGTTTACTTTGTTGTATTTGTAATTTCATTTCGTGTCGAAGAAATAGATGTGAATTGCAACAACAACAAGACCTGTGCTGAATGATGTGCTGAATGATTAGTTGATTCTATGTGTGCGTTTTGCACTGCTTTTCACTAATACTTTGCAAATCTAATACATCAGCTGTTCGCTTCCAGCTTGTAGGCAAATCAAATTGACAGCTGAGGATTGACTTCTTTATTTCATATTCTCTGGTTTTAGGTCCAATTCTGTACCTTCTATTTACACGTGATATACCTCAAACAGAAGACACTATCATACCAACGTTTGCTGATGATACTGCAATACTAGCAGTAGGCAAAACGATTAACGAAGCTACGATTAAATTACAAAATGCTCTTAATAATGTTAATGAGTGGACAAAAACATGGCGAATAGCGCTCAATGAACAAAAGTCGGTCCACGTGGACTTTACGTATAAAAAATAAATAGATTGCCCGTCTTTCTTAATACCGGTCGTGTACCATTTGCGAATGAGGCAAAATATCTGGGAATGACTCTAGACGCGAAATTAATGGAAGCCGCACGTAAAAAAGAAATGCGAAGAATTAAAAAGTAAATTAAGAGATATGAACTGGCTACTCGGTAAATATTCCAAGCTTAGTATTGATAATAAGTTGATTTTATACAGGCAGGTACTTAAACCTGTCTGGACTTATGGTATACAACTCTGGGGTTGAACCTGCGATACAAATTTAAATATCTTACAAACGTTTGAAAATAAATTGCTTAGGTCACTTGTAAATGCACCATGGTATATAAGAAACGAAGATCTTCACAGGGATCTAGGGATTCCTACGGTTCGAGAGGAAATTGAGAGTTTCGCGCGAAAACATAGAAATCGGCTATTAGATCACGCTAATCCAACGATTATTGACATTCTTGACGAGTCGAATTTAGTACGCCGTCTGCAAAGAACAAAACCTTCCGACTTGGTGCGGTGAGCACAAAACCGCTTTAAAATCGCGGAATAAGCAGAAACTTTCACGGGAAAGTTACCTGCAACACGTTACTTAACTTCGTTAAAAATAAATTGCTAGATAAGTTTCAACTTAGTTGCAATCGGGAAGTGGAGGTGGTTTTAGTGTAGTAAGAATCTCACACTTCTATGAGCACGCGTTTTCCGGTCCTCATAGAGCCCGATGCAGGTTTTGCACCTACCCACGGAAAAAAAAAGACATTGTACAAACCACTTGAACAGTAGGAGCGAATTTTTAGTAATAAAAGAGAACCGTCAATCTTGTATCAAGAATTGTGAAGCACCGTGTAATAATGCGTGCCTTACAGGATGATTTTCAAGGAGAAATTTGAAAAAAGAGTCAGAAGCAAAGAATCATCGTGTAATACTAATAGGGGACAAAGGATTAGAACAGTGAGAAAATCCAATCGAAAATTACATAACTCTGTCCAAATCAATTGTGCTCGTGATTTTGAAACGTCAAAAAAAGCTACTCGCAAAAATTAAAAGTTGTTTAACTGGTGGCCGCAGCGCATGTCCGTTTGATGGATCTGTGTTTTGTTCTGTCCGAATCGTTGAATTTGTGTTAATAGGGTTTTATCTTTGTCTCGTTCATTTCTAAGCGTCAAACTCAAGACTTTCGCAAAATGACATTTGAGTGACAGCATATTTTTTTATATTTTGGAGACGAATAAATATTTGGAGGTGGCATTTTTGTGTGATGATAAAAAAATCTGCGGAAATAAATTATTTAAAACAAAGTTTAAAAATTAAAATTGATCGCAAAATTCTTTATCGGATTGGCTTTTTTTGCTTGCAATTTCATCGGTCAGTGCGTTAAAGTCTTAACTGTCACTTAGACCACCAATAATTTGGTTTATATCCCTATTCAACATTTTGACAGCTATTGTGACTACATTGTGTTCGACCAGTTGCACGTCAATGCATTTTGAGACAAGATAGACCGACTGTTTTTAATGCGCGTGATCGTCAAAGTTTTATGCGCTAACACCTTCTGTGTTGACATTGCATGGATGATTTTTTTTTGTGACGCATGGAGTCAACGCGTTAACCATTCATATGTACGTGTTGCAAGTACGTTTACGTATCGCCAGGAACGTAGAGAATTTTCAGCCAAATCCGAATGGCAAAGGTGAGGTGCACTTCATCATAACAAGAGATATAACCTCTGTTCGTGTACTTCCCAAAACTGCCTAAGTCCAAAGTTCCGTCGATTTCATTTTTTGTATAGAAACTTTGACAGAACTTTGGACTAAAAGGGGTAGAAATTGGCAGTTTGGGTAGAACACGAACGACGAACAGACCTATACTCTGGGTAGATTTGTCACTTCATTAAAAGGCAGTATCTCCGGCAAAAAAGACAAATAAAAAAACAATGTTATCTAGAATTGGCTAAACATGGATTCGAAGCCAGACCTCAAGCCTAATAGACCAATATTTTTTTACATTTTCTTAAATTAAACTTAAATATATGTATCTATAAAAAAATGTTACCTATTATATCTCTTGGATTTTAAAACCATTTTCCCCGAATAGTAGATCCTTTCGCAATCTTAATAAATTACAAAATTATATCAATCCATCGAAATAAAATTGAGTAGGTACTTGAAAATTGAATGAAGATAAAATTGAAATTTGAGGGAAACAAATTTTGTTTTAAGAAACTTTTAAAGTAAACAAAAATTGGTCCTTCACTTAAAAATGATTGATTTATTTCAAATTCTCAGAAGAAACGTTTTTCTGCCTACCTCTACCTATACTTTCAACCTACATACACACTTAAAATTCTTTTTAAATTTATGTTTAAAATTTGTCTACTTTCTATAGACACCAATCCATGCGTATGACATATATAAAATATTTGAATAAATCGTTTTTTAATACAAAAAAAAAAAAAAAAACATTTTCAATATTGAATAATGTCAAGCTCATTTTTTCCTACGTCAAGCAAAATACCTAGAATATGTACATAAAAGAGTCTGACTCGCCACAAAGGCAATTTTAAATAAATTATTCAACTGTGTATATCCTGTGATGGAAACAATATAAAATTGATTACCAAGGACACAAACCATTCAGCTCTCTGCTTGACACTTTAACAAGAAAAACATTTTAATAATTTTCAATCAGTAAAAAATATGCCACCTCCCTCTTTTTCATTCATTGATTAATCATCATCAACTTCAGCATTTCTGTCGAAGTGAAATTCTATGTGCAAAAAAAATCACATCACACAAAAGCAAATTGTCAACCCCAAAAGGATGGTTGATGGGTCTCCTTATGCTCGCAAATACATGCATACCTACTATACATTCTTACTCACTCCATCATTCACAAATCTCCTATTCTCTTCTTGAACCATCTTCATTCTTATATAGAACTGAGGAACTTTTGCACAAATCGTCTCCCTGTCCTGGAAGATTGATTGATTGATGTACGCGAACTTCGACAAAGTGCCTCCCACTCTCTTAGGTATAGAAATTTATTATGCCAGCCTTAATTCGACTTCAATAGAAATACAAAACAAAACTAAAACCATCCACGATAACGTGCCTTATTTTTAACGGTTATTGTAGGGTGGAAATACATACCTTATGAGGGATAATACCCGTGATCAGCAAAAAAGAAATCATTATATCCCTATCTTGTGTCATCTTGTGTCCCAGTGGGGATCATCTAATTTATTCTATAAAAAAGGGAGTTCTCCTTACTCTCTCACTGCTTTATTAAGTAATTAAATTAATTGCTAACAAATCAATGTACCACCCTGTGTGAGAAGGTGACATTGAATTTTAAAATTGTTTCATCGGGTATAAAGGTGATTATGGAGCTGAATTTATTCCACACCACTTTTTTGAGCGGATATATAGCAGTGGTATCTAATTATTATCCCCCAGTGTCGTTTTCATGCAGAATCTGTAATGCGCATAAGAAGAAGGATCTGTCTCCAGATATTCCGACAGTGATTGTGATACAGTTTGTCAGGAATCTTCGGTTTAAAGCCTAGTAAATACTTCCTCGTGAAGTGAACAATCACCAGTGGAGAAAGTGATTTTTTGACATTGTTCACAGACTTGCGAATGTGTTGTGAACGTTTGACGTTTAAAACCTCAATGCCTGTAATCAGGAATTTTTCTTTTGTAATCGAACTGTCAAATATACAACAAGAGTTTCCGTACGTTTTGCACGGAAATTGCTCGTGAACGAAAACTCTCCACACAGCTTCACGAGCACGTTCACGGGTGAACAAAAATTCAAATTTTGTATGGATTCACGACAGGATTCACAAGTATGTGATAGGCTTCAAGTGTGAAAGTGTGACAGTTTAAAAGTATCAGCTATAGTCTGTTTTAAATAAGGCACTTCTGGGATCCCAATTTCACAAGCATAAATGATTTTCCTTGTACACACTCTATTCACACCCAAAACAAATGTGAATAAGTTTGACTGAGAGTGTAGGTACACGTTATCTGTCAAAAATTTTAAATCCTTGTGGAATCGCAAAAACCGATGTGTACCCATAAAAGAATCACTCTAGTAGAATTGGGCCCTTGGAATGTGACAGTTTAACAGTATAACAGTTTGATAGCGAGCCAAAGTGATCCTTTGAAAATGTGACAGTGAGAAAATGTGAAAGTACGGCAGTGTGTCACACGCTGTCACACTGTAACACTTTCACACGGTAAAACTGTCACTTTTTCACTCTGTCATAATTACACACTTCCGCAATAACATACTATACTTTCACAGGGTCAGACTGTCACACTATCATATTTTCCCAATTTCACTCTGTCATTCTTTCACATTGTCCCACAGTCAAGCTGGCATTTTCACACTTTCACGTTGTACCTAACCTACTACTGCCGCACGTAAAACAAAATATCCCCGTTACTATAATGCGAGGCTCCACTTGTCTCTAAACTGACACAGTTTGACAAATCACTGGTCTTTGAACGACAAAACTGTCAGTAAATTTCCACTTGTGTCCTTAATCGAAAAAAAAAATCGTTGGACAAAGAAATTTTGACAAACGCCTTTGTCAGTTCATTGACATCTATTTCCATTTGCTTCTACTTTTATGAACTGACACTCATTGTCAATGAGTAAATTTTCACAACTGTCAGTCATTTTCTATGAAATAAGTGTGTATAGTAGTGCAAAAAATTATTATTTAGTGGTTAGAAACAAAAATATTATGGAATTGTAGGAACCTTTTGTATCAGCGATTTTGTTTCATTTCCACTGTCCACTTCAAAGTTGACTTTCTGACTCTTTTTTTTCTATGTTTCTTTTTTTAGCTGAGATATACCTATCAGAGCATAAAAAGTGTGTTTCTTTTTTCCATCAGAGCTAGCTCAGAGCTTGCTCAATTAGCTCAGAGTAAAATGACCGAGCGAATCGAGCGAAACGCTGAGCGAAGCCAACTTGACTTATTTTATTTAGTGATTTGACAGACAAAAAGAAACAAATAATTAAAAATGGATTCCCTGGACAGTCGCCCGTCAACTTCAAGTAAACAAATAATTTTGTATTTTAGTTTTTGTGTTTATTTAGGAACAAATATCAATATTTCTGTTTTTTTCTTATGTGTTTTAGCAGCAAATTGTAAAAAAATTCCACAAAATATCACGTTACCAAAAACCCTTATGTCAGACAGCTCAGTGCTCAAGTGTGTTTCATAATTAAATCTAAGGAATCTGATCATATTCTGCTCGGAGCTCTGCTTTGATCGCTCAGCCTCTGCTCAGAGCTTTGCTCAGAGCCAAAAAAGAAAAACAATTGACATATTGTGTTTGTCAGTTCAAACACAACCAATATTGCAGTATTTCCGCTTTTGTGTAAAGATGCAAAGATGCTTCTTTCGTCAGTTGGTAAATGACAAGTGGAAACCTAGCATTACACTGCCACACTTTCAGGCTTTAGCCAGATTTACACGAGTGACAAACTGCCATTAATTCACGTCCTTCTTTGTTGGCATGCCTAGAATCAGAGCGTCCATTCGATCAATTCGATGCTGGTTTACACGGGGTTCAAAGCGAATTTTAAATTCTCTTTTTCAATGTATATGACTTGTTGTTTTGTTAACTCGCAAAAGATTCATAGCTGACCCACCAAATAACAAAAAGCTGTACAGCTGCATTATGGGCACGTTAAAAATAGCACGAGCGACACATTTTTATATGTAGCAAAATATTTCAGCTGTAGCTCCAGTTCCAGTTGCAGCGCTTTATTGTCTTCAGACAGTAATCTGGTGCCAACAAAATTTGCCACTTTTGACGTCAACACGTTAACAACCCCAACTTTGAAAATGCTTACCGTTGCTGAGCACGCTTTAATCATTTTTCACCTGTACGACTACATTTTTGCCCTCTAAAAGTACTTGAGAGTGCTAGGACGCCATATGGCTCTAGGCTCAATGATAGGAAAATCCCTATGCACACCTCCGCGTGGTAGAGGGCGGGTAACGCTAACGTGCAGGGGGACCGAATGGATGCCGGGATAAGCAGACAACCCAGCTATGCTGGTCAGGGCACAAACTTGTCCTCGGGATGGTTAAAAGCCCCCTTAAGGCGGACGAACTGCAGGTGGCGGTCAACGGCATGATAGTCTGGTGGCGGAGGAGCTTTTTTTTGGTAAAAGGCCAACGGCAGCAGCAGGTAGCGTCTGTAACCCATATTGGGCGGCTACAAAAGGCGTCTGTTTTCCCATAGTGGGCGGCCTCGAGCAGTTATGTGTTTGACCATACAAAAGGCGGGTGTGCCTGTCAAATCTGAGCTTATGTATGTTATTAATCATATCTCGGAAAACACCATGGTGGAAGGATATATGCAAATACATGAATTATGACAACAAATGGAAATGAGTCCCCAAGAGGTAATCTTTTTATAGAAAATCCTTCTGTAGCTTCGGCTGCAGTAAACCGCACATCGGATTTGGGGGTGCGGCATCCTTCATGTACGAGCGTCAATCAAGACGCCATAATAATAAATGAATCGTTGACAAATAGAAGAAGTCTTTCAAGAAGCGCAAATGTTACTTTTGGCTACCGCATACGTACGAAAATCGGAGCATGGAACGTTCGATCCTTGTACAGCGATGGTAGATACGAGCAGGTTGAGCGTGAAATGCTTCGCCTAAAGATCAGTATCCTGGGCATAAGCGAAACTAAGTGGAGAGGAAGAGCTGAATACAGATCAGACACTGGACAGACGAGAATGCTGTATTCCGGCGAAGATGAAAGAGAGGGTGGCCAAAGACTGCATGGTGTCGGAATTATGTTGAACGAAGAAGCGAGGCGTAGTTTGATCTCATGGGCGCCCATTTCTGCGAGATTAATGACAGCAAGGTTTCGTTCAAAAATTCGTAACGTCACAATTATTCAGTGCTACGCCCCCACAAATGAAGTGACCGAGGAAGACAAAACCGCGTTCTACACTCATCTTAACTCGGTTTACAGTAGTGTTCCGAGAGCCGACATCATAGTCGTTATGGGATACCTTAATGCCCAAGTCGGTTCAGACAATTACGGACTGGAACGCGTGATGGGAAAAAATGGCGTGGGGTCATGGAATGAAAATGGTGACTTGCTTGTCGACTTTTGTAACGCGAATCGTCTTGTGATAGGTGGGACTGTATTTAAGCATAAGACGTGCAACAACATTACCTGGGTGCATCCGGATGGTCAAACCGAAAACCAAATTGATCATATCATGATTCAGCAGCGATGGAGGAAGTCTATGTGTGATGTCCGGAGTATAAGAAATGCCGATGTGGGAAGCGACCACCATTTGGTTCTGATGAGTCTCAAACTACGAACCGCTGCCGTACAAAAACCAGCGCAGGATGCAGCAAGGAGCACAAAATTCATTACTAATGCTTTAAATGACCCCAACATATGTCGAAACTATGTCACCACCCTTAACGACAGAGCCTCGTCATTAAATGGAATCCAGAATTCAACAATTGATGAGATGTGGGGTGAAATTAAAAGTGTTTTTATGGAGGCTGGATCCGAAACTGTACCCAAGCGAACGAGACGTAGAGACTCTTGGATATCCCAAGACACCTGGGATAAGATCGAACTTCGCAAATCGTTGAAAATCCAAATAAATGCCGAAGCTGATGTTCAACGAAAGGCTGACTTGCGAAGAGAGTACCGCATTGCACATAAGATGGTCTACCGCTGTGTGAGACGTGACAAGAGGGTGAAGTTGGATGGACTCGCAGATAATGCGGAAAGCGCTGCCAGAAGAGGAGATATCCGGGAATTGTAGCAAATAGCCAAAGATGTTATCGGGAAAAAAAGCAACACCAATCATCCTGTAATGGATGTGGATGGCACACTTTTGGTATCAATTGAGGATCAGCTTCGTAGATGGAAGGACCATTTTTGTGCCCTGCTAAATGAGGATTCAGTTGAGCAGAGTGCTGAAGTGCCCCAACTAAACGAGATGCGCAGGTCCTATAGGGGTATTGACATCGAACCCCCGTCAGAATCGGAAATTCGTACATCAATAAATCTCCTCAAAAAAAACAAGGCAGCTGGACTGGACGGAATACCAGCTGAATTCCTGAAAGCCGATCCCGTAGCAGCGGCTAGTATTTTACATCCGCTGATACAAAACATTTGGGAAAACGAAAACTATCCCAGGGACTGGAAGGATGGTGTGATTGTTAAGTTGCCAAAGAAAGGTGACTTAAAGAATTGCAACAATTGGCGTGGTATCACCGTTTTGTCCGTTTTCCCAAAACTAATGGCAATAATCATACTCGAGCGAATAAAGGATAGAATCGAGTCTACACTCAAGAGGCATCAAGCTGGCTTCCGCAGTGGTCGATCGTGTGTCGACCATATCAACACCCTGCGTATCGTCCTCGAGCAGTCGATGGAATATCAATCACCGCTTTACCTCATGTTCGTGGATTTTGAAAAGGCCTTTGATCGAGTTAACCGAGAATGTATATGGAGATCGTTGCTTGGTAGAGGAATTCCACCAAAAATTGTTGCCATTATTAAAGAGTCCTACAACAACGCGAGGTGTTTTGTTTTGCACAATGGGCAGCTATCCGACTCGTTCGTAGTGCAACAGGGTGTGAGACAAGGGGATGTTCTATCGCCAATTCTCTTCCTGCTGGCGATGGACGACGTATTGACGGCCAGTGTTGGTACAGCTGAGCGACAGGGCATTCAATGGAGACCGTTCGAAAGGCTCAGTCATTTAGACTATGCCGATGACATATGTCTACTGGCAAATAACATCAGTGGGCTGAACGGGATGTGCCAAACACTGCAAGTGAAGGGAGAGTAGAGTGGTCTAAGAATTAACAGCAAAAAGACAAAAATAATGCTCACAGGCCGCTCCACACAGCAGCGTATTATTTTACAGGAGACGCCAGTTGAAGTAGTGGAACAATTTAACTACCTTGGCAGTATTGTTTCTGCAAACGGTGGTACGGATCTGGACGTTAAAAGTAGAATAAATAAAGCTCGTGCTGCCTTCGGTACTCTGTCCCCAATTTGGAAATCCAGTCAAATCTCCTTACGCACTAAGTTGAGATTCTTCGAATCCAATGTCAAATCCGTGCTGTTATATGCTTGTGAAACCTGGAAAGTCACGTCTACCATTTCGAAGAAATTGCAGGCTTTTGTGAATCGCTGTCTTCGCCACATCCTAAAGATTCGCTGGCCACAAATAATATCAAATGAGGAATTGTGGCGCAGGACAAGTCAAGAGCGGCTGGACGTCGACATAAGAAAGCGTAAATGGCGTTGGATTGGTCACACACTGAGGAAACCAAACGATGAAATTGCAAAGCAGTCCTTTGAATGGAATCCTCAGGGTGCACGGCGGGTTGGAAGACCAAGAACAACATGGAAATCAACTGTCTTAGCGGAAGCAGAATCCCAGAGAAAGACGTGGCCACAGCTTAAGTACCTTCCAGCAGACCGTGAAGGATGGAGACGTTTTGTTGACGCCCTATGCCCCAGCCGGGGTTACAGGACACGATGATGACGACTACACGAATCTGGTTTTTCGCAGTGTGGTGCCCCTGTATTTCGTTGCGGAAAAGTCAGCAACAGCAAATTAAGAACTTTGGCCTAACGACGCTGGTGCTGGTTCAATCTGTTTCACGCTTAAATCTTTTCTTTTAAGACAGTGTTCACTTGGATTGAAAAACTAAATTTTTTGACGTTTCAATATTCGCATCTCACTTCACAGAATGAGTTGCAGCGAGTTGTGATTACTGAAATGTACAAAAGTCTAATGACAAATCGAAAGCGCAATTTTTGTGATTTCCGGTGACAGTTTACACCCGAAAATCTCTATAGATACGCTAATTATAGTTCATTCCTCATCTGCCAAGAAAGAAAGTGGCAAATTCAATCAAAAGATGTTAGCACATTAAAAAAACTTACAATAAAGCACAAATCTCTGCTGCGCGAAAGAGAAAAGAACAAAAAATGCTGCCTGGCGTAGCCATAATTTTCTCACCATGAAGTGGGATGAGTTACAGCACAGGAAAGTCAAAAAAATTTGAGGAGTCAGTCCAATATGAACAATATCTAAGGGGCTGATAATACGATTCGTTTTTCGTCTTTTTGACAGGTGCGTACCTTTGTGATTACGGAGTAAAAATACTATGGCTTTGCAACGCCTCAAATCCTGAAAATGCTATTTATACAAAAAAATACACCAGGAATAGAGGAGGAGTAAGCTAAAACTGCTTCATAGGAGGTTTAAAGCCGTAGTAAAGCCGTTTGAGTATCTTAATGTCACTTGACATGACATCGTGTGAAACTTACGAAAAGAGAGAATTTGTGGAAATCAGCCGAAAGTTTGTTAACGTTTTTAATAACCAGAGTTGGTAATTTTTTTGACATAAGGAGGGCGTAGCTTAAATGACTCAAAAAATATTTTATAAATAAGGATTTTTTTGACTTGGCGTAAAGACGGAGTAAGTACTTTGACTTAGTTTAAATATTCCGAGGTTGAACCGAGTATTGGTGAAATCTAATAAATAAGGCTGTAAGAGTATACATCACATATAATTTGCCCGCTATCAAGCCATTTACTGTCAAATTCCATTCTGAAATGTTGAGACTCTACATTACACTGAGCAATCAAATAATATGTGTTTCTTTTTCAGCTCAGAGCACTCAGAGCTCTCAACTTGTATTTCTTTTTGTCAGTCAGAACTTGCTCGGAGAACGCTCCATGAGCTCAGAATAAAAAGACCGAGTGAATGGAGCAAAAAAAATGAGCGCAGCCAACTTCACTCCTTTCTCTCTCATTTTGCCCTTTTTCAATCCAGTGCGCTCAACACATCAAATTTCATTTCCGATTTTATAAGTTTTAATGGGCCAGATGTCGGATGAAAATTAGAAGTCAGTACAAAATTTGGATCATACTCTGCTCAGAGCTTACTCCGATTGCTCGAACTCTTCTCACAGCTAAGAAAAGATAAACACCATTATATCGGAGAGGTCTGATCATACTCGGCTCTGCTCAGAGCTAACTCCGATCGCTCAAGCACTGCTCAGAGCTTTAAAAGCAAAAACGCAAACCAAACCGTGTTCCGGAGAGTGGCAATTTCAGCGCTTTAAAACATTTTTTGGAAATACTGACGTTATTACGTGGCAAAATTGATTCTCTTCTATCATTCAACTTGAACTGATATTTTATTTATTGTTCAAGAAGAAAATGTCATTTTAGGACTTGTGTAATATTTAGAAGAAAGTATTCTAGATACGCCAAAATAAAGCATATCCTCCATACGTCAAAGTAATAATGACAAATTCCCTTCACGAATGGCTTCTATGCCAATTTTTTCACAGTTCGAGGTATTGGTGTTTTCCAGTGCCCTAGCTTTTTTGATGGGACAATTGCACGGCAAATGAAAAAAAAATTACGCGTTGACATTAAAAGTCGTGTCAAAGCAATGTGGTGACAGCGTTTAAGTTCACACAATTTAACAACTTTAAGACAAATTTAAGTAATTTTGGCAAGTGAACAAAGATTTGAAAACATAAACGCAGTTAGTTACAGAAAAAAGAAAACAATTTAAGTATTAATACAAAGAGAAACGTAATTTCTTGACAATTTGTCCTTATAGCTACCATCTACATATGTTTATACCAGAGTAAACTGTCGAGGTCTACAACCCCCGTCTCTAATGAGATAACCTAAATATTGAATCAGAAATACTTCATTTGATTCATTTGAAATCATTGTAAACAATTTTCCACCATGCGAGGCGTCTGTCATTATTATTCAAGTTTTCTGTATTACTTTATCAAAAGGACATCATCACACGATAAAGAAACCTTTCAGATGTTACAAAGTGTGCTGCAGACTTTGTTTTTTTTTAGCATAAACGAGCGAAGAGTTTGTATTTCTCATACAATGAAAAATAACAAAAAAAAAAAAAAAATGGAAAGGACTATTGAGGACATAACACGTTGATGTCCTTATAGCGCGCCGTATACCGATAAAAAAAGCGACTTTACTTAGTTAATGTAATGATTACATGAATAATAAATGAGAAACCTGGTCAGCACAGCTATAGCGGAAGGACAAACAAAATTTGTAGGAAACGTAGAACAAATACAAGCCAAGCCATCACCCGCACATAATTTACAGACAAATAAACAGGATATTTTTTTTTTGTCTTGTGTTATTGTAAGCGTCGTTGTCCGTCGCGTCGTCATCGTCTGAACAGTGTGCACATACTCACGACAACGACATAATTTGCAATTACAATTTTTTAAACATACAGAAAATGAAGGAAAAGGAGCAATGGCAAGAGGGAAAAAGGATATAAATTAAACTTTAAATTAAGTCAATCGTTAAGAACATGACAGGAAACATGAACTTTTGTGTCATTTGTTCTTATTTTTTATCTGATATAATAGAGTTGGTAGTTTTGTTAAACTTTTGTTATTTACTTAAGAACATGAATGGTTTAATAATATTTACTTTTGAGTGTATAGAACACAGAGACAATTAATGCATTTTGAAAAACTGTAAACATGAATGGTACCCAGTTTTGCAGATATAGAAAAAAGCATTTTTGATAATTTACAATAATGTTAAATAAAATAATATTTTGTTGTTTTTTATAAAAAGCTTAAATTAAAATTTATAATAAATGAATTTGTTTATATACCTGTAGGCTGTGCGGGGCTCCCCAAGGTACCAAGACCTCCACTAAATGCTTGGGGTGCAAATAACCCGCCACCTTAAAAATAAAATTAATGCAATTGGTTACACACAAACAACAATAAAAATAACAATGAAATGAATAAAATATATGATAAATATAATTATTTATGTAAATATTAATAAATTGCTTTACATTTGTATTTAATTTGAAAATTAAACCAAAAAAAAACTTATATTTATTTATAAATAAAATTAATATTAATGAAAATTAATTAATTAATTAAATTAATGTAACAGTTTCTATATGATTTATGGATATTAAAAAGTATGATTTAAATGATTTATTTATGTTTTTTTAATAAATTTAACATTTTACAACTAAATTAATCGATTGTAAAGAAGCAATTGAAGTATATTGATAAAGAAGAGGGGGTATTCTTGTATTGGTTTGTTCTAGTTCACATAACATTGCAATGCAGTTTTGATACAATCGCTAAGAATATATTCACGAAGTTTAATTAAAATTGTTTGAGCTGGTTTTGAGAAAAATTGAAGAACAAGGAAATTATTGTATTTCAGCTACCCGGTCTAGCACCCCCAATGGTTTTCACCTTTAAGTGGTGGGGATCTTACGTTTGGCTCTCCAGCAATTTAGCTACGGGGTGAAACCACTTAGAAAAAGCAAAACCAAACAGAGATGTCGATTTACAAAATGTATACCAATCTGGATAAAGTTTACCTAGAAAATGAAAATCGAGTGGGAATATACGCTCAAGTTTCGGCAGAGGCAGAGGTCAAAGCTGCCGGCGGGGACTTGGCTTCGAGAGGAGCTTAGTTGCTAGTGACACAATATGTAAACACTACCAATGAAACGCAAGTGCATTCCTGCCCGTAGTAGTGGTGATGCTCGTGATTGATGAAGTATTCTCCGAATACCGTATGGATCTTAATGACTCTCAGGACGGTGCTGCTGAAACTGGCTATAGAGAGGGGGCGCGGGCGTCTAATGAGGAAAATCGCATCCTCAATGAAGACGACTAACAATCTTTCGCCAGTTCGGACAGCTCGGACGCAGAAGTCACAGTGGCTGAAAACCCTGTGAAAGTGCAGACGAAGGAACCTCCTCAATTCGAACGTTTGGCCAAAATCCCGGTGCTACCACGAGCCAAGTTACTTCGACTCCCAATAAAGGATCTGGAGAGTGTGAACCACTCAAAGTCTGTGTGGATGAATCGGAGTCTTCCAACCTGTTTTTTTTCTCTCCGAGAATTAATGCTCCAAATCCGATCGAGGAAAAAAAGGTACATCCGAGCGAACAGAATAAGGCTGGGGATTACGATCCAGTCCTCAAAAGGATCAAAAATGCCAAGAGGGCCGTGTGAAGGTATGGCCAAGGCGACAAAAAACAAACTTAATCTAAGGGACTGGAAGCGATTGAGTTGGGCTCGAAAGCTTCTTGGCAAGACAGAAATCAAAAATAAGACATCAGTCAAGCCCAAATTGGGGGAATCCAAACAAGTGAAAGACAAACCTGCGAATCAGAGTGGCTCTTCCTCTAATTTGGCTTCCGGCAGGAATCCTAAAGTGGGACCAGGCAAATGTCCCAAGCACTTAAGGGTCAAGCAAACTGACACCAGCAGTCAAAGAAAAGGGACCAGGCAGAACGACTCGACAACTCCTCGAACGAATGTCAATTAAAAGCCAAAAACGGCGGCGGCTACTCTAGCTGACGTGGTGTCTAAGTGCCTTCAGGTAGCCATCATCAACGAGGGGAGCTCCGAAAAGGGGCTTTTACCAGTGAGCAGTGAGCTCGGGTGGAGGTAAGGCTTCTCGAGTGTATCAACAACTAGATTCTTGCCTTTACCGGTTTTGTGCCAACTTTCGGGCCGCTGTCGACGGATAAAGAATTCCAATTTTTTTCCTGTAGCGACGAACCCACACTCACATGGCTTCAAGCCACCATAAATGGTATTGAGGGGTAGCATTAAAAGTTGCCAAGAGTGACCTCCCTACCAGACCAGAAGTCCAGCTAAATATACCAGGCCCAAATATCACGAAGGAAGTGTTGGAAAACTTCCTAAGGACAGCTTCCCTACTAGTGACCGGCAGGTTCTTAAGATAGAAGCGCCTACAGAAACAGGCCAAGAAGCTAGAATCATACTGAACAGTGAGACAATGCCAAAGCTTTTATCCAGAGCTTCAAACTGAGAGGTGGCATAGACGAGATTAAGGTGGGCCTGTAACAGTTGCCAACCCACAAAGAAACGGCAAAAAGGATGATATAAGCGCTGCAAATAAACCTCCAGCACATTAAGTTCACCTCGACCACCTTAATATCCTTTTTGTGGAAGAAAAAAAAAAAGATATAGACCTTACTCAAGAGATTAAATGTGACAAGAGCTGCGTACGCAAGTCCAAGAACAATAGCATTTATTTTAACAAAGGGAAGGTAATTATGGTTGTTGCATAGTGGCGAAAAAAAAATATAAATCTTTTTCTCCAAATTTCCCACTGTAGTTTGTAGCGCAGACATTATGAAGTGCGAAAAAATGGTGCTCCGCCCTTTATGTTAGCATCCATCTATATGCCAGGTGATGAACCGGGCCTTCCACCGCGCCGCCTACTGCCCTTGATGACCTGGTAACAGCTACAGGTAAGAACGGCTGGGACCTTCTGGTATGCTGCGATGCTAATGCTCATCACAGAGCTGACCCGATTTTGGTTGGTTCGTCTGAAATGTCTTTGCGGTATATATCAATATGTCCATAAGGGACCCATCAAAAGGTAACTGTGTTCGTTGCGTTTAGTATTTTTAACTTATTATGGCAAGGTTCTACCAGTTTTGACTTTATGTTGACTGAAGAGATGGCTTTAATTGCTGCCTGGCTATCCAAGAAGATGGCTTGTTGTTGCTTCGCAACTAAATAGCTTTACCTACGTGGCCGGGGAGTCACCCCGACGGCACGACCCCCAACCTGCAGGACCAGATCCTTACAATAAAACTCCAAGGGCGGGGAGCCGGATTAAGGTGTTCACTAAGTAGTTCAGTCTAACTGGAAATGTAGACGCCACCGTTGATTCTATCTTGAGAATTCTTCCGCTGCCGCCTGGATAAAGGAAAAGTTCCTAATTGGGTGAAAGAAAGCAAAACGAAATATATGCTGTCAACAAGAAAGGACACCCAACAGCGACGTCTCGAACAGAACATCACTATAGATAGCTATAATTTTGAGGTGGTCAGAGACTTTGTCTACCTATGATCCGCTATAAACTCAGCGAACGATACCAGTGCTGAGATCAATCGAAGAATTACTCTTGCCAATCGCTGTTTCTTTGGGCTAAGAAGGTAATGGAGAAGCAAAGCCTTCTCTCGAGCAACTAAATTGTCCCAGTATAAGACGCTTATCATCTCAGTCCTGATGTATGGTGCGGAGGCATGGACACTGTTAACGGTGGATGAGAACTCGTTAGGCTGTTTTGAGAGGAAAATTCTCCGGATGATTTTTGGTCCCATCTGCATAGATGGAGAATAGAGAAGAAGATACAACAATGAACTGTACGGGCTGTACAGCGACACCAACCTTGCCACCAAAGTGAAAAGCCAACGACTGAGATAGCTGAGCCACCTACAGCGAACACCAATGCTCCGGCCTGGAAAGTCTCTGAATCCAACCCCGTGGGACAGCGCAGTAGAGGTGGACAGCGTAAAAGGTGGCCCACGTAAGTGGAAGAGGACCTCAACCAACTTGGCGTGTGAAACTGGCGACAGCTAGCTAGAAACCGAGCCGGCTGAAAGAAGCTTGTTGGTTGAGGCCCTGGTCCACCCCGGACTGTAGCACCACCTTAAGTAAGTAAGTAAGTAAGTAATTATCTATGAAGATGTCAATATTTTTGTCAACTACTAAACGTGACGCAAGATGATTCGCGGCGCGGATTTACACCGCTAACTCTTTCGTAATCTTGAGGATATACGAGCCAGTATACTGGCAAACGAGGTGTACATACATAATTTGTCAAATCACTCGCCGCTCTACTTGCTACTCAACTGGCTTCGAAAAAATCAACATCCAGTTGACTAGCGAGTTGCAAATGTTCCTGTGAATTAGTAAGAAACTAGATACCAAGTTCTCGCTCGTGTGGCCTCCTGGTTAACAGATCAAGCGGGACTAGTGAAAGCTGTAAGGAAAGTTTATAGGGTTTCCGTTAGTGTAGTTTAAATAGCAATGGTTGTGCCAATAGAGATGTCTACCAAATGGTAAATGTCAAAGTTTCCAAATAATTATCTGCCATCTAAAATAAAAATACAAATTGCTGTCAATTAAATGTCGTTGTGCCAAAGTCTTGAGTTTGACGTTTAAAAATGAACAAGATGGAGATATGTTTCTGTTTGTTAAAATGCCCTATACACGCTAGGTTTTGAATTCTCGTCATGGTTTTTAGACTGGTTTCCTTATCTAAGGCTGGCCACCAATCTTAACATGCGTACGTTGGAATTGGCCATATTATGGCTTGGATATCTATTGAATGGTTCTGGGGCTGGGACCCAATCTTTTTCCAAACATTCTACTGCAACTGTAGAATACGATTGAAGCACTTTTCTCTCTTTCTTTAATATTTTCTAACCAGTTAAGTTACAGAAGGGCCCCAAGATATTTGACAATAACCGAAACTTGTAACAGAATTCCATTGGTTTAACGTTAAACCCACAGCGAAAGGTCCAATTACTGAGCCTGTCAAGGACCGTTTGTAAGAACTCGCACAGAAAAAGGATAAATTTTTGCGAGGCCATTAACCAGCATGATCCTGTTAAAGTTCTAGCTCGGTGTACAGTACAGACACAGTGACGCGCAAGCTGATGACGGACGTCATGACGAAGTACATTTTCTTATAGACTTTTTTTTAGCATCGTAGTATTACTTCTGATCAAAAGCTCAAAATTTTACTTTGTCACGAAAGCAATATTTGGTTCTTGTGCAAAATATTCGATAATTCTGTTCTCTACGTCAGAAAGCATAGCAAGTGTACAGTTAGTTGGCCCATTTACATGTCAAACAGGTATGCCATACAGTTTAAGCACCCAAACATTATCTTCCTGTTCTTTCAATATTGTAAAGCGCTTTTAAGTTAAACTTTTGAATTATTCTTTTAGGGAAAATCAAAGGAGCAAGATATCTTTAGCCAAACTTCGTCAACCATATGAAATAAAATTACCTTTCTTTAAAAGACTTAAATTCTGTAATCACAACCAAGTTAAAAATAGTAAATGAAAAAATATTAAAACTTTCATGCACGTAAAATTTATTCAAGTTACATAAATAAACTCATCAACTAATAATAGGTAGGTAATCCTGGTCGGTTTGAAATTCCACAAATATGACTTAAACAAAAAAAAAACATTAAAAATATCTTCAAAAACTTTTCTCTCTTTCCATTTATCGCATTGAATTTTTGTACACATTCAAAACAAATACTCGCATATTTGTGATGCCAAAATTGTCCTTTCATTCTATGGATTTAGCCAACAATTTTCCGCAACGTTGACATCATCGAATTCCTCATATTCCGAATCACTGATTTTTAGGCTCAGCAATATATACCAAAAATATTTTTTTTTATCCTCTGTTCTTCTGTATACAGAAAATAATTTCGGTCGGAATATGTTAAATAATTAATTTGCAATGCACATATCAATTATTTAATATGCAGCACTACAATGAGCAAGTTGGACGCAGAGCATCAAAAAAAATAGCAAAATTTTTGATGTTTAAAGGATTTACATTATTACAACCACCACAGGGTGTATTCGAATTTAATTTATATTTTTTTCATAAGCACATTCAGTGAAAGGTAGATATTTTGGTGTGTATAAAAAGTGAAGGATAGATTCCACCTGCCCAGTTTACGAACAGTCCACTTTCAAAAAGAATAATTCTCGGCTTGAACTTAGAGGTTTTATTTTTTTAATGCGAGCGTTCGAGATAGCTTTAATTTTTCGGTAATATCTCAAAAACTATTCGTTCTTTTGAAAAACATTTTGAGATAAAATTGTAGCTTATGCAATTCTTCACAAAAAGTTATACAATCATTTTTTTTATTAAAGCAATAGATTTTGAGATAAACGTGGATAAAAACAATAATTGCGTCCAGTACTTTATCCCTAAGTAAATTCTCAATAAAAAAAGTGCCAGAATCTTTTTTGAGTAAAATGATGATGACTCCAAAGGCGCGTTAAATCTTATAATCTAGAAACTCATCAACGCCAGGATACTTACAGTTAGATTCCAGAGTAAATTATGAAGAATAACTATCATCTAGTGCTATGCCCCGACTGAGGACGTGACGGACGTCAAAAATCATGAATTTTACAGTCAACTTAGAACAGCTTCCAGAGAGTCGCCAAGTGAAGACAATACAATTTTGATGGAGGATCTAAATGCTATGGAGGATCTAAATGCTAAGGTTGGACGGGACGACACAGCACTTAATGGAGGTCGGAACGACAATGGAGAGTAGTTTGTTGACTTTTGCAACGCATACCGGGTTAGTCGCTCGAGCTGGTTATCCACGGATCAGCATGGCACAGCGAACCTTATTGAACACTTGGCTGTTAGGAAACACTTTAAAAATTGTCTTCTCCTCGTTCGAAATAGACGCGGTGCTCATGTCGGGTTAGCTCACGATCATCACCTTATACTCGCCTATCTTCGACTTCGAACTGCATTTGTACATGGAAATCGACAAAACTTCCTCTGTGCACCCAGGTAAAATACCGACGGACTAAGGGATCCTATAGTGTGCCAAAGATACAAGGACTGCCTTGTCACTGAAGCAGCAGAATCAATCATCAGTGTGATGCCAGGAAACTGAGAAAAACACTGGAGCACTGTGAAAAATGCCTTTTAACTACGTTGCTAGAGTGTAGAGGGTATAAGGCAAAGAAACCACATCACTTGGCTATTTAACAGACACTTGGAGACAAATCGAGCAAAGAAATGTTATCAGATCCTAACTTGCAGCAACCTTAGAAGGTGAGAGAGCTGACATCGGATCTAAGTATATCGTTGGGAAAGAAATGAATTGCAGCTAAGTATCAGGCGTGACAAAAGACTAAAAAAGGCATAAATGAACTCGCCGAATAGGCTGAGGAATCAGCTCCCAAGTGCAACAGTTTACAAGATAACCAAGGAAATGGTAGGAAATAAAGGATTTTGCCGGTACCCTACTGGTAACGGATGAGGATTAGCCCAGCAGATGGAAAGAACAATTTGCCCTGCACTTAACCATCACATCTAGACGGTGATGGTAGTATACTGATTCCAAACTCAAATGCGCAAGAAGTCCCGAAGTCGCACCTACCCATCCAGTTTCACCGAGACGACATCAGCAATCAAATCCATTAAAAAACATCAAAGCGGTAGGTGTAGACGGCCTTCAGGCTGAGCTTTATCAATCAGCTCTACAAATATACCCGCGAAAATGCTACAGCAGAGACATGGGAGGAAGAAAGTTATCCCGATCCCGTTGAATGGAAAAAAGGGATAATCGTCAAATTACTAACAAGTTAAATAAATTTGGTGGCACGACGAAAACTCGTAGAGAACCAGAGCCTAGTGACTTGCAACTCTCAACCTTTTATGTGTGCGTATCGTTGGCAGCAATGGAGGGTACCTACAATTTTTCGCCCAGTCCGAACCACATGCTGAGAAGCACTTATTCATGACAACAGATACTCTTGCGGGGGATTTGCCAATTCCTCGCAAAAGGCAGTACCTTAGAAATAAACATTCTTTGCTTTTAGGTGGCAATCGCTTCCAGACCTTTGGCGTGACGGTCCAACGCAGGAAAATCGTTTGGACTCCGGAAACTCTAGGGGCATCTGTGCCTTCCCTGCGTTGGCAAAAATAATGATAATAATAATCTTGGAACAAATCAACAAGCATTTGGATTCTGCTCTCGAAAAGGAGCAAGTGGGATTTTGGACAGGCTCATCCTGCATAGATCAAATCAACACCTTAAGAATCATAACTGAGCATCCGTGCTCTTCTCTATTTGTTGTTTATCGATTTTGAAAAGGCTTTCGATAGTTTGAATCGAAATTTTATTTGGTTAGCCTTACGCAGGAAAGGTACACCCGGGTAGCGGTCAAAACAACGGGCTTGATGCTGTATGCCAATTTATTCCCTGGCCCGTTGTTGGGAGTACCACCAGGGAGCCCCTGCTAACGACCAGGGCGTTTTAGTCTGCTAGGTTTAGTTTAGTGCAACGAGGGACAAAAGTACCTCCTGATGATCTAGAGCTTTTTAGCCTGCTGTTTTAAAAGTGCCACCAGGGGCGCAGTACCTGATACAAAAGCATTTAGCCTGGTGTTTTGAGTGCCACGAGGGGCAGAGTTTCTGCGAATGTACCAGAGCGTTTTGGTCTACTGTGCTTAGTCCCACCAAAAGCAGAGTACCTGCCGATGAACCAGAGCTCTTTAGCCTGCTATTTTGATAAGTGCCACCAGGAACTTTGTAACTGATAGTGTAGCCCACTGTTCTGAGTGCTACCAGGGGCATAGTTCCTTCAAATGTATCAGAGCGTTTTAGTCAGCTGTGCTTAGTGCCACCAGGAACAGAGTACCTGCAGATGAACCAGAGCCCTTAAGCCGGCTGTTTTAAAAGAGCCACCAAGAGCTTAGTACCCGATTAACGTACAAGAGCATTTAGCCCGCTGTTTTGAGCGCCACGAGGGGCAGAGTTCCAGCTTATGTTCCAGAGCGTTTTGGTCCACTGTGTTTAGTTCCAAGAAAAGCAGAGTACCTGCTGATGAGCCAGAGCTCTTTAGCTGGTTATTTTGATAGTGCCACCAGGGACGTTGTAGCTGACAGTGTAGCCCACTGTTTTGAGTACCACCAGGGGCATAATTCCTGCAAATGTACGAGAGCGTTATAGTCAACTTTGCTATCAGGGAAAGAGTACCTGCTGATGAACCAGAGCACTCTAGCTTGATGTTTTGATAGAGCCACCAGGGACGTACTACCTGATAAATGTACAAGAGCATTTAGCCCGCTGTTTTGAGTACTTCCAGGGATCTAGTTCCTTCTAAAGTACAATAGCATTTTACTCTACTGTGCTTAGTGCCACCAAGGGCATAGTCCCTTTCCTTTAATCCTGGCTAACGCGGTTAGTCTACCTAAATTAGGTTTTCCCGATCGAGCCAAAGAGTACCTATAAATATCCTTAAGTACGAGTGGTATAGGTTATTCAAGTCGAGTAAATAACACCCTGTTGCATGAGTTGGAGCAAGAGCAACATATCCCTTATCATGATCATAATATAAAATGCTTCCGTTTACCACTGACAGAGACTTTTGCCAGAGATTCAAACAAGCCTAGCAGCACATTCCATTGCCGATTGAAAAAGGGCAGCCATATTGTTGTTCTTTAAAATCTGTTGTGTTTTTGGCTTTTTTTTTTATTTGCGGCTACCAGACATTTTTGAACGCTCGGCGGTGCGGCGGTGGTGGCCAGCCTGACCTGATATTCGCTGCGGTTTTTTATTTCATCAATCAATCGAAGAATTTTATAGTTTGCAATGAAATTTAAATTATCAACATTGCACGATTGTAATTAAGGGATATTTCCATGGAATGCATTTCGCGAATGCCGTTAGCCCAATACTCTACCAACAGGCTATAGCGCCTCTGCCACACTGTTGCTGGGATTTGGTAATAAGCATCGGGCCTGATGGGGAGAATAATATCTCTGTGTGTAATGTTTGTATGTAAGCAACAACGAAGAGAGCTCAATTAATTATGCACAATCACAATTTACAATCGCGTTTTGTATCGTTTATAGTCATCGCACAAGTAGGTAGATATATACAAGAAGCGCATACACACGGTTCTATGCAGATAATAAAGTAGGGTAGAGCGGGGCTAGTTGGACCACGGGGCAAGTTGGACCACGCCAATAACTCGGAAACTGCAAGTGCTAAATGAAGACGATCATACACGAATGAAGCATAGTTACTTAATCACACGTGCTAAACTGGTTTTAGGTGGATTTATTCTGCCAATGGAAAACCACGCGCTTATTTGTGTTTTTTGGGTACAAAAGTAAAAAACACGAGTTTGTTTCTTTTTGTGTTATCGTGATGAAAACGTGTGAATTTTTCAACGAAGTATAGTAATTTTGGGAGTTCTGTTACTGACTTTTTATATTCCATTTTTGAAATTGTAAAATTCAAAGTGTTTAATTTCAAAGTGATGGAATATATTCATCAAGGTAGGTGTGGGGTTAGTTGGACCAACTTGCCCGCTGTTTATTTTATATAGGAAAATAGTTGAAAAACTTTGGACACATAGAGCTTCAAAGAGGAAGAAGAATATTATTGCTGTATGGTGTTATCATGTGTATGGAAGCAAATTCTGAGACTTTACCCGGCGAGGAGTGCGTGCAATGCCATTCTTGCTGAAATCCAGGCCCATGCAAAATTCCCTACTACTGGCCATGGCACCATGGGATCATTGACGTTATCTAAAGTTGTGATTCGAATTAAGTTTTAGTTTGTGATCAAATTTTGTTCAAACTAACGGCGGTTATGTCCTTAATAGAGCTTCTTTTTCAACTTTTTACGCATTGGTCCAACTTACCCCATCTACTGGTCCAACTAGCCCCGCTAGTGGGGCAAGTTGGACCACTTGGACTTGGTGCAATTAAAGTAATCTTATTCTTCTGCTATAACATATTTTTAATTTTTTTAAATTTATTAAAGAAGCCGAAGTTACATTCTTTCTATAGATTCTAGTTTCATTGTTATGTTATGAATAGGTGAAAAGTTATAAGACTTCAAGTAAAAAGTGGTCCAACTAGCCCCGCTCTACCCTACGATAAATCAAAACGAGGTTAATGCAAGCACAATTAATTACAATCGATAATAATCGATGACGCGGCACAGAGGTGTGATACAATCGATACCATCGCGGTGTTATGGGATCTTTAAGATTTGCAATCAATTTGTGTAATCATTGTTGTTTTTTTTTTTGCGAAATAAATTTAAATAATACATTTAAATCGAAAGAGATTGGTGCAAAACTTAGCAAAGGAACAAGGGTCTTAGGGGAGTGGTGTGCAGTCAAGTAAAACGGAAGAGCTTTCGTCGAAATTGCAGTCTTTTTAAAGTAATTTGCTAATAGCAATTATCGTACTTGTAAAGTCAGACATATATGAGCGAGCATGGAAGCATGGAAGAAAGCGCATAAGTCGATGCGCTATCACTGAACCGAAAAAGTGGATTCATAGAAAAATTTATACATACTGCTTCACATGCTAGAGGGTTATACATACCTGCCTACCTTCATACATACATTGTATAGTTTTGTAAGCCTTATTGGCAAGACTTTATTTATGAGTTTAAAACTTTCTTCACCCATAATTACATGATGGATGTTAACTATGGCTAACAACCATTAAGTACGCACAGACATTATAGTTGCCGGATTAGCGAATCAGATGATAAAAAATTAACTTTCAAAGGAAGTTAAGCATAAAAAAAAGTTGCGTATACGCCCAAGTAACCAGTTTGACTTTATTAAAGGTCTTTTAATGTCAACTGAATAAAAACATGTAAATGTACACTTAAATGGATATTTATTTAATCATCTGCAGGGGGCAACTGTAGAAGTGGAGATCTTTGCATAAGAAGCAACATGTCTTCTTCATTCAATGGGAACTCTTCAAGTCCATTTTTTTGCTCTAAAGTTTCGGTCAAAAAAAATTTCGAGGTCTAACATTTCAATTATGAAGAAGTCCAACAAAGTGGGTTTCTTCATACGGTTTGTCAGCCTAAGCGAGTGAACTTTTTTGCTTCAAATTTGGTGGAGAGCATTTTTATGTGATTTTTTCGAGGAGGGGAAGTTTTAACTCTTGTTTAAGCTTGTGTTGGCTAGGCTGGGCATTCACAAAGAAAGTGAGATGAGTCGCTTTGAGTCTCTTTATCCTGACTTCTTCCATCCATAAGTCAAATGTGCTGATGCCCTGCCCATTCTGTTCCTGCATGGGTCTTATTAGAATTTCAACCAAGACGGACAGTTGGAGCCTATTTTTTCTATTTTATCTTCAAAGGATCCAGCCTCAGATCTCTCATCTGTCGTTTGCAGTTTTGTGGATTTAGTGGAAGGTCTGGTGCATTCTATTATTTTGTTTTTTCCAGTGGCATAAGAACCGAAGATTCAGTTGTGGTTCCGATCAAGAGTTGACTTGTTTTGGGCCAGCTTATCAACCATTTCGTCCCCGTAGATGAAACCCAGGAAAATCAGACAAAAATTTCTGCAAAGTTTGGCAAAATTATATACCTTCAGGCTTTTTGGGAAGGCACATGGCGGTCACCAGAGAAGGTCGAATATGCAACCAAATAGATCATGTTGTTACCGATGCAAGGCACTCGTCCAGTATGCCGGACATCTATACTTTCCGAGGAGCCAACATCGACTGTGATCACTATCTGGTTGGTGACAAACTGCCCATGAGAATATCCAATACCTAAAGTTCTTAGGCCCTCCAAAAGTACTTGAGAGTGCTAGGACGCCATATGGCCCTAGGCTCAATGATAGGAAAATCCCTATGCACACCTCCGCGTGGTGGAGGGTGGGTAACGCTAACGTGCAGGGGGACCGAATGGATGCCGGGATAAGCAGACAACCCAGCTTTGCTGGTCAGGGCACAAACTTGTCCTTGGGATGGTTAAAAGCCCCCTTAAGACGGATGAACTGCAGGTGGCGGTCAACGGCATGATAGTCTGGTGGCGGAGGAGCGTTTTTGTTAAAAGGCCAACGGCAGCAGCAGGTAGCGTCTGTAACCCATATTGGGCGGCTACAAAAGGCGTCTGTTTTCCCATAGTGGGCGGCCTCGAGCAGTTATGTGTTTGACCATACAAAAGGCGGGTGTGCCTGTCAAATCTGAGCTTATGTATGTTATTAATCGTATCTCGGAAAACACCATGGTGGAAGGATATATGCTATTACATGAAATATGACAACAATTGGAAATGAGTCCCCAAGAGGTAACCATTTTATGGAGAATCCTTCTGCAGCTTCGGCTGCTGTAAACCGCACATCGGATTTGGGGGTGCGGCATCTTTCGTGTACCAGCGTCAATCAAGACGCCATAACAATAAATGAATCGTTAACAAATAGAAGAAGTCTTTTAAGAAGAGCAAATGATACTTTTGGCTACCGCATACGTACGAAAATCGGAGCATGGAACGTACGATCCTTGTACGGCGAAGGTAGATACGAGCAGGTTGAGCGTGAAATGCTTCACCTTAAGATCAGTATCCTGGGCATCAGTGAAACTAGGTGGAGAGGAAGAGCCGAATACAGAGCTGACTCTGGGCAAACGAGAATGCTGTATTCCGGGGAGGATGAAAGAGAGGGTGGCCAAAGGCTGCATGGTGTCGGAATTATGTTGAACGAAGAAGCAAGGCGTAGTCTTATATCCTGGGCGCCCATTTCTGCAAGAATAATGACAGCAAGGTTCCGTTCAAAAATTCGCAACGTCACAATAATTCAGTGCTACGCCCCCACAAATGAAGCGACCGAGGAAGACAAAACCGCTTTCTACACTCATCTTAACTCAGTTTACAGTGGTGTTCCAAGAGCCGACATCATAATTGTCATGGGAGATCTCAATGCCCAAGTCGGATCAGACAACTACGGTCTGGAACGCGTCATGGGGAAAAATGGCTTGGGGTCACGAAATGAAAATGGCGATTTGCTGGTCGATTTTTGTAACGCTAATCGTCTTGTACTGGGTGGAACTGTGTTTAAACATAAGACTTGCAACAAAATCACCTGGGTACATCCGGATGGTCAAACTGAAAACCAAATTGACCACATCATGATTCAGCAGCGATGGAGGAAGTCAATGTGCGATGTTCGGAGCATAAGAAATGCCGACATTGGAAGCGACCATCATTTGGTTCTCATGAGTCTCAAGCTACGAACGGCAGCTGTACAACGTCAATCACAGGGTGCAGCAAGGAATTCGAAGTTCAATACAAATGCTTTAAGTGATCCCAACATATGTCGTAACTATGTCACCAACCTTAACGACAGAGCTTCGTCATTAAATGGAATACAACATTCAACAATTGATGAGATGTGGGGTGATATAAAAAGTGTTTTTATGGATGCTGGATCCGAAACTGTACCCAAGCAGTCGAGAGTTAGAGACTCTTGGATATCCCAAGACACCTGGGATAAAATCGAGCTTCGCAAATCGTTGAAGATGCAAATAAATGCCGAAGCAGATGCTCAACGAAAGGCTGAATTGCGAAGAGAGTATCGCTTAGCACATAAGATGGTCTATCGCTGTGTGAGACGAGACAAGAGGGTGAGGTTAGACGGTCTCGCAGAAAATGCGGAAAACGCTGCAAGAAGAGGAGACATGAGGGAATTGTACCAAATATCCAAGGAAGTTGTCGGGAAGAAAACCAACACCAATCATCCTGTAATGGATGTGGATGGTACACTTTTGGTATCAATCGAAGATCAGCTGCGCAGGTGGAAGGAGCACTTTTGTGCCTTGCTTAATGAGGATTCTGTCGAGCAGAGTGCTGAAGTGCCCCAGCTTAACGAGATGCGTAGATCATATAGGGGTATTGACATCGAGCCCCCTACAGTACTGGAAATTCAATCTTCGATAAATCTTCTCAAAAACAACAAAGCAGCTGGACTTGATGGTATACCAGCCGAGTTCCTGAAAGCTGACCCTGTCAGAACGGCTAGTATTCTACACCCGTTGATACAAGCTGTGTGGGAAAATGAAATCTATCCCAGCGACTGGAAGGATGGTGTAATTGTTAAGTTGCCAAAGAAAGGTGATCTTAAGAATTGCAACAATTGGCGAGGTATTACAGTTTTGTCCGTTTTTCCAAAATTAATGGCAACCATCATTCTGGAGCGGATAAAGGTTAGAATCGAGTCTACACTCAAGAGGCATCAAGCTGGTTTCCGCAGTGGGCGGTCTTGTGTCGACCATATCAACACTCTGCGTATCGTTCTTGAGCAGTCTGCGGAGTTTCAATCACCGCTTTACCTCATGTTCGTGGATTTTGAGAAGGCCTTTGACCGAGTCAACCGTGAATGTATATGGAGATCACTTCTTGGTAGAGGAATTCCCCCAAAAATTGTTGCCATTATAAGAGAGTCCTATAACAACGCAAGATGCTTTGTTTTACACAATGGGCAGCTATCCGACTCTTTCGAAGTGCGGCAGGGTGTGAGACAGGGAGATGTTCTATCGCCAATTCTCTTTCTACTGGCGATTGACGATGTCTTGACGGCCAGCGTTGGAACATCAGAGAGGCAGGGCATCCAATGGAGACCGTTTGAAAGGCTAAGCCACTTAGACTATGCCGATGATATATGTCTCTTGGCAAATAACATCAGCGGGCTGAACGGGATGTGTCAAGTTCTGAAGTTAAAAGGAGAGGCGAGTGGTCTTAAAATAAATAGCAAAAAGACAAAAATAATGCTCACAGGCCGCTCCACACATCAGCGTATTTTAATACAGGAGACGCCAGTTGAAGAGGTTGAACAATTTAACTACCTTGGAAGTATTGTTTCAGCAAATGGTGGTACTGATCTGGACGTTCAAAGTAGAATAAATAAAGCTCGCGCAGCCTTCGGTTCTCTCTCCCAAATTTGGAACTCATGTCAAATCTCCTTGCGCACAAAGTTGAGATTCTTCGAATCCAATGTCAAATCCGTGCTGTTATATGCTTGCGAAACCTGGAAAGTCACGACTACCATCTCAAAGAAATTGCAGGCTTTTGTGAACCGTTGTCTACGCCATATTCTAAAAATTCGCTGGCCACAAATTATATCAAACGAGGAATTGTGGCACAGGACAAGCCAGGAGCGGCTGGACGTTGGCATAAGAAAGCGTAAATGGCAATGGATTGGTCACACACTGAGGAAACCAAACGATGAAATTGCAAAGCAGTCTTTTGAATGGAATCCTCAGGGTGCACGGCGGGTTGGAAGACCAAGAACAACATGGAAATCAACTGTTCTAGCAGAAGCAGACTCCCAGAGAAAGACGTGGCCACAGTTAAAATATCTATCTGCAGACCGAGAAGGATGGAAACGATTTGTTGGCGCCCTATGCCCCAACCGGGGTTACAGGACTTGATGATGATGAAAGTTCTTAGACGATCAACAGATTCCCAGAGAAAATTCAACGTTGGAAGGCTTAAATCGGAAGTGACCGCGTATCTCTTGAGCTCTCAAAAAACTCTATGGTCACTATTGTATTGACACAAGCCCAGAAGACTTCAGAAGTGTTGGGATTCTCAGAACCACCACCGAAAAATCATTGGTTCGACTCCGATTACGCACAGGCAAACAGACCAAAAACGGAGGTGTACAGACTATGGCTCTAGAAAAAAAACTAATGCTTCCCAACAGCTCCATGTTGACTGAAGGAAGGATAAAAAACGATTGGAGGAAGAAAAAAATCATAAGCAACGTGAAGTCGAGGATATGCAGAGATGCTGCAGCAGAAAAGAGGAGTAGAACTTTTATAAAAGAGTGAAACAAACTACCACAGAATTCCAAGCTACCCTGGAGTTACAAGGATAGTATTGGATACACCATGGTAAACACGTAGTCCATGCGTAACATCAGAAAGACTGATACTTCGATCAGTTATTAAATGTTGATGACAGCCAAAATCCCACCAACGAGCAGCTGGTCCCAGTTAATAAGGATGATAACCAAGAGTTTTCACCACAGCGAGCACCGCGGCGCGCCGGCCGGCAACCCGCTGACCATAATGAAATAAAATTAGCAATTTCCAGGCTCAAAATGAACAAAGCAGCTAGTGCAGATGGGCTACAAGCGGAAATCTTTAAATACGCTGGTCAGAAGCAAAACCCAACTCATCGCTACATTATGGTCAGAGGAAATGCCCAACGATTGGAACCTCGATACCCGCTCCACTTAAATGGCGGTTATCTCCTCTGCACCAACTACAGAGGCATAAGCCTTCTTAAGATCGGATTTAAGTTTCTATCCAGCGTTTTGTGTGAACGTCTCAGGTCCTTTGCTGACGATCTAATAAATTTAGTGGCGTAGGAGCTCGGAGAGCACTAGGGCCTAGTGATTTCAACCAATTCCTGCTGGGACCTACAATTTCTTGCCGAGTCCAAATGGCTAGATGAGAAAGCACTTATTCATGAAAACAGATACTCTTGGAGGATTTGTCAGTTCCTCGCAAGAGGCAGTACCTCGGGAAAAACATTTCTGTTTTAAGAGAGCAGTGGCTGGGAATCGAACCCAGACCTTCGCCATGACAGTCCAACGCCGCCGTAACCATTATGCCATGAGGTACTACGCTGACGATCTAATAGATCATTATCAATATAGCTTCAGACCTGCCACCGACCAAGAATTTAATTTTTATACCCACCATTTGATTTTAAGGCTGCTTATGACAGTGTGAATAGGGAAGAGCTACATACATCGTGCACTGTCCAGCTTTAACATCCCTCATAAACTGATCAGACTTATCAAGATGCTCATTGCTCTGTCAAAATTAGAACTGATTTTACTGAAGCCTTCGAAACCTTTTGAGGGTAAAGATAAGGAAACACACTGTCATGTAGTTGTTGCAATATCGTTCTTGAAAGGGTAGTATCCAATGACCAGGTACCAGGTACTAACTTTCAGAGATATACGCAACTTCTTCGTGATTGGAACAGGATAAAATGGGCAGTTTCTGGTGCTTTCACAAGCATGAAGTTAACAGCAAACAGAATGGAGGACTGTTGATTAACGAGGACAAGACGAAGTATATGCTTTCATCAACAAGAACCATCTCACACCATAGACTTGGTCAGAAGAACGTGACAGTTGATGAGTATAACTTTGAGGTAGTCAAGGAATGTGCCTATCTGAGCACCACCGCTATAAACTAGGCATTAAAACATCAGCGCAGAAATCAAACGCAGAATAACTCTTGCTGATTCTTTGTGCTAAAAATGCAATTGAGAAATAAATCCTTATCGAGAAGAACCAAGAAGGCATTGTGCAAAAAACTCATCATCCGAGCTGTATGGTGCAGAAGCATGGACCCTTATTCAGTCGGATTAAAGCTTCTTTGCTGTATTCCAGAGAAATTTTCTTCGGACGATTAATGGCCACTTTGTGTAGATGAACAAAATAATGTGTGGCAAGGAGGATACAACCACGAGGTATACAAGCTGTACAGCGACATGAGTGGTCAAACAAATTTATTTTAAGCGGTTAAGATGGTTGAGTCATGTAGAGAGGTTGAACACCTTGGATTCAGCACGTAGACTCTTCAACACAATAACAAAAGGTTCAAGAAACGAAGGCAAACCTCATCTTCGACGGTGCAACCAGGTTTTAGGTGATCTTCATCAACTTGGCTTTCAACAGTGGAGAAAGCGGGCTAGAAATCGAATCGGCTGGCGAGGCATATTAACTGAGGTCTAGGAGCACCACGCTTTGTTGCGCCTTTTCGTTGGTTTATGAAATGAGCTTCTGTGAGCTGGGAACTATTATAATTGGCATTAGTCGGTGCGTCATTACTAGGTAACTAAAAAAAGTAGCATCCTGGCAGCATTTTGAAAAATTGGTTTTAACCAATATCTCGAGATTGATTCATCCCATACAAAAAAGTTTAGATTATTTCGTTAAGTTAGAAGTTATGGAGTTAGAGAGCTATAACGACTTCTAAAGTGTAAGAAAAAGTGGAAACAGGAAACTTTTAAATGCTTTACCTCTGAAAGTTTAAATCTTATAACTAAAAGCTTTCCTTAAAAAATGAAAGATCAACAAATTTCCTATAGGAAAAGTCTTCACAAATTTCAATTTTTGTACAACTGTTCAAAATACAAGCATTTTATTCAACATTTTAATTTCAATGATTTATATTTCTTGAAATTATTGTCATAATCATATCAAAGATTAGATAAGTAATGTGTCAGAGATTTCAAAAAACACTTGAAACTATTTATAATTAACTTTTTGTTTCATTATCTAACACTTTTAAGTGTCTAATTGTAATTTCATGAGTACCTATTTATTAGTCTTGATTGATTTCTTAATTGATTTATGTTCTTTTTTTGAAGAGTTGTCAATAAAATGATTGCGTTTATTTATAGTTTGATTGAAATTAAAAGATAAGTTATAATTGAATAGAGTGCACATTTGGGTTATACTTCATTGCTCTCTTAGCTCAAGATCTGTAACTAAGAAATAGAACTAAAAGATGCCTCAATCGATCAATTTAAGTTCTTTACATATCTATTTTTGATAAAGCTTCATGCAAATGAATAAAATTATGTAGTTACCTATACAATTATGAGTTATTTATGTATGTTAATAATGAAAAATTCAACTTAACGAAGAAAAAAAACTTAACGAAGAAAATAAAAAAACTTAACGAAACTTTTTTTTTTTGAAAGAAAACAATATTTTACATTAAACTATACAAAAATATACAAGAATATTAAATTCTTACCTCCAACATTTGAACCATTTTGTTGTGAATAGAGATTCTGTTGAGCGGCCTGTGGTTGCGGTGGATATAATTGTGGTGGACCTTGTGGTGGAGGTGGTCCAGCTCTTGTGGCACCCGGTGGTACTAGCACTGGTGCTGGGCTAACAAGGCGCATTGGTGTAGTTGTTCGTGGTCCCATCACTAATGAACCACTCTGGTCAAAAAATGCTGGTATAACCTGTACACGTGCGTTGGGATGTTCATGACGTAGGAGTTATGACGGTTGTGGCATTTATAGGAATTTGTTTTTTTTTTAGTAATAGTTTTGTTTCGTTTTTATTTTTTATTTTTGTAGTTTGAGAAAGCATTAAATGAGGGAAAAGAGATGGAACGAAAAGAAAAAGATATAAATTGTTTATTTATAAATTTATATACAAATGGTTTAAATTTTATTTAGGTACTATGCACAAAGATAAAATGTACAAAAACGCGATTGAATGTTGCTAAATAGAATTGACAAAAAAAAAAATTCGGTGACATGTGAGCGGGAAAATAAATGCAACTATTTTATCGATTGTGTTTAGGTAGGTGTTCCAAAAAAATACCAATTCCTCAACACAGAAAAAAAAACAATTAGAGATTGTGTTTATGTTGATAAGAGTTCTTTAAAACTACATTGCATGTGTTCGGTAATGGGTTGTGATTTGTAGGTACTTTGACTGTCACTAAAGACTTTGTTTTGTCAAAATAAATGGAGTTTCATGGCAGCAATACAAAAGTACTCGTCGTGTCTATAACTATGCGAGCTGAGTTAGTTCATGATTTCGTTTATGTTTTTAATTTATTTATAAATTTTTTTTAAGGTGGTACATCCTGGGATTTGATTCCAGACTTTCAGCTCAACGTGACGGTAGAAAGCACAAACCAAGAGGTACTACCATTTAGATAACAAAAAAACAAAAACTATAACTAAATTAAAACTTTGTCAACAGAAAATTAAAAAAAAATAAAAAATCACCAGACCTCGGTTAACATAAACAAAAACCTATTTCTGCATTTTCCTTTATTGCATAATATTTTCATTAACACTTTAACACTCTAGTTCTTTGTAATTAATTATTATGTAATTTTTACTCCAAAAAGTTATTCAATCAGAAAATTATTTAACATAAGAAGCGAATATGCAACTCACAGGGCGCTGCTGCAGCAAAAAAAAAATTGCAACACTTTATAATCAGTTACACCTGACCGAACTCTACAAACAAAAATAGTGCACGCATTTACTCATGATTGTGACGGATAAAGGCGATAAGAAGTCTTTATCAATTATTTTATTATCATTTATTATTCCTTTCCTGTAGTCTATAACTTCATTTAAGAGTTGTAACAGAAAGTTGAGTGTAAAGCTTATTTCAGGGTGAAATATTTACTTTAGCCAAAAAATCAGAAATACATCGCCATCATTGCAAAAATTATGCACAATCGCTTTCGTTAAATATATTTATTCAACGCGTAAAACTGATTTTTGCTATACAAACTTATTGCATCAATAGATGACACCAACTTCAAACAAAACAAAAACAAAATGGGGATAAGAACATGAAACAAGGAAATTATTGTAAAGAGAGGGCCATCTGTTGGTTTCTTTTTGAAACAAGTTATTTTGACATTGAAAGCTATTATAAGCTCAAAAAAAGGTCAAAAACTGAGTAATGCGAAATCGACCGATGACCGAGTTACTTCCAAAGTGGATGCTGTGCTGCTGAAACAGTGCGAATTTTTAATGGACTGCAGCTGCTGTACGCAAAATTTGTGAGAAGAGTTCATGAGACTACTTTGCTGATTGGTAACCGAATATATTTCTTCGTGCATTTGTCCTGTGTGCTTAACTTGCTTGCTTAACGAAGAATATTGCAGATACTTTTACCGAGAGTGTGCAACTATTTCCGAGGCCCTTAACGCGGACGTTGAACAATGTAAGTCAGGATAGGTAGGATAACACCGAATGTGAACAATGAAGAAATTCAAAACTTTTTCAAATTTTCGATGAATTCTGTTCGTTATTTGAGTAACAACGTTCACCGAATGAAGAACAAAGGTCTAAATGCAGCTTAAAGATCTCAATTGACTCAGCAATTGAAGTAAAAAACCACCCTCTTCGTTATTGTCTTTTTTGTTGGAGCCTTAGAGCAGTTCGAATTTAACCACAATTTTGCTCAAAAAATACACTTTCGGATGAGATACAGTTGAAGCTTGATGAGAGTTTCAGGGAGTAATCCTGACTCCCGGATAGATTCATGCATCCTGAAATTGTGACCGTCTGTTTGATGTTATTTTTGAGTGGCTTAGTTGTTGGCCATTTTTTATTTCATGACGAGGAAACGTTACAGTCAAAGGAGGTCCAAACGGGACATGATAACCGATTTTTGTGTAGCCAGAAATTGTTGATCTTTTTGTCGCTGATATGCCACGTTTAGGGCTCAGAAAATCAACAGGGAGTCATCCTAACTCCTGGGTACATGTGCCGCGTTTAGGGCTCAGAAAACCAACAGGGAGTCATCCCAACTCTCGGATACATCCTGAACTGACTGTTTGTTGAAATTTTGTAGTGGTGATGTTAGTGGCCCAATTAACGTTACAGTCAATGAAGACCCTACCAGGAGTTACAAATTTGGTCTTGGGAGAGTTATAAGTCTACCTAACACACAGGCCGATATATTGCACATTATGTTCAAGTTGTATAGCACTTAGTTTTGGCGATGTTGATTGCCGTTATAAAGCTGGCATTTTTGTCCTGAGGTGTCATTACAGATCGATGCTAAACGAACAATCTACAGACGATGTAAGCACTTCTAAGGCCCCGCTTTCGTGAAATAGGACACAAAACTATAGAAAACAGATTGAAATATTGGATTGGTAGGATTCATATTATGGCAGACCTTGGTAAAACTCCGGAATTTCAAATCAAAATGTCGGCGAAGACCTCACCGATACGTTTGATGTTAAAACAAGGTTTTATGTCGCTTTTACACGACTGGAAAACTACCAGACAACAGATAACTGCCAGAATAATTCCAGTTAGTCACTCGTCGACAATATTGACATAATCGGAAGAACAAAGAAGGGGGTTTCAGTGGCACTTTTGTGGGTATTTACAAGAAACCAAGGAAGATGGGTTAAACGGTAAATGAAGACAAGACCAAGCATATATTAAAGAACAATCAAGATCCAACACCGACATTTTGGGGAGAACGTTTCGGCCGACATCTACAGCTATAACTTCGAAGTAAAGTAGATAGGACTTTTCTTCCGCTATCTTAGCAGTTTAGAAGCAATGCCTTCTTCAGACGCAATCACCCCCTGATATATATATGGTGTAGAGCAGCGGTTCCCAAACTTTTTAAGCTGTGGAACCCTAAGCAATGCCCAAATATATTTCGGAACCCCATCCTGACAATAGCAAAAAATGAAAAACAACACATTTCAGAATCATTTTTTCATTTGGTGTGAAGAATGAATCTAATTCATTGTTTGAATTCGCATATCTGGGGCAGCATCCAGCCTCGATCTGTATTTAGATTTTGTGTTAGTATACGCTGAAAAGCCTATTTCACAGCGGTAACAGCGTTGTAAAAAAAAAGGTAGCAAATTTTATATAGCTTTCTTGGCAAGCTCAGGGAATTCATTCTTAATACCAATCCAAAATTTGTTTAATGATACAGAATCAAATACAAATTTTGATGAAGAGGAGCTCTGCAGATCTATCAGGGATTCGTATTCCTGTATACTCAGGGTCATAGGCTTGATGGTTTTCATTAGAAATGGATTTTGAACCCACTCGATGTCAGTATTTGTATCTGAAAAGTAATCCAGCATGGATCTTTCGAGACTAACAAAATGGAGAGCAATAACATTGCTAATATCTGCTCTGAGTTCAAGCATGTTTTCTTGCAAGAATTCATGTAAAAGGGGAAAACACTCAAAATTGTTCTTTCGTACAGATGAGATAGTCCAGTCATATTGTATTTTTACCATGCAAATCGTAGGGTAGTTTTGATTTGTTCGCTCCCTTATGTTTTCGGGGATGCTGAATGCGAATCTGAGGTTTGCCAACAAAATTTTGTGACGCAACATAAAAAAAATGCAAAAAATGATGCAAAAATGCATTTTTTTTTAACTCTTCACTAATGGCTTGAAAACTACCAACTATTCGAAAATTGCATCAAGCTACCATTGAAAGCATACACAATTTCGAATAAATCCTTATTTTAGGTTTTCTTCTGCGACAACCCATTTGGACTCAAGCTCTAGTCGAAAATTGACGTATTTTTACTGATTTCGAAAATCTGAATCCACTCAAAAGCTCTAAGAAATTACTTTGTGTGACAAAATTTGAATTTTTGTCTGTAACATGAACCAAGATATATTGCTCTATCACGTCACGTTTTTGAGATAGCTATTCAAATCTTAAAATTAAAAATAAATGCATTTAGTATACAAATGTGGGTTTTTTTTTGTCCAGGTAATTTTTTCGAAAAAATGTTTTTGGTCATTCTGAAGTATAAACATTTTACTTCGAAATTCTTTTTGAATCTTTCAAATACCTCCATTCGTCTTCGAGAAATCGTTGGTTTACTACCTGATTCGAAAAAATCCCACAATTTGCCCTTTTGAGCACAAATTGACTGGATTTTTCGAATAAGGTAGTAAGACCAAAACCAACGATCCAATATCTCAAAAACGTAACGTGCTAGAGCAATTCCAAGGCCAGACTCGAACTCAGCACATCAAAGACCATCAGAAAACTATATCTTGATTCATGTTACAGACGAAAGTTCAAATTTTGTCACACAAAGAAATTTCTTAGCGCTTTCCCGTGGATATTCGAAAACAGTAAAAATACGTCAATTATTGACTAGCGCTTGAGCCCAAATTGGTTGTCGCAGAAAAAACCTTAAATGGAGATTTATTGGAAATTTTGTATACTTTCAATGGCCTTGATGTAATTTTCCTTGATGTAATGTAATTTTCGAATAGTTGGTAGTTTTCGATCCATTCGTGAAAAACTCCCAAGAAATGCAATTTTGCATTATTTTTTGCGTTTTTTTTTCATTTTGCGTCACGAAATTTTGTTGGCAAACCTTAGATTCGGATTCAGCACCCCCGAAAACATGAAGGAAGGAAAAAATCAAAACTACCCCACAATTTGCTCGCAAAGAGCCTTTTTGAGCACAAATTAACTGGACCAAGAGCCAGAAATTAATTCTTCTTTTCAAAGATGCCAGTTTGTCTCTCGCAAAAAATACTGTTGTTGATTTTTCCTGCAGAGCTGTAGCAGTTTAGTTGATCTTCTCGAAAATATCTGCAAAAAAAGCTAGTTGCAGACATATTTTTTTCCAGTTTGAACACATTCAACTCATCACGAAGTTGAAATAACCTGGTTAAAGCTTTCCTTCTGGAAGGCCATCGGATTTCAGTATGAAGAAGAAGCGATTCGTTCTGACTGCCCATATCTTTACACACTAATTTAAATAATCACGATTGGAGACTCTTTTCAAAATTTACTATTTTCACAGCGAGAACTTTTTTAAATCAGTTGGCACTCTTTTCATAACAAGTGCATAACGATGGAAAATACAATGACTGCTGGTACCTACTTCTAGGAGCAAAGTTTTTAATATTTTTTGAAACAACCCCTTTAACCTTTCCCACCATTTCTGCGGCTCCACTGCTGCGTATATTAATACATTTTCGCCAATTAATGATGTGTTTACTCATGAAACAGTTAATGACCTTGAAGTTTATACTTCGATTAAAAAATATATCTAAACTTCAAAAAAAAAATTGTAAACATTTTTTTTTGTGGAAATTTTTAATTTTTTTCTTTTATTGTTTGTTACGGGTGATTTTTTAAGAGGTTAAGAACTTTAAAAAAAAAAAAAACACAAAAAATTCGAAAAAATGAATGAAATATTTATTTGAATCGATAGTTTGAACCTTGCAATTTAATGTTTAAAGATAATTTCATGCAAATGTTGACCGCGGCTGCGTCTCAGGTAGCCCATCCGCTGAGTCCAATTTTGGCATACTCTTTCACACATATCGGCCGGTATCTCACGAATGAATGCATGGATGTTGGCTTCCAGTGCGTCAATCGAAGCGGGCTTGTCCTTATAGACATTAGCCTTGACATACCCCCACAAAAAATAATCTAATGGTGTCAAATCGCACGATCTAGGCGGCCAATTGACCGGCCCGAAACGTGAAATTAACTGTTCACCAAACTCGCCTCGCAATTGCGCCATTGTTTCGCGTGCTGTGTGGCATGTGGCACCGTCTTGTTGAAACCACATATCATGCAAGTCAAGAACTTCCATTTCTGGCAAAAAAAAGTTTGTTATCATCGCTCGGTAGCGTTCACCATTGACAGTAACGCTGCGATTCGCATCATCTTTGAAGAAATATGGGCCAATAATGCCGCCGGCCCATAAACCGCACCAAACAGTGGCTTTTTCGGGATGCATTGGTAGCTGTTGCAATGCTTCTGGCAGATCTTCACTCCAAATGCGGCAGTTATGCTTATTTACGTACCCATTCAACCAAAAATGAGCCTCATCGCTGAACACAATTTTTCGATAAAAAAGCGGATCCTCGGCCAGCTTTCCAAGAGCCCATTCACCAAAAATTCGGCGTTGTGGTAGGTCGGCTGGCTTTAGTTCTTGCACCAGCTGTATCTTAAAAGGCTTTACGCCCAAATCCTTCCGCAAAATTTTCCACGTAGTGCTGTAACAAAGGCCTAACTGCTGGGAACGGCGCCGAATCGACATTTCGCGGTCTTCTGTCACACTAGCTGATACGGCCGCAATATTTTCTTCACTACGCACAGTACGTAAACGTGTTGGTGGTTTAATGTCCAACAAAGTAAATTTGGTGCGAAATTTGGTCACAATCTTCCGAATAGACTGCTCAGAAGGTTGAGAATGCCGACCATAAAATGGAAGCAGCGCGCGATGAACATTTCGAACCGAGCACGAATTTTGATAGTAAAATTCAATAATTTGCAAGCGTTGTTCATTTGTAGGACGATCCATGGTTAAATTGCAAACCAAACTGAAGCTGTTTGACAGTGACACAAGGTACTAAACACACGTCAGCTGTCAAAACCAGTGTTGCCAAAACCAAACCAGCTAAAAAATCACCCGTTATTTTACTGTTTATACTTCAAGAAATTTGTGGAACCCTGAAAATTTTCTCTTTTTTTTTCGACAGACACGGAGTGGATGAGAAGATGCAACAACGAACTGTACAGTGACACTGAACTAGCCAAAGAACTAAAAATCCAATGACTAACGTAGCTCGGTTTTGTAGAGCGAATCAATACTAATATCTCGACCCTGAATAATCCTTGAGTTTTCTTAGCAGTAGAGGTAGACCACGACTAAGATGCCACGCGCAAGTGGAAGAAGAAATCAACCAGCTGGAAGTGCGAAATTGAAGACAGCTTGCTAGTGCCCGAGCCAGTTGAAAGAAGTTGGTTGGTCGAGGCCCTGGTCCACTGGACTGGAAGCGCCACCTTAATTAAGTAAGTGAGTATATTTCACCGACTAATCGTTAACGTATAAAAAGAGATCCAACAGCAATAAATCCTATGAGTGAGTAAGCCATTCGACTGAAGCATTTCTCGACATTACAGGACTACTAACTTCCCCTACAATAGATCAATTGTTTGACCAGCTTTGGATCATGTGTGCCATTTCGTTGGTGTGAACATATCACTGATGTCAAGTCCATTCAAATCTAGCGAAAAACTGTCTTCCGACATGGCATTATAGTAAACTCCATTTACAGAACCAACCATAATCGATAGTTTTTATCGAAAAAAAATATCATCAATCAAACCTCCGTAAGGCATGAAATCCACAACAAGCGTTCAACTTTATTAGTCATGGAAGAGATAGTGCGCAAGAGTGGTGTTCACCTGGAAGGCACTATCTTCAACAAGTCTTCTCAACTGCTTGGCTATGCGGACGACATCGACATTATCGGCCGCTTCAAGCGAGCTGTACTAAAAGCTTTCACAGCTATTGATGGACAGTCGAAGCGCGTTGGTGTAAATGAGGACAAAATAAAATATATGCTATCAACAAACAAAGCCTCATCTGTCCATGGCTTAGGACAAAACGTCACTGTTGGTAGCAGTCATTTCGAGGTAGTCAAGGAGTTAACCTAACTCGGAAGAAACATCATTTCCACTAACGAAACCGACTACTACTTCGATTTGGCAAAACAAAATGTTTCAAAACTCTTTTCTCGAAAGACAAAATGCAAAAAAAAACTTTAATTTTACCAGTTCTAATCTACGAGCGCCGAGCGTTGGACGATAAGTAAAAAAGGCGAATCGATGCTTTCGAGAGAAAAAATCTTCGGCGAATATTTGGTCCTATATGCAAGAAGGGCAAAAGGAGGAAAAGATTCAATCGTGAATTGTACGAGCTGCACCAAGATGTGGGTGTAGACCAAAGAGCCAAAACACGTCAGCTGCACTGGCTCGGACACATCGAGCGAATGGACAACAACGTTCCAGCCAAGAAAATCTTCGAATCCCAGCTTTCAGTTTCGAGATGACCAGGAAGACCGAGCCTCCGCTACAGGGACCAGGCGGTTACAGACGCAAGAGCACTTGGTTTCGAAGACTGGAGGGAGCTTGCGAGGGACCGTAACCGCTGCAAGACCGCAATATCTCAGACAGAGACCCTCCCTAGATCGGGAACCCGATAAGTGAGTAAGTATGAACACTTGCATATTTGATGGAGGTAATTTCTGCGTCAAAAAATGACATTGATTTGATGTTTCGAAAACGGTCCTCTTTATGATGAACTGCTGCCCAAGGTACTCAAATCTTCCACCAAGGGTTTGAGTTAACTGGACCCTGGTGTTTAAATTCTGATAAAATCTCTTTAAATCGATGAATTCGATCCTGTTCATTGTTTTGTCGCAGTATTTTATAGTTTCTCATTCTTAAAAATAGGTGTAGCCGGTCAAAGCCAAAGGTGTTGCAACTATTTTTATTCTCCTTTCTTCCTTTCTAATTTAACAAATGGATTACAAAATGAAAACCATTCGATGATGATTCGGAAATGAATAAAAATCAATTTTCATTGAGTGCAAATAGTTACGAACGTCCATCGAAACAAGCCCGCTAGCCACTATGGTCTATACTATAATAGGGGGGTTAAATGGATTAGATTTTTAGGTCAGCACAAGAGAGTTAGGTACTTTAATTAAAATATGGTAAGCTATGTCCTGCGAGTGTATAATGTTTTTTAAAATCGTTCATTAGCTGGAGAACTCCCATAGGTTTAATTAAAATGAATAAACGAGAGCACCTACCCATAGACATTTTAAAAGGAAGGTTTTTTGTCAATTAATTCAATTCTTTTAGCAACTTTTAAATCTTTCTCTTTGTTCTCGCTCTAATCTGTTTTTAACGTTAGTCGAAAGCTCACTATTTTTTTTTACAAATTTACATTATGGTGTTATAGAATTCTTTACATTTTACTCACACTTTGTACATTTTTTCAGATGGAAAAAAAATGAATACTATTTTGTTGAAACATACCTGATAAGATTGATTTTCAGCACCTTGTTGGGATGGTGTTAAGGGCCTTCGTGGCTGTGATCCTTGCTGTGGTATTAGATTGCCCGGATACATGCCCCATGGTGCAACTCCATAGTATTGTGGCATTTGTGCCGCTATCAGACCCATATACGGCGTAGCATCCTGCCCGGGATTAATAACATAGGGGGCGGCTTGTTGCGCCGCATAGGCATTTTGTTGTGCGGCCAAAAATTGCTGTGATGGCATAGGCATTGGTTGCGGTTGCATTGGTGTGCCATTTGGTGCTCCGGGCGCACCCGATGATGCAGCCGCAGCCGCTGCTGCAACAGCTGCTGCATTTGTTGCTGCTGCTAAACCAGGATTTTGTGATCTGAATAGTTGCTGCAAGAGAAAAACAAAACAATACAAAAAAATTAGTTAAAAAGGATTCTGATTCAGAAATTTAACAAATATGTACGTTTGAAGATTATACATATGTTCTATAAAGGTATGTGTTGTATACTGTATATGTATGCAACAAGCCTAGAAGGTTAATTGGAATTTGTATTTTCCCAGAGAGAGAGAGAAAGGAATTTGTGCCGAGAATTTTAGAAGTCCATAATATCTGAATTTTATGGAGAATAAAATAAATGAATTGCCAGAAAATTGGACAAGGGTTGGTTTTAGGATTGTTCGTTCTTTCGTATATAACGAATGCTTCAGCAACAGATGTCATAATTCATGACCCAAATTCCACAAAAAGGAATGCTGAATTCCTTTGCTTGTTTTCATCCTCCCTCTCTGTGTTCATCGTTTTTCTTCTGCTTTTTTTTTTTTGCTTTGCTTGTTTTAAAAGTGCTGGGAGACATTCAAGATATTATATTTCATTTTTATTTTTCTGCTCTACGTAAATATATTAGATTCTCTGGTGTGCTCCTGGTTTTTCTTCATTTTTGAACTCTGTTTCAGAGGGTTGCAACGTATAAATAAATCTGTAGGTAAACAAAAACACAATCTTGGGGTTAAGTTTTTGGAAGACCAGATTTTATTTTGATTTCATTTTGCATCACTGTGTGAGGTATTTGCCTTAGAATTTCTTCTTTTTTTGTTGTTAAGGGTGCGGATGCTTGCCTTTTATGTCAAAGGCTAAGTGAAATAAACGGACTTAGCTTTGTTGAGAAATGAGTTCATTTTGTTGGAATAAAATAACAAAAAAAAAGGGAAAATAAGGGAAGAAGAAACTTGGTTTTGAGCATTTGCTTGCTCTTAAGATTCTTAACCTAATTGGTGGGTGTCCCATTACATCAAGGATATTTAAGATAAGGATGAAGAAGTTTTTTGGTCTATTGAAGATAAGATATATTTTAATAGAAAATAAAATATATGAAGAAAATAATTAATAGATTCCAAGACATATAACAACCGGGGCACTATGTACTGAGTACAATTAATGTGTACTGGTTACATTTCAATTAATGTTTCCCGTAACACATTTAGGTACTTACATTATGGAATGAATACACGTCTATTGAATTCAAACAATTTTTACTCAACTCATTACTATGTGCCAGTTACAGTACTCGCAAGGTATGTAATGACTACATCACTATTTAAAATCCAGCACCTCAATGGGGAAAAAGTATGATTTGCAGCAAGTTATGTACTGAACCTCGTGGTATAAATGATTAGTGCTGTGGATTGTCAAGCCGAAGGTCTAAGTTCGATTCCCAGCCGCTACCGCCTTAAAAACAAAGAATATTTATATCCGAGGTACTGCCTTTTGCAAGGAACTGAAAAATCCTCCAAGAGTATCTGTTGTCATGAATAAGTGCTTCTCACCTAGCCATTCGGACACAGCAAAAAATTGTACATCGACTCCATTCCTGCCCCACAACACGCACACAGGAATGGTGGGGAGTTCTAAGTCACTAGGCCCTGGGGCTCCACGAGCTGTCACCCCCTCCTAGTTTATTTAATTTATAACCAATGAGCTGGCGGTAACTAGCTCGCTATAGTCAACAAATTAAAGAAAATTCAACACGTATGTAAGTGAACGCAGACGATATGTATTCAGTACATAACTAGTATGTATCAGTTACAGTGAAATTCAGGGGTTTTTAATGGAAACATAACAATTTTGTATTTTTGATGGATGGATGGATCGGATGGACTTTGTCATCAATGATATGAGGTTTCAACAATGACGATACAACATGCCTCTCAGAATGTCAAAAAATTCATCTATGGAAAGGGAAGTTCGATAATCGTGTGATCTCGAGAGATGGTTCGGTCACTCATGTGATTTATCGTCCTTGGAGATCGTTGTATGAAGTCTTTGAGTAATGCAACCTACCTAACAACGTAACACGAGTTTAAGAATGCAAAACTGTCACGTTCTGGCTAACACTTGTGGAAGAGTGGTGCGAAAACTCTCCAGAGAATCAATCAATGTAAATATGCTCGTGGTGGTCACATAAATGAGATCGAGTTACACGCTTAAATTTAACATGAGTACTAGGCCTGGGTCCTGTAACACAAGTTTTCTTATGAACAAACTTGATTTACTTGTTTAAAATAACTTCTTGTTCAAGACTTGTAGTTTTGTGGTACAGACCCTTTGGAATAAACTTCAGTCTGATACCTAAATTATTCAATTTAGTCAGTGATCCGACCGATAAACGTTCGAAAAATAGTGCTGTGTCAACTATTCCGACTTTTGGTGCCCGAATTCGAGTCAACCAGATCGATAAAAAATCATCCATTACCAAAAGGCAAGGTCTGCTAAAACACTACTGTAGGGAATGATAGTGTTCGAGAAAATGTTGTCAATTTTTTCTCTTAGTTCATAAGAGCTTGGCAGTTTTGCGTCGATTTAATAACTTAAAAGTTGAAAACTATAGACAACGCCGTTCATTTTTTGATTGAATTCTGTCGCAGGATCTGCTGAAAGTATTGCTACTCTGTGTGAGTGTTCGAGGAAATGCAGTCAATTCTCATCGTTCATAATAACTTGGCTGTTTTGCGTGGGTTTAGAACCTTAAGGTGGGTTTTTTAGACAACGCTGTGTATTCATCGCTGATTGGACACTGCGGCAAGGTCTGCTGAAAGCATCGCTGCTGTTCGTGATAGTGTTCGGGAAAACGCAGTCACTTATTTCTTTTCGTTTATAAAAACTTGGCCATTTTGAGTCGATATAGGAACTAAAGGTTGTCGCCTATAGACAAGGCCATTTATTGGGTGATTGAACTCAGCAGCAAGGTCTGCTGAAAGCATCGCTGCTGTTCGTGAAAGTGTTCGGGGAAACGCAGTCAATTCTTTTCCATTATTCATAACAACTGGACCGATCGATGTATGTAGGAAACTTTAGGTTGACGACTATAGACAACGCCGTGTATTGATTGACTGAGCTTTGCAATAAAGTCTGCAGAAAAAAAATCGCTGCTGTGCGATCTTAAGACCTTGGCGACTTGCGTCGATTAAGGAACTTAAGATTGACGATTATAGACAACATTGTATTGGTTTATTCGGCTCGGCCACAAAGGCTGCGGAAAACATGGCTGCTGTGCGTGATTTCTTGTGTTCGAGACAACGCGGTGAATTTTTTGCCAACTTGGTCTTTTTGCTTCGATATAGGAGCATGAGGTTGAGGACTATAGACAGCACCGTTTTTTCGCTGATTGGACTCAGCAGAAAGGTCTGCTGAAACCATCGCAGCTGTGCGTGATAGTGTTCGGAAAAACGCTGTCAATTCTTACTCTTTGTTCATAAAAACTTTTTGCATCTATATACTGACCTAAGATTGAAGACTATAGAAAGCGCTGTGTATTCGCTGACTGGGCTCTGCAATAGATTGATGATCAGAAACTTCTTGTGCTCTAAGCAGGTTGATATGGATACAAACGACAAACGTGTGGTTCCCAAAAAAACAGCTATGATTGCTAAACAGCACATGTCGATGGACATTTTGCAGGAACAGTTTCAAGGCATAGCTACCTTGCAAGACGACATCGTGAGTTGGCAACCGATATCGTGTGATTTAACGCCTTTAAACTTTATATTTTGGGACTATCTTAAGTCACAGGTCTATGTGAGTAAACCAATCCAGTAAATTCAGCCAAATTGATGCGACAAAGTCATCGAAAATTGGACGAGCTACCAAGCAAAGCCGAATTGGATATTAAAATGACTTTATATTCCATACTTAATACCATCAAATGTCCTTTCCAAAAAATATAAATTGTGGATAGCTCTCACACACAACTTGTTTTATTAACATTTCGAGATCAAGCGACCTAAAGTGAAAGACCCTTTAAATAAAATAAACTTCTCATTTATTACCATTGTGGTTAATCTGGAAAATAACCATCAAATGATAAACATCTGATGTCCTTATACCATTTATAAATTTCTTAAAGTGATTATCAACTAAACCAGGGTGACATTCTCTAATCTCTAATTTACACTTAATTCCATTCTTCACAGTTGGTATTGTTTCTATACAAAAGTCCCGGGGGCTATTATACTACCATCGCCGTCCGCACCGCGCCACCGTCATTATTTTAACATTATCCATTCTTTAATTCGATTAATTCTATATCTTCATTCATTAAAATACTACGCTTTTCTGTACACACAAACATACATAAATGAATATATATTGAATCCAAAAACTTTAATCACCCACCCACCCTTGCCAGAAAATATCCCATCAGACCAAAAATACCGCACACAATTATTCGCCAGTATCCATTATGTGAGCGTCAATATATAAATTGCCATGGCCACCATCATCATTATACATATACATCCATACGTATACACATAAATATTTTCTCCGATTGCTCTCAATTTGTTCTTACTTAATCATTATTCAGTACGCATTCTTTGCTACTAAAATTCCAATTAAAAGCCAATACAACAACAACAACAACAATACATAAACTCAGGCATCAGATATTTATATACAGATCCTTCTTAATATTTCTCCATATCCTTGTATCGTCGTTAGTAAGACGGTAGGTAGTTATCGGTTGTTTTTGGCAGGGCCTGATATAGCAAGGTAGGGGCCTTAGGTCGATATTCTTAACCTTTTGGTTGTTTCCGGTAGAAGATTCGCAACAAATTTGTTGGCGAGACTTTTTCGTAGTTGTGACTAGGCAGATGTTGCCAGGACCAAAACACGTAAACAGGAGCAATAGGAACAGTTTACGATTAAGCGCAAACAATACCCTGTAACCCTGTAAATCTCATGTTGGGCGCCAGTTATTAAAAGTACACTCTCTCTAAGGCCTATTGGTTCGAATATTTATTGCTTTGTAAAACCACATTTGAACCACAAGTGGAATAATGAAGTTTAATTTGAGCACGATATTATTTAAAGAAGTTAATTCCGCGTTGGGCGCCAGTTTGATCATGTTGCATATTCAGTATTCCTCAATTTCAGAAAGTAAATTTTATTTAATCATCCAAACTATTGCTTAATGCAGGATTTCTTTTTAAGCAGGTAGTTATCAACCAAATAAAGGGAGATTCCACGTTGGGCGCCATTGTAAGAGTGAGTAAAGTTTATTTGAATTTGGATATTAAATCACATTTGAATAGTGCATCCATTTCTGCCAGTAAAGCGATAACGATAAGTAGAAGTGATAGTATAATTAAATGATGAGAATTGCTATTATGGTCGCCATATAACATGCCGGCTCCACTGGGCATGAGTCATGCTCGGACTATGAACATGTCTTGAATAAAACCAATGGAGCGTCAAAAATCCATGTCCGAGCAGTGACATATCTATACAAATCAGACTGCTGATTGCATTGTGGTTTGGATGTTGGGCATCGTTCATGTCTATTGGAGCCAGCATGTAAAGGAAGTTTTTTGATTGAAAAACACTGATTTCGGACAATATATTCTTGATCAACCAAATTATCAATCATTAGTAGATGTTTTTTTTTAAGAAGTGTATGAAACAAGGGAAGTTCTACGATGGGCGCCAATGTAATGGTGAAAACATATCCAACGATTTCTTGATTTGAAAATCAAATCACATTCGGATAGTTAATAAATATCTGCCTGCTACAGAATTATGATAAGTAAAAGTGATGTAATCAAGTGAGGAGAATAGTTTTGTTGGGCGCCATTTAAGGGTTGTCTTTGGAATGTGTATGAAAAATGCGGCATATCAAATATTTCTTGATTTCAAAACAGTCAATTTTACTTGATCAGCCAAATGGATTTTATTTTCAAGTTGTGTGTCACAATCCAGAAAAAGGAAAGTTCCACGTTGGGCGCCATTGTAATTCAACTTTTCTGATTCTGGAAATTAAATCATTTTCGAATAGTAAATAAATATCAGCCAACTATGGGATTATGACAAGTAGAAGTGATAAAGCTAAGTGATGATAGTTACTGAGTTGGGCGCCATTTAACGGTAGTTTCGGTGCAATTCTCAAGGTGAATGAAAAATACTGCATATCAAATACTTCTCGATTTCTGCAAGTCAGTTTTACTTGATTAGCTAAATGGATTTTATTTTCAAGTTGTGTGCCAACCCAGCAAAATGAAAGCTCCACGTTGGGCGCCATCATAAGTGTGAACAAATATGTTACGTTTTTTGGATTTATAAATAAATCACATTTGAATAGTTATCCAACAACTGGTAATAAAGAGATTATTTTATTTTCAAGTTGTGTGCCAACCTAGCAAAATGAAAGCTCCACGTTGGGCGCCATCATAAGTGTGAACAAATGTGTTACGTTTTTTGGATTTATAAATAAGAATCATTTGAATAGTAATCCAATAACTAGTAATAAAGAAATTATGATAAGTAGAAGTACTATAATCAAGTGATGGTAATTGCTTTGTTGGGCGCCATTTTAAGATAGTTCTCTGGAATTCTGAAGGTGAATAAAAACCGCTGCATATCATATATTTCCAATTTCAGCAAGTCAATTTAACAAGATCAATCAATGGATCAAGTTATGTGTATCAACTCGGCAAAAGGGAGTTCCGTGATGGGCGCCATTGAAAGTATGAAAATAAATTCAACATTTTCTGGATTAATAAATAAATCACATTTAAATAACAATTCAATATCTGACAGCAGTGGTATTTTGACAAGTAAGGGTAGAATTATTATTACCAGTTGTTGGATAACTATTAAAATGTGATTAATTTATAAATCCAAAAAACGTAACATATTTGTTCACACTTATGATGGCGCCCAACGTGGAGCTTTCATTTTGCTGGGTTGGCGCACAACTTGAAAATAAAATCCATTTAGCTAATCAAGTAAAACTGACTTGCAGAAATCGAGAAGTATTTGATACTCAGTATTTTTCATTCACCTTGAGTCAAGTGCTAAACATTTCTTTGTTGGGCGCCATTTAAAGGTAGTTTACTGCAAACCTGAAGGTGAATGAAAAAAGCTGCATATCAAATATTTATCGTTTTCAGCTAGTCAATTTTACTCAATCAACCTATTAACTGCTCAATGAATTTTATTTTCAATGTGTGTATCAACCTAGCAAAAGGGAAGTTCCGTGTTGGGCGCCATTGTAAGTGTGAAAACAAATTTGACAATTTCTGGATTTCTAAGTAAAATCATATTTGAATACTAATTCACATACAATTTTCTCTCCTTTTCATTCGGCTGTTAATTTTCAAGGCGTACATTAATCGATATAATCCAGCACTGCATAGTCAAATAGAGACCCAAAAGAGGGGAAAGAAAATCAATGATAAATTACCTCTTCATCTACATTCTGGTCGTTCTTAATAGTAGGCGCCTCTCTTGAACAGAAATAGGAACAAAGAAACTTCCGCTTAAATGAATTAAGAATTACTTAAACATTTTTATAGGAAAACCGGGAGAACAATATAATCCAGGACCCAAACTTACAACAACAACCAACAAGAAAAAACAAGAATCAGATGTAAATATAGGGATGACTTAATAGAGAGACTTGACTTTGTTGTATAATTAATTTAGCAAAATGCCAAAGTGTACATACACTAACAGCTTCAGTAACAAACACACTAACATACACACACACACACACAAATACGCATAAAGACGATATCCTTTAATCCCATCCGATATGCTTGTGCCTTTTTCTTTTTTATAATAACCTAATTGAGCATTAAGTTTAGTGATAAAAGCTGAGTAGATTATAGTCAGAGAATGTATGGTATGGCATTGTTGTACTATATAGCACTTAAGTATAAAGGAGAAGAAGAAGAAGAAGAAAAGTGTATTCTAAGGATATTGATAATGGTTTCATGTTTGTCGACCATAATATCATGGGTATGGTCTTTTTATCACTAATTCATACAACATACAACATACCAAAGTACAAAGTGTGACTGCATGTATGTATGTGTAGTTGGCGAAGAGGACAAAAAATGTCATGTCCTGGCAAAAGATAATTTGAGTATGTCTGTACAATATAAGTATGTTGGCAGATAGTTGGCTCCAATACCATAGACAAGGACTCACTTGGGATATGACTTAAATGTATACGGACTAATTACGCGTACATATTTATACAAGCCAAGGATATTATATGAATGACAAAAAAAAAAAAAAAAAAATAATTCAAACAAGGACTTAATGACACTTTTCCCTTGTTGTTTGTGCAATTGTACTGCACATTCTTTATATCCTGTTGCATTATACACCCCAAGCCCAACAAGGCGTCTAATTAAATATTTCAACTGGTTCTCTCTGGTATTCGTTGCAGCGATATGTCCTGTAGTCCTTTTGCTATTGTTGTTGTTGTTGTTGTTGTTGTTGTTGTTGTTGATATCGTGCAGCAGTGATGTCGACATGATTTGGGAAATGATGCAGGATAAATTTTTTTTTTTTAATTTTATATAGTTATTGTTATTGCTGCCATCATCGTTTTCTGAAGTGTAAAAAAATTTTCAATAATTTCAAAAATTATACTTGCACGCAGTTTTGCTGGCTAGACCAGTTTTTTGTATAGTTTTTGTATTATTATGTTGCGGTTAAGTATTGGGACCATTAAATAAAAGAGTACAATGTAATTGATAAAATAAGCTGTAGCGCAAAAGCTCGTGGAAAACCAGGGATTTAGTGACTTACAAATCTTAACCATTCCAATGATTCCAATTGGCGTGTTGTATGCAGGAATAGCGAAGACCTATAATTTTCATTTGAGTCCAAATCGCAAAAAGGAGAATTTTTCACTCCCTTGCCAGAGGTAGTACCCCTGCAATTATTTTTGTTTTGGTTTTAAGGTAGCATAGGCTGAGAACTGAGCGCCCAACCTTCAGCGTGACAGTCCAACGCACTAACCATCCCACCCTGGGGCACCACGAGCTATGATACATAATCGCTCAAATACGGAAGTAATGTTATGGCTGGGTGCATGCATCAGATCTTCAACCAAGATTATGGGTGGAAGGAAGTATGCTTAAGAACAAAAAGCTCCTTCGATGTTCTGCAAGTGCTATTCAGGCATATCCCTGCTGAACGTCTTATACAAGATCCTATTCAACGGCGTCTTAATCCATTCTGCAACAAATTAATCGGTGTGTACGAGAATGGCTTCCAGCTGGGCAGATCGATGAAGGGTTGCAACCCAGGACACGGGGCAGCGGCCTTCTTTCCTCTAAGATCCCGAGCACGCTGCTTCCAGTCATCTAGACCAAGCTTCCAGGCATCCGCGTTGGCTTGGTCTTTAAATCGGAGGTTCGGTCTTCTTCGTTCTCTCGACCCTGGGGGCTGAAATTCAAAAATTCTCTTGACTGGACCATTACTGTCCATTCTAAGTCTAGTCTAGTCTAAGTGTTTTGATTTTCAGAACTACATCCACATCTTGATACAGTTCATAGGGTGCGAAGACATCTAGGTATATCCCTAAAAACATAAACCGTTAACAGGCTGGTAAAAACTCTTCCGCTCGTACCGGCTCAAGACGAAACTGACAACCTCCAGTAAGAAACAGCAGACCAACGCTACATCGAACTCGAAAAGGAACAAAAAAGCACAGGTAGGCAACTCTTCTGGAATCGAAAAAGGTTAATCTAAGAGAGCAAGATCGGAGGAGGCAACCAAGACTGAAGGCTCTAAAAAGCTTAAAACCAACAGTTTTGACACCACCGGATGGGAAAATCACGGCAAAAAGTTGGTTACTTGTGGAAAACGAAATCCTCAAAGCCATGATAGCGACATCCGAGAATGATAGTTCTGATGACTACACCTTTTATGGAGCTGGATGGCAGAAAGGAGTAAAAGTGGTTTGCTGTGGGGACCAGAAATCCCTGGAGTTCCTAACTCACACAATCACCAATATTGGCGAACTGTGGGTAGAAGCTTCTCTCGGGGTTCTTCCCGTCACAGCTCTGCCAATTCGCCAGCAGGTAAATATATGGATTAGTGCGTTGGACTGTCATGCCGAAAGTGTGCGTCTCAATGAAAAACATCAGAAAATTCATAGAGAGCACAGGCTGGTTGGTTTGCAAATGAACCAATCATTACCAAAAATCTGCTTTATTTTTGTAAGGGGATCACAATGGACCAATAGGCCCCTGTGTAGACAACAGCCTCTATGCTGTGCAGCCCCTCCTAACCTAACCTTACCTATGATTTGCCGTTGTATATTCTCCTCCATTCGCTCTCCTCGCACACAGGACCAAATGTCCTTCGAAGAATTTTTCTTTCCAAGAAGTCCAGTATCAACTATCCCTTTCTGCTTATCGCCCAACACTCGGCGTCATAAAGTAGCACTGGCAGCGTAAGGTTTTGGAGAGCATGCACTTCGTCTTTCGTGTGGGGAATTTGGGACCAATCTGTGGCACCAAACTGAAGTAGCACGGGCTTAGTAGGATAAGGTGTCGTTCGTGGGATTAATGTTTATCCAAGGCAGATGAGATGTTTTACTATCTCGAAGTAGTTGCTCTCAACAGTGGAGTTTTGTCCGTTAGACAGATGTCTCATTTGCTTCCACTCGTTTTTTAAAGACCAACAAGTTTCAACTGTTCTTCAATTGCCATGAAAGCCTCTATAATAGCCTGATGGATGCGGCCTATGATGACGATATCATCGGCATACTCTAGAAGTTGAACAGATCAGTTGAAAATTGTGCCTTCAGTGTTAACTCCTGCCCGGCGGACTACCAGAACGAGATTGAAGAAATCGCATAGCAGAACATCTCCGTGCCAAAACCCTGTTCATGTTTGGAAAAGTTCGGAAGAGCTTTTCCCTAGTTGCATATTGCACCACGTATGTCCCTCTTACGATGCATGCTATCATTATGCGGCTTTGAATTCGATGAATTAATGGTGCGTCTCAACTTTGTCTTAGAGTGAATATTTGGTCCATGGCAAATCTGCCTGGCGATATTGGACTGGTTTTTGCCGATTTAAGGGTTGCAGAACGGCTTAAGGCGACCACACAGTACATTGGATGGGATCTTTATGTTAACTCCTGCCGGCGGTCTACCAGAACGAGATTGAAGAAACCGCATAGCAGAACATCTCCGTGCCAAAACCCTGTTCATGTTTGGAAAAGTTCGGAAGAGCTTTTTCCTAGTTGCATATTGCACCACGTATGTCCCTCTTACGATGCATGCTATCATTATGCGGCTTTGAATTCGATGAATTAATGGTGCGTCTCGACTTTGTCTTAGAGTGAATATTTGGTCCATGGCAAATCTGCCTGGCGATATTGGACTGGTTTTTGCCGATTTAAGTGTTGCATAACGGCTTAAGGCGATCACACAGTACGTTGGATGGGAACTTTATGCGACGTTTATCCAGACATATGCATCGATAGGTCTTGCAGAACATAGGATCGCCTTTTTGTAGATGGCACATATGAGGCTGATTAACCAGTCGTCAGACATTCTTTCTTCCACCCAAACTTGCTTGATGAGTTGATGCATGCACCTTTTCAACACATCCCCTCGTGCTTGACCAGCGGAGCTCGTCAAACCATCAGACCCAGTGGCTTTGTTTTTCTTGAGCTTATTTACAAGTCTGCTTTTCTCTTACTGGGTGGTGGAACTGGGTCTTCATTGACTGGGGGTGGGTTCTCTTCGTGTCCCAATTCTCACTCTACCTATTGCCCAGTAAGCAGCTGCTGGAAATGCGGTTTTAATAGATCAGCTATTCCCTGTGTTTCAATGACTAGGTTAGCTTCGCTGTTTCAAAGAACCAGCCAGCGTTCCGGTTTTAGACCAAGCAACCAGTTGCATGGATTTCATATAAATCTTCCGAGTGCCGTTTCAATTACAAGACTCTTCAATCTCCTTGAGCTGAGAGGCTGCGATTACGATCTCTTCTTTCAACATAGGGTCTGAAGGTTGAAAAAGCCTAAAAATATTCATCTCTACGTTCGCTGTACCTGTATTTGCTATGTGAATACAAAAACTTGTAAATAAGATCTTCTTAATGATTAAAAACTTTCAGGTCTTTCATGTAAGACTTTACACAAGTTCGCCTACTGATATGTAAATCCAAACCTCTTTTAAGATAATTAGTTGAACCAGACCATCTTTTTGAAGAGGCTGATGGAATGTAAATATGTGTAAATATTTGTGGTTTTTGTTTTAATTCACCTTAATTAAGACGTTAATTAGCTTTAACACTGTTAGCAAGAAACCATATATTATTTATTTGACTTGACCTATGAGCAACTTTACAAAACCCAATTCGTTGAATTTATTATTTTGGCATACAAGTCGTTTTTTTTTTTTTTAATTAAGTACGATACTTTGGATGAAATAAAACAAACAACAAAACAAAACGCAAATAAACCATTAAAAATAAAAATTAAAACAAAAAATTGTCCACATCCCTTTAGGAAAAAGATCAGAGCATAACTTTTGTCATCCTTTTACACGCCCCGGCCCCAGACAGATAAAGGTTGAGGAACTGTAAATATTTGAACAAACGTTCATCACAATAACCAAACCATCCTGATGGGGAATCCTGGAAAGCAAGCAAGCAACAACAGCAGCATGAACGAAGCATATAACCAATGGTGCTGATTTAGTATAAAAGTCCTATACCAGGCCAGGCTAGCAAGGCGAGGGCGACAAATGACAAAAAGGACAAACAAACACAAAAAACACACAATTTTCGGTGTGTTTACTTTTGTGACAATTACGTAGCGTAAATGGGCGTGAGTGAGTGCGCACGTTTGCGTTCTGTTTGATCAAGTTCCTGATCCCAAAAGGGATACACTGGATAAATATTCCACAACAAAATGAAATTAAATCAGCACACTTTACGAGCGAGGCACTGTAGCACTGTGTTGTAGCGGTATCTACTTATAGTGAGTTCGACGGAGGAGCGGAGTGTGTAGTTGTGTGTGTACATTATTGTGTTGGAAGGCACAAGATTGTCTGTTTTTTAGGGGGAGGGGGTTTCATTGTACACCATGGAGCTGTTTGAATTTCTTGAAACGCACGGGATTATATATGTATAATGGGCCAAAAACCTAAGCTAGGACTCCCACACCTATACGTTTACGCGATTGTGTATAGTACGTATATTTGGCTAAGTTTTAGGGTTTAATGAATTCCGCTTATAAGGCTTCAAAGAGTATAAAATGCACACACAAGAAGATTCAACTTTGGAATTAATTACCATTGGGATTTTAAGATACATCACGTAGTTATATTAAGCACAGGATATTTCATTTATTCATTCATTCATTCGTTTTATTTATTTTTTTTTTTCATTCGCGCACTGAGGTTTTTGTTATTTGTAGACAGAAGACTTGAAGGCGTAAAACTGAAAATTAATAATTAATTTAATGATAATAACATTAGGTCGAGATGGCAAATAATAAAGGGGTGGTGGTGGTGTATATAAATATAAACTCTGTAATTGAATTAGCTTTAATCAAATAAAACGGCAAATTACGGTGCAGGCAAAATGTCAGATGATTGCTGGTGATGGATATAGATTTAATTAGAAAATTTAATTTACGAGTGTTTTATATAAAGGTTGTATAAAGAGCAATGATAAGGGTAATAAAGGTAAGGTAATAAAAACATGTAGGTAGGTATGGAGTACCATAAGGTTGAATTCATGGGACTATATTTGAATTGGAGAATAGATGGAGTTGTTGATATTTTAACCCTAGAGAGAATTTAAGGGAATTAAAGCTGATTTTTACTTCGATACCCGGCAGAAAGAAGCTTAAGAAGGCTTGTAGCATAGTTAAGCTAGCGGATGTGATTAAACAAGGGCTTCAAGTGGCCGTGATCAATGGTGGTTGGGCGCTGTTGGAAACGGGTAGTCACTGAGTGGTGTCAACGAAGTGATGTACAGTGATGTTAGAAACACTGCTTATTTTACCCCCAAATGGTAACCATCGGATACTGGTCTCGTCCATCAGGTGTCTTGAACAAAAGACAAAAATAGCAACACTTAAATGCTCTGTCGGAAACGACTGGCTGTTAAAATCAGCTGAGCCTTTAGACGAGCCTATGCGAAGGATAGTGTGCAGCGGATGAATACTGTGTATATAGGGAATCGAAGGTGTCACTTACAGTCTGGAGCTACTTTCGCGTACCTAGAGATGAGTTCAGTAAGGGCTTCCATTACTTACCAGGGTGCTGAAGAGAAAATGGTGGAGGATGAACCCTTTACTGACCAAACGCAGCGCTCATATGCCCGTGGTGGGCTACTGGCATCGGATTATCTGGCCTGGCTGTCCTAAGGCAAAAAAAAGGACCCAGCCCTCCAAGACTGGGGGTTGTGTGGCGGGTCGGCAACCACCCACATGTAAAGAAACTAACCGCTTTGAATCGACAACTGCAGCCTCGGGCAAGGACCGATTTACCGACAACTTTTGGCTATCGAACAAGGACAGAGATTGATCAACTTGAGAGAGAGTTCCTACAGTATAATAAACACATCTTGGGGCTTAGCCAAAAGGGATGGTTGAGCGCTGGTCAGGCGGATTCACCTTCGAAAATCACTTTTTTCATTCACTCTGGAAAACCAGCTTGAAGCTCCCGCTATACAGGTGTAGCATTGATGAAGGTACGTAAAAGTCTTATAACCTGGAAACCCATCAACGACAGGATACTGAGTAAATGAAGAAAATCGATATCATCTAGTGTTATGTCACGATTGAAAATGGACGAATTCTACAGTAAACGCATCGCGGTTTTCAGAGGTTTGCCGAGTGGATAGCATTACCTACTATCGTGACGGGGGATCTTAATGCTTGGTTGGACAGGACAACACAGTATTTGAGCTCCTGGGTGACCATGGCATTGGAGAACGAAACGACAATGGAGAGCGGTTTGTTGATTTTGCAACGCCAACGGGGTAGTCATTGGGTGCACTCTGTTCAAACAAAAGATCTCCCACAAGATAAGCTGGTTATCCGGGGATTAGTATGGAACAGCAAACCCAATCGATCACATCGCGATAAGCAAGCGCTTACAAAATATTCCCTCCACTTCCGATAAAGAAGAGGTGCTGATGTCGCGGTCACTATCTCACGCACCCCTATCTTCAACTTTGAACTCAGTATCGTAGGGAAAGAAAAAAAGTGCAGCGTAGTATTAGGCGTGAGAAAAGACGTCGCATAAATGCCCTCACAGAACAGGCTGATCAAGCAGCTTCAAGGTTGATAGTAGCACCGTACTCAAGATAACCAAGGAATTGGTTGAAAATAAATCCCAAAATCAACATTTCGTCAAGGATTTAGACGGCACCAATCCTGCTGGTAACGTATGAGGATCAGCTCAGAAGATGGAAGGAACATTTTGCCACTGTACTTAACCATCCAGACGGTTATGTGGCAGTGGTCTACTAGTTCCAAACTCAAATAAACAATTCAAAGCAATAAGTTCCCACTTTTGCACCTCAGGAATCATACACTAAAAACAACACAGTGGTAGAATTATACGGGATTCCCGCTGAGCTTTATCAAGCAGCTCCACAAGTATCCGAAAAAGAAAACTACATTCCTATAATCATCAAATTGCTTAAAAAGGAAAATCTTACGGCTTGCGGAGACTGGAAGAAAATCTGTGGTCTCTCTGTGGTGGCAAAGATAATGCCGAAAATAATCTTGGAACGATTCTGCTCTCGACAAAGCCTAAGTGGGATTCGAACAGGCACAGGTTATGTAAAACTAGTGGACTTAAGTAAAAGTTAATCATCTCGTTGTAGAAAAGTTGAGATACTTACCTGGGCCATTGTCAACGCCGAATAAGTTCAAGATTCTTACTTGCATTTCTACACAACACTGAAAAGGCTAAATCGAAAGTACATTACTCCAATTTTAAAAGAGATTTTATTTTGTTAGCCTTACCGCTATTATCAAAAACTTGTCAAGTCTTGCATAACAGAAAGGTATCGTGAATTTCGAAATCTATAGTGGAGTTTGGCAGGGTTTATTGGAAATGTCCCGGTCCGCCATGCAGCACTAGCCGAACAAGGACGAGGGATCTGAAAGACTATATTGTTTTCTGCAACGTCTCGACTACATCATAGATCTACGTTAGATGGTCAGCAGTCTTGAAAGTCAAGCGGGTTGACGTTCAGCACCGGGAAAACAAAGATCATTAAGCCTAGAACATACATACTTGTGAATCATGTCGTGAATCCATACAAAATTTGCAATTTGTTCACCCGTGAACGTGCTCGTGAAGCTGTGTGGAGAGTTTTCGTTCACAAGCAATTCCCGTGCAAAATGTACGGGAATTCTTGGTGAACAATTGACAGTTCGATCACAAAAGAAAAATGCCTCACAAGAAGCATTGTTGTATTTAATGTCAAACGTTCACAACAAACTCGCAAGTCGGTAAATGTCAAAAAATCAATTTCTCCACTGGTGATTGCTCACTTCACGAGGAAGTATGTACTAGGCTTTAATATTTCTGGTAAATCTGTTCATGTTGACGTTGCGGGAGAGCATGTTGAACTTTTGTGAATAGATGTCTTCGAAGCCTATTGACATCGTGATTCGTAGAAGGAAATGGCCGGTTATTGGACACACCTGCGAGACACGCAATGGAGTGGGATCCTTTTATTCAATGTGGAAGATGACCTGGGGGCCAGAGAAAAACTTGTCGCAGAAAAGTCAAAAACGAATCTGAAAAGCCGGGGAAAAGTTGGGGAGAGCTCAAACACAATTCCAGAAACAGAACAAGATGGCGAGTAGCAGTAGTTGACGCCCTATGCCGTATGCCGTTTGTCGTATGCCCTATGCCGTATGCTGTATGCTGTAGGCTGTATGCTGTAAGCTGTATGCTGTATGCCGTATGCCGGTATGCCGTATGCCGTATGCCGTATGCCGTATGCCGTATGCCGTATGCCGTATGCCGTATGCCGTATGCCGTATGCCGTATGCCGTATGCCGTATGCCGTATGCAGTATGCCGTATACCGTATACCGTATACCGTATGCCGTTTGCCGTTTGCCGTTTGCCGTATGTGTATGCCGTATGCCGTATGCCGTATGCCGTTTGCCGTATGCATATGCCCTATGCCCGAAGGTTCAAGGGGCTAATTAAGAAAGTAAGCAATGTTGCTGGAAAATGGCTTACCAAAAAGCAGTGGACTTCAGTAAAAGTTAAGTTTCTCTTTGTTAAGATACTTTTCTGGGCCATTGTCAACAAAGAATAGGTTCAAGATTCTTAGTTGCATTTTTTTAAAAACACTGAAAATGCTACATCGAAGGCATATATTCCAATTTGTTTAGAAATAATCAAATAAACACAGAATACATTTTAATTTAAACAAAAAAAAGAATCAAATATTTGAAAATTTGTAAATTCATTCTCATCTTGACTCTGAAAATACAATTACACAGCTCATACATCACGAGTTTTCAAACTAGCAATACTTTTCCATATGTGTAATCTGATAATTCTGTTACAGGGTCAATCATAATCAAGAGAGCAATTTGTTAAATCAACATCGAATGATAATACTTACTACCCAAGTCCTTTCTAATGACCTATAAAAACATTTACTAAAGCTGAATATGAAAACGACAAAAGAAATTATCATCATAAATGTGTATAATAGTCTGCAGCATCTACTCAGATATTTGATCATAAAGATAAACCTTCCATATATGCTATCATCATCAAATCATCTATGTTGAAATGTTGACTATCTACATCTATATACACATCCATATATATATTTTCACAAATTGCACTTGAAAGAAAAACCTTGGTCAAGATAGAGATATGAATTTTCCCATATGTGGCATACATAGTCTTATACACCTATACTTGGTGTGAATTTTCTCTTTGGATTTCTTTATAACTTGATCTACTGGATTTTTCCTTCTATTTCTAGAGGTAATTCAGGTCAATATAAGATATATCTACAGACAACGGACATAAATTAAATTCAACTTGGTATTGACATAAATGTGCATCATGGGTTTTGTAAGGAAAAAGTGACATCTCCATTAGAGACGGAACTGTATGTGTATAGACAATTAATTGTAATTGCATCAGTATTTGCAGATTACTTTTTTTTCTCTTAATTTATAGAGAAATTTAATTAGAAGAATGAAAAAAAGGTTAACAGGTGTGCGTTTTTTCTAAAATGTGTTTTAAGTCTTAAGGTTTTTTCCCCAATAGTTGAGGATGTCATAAGCGTTGGGCGCCATTCTGAATTAAAGGCAATATTGGTTTAAATTAACAAGGAGGAGATATTTTGAAAGGGTGGATGCAACTCATCAACCAAGTTTTGGTGTAAGGAACCATGCCCGATGCTCACTACATGTATGTGTTATCTTTAAAAAAAAAAAGGGCTATCTAGGAACTATCGAGGCATATCCTTGATAAATGTCGCATTCAAGATCCTATCCAACGTACTGTGTGATCGTCTTAAGCTACAACACTATAATTGACAAGTAGATACCTGTGTGTCTTCCGGTCAGATAGATCGGCCATAGACCAGGCAAATTATGGAATAGACCAAGGAATTTCAAGTCGAGACTCACCATCTATTCATCGACTTCACAAAAATGCATGTGATAGCATTCATCGTCAAGAGTTGTTTATGGCGATGGTTGAACTTGGGATCTCGGGAAAACTGATCCAGTTGTGTCGTGTGACATTGGAACTAACGCAATGCAAAGATTAGCTTGCGTAGGTATAACGGGGGCGTTGAGAACCACCCCCACAGTGGGACTGGAAGCGATACTCAACCTGAGGCCCTTAGAATTGGCAGCATATAGTGCCTTGCAGCTAAGCAAGAGTAACTGTTGGAAACAAAGCACAAATTCTTCAGAAATATGTGGGAATTAATCTTTGCACAGACTACATAAATCCCCATTTAAACTTCAACAGACCCTTCACTTCCTCTTTTCCTAGAAAGGAATGGGAAAACAACCCACCTTTCAGTAATGAATCTAAGATTACTGTCTTCACTGATGGTTCTAGGATGAACACTGGAGTTGGTGCAGGAATTTTCTTGGAAACTCTGGGACTTGCGAGGTCATTCAGACTTCCGGACTTTTGCAGCGTCTTCCAAGCTGAGGTCTTGGCAGTGACCAAAGCAGCTACGTAAATGTCAATGATGGCGACATCACGAGCTTATATCACCCTCTTTATTGATAGCCAAGCAGCAATAAAAGCAATTTCTACCACCGAGATACACTCGAAGCTTGTTACTTGCTGTCGCGAGGAGCTTAGGTTTCTTGGCATGCAGCATAACATTGGACTCTGCTGGGTTCCTGGTCACAGCGATGTACAAAGAAACGAAAGAGCTGATGAGCTGGCAACAACGAAACCATCGCTTGATCCAGTTCAAGCCGAGACACATATTAAAGAACCAACCTGTAGCATCAAACAGGATATTGGTAACAAAATATTAGAAAAAACTAATGAGCGATGGTACCTCTGGCACAAGAAAGTTATGGCCGAGTTTTAATAAGCAGAGGGCAGACAAAAATATGCAAACTCACATGAAACATCAGCATAATCAAAGGACGCAACCTACTGGGAAACCATATAAAGAAAATGGGCCTCAGTACCGATGACCTTTGCAGAGGATGCAGCGATAAAGAAACACCTGAGGATACCTCACACTGCCTTTGTCACTGTCCAGCACTCTGTCATTTAAGAAAGAAACACTTAGGGTGTCATTTCTATGACGACTTAGAGGAACTTTCTAGGACTTTGGCTTATAGCCTTTTGAGCTTCAAAGGTTTTTATATTGAGTAAAATACAACTTCCTAGGGTATCACAACGGATCTACATATATCTAAGTGTGACGGTAACAAAATCAAATGTCAGCCCTTCTACCTAACCTTACCTAACGCAGGGAAGGCGTTAACACTGAAGGCACTTTTTTCAATAGATCTGTTCAACTTCTAGGGTATGCCGATGACATCGACATAATCAGCCGCTCCCAAAAAGCCATTATAACTTCGAAGTTGTTAAAGAGTTCATCTGCCTTCGAATAAACATTAATCCCACGAACGATATCTTTGTGGAGATCCGACAGAGAATTACCTTAGCAAACTGGTGCTACTTCAGTTCGGCACAACAAATGGGTTCGAAACTTCTTGCACGCAAGTGCACGCCTTTTAACTGCCAATCCTTCTTTCTTCCACCGAGTGTTGGGGCAGAAGTAGACAGGGATAGCTGATATTGGGTAATTTCGACAAAACAAAATTCTTTGACGGATGTTTTGTCCTGAGAGCGAGGAGAGATATGGAGGAGAAGATATAGCCACGAACTATTTGAGCTGCATCAAGATGTGAATAATACCTCGTGGCATAATGATTAGTTCGTTGGACTGTAATGCCGAAGGTCTGGGGTTCGATTCCCAGCCGCTGCCACCTAAAAATAGAAGAGTTTTTTGTCGAGGTACTGCCTCTTGCGAGGAACTGACAAATATTTCAAGAGTATACTTGAATAAGTGCATCTCATCTAGCCGTTCGGACTCGACAAAAAACTGTAGGTTCTGCAAACAACACCCATACAGGAATGGTTGAGAGTGGTAAGTCAATAGGCCTCGGTTCTCCACGAGCTGTTGCGCCATAAAATTTAAAGGAATTTAAAATCGATACACACCACCTCTTTATCGATTTCAAAGTCGCATATAATAGCGTAGATAGAGAAGAACTATACAGAGCCATGTCGCATCTCGGCATCCCTGCCAAACTTGTCCGCTTGTGCAGGATGACGATGGAGAAGTCTCGTTACTCCGTCAAAGTTGATACGAACACCACCGAACTCTTTGGTGTCGAGAAAGGTTTGAGGCAAGGCGATGCGTTATCATGCAACCTGTTTAACATCGTACTTGAAGCAATTATTGTACGCAACTCGCAAGTCAACAACAGAGGTACAATTTTTCAAAAGTCCGTTCACCTACTTGCTTATGCAAATGCCATTGATATCATTGGGAGAACGAACTGAGTTGTTACCGGCGTGTTTGCAAGTATTAAACCGGAGGCAGAGAAAATGGGTTTGGCTGTTAATGAGGACAACACGAAGTATATGCTATCGGTCGACTCGGGCAAAACGTCACGATGGATAGGGACAACTTCGAAGTCGTCAAGGACTTTGTCTACCTGGGCTCTACTATTACATCGCAAAATGACATCAGTGCAGAGATCACACGAAGAATTACTCTTGCCAACCGCTGTTTCTTCGGGCTAAGAAGGCATTTGAGTAGTAAAGTCCTCTCTCAAGAACCAAGGAGACTTTATACAAGACCCTCATCATCCCGGTCCTGTTGTATGGGGCAGAAGCATGGACCCTGTCAAAAACGGATGAGAATCTGCTTGGGTGCTTTGAAAGGAAAATTCTTCGGGTGAGCTTCGGTCCTGTCTGTATCGATGGAGTATGGAGGAGAAGATTTAACAGTGAACTTTATGGGCTTAACAGCGACGTCGACCTGGTCAACAAGCTGAAAATACAGCAGCTGAGATGGCTAGGACACGTGGTGCGTATGGACACCGACGCACCAGCCCGACGAGCAGAGGAAGACCCCACCTTAGGTGGCGTACACAAGTGGAGTACGACCTCAACCAACTTGGAGTGCGTAACTGGAGGTAGCTAGCTAGGGACCGAGCTGGCTGGAGAGTCTTGTTGGTTGAGGCCGTAGTCCACCCTGGACTGTGAGCGAAATCTAAAGCAAAGTAAGTAAGAATGAAGTTCAGAAAATCAAACACGTCGCCTACATCGGCTCCACTACATCGAGAATGGAAACTAATGCACTAAGCAATAGAATCCTTGAATTCAAGTCCGAAGGTTCTAGAAAACGAAGAACACCAAACCTCCCGTTTAAAGACCAAGCCATCGCGGATACCAGAAGGTTTGGTCTAGATAACTGGAAGCATTGTGCTCGGAATCGTACAGAATGGAAGGCCGCTATATCTCAGGTTCCAACTCTTCATGGATTGGGAGCCAAATAAGATAGTATGTAAGCCTAAAATATTCATAGTCAATACATTAAATAATGAATTTGTAACCTTGAATGAAGTTAATTAACAAAGATAGAGATACCTACTTAAACTGTTTATTAAATAGAACTATGACCATAAATTATTCTTATCTTTAAATTAAATGTTTATCAAATCAATTGTCACTTTCATTGTCTATTCGAATATTCGTATTATTCATATATTGCCAACCCATTGATCAATACAATTTCTCTTTGATGAGACCTACATAGATTGAATTTCCATTTTATCTTGTTCGTTTTCCAATTGAATGCATCCTTTGAAATTGAACATCATTCACTGATTTATATGTATGCCATACACAAACATACATGTATGTAATACATATTCATGTAAGACCACCCATCTCCAGAGAAAAAAATAAAAAAAAAAATAAATAAAAAAGTCCGTATGCTTCAACTGAGCTTTTGATACCATTTAGGTGCACACGAAACATTTTAATTGCAAATAAAAAAAAAAAAACAAAAAACTGCACTTCATGCAAAACACAAAGAAACAAAAAACATTTATTAAAGTACCTCCATACATGAAAGTGTCAAATGAATAGGTAGGTAGGTGGTACCTATGTAAAAAAAAAAATATATAAGTGACAAACAACTGACAGGAAAAAAGGATTTTAATTGCGTTTCCAGTTGCACATGCATCACACACATGAAAGCTTTTATGAATACCTTATTAGCCATTATTGTCTGCCAGTCTGTCATTGATGCACGAGGCACGATGCATCAGCTGATGACCTGTGTGCGCGCAACATGGAAGTCCATACACACCTCTATAGATAAACAAATATACAAATTACATTGTCTTTATGGGGGTGCAACTTGACGTGCATAGTGCATAGCAGCAAGGATATATAGTGTTGCCTCCTATCACGTGTATAGTGGACAGCTTCAAAACACTCCTTCATTGGCTGCTGGCTCATGGATTGCTAATTGTGTGACATCGTATAATTTATCCTTGACACGCTTTTTGAACAAGGATACAAGGTACACACAGGTATACAACCTCGATAGATAGATAACAATGATATTATTTATGGAAACTCAAATAATAATCACTTTGTTTCTCTAAACATAATTTTCTTGTCCTAGAGCTCATGTACACTTGCATACACCCATCAATTTAAATAAATCATAAAATCCTTCTTAAATGATGATGATTGTTTATTTAGGTTATTTTTTTTGTATCCATACCTTTGCACAGTTCTTAAACGTAAATAAAGGTAAGCACAAGTCTTTTTTTATAGCCACCCTGCCGCTGCCAGCATATGGTAGTGTTTGATTACTTTATTTTTCATTGGAAGGATAATTTTAACAATATAACACTTTTTGATGCCAAAGGATTACGTGCAATTAGTAAGTCCTTATGATTTTTCAGATGTAATAAAATGTGATGAAAAAAAAAAAAAACTTATCCAAATACACATAATATGCTAACAGCCCACATGTAGGTGTAGGTATCTTAGTTTATGGGATGGGGCTGGTATAAGGGATGATATTTAACGAAAGCATTAAGATCAAAAAATTAATTGTATATGTCAGTGTGGAGCTAATGAAGAAATATGTACTTAAGAGGTCCCAAGAAAATTTTGGAGCAATAATTAAATTTACACCAGCATACCATAGTGACACTTTCTTAGAATATAAAAGTGAATTGATGTCGAGTTCGTATGCGCATAATTCATCCGACTTGCACGATAGGGAGGGAGTTAAGGAGAAGTTTTAGGTTTGAGGAGCCTCCCTGAACCATCCTGAGTTCTGAATGAATTTAAGGATGTTCTTTTGTGGCAAGACAGAGATGTCGCCCAGTTCTTCGAAGAAGTATTCTCCAAGGGCCTCTTTTCTGGTTCTACATAGCTAGCCTTGAGCATTCGCAAAGGAAGTGAGGGGAGCCCTCCTCTGCCTCTCAATCATGACACCCTCTACATAAGTCCGATGAGCTGATGCCCATTCTGCTCATGTGGGTTCCCATTGAGTTCTGGCCCGTAAGGACAGCAACCATGACATATAATTGAGGCCCGCTTAACTTCAGTAAGTATTCAATTTTTTTCCTTGAAATATTTGGCCATAGATTCCTTGAAACCCGACAAGTGGTTGATGGATGACCATCTGACATTTGCAGCTTCTAAGAAACTCTGATGTATTCTGCTTTATTCCTGCTCCAGTGGCATGAGTACAGAGGCTTCGATCTGGCTCGGATCAAAAGATGACCCGCTTTTGGGCAAGTTCGTCCGTCATTTCGTTCCCGTGAATATCCCTATATCATGGAACCCATCTTAGGGTAACTGTGTTCGTTGCATTGAGTACTCTTAGCTCATTCCGGCAACGATCGACCAGTTTGGACATTGTGGTGATTGAGGAAATGGCTTTAATTGCCGCCTGGCTATCTATGAAAATGTCAATACTGTTGTTGACTAATTCGCGTGAGGAAAGATGTTTCGCGGCTTCGCAAACTGCCAGCACTTCCGCTAAGAATACACTGCAAAATTTAAAAACTTTATAGATCTATTTATGGGTGTGTAATCTGAGTAGATGCATGACCCGACCCCCTCCAAGTCTTTGGAACCATCATTAAAGACCGAAACATGATTTGCATTTATGACCCTGTTTTCATTCCAGAGTTCCCTGTTTGGGATATCTGTTATGGTTACTGGGTTGAAATCTATGTGCGGTGAATAGTAGTCTGTATAAATGTCTATGTCATGTCTATGTCTGTTTGAATGTCATTATAGTTCTATGACCGTCTTTAAGTCTTAAAACACCTTTGGCCGCCAACTCTTTCGTAAACAGATCGAGTGGGGCAAGCGAAAGGAAAGTTTCAAGGGCGGCCGTTAATGTGGTCCTGAAAGCAATGGTTGTGCCAATACAGTGCAGCTAGTATTTGAATTTTAGTCATGGTTTTAAGATTGGTTTCCTTTTCTAAGGCCCTGGCCATGGCCACGTAGTGTGCGGCAAGTGGCAGAGCGGCAAGTTCTAGTTCTGAATATGCCGTTGCCAAGTAACGTAGTATAAAAACAAAATCAAAAAATCATTTTATTTTATTTTTTCGTTCAAAAAACTCAAAAAATTGCCGCTTAGGATTGAATACAAAAATAAAACAGAATCTAAATCAGATGCCACTCTGCCGCTCAGAATTGCCGCTTGCCGCTCTGCCACTTGCCGCTCACAACGTGGCCGCAACCATACAACGGGACGGGATTCCGTTAATGGTTGGCGGGTTTATGTTTGGACTTGTAAACAGCACCAGTTCTGGCTTCAGTGGGTTAACATTTAGTACACAACTACTGTCCAAATTTTTGAGCTTGTCCGGGGACGTTTGTAAAAGCTCGCACAGAGTGGGGACAAATTTTCCAGAAGCCAACACAATGGCATCGGCGTATTCAACTACCTTGATACCACCCAGATTTAGTTTAACAAAGATCTGGTTGACCACAAGGAGTGAAAGAAAAGGAGAAAGTACTCCACCCTGTGGAGTACCATTACTCGTCCTAACTCTTATCTTGCTGTCACCCATTTCTGCATTTATGAGTCTCGTTTGAAGCATGAAATCAATCCAGTGATGGATCGATGCTGACGGTGTTTAGGGCTTGTCGAATTTCACTGTTATGAACATTATTGAAGGCCCCTTCTATGTCAAGGAATGCTGCTAAAGTGAATACCTTGTGGTGGATCGATTTTTCAATTGTGCGACCACTTCATGAAGTGCTGTCTCAATAGATTTGTCCTTCAAGTATACATGCAGATCCTGCGAGAGCACATTTCAGGGAATGACACACATTACGGAATGGAAAATCCCTCTCAAAATTAAGATTGCCAACAGATGGCATTACGCTCCCAGATCTTTCGATTTGTCCACATTTACGATTACAAGGAAACGGTCGTGTTTCGATATAGTTCGGTTAATGTAAACTTCACTTTGTTTGACAACCAGTGAACTGTAGATGATTTGCTGTACTTATACACAGCTACAGTTTTTGAGCTTGCGACTCAAGTTCGTACATTGCTCGCCATCATCATCGAAACATGTTTTCTCTCGAACGCACACAATTTGTGGGACATATACAAGGAACGCTCTCAATTTGTGGGGCATATACAAGGACGCTCTGACGTGCTGGTCCTCGCACGACTACCACAGCGAAGCCCGTAGTTCAACGAAGAATGCCAGCAACTACATGCAGCCAAACAACAGGCATACAAGGCGGCGCTGCATAGAGGAGCATTAGAGGAGAGAGGAACACAAGCTTCTAAGAAGAAAACACACAAAAAAAAACATGGGAAGCGTGCCATCGAGGAAATAGAAGGATGCCATTGAAGAAATGAAATTCGGAAGTTTTACCAAAAAGAAAAAAAGAACCTCCCAGGGTTACAAGCCCCGAACCGAAGCCTGCAAGGATGATCAGGGGAACATCGTGGTAGAACCACAGTCAGTACTGAGGATGTGGAAAAATCATTTCTGCAAATTGTATAACGGCGATGACGAACCGAGTTGCGCTACCATGCAGATTGCACCATTCAACCTGGACGACGACGTCCACCCGATCTTGACGAAGTAAAGATAGCTATATCTAAACTTAAGTCCAATAAAGCTGCTGGAGCTGATGGCCTTGCTATAATTTTGAGGTGGTCAGAACCCTTGTCGAACGATATCAGTGCTGAGAACAAACGAAGGATTACTCTTGCCAATCGCTGTTTCTTTCGGCTAAGAAGGCAATTGAGAAGCAAAGTCCTCTCTAGAAAAACTTAACTGTCCCTGTACAAGATGCTTATCATCCCGGTCCTGATGTATGGTGCAGAGGCATGGACACTGTTTACGGTGGATGAGAACGCGTTAGGCTATTTTGAGAGGAAAATTCCTGTCCCATCTGCATAGATGGAGAATGGAGAAGAAGATACAACGAACTAAACGAGCTATACAGCGACACCAACCCAGCAACAAAAGTGAAAAGCCAACGACTGAAATGGCTGGGTCACCTAGAGCCAATGGACACCAATGCTCCGGCCCGGAAAGTCTTTGAATTGAGGTGGAGAGCATAAAAGGTGGCACACGCATGTAGAAGAGGAACTCAACCAACTTGGCGGGCGAAACTGGATACAGCTAGCTAGAAACCAAGCCAGCTGGAAGAAGCTTGTTGGTTTAGGCCCTGGTCCACGCCAACTGTAGCGCCAGTTTGAAGAATGAAATCGAATACTAAACTAAAAATAAGAAAAGATCCACAAAAAAGTGCTAAAATTGATCGAAGACATGTGTCTGCTCGCATATGCATCAACAGTCTGTTGAGTAAATTGGGAATGTCAGCCCCAACTTGCTCCATTCACAATGGAGAAACCAGCTGCAGCGCGATCAAGATTTCGATCGAGAAGTTTTGACAAAAAAAAAAATTGCGCTTGCTATCGCTTCTTCTGGAGGAGCGGCCACGTCATTGGTATGTTGGTTGAATGACTGATTCGAATGAATGACGAACTATCTTGCAAACTTTGACGCTACTCTGCGATAGCACAGTTTTTGAAAACTACCAAAATTATCATCTGGCATGAATGTACACAAGCGAGCATTGGAGGTGCTTCCCCGAACAATGAAATATTTGCAGAAAAAAGCGATACGCTTTGGAGGAGCAATGATACTACTGGCCGGCGATTCACATAATCGAAGGAAGAACTCTTTAACTAAGTGTTCTCCCGAGCATCGGTCGCAATTATTTGAACCACAATTGGCTGAGTGAGCACGTGATATTAGCCGCGAAAAATAAGGACGTCGATCATTTAAATTTTCTTAAATCGCAGTCAATCTGGAATCAGTTTGATCGAGTTACAATTGATGACGAAGCAGCAAACCATCTAATTGAACTCGCACAAAATTAAGATTCAAGCCGCCTCGAAAAATGGTTTTTATTAAGTTTAATCAAGGCCCTGGAAAGGCTCCGATAGGAGAATATAGACGAGGAAAGCTTGCCAAATACTCGTGAGGCCTTTTTTTATTAGTTATATTTTGAGTAAAATGGTTGCTTAAAATGCAGGGCCTTAGAGAATGTCAATAGATACCCTTGTAAGACCCTTATTGGCATCAATGTCAAACTTCCCAGGCCCTCATTAAAAACTCGATTGTTTTGTCTAGTGGGAACATAATAATTCTGAGGTAACCCAGATACCTTAGTCAATAACTGTAAGAAAAAAATTAGAACAAACGAAAAATCTTTGAACATTAATTTGAATTTACATTCGAAACCCTGAAACGTCAACTCGTCACCTTTATAATAAAGTTGCTTATCTAATACGTAAGAAGCCGTTAATTTTGTAATAAGGATTGCCTGATTTGAGTACACTTATATTTCACTTTTTTTTCTGTTTCAAGGTGCTTACGTAATTAACGAGGCGTATTACTTACTTTCACTTCCTTATATGACAAACGCACGAACATTTTTTTTACATTAAACGAAGTCCTTTTACTTATGTTCACGCGCACAACCTCTTTATATTTTTATATAGTTGCATAGGTATTATTAGAATTTCAAGAATAACAAAACAAAAAAATAGAAACTATACTCGTTGAATTCTTGTTGATAAGTTGACACGCTACAGGGGGTTGGTTGTAGGCAGGTATCCTTATGATAAGGGTTGAAATAAAATGAAATGAAAAAGTGAACCGGAATAGGCACATAAATTATTTTACGTAGTGTTATTTTTGGAGCCGTCACTTTTTCGGTTTTTCTTTTTTTTTTTGTGTTTTATTGGTTGTTCGTGTTTAAGTTATGTGGCTGTGAATCAAATAGTTTTTTTTTTTCTTTTTTATTACAATCACGTCAAAATGCCCGTGACTGGAAAAGCCAACACGACGACCGACGCGTTCTGAGGATGGATAAGTTTTTTTTATGAGTCAATATGTTACAATTTGACAATTCATTTATGAACCAAAAAGAGTTTTTTTTTATATTTTCTGTATAGTTTTTATGTCTTTCTTGGAGTGATTTGTAGTTTTTTACAAAGTGTTTGATTTGAATAAGGAGGAGTTTTACGACCTACTGGACGGAGCCTACGGAGCTTGTCCGGAGTACGACGTCGAAGCCGTGCTCGGAGACTTCAATGCTAAAGTCAGTGAGGAAAATATTTTTGGCGGATTAGTTGGAAAGCATAGTCTCCACAAAATGACAACAGATAAAAGCTTCCAACTAATCGACTTTGCTGCAGCTCGAAATACGGTGATAAGTAGCACAAGGTTTCCCAGGCAAAGGATACACACAACAACCTGGCGACCTTGAGGTGGTCGAACCACCAACCAAATCGACCACGTGCTAGCTGGCGCAAGAAACGCCTCGAGAATCTTGGACGTGCAAACTTTCCAAAGTGTAAGCGTGGACTCTGACCACTTACTTGTTGTGACAAAGTTCAAAGCCCTAATGTCCGAAGGAAATTCAACATTGCATGTCTACGCTGATCTGAAAAAGCAAGAGACTTCAGTGAGTAATTGACCGGGAAACTCTCTGCCGTACCCCCAGCCACAAGCGGCTGCAACCATTGGAACCAGTATCGCGACATCATTAAGGAGATAGCCGAGACCACCAAGAGCTATCAACCACCTAGAAAAAAGAACCCGTGGTGTGAGGATAAATGCGCGGTATTGAAGCAGGAGACGGAAAATGAACGAATGCAAATGCTGCACGAAAAAACAAGAGCAGCAAGAGTGGAATACCGTGAAAAGAGAAGGAAAGAGAAAAACCCTCTCAGCTCAGGTATCTCGAATAGTCTAACCCCGCCACCAAGACCCAGCGCCAGTTCTACAAAATAGCCAAGCAAGTGCCATCAAGTTATAGGACCGGTATGCAGGCTCTTCGAAACAGCGAAGGCAACCTAGTCACCGAAGCACAGGGAATTGTAGACGTGTTTAAGCACTATTTCTAACAACTGCACTAATGGACAGGAGAACAAAGAAGCAGTCAATGAAGATCCAGTCCCAGCGAGCACCCAGTACTGAAGAGGTTAAGAAAGCTATCCACAAGCTTAAGAACAACAAATCTGCGGCTCGGATGGCCTACCTGCGGAACTCTTCAAATATGGAGGAGATGTGTTCGTAGGGTGCATCCACCAGCTCATGAACCAACTGTGGGAAAAAGAAAGTATGCCCGACGACTGGTCAAGTAGCTCCGATCTACAAAAAAGACGATCCTATGTCCTGCAAGAACTACAGAGGCATATCCCTGCTTGATGTTGCCTAAAACCCTTCTGCAGCACTATGATCGGCGCGTATAGGCCAGGAAAAATAGGCTCCGAGGTTGAAAAAATTAATTCATGAAATTTTTAAATTGGAATCGACGCAGAATTGCAACCTCTATAACATATCCAAAGTCCCCCAAAATCCCCGCATTGGCTTTTTGTGTCGATGCATTTTAAGAGGTGCAGACGGGGAGAATTTGGATGTCTATCAAACTAAAATATTTGTTTGGGTAAAACCTGATCATATGATACATGCTTTAAGGGTAGTTTTTAACGCTGAATCTAATGAAACCAAATTAAAAATGATACAACCACCCAAAAAGAAGTTATAGTCCTTTTTATGTAATGATGACTTTTTTTTCAGGTACAACAGGTAAAATATTACCGAAAACCCTTTGAAAATAACGGTATGTTAATGAAACTTGGAATGAATGTTTCATTTGTCATAGGAACTAAGAATCAAGAGAGTCCCTAAAAGTATCCATGGTGAAAGGGTGTTTTTTTAAGGGGGAGGGGCAAGTGTAGAATGTTAACCATAACACCCACGAAAAAACTCTTACGATCATGAAATTCGCCAAAAATATATAATTTGTCATGGCAACCAAGAATCAAAATAGTCCTCATAAATATATTTGTGCTGGGGTTTTTTATTAAAGAGAGGGAAAATCTGGGAAGAAGTTGGAAGATTTGAGCCAAAATTCCGATTTGGTGTAATTGAGGTATATACACAAAGTATGGTATATGATTTAAGGGTATTTTTTAACGCTGAATCTAATAAAAGCAAAACTAAAATGATACAAGCACCCTTAACAAAGTTGTGGGCATTTTCAAGCAAAAATTAATTTTTGAAATCGTATTTTCCGTAGAACAAGTCAAAAGTTAACAGTCACCAAAAACACTATTAGAACAAAGATATTTGTATGGACTATTTTGATTCTTAGTTGCCATGAAGAGTTTAATATTTTTGGCGAGTTTCATGAGTGTAAGAGTTTTTACGTAGGTGTTATGGTTAACATTCTTTGTTGCCACTACCCCTTAAAAAAAACACCCTTTCACCATGGATATTTTTAGGGACTCTCTTGATTCTTAGTTCCTATGACAAATGAAACATTCATTCCAAGTTTCATTAACATACCGTTATTTTCAAAGGGTTTTCGGTAATATTTTACCTGTTGTACCTGAAAAAAAAGTCATCATTACATAAAAAGGACTATAACTTCTTTTTGGGTGGTTGTATCATTTTTAATTTGGTTTCATTAGATTCAGCGTTAAAAACTACCCTTAAAGCATGTATCATATGATCAGGTTTTACCCAAACAAATATTTTAGTTTGATAGACATCCAAATTCTCCCCGTCTGCACCTCTTAAAATGCATCGACACAAAAAGCCAATGCGGGGATTTTGGGGGACTTTGGATATGTTATAGAGGTTGCAATTCTGCGTCGATTCCAATTTTAATATTTCATGAATTAATTTTTTCAAGGTTCCCCATACGATTTGTGCTATTTTTCCTGGTCTAGTACCAGAGTGGTTTCAGGCCAGGCAGATCAACGATAGACAAAATCTTCACATTGAGGCAAATCCTGGAAAAGACCAAAGAATTTCAAGTCGTGACCCGCTAACTTTTTATCGACTTCGAAGCCGCATATGGTAGGACAAGGCCAAGAGCTTCTGTTGGCGATGTCGGAACTCGGGATCCCGAAAAAACAGCTATGCGGTGCAACGTGGAACCAGGTACCAACGGGTACCAGCTCACCCGAGCTATTCCAGACGTGTATAGGGTTAAAACAAGGAGATGCGCTATCATGTGATTTCTTTAACCTAGTCCTGGAGCAGATACTGCACAAGAGTGGTGTTAACCTGGATGGCACAACCTTCAAAAGGTCTTCTCAACTGCTTGGCTATGTGGGCGATATCGACATCATCGGCCGCTCCAATCCAGCTGTAGCATTCACAGCTATTGATGAACAGGTGAAAAGCGTTTGTCTAAAAGAGAATGAGGACAAAACAAAGCACAAATATGCTTCGCCTAGGAAAAAACGTCACTGTTGGTAGCAGTAGTTTCGAGGCAGTTAAAGAGTTCATCTACATAGGAAAAAACATCAATTCCACGAACCACTGCGTTACTACTTCAGTTTGGCCAAACAAATGGGTTCAAAACTCCTTTCTCGAAAGACAATGAACACGCTATAAAAACGCTAATTTTACCAATTCTACTGTACGGCACGCCTCAATTGCTGGATGAAAGTAAAAAAGACATAATGTTTAGTGCGTTGGACCGTCATTCCGAAGGCCTGTGTTCGACTCCCAGCCGCTGCCAACTACAAAACTAATGTTTTTCCCGAGGTAATTCCTCTTGCGAGGAACTGACGATTCCTCCAAGAGTATAAATAAATTGAGTGGCGCAACAGCTCATGGAGAACCAGCGCCTAGTGACTTACAACTCTCAACCATTCCTGTCTGTGTGTGTTGTTGGCAGGAATGGAGGGGCCTTACAGTTTTTTGCCAAGTCCGAACGTCTAGATGAGAAGCACTTATTCATGACAACTATACTCTTGGAGGATTTGTCAGTTCCTCGAAAGAGGCACAGCCGGCGTGAAATCGATCCCACACCTTCGGCAAAACAGTCCAACGCACTGACCATTATGCCGAGAGATACTAACTCGAAGAGTATACTTATCATGAAAAAATGCTTCTCATCTAGCAAAAAATTGTAGGTCCCTTCAATTCCAGCAAACAACACGCACACTGGCATGGTTGAGAGTTGTAAGTCACTAGACCCTGATTCTGCACGAGCTGTTCGTGAGAAAAATTCTTCGGCCTATATTTAGAATATTCTATCGTGAATTTTACGAGCTGTGGATGTAGTCCAAAAATCCAAAACACGTGGACTAAACTGGCTCGGAAGCATCGAGCAAATGGACAACAACGCTCCAGCCAAAAAAAATCTTCGAATCCTAGCCCCCAGGTTCGAGACGACCAGGAAGACCGAACCTCCGCTATAGGGACCAGGCGTTTACGAACGTAAGAACGCTTGGTGTGGACGACTGGAAGAAACGTGCGAGGGACCGCAACCGATAGAAGACCGCAATATCTCAGACTAGAGACCCTCCATGGTTCGGGAGCCGGATAATTAAGTAAGAAATTTTATCGAACATGCATGGAACTTGAATTGAATGTGTGAATTCAAGAAGAAATCTCAAAAAGCTTCGACTTGCCCAAAAGCTTCCGAAAAATTTCACACATCTCTTCCTTTTGAAATGAAATTACACATCCATTTAAGTTCATTTTTAAGTCATTTACAGACAAACACACTTATTAATTTACCATATATAGGCTTCTTTAAGGACCTTCAGGTGCATCCATACATATAACTTTGATGTACTTATTGTGCATCCATTTCAAATACACTTCTTCACTTGACAATAGATACTTGCATTTTGTAGTAATTTTCTCTCCTTTTTCTTTATCAGTCTGTTTCGTTAACTTGTGAAATTTAATTAAAAAATATATTATAACCCCCAGACAGAGACTTTAAATATTCTATCACTATTTCTACATAGCTACATGTACACACATCCTTTAGCTTTTCTTTATATACCAGGGACTGCTAGGTTTATATAAGGATCTATAATAATTTCAATTAAAAACTCAATTACGAATGGCATTTCAAGTGAAAGAGATAGGAAATAGTAAAGAAATGGCACCACCTTACCTTCTCTCGACTATCATATACAGTCTCATCAATATATCCTTGTTTCGAGGATGACATCGGAAGCCACCTTTAAACAACAAAAACCACTGACATCGGCATGTCCAGGAGGAAAACATTCTTTTCGTATTCCTTTAGTTTTTCTTGTGTGTGGGTGATATACTATATTGATTGGACAACAAATGGACGATCTAAAGATAAATGTGTAGACTTCTTCTAGGTTCGGTAAAATGGCTGAAGTGTCAGAAGTAGGAAGGTCGAACACCACCCATCACCAACCATCACATTGCCCCGGCCAGCAGCGGATGGAAGGACATTGTAAACTCACTTAAAATGTAATTAGCAGCTGGTCATGTTGAAAGGAAATCGATCGTAGTTTAGTTCCGAAAACTATTTCCGCCCACCATTTTGTCTGCTTCTACATATATACTGCTGTTCCAGCAATAGCAATATTGCTACTGCAAATGCTAGGTTTAACGTTCATTTTGTGTTTTGTGATGGGTGAAGTTCGAAATCGAAAATTTCGAATTGTTGAAGAATAAGATGAATCAGCTTTATACCACACTACACCACACCACGAATGTGATTAAGGGATGGCAAAATAAATTGATTAAAGGAAAAATGTATGCGTGTCTTTCGACCCGTTGTTGTCAACGGAAGACAACACGACACGGGGTTCATACATACATACATAGGTAGTAGTTCAGAGGTGAATTTCAAGTTTTAATGAAACTACTATCTGTAGTAAGTATGTAGGTTTTGGAGATTTTTGTTCAAGCATCAAAGGGAGAGAGAGTAGTGATTGCATTCACTTTGGTGTGGTAAAGTTTTCAATCTTTTACGTGTCACAAGTGCATTAAGTTGTCTGATTGGATAGCTTGTGTCATTGGAATATAAAAGAATATGGAGAAGAAACACTTTAAGTTTTGTAATTGATGTAAAATGTAAAAAGAGTAAAAAAAAAAGCAATATTGAACTTAAGGGGAATGCAGGCGGAATTGACAAAGAGTGCTCTTAGAAGGTTTTCCAATTTATCAAAGTGACCTTAGATATAAAAAGATTTTTTGGGAGGAGAATCTGGATTAGAAACTTTTTATACAAACTTTTTATCCAAATATGGAATTTAGGGAACGTTTAGTTTTGTATTAGGAAAAAATGGCTTGACTTGGGGTCACGCAACGAAAATGGAGACTTGCTTGTCGACTTTTGTAACGTGAATCGGCTTGCGATAGGTGGGACTGTATTTAAGCATAAGACGTGCAACAAAATTACCTGGGTCAAACCGAGGACCAAATTGATAATATCATGATTCAGCAGCGATGGAGGAAGTCAATGTGTGATGTCCGGAGTATAAGAAATGCCGATGTGGGAAGTGACTACCATTTGGTTCTGATGAGTCTCAACTACGAACCGCTGCCGTACAAAAACCAACGCAGGTTGCAGCAAGGAGCTCAAAATTCATTAAGAATGCTTTAAATGACCTCAACATATGTCGAAACTATGTCCCACCTCTAACGACAGAGCCTCGTCATTAAAAGGAATCCAACATTCAACAATTGATGAGATTAGGGGTAAAATAAAAAGTGTGCTTATGGAGGCTGGATCCTAAACTGTACCCAAGCGGAAGAGAGTTAGAGACTCTTGGATATCCCAAGACACCTGGGAAAAAATTGAACTTAGCAAATCGTTGAAAATGCAAATAAATGCCGAAGCAGATGTTCAACGAAAGGCTGAATTGCGAAGCGAGTATAGCATTGCACATAAGATGGTCTATCGCTGTGTGAGAGGAGACAAGAGGGTGAGGTTAGATGGACTCGCAGATAATGCGGAAAACGCTGCAAGAAGAGGAGATATCTGGGAATTGTACCAGTTAGCCAAAGATGTTATTGGGAAAAAAGCAACACCAATCATCCTGTAATGGATGTGGAAGGACCATTTTTTTGCCTCGCTTAAAAAGGATTCAGTGGAGCAGAGTGCTGAGGTGCCCCAACTAAACGAGATGCGCAGGTCCTTTAGGGATATTGACAACGAACCCCCGACAGAATCGGAAATCCACACATCAATGAATCTTCTCAAAAACAACAAGGCAGCTGAACTTGACGGAATACCAGCTGAGTTCTTTTTAAGCCGATCTCGTAACAGCGGCTAGTGTTTTACATCCGTTGATACAAATCATTTGGGAAAATGAAAGCTATCCCAAGGACTGAAAGGATGGTTTGATTATTAAGCTGCCAAAGAAAGGTGACCTTAGGAATTGCAACTATTGGCATCCGTTTTGTCCGTTTTTCCAAAATGGCGACCATCATTCTCGAGCAAATAAATGGATAGAATCGAGTCTACACTCAAGAGGCATCAAGCTGGCTTAGGCAGTGGTCGATCGTGTGTCGACAATATCAACACCTTCCGTATCGTTCTTCAATAGTTCGATGGAATTTCAATCACCGATTTACCTTACGTTCGTAGATTTTGATAAGGCCTTCATCGAGTAAACCGAGAATGTATATGAAGATCGTTGCTTGGTAGAGGAATTCCACCAAAAATTGTTGCCATTATTAAAGAGTCCTACAAAAACGCAAGGTGTTTTGTTTTACACAATGGGCAGCTATCCTACTCCTTCGTAAAGCAACAGGGTATGAGACAAGGGGATGATCTACCGCCAGTGCTCTTCCTGCTGGCGATGGATGACTTATTGGCGGCCAGTGTTGGTACAGCTGATCGACAAGGCATGCAATGGAGACCGTTCGAAAGGCTCAGTCATTTAGACTATGCCGATGACATATGTCGACTGGCAAATAACATCAGTGGGCTGAACGGGATTGGCCAAACACTGCAAGTGAAGGGAGGGTCGAGTGGTCTAAGAATAAACAGCAAAAAAGACAAAAATAATGCTCACACGCAGCGTATTGTTCTACAAGAGACGCTAGTGGAAGAAGTCGAACAGTTTAACTGTCTTGGCAGTATTGTTTCTGCAAACAGTGGTACGGATCTGGACGTTAAAAGTAGAATAAATAAAGCTCGTGCTGCCTTCGGTACTCTGTCCCCAATCTGGAAATCAAGGCAAATCTCCTTACGCACTAAGTTGAGATTCTTCGAGTCCAATGTCAAATCCGTGCTGTTATATGCTTGTATACTTTGTCTTCTATCTGTCAAGCCATCAACTGTCAAGTTCCACTGATGGATGGCTGCGATGTCGATGGATTAATAAACAATTAATAAATCAGAAATTTTTGAAAAATGTGATATTGCTATAGCTTGTCTTTCATCTATCAAGCCATCAAATGTCAAATTCCTTTGAAGGATGGCTACAATGTCGATGGATTAAAAAACCTCTTAAGATCAGACATTTTTGAAGTTTCTTCACAGCTCCGGAAAAAGTGATTTAAGGGCAATGGGGTGACATTTGCCTCGAAACAAACTTTTTCCGCCAAAATATAGTGTGTCTTTCATTTGTCAAGCCATCAACTGTCAAGTTTCACTGATGGATGGCTAAAAATCAGAAATTTTTGAAACGTTTTTAGTGCTCCCGAAAAATGTGATTTGAGGGCATTTGGGTGACATTTGGATTGAAATATACTTTTGCCGTCAAAATATAGTTCGTCCCCGTCATTTTTCAAGCCATCAATTGTCGATGTATTAAAAATCTTCAGCAGACAAATTCGCTGTGTCGACAAGGATACAGGAAAAGGGTTGGTGAGTAGTATGTCATAGTGTCCTAACTGCATTGACAGGGTGATTATAAGGCCAACGAAAATAAGCAACGCATTGACGCTTAAATTCGTGTCAACGAGAGTGTCAACGCAGCCGTCAACGCATGGAAAGTATTCTGCGTTAACGATCACACGACAAGACAACTTTTAACACAGATTTTTACGTCATTTTAACGTCAGAGAGTCAACGCATTGACCGTTTAATCATAGCTTAAGTCGTTTTCGAGATATTTTTTCAAATTTACTTTTCAAAATATGCGGTTGAAGCGTAACATTTACAGCCACGTAAATCTTTTAATAGTCAAAGACGATCTATTTACCAATTCAAACTATAAAATTTGACGGTTTTATTTTGTTAACCCATTTCTTTGTCTTTGTCTTTGTTGAATGTTCTAGAGTCCTAGAGGCAACTAAAATCCTAATCAAAAACTAATGTATGTCCCCAAGTGATGGATAAATATTTTTCATTTTTTTTTTGAAGAACACTTCAACGAATAAATTAACTGGACTAAGGTTGAAGTAAGAAATGAATATTCATAAACAACAAAAAAAAAGTTCAAAATTGATTTCAATTTCAATGAGAAACTTAAAAAAAATCAATGTAATGAAAACGATTAAGTTCTTCTATCGTTTCCTTGTCCTCATTGCTTACTTCTTATATTCTTAATCCATGAACCAACTCGACGACAATGATTCACGTTGAGAACATGGATGAACAGCAAAAAAAAAAACAACTGAATCACATTGAATTTCATAAATATTTACTAACTTTTTTTCTAAAAATGTCCCACTTTAACACTTTCGTATAACAACTACATTTGACTTTCGCTATATCTATACCATTACAGAGATTTTTATGGAAATTCGGTTCTTTTGAAAAAAAATTTGCAGTAAGTTCAATTCGAATATTCTTTGGCTTCCAAATACAGAGTATTTTTTCATATTAAAAAGCAATTTCATACACTTAGAGAAAAGCAATAGACTCAAGTATATTGAGGGAGTGTCAACCCTTAAACGGATATTGTATTCAAGTTGTGCACGAATAAACGCTTTATAGACTAAAACTAGATCAAAAAGGGACACATATTTCTTAGCCCATGGCAGCGTGATATTTTTTTTGAATCGAAGGAATAGAATCGGAGACAAAATGGAGCCCTGAGGCACGCCAACATTTAATTTTGACCTACAACCTTCCAATACAACGCTTTTTGATCGTTAAGAGAGGTTGTTTCCATTTTAACGAAGAAGAGATTCATCGATACCAAGTGAACTAATTTTCGAGACGAGAGCTTGTTGTCAAACGCAATAATCGTACTTAAACTATACAAAGTTGGTCATACCCGAAAAAAAGCCAACGAGCAAATGGTCCCGTATCGACCCAAAATCAGTCGTGTGTGGGTGGATCGGCAACTGATCCATTTGTATTTTCAACCAAACTGAAATCCAACCGAGCCCAATGGATCGGAGGGGTCGGTCGTGTATGGCCAGCTTAAGAATCCATAAAGCAAAATGGTCGATACGCCAACCATATTGACCATGTGCTATTCGACGGAAGACACGCCTCTTATATCTTAGACATGCGTACTTTTCGATTGGCAAAAATCGAGTTTGACCAGTTCCTTATTGTGGCAAGGTTTAGAGTTCGACTGTCAAATGAAAAGAAACTTCAAACGGCCCTAAAGAAGATATTCGACCTTAGCATTCTGGGAGTCACCAGAGCCTACAGTAAGCATCTGAGAGAGAAACTCTCAGCTGTGCATTCACCTGCCACAGAGGCCAACAACCAGTGGTTCTAGCATCGCAATATCATCATCAAAGAGGCAGCCGAAACCACAATACGTGTGATATGATGATGAATGCGCACAGCTGGAAAAGGTGGCAGAAGATGTACATTGGAATATGCTGCAGCGGAATACAAGATATAAAAAGACCCTGCGTAGAAAGAAAAGGGCGTACGCAGCCTTTCAACTCAAGGAGATCGATGAGTCACAATCGGAACAAACCTGGAAGTTTTATAAAAGAGCCAAGCAACTGGCTGCTGGCTTCAGAACCGCAATGCAAGCTCTTTTAAATAGTGAAGGTAACAAAGTCACCGAACGCAGGGAGTAGAAGATTTATTCAAGCAGAAGTTGCTAAATGGGCATCAGGTCGATCAAGAAATAGGAAGACCCAGTATCACCATCCACCACTCTGTATAGAAGAGCTAGACTTTGCTATAAAGAGAAAAGAAAAGAAACTCTAGATCAACAAGACTGCGGGATCTGATGATTAACCAGCGGAGCTCTCCACGCACGGAGGGGATGTTTTGAAAGGTAGTATGCATCAACTCATCAGCCAAGTTTGGGTGGAAGAAAGCATGCCCGATGATTGGTCTATCAGCTCCATCTACATAAAAGGCGACCCTATGTTCTACAAGAACTATCGAGGAATATCCCCGATAAACATAGCATACAAGTTCCTATTCAAAGTATTTTGTGAGCGCCTTAGGCCATTATGCAACACTATAATCTGAAAGTACTAGTGTGCTTCCGACCATGCAGATCGACCACAGACCAAATAGAAACTCTCAAGCAAATCTTTGAAAAGACCAACGAATTTCAAGCCGAAACTCCCCATCTATTCATCGATTTCGAAGGCGCATATAATAGCATTACGTCCCTTCTTTCCAAGGTCATGGAAACGCAGCTTAAGAAATATCTTGAAGAACGACAGCTTCTTAATGACCGACAGTATGGCTTTCGTAGCAATAGGTCCACTGGTGATCTGATGGTATATCTCACCGAACAGTGGAACAAATCTTTACATCGTTTAGGAGAAAGTAAGATTATTGCACTTGATATTTCAAAGGCATTTGATAGAGTTTGGCATCAAGCTCTCTTATCGAAAATGCGTGCTTTTGGTATCGATGAATCTCTTCTTCTTTGGATTAGAAATTACCTTTCGGATCGTTCAATACAAGTCGTCTTGGATGGTTACAAGTCTGATATTCATAAAATAAATGCTGGTGTGCCCCAGGGCTCCGTTTTGTCTCCGACTCTCTTTCTCATTTTCATTAATAACCTCTTGTCTGAAACTTCTAATCCATCAAATTGTTTTGCTGACGATAGCACCCTCAGCTTTTCATATTCGTTTCTAGATTCACATCCCTGTCCTTCGGAGTGGAACTTCAACGGAACCGTATGATAAGCTCATTAAATTCTGATCTTGACAGCATTGTCCAGTGGGGAATTAAAAACCGTGTTGAATTTAATGCTTCAAAAACCCAATGCTGTCTGCTGTCGCTGAAGCAGAACCCACCCCCAATGCCACTATCCATGAGCGGTACTTGCATCGAGGAAACTGACCAGCTTTCAGTCCTGGGTATGTGTATCACAGATCACCTTTTGTGGAACGATCACATATTCAACGTCGCCAAAAATGCGGCAGTGTTTAGGTTTTCTCCGAAGATGTAAGAAATTCTTTTCCCCTTCTGATCTGGCTATAATCTACAAGGCCTTCATCCGACCCAAGCTTGAGTATAACTCCCACATTTGGGCAGGTGCTCCTATAACTCACTTGAATCTCTTAGATAGAATACAAAATAGAGCCTTAAAAATGATAGGTGATAGATCTATTACCCAAACAATCACAACTCTGAAACATCGCCGCCATGTTTCATGTCTCTCATTATTTTATCGCTATTTTTACAAGCAATGTTCTAGTGAAATAGCCAGTTGCATTCCTCCCCCCTTAAACAATTCAACCGTAATACTCGCGCTTTTAGGAATGCCCATCAGTTTACCCTTGAGCCCAACTTCGGACGTACTGTCAAGTACAGAGATTCTTTCTTTAGCCGTACAACACGAATGTGGAATGCTTTACCAGGCTCTGTTTTTCCCTTCCATTTTGATATTCAGAGCTTCAAAACCAATGTGCATCGGTATCTCCTCTTGAATCCTTCCCTATTTTCCTCATCGCTCGCACTGTGTCTCATCATATTAAGGGTAGTCAAAATCCCTTTAGTGCGCGCAAATTATAAAAAAAAAAAAATTCATCGTCGGGATCTCTATATGGCGATGGCTGGACTTAGAATCCCGGGAAAACTGGATCCAGTTGTGTCACGTGACATAGGAAAATACGCGATAAAATGTACAACTATGGAAAAACTCTTTCGAATTATGCCAAACATGTACAGAGTTTCGGCAAGGAGATGCGCTGTAATATGATTTCTTTAATCTCGTTCTGGAACAAATAGTGCACAAGGCAGGCGTTAACATTTCGTTCTAGTTCCGTAAGTTTTCCCAACTCCTTGTAACAAGTCGTTCGATCACTCTTCTACAGTTGCGGTATTGAAGAAGTCGATAACCGGCAAGAGGCCATTTTTTCCCTTCTTCATCCTCCCTTGAGCAGACCCCAAGTTCGGCTCGACCTCAAGCGGATCTAAGGAATTCACAACTGGTCGGCTAAAAACCTAAACGTAAGCCTCCCCACCACTGCAAGGTGGAAACGCGCACTATAAAAACGAAAAGGGTTTCCACAATAATTACATTAGTTCTTGATTTTACTCTTTTTTTCTCCCAGTGCAGTGAGTAAGTAGAGGTTTAGGTATTTTCTTCTTTTTTTTCATTTTTGTTCAACAATTTATTTTGTGTCTGTCTTTTCTGTCCTGGTTTTCTATTTCATAAATGTTTTTACGCATAATTTGCCACCGGATAAAGAAATGAAAGTATATACGGATGATATCTCTATATATATGTAGGTATAGGTATAAACCTACACAATGGAACAGCAACACCATTAATTTTCTGCAACGGCTTCAACAAATTATACGCTCAATGGTAATGGCAGAAGTATGGTGTATAATATCGCGCTGTATATCACATTTCCTGTTTCAATGTCCCGATTTTTATAAGGACCTTAGGGAGTAACTCTTCGAGTTTTTTTTTCATTTTTTTAAGCTATAGCGATATAAAATAGAAATCGATAACTGGGAGCGCGTCAAATGAAATTATAATAATGAAGAAAAATTTATAAAATGCACGCATAACATTATACGTATGAAAATCTCTCAACTGGGATTCAGGCTTCTATTTTTATATATAGCCTCCTGAGTCCTGAGCCTGACTCTTGAAAAAGGATACACAATGAGAAAGCGAAAAAAAAAATATTATGCAAGTCACATAATAGCTATGAGGCAGTGTATACTGTCCTAGAGAGCATATTAAATTCTGCAAGTCTAGAATATGGAAATGGATATCTCACAAAAAAAAAGAATATATAGACATTCCATACTCCTTCGGCAGCACTGAAGAAGCAAGCAAAGCACCAAGAGGGAGTCAATTTGTATTCAAAATGTGCACTGGGAAAATTCAAATGGAAAAATCCTGTATTACTATTACCACAATAGGGTGCACCAGATGATATAGGACACACACATGATATAGCTAACTATTTTTTCTGTCAATTTTTTTGTTTTTATTTTGTTTTCAGGAGGTAATGGGGTTGAAAAGCAACACGCACATCAAAGACAAACGCGTGTTGTTTTGAATTTTTTTTTTTGAACGAACGAAAACACAAATAACGTAATATTGCCTCCTCCATTTATAAACATATACAGATCTTTTAAGCACCGCAGAAGCTCCATAAGTCTCTTTCAAACTTAGTTTATGATGGAGACGGAGTGGTTGTTTTGTTCTTATTACACACAAACTTGTTTGTGGGACGAGAATTCATCTAATGTATATGCAAAAGTGACAGGATGAAGCCAGTCGGCAATGAACTTATATGGAGTATCCTCTTTGCATGTATACAAGTAAAAATATATATCTACCATGAGAAAATCCCTAAATAATATGAAATGCAAAACGTGATATGCATTTTTTTGGGGAGAGTTTTGTTGCCAAGGCGTTGTGTGTGGAGTTGTGACGAAGCAACAATGGCGCGACACACAGTAGTTCAAGTTGTATGAGAGGGAGAGGTCCTTAATCTATAAAATCGTAACCAGTGAACTGGTTTTGATGAAATTTTAAGGCATGATAAACATGAATATAGAAAAAGATTACAGTGAAGCTCCACCTACTGACACGCCCACTTTTAAAAGGAGACCATCTAGTCCTCAGAGCTGTTATAAATTACGGTAAGGATGCTCAGAAAAATTGGAGAATCTTATTTCTAATAATTTTCAACACCAATTTTGTCAACACGCCCACTTTAAGGGGCGTTTATTTTTACTAAAGTGTTGTCCTTTGATCCAGTTTCTGGGAAAATTTTTAAGGAATTGCCACAGTTAGTCCGGTCAGGAAATTGAATCAAGTGCACGTTTTTGGGGTGCACTTGTCTTTGCTGAAATTTAGCTCTGGAGTCATTTTCAAAAAATGGCGCCCAATCTATGTTCCAGTCAGGAATCCGTGTTTTTTTCTTTTTTCATGATTGGAACTCGTTTCTAACATACCAAAGATGAAATTTAGCTTGGGGGTAATTTTTTGTAAAAATGGCGCCCAATATAGGTAGTGCAATGAGGAAACTGAAATCCATGTGCTTTTTGGGGGCCTTTTTTTATGATTGGAACTCATTTCTAACATACCAAAGATGAAATTTAGCTTGGGAGTAATTCTTGTAAAAATGGCGCCCAATCTGTAGTCCAGTCAGGGAACTGAAATCCCTGCGTTTTTTGTGGCGACCTTATTTTTATAGTTCTTATTTTTTTGTTTGATATTCTTTGCGTAAAATTTAGCTTGGGAGTATTTTCTTGTAAAAATGGCGCTCAATATGTACTCCAGTTAGGGAACTGAAATCTATGCACTTTTTAAGGAGCCTTTTTCATTATTATAATTCATTTCTGACATATCAAGAAACTGAAATCCATGGAGGCATTTTTTCTATGATTGGAATTCATTTCTAACATACTAAAGATGAAATTTAGCTTGGGAGTAATTTTTGTAAAAATGGCGCCCAATCTGTAGCCCATTCAGGGAACTGAAATCATTGCACTTTTCGTGGAGGCAACCTTATTTGTAAGTTTGTTATTTTTTTTTGTTGACATCCTAAGGATGAAATTTTGCTTAGGAGCCATTTCTGTAATCCTGTCGCCTAGACACCAATTTAAAAAATGGCGCCCAACTTGGGCCAAATGGTAAAATAAAAAAAAATCGTAAATAACTAGCAAATGTCCACGGCTAAAATGACAGTTGATTGTTCTAAAGAAAAGGTGTTGAGTTAACGCACCTTCGGGTAAAATTTCAGTCTTGCCACTTTTCAGGAACATAGGAACTACTTTTTTTTATGTTAAAGGGTGGGATCTCCGCACTTTTTTTTTTAATATTTGAATATGAAAAAAGTTGCGGAAATGCCTCGAGAAGATGCCAAATAGGTATGTTGAGAAAATAATTTGTGAGTTTTTTCATGCTCATATTAAAAATTAACAAAAAATGGAGGTCCCACCATTTGACATAAAAAAAAGTATGTTCACGGAAAGTGGCAAGACTGAAATTTTACCTGAAGGTGCATCTACTTAACAACTATCTTTTGAAACATCAACCGTTATCTTAACCATAAAATTTTCCATGTAATTCACGAGTTTTTTTTTATTTTACCATTTAGTCTAGGTTGGGCGCCATTTTTGAAAATGGCGTCCAAGCAACATGATTACAATGACTCCCAAGATAAATTTCATCCTTAGCATGTCAAAAATAAATTACAAACAAAAAAAGATCCCCCTTGGTCACGATAAAAAGTGCAGGAATTTCGGTTTCCTGACGGAAATACAGATTGGGCGCCATTTTTCAAAATGTCAGGAGCATAAATAGAGCCTGGTCAGAATTAAATTTTCAATCCCAACTGTGGAGTCCGCAAATTTTTGTTTTCCCAATTTTTGCTGTCCCAATTTTTTTTTGTCGGTACTTGTCGCATTTGTTTTGAGGCACTTGCGTATGGAAGGTGAATATTTTTCGGCTGCATACTTGTTCTCTCTTAAATAAGGTTAAGGACTTAGGCAAGAAGTCTTGGGCTTCCGTAAGAGAAACCTGACTCAGCAAGCATTCTACGATCTTCTCGAGAAGACAAATAATAACTGCTCTAAGTTCGACGTCAATATAATTCATGGTATCATTACAGTCAAAATTGGAAAAAAGGACATCCTTGGCTCGAAAGTCAGAGGCACACACGACAACACCTTCCATACATATTCATACTCATAAAAATGTCATCATAGTAAGCACTCAATTCACATGCCTCACTTAACACAAGGAGACTTGGCGGTCTCTAGACCAACGAACCATCAACCAAGTTGATCATGCTCCGATTGTCACAAAGGATCCTGGATGTTTGTAACTTCCGAGGGCTCAAATATGGACTCGGATCACTACTTGGTAGAAGCTCAAGTACAAGAATATTTATGACATCACACAAAAATTTGAGGTTGTGAAAGAATTTGACGTGCGTCGCCAAGCTTCTATCACAAAAGACCACCAACGTTTGCTGACCACGTTCCCCGCGGGGACCACTATTATGTATCGTGTCTGTTGCGTGGTAACGAGTTTCGTGTTGTGCCGCCAACAACTACTGTTCACAGTATAAATAAATCTTGCTGAGTTGAAAACTGTCATTATGCGGTTACTCCCTTTATTGCACCCAATCGTTTTCAAAGAGCATTATCTCCCACAAATAGGAGAGGACTGCGAAACAGCGTGATATAGCGCAGGTAGTACAGGAAAGATTTCTACACAGCATACCACTCTACAGCACACACGTCAGACAAGTGTAGATCAAGCTTTAGTCTCTCAGAAATATCGCCACCCGTCAATAAAGTGCACAACCAAAATGCAGTGCCGTCACTGATTTGAAAAGTGTCGGCTCTTCTATGTCGACAAAAATTAGAACTCCTGGGACAGACAGCCCCTTAGTTTGACGAGCCAAGAATATGGGAGGAACATTGACTTCTTAGGAAGAATACAGCAAAAGAAGGGTGCAATCGAATCTTTTGAGGATTGTAACGTCAAAGACAATGTTCAAAATGTCCAACAAGGCTAGAATAGAAGCCCTCTGTGATATGAGACCGGGAATAAGGTAGAAAACCAGTTGGTACTAATATCTGGAAACATCAGGTCAATGACTACTAAAAGGTGAGGGCAGCCAATATTCGACTATAAAGCGGAACACTACATTCAACTTCATCCAACCGACAATCAAGATGTGTGGATAGCGATAGGGAAACTTAGGCTGCTTCTGGTGCAGATTGCTTAGCACCCGAACTATACAAAGCAGCGGGAGATGACTTGGCAAGAAAGCAAAAACCAAATAGTTTTTAAATCTGAATTCACTGAAGGATCCACGGAGGCACGGAGACATCATGCAAAATATTGATCCCCCCAGTGCTGCTATACAGGCAGAACGGATGAAAGTTTAGTTGCTCAACGAAGAGCTCCATGAGCAGTACAGTGAAATGGCTTTACATGTGAAGTATGTGGAGACCAACACACCAGCGCAACGAGTCTTCGAATCTACTCCTGATGCACTACTCAACCACAGAGGAAGACTCCACCTTATATATCCCAGATAAATGGAGAACGACCCATCTAAAAAGATGTGAAGACCTGGAAGCTTCTAGCTATGAAGGCACCGAGCTGGCTGGAGGAGAATATTGGTTGAGGAGAGTTATATCCAAAGTAATGCACTAATAAACCAGGAGAGGAAGACTCCTCCTTAGATATCCCAGATAAATGGAGAACGACCCATCTAAAAAGGTGTGGAGACTTGGAAGCTTCTGGTTATGAATATAAATATTGGCTGAGGAGAGTTATATGAAGTAAAGTAAAGTAAAGTAAAGTAAGGTAAAGTAAAGTAAAGTAAAGTAAAGTAAAGTAAAGTAAAGTAAAGTAAAGTAAAGTAAAGTAAAGTAAAGTAAAGTAAAGTAAAGTAAAGTAAAGTAAAGTAAAGTAAAGTAAAGTAAAGTAAAGTAAAGTAAAGTAAAGTAAAGTAAAGTAAAGAAAAGTAAAGAAAAGTAAAGTAAAGTAAAGTAAAGTAAAGTAAAGTAAAGTAATGTAAAGTAAAGTAAAGTAAAGTAAAGTAAAGTAAAGTAAAGTAAAGTAAAGTAATGTAAAGTAAAGTAAAGTAAAGTAAAGTAAAGTAAAGTAAAGTAAAGTAAAGTAAAGTAAAGTAAAGTAAAGTAAAGTAAAGTAAAGTAAAGTAAAGTAAAGTAAAGTAAAGTAAAGTAAAGTAAAGTAAAGTAAAGTAAAGTAAAGTAAAGTAAAGTAAAGTAAAGTAAAGTAAAGTAAAGTAAAGTAAAGTAAAGTAAAGTAAAGTAAAGTAAAGTAAAGTAAAGTAAAGTAAAGTAAAGTAAAGTAAAGTAAAGTAAAGTAAAGTAAAGTAAAGTAAAGTAAAGTAAAGTAAAGTAAAGTAAAGTAAAGTAAAGTAAAGTAAAGTAAAGTAAAGTAAAGTAAAGTAAAGTAAAGTAAAGTAAAGTAAAGTAAAGTAAAGTAAAGTAAAGTAAAGTAAAGTAAAGTAAAGTAAAGTAAAGTAAAGTAAAGTAAAGTAAAGTAAAGTAAAGTAAAGTAAAGTAAAGTAAAGTAAAGTAAAGTAAAGTAAAGTAAAGTAAAGTAAAGTAAATAAAAGTAAAGTAAAGTAATTCTAACTCCTTTTTACTGGTAAGAAATCCAATTTATGAATTTTTTATTTGGATTGTCCCTTTTTTCGTTTTGCATGTCCTCACAAAGGAAGACCTCACCCGCTTTTCTCTATAAGTTTTTAATTCTCTTGAACTCTGATTTGTATGCAAAGAAAGTATTCTTTTGGTCTATCCATTTGTTAAACTTCGCGCAAAAGAAATATACAGCTGTAATTCTTTGACGTACGACAAAAAGGATAAAAATAAACAATACGATTCCCCCTCTTCCTATAAAGGATGAAACACACTAAATATATCTATAAGGGCTACATGACGAATGAAGTATTGAGACTCAAATTAATAATGCATTTTGTTTGCATATGAAGAGTGGGACAAAAAAGACCTTGTATACACATAGATACCTATCTACTTTACCCACTTGAGGGAGTCCTTCGATTCATATATGTCAATTTGAGAAATGAAAAGGTTACTTAAATTGTTGTTTTTTTCTTTTATATTTTGTTGTTCAATGTGTTGCTATAATAGACTATGTAGTCCATTTTTGTGGAAGAGCGAATGACAAGCGTAACAAATTGCTAATATTATTTTATTTCAAGGGTTGATGGATTTTCTTCCTTATTTTTTGCGAATGTGTATTTTTGACCTAACGATGGCATTTTTGTTAATGTTTGTTTTGTTTTTCATTTTTTCTTTCTGGAAAAAAAAGTTTTCTAGTTTCCTTTTAACAATGCGGCAGTCAAATTGCTTATATTTGATAGAGTAAAGTAATTTCTTTGAAGAATTAATGCTATTTTTTGTTTGAAAAACTAATTTGAAAGGATTGTGTTCCTACCTAACGAAGCTTATCTTCTCTGATTTTCTAGTAAATTAGATTAGAAGTTTTAAGATTTATGACTTTTAAAATATTATACAAAACATAAAGTTACATACAAATTTGTTTTCAGGCGATAGAGACATTCCCAAACACATCGATCACAAGAATCTATAGGCGGGAGTCAAATTGACTCTCTTCATTTCAACGACTAACAAATTTGTGAATTCGAGGAAAAATTTATAAATATTTTATTTCGAAGTCAGTATCCACTTCAAAATGTTTTGGATAGAAGAATAAAATAAATTTGCTTCGCGCAAGTGTCTTCAAACAAAAATGTAAAAGGTGGATGAATCCCCGGGAGTAAATTGTTGAAAATTCCATAAGAAATTGGCTTGAATATGATTAGTCATAATATGGTATACCAATCTAATGGGTTCCTTAATTATTGTATAGCATTTTCAGAAAATTGTATGGAACCAGATATCAAATACATACCCTTCTGTTGAATAACAGTAAAACAATTTTTTATGTTCTTTGAATGAACTTACCTGAAAATAAAAAAGAAAAATGTTTATTAGTAAGGAAATTATTTTGTACAATAACTTATATACATTAATTTATGTGGAATATTAACAGTAAATATGTCAGTGTAAGCTAGGAACAATGTTTAAGACTTCAGATATAGAACAGACGCTGAAAAACAATGTTCAAAAGATTTCAAATGTTTATTGATAACTTCAGAATTTCCATTTAAATGATAAAAATGGTAAATATGGTGTGCGTGGCAGTAGGCGGATTTGACAATAACTATTTTCCGAACCTCCCCACTACTTATGTGAACAAACTGTGAAAATTTCATCAAAATCGGATGAGAAGTCTTTGAGTTTATTGAGCACAGACATACGAATAATACATATTATTACATAAATCTGATGAACTCACGTACCCAGTGTCTCCATTGGCAATAAAAAATACACAGGTATACTCAAACATACGGCTAAAGCCAGCTCATTAACAAACATCAACTTTTCAGTAGTTAAATATGGAAAAAACTAAAATAATAGATATATGGGCGTGGTAGCAGGCAGATTTTAGTTAAACTTCTTTCCGAACCTTCCCGCTGCTTATGTGAACCAGCTGAGAAAGTTCCAGCAACATCGGTTTAGTAGTGTTTGAGTTTATTGAGCACAAACATACGAATAATGCCTTTTATTGGTGTAACTCAGATGAACTCACTTGAAAACATCTTAAATAACTCTTAGGAAAAAAAATATGATAAAGGGAGACCCATATTAAAAATTTCTGCCTAGAAAAGTTTCTTTTACTGAATCTCTTTATAACCAAATTTAGAAAAAAATATGGAGGAAAAAATTTATTTCGGTTATTTTAAATATTGGTCACTGCATAGACATCATCTTAAAGTTGAGTTTCCATTTAAGAGTACCTTCACTACCAAATTCTCGATAGTGACTCTTGGATAGATGTCTATCACTCTTTGACCTTATTCAATGACTGTGTCAAACCTAACAGTTTTACTCTCGGAAATACCTTGAGAATTGCTCGCAGTCCTTTTACTCTCAAATGGATACGCACCTTAACTAAAGCTGATATTCAGGCGTTTACATGTATTGAATTTCTTAAAATTATAATCATTATTATCCAATTAAATGTTGTTCGAAGCCAGAACAGCTTTGTACATCAAAAATATAGAATATCACAGCTATATCTATCATTCCAATAAGGATCTATCGAAGCGCATTTATGTTGCGAATATTAATGATGTTCCTCTTGTATGTTATATAATAACTGACCTCCTCGTTAGATGGAACATTTGGTTTTCATAATGAAGCTAATTCCTGTTATGTGTGGTCATACTGTCATACTATACTCTCACGATAACAATTCAAAATGTCAACCTATGTATGTACATAACAATAGAAACCGCACAAACGCATTTCTGCTTCAAAACATCATTAACAACAAATTAACCACTTCGATGAATTGAGATAATTGGATTCAAAATTTCAGGATAACTCATTATTTCAACCATTGTATACTAAATTCCAACATTTTAAATCAATTCTGCAACACATAAGCCACCAATTTTATATATTACAAAAAAAAAAAACAGATAACCAAACCGGATGCCAATATTTTATAACTAATTAACCTCAAAATTCAGTACCAATTAGAGATGTCATTCGTTAAAATAAAAAAATATATACCTACCTACGCATTCAACTTCAATCAAGTCCTGTCAGTTCTCAAAAAAAAAAAAAAAAAAAATCCACATTAATAAAAAAAAAAAAAAAAAAACAATAACGACTTCCATTCAATTATACAAAATTTTTATTATTTAGGTCATCCTGAATCCTGGAATTGATAAATTACTATATTATACTATATTTCCCTCTCGTGGTGATATCACGGTTCAAATATCAAAAGTAAGGACCATAGATAAATTATTATTTCCCTGGTCGCGATATTTTCTAAAATAACCAGAGCTCCTGTGTGTGCAAGGGTAAGGGCGAATGGGTATGGGAAGTTTGGTGGATATCCTTGTTCCTGGTATCTTGTTCAACATTCACAATATATATACTGTGCAATTTGTTCAGTTGGTCATTAAAGCTGTTATTTGATATTTTTTCCATTTTGTTCTCAACCCACACTCAAAAAAAAAAAAAAACTGAAAGAATGATATTTTCGTTTTGTAGAATTTCTGTATCATGGAGAGGGACCCAACAGTGTAACATAAAACGATGATATTATGAAAAATTACAAAAACAAAAAAAAAAAACATCCTTAACCACAAAACACAAAAGCAAATAATTAAAAAACTCTTTTTACAAGGACATTGTGTCCGTTTTTTTTTTTTGTTTTTTGCTGTTTTATGTTTACATGGACGCTTTCTATATGTTTTTGAATTTATCGGTCTTAGACTATATGGTAGTACGTGAAAAGCAAAACCTTTAGGACAGTCACAACAACATAAAAAAAAGGTAAAAGTCCAATTCGGAAGTACTTAAGTCAAAAAGGACTTTCAACCAAACAATGAAATATAATTATTCCACTATCCTTTTACACCGGAGATTGAAGTTTTCCTCATTGTTGAAGCAATAATGTCTGTGAGGAAATTAAGTTGTTTTGTTAGTAAAATGATTACATATCTATACAATATGCATGTACGTATGTATATCTCAGATTTATGTATGTCTTAAAATGGCTTGTGAATTGTATGATATTCCTAGAAGCTTATTTTAAATTGAAAATACACAACATTGAATTGATGATGCGACAACTGGGTTTCAGTATCTTTGAAAGGGTTTTTGGGGGCAGCAAACAATAGGAGGGGAGGGGGGGGGGGTACCATTGTTTTCATACATGTGGCGGCGGGAGAATACCCCTCAGAGTCTAGATAATATCATTTGTGGCAAGATATGAACGATATAAGAACAGTGGACGAGACATATAAAATATAAAATGATATCTTTTTTGAGGGATTAATGTTAACCATACGAAACGTGGGCGTGGCAGAAGACAGATTTCTTAAAAAAAAAACACACATATGCTTTAAATGTAGGAAACCTTACTTACAAAATAATAGCTTATCAGTTTTTCACGACCTTTCAAAAACGAAAAAACTAAAATCTTAGAAAAGTGGGCGTGGCAGTAGGCGGATATTACTAAAACTATTTTCCGAACCTTCCCGCTATTAATAACAACAAACTGTGAAAATTTGAGCAGAATCTGTTCATTAGTTTAGGAGTTTATAAGAGACAAACATACTTCCGATGTCTTTTACTATATAAAAATCAAAGAAAATGTTATGAGCTTTCTTAGAAAACTTTGTAAATAAGTTTTTAAGAAAATCTAAGATGCTTGGAGTTGTAAAAAAAACAGTGATGTCTACATTTCCAGTCAGTCGAATAATTAGTGGCGGCTGCAAAGCACATACAACTGCCATTCCAAAAAAAAAACCATAGGACAGGCCTAGCCAGGCAAAAAGCTGATGAAGATTGGTGTATGTTACTGAGAACAGAAGCTGCAACTTTTCGAATTTGGATAAGTTGTAAGAGGAAGACCTAGGGAAGAAATCTTGAGTTTCAGGTATAGGAACGAGTACCAAATAAAAATTAGCATCAAGGCTAAACGTGATCCTCATATCCTTGCATGCACCGAGAGAGGAGAATTATGATGGCATGTTTTACAAGCAGCTTGACAAGACATATTATGAGCAGTTTTTGCAGTTTAGTTTCGGATATAAGCATTTCCGACAACTCCCAAGATAAGGAAACGCTGGCTGTGAGGAAGTTCGACGTGGCACGGTTACTGTCAAGTTCTTTCCCGATCGAGTCGCTAATTATCTCTTAAAAAGTCATATGGCACCCCAATTAAGTATTGAGAACCAGTGGCAAAGTTCCAATGAAACCATCAAGAGGCATATAAAGTGGCACTGCATAGAATAACCACAGCTACTCACAAAGCTCCACAAGCAGCAGAGGAAAAGAAACGAAAGGAAGAAACACCGCATCCTAAGGAAAAGGTAACAGCATAGGAAGGGCCTATTCGAGGAAAAACATAAGTATGTAGATATCATGGCAGGAGTGAGGTTCTAAAGTAGTACTAAACGGCAAGCTCTATATCAAACTCCGCTGCCCGGCAGATGGTAGACAAAGCATTCCGACTTCCCGATTTCGATAAAGTGAAGATTGCTCTATCTGCACTTGAGTCCAACAATACTGATAATAGCCCTGTTTTTTAGTGCATTTTTATCTTCGCTTAGAAAAAAGTAGCATGTTAAATACAACAACAATACGGAATTATACCAGTTTGTTGTTGTAATTAACATGCTACTGTTTTCTAAGCGAAGATAAAAATGCACTAAAAACAGGGCTAATCTCGCTTTGGTAAGGAGTATACACTAGCTCATCTGAAAACTGTGATCAGAGGAAAACATGCTCTATAGTAAGGCTTTCAGCATTGTTTTCCCTATCTTCAAGAAAGGAGGCCCTGTGAGCTGCACCAACAACAGAGTCTCCTTAAGAACCCCCGGGCAGAAACAGTAAGATTCTATCGGCGCCGATAGTTTGACATGAATGTTAATAAGTATGAAAATATATGAAAGTGCGCACACTACAACGATTCGTTAGCAGCCGATTGCCTTCAAACTAAAGCACTAACTACCGACCTGACTTTATTTAATCGACCCAGTGTGCGCACTAGCAGCCAAATTCGACCAAACTATCGGTCGTGAGTATTGGGGAGGAAGCCAAGAAGTTGGGTTTAACGGTGAATCAAGGCAAGACCAAGTATATGTTGTCACCAAGAAAAGACACCCAACATCGACGTCTCGGACAAAACGTCACTATATACAGCTTTTGTCTACATAGGTTCTGCTATCAGCTCAGCGAACGAAACCAGTACTGAGATAATACGAAGAATTACTCTTGCCAATCGCTGTTTCTTGAAGCTAAGAAGGCATTTGAGAAGCAAGGCTCTCTCTCGATTTCGAGAAACTAAAGCGCCCCTGTATAAGACGCTTATCATCCCGGTCCTGATGAATGGTGCAGAAGCATGGACACTGTTAACGATGGATGAGAACACTTTAGGCTGTTTTGAGAGTAAAATTAGATAGATGGGGAAAGGAGAAGAGGATATAACAACGAACTGTACGAGCTGTACAGCGACAACGACCTAGCCACAAAAGTGAAAAGCCAATGACTGAGATGGCTGGGTTCTCTAGAGCGATCGATGCTCTGGCACGGAAAGTGTTTGGCTCCAACCCTGTGGGACGACGCAGTAGAGAACGAAAAAATAAGGATAGGGATAGCCCCATTGACTCATTCAGCAATCCTGACCAAACGAAGGGACACATACTCCAACCACTGACCTATCATACCCATCTACCAGACGTTGCAAGAAGCCACTGCTCCTACGGGCCTGATGGAGGGATGATTTCTCAAATAGGGGTAAAGGAAAAATCACACTTTTGAAAGGCGTTTTCTTCTACTCAGCCAGGTGATTACGTGACGACGGACACGGACCAAGAAATACCCACCGACTTTTCAGGCTATAGCCTGCTGAAACTCATCAACAGCCTTAACGGGCTTGAATTGACATGGGATTTATCATAGGTTTCATTTGATAGGGTTCACAATCCCCAGGGTACCACAATGGATCTACATTGATGTAAGTGTGACGGTAAAAAGACCAACTTAGAGCCCATTAACCTAACCTAACCATGGCTAGTTTTAACATTCCTTTGTACATCTATGTAGGAAACCAATGCTGCTCGATTAAGGTAAGCAAACACTTCACCAATAACTTTCATGTCTGAAATTTTGTTTAGACAATATGGTGCGGTGTTACGAAACTTCCTTAGCATCAAAGATAAAACAGCTAATTTTACGGGTTGTACAGTGAAAAATTCAAAGGTCGAACAATTAGGGACGATGGTGACCGATGAAGAAGGGTAAAAAAGAGCCTATGGACACCAAAGCCTCGGCTAGGAAAATATTTTAGCTCAAACCAAAGTTGGGACAAACTAGTGCGAATAGACTTCAACCAACTCGACGTCCAAAACTGGAGACAGCTAGCTACGCACCAAGCTGGCTAGATGAAGGTTGACGGTTCACTTCCAGTTTCACACTCACCTGTCTTTGAACAGTTCACACTAATCACTCGAATAAATGGTTTTGGAGAGGCATTTAGTATCAACTCACTAGGTTCTCTCGCTAGTTGAGATTTTACCTTAAAGTTGCGGTTTCTATCAGTGTCTAGAAGGACCCGAATTTTAAACTACATCAAATTCACGAATTAAATAAATTTGTAGGTATAATTTTTGAATTAAGGAGAAACAAGCTGTCCTTTAAGCAACTATAAGATAGATATTGTAAGAAATTACATATCTGTGGTGTTTTGTTAAAAACCTGATAACTCAATAAAATAATTTGCATCTTTACGTCCACTTTACATCGAGCCAGGGCCTGAACGTTGAAATATTTATGGACGTGTTCTCTGTAAAAATGTTTCAAATTTAAAGAAAATCGTTTAGGTTCTCGCTCAAGGCAAAGTAGACGTTAAGGTGCCAATTATGTATATTTGGAATTTTCATCTTTATATCAATTACCACAGATATGTAATGAATACAAGAATCTGTAACCATTACATGCACATTGTAATGAACACAATGTCTTTGTACACACTACGTATTTATACAATGCGTCCATTAGATCTTTTACTGGCCACATAATACAGCATATTAATTTATGTAGTCAGTACAGACTTCAACATGTACGCAGTACATTACTGCAGGTACTGAGTACACACAATTTGTCCTCACTTAAAAAAATTCTAATGGAGCTAATTTTCTGACTATAAATAATATTAGTTTCATCTTAAAAAAAGTAAAGTGAAACAAATCCGATAAGCCACTTAGCCTCTCATAACTTCGTTTATATTTTAAATATGCACTCGGCGAGAGACTTCCTCAAAATATATGAACATAATTTTCAACATCATTTTAATCTCAGGTGAATCAAAGATTTACGTGCAATAAATAAAAAATCTTGTATCATTTTCCAGCAAAAAGGCATTATACCTTCTACTACTTGTTATGAGAACGCGCACACTTTGCGCGAATTTTCTTTTCATAAATCTCAAAATATCATACATTTTTAATAATCCCCTATTCGTAAATATGTGATTTTTTTGTTGTTGTTTATTCTTGTTTTTTTTTCTTTCTTCTTCGAATAAAATACACAAAACACGCAGCACAGTAGAAGTTATCCACGTATTAGGAAAAAAAAAACAATGTTAGCCCTCAAATTCTACTTCAACCCCAAGAGAAGTTAACCAATTTCTTTTTTGTCGACAAATGAAAAAAAAAGAAACAATAAACAATCTTAGCATGAAACAAATGTTTCTTCATTTTCATCTAATGTATTACTTATTACCAAGCGTTAATGCATTACATTAAGATATTTATGCTAATAAGCCTGATTTTCTTCTCATTTTTTTTTTTTGAAAGTATGTACTGTACATAATAAACAGATGTTATTCCATTGAGGGCAAAAGATACAAATATAATATACCTATTAAAATAAAGGTTACAAGTGTGTTGCAAGATATTGCTCTTAAGAATATAGTTTACTCAAGAGAGAGGGAAATTATTTATAAAAAACTTATGAGAAAAATTTATAAAATAACCAAAACATTAGTTTCACGGATTTTGTTACTTTAAAGTTTCAACATTTGTTTTAATGAAATTGAATTTATGATTTTAATGAACTTTAAAGTTTTAACTACCAAACTTGTTCTGAATAATTCAGAAGCTCAAGACTATCAGCCATATTAAAAAACTCAAATCAAACATGAATTAAATACATGTATTAAGTCAATGATTTCACAGCAAAGTCGTATCAATAACATACAAATTCAATTTAATTGATGTTAATTAACTAATTCACCCAAGAAGGTGGATAATTAAATAAACATAACTTTTCTTATCCTTGCCAAAAACAAGAGATACAAGAAAATAAAGGCTAAACACACAACGGTTGGCAAAGATGAGTTATAGTTTTTGAAGATATGTACTAAAGCCTTTGTTGATTGTAGTAGATGTTCGTACCTAATTAACATGTATTAGTTTTTTTTATTAATAAGAAATTTTAGTTCATTAATTAGGTTTCGATCAATATTTTAGTAAATTGTAAATTCTGTAAAATCATTTTTCAGATCTTTGCCGAGGAAGTGCAAGCGAGAACTTTCGACCATTGTTTAGCTGAATAAGGTGGAGTCAACACATCATAACTTAGACTTTTTTACTAACCCCCATAAATGACCTTTAGCGTACAAAAAATTCGGAAGTAAAATTTATCAAGTTTTCCTATCTGTCTACCAAACTGTGTGTTTGTGCTACTAAGTTTAACGATGAATTTATTATGGGAAAAAATTTGTATACAATTTGAGTGAGTGTGTGTTTAAGTAATGGTGCGTATTAAACATTATTATAGTTTAGCTTAAATTTGTTTATCACAGATTTTGTGTTCTTTTTTTCGTACATCTAGAAAAAATTTTCATTGTGGTCAAGAGATCTAACAAAAAAGATTACGTATACGCCATGTGTACTTTTGGTGTGTGTGTGAAGGCTTTGTTGTTTTCTAGGAAAGCTTTTATCTTTTGGTTTAATTTTTTTTTTCTATTTTATTCACAGATAATAAACAAGTCTTTTGTTTATACGCGGCAGAAAAGCGGTCACCAATTGTAGTAGGTATAGAATATAGTAAATAGTGTCAGAAACACAAAAGCTAGTTAGAGTGTTTATATCAAGCCAGCCAATTAAGTACATAATACTTTTATTCTCAAAGAGGTCATTGTCTAGAAAATTAAATTGCGAATTCATACTTTTATGATGTTTTAATTTATATTGTCGGTCTTAGGGGAAGCTTCTACTGTATAGTTCTTTAGGTTCCCATCGTGACCATTTTTGACTTAATTAGGGTCATGGAACTGTGAACATCAATGAAATTTTTGTGGGAAGCACATGATCTGGGAGATATGTACATATTGGTGTACCTATGTATATGGTTACTTGTTTGTTGAGGCATGTACATTACTACAGGTGGATGAGAATGCTTAAGGTTGTTTTAAGCGAAAATTGTGATTTTTGGTTGCATGGATGGAAAATAGAGAAGAAAATACAACAACGAACTCTACGGCCTAAGCAGCGACACCAACTTAGCCACAAAAGTGAAAATTCAATGACTAAGGTGGCTGGGACAACAAGCTTTGGCCTGGAAAGCCTTTGAATCCACCCTCGATGTACAGCACATTATAGGACAGCTAGCGTAACAGGTGGAGCACGCAAGCACAAGAAGCTTCAACCAACTTTTGTAGTGCGAAACTGGAGACAGCTAGTAAGTGACTGACCAGGCGGATAGAAGCTTGTTGATATAGCTAATCGTTATCTCTACTTTTAGCTGTCCGAGAAGTCCAGGCCCACTTCCGCAAACTTTTCGAGTTTTACATCAAATGAAGTACTCTGATCAACTCATCGAAATAGGAGCTTGCCTGCTTCAGAAAACGAGCCAGCTAGACGCAGTCGTTCAGCTGAAAGCTGCAGAAGCACCACCTAAGCACTTCCAGGCGGAACCAGATCAACCAACTAAACGCAGCGTCATATTCCAAGGCATCAATTTTTACGATATGCCAAGATTCGAACTACGAGCTCACAGGCTTACTCCAAAAAAGCCAACTTTGTTTTCCATCGCTTCTACCTACTGTTTTAAAAGGTAACTGGGACAAGCCAGCAGACAAAAGCTAGTAAGCCATTTTTGGCACCCACTATTTCAGTACTGAGAAGAGGAGACCTGTCAGATAGGCAGTACGGATTGAGAAAAGGCCACTGAACGATCGGAACGATTGAAATCACCCAACGGGGAAACAACTACTCAAGGTAGATCGCTTTGCTGGCAACTCTGGTGCAGTGACATGATGAACTCGTTTGAGAATAATAATTTCAATATATCAATTATCTCTTGCGGATCGTGAAAGACTATCTCAGGGAATGGGACGTATAAATATGTGTTCATGGAAAGTGCTTCCATCTAGCCGTTCGGACTCGGCAACAAATTTTAAGTCCCCTGCATTCCTACAAGCAACACGCGACGATGGTGCAGCAAAAAAAACAATATATTCCTTCTGACAAAGAAGAGGATTTTGATTCTAATCAATTACCAAATCGGCACGGAAGTGATAAAGAGCACGGACGCTGTGAAGTATTTGGGCGGAACATCAACACCAAACTGACTTTCTGGCACCATATAAAAAATGCGGTGGAACGAGCACCAAAAGCGATCGCTTCATTGACTACTCTGATGACAATCGTAGGGGCTCCAACAGCCAGCAAGCAAGGGCTCTTAATGACGACAACGCATGCCAATCTCCTCAATTAAGGATGTGATTTTTGGGCAGACGCGCTTCGATAGGAAAAATACAGAAAGTAAATAGATGGAAACACAGCTCCTATGGTCACGGGTCTATCTTGCAAAGGTAAAACACAGTGGCCGGACTTGATTTGACGACTGACTACATACCGCCTTCAATAGGTTTTTCAATACCCGAAAGATTTGGATGGCAAACCAAGCCAAAAGATGTCGAAAAAACCGAAACAATAAACACCTGCTCTGTGACTGTCCAAAACGCCAAAAAAATCGCCCAGTTATATTGGAAACAGGTTTGGTGGAGACCTGGACGATCTAGCGCAGGTCTTCAATAGAAAATATGAGAAAATTCGTAGAAAGTTCAGGCTATTTCGCAAACGAACCAGTCTCTGTGAACCAATAATTTAGGAGCATTTCTGCTTCATTTTTGTAAGGGGATCACAAGGGACCATTAGGCCCCTGTGTATGCAACGGCCTCTGTGCTGTGCACACCCCTCCTAACCTAACCTAACCTAAACAGATGGCAGCTGTATAGAGATCTACACATGGCAAGCTCCTATCAAACGGTGTCGGAGTCAGCTGTCCTTGCGGTCGCAGGAGTGACTCCAATAGACCTTCTAGTGGCATAGAGGAAGTGCGCCTACGGCAAAAAGACGGAAGTTGGAGTGGAAACGGCAACAAAACAGCTCTAAGAGCTCACGAAACAGAAGTAGTAAGAGCTTTGAAGAGCTCGGAAAGCCAATGACGATTGACGGTGAAGCTGATCAGGAACGTTACTGAGCAGAATGATGGAAGCACGATAAGGTAAGCAACTAAGCCATCCAGTTATTCGTCGGACACGTATAATTCAACGCCTGTCTCCACTAAATTGGCAAAACCAACTGTCCAGCCTGACAGTACAAGGACTCTCAAAGAGACAACGTTCCATGCACCATACCTTCTTCAAATGCAGCAAATAGGAAGCTGAAAGAGGATAACTGGATAGAAATATCGGTGCAATCACTCCAGATAACATATGTCCGAAAAAACTATGGCCAGTGAGCAGAATTGGAACTAAATCTGGATCTACGCCCAACATATTCTCAGAAGAAAGAAAAAAAAAAGAAGAGCAGTCCCGTGAGACAGAGTGTGCCCGAAGGGTGTATGATTCTAGCCCCCCTGAAGTAATGGGAAGAGAATGCTGCGGGGTGATGGGTCGGAAACGCAAGGGTTTGGAGGAGTTTTGGTTACATATGGATATCACATACAAAGAGGAGTCAGACAAATGGGGATAGCCAGCGCCAAAAAGACCTCTTTCAGATGCATAAAACATTCCCCCTAACTGCAAAAGAAGCTTACTTACTTTACTTAAGATGGCGCTTACAGTTCAGGGTGGACTACGGCCTCAACCAACAAGCCCTACCAGCCAGCTCGGTCCTTAGCTAGCGCCTCCAGCTACGCACTCCAAGATGGTTGAGGTCGTTCTCCGTTTGTGTGCGCCACCTAACGGTGGGGTCTTCCTCTGCTGTAGATTCGAAGACTCGTCAGGCTGGTGCCGGTACATTTGCACCAAACTTAGCTTAACAGCTTTGACAGTAAGATTGACAATTCAAAAAGTCATCAACATTTTATGGAGAGATAAACATTTCCTTGAGCATCTTTCCAGGGTATGATTTTTCAAAGAATTGAATTAAATAAAGTTAAATAAATAAAGTTACGACTTATTCTAAATTGTTGATTATTTTGAATCCTTATTTAAAAACTCAAGAATTTGTCAATGAAAGTTAGGCTCTTGTTGTTGATAAACGAAATTCCAAACTGCAAAGCTCATTGTTTATTGCTAAGTCACCAAATTCCAAAGCTTAGAAGTTTTATTGCGTTTAATCAAGAAATACATATTTTATAATAATAGAGATGTACACAATTTAATTTTTTAATGAAGTGATAAAAAGAAACCTGTTAGTTTAGTTTTGAACTAATTTCGAAAAACAATAAATTAAAAAAAAAAAATATTAAAAATAGAAGATAACACAGATACAGGAATAGTTAGATATTTTTTTTTTGAAATTCAAAGTTCAAATCTCCAATCGTGTGATATGTTTAAGGTCCATAAATAATGGTTGTTTAATTTCAAACTACTATTTCATAGGATGTAGGTATACAGGTTTGCTTAACTTTGATTTGTCCCCCCATCTTTATATATTGAAACAATACACGCGTATCCCAAAATTTTAATGTTAGAACAAAGTAACTTAATATCTTTCTTTTTTATTACCCAACCAATCTACTTATTCGATTAATGATTCATGGATGTTTTCTTGCTTATCCAACACCGTCGGCGTTGGCGTTGGGCGTTGTTGTCTACTTAGTTATATAGAACACCTTAAGGCAGTACATTTCAATGCATAATTAATGTTTAAGCACACTTTGTGATACATACATATATACGGGACCATTGAAATTTGTGCGTACTATGTCCGTATATGTAAACGGAACGCGCGGCTCGTATAAAAATGCTGTGTAAGTTTTGCCATTAACCTACTTTGAATAATTCAAGGAATATCGATCGATTAAATTCGTATAAACATACATGTACCTATTCCCAATTGAAACCCCTCTATACTTTCAAACCTTAACACATATATCACAGACTTATGGCCTTGGAAATAACATTGAAAGATTCTTTCCTTATTTTTCTAATTCCAATTTTTGTTCCATCTTCTTCTTCTCTTTCCTATAAGCTAGACGGATACCATTTTTTTTGTATCCTTTTAAAATTTTTTTCCTTGCGATGTCTAAAATATAATGCGCATTGATGGCATTAAGGATTTAAAAGGTCTCGAGATATTTTAGAAGAAATAAAGAATCATTATGAGTAGTTGATGGGCAATAAGCTGTGGTGGTTTAGAGAAGCATCAGTAGAAGGATGGGAAATGTCGTCAGAAGTTTCAAAAATGTCCTTGTTCGGTTGTTATTTTTTTTCCTTTTGCCATTTTTCGATGTTGAATAAGAATTACGGGAAATTGTAGTTAGCAAACGTATATGACATGAAGTCCTTCCTTGAGCAAATCTTGCCGATCTTGGGTTGATTCTTGAATTTATATTTTCTTAAGAGCTCGTCGTATATATATTTTCTTAGCTGTATACATGCCTACGCGGATACATGGGTTTATTTTATTGTTATTGCAATGTAAGACAAAGCAGTAAGGCAGGAGTTGTAAACAGTTCCTTGCTGGTAGATACAACAAGGACATATAGAGAAGTACCATGTTCGTAATATTGATGTAATAAAATTTGCTAAATTTTGAAGAAAGATTTTCAAATGGCTTTTTATATAGAATCACGATTTGTTCAAATTTAAAACTCGATGTGATTCGGAGAGGAGGGAATCTTTGGTTTGACAGTCGGAGGACACAGCTTGCTTCCGATAATTCGGATGTCCGAACTTTCCGAGGGGCGAACAAAGAATTGGACCACTACTTGGTAGTATCACAAGTACGTACTGACTGACTTAAGGTGGTGCTTCAGTCAGGGATGGACCAGGACCTCACAAAACAAGTTTTTTCCAGCCGGCGCAGTTTCTAGCTAGCTGTCTCCATGTTTCGCACGCCAAGTTGGTTGAGATCCGCTTGCACTTGCGTGTGCCACTTGTTTTTATGTGCTCTTGTGTACTTTTGCCGATCGCGTAAATTATCAGCAAGCTGGCCACCAGCATCGAGTACAGATGACCAGTGAAAACATTTTCAACAAGCCATCAGAAGTGCCACCACTTATGTACTGGTTTTCACTAGGCGACCACGCCGAAACTCCTAGTTCGATGAAGAATGACGGCTGGTACATGCCGGTAAGAATGAGGCCTAATAATCAATGCCGCAGCCCGGGGGGTCTACGGGCAAAAAAGGAGTAGACGCCGATTTCTTATGAAGAAAATGAGAGAGCACGAGAAGCGGGACTACAAGTCTATTGAGGATGATTGTACCGGCAGGGGTGATGTTCATAAGTTCTACCAAATGGTGAAACGATCTATCCAAGCTACAAGGCCAGCAACTGTCAAGATAAGAACGTACACAGTCAGTGTTAAGGCTCTGGAAGGAACACTTTTCTAGATTGCTTAACACGATGAAGATAGCCAACATTCTGCTGCTAGGCAAAACATTCCATTCAACTATACGGTGATGGCTAACATTTCTTTCCTACCGACCTTCATGAAGTGCGGTTAGCGATTGTCAAAATCAAATCGTACAAGGCTGGTGGTGCGGATTGACTCCCAGCTGAACTATTCAAAGCAGCGGGAGATGACTTGGCGAAGACCATGCATCAACTCATCTGCAAAATTTAGTGGGATGAAAGTATGCCCGATAAATGGAACCGTGGCATAGTGTGCCCCATCAGCAAAATAGGAGACACTCTGACCAGCTCCAATTACAAAGAAATAAGTCTTCCAAAGGTCACGTACAACATATTGTCGGCTATATAGGTAGTGTGATCGCCTTAAACGTTTTGTCAACGATTTGATTGGACCCTATCAGTGTGGTTTTCGGCCAGGCAAGTCAACCGTCACGTCGGTCGGTTCGGTCAAAAGTTCACACTCTGACAGATTTTGCAAGAAACCACGAGTTCCAGATCAATTAAACACCACCTCTTTATCGATTTGAAAGTCACATATGATAGCGGGGATAGAGACTAATTATGAATAGCCATGTCTCGGCATCCCTGCCAAACTCGCCCGCTTGTGCAGAATGGCGATGGAGAAATCTCGCTGCCCCGTCATAGTTGTTTAGATCACCACTGAACCGTTTGACGTTGAGAAAGGACTAGGGTAGGTCAACATTATCTATTTAACATTGTTCTTGAAGCAATTTTACGCAAGTGGCAAATCAACACCAATGGTGCAATTTATCAAAAGTCCGGTCAACTACCTACATATGCAGATTACACAGACATTATGGGCAAAACTAAGCAAGCTGCGGTTGGTGCATTTGCCAGTATTGCATCGAACGCGTCGAAAATGGGATTGGCTGTCAATGAAGACAAGACGAAATATATGCTACCAACGAGATATAATCGAGTCGGGCAAAACTTCACGATGCGATAGATAAATATAGCTTCGAAGTTATTGAGGATTTTGTCTATTTGGATCTACGATTACCTCGCAAAATGTCATCAGTACAGAGTTCACACGAAGAATCAATTTTGCCAATTGCTGTTTCTTCGAACTTAGAAGGCATTTAAGTAGTATAGTAAGACCCTCTTTCATAGAACCAAAGAGACTTTGTATAAGACCTTAATCATCTCTGTACTGCTGTATGGGGCAGAAGCATGGACTCTGAAAGAATCGGATGAATATTTGCTGTGGTTCTTTGGAAGGAAGATTCTTTGAGTGATTTTTGGTCCTGTTTGTATCAAAGGAGTCTGGAGAAGAAGATTCAACGACGAACTTTACGGGCGACGTCGATCTCGTCAAAAAGATGAAAATACAGCGGCTAAGATGGCTATGGGACGTGGAGCGTATGGACATCAACTCACCAGCCCGACGAATCTTCGATGGTGTACGAAGCAGAGGAAGACCCCCCAACAGGTGGCGCACACAAGTCGAAAACGACTTCAAAAAACTGTGCGTAACTGGAGGTGGCAAGCTAAGGGCAGAGCTGGGACTAATAATTATTTGTGAGTTATAGTCTCTTGTGGAGACGTGATAACGGTAATGGAAGACTTCAATGCTAAAGTTGGCAATGGCAATGGTGGGCTTAGGCATGTTATGGCAAAGCATAGTGTTGGTAACCGCAACGAAAATGGCGAATGTTTTGTCGATTTCTTTAACGCCAACCACCTTGAAATAGGAGGGGCCATGTTTGAGCATAAGATGTGCCACAAAGTCTGTTTGGTGTCGACGGACAGATAAGTAACTTCCCACCAAATTGATCACTTCACGATCAGTCGGCGAATTAGAAGCAGCCTCCAGGACGTTCGAAACAGAAGGTGTAGACATGGGAATGGCCCGGGACACCATCTGATGGTTGCTACCATAAGATAAGGCACACCTGCAGTTCGGAGATCCGAGGTCAACAACCAATGCCCAAGTTCAATACCGATAGACTCAAGGATCTCGTAGTCCGCCAACAACTGGGGGATACCCTTTCACATGGATTGAAAGCAATTAGTAGCACGGAACCAATCTCCATCGAAAGTCATTGGTGTGCTTTGAAAAATGTTTTTATATCCGGTGCTGAAAGTAGCAAAGAAGAAACAGTGCCTGGCTTTCCAAAGAAACTTGGGCTAGGATCGAAGAAAGAAAACAGCTCAAAATTCAATGAGCTAGAGTTCGCTTACCGCATGAAGATGAGAGAAGTCCACCGTAGCGTGCGACGTGATAAGTGTAACTATATCAATGCATTGACAATAGATGCAGCAGAGACTGCAAGTAGCTGTGACAGTAGGACCGTCTACAGAATTACCAAAGAGCTTACAGGTGTCAAAGCTCTAAACAACACCTGATAAAAGACAAAGATCACAGCTAGTTTCGGATGAGGACCAGCTTAAAAGGTGGAAGTTACACTTTTCTGTAGTTTTAAACCTCGTTTTCGCCAGTGAAGTGAGCCCAACACCCACTGACGCGTCCGCATTAACAAATGCCCTACTACGCAGTAGATAAGAAATCAGAGCACTAAAAAACAAAAAAAGCGGTTCGACCTGACAGTATTCCCGCAGAGCTCTTATACGAACAGTGCGAACCCCTTTAACTGAGCTCTTGCACCCACTCATTGAAAGTCCTTGGGAAACAGACTTTTCCTGAGGAGTGGAAAGAGGGAATGATTTTCAAGCTCCCAAAGAAAGGAAGCTGGAGAGAAAATTGCGTTTGAAAAGGCATTTGACAGTGGCAGTAGAAAATTTATCTGGGTTGCTTTGCGTATCAGGGGAAAAATTTATTGTTGCTATTATAAAGGCTACGCAGATGCTGGATATAAATGTCACATTCTGCATAATGGAAGGTTGTCAAAGGAGTTTGAAATCCAAATCGCTGTTGGTGATAAGTGATGTGCTGCATGCAGCTTTGTCGACTAGAAATGGAGGAATCCAGTGGAATCTGCAATCATATCTCAAACATCTGAGCTAAGAGGACGACTTATACTTAGTCCCTCATAGGATCATGAATCTCCATCATATGTCACAACAAGGGTGGAGAGCGAGGCTGTAATCGTTGGGGCTTGAGATCAATAAGGCAAAAACCCAAGTATATATTTATGGTTTACCAGTGGAGATTATAGAGAGTTTTCAATATCTTGGGAGTATTGTCTCTACTGATTACGGTACCGAACTAGATATAAACAGCTGAATCGGGAAAGCAAAGGTTGCATCCGGAAAGCGGTCTGGAGAAATAACTCTTTAAGTCTTAAGACCAAGGTACGACTATTGCGCTCCAATGTTGAATCCGTGCTTCTTTATAAGTGCATCACTTGGAAAGTAACACCTGCTGTCACAAGAAATCTGCAAACGTTCGTGAATAAATGTCTCCGAAAAAATCTGATGAACTTCATGCAAGGACAGGTCAGGAAACCATCGACTTTATAATACAAAAACGCAAGTGGCAGTGGATTGGACATACGCTTCGAAAAGGTCACGAGTGCATTCCGAGTCAAACGATGCAATGAATGGAACCCTCTCACGCAGTGAGGCAGACCAATGGGCCGACCTAGGAGTACTTGGCAAAGAACGATTGAAGAGGAATCAGCACAACTGGGGAAGAGTAAGAGAGCTTAGGTATATTTCCAAAAACCGTACACGATGGGGCGTAAGAGTAGTGTAGGCTCTATGCACCTATGGTCTGGGTTCGATTCCCAGCCGCTGCCACCTATAAACAAAAATGTTTTCCCCGAAATACTGCCTCTTGCGAGGAACAGACAAATCTCCCAGGATAATACTTGTCATGAATGAGTGCTTCTCATCTAGCCGTTCTGACTCGAAAAAAAAATTGTTAGACCCCTCCATTCCTGCCAAGACAACACACACACAGGAATGGTTGAGAGTTGTAAGTCACTAGGCCCTGGTTTTCCGCGAGCTTAAGCGCCACCAATTGTATTTATTTATGTCTATGCCCCGCAAGGGGAACCTCACGGATGTAACAGGTCCGAGGACTTAGTAAGTATCAGCTGTAGGCCACACCCCTTGAAAATTTCCCACAATGAAAAATTTCCCACTGTGAAAAATGCAAGAAACACATGCAAGTACTAATAATCTTCCAAAAAAGAAAAAAACGAACCTACTACAAACATCTAACATTCCTAATATTATTGTTACCATGTTTGGAGAAGTCCTTGCAAAAACCATTATCATCCTCACCTTCTCCCATACTTCACTTATAATCTTCCATGTCATTCTGATATCCTTTTTCGAGTAAAAAAAAATCATGTTACCTCATAAAATGTTACACGAGTGTGGTTAGCACAAAAATATCTACAACCCATAAAAGTAGGCATCACATAGAGTAGATAAATCTAAATAGATACCAAAACCAACCCAGGAACTCATCAAAAACCCAACCTAGAAAAAAAAACACGAAAATCTTTGAAAAAAGTAAAAAAAAATATATGTTTCACCAGATTTGTTATTAGAAATAAAAATAAAAATGAAAGAAATTTACATTTTTGTGTCCTTTTAAGGTTTTTTTTCTACATATCGTTGTCTTGTCATCATTGATGTTGTAAAAATGTTCATTCGTCTATCACTATTTCGAACATCATTCAAGACGTCTAAGCTTAGGGATGGATGTTCAGGGCTGGATTTAGCCGCATGTAAGAATGCCTACATATAATTTTGCCACTCACTGTTTAGTTGAGCTTAGAAGTCAATTGAGAAGCAAAGCCCTATCTCGAGCAATTAAAGTGTCCCTGTATAAGACGCTTATCATCCAGGTCCTGATGTATAGTGCAGAGGCATTGACACTGTTACTGGTGGATGAGAACGCGTTAGGCTGTTTTGAGAGGAAAATTCTCCGGGTGATTTCTGGTCCCTTCGGCATAGATGAGGGAATGGAGAAGAAGATACAACAACGAACACAAAAGTAAAAAGCCAACGATTGAGATCGCTCGGTAACCTAGAGCGAAAGGACATCACTGCTTGGGTCCGGAAAGTCTTTGAATCCAACCCCGAGGGACAGCGCAGTAGAGGTGGATAGCGTAAAAGGTGGTGCATGCAAGTGGAAGAGGACCTCAACCAACTAGGCGTGCTAAACTGGAAATAGCTAGCTAGAATCCGAGATGGCTCGAAGAAGCTTGTTGGTTGAGGCCCTGTTCCAACCCGGACTGTAGCGCCAGGTTAGCTAACTAACGAAGAATTCCCATCTGAAAGACAATATATTTGTACATTTTTCCCTGAACTTTAATCTCAGTTTTCGTTGGGATCGATGCATTGTAGGAGCGTACCTAAGGAACAAAGCTTTGCTTTAAAAGATGTAGAGGATGGTTTTTACTCCGGAAGGACTATTAGGCAAGAATATTCGTTAGAATATAAATATTTTAAGAACACTCCGCTTCTACCTAAGCGTCGAACTTGTCGAGTTGTAGAAGCTGAGTAAGGTCAATGATTCTCGAGATAACCTCTCCAGATGAGTCCTGAAACCAAAGGGCGCTCCCCCAAAACTCCTTCCTCCCTCCCTCCCTCACCCCTCCCCCTCGGCGGTACGGCGAGATGCTGTCCAACGTGTTTCCCCCCCCCCACCTGAGGTACGGCGGTGATGCTGTACGACACTCCCTTCTCGGCGGTACGGCGATGATGCTGTCCAATGAGTTACCTCCCTCGTAGGTACGGCGATGAAGCTGTCCGACGATTCCTATCATATAATTCCTTTCTAGGCGGTACGGCGATGATGCTGTCTGTCGTCTCCTTTTCCCTCACCGGTACGGCGAAAAAGCTGTTCGGTGTTCCTTCCCTCATTCCTTCTCGGCAGAACGGCGATGAGGCTGTCTGTTGCTCCCCACATCATCATATCCTTCCTCTCCCCAAATCTCCTATATTGGGCTGGATCAAGGTGTTATACGACCCGTGCCGATGATCAGCCTGGCTGAGGGCCCAATTCAAATACTAGCTCAGTCGCTAACGGAGTATTCGGACAGATGGCAATCTTCGAATTAACTAGCCTTCTCTGCATATACGGATCTCTGTGCAGAGTGACCACCCCTTCTCCGATACTCGTGGGAATCAAATGAATTTTTCAAATGATGTTAGTGGTAAGTCCGGTTCTTCTTCAAGTTCGGCCGGCAGTGCGACTGTAAAGTCGTCTGCTGTACCTCCTGTCTTGCCTGTTGGTGGCGAAACCGTGAGAAATCATGGTCTAGTTGCTGGCAACAAGAACAGTGAGAGTAAGGTAGAAATACCCAATTTCAGTGGTGGAGGGATCGTGAAGCATGGCCCTTCCACCACTACGGAGAGTAAACCTCCCCAAACTTCGCACCCTCACTTTAGTGGTGGAAGGATCGTGAAGCATGGCCCTTCCACCTCTAACGTGAGTGTAGCTCACACGGGTCCCAGTGGGGGTAGGCGTAAGCTTACACCTGGTGGGTCCTTTTACAAGGATAAGCGGAGTGCTGAGAGGATCCTGAAGATCTTTGGTGCGAGACCGAAGGTTGGAGGTGACTCAAAGCATGAAGCAAAAGTAAGGTGGGCTAAGAGCTTCTTAGCTAAACACCAGACCAGCGGCGACTCCACGTCAAAGCGACAACGGTCTATTGAAGGTACCATGCCTTACGCTAAAAGGACAAAAGTGCAAAACACCAGCACTCCCCTCAAACCCCCAATCAAATCTTTTAGAGATGTTCTAAAAGATAAAATCGTAGTTGCGGTTATTGATAGAAGCGATATAGATGGTACGATATCTTCTGATCATTGGCAGATGGTGAAATTGAAGCTCTCGGCTGGCTTCTTAAGTCTTATGAGGGACAACCCGGGACCTCCTCCAATCACTAGTGATGGCGGTTGGCACCAGGGCCATGTCAAGCTCATCGCCTGCGATGATCAGAGATCGTGCGATCTCTATAAGCTGGCTATCAGCAGGATAGGAGAAGTCTGGCCAGGTGCGAAGCTTGAGGTAATTGCTAAGGAGGACATCCCTTGCAGGCCAAGAGCACGTACCTGGATCCCGGCTGAACCCTCCTGTATGGATGAAATACTCCAGATAATCCAGCTTTCGAATCCATCCCTTCCCACTCACAACTGGAAAGTCGCGAAACTGGAGGAACAAAAAGGCCTTTACAGAGGCGCAATCATTGTGATTAATAAAGAATCCCTTGTTCCTCTGGCGCAGACTAAAGGTGTGATTAGGTTCGGGTTTGAGACAATGAACCTTAGGGTCTATAAAAAAGATGAGGTAGATGCAGCTTGCGCTCCTCCACACCCCCAAGAAGACGAAGCTGTGGTCGGGGACCCTGGTGTGTCCATCACCTTCCCGTGTTTGGAAGATGATGCATCCAGGGCATCTTCGGCTCCAGTGGAGTCCTCTCCTAACGTCGACAGCCTTTCCGACATGGAAACTGAAGACTATTTAAACAGTGTTCTTTTAAGTGAGGACGAGCTTTTAAGTTCGTCCTCTGACTTGGAAGAACCTGATAATACCGTGGTGGAGGCTGATCTGCCTAATTGTAGCCAAAATGCTGCAGTTAGTTCAGATTAACCTCCAACACTCCATCAAGGCGTCAGCCTCACTTCTTCTCCGAATATCCAGCAACGGAGAGGATATCGTCCTGATCCAAGAACCTTGGATTGTGAAATCCATCGTAAAGGGACTCAGGACTCCTGGATACTACCTACTGTATGCGTCCGGTAAAGGTGAACCTAGATCCTGCATACTAGTAAAAAGTAGCATTAATGTATATTTACTACCTAATTTCAGCGATCGAGATATTACGGCTGCAAGACTGGAGACGACCAAAGGCACACTTTGGATAGCATCGGCGTATCTCGGCCATGACCACCTTGGCCCTCTCCCAGGTAAAACCCTGGAGAATTTTATCGCTGAAGCAGAAAGGCGAAATATCAGCCTCATTATTGGGAGTGATGTCAATGCCCATCACACAGTATGGGGTAGTACTGATATTAACGATAGAGGTGAGTCTCTTTTCGATTTTATCCTAAATACTAACCTTATAGTAAGTAACGTAGGCAATGAACCAACTTTCGTTACCAGAAACAGACAAGAAGTTTTAGACTTAACTCTTGTCTCCGACAACATCTATCAGATGATTTTAAACTGGAAAGTTTCTAGTGATCACTCGTTCTCTGATCATAGATACATTCAATTCAGCTTGAACGATGAACCTCCTGGCCAGTTAACTTTTCGTAATCATAGGAAAACAGACTGGCCTAAGTACAGAGAAACACTTAAGAGACTTATTAAACCTGACATTTTAAGTGTTCCATCCAACAAAAACGATCTTGACAGCAAAGTCAATGATCTTACTTTAGCCCTAAACAAATCATTAGAAACCTCCTGTCCTCTTATTCTAATAAGGGGTAAAAGGAAGCCACATTGGTGGACTTCGGGGCTCGAACCGCTCAGAAAAAACTGTAGGAAACTTTTCAATCGAGCTAAACGTACTAGAGTAATGTCCGATTGGGATTCCTATAAAGAATCACTAAAATTATATAAAAAAGAATTGAGGAAAACCAAACGATCTTCTTGGAGGACATTCTGTGGAAATATAGAAGAAGCCTCAGAAGCATCAAGATTAAGAAAAATCCTCTCCACAAATCCAGTTATGCCTAGCTGCCTTCAAAATGCTGATGGCTCCTGGACCAACTCTTGCGAAGAATCGCTCAATTTGCTACTGGATACTCATTTTCCAGGCAGCTCACAGACTGTTAATAGCACTGCCCTTTACAGGACAAGCGAAAAACTAACATTTCCACAAGGTCTGATTACAAGGGAAAAATTACAATGGGCACTCAATAGCTTCAAACCATACAAGTCGGCGGGGCCAGATGGCATCATTCCGGCTGAACTACAGATGAACTTAGAAGTAATTCTGCCGATTCTGGAAGTCATCTTCAATGGTTGCTTAAATCTGGTCCATATTCCGCTTCTATGGAGAGAAGTCAAAGTTGTGTTTATACCCAAAGCCGGTAAATGTTCCCACGTAAACCCTAAAGATTTACGACCTATTAGCCTATCATCTTTCCTTCTAAAAACTTTTGAACGACTGATTGATATCGAACTAAGGTCAAGCATTGATACGAGACTATTGTCTACAGCTCAACATGCCTATTGCAAAGGGAAGTCAGTGGAGACAGCTCTCCACACACTAGTTCGTACCATCGAATATTCCCTCCATTATAAAGAATATACAATGGTTGCCTTCCTAGATATAGAAGGTGCTTTTAATAACGTTGATACATCTGCAATCATATCTGCACTGGTTTCTCTGAATGTGGATGGGTCGCTTGGTGAACTGATTAATCAGATGCTTACAAGCAGGGTTATCAATTCAAAACTGGGCGGCTTTTCGGCAAGAAGATCTGTCAGTAGAGGTACACCGCAAGGCGGGGTGCTTTCTCCCCTTCTTTGGAATTTGGTAGTTAATGAACTGCTGAATACCTTAGAGGCAGAGAGCTACAGAGTGATTGCCTATGCGGATGACGTTGCTATAGCAGTATCAGGAAAACATCCTAACATTTTAAGAGATCTTCTACAAAACGCTCTAAACAAGCTAACACGATGGGCAGATCGATGCGGACTTGGAGTTAACCCCCATAAAACAGATCTTGTCCTCTTCTCCAGGAAATACAAAATTCCGCAAACAGACCCCCCTATTATTAATGGTGTTCCACTAAAATTCTCAGACGAAGCTAAATACTTGGGTCTCATCTTAGATAAGAAGTTAAGTTGGAAACCTAACATACAAGAAAGAGTGAAAAAAGCCACAGTGGCACTTTTCTCCTGCAAAAAAGCCGTAGGTAGTAAATGGGGCCTCCAACCTCGAATCACTCACTGGCTATACATTTCGGTAATTAGACCGATTCTAACTTACGGCGTGGCAGTATGGTGGACTGCCTTGGATAAAGCGACACATCGCGACAAACTAAGCAAAGTCCAAAGAACAGCATGTCTATGTACTACTGGAGCACTTCGGTCGACTCCTTCCGCTGCATTAGACACTCTTCTCCATCTGACACCTCTCGATATTTTCAGCAAACAAACGGCTGCGAGCACAGCCATTCGCCTCAAAGCCTCTTCACAGTGGATCAATAATGAGATTGGTCACTCCGCTATTCTGAATTCATTCGGAACACTTCCTAGTAACACTGACTACACAATCCCACAATTGAATTTCGATAAAAATTTTGAAGTGACCATACCTTCCAGATCCACCTGGGAGGATGTGGAATTCTTAGAAGATCAATCAATTCACTTCTACACTGACGGATCGAAGACCAAAGATGGGGTTGGTGGGGGAGTGTACTCTGAAAGACTAAATTTAAGTCTCTCATTCCGTCTTCCTAATCACTGTAGCGTATTCCAGGCGGAACTTCTAGCGATAAAAGAAGTACTGTCTTGGCTCAAAGAAAACGTGATATCATGCTCGGATATCCGCATCTTCTCTGATAGTCAAGCCGCCATTAAATCCCTGGACTCTGTCCGTACAAACTCTATAACAACCCTCAACTGTCGATCATCTCTGTTGGAGATGGCGAAACAGTTTAATATTCACCTTTGTTGGGTGCCGGGTCATAGTGACATTCCAGGTAATTGTAAAGCTGATGAACTCGCTAGAAGTGGAACATTACTACCCATTTTACCTGAAAAGGTAAACATTGGTATACCCATCGCTACGTGTAAGCTTTTACTGAAGCAAGATGCGTTGAAGAGAACAAACACAAGGTGGGAAAACATCACTACTTGTTTGGCGACAAAACAAGTATGGCCAAACCTTGACCTCAAACGCTCCAAGTGTTTAATATCTCTAAATAGAATGCATATTAGCTCTATTGTAGGTGTCATAACAGGACACTGTTTAATAGGCAGGCACGCAGCGCGGCTTGGCGTACCTTCAAACGATTTCTGCAGAAGCTGCATGGACGAGGAGGAAGAGGAAACGATTCCTCACCTTCTCTGCACATGCCCTGCTCTTTCCCTCAGACGTAGGCTCCATTTAGGAGTTTACTTCTTTAACGATCCTAGTGATCTGGCAAACACAGACATTTATAGTCTCACACGCTTCGTCAGGAGCTCAAAGTGGTTTTAGCGAGTAAGGAAAGAGTTTTTAAGATTCATGTGGTATCACAACGGACCAATTCTGGTCTAAGTGTGTCAGTACTTAGTACTGACAGCCACTTCTACCTAACCTAACCTAACCTAAGAACACTCCGGCATATTTTTTGTTGCGTCTAAGTAAAAGGGACCAGTAGTACAAACGCGGTTCAACGAATTCATCTACGGGTGAAGATTTAAACCCAAAGATTTCGGCTCGGATTAACAGAGGTATGTCTTCTGAAAAATTTGCCAATTTCAACTTAAAATGAAAGTAAAGTTGATGGGGCAATAGGTCGTGGAGAACCAGGGCCAAGTGACTTACAACTCTAAACCATTCCTGTGTGCGTGTTGTTGGCAGGAATGGTTGGGACCTACAGTCTTTTGCTGAGTCCAAACGGCTAGATGAGAAGCACATATTCACGCTTAGGATTCGTCAGTTCCTCGCAAGAGGCAGTACCTCGGGAAAAACATTTCTGTTTGTAGGTGGCCGCAAATGGGAATCGAACCCAGACCTTCTACATGACAGTCCAAAGCACTAACCATTATGCCACGAGGTACTAAGCCAATTTCGACTTGCACGGTTTTGAAGCGTTCGAGCGCCGATATCCAGTGTTTCAATTTGCCTAATGCAGCACTGGATACAATGTAGACTTTTTGGTATACCGCCTTCTGCTGCTTGAATTTCTTTCCAACAAAAAAAAAAAAACATCATCAACGTCGACAACCTTATTCAAGGGAACATTTTGTGGAAAAGCCATTCTTGTTTCTTCCTTCCTTAATGCTTGTGTAACGGCAATTACAGTACATCTATCTCTACCAACCGAAATTCGCTTCTGGGTAATCTTTTCTTTTGGCATTCTCTTATACCTTTTGTATATATAAAACTCAACCCCTTAGGCCGCCCCACACACCATCCTTTCCTATCTTTCACAACTTCTACATCAGTTGTAGTAGCAACCAGTAGACAGAAGAAAGTATTACAACCAGCAGTATTTTTTTTTTATATTTTCTCAGCATCTTCGTCGCGTCGTCCTTGTATATCCCCAAAGGGATACTACCTATAAGGAATAGAGATGTATCTATCTATATGAGATGGCTTTTCTTTGAGTACGGTTCACCGCCAGACATGGATGGCAAGAGAGAGAGAAAACAGCTTCTGAAGGATGTACTATAGGTGCGGTTCAAGGGCGGTAACTAGCTCCTTGAAATATAGAGGGTGGCCTTATACTATAAACATAACAACCTTTGTAGCAAATTGCAAGGTAAACCAAATGAACAATTCCATTAATATATCGCGCAAAACTTTGGTCTGGTAGCGGTAGGTGGAGATGACTTAAAGGTTTTTTTTGCTGTTTTTTGTTTCCCAGAAAATATAAATTCCTTTAACCTAATTTGCGACTGAGTGGGAAGATGTAGAAGAAGAAACCAAAAAAGGAGTGGTATTTGCAAGGAAAATGCTGTTGATTGAATGTGTAAATTGCACAAAACTTGGCATACGCTATTTTTTTTTTTTTTTTTTTTTTTTTTTTTTAGGTAAGGAAAGTGACATTTTTTCTTTGTTCTTAAAAAAAGACCAAATAAGTCGATGTTCGTCGCTGTCGTTCTCTTTTACTGGAATTTTAAGTTCCTCGTCTCATACTTTCACGAATGTCTGGGTGTTTTTTTTTTTTGATAAATACCTACATAATATTTACTTTTCTTAAGAGAATGAATTTTAATTTGAATAAATGTTATTGTTAGTTTTGTTTGAAGTTTTTTTTCTGTGTATTTTGGGGAATTTTTTTCAAATTGTTTTGTAGGAATTTTTATGAGAGAAAGGTTCCGCTCGAGAGGGTGAGAGCATCGAAGTCTTGAGGAACAACTTTTGGTGCATGATGTGTTTTCTTTTTTTTTTCAAGACATTTTTTATTTGAGTTGGGAAAAAGTTTTATATTCTTGTTTTTTTTTGTCTTCAATATTTATTTATTAAAATTTTGTGTGATATTTTATGACATTTTAAAAAGAATTCCATTTGACAGTAGCTATCGTCTTGTTTTCTTAAAATTACACTGGTTAACTCAATTAATCAGTCTATACTCTTTCGAAAGGTTTTGATGGGCTGAAATCGAACCCGACCTGAAACAATTTAGAAGTTGGGTTTGAGTAATGAGCTTGAAAAACCAACCCAGGAAAATAAGAATATCCAACGTCACTTAAAATAAGAATTCCAACAAAGCTTCATTTTAAGGAAGAGCTTAAGCGTTTTCTATAAAAAGTTGTTTAAATTTGGATCAAGGCTTATTTTTTCTAAAGGGTGTGATGGGTAAACTATCAGCCATTTACAAAAAAAAAATATAAAGGCATAAAATTGTAGCTTATGAAATTCTAAACAGAAATGATGTGAACATCTTTTATCGGAAGAGCAATAGATTCTGAGAAAAACGTTGCAATAATATCAGTTTTTTTTTAATGTACTGTATTTAATAGTGTCGATGGGGTAGGGTACTGTTTACGTTTGTGCACGTTTTTCTCAAAACTTGTCTTAAGATACAATTTCTACTTTTCTCCACATCTTCAAAAACAAATTATAGTTTCCGAATTAACAACAGAAAAACTGAAATTCGCGCCTTTCAATCACAATGTCTGAACCAGTGGTTCAAAAATATGGGATTGTTTTCCAACTATTTGCTTAGCCCTTTGAAGCTCAAATTAATATTTTTCCTTATTTTGTAAAATAACAGTTATTGAAGTGATTTCAAATTAAAACTACTAAGGCACAAATAAGGTAAGGATGGAGTTCCCAGCCCTTACCAAAATTAAGGAAAAAAAGAGCTAAAGAAGAATTCCAGGTCCTCAACAAAACCTAGATACAAATTCGGTTGGGGATGTCTTCTGCTCTAGTCGAAGCTAAGGCAAACATAAGATTGGAATAGAGTCCAAATCCTTCACCAAAAATAAGATTCAAATACGCACGGACAAAACCAAAACAAGGGCATAAATTCGGTAGGAATGAAATCCCCGGCTCTCGCCGAAACTTAACACAAACACGGTTGGGAAAGTCTCCGTCTTTCACCAAAACTAAGACACAAATCCTCTTGGGATAGAGTGTGGTCCTAGCCCATACTAAGGCACAAAACCTGTTGGATTAAAGTCCCCGACCGCCCCCGAAACTAGGGCACAAATACGATTGGGCTCGGTCCCCACCGAAACAAAAGTGAAAATGAGAATGAAAAAGAGTTCCATGCCCTCACCGAAAAAGAGATATAAATACGGTTACGGATGAGTCCTCGGCTCTAGCCTAAAATAAGGCACATACACGGTTGAAATAGAGCCCACAGCCCTCGCCAAAACTAAGACTCAGATACGGTCGGGCCAAACCAAAACAAGGGGATAAATACAGTTGGAATAGAATCCCCGGCTCTCGGTGAAGTTAAACACAAAGACAGTTGGGAAAGAGTCTCCGTCCCTCACCAAAACTAAGACAGTCCGTGGGTTTAGTCAATACTAAGGCACAAAACCTGTCGGATTAAGTACCCGACCGTCCTCGAAACTAAGACACAAATACGGTTGGGCCCGGTCCTCACCGAAACAAAGGTGAAAATGGGGATGGAAAAGAGTTCAATGCCCTCACCGAAACTGAAATACAAATACGGTTGGGGATGAGTCCTCGGCTCTAGTCGAAGGTAAGGCAAACATACGATTGGAATAGAGTTCAAATCCTTAACCAAAAAAAGACTCAAATTCGCATGGGCCAAACCATACATTCGGTAAGAATAGAATACCCGGCTCTCGCCAAAACTTAACACAAATACGGTTGGGAAAGAATTTCCATCCCTCACCAAAACTAAGACACAAATCCTGTTGGGATAGAGTCCTTGGCCTTATCCCATACTAAGGCACAAAAGCTGTCGGATTAAAGTCCCCGACGGTCCCCGACACTAAGGCACAAATACGGATAGGCCTGGCCCTCACCGAAACAAAGGTGAAAATAGGGATGGAAAAGAGTTTCAGGACCTCACCGAAACTGAGATATAAATACGGATGAGTTATCAGCCCTAGCCAAAATTAAAGCTATAACACGGGAATAGATTCCGCAGACCTCACCAGAACTAAGAAATACATACGATTGGGTTAGAGACCTTGACGAGACTAAGGCAAACATTTCGAGACTCCCATGTACCACGCAATCAAAAAGTTTGTCTCTTGATATTTCTTCCTTTCGTAGACAAGGACGGTACGTACAATACGAAAAATCGAGTTTCTATACAAATGTAACATTTTGTCTTTACATTTACCGTAAGAAGATGTGAATTGTAAGAATGCACAAAAAACTCATCCAACTTATCATCAATTTGTATGTGTATTGGTATCCGTTCTTCGCATATGACGATGCTCCACAAGTTCGGTTGTTGGTGGCTACGAATTTAAAAAATCGTCAGTTAGGTCTGCGTTGAATGTGAGGTTGTGATAAAGAAAAATTTATGTACTCAAAACATAAATACATGTATTCATAGAATAGAGGTTTCCTTACAAATAACTTATGTACTCATTACCTTCTAAAATATGTACTGATTACATACATACTTTGATTAACAGTGATCAGGAATCCCGTGGACAAACTTAATAAATAAGTATTGGTTATCGGTGATAAATACATACATATATCATTTTGTGAATAAAGTTTCAATGTACCTATTACATAAATGTAAACATTCTATACACTCACCTTACAAATTTCTGTCGGTAATATAACAGAAGTAACACGATAATGTAATGAGTACAATTTTATGCACTATTCTATGGAATATACATAAAATGTTCACAAATATGTACTCATAACATAAATATTACATGTAGTAAGTACAAATACACTAATTTAATAACAATGTATTGTGAATAATTGTATATGTAATGGCTACAACTAATTGTACTTACAATGTAATTATGAGTCGTTACTAGCTCGGCTTCGCTGATTCACTATTTAAGAAGATAATGTACTCAGTACACATTTGATTGAGTCAATAAAGCCATGCTTATTCACAACATAAATTGATGCGATCATAGCATTTTCCCATTTAAATGGTATATGTACTCATTATATATTTCACTGAAGCTGGCCCATGGTTATGTAATGAATACATATCATTTGTATTCATCATACGGTTTTGCACACGTTGCGTGCACTGGTTCCATAATTAATGTCTTTACTAAACGTGTTGTTGGGTTACATTCGGTACATAAATTAATATGTAACCAGTACACAACAACTGCACACAGTACATAAGGCTTCTATTGCAATCAAATACAATTTGGAGTTAATTTTTTTTATATAAAAGTCTCTGTTATGAATACATGTCTACGTTTTTCCCTCAGTAGATTTCGTAAGCCTCAACTTAAAGTACCAATTTCAGCAAATTATTTATTCACACATTCAAAGAACGGACTTCCTTTGATAAAGTTCATTTAGAGTGTTTTCTCTTAATTTCTTCTTCACACTCTACCTACTTTTTACTGACTAACAAAGACATTTCTAGTACCTACTTATTGAAAACACTTGAAACCACTTAACATTTCGAGTGAATAAACAAAATGTCGCGTTATTTAATTTTATCTGATATTATCTCATTCTTAAATAAAAAAAATGTCCTTTTTGGTAACTTTATCAATCTCCTCAAAAATATTTCAAGATTCATATTACAGATATAATTTTGAAGAAGGCAGCCTTGATGTCCTCTTCTCAATATCAAAGATGACTAGCACTTGCTGGTTTTCTTGAAAAAGCTACATTAAAATGGTTTCGCATTTTTATTCTTAAGGACATGTACCGGATATATATAATAGAAAACCCACACAAATATATAGAAATATGTTGTTTGCCAAAAAAAAACTCTTGTTCATAATTACTCTGCCAACAAGTGACATTTCAAAAGAAAACTTAATTACATCCATAATAGTAAACCTACCAAGAAAAAAAAAAAAGAAAATAAGGACGAAAAAGAAGAAGGAATCTTATATCCCATATTGCTGCATCATCATAATACTCAGCTTTTTCGTCCTTGTCGTCATCTTTGTCGTCGTCGTTATGTCGGTGCTGTGTGTTGTATGTGGTAGTCCTGTTAAGAATTACATCAACAATATAATTACATGTTCTATCCTATTTAATATAATCCAAATAAAAAGCTCGACCACATTATCCTCGCTTTCATCGCCACCGCCATCATTATCATCATCATCATCATCATCATAATCATCGCCTGTGTATAGTCAAAGACATGCCACACTTTATGGCACAAAATATATATTTTATCTCAGCATCTACTTAGTTTTTCCTTTTTAGTCCCAAACACAAATAAAAATATTACCACAAGATCACAAAGGACACAGGTTTCTTTTTACAAAAACAACAACAACAAAATCAAACATCAGGACAGTGCTGCCTCCCGTCTTGCTGCTCTCGTCCTTTTTCAGCTGTCAAAAAAAACAACAACAATCTAAACATGACAAGTTAAATAAAACGACAATGACTGAAATATACATACCTACACCCATGGGTGGTATGGTCATGTATGTATGTAGGTAGGTTTTTTGAAGTAAAAGAGGATACAAGGACACCATGATTACAATGACTATGATGTTATCATTCTATCTATTCTGATGTGTACCGTTTGTTATGTGTACTGTGTATTTGTAATAGCTACATATCTATAGCAGTCAACATGAGAAGTAAATATCAATCTGTGAGAAGAATGCGCTTGTCACTGTCACTGTGACAGTTAAGACACACTCTCACGTCACAAAGGGTTGGTTTCGGAGGTTCGTATACGAACATTCAGGTCGGATTCGAACGAACTCGCAAAAAAAAAACAGGAGAAAGGTCAAAAACGTCACCCGCGCTATTATGTCATCATAAATATCCTTAAGCCATATCACCCCACGACCCCACCAATACAAAAGATATTGCAGACGATAACTTAACCCTTCATCACTGATGAAAGAGAGAATCTTCTTCATCTGACATTCCATTCATTTATGTACTTTGTATAAATATTCCATAAGGACATGCCATGCCGAGATAGCTTCGAGGACGAGAGAAGACTAAGACGAGGAGATGATATGAAATGAAAGAGAACAGACTGGAACAGAATATCCATTAAATATTCAATACCTGTGAATGACATATGAATGGGATATTTTGAGTAATTTTTATCCTTAAGGATTCTACAGTAAAATTTTTCGAATATACATATACTTTTGTCAGCTATTCTCCGATGTGACAAAGGCATTCTTAGAAAGCAACTACTTCTCATAAGATATTGGCCTGCTGCAAAGGATTGAAATTAATCTATTTAGTCGAAAATGGGTTGTAGAAGTTTTTGTGCGAGATCCTCTTTTCATTGTCCTACTCCAAGACACTCTAAGACACACAGTGGGTGATAACAGGTTGAGAGTTGAGAGGGTTGAGAGAAAGAGAGAATACAAACAGCAATCAAAATTTTATGACTTGAGATTTTCTGAAGACATTACCGGAGGATGGGCGAGAGGGAGGACGGTAATTCTAAATATTCATGAAGTGTTAATATTAAATATTTTCTTCATCATCATGACGCGCGGCGGAATAAAGAGAAAGAGACGGAATTATCCTTAAGGCGTGTTTTGAATAGATGAATACCATATTATGCAAAAATATATAAAAAAAAAACAATTTCACTAAATGAATTCTTGGAGATTTAAGACTGAGGTGGATTTCTAACTCACTCCATGTTTTAAAATAAAAACATTTCATTGAAATTTTGTATGTAAATTGTGTTCCCTTGGGTCTCAATAAGTGGGAAAGATGATATTTCCTGGTATCACTTATTCAAAAGATGCAACAAAATCAGTTTCAAGATTCCAAGTAATAAACTATAAGAGAAATTTCATGATAAAATTTAACTGATTTTTCCCTTTAATCTCATTTATTAGCTATGCATAAATGGCTATCCCCAAAAATTTGTATACCAAAATATAGCTTTTTATTTTATCTGAATTTTAAGACCCTTAACTTCGAAGATAAGACTCATAGAACTCAAGTTTTAAGCTTGCAACTGGAACCACATCGGCTTTTTTTCTCAAGTTCTGAGGCACTTTTTCTCCCACTTCTTCTCGTGAATTGATTGCTCTGCAACTGATTTCATGTTGTAGAGGAGAGTTGTGGCAGAAGCTTTGTAGACTATTTTTTTTTTTATTCTGAAAGTTGTTTGCATTTTCAAATAGATCTTAAAATTCAAGTTTGAAGAAAAGGGCTTAATTGTGGTTAAGGCTATTGGCCAAGGTACAGACAGGAAAGCAAAATATTTGGACCTACTTTTTTCATGTATCAAATTTATCATCATAATGTCAAATTAAACAAAGTAATAAATTATAAGAGAGAACTAATTTTTCCCTTTAACCTCATTCATTTGCTATGAATACATAGCTATCTCCAAAAAAATTTATACCAACATTTAGCTCTTCATTTTATCTAAATTTTAAGACCCTTAACTTTGAAGATTAGGCCCATAGAACTCAAGTTTTAAGCTTTCAACTGGAAGTACTTAGGCTTTTTTTCGGATGTTGTGGGTTACTTTTCCACCCGCTGCCCCTGGGGCATTGATTTCTTCACAACTGCTTTTTTTTGTAGAGGCAAGTTGTGGCAGGAGCTTCGTAGAATACATCGAAAGTAGAAACAGAAATTACAAATGCTTCCAACAACTCATAAGTTTCTATTGAGAGGTTTTGTCTTCATATGAAATTATGATCTGCTCAAAGGATTCTTTTCCAATGATATGTTTCTTAATATTAAAAATAGTTTCTAGCCAAACAAGCACAATGCTTCCAAATATCTTCATATTAATTCAACATATTGTCATAATAAAGCAAAAACCCTAAAGGCAGACAAAAAAAAAACTATTTATATTTAGCCCATACCATACATCAGTTGATGTCTCTAGGGAGATTATACTTCTAGAGAATTCTCTCATAACTCGATTATCCTTTCTTTATCCTTTTCTTGATCCATTCATAGTACATGTACATTGAATAGAAAAGGAATGTTCTAATTCTACTTCTAGGTATAATAAATTGTGTGTCCTCCTTTTTGATTGATTAATCTATACTCCTTGGACATGTAATTTACCAAAACGGTTTGAATCCTTTCTATTTTGTCTTACATCTTATTAAACTTATATCCTTAAAAAGATAAGGCAAAGAATTTATATTGTGTTGGGGATATTAAAACGTTGCTTTAGAAAATAATTAATTTTTATTCAGCTCTAAGATTGAACACTCCCGAAAAAGGCAAAATGTTTGAAAAATGGCAACAGTGTTGAAGAAATTTATCTTTTAGGTACAGCAATTAATATTAATTTGAAGCTAACAACTTCTTGTAGGTGTATGAACCTCGTGTTTGCATAATTTTCAACAAATTTGGATGTTTAATCTTATGCGAATAGACAACTGATAAATTGTCAGATAAGAATGAAAATCTGATGATTTATTTTCAATTGCAAAATTTACTCAATCTCTAAAAACCGTTGCAAGGAAGTTAGTCCAGAAAAAAGAGTGACCAAAATGTTTCAGAGGTAAGCTAAGGTTAAAATCTTAAACTAGGATACAATTTAACACGAAAAACAGGCTTAACCATGACCCACGCACTTCGACCGATCCGGGAAGCACGTGATTTCGAAAATGCTGGTACATAGCTTTTTTATTTAAATAATAATAAGTTATATTTAATTTGACAGCTGACAGATAATTCGTGCTCAGTATGATTTGCAATTTAACCATGAATAGACCTAGGCCGAAACACATTTTGCAAATTATGTATCACATTTTTGGTATTCTCATTCTGAAGCTCATATCAATACTAATAGCCTATTGAATAGACCTTTTAAAAAAGAACAATTACGTGCAAGGGTTTTTATTATTGAATATGTTTGTTTGGCCCATAAGCATGCTTAAAACCGAAAATGCTACTAAATTCACCCATGCATTTCTGAGAGAATGGTCACACTGGCCACTTTTCAGTATTTCTGGTATAACTTGAAAACTAAGTGGAATTTGACAATTGCACATATAATACTTTTTGTTTAAAATTAAATTTTCTATCGAAATGGATAGTTTGGAAAATTAAAAAAAAAATTTAAGCAGGAAAATTAAACAAAAACCAACATAAAAAAATCGAAAAATCAAAGATATTTAATTTTTTTTTCTAAATTGCGCCTAACTTTTTTCGGAGCAAAGATACGCTCAAGACATTCATGAACAAAGTAAACTGGAGTCTTACGACTTTAATATGACATGTTAAAAAAGCCATATTATTTGAAAATTGACAGAGATATAGCCATTCAAACTTTACAATTTCTTATCATTTTCCGCAGTTTTTGCCCGAAAGCCTATTTTTTGTTACTTTATGACAAACTTAACGTTCCTAGCACCTTATACCAAATCTTATGTTAATCGGACCAGCCGTTTGGTCTGTAGGTCTGAACGCATTTAAAAAAAACAGCCGAAAAACGAAATTGCGGACTTACATCCTTTTTATAAATTCTCTATAGTTCTAATGTCATATTATATCAAAATTTTGATTTCAAACATTTTAACGAAAGTTAAATTTGCCATATTGTACCGAAAAAAGGACTTTCGGGGCAAAAACTGAGAAAAATTATAAGAAATGGTAAGGTTTGAATGGGAATATCTCTGTAAATTTTGAACAAATATTAATTTTTGAACATGCCATATTGAGGCCTTTAGTCTCTACTTTGTTTTGTCTGTGCATGTCTTGAACCTATCTTTGCTTCAAAAAAAGTTATGCACAATTTATTAAAAAATTTAGATATCCTTGATTTTTTGATTTTTTTTAAGTTGGTTTTTGTTAACTTTTCCAGCTTAAATTTTTTCGTAAAATTTTTTGAACTATCCATTCCAATAGAAAATTTAATTTTGAACAAAAAGTATTATATTTAAAATTGTCAAATTCCGCTTAGTTTTCGAGTTATACCAAAAATACTGAAAAGTGGCCAGTGTGACCATTCTCTCAGAAACGCATGGGTGAATTTAGTAGCATTTTTGGTTTTAAGCATGCTTATGGGCCAAACAAACATATTCAATGATAAAAACCCTTGCACGTAATTGTTCCTTTTTACCTCTCATTTTCCGGTATATTCAATAGGCTATAATAGCAACAGTGTTTCTAGAATAATAGTAAATTTGACAGCTGACAGATAGTTGGTTGTGCTCAGTTTATTAAGCCATTTTAGCATGAATGGTGTATGGTAGCATGGTGCATCATATTCCTAGTATTCTTTAAAACTAATGATTTTATAAATACTACTACGTAACTTTTTTTTAAATAATAACAAGAAATTAAATTTGACAGTTGATAGATGACTTGTGCTCAGTTTGTTTTCCCATTTGACAATGAATAGATTTATGCCGAAACAAATTTTGCAAATTGTGTATCACATTCTTAATATTTCATTCTGAGACTCATATCAATACTAAGAGCAACAGTGTTTCTAGAATACTAGTAAATTTGACAGCTGACAGCTAGTTGGTTGGGCTCAGTTTATTTAGCCATTTAAGTATGAATGGTGCATAATATGATTGGTATTCTCATTCTTAAAGGTGTTTTTGGGGAAATAAGATTTTTAAATAAGCAATAATGTTTCATTGAGATGATTTGTGCTCATGATCAGTCTATTCTGACATTTCACCATTAATAGACATAAGCCAAAACAACTCTTGCAAATTTTACCTCAGAATCTTTTTATTCTGAAAGGCAAATAAACTTTCATAAAAAGGGTGTTCCTATAGATGTTTTGTTCTTAAATTGGCAACACTTTTTCTAGTAATAGTAAATTTGACAGCTGTGAGGTGGTTGGTTGTGCTCAGTTTATTTTGTCATTTAAGCATGATTGGTAGATGGCGCACCATATTCTTAATATTTTTATCCTGAAGTCCATATCAAGGGTGTTGCTATAAAGTTTTAGATTTTAAATTGGAAACACTATTTCCAATGACAGTAAATTTGACAGCTGACAGATGGTTGGTGTGTGCTCAGTTTATTTAGCTATTTATGAATTTATGAATAGACTTACGCCAGAACAATTTATTTAAATTATATTCGACAACTGATTTGTGTTCAGTTTATTTTGCCATTTAAGTATTAATATAGACAAATTATAATTATTGTCGTTTGCCGATATATAGCCGAAGTTGCCAGTATACGGCTGAAGTTGCTCAATAATTGGACTTCCAAATTTCCCTACTATCGTCCCAATGACAGTGCCCATTTTTTTTAAATAACTGATAGAAAATTAATTCTTCAATAAAGCCAATACCTTTGCCATTAATACTTTTTGTAACGGTTTCATTTCATTTTTAAGCTAAACAACTCTTAAAAGTATCTTTTCCAATCGCATGCAATTATTGAAGTTGCTATAAAAACGAAAAAACAAATAATTATTTTTTTTATGCGCAAACAAATTTGTTTGTTTTAAAGACATTGATAAATGTTAGAAGACGCAACTAATTGGTAAGACAAAATCTGATTTAGAGTTGCTTTATGAAATGTATGATTTGGAAAGTTGCTATAAAAAAAAATATTTTTTCCTGAAAATGACAAAAAAAATAATAAATTTAAACAAATGAGCTCATTTGATGGCCCAATCTTCTTAATTATTTAATTGCCATTTTATAGTTTGCTGTGATTTGGCCATACAAAGTTGAGTGGAAAAACGTTTTTTTTTTTTATGGATACACATTGGTGTCTGGTGGACAAACAAATCGTATTGGCTCCTACCTCATAGGTTTTTTTTGGGGTCACTGTATGACTGTTTTGTTTTTTGACAGTTGCTATAAAAAAAAGAAATGTTGAATATATTTTTTTCCCGCGTATACCAAACGATATTTTTGTTAGACCCACAACAATGGAATATGGAAAACAAGCTCAATAGTGCCACTGATCATCTTAAATCAATGAGTAGTAAATTTTTAAGTGGTGCTATAAAAAAAATTGATATTTTTTAACTAAAAGTGCAGTGGATTTTTATAATGGGCACATATGGTTCTCCGTGTTTATATATCTTCATGTGTACAAATCAACCCAATTGGTCCCATCTACCTAATATTTTCGACTTTTGATTTTTTTATATCTGCTATAAAAAATTAATACTAAAATTTTTCCCCTGTGGGCAATATTTTGTTTTGCATCAACATGGACAATCGAGCCCAATCAGCTTTAGACTCTTTAGTTTTCATTTTTAGCGTTGGAGAATTTTGTCAGTTTTTAAAGTTGCTATAAAAAAATAACGACTGAATATTTTCTTTCCTGAATATTGAAAAAATAAAATGCACGACTGGATCGCACGTACTTGCTCTTATGTTCAAGTTGTGTGGGACTTAAGAACTTTAAAAAATATTCAAGTTATTATAGAAAAAGTATAAAAAGCATTTAAATCGTTCTTTTAATATTATAAACAGTCTGATAAATAACTTAGAGCTCAAAAAAAAGTATGCCATCTGATTACATGAAAAAATATGAATATATGCAAAAAAAAAATTTAAAATCGTTGGAGCCGTTTTCTTAAAAATTAATTTTTTATATATAAAATTTTTGTAACATTTTTCAAAAAAAAATTTGGTATGCCAATTTTGAGTATATATTAATATACATTTAAAACTGAAATTTCAAAACAATTCATCAACCCGTTTTTGAAATATTGAATTTTCAAAAAAAAAGTTTGAATCTTTTTTTAAAAATCCAAAATTATTTTTGTACACAGTATTATTTATATTTTAACAAAGCTTTTGCACAAAAAAATTTATTGAAATCGGATGAGCGGTTAATGAAAAAACCGAAAATCAAAAAAACCGTTATATGGCAGGTACCGTTAATAAATGTTTTTGGTAATTTTTTTTCTTACCAAAAAGTACACCATGTCTATAATAATACACTGATTTTTTTTATCAAAATCGTTGGAGCCGTTTTTGAGATAAATAAGCTTTTCCTTAACGGTTGTATGGCAAGTACCGTTATTTTTTGAGCTAAAAAAAAAATTTCAATTTCCCCTCTGGAGAGTTACAAAAAAACCTTAAGTTCAAAATTTGAAGAAAATCGCTTCAGTGGTTTAGGCTGTAGGTTGAGGTACGGACAGACAGACAGACAGACAGACAGAATTGTGCCACCCAGTTTTTTCGTGTTCTCTATCATCGTAATGTCATGTTTGATTGTTATCTCGAATTTTTTTTTTGCACGAATCCAAAACTTGCCCTATAGTACCTATATCGCAAGTAAAAAAGATTTTCTTTATGTTGGACCGCCATTAATGAATGGCTAAAAAACGAACTCAATTGGTCCTGTTTTGATAGGTTTTATTTTTGGGGCCCTGACGTCGGCCGTAGAACTATAGATAGTTGCTATAAAAAAGAAACTTTGATTATTTGTTGTTCTGAATTTGGATAAGAGATTGTTTTTTCCAATAGAAATGGGCAAATGTTGTCCAATTAGCACCATCCTAGTTAATATTAGTTGTGACTTCTTATTTTGTATGAGCGGTGCTATAAAAAATTAATATTTTTAAACCAAACGGTGACAAATTATGGGAACTCGAAATGATTTTTTTTTTTTATTATTGTTTTAACAACAAAATATTTTATTCTTGGACCGCAATGAACAGGCGGTGAACAAACGAAAATCTTTTATTTCTTTTTAGACTTGTTATTTGTTTGCTATAAAAAGTAATTATATTTTCTTTTTCTTCCTGAGAGAGTGGAAAATCAGTTTTTTTTTTTTATTGGATGAAAAGGAACATGGATAAACATTGGACAGAAGAGCCCTATTGTTCCCCTCCTGCCAAAGTTTCCTTGGGAGGTCCTGGGTGCCTTTTTAAAGTATTTGCTATAAAAAATGAAACGTCGAATAGCTTTGATGCACCACTGTCATTGTTTAAAAAAAGCTTATAAGCGCTTATTTTTGTTTTTTTTTTTCTGCTATAATATTTCACTACATAAACATATATACGTTCGAATTTTTTCCCTCTACGCCAATCAAGGGCTGCACCGTTCACGTGTGTTTGTAAAGTGTCAGGGTCCATATAGTATAATAAACTCTCATACGGCTAGTGACCCTTATAGCTTAATCCAATCAGTAATACTGATGTTTTTGGTGAATTGTCGTATATTCTACTGTGACAATATGCACAATATTCTGAACACGATGGTCAGGAAATCGACCTTTTCCGCCCAGACGACATACGACAATGACACGACACACGACGCACAAACCAAGCTATACTATGTATTCTCCTCCGCATCTGTGTCACGTTTTCCAACTCACTTTACATCAAAAACAGACTCAACCCCAAAAAAAGGTTCCACCGTCGTCACCACATCATATCAGCTCCCATATAGTCAGAGTGGAAAACACAACGTGTCCAATTTTTCCAACCAACTCCTACTCCTAGATATTCATACATACTTCCTATACCTACCTTACCTACTTTATTTATGACGATGTGGATAAATGATTAAATTCGATGATGCAAATGAGGATAATCCGGGACTCCCTGATCTATTATTATTATTCCTCTCATGTGGAGGGGTTATAAGCACGACGTGAATTTGATTTGATGATGATGTTGATGCTTCTCTGTTCCTGAACTGATGCTGGCTGACGATGTTTACTGACATAGATGAGTGATGATGGTTCGTTCTTCTGCTACTTCTCCTTGCTCCTGCTGCTGCTGCTCCTGCTCCTGTTTTTCCTATAGCTACTTTTCACAAAGTTGATGATGGATTCACTACTTGCATTATGCATTCTATATTCATTTCAGGCTACTTTCCATAAAATATTCCAAAAACTGATAGAAAAGTAAAAACAACACCAACATGCCAGGCCCATACAACTAGATTTTTGAACATTGGTGATGAGATGCTATGATGCTATAATTATATTGATGCCACGTGAGTGGGCGGCATATAATGTATGTAGATGTATATGAACTTATTTAGTATAGAAAGTGGCGATGAATAATTATTATACCTAACTACGTATAGGTAAAGGACCTAATCCATTTTGCATTGAATTCTAAAATAAATTTTACGGGAATTTCATTTGGATTTAATTATTGTCCATTTGATAATTTTCGGATTTGGGAAATGGGAACCATACAGGAAATAATCGGATTTCATTTGAAATGTATAGAAAAGCGCAGGATGATATTTGATTTTGATTTTTTTTTGTATATCGATATGCAAGGATGATGATTTAGGAAATACCTACATGACGACGCGACCGACGAACGCGACGGTTAGGAGTGCAAATGAAGGTATTGAGAGTAAAACATTTGTTCACGAGTTGATTACCGATGAAATTTTATGTATAGGTTCATAAAAGGAAGATATTTCAGAATTGCATGAAATGCGACCTTCAAATAGAGTGAAATAGGACAAATGTGCACTTTGCTTGAAAATAAAAAAAAAATTACCAAAACTTCAAAAATGGTACAGCAATGGGTGAGGTTTAAGAGAACTAAATGACGAAATTTTAACTTTCCAGGGACGTAGAATAAGAATAAAACAAATATGTATATAGAAAAAGTGGGCGTGGTAGGAGGGGGTTTTAACTAAAAAACAACACTTTCTACAAATTTCTGCTGTTGAAACACAAAAACTGTGGAAGTTTCAGGGAAGTAAGCAGTAGTAGTTTTTGAATGAGGTCAACTTCAAAATTAACGAGATGATGAAAGTTAACTCATAGCTTGAATATGGTTTAAAAATTACAAGCTTATGCGAAAATTTGTCATGATCCAAGTTAAAGAAAATAAAATTTGCAACAACTTTCGACTTAAGCATTTTTAGCTTTAAGCTGACGCAGTTTAGTAGAAGGCGATTTGCTTAAATGAAAATGGCGCCCAACAATTGGACTAAAAATGTTGTCACTATCAAAAGTGTAGAAAATAAAATTTGGTACAACTCTTGACTTCAACATTTTTAGCCTAAAGCTGAAATAAGGCCAGTGAATTTATAAGAGGCAATTTGCCTAAATGAAATTGGCGCCCAACACTGGGATTAAAAAAAATTTGTCATTACCAAAGGTGGAGAAAATAAAATTTGTTTTCATCTTGAGAGTTTTAATAAAGCTGAAAATGAGCGAGTCGTTTAATAAAAAGCAGTTAACTAAAATCAAAATGGCGCCCAACAGCCCGAAGCTTTTTTTGTTACTTATCGTCTCTTTAATGGTTGGATAAAAAAGTTTTATTATTTCTGTTTCTCAGAGTTTTTTTTGTACATTCCAACTGGACTATAGGTACTTTGCAGGATAAACCTAAGAATGTTTTTGTCGCAATTTTTTTCGCAGTCAAATTCTGAATTTACTTGATTTTTTTTGCAATTTGATTTAAGAAGACATCAATCATCAATCAGAATTCTAAAAAAAATCTGTCTTTTCCAATTTAGGCCTGAACTCAGATTCGATTTTTTGTCGTTGCGAAATTTTAAGTCGCACCCAATTATGATGGGAGTCGCACTTTTGGTGTTATGTCACTTATGCTTATATGCATTTAAAATGTATTTTGTCAACGGTAAGGCTACCAAGGGTTGTGTAAGAAGTCTCGCAAATTAAGACCTCGCATTCCAAATCTCGCATTACGGAATCTCGAAATAACAAAATACTAATTTTTTCAATGTCGCAATTACAAACTAGCAAATGAAAATCTTGCAAATTTTTTTTTAATCAAAATTTTGCAAATTCAAATCTGAGTGTGGTATGTGACTGTGATATTTACAAAATTTTTATTTGCGAGATTTTGATTTGCAAAATTTGCTTGATATTTGCAAGATATTTTGGTGCGAAATGTAAATTCGAGATTGTTTAAGGCGAGATTTTGTATTTGCGAAATTATGAAAAGTCAAATAATTGATTTGCAAGATTTCTTTTTCGAGATTTTTAAATAAATTCGAGATATAGTTATTCGAGATTTTGGTTTGAGGGATTCCGTAACGCTCCCGGCTACCAATGCACTGGTGGTTTACTATAGTTGCAGTTTAAAAAACGCTATCAAAAATTGAAAATGAAATCAGATAGATTTTTGTTGTGGGGTTTACACAAAAGCATTAAAGTGCAAAGAAGCATTCTCGAGCACTAGACCTTCAGATCTATGTATATGCCTATTCTACTGGAAGAACTACCAGGACATAACCCTTTTTAACGTCGTATATAAAATTCTAACGCCACAAGCCCGATTTATGAAGCACTTTAACCGGCAATAGTCGTATGGTTTCTAGCTCGGAAGATCAATCATAAACCAAATATTCACACTGAAGCAGGTTTTGGAAAAACGAATTTCACTTTGAGACACAACATTCGTTCATCGACTTAAAGCCGAATATGTTATCATATATCTTCAGGAGCTCTATATGGTGATCGTTGATATCAGGATCTTGGGAAAATTAAACTAGCTGTGTCATGAGACTTTGGAAAATATTCGATGCAATATGCTCTTCCGAACTAATCCAACAACATGCAGAGGGTTTCGGCAAGGAGATGCCCTGTCATGTGATTTCTTCAATCTAGATTTGGAGCAAATATTGATCACGGCATGTGTTAACAATGAAGGCACTTCTGTTAACAGATCTTGTATGCCGATGATATCGACATCATCAACCGACCGCAACAGGCCGTTATAGTATTTCACGGCAGTTGAAGAACAAGCGAAACTTGTTGGCAATAAAGTAAACGAGGGCAAGATCAAATACATTCTATCAACAAATAATGAAACATCTGTCAACCGGCCATCATTGATGATAGCAACAACTTCGAAGTAGTTAAAAAGTTCATCTACCTCGAAGTAAACATAAATCCCTCGCATGACATTTTAGTGGAGATCCAACGAAAAATTACCCTAGCAAACCAGTGCCACTTCGATTTTTCGCAACAGATGGATTTTTCAGGCGTCAACCGAAGTATGCGCTCTATAAAACTTTAATACTGCCAGTCTTGCTGTTTGGCACCGAGTGTTGGGCAATAAGCAGTAAGGGGAGATGAGGGCGAATGGAGGAGAAGATACAACCGCAAACTCTATGACCTGTTACATGCAGTCCCAAAAATCAAAGCAAATCGAATACATTGGCTTGGCCATATCGAAGGAATGCACAATAATGCTCCAGGCAAGAGAGTCTTTGAATGCCAGCGAACGAACAACCCGGTTTAAAGACCAAGCCATCACGGATGCCTAAAAGCTTGGTCTAGATGACTGGAAGCAGCAGGTTCGGGATCGTAGAGGATGGAAGGCTACCGTGTCTCAGGTCTCGACCCTTCATGGACTGGGAGCCGGATAAATGAGTAATAAGTAAGTATTATTCTGCTGCGATGAGATGAGAACTTGGCGTTCATACATTAGCAGTTCTATGTACTTCGAATCTCCTCCATTATTAGTCGGTAGTGAGCGATTGGTTCCGATTGTTGGATCTCTGAATACAAATTTTATATGAACAGCGCGTGTTTGGAGAGGTCTCACAAGAACTACGAGGCAAATGAAAATCAATCGAATGGAACAGAATCAGTGTTGAACGAGCTTGACGGCAACCAGTTTTGAATGATAGATAGCACGTAAGTCGAGCTAATAATGGGCTCTTTCGAAATAAATGTTCTTCAAGGGATGTTCGATGCTGGCTTGAAGGAATTAATAAAGGAGAAGATGCAACCGCGAACTGTACTGAGCTGTACCAAGATGTTGATGTAGGTAGTCCAAAAAGTTAAAACCCGTCGACGGCATTGGATCGGACAATTTGAGTGAATAGAAGAATCCTTATAGCATCTTGCCAAGAGTTTGAGCCCCAGGCCCCAGGTTCGAGGCGATAAGGAAACCCAGACCTCCAATTTGAGGACCAAGTAATTGTGGATGCCAGAGCACTTGATCTGGATGATTCTTAGCAGTTTTCTCACGATCAAAGATGACGAAAAGTCGCCATGTTTCAGGCGGCGGGGACACTTCATGGATTAGGAACCCGCTAAGCTAGTAAGTAGTTGAAATGATTTTACTTATTAGGGGCAAAAGTTCTAAGTCCCTATAGATAAAGACTGGTAACCATAATTTCTGGAAATTACTGATAAGTTATTTAAGATTGATGGCACGATAGCTCGTGGAGAGCCAAGGCTTTGTTACTTGCAATTCTCAACCATTTCTTTGCGCGTGTCGCCGGCAGAAATGAAGGGGGCTTGCAATTGTCTGCGAAGTTCGAAAGGCTAGAAGTATTTGATTCTTGAAGAAGCAAACACTTCCACACGAACAGCAGTAGGAACATTTGAAAAAATGTGTGAAGTGGTAAAAGCTGGGTATCCGTCTTTAGACCTTTCAGCGTGATGGTCCAACGTACTTTGTAACACGCTACGTGGTACCACTGGAAATTTGTTGATATTGACGAAAATCTTAAGATTCATATCATACAACCTCGAAACTGAAAAAATAAATAAATTCAATTTGGTGCTGCAACAGCTCGTGGAGAACCAGGGCCTAGTGACTTACAACTCTCAACCATTCCTGTTGCGTCTTGTTGGCATGAATGCAACGATTTTTTCCGAGTCTTAACGGCTAGATGAGAAACACTTTTTTATGACAAGTATACTCATGGAGGATTTATCAGTTCCTGGCAAGAGGCATTACCTCGGTAAAAACTTTTGTTTTAAGGTGCTAGTGGCTGGGAATCGAACCCAGACCTTCGGCATGACAGCTTAACGCACTAATCATTATGCCACGAGGTACTACTCAAAACTGGGGCAAGACAAAATTGCAGTCTCATTCAGCAAAAAAAATCAATGTCTTAATCATATTTTAGTTCAATTTTTTTCGTTCATATTAAAGCCTCTTCCATAACAGCGTTTTAATATTCCTTAACTCTTGAACAAACCTCAGCACAGCACAACAATGTCAAAAATAAATATGTCACCTGGAACACAATATGATTTATTATAAAATTAAAGAATGCAAATGGAATGACATGAAAACTCGCTTAATATCAAAAGAAAATAGTTGTATAGACGGCTTTGTACGAATAACAAAATTTGAAAACAATAGAAATTCTACAAAACTTCTGCTTTATGGCATACAACAAATGAGAAAATAAGTTAAAACTCTTCAAAAAAAAAAAAACAGGCCACGGGACATAATGACTGACAGAAGGACATTTTTTGTTCTCTTCTTTCACAACATCTAAATGGATGTTTTGTGTCTCGTGTATATGAAAGATTTTATAAATTGCTATTATCATTGCTGTCAAACGAAAAACAATTATAATCGAAGGACGACGACGACGACGAGTAGGATTGCTTTAGGTTTGAGGTTGTTTTTTTTTTGTCAGTGAATTGATGACATTATTTTTGGCATTTGACACTTTATCCACCATGATGACAGGTGAAAAACGGTATTTTTCATGTTTTGTAGAGTTTATTAGATTGTGGTTGTTGTTTACATGGCAATTTACTCCGTTCCTGCTACTGCTACTGATGAATAGCAAAATAATAACAAATGTTTACAACCACAAAAGGGAAGGTTTTCAAAAAATCATGAGGAAGGAAGTGAAAGAGATAAAGTGGTATATATTTTTTGAAGGTACACACACTCACTGTCAGAAGTTTTGACCGAAAAAAAGAGGATGTGGAATATAAACCACATTTCCGGACAAACATTCATCCCTTTTGCCTTTTGCCACTCAATTTCAAGTAACTTCTCTACTGCTGCTCCTGCTGTTGATGGTTGATGGTTGATGGTCGAAAGGTAAAATCATTAATTGAAATCATAATCTTCACATTGAGAGAAACCCGAGCGGTGGTTTTACAAATCCCTGGTACACAACAGATACAAAGGCAAATCTATATAGATGTGTAGATAGGAAAGAGATAGAGCTTCATACATACATAATAATATATTATATCGATTGTACTTTGGAGTCCCCAGTACTTCCTGTTTGATGACCGCAATGAAATTCAGTTTTGATATGCATTCAAGTAGATATACAGAAGAGCCCTTATGGAATCAACCGAAAAGGGGTCCAGGTAGCTTAAGCTTTCCGGGGGATGTAGAACATGGGTGGCACATCAGGATGTTTAAATCCGCACCCGACCGCACATGCTAGGTTATTTTTCACCAACGCTTGTATGAGGTCCTGAATTTGACATATCTACCTTACATACCTACAATCTATATAATTTCGTCTGTGTGCTATACAAGGATGAGATATGGTTTTGGTGAGTGGTTGTGATGATTTTTGATGTCGATGCCACGTTGATAAGGATGGTTTTTGGTCGTATAACCATCACCAGGATCACCCACGACGAGTAGTACAGTGCTAAAGTGAAGTAGAGGTTGAATTTACATGAACATTTCTCTGTACGGGATATACCTACAGATGTTTGGCAAGTGATGAGGGGAGGAGTGACGCTTCGAAAATTTTGTTGGGGAGGCGCTAAAAAGGATGATGATGATGATGCCAAGGATCTCTGTGTTTGATGAGTTTCGTTCAGACTTGACACTTGATGAATACTTTATGAACATTATCAAAGAGTTTTCCCAAAGATTTAAAACAGAATTTATACGTTACTTGTACGTTTACCTACATATATGCACATCGTCATCTACTTTTAAGCTATAAAATAAAGTTGTAACATATGTATGGATGTGTGATGGAGGATAGGTCTTTATGTGACCTATAGCATCAGTCATGCGTTAATGACCAGATGTAATAAATGCGGGTATTTTATACATCAGAAAGTTTTTCTTTTTTTTATATAGCTGACTTTAACAGAGAGCTATAGGAACTCTCGTTGTTGTTTTTAAGGATTCAATTTAAGGAAAATTCCGACAAAACTGAATTTTGATCCTGATGTGCTATGGTTTGGCTTCTTAAGCATTTTCTATAAATTACCGAAGAATTGGGCAAGGGCGGGACTATAGTTCTAAAAGCACTAGACTGCTGGCTTTGAAATTGTAACACCACTTCTTCGAAACAGTAAAGGTAAACTAGTCACCGAAGCACAGGGGGTAGTAGATATATATTTATGCAGTATTTTTAAAAGCTGCTAAATGGGCATCAGGTAGAGCGAGAAATAGGACAAGAAGAGGACCCATCTCCAGTCAATGAAGACCCAGTTCCACCACTCCGTAAAGAAGAGATAGGCTTAGCTATAACTGAGCTCAAGAACAACAATGCTGCTGGATCTGATAGTTTACCAGTGGAGCTCGTCAAGTACGGAGGAGATGAGTTGAAAGGTTGATGCATGCATCAACTCATCAGCCAATTTTGGGTGGAAAAAAGCATGCTGGATGACTGGTCTATTACAAGATCCTATCCAACGTACTGTGAGCATCTTAAGCCGTTCAACAACACTATAATCGGCAAGAACCAGTGTTGCATCCTGCCAGGCAGATCGACCACGGACCAAATATTCACTGTCAGGCAAATCCTGGAAAAAACCAACGAATTTTAAGCCGAGACTCACCATCTAGTCTTTGAACTCAAAGCCGCAAGGGATAGCATTCATCGTCAGGATCTCTATATGGCGATGGCTGAATTTGGGATCCCGGTAGAATTGATCCAGCTGTGTCGCATAGAAAATACGCAGGGAAAAGCTCCTCCGAACTATTCCAAACATGCACAGGGTTTCGGCAAGGAGATGCACTATCATGTGATTTCTTCAATCTCTTTCTGGAACAAAAAGTGCACAGGGCAGACGATTAGACCGAAGGCGCTAATTTTAACAGGTCTGTTCTACTTCTAGGGAATGCCGATGATAACAACACAATCGGCCGCTCCTAGTAGGCCGCTAAAAAGCTGTATCAAGATGTAGATGAGGTCCAGAAATCAAAACACGGCAACTATATTGGCTGGGCCTTATCGAGCAAATTGGCAAAAGTGCTCCAGTTGAAAAAATCTTTGAATCCCAGCCTCAAGGTTCGAGAGAACGAAGCAGACCGAGACTCCAATTTAAAGACCAAACCAACGTGGATGCGAGAAGTCTTGGTCAAGATGACAAGAAACAACGTGCTCAGGATTGTATAGGTCTCAGGCTGCGAACATACATGAAATCGGAGCTGAATAAGTAATATTGAAGGTTTAAGTAAGGCCACAAGTATTATTGGCTTACAATACACTGTTTCTGAAGCTAGAGGCACTATCGCCAGTTAATTCCGGTCAAACATATTTCCTTTGGTTTTCGAAGGAAGTACATTTCTGAATTGACTGAAGAAAGCGAAGGACTTTCTTGCTCTAGGTCTATAAGGACGGGATAGCAGCCTGGTTCGATGGTTTTTGCCCGGAGTTTTTTGTACAAAACGAGAAAAACACAACACAATGACTAGGAGAATTATGTAACTCTACACCTTAAACAACTCAATTCATGCTCAAGACACTGAAGACTATCTCTAACTTTGAGGCCACATGAGCGAGTATACTCGGCAGCAAGTAGGTACATACATTAATTGTGAGTTGGGTACAAACATTAAATGACAAAACACTCGCTTCTCAACTGGATTCAAAAAAAGAAAGTCAGTTGACGAGCGAGTTGGAAAAAATTCTACGCATAAGTATAAGGAACAAGTACTGTCGTAAAAGCCGCATTCTTGTGGGCAGTGTGTGGAATTAACTGTTTCGGATTATCCCGCACAGTCTCACGATTAGCGGCGATGTTTTCAGCAAATCTTCCGTTTCGTTGACGAACTGATTGTATGCTGGACCAGCTGACTTGAATTTGGCTATGAAACGTTAAAAAGTCGACTGGGAAGGAAGAGACATTAGAATGTTGGCTTAGACAATACTGACCCTAAAGTCACACGAGCGAGTACTTTAGGGTCAGTATTGTCTAAGCCAACATTCTAATGTTTCTTCCTTCCCAGTCGACTTTTTAACGTTTCATAGCCAAATTCAAGTCAGCTGGTCCAGTGAACAATCAGTTCGTCAACGAAACGGAAGATTTGCTGAAAACATCGCCGCTAATCGTGAGACTGTGCGGGATAATCCGAAGCAGTTAATTCCACACACTGCCCACAAGAATGCGGCTTTTACGACAGTACTTGTTCCTTCAGAAGATCTAACTGCCTCAGATGCTGATGGAAAACGATCATATGAAACGCCAGTGTTCTGGGACGTTAGGAAGCGTACCTCGATTTGAGCAAAAAAACAATCTAGTACACGAAGTCCACCCATGGAAATACATGTACAAGAAGTTCACAGTTTGGTGTAGACTTGGGGCCAGAGGTATCATCGGTTGGAAATTCTTGGAGTCGTTGCGAATCCTCACGAGAACTACCACGTCGATGCATCACGCAGAAAGTCAATGTTTTGGTGTTGATTGTGGGCCGTTGGTACTATCGATCCGAACTTCTTCAAAAACTATGATGTCATTGCCTTCAATATCAACGGATCGATGATACATTTGGTGGCACAACAGCTCGTCGAGAACCAGGGCCTACTAACTTTCAACTCTAAACCATTTCTACGTGCGTGTTGTTGGAAGGAATGGGGGGGGGGGACCTACAATTGTTTGCCGAGTCGGAACGGCAAGATGGGAAGCACTTATTCATGACAAGTGGAGGATTTGTCTGTTCCTCGCAAGAGGCAGGCGGGAAAAATATTTGATTTAAGGAGGCAGCGGCTGGGGATCAAACCCAGACCTTCGACATGGCAGTCCAACGCACTCACAATTATGCCACGAGGTATAACTGATCGATGATAGTAAATTGATTAGTAAATTTGAATGACGACATGTAGTTCAGCTGATGCCAACAAGTGGCCGGCGCCCTCAAAGTCAACTATGTCTTTGCCAACGTTCTCAAACTCAGGTTCATCTATGGGCAAGAGTAATCGAACACTGTATCTCTCGGTAGCGAGCCACCCAGGCTATTTAAACGATGTCATTCCAGACATAATGTCATAGACTCATAGATCTTTCAAATAAATCATCATAAATAAAAACTCCCTGTCTCTATTAGAGAATCCTTTAGATCTCTCACTTTCAAGCAACACTTAACCAAAGTATAGCTGAGACACTCATGACGCGCAATAATATCCAGCAAAAAACTAATCGCATCAATCTGGGGTTCAAGTGTAAAATAAATAATAAATTGGGTGGCGCAACAGCTCATGGAGAACCAGGGCCTAGTGACTTACAACTCACAACCATTCCCTTGTGCGTGTTTGTTGGCAGGAATGGAGGGGACCTACAGTTTTTTGCCGAGTCCGAACGGCTAAATGAGATGCACTTTTTCATGACAAGTATACTCTTGGAGGATTTGTCAGTTCCTCGCAAGAGGCAGTACCTCGAATAAAACATTTCTGTTTTTAGGTGGCACGGCTGGGAATCGAACCCACACCTTCGGCATGACAGTCTTACGCACTAACCATCAAGCCACGAGGGGTTCAAGTGTATCAACGCTTTATACTGCAGCACTTGCACTAGGGTACTTTACATCGGAATACTGCACTCCATTCGGTGGAAAAGTGAGTGCCCCTGTACAAATGGCAAGCGCGCAACCCAAAAATACCACCCTAATCAGACCTGTCACTATTATGACCAACAGCAACAAAATGGCTTCTTGTGTTTAAGCAACATTGCCTCAACTCACTTCTGCCATTTTAACACCCTATTAAAGGAGCACAACAAGACGGAGACTAAGGAGGAGTGCTCACTCACGTAAACGTTGCAACTCTTTTCTTAGCAGAGACTAAAAATTTCTAGCAAATAACGAGTTTAAAGGTCCGTATCCACTTGAGAGTAAGAAGACTGTGAGCAACCTCAAGCAGTTCCCGAGAGTAAAACTAGCAAGTGGACACAATTATAAAAGGGTAGAAAGCTATCCGAATCACTATCGAGAGTTTTGTAGTGAAAGTACTCTCAAGTGGAAACGCACCTTAAAGGTGCATGTCCATTTGATAGTAAAAATGCTGTTGAACACAGTCTTGAGAGCAACTCGCGGAGAGATGACTTTTTATTCTCGACATTTGAACTTTATGAGAGTAACTCGCAAGTGGTCACGTGCTTTGATCACAATCGTAAATAAAACAATACAGTTCGTAGAGAGTAGCTGTCGGGAGTCAACATGGCAAAAGAGTGATGGACATTAACCTATTTTGTTGTCTCTATTTTTAAGAATATGGTAATAATTGAAGAAAATGCAACCTTTCGCTTGTGAGAAGACATTTTACTTTCACTACTTCAAATTGAAAACTAGCAGAAGAGTAGCTATCAAGTGGACACTATATTGAAATGAGTTTCATGAAATTTAATCTCAAAGTTCTAAAGGTGACTTTCGAGTTAAGAAAAACTCTCGAGAGTGACTCTTGGGTAGTTGTCTACCCCTCTGTTAGCTCATTTCATAACTGCGTCCACTTGCAAATTTTACTCTCGAGATCAGCTTGAGAGTTGCCAGCAGACTTTTTACTCTCAAATGGATGCACACCTTAATAGAAAACTCTCGATATTCAAATCTAAAGAATTTTACTCTCAAATTGAGAGCCACCTAGGAGTAGCTTTCGAGAGTTTACTATCGAAAGTACTCTCAAATGGAAACGCACCTTAAAAGATGAAGTCTATTTGGTAATCAGAAAACCATCTTCTAAAAAAGCTTTTCGACCCCATTATATCGGGTTTGACCTCCTAGCAGCCTCATATTGACTCTCAACACAGAATCCGGACAGGTCATGAAAAATGTGAAAAAAAATTTCTGTGGAAGGAAAATTAAAGTTCGTTTCCATTTCAGAGTACTTTCACTACAAAACTTTCGAGAGTGACTCACGGATAGCTGTCTATCTCTTTGTGAACTACTTTTATGACTGTGGCCTCTCGCACTACTCTCGCGAGCTCCTTGAGAGTTGTTTTGGAGTCTGTTTACTCTCAAATGGATACACATCCTAAGAACTGTTCAAGTGGGTATCCATAACCATTTGCAAGTAAAAAGACTGCACGAAACTCTCAAGCACCTCCCGAGAGTAAAATTTACAAGTGGACAAAGTCATGAAATCAGCTTACCCAGGGATACCAACAGCTCTCCGAGAGTAACTACCAAGAGTATTGTAATGAAAGTACTATCAAATATGGTGTGGCTAAAAACAGAATTTCTCCGCAATCCATTACCTCCAGAATAAGAATGAAGAGTAGCCTGATGAGCATTTCGCAACTTTTTAAGGAATCTTTTAATTAAAATGAAATGTCATAAATTTCAATGATCATAAAAAATTCTTAAATATAAATAAAATACCTAAATAATTGACTTAAGTGTAGTAAATAGCCACAATAACAGAGACAAACGTAAATTTCAATTACCAACGACGAAGACGACACCGTTTCGTTACCACCTCACCACTAATGCTTTCTTCTATATTAAAAGAAGCAGGCGACTTAACCATTCCTTCTGAATTCACAAATACTGTCACCCACCCACACCCATTTATATTATATTTTTATTCTCAATAAAAAATTCTTCTTTATTTATATTTTACTTACTTTCTTCCATTCTATTATTTTAACAAACAAACATAGAACCCTCCCCGTGACAAGTTTTGGTCGTCACTGAAGTCGCTCGCCACCACCAGCTGTGGTCACTTATTTTTAACCCTTTTGCGATTTCTTCTTTCCAAATATAAATAGGGTTGGGTTGGGTGGTGGTGTGTTTAAGTGGCTTCTTTGGTAAATAGAAATACCTTTTTCTTTATTTTTGAAAAAGGAGCTTGAAGTTGTAGCATAACCAATTCCTTTTCTACGAATTAAAGTATCCATTACGAAGCTACCCATAAGTATAAAAATACAGACAACTGTAGAGGGTTTAAGAAAAAAGAATGCTTTTTCGATTCTACATTCTATACAGGAGTCGTCGTCTAGCTAGAGCATTATGCTTCTTCCTGTCTATTTATCGAAGGTTTCACGTATATATTCTATCGTCTGGGTATTGTTGGAAATATAAACTAGAATTAGGTGCGTCTTAGTTTATTTCTGGGGATTGGCATCGAGACTCATTTAGTTCTATAATTTACTTCTCTTTCTATTTTTCAATGTCGTCGTCACACCCTTTGCAAGAATATCCTTACCACAGCATATCCTTAGTGGTGGAAATTAATATAGAGCCAAAAGGTGTGGTCATAGTTTTTGTTTTAGCTAAATTAAGTGCTTTGGTTAGGTAGAAAGGGAGGTAAAGGTAGCCTTGATGCTTTTAATTGTACAAATAGTAAGTAAATCTAATGACAAAAAAGGTTTGACAGCTGATATTTGTATGGAAAGCAACACAAGAAATGGAAACACTTGAGGAAGACAATGATAAATGATGCAGATTTTTGTATGTTTCCTTTATCCCAGGTGATTTCCTTGGACTTCTGCAAGAAATCGATGGATCCCTTCGCTTCTTTTTTTTTTGTTTAAAGAAAATATGCAAATTTTGACAGTTATAAATGTCAATTTCAATCATTCTTATTTGGGGTAATCTATACTTTCAAATTTGTTTAAGGAAATGAGTTCAATTGTAGTCCCCATTCATAAGCCATTTATAGTCGCCACAAGACGTTGTTTCCGCTTTTTACTTGCTCTAACATAAAAGTATTGGTTTCATGTCAAAAAACTCCAATTTTAAGCAAATTTAATCTAACTATGATGGCAAGGTCTTAAGAAAGTCTTTTTTCATCAGGGTATCCGTCGGTCTGTGCGTCTATACGTCTATGCGCCTACTGTACACCAAGCTAGAGCTTAGACGAGTGGACTAATGTGGTTTGACGTCTTGCAGCTACAGCCACATGAAATCGCCAGGTTCTTTTCCGATCGAGTCTCCCACACCCTCTTAAATAGTCCTATACAACCAACATCAGGGTCGAGAACCAGTGGAAGGATTTGCAGGAAACCATCAGAAATGCCATTTGTGACTTGCTGAGCCTATAGCACGCCCACCAAAGGGAAACTCCTGGTTCGACGAACAGTGCCGGCAAGTACATGGGACCAAACAAAAGGCATACAAAGCGGCGCAGCATAGAAGGACCAGAGCTGCTCGTGAGCTCTACGAGCATAAAAGGAGAACATTTTTTTAAGAAGGCAAAAGAAGGAGCATGAGATTTGCGCGATCAAGTAAAAAGAGGGATGCTATTGCAGGAATGAAGTTCGGAAGTTTTACCAAAAGGTAAAAAGAGAGCCTCCTTGGGTTACAAGGCTCGAACTGAAGCCTGTAAAAACGATCAGGAGAATTGGCAAGGAGTATGCACGAGTTCATTTGCAAAATATGGTCGGAGGAAAGAATACCCGATGAATACAAAGCCCAGCTTTGTTTGCCCGATCCACAAGAAAGGCGATACTCGCATACAAGATCTTCTCTGCCATACTTTATGAACGCGTAAAGCCATTCATTAACATCCTGATAAGTTCATATCAGTATGGCTGTAGGTCAGGAAAGTCCACCATTGACCAAATATTCAGACTGCGGCAGATCTTGGAAAAAAAACCAGGAGTTTCAAATCGATACCCACCACCTTTTCAACGATTTCAAGGCCGCGTATTACAGCACCTGGACACGTATAACCCTGGTTGTAATGTACGGGACATGGACACTATTAACGGTGGATGAGAACGCCTTAGGCTGTTTTGAGAGGAAAATTCTCCGGGAGATATTGATCCCGACAAGAAGAAAATACAATAAACTGTTCGGGTTGTACGGAGCAGTGAAGCATATGGACACCGACGCACCAGCCCAGTGAGTCTTCAAATCTACCCCTGATGGTGAACGCAGTAGAGGAAGACCCCACCTAAGGTGGCACACACAAGTGGAGAACAATCTCAACCAACTTGAGTGCGTAACTGGAGGCAGCTAGCTAGTGACCGAGTTGGCTGAAGGGGCTTGTTGGTTGAGGCCATAGTCCACCATGGACTGCGAGCGCCATCTAAAATAAGAAGTTCAGGTTGTACAATGGCCACAAAAGTGAAAAGCCAACGACTGTGGAAACTGGGTCACCTTTAGCGAATGGACATTATTGCTCCAGCCCAGAAAGTATTTGAATCTAGCCCTGTGGGGCGGCACCAGCAGATGGGAACAGCGCAGTTGGTGGCGCAGGCAAATGCAAGAGGTCCTCAACCAATTTTGTGTGCGAAACTAGAGACGGCTAGCTAGAGACCAAGCTGGCTGAAAGAAACTTGCTGGTTGAGGCCCTGGTCCACCTACCACCTTAAATAAGTAGAAGGAAAAAATTCTGAATGATGGAAAGGCTAATGTTATTTTTGGTCGATTGTGCGGAAGCTTTAAGGCAAATGACTGTATTAGCAACCACCTGTTTGCTTAAAATATTGAGGGATTTTAGATGGAGCAGAATGTCTAGAGCGACGGAGGGTGCCGTACAAGCACGCCGAACGTTGGAATTGACTTAGGTTTATCTTGAGCAGTTCACCAATCTAGCAACACAGTATGTGAGAATCGGTCTAGTCACCGAAGTATGTGTATAGCCTGTGAGTAATACGAGGTTGAAGTCCCCAACGGTTTATTTGCATGAGAAAAGTGCGACTTTGACCTTTTTCACACTTTCTTTTCTATCTTAAATAAGATCCAAACAATTTGCTTGACCAGTGAATGTTATGTGGAGTACCTTTGATAGAAGGAGGATCCACGTCTACATGAGGGATTTTATACTTCCTTGAGAATAAAACAAGTTCTTTTTGAGGGCAGACACCCAGATCACACACCGGTTGTAAAGCTTTTTGTAACAATCTTTTAAGATGGAAGGATTCTTTACCTATATACGGTAAAAGCAACATCATCCGCAGAGGCAATCATTCGGTAGCTATCAACTTCCAGGCATGTCAAAAGCAAATTTTCAACCAAATTTAGGAGAAGGGGAGATAAGACTCCGCCTTGCGGCATTCCTTTGACTAACAGACCTTCTTGCAGAAAAGCCACCCAGTTTTAAATTGATAACTCTGCTAGTCAGCATTTGATTAGCCATCTCACCAAGCGAACCATTTACCTTAAGTGATGTCGGTGTAGATGCGATTGCAGAGGTGTCGACGTTGTTAAAAGCGCTCTCCATGTCTAAGAAAGCGACCATGGTGCTGTACTCTTTGTAATGGAGGAAATACTTGATAGTTCGTACTAGAGTGTGTAGAGCAGTTTCCACCGATTTCCTTTTGCATGTTGACCAGTAGATAAAAGTCGCTTTCTCGTACAGGTGGATATCGATTAATCATTCAAAGGTTTCAAGAAGCAATGATGATAAACTAATAGATCTGAGACCTTTCGGGTTTACTATCAGTTTTTGGTATAAGCAAAACCTTGACTTCATAAAGGGGTATATCTATTTGAGTAAAAAGACCACAAGCAACTCTTAAGCAGTTCTCCAGAGTAAAACTCGCAGTGTGGACACAATCATGGAATAAGTTCACTGAAGGGTACACATCTATCCGAGTGTAATAGTAGGGACTTTTCTCTATAGTGAAAGTACTCTCAAATGGAAACACACCTTAAGGTCTCGTTCACACGGCAATGCACCACACGTTTTTTTGCAGTATAAATCGGTCCGTGAAAGGAACGAGACATTTTTTTAACGGTCTCGAAAAGCGTTAAACCAAACTGGTTTTTCTAAACCCTTTGTTGCCCGGTGGTTACGGGCTTAAACCACCACATCAAACATTCTTCCCATAGAATAAAGATATCACAAAATAAGTAGGTACCTAGTTAAGTGATCAAATTAAGAAATTCTCAAAAGTCTATAATGACATTACAAAGCTGCAGTCCGTATAAAACTATTAAAAAAAAACTTAATCAAACCTTGAATATACATTTCTAAACCGTCCACTCCGTAAGAGGATTTAAAAAAATATATAAATGCGTATCATTGCAGAAATAATGGAAAATGTCATCTTCTATAAACTAATTGGATTGTTTTTTTGTTCTTCTTATTCGTATTTAAACTTACCTGAAAAGAGAAAAAAGAAAAAAAAATGAATTAGAAAAATATTATAAAGCAGGTATGTCTTAGATAACAACATTATTGTCTAAGAAGAGATCTCCCCCCCTCAAGGAAGAAAATAGATTGTGAATCATTTTTTTGATTTTTAAAGATTATAACTTTTAATTAATAAAACCAGTAGTTATGGATGGAAAAGTTTCCAGAGAAACAAAAGGTTATCGGACTTTATTTTGTAAAAAAAATGGAAGAAAAAGAAAAAGCAAATGAAAAAATACATGATTGTGAGTTAAATTCGAAATGAACTTACATTCTTTATGACTTCATTATAAAATGTTTAATTATTTAATCAGCAAAATGGAGGAAAAGAATAGAATTGAACTGCAGGGAACATCATCAGTTATTCAAACGAAGAGTATTGTACACAGAATCTTCCTGCCACACAGTTTGTTCTAATCTAATTTTGACATTTTTAGTTTTGTGAGATGAATATTTTTGGTGCACCTGAAATTTCCTAATAATTAAAAATTTTACTAAGAAGTGTGAAAGGTGACAGGAGGGTGAGGTTGCAGATAATGCGGAAAACGCTGCAAGAAGAGGAGATATTCGGGAATTGTACCAAATAGCCAAAGATGTTATTGGGAAAAAAAGCAACACCAATCATCCTGTAATGGATGTCGATGGCACACTTTTGGTATCAATTGAGAATCAGCTACACAGATGGAAGGACTATTTTTGTGCCCTGCTTAATGAGGATTCAGTTGAGCATAGTGCTGAAGTGCCCCAACTAAACGAGATATACAGGTCCTATAGGGGTATTGACATCGAACCCCGTCAGAATCTGAAATTCAAACATCAAAAAATCTCCTCAAAAACAACAAGGCAGCTGGACTGGACGGAATACCAGCTGAATTCCTGAAAGCCGATCCCGTAACAGCGGCTAGTATTTTACATCCATTGATACAAATCATTTGGGAAAATGAAAGCTATCCCAAGGACTGGAAGGATGGTATGATTGATAAACTGCCAAAGAAAGGTGACCTTACGAATTGCAACAATTGGCGTGGTATCACCGCTTTGTTCGTTTTCCCAAAACTAATGGCAACCATCATTCTCGAGCGAATAAAGAATAGAATCAAGTCTTCACTCAAGATTCATCAAGCTGGCTCCCGCAGTGGTCGATCACGTGTCGACCATATCAACACCCTGCGAATCGTCCTTGAACAGTCGATGGAGTTTCAATCACCGCTTTACCTCATGTTTGTGGATTTTGAGAAGGCCTTCGAAAGTGTTAACCGAGATGGGATATGGAGATCGTTGCTTGGTAGAGAAATTCCCCAAAAATTGTTTCATTATCAGAGAGTCCTGCACCAACGCAAGGTGTTTTGCTTAACACAATGGGCAGCTATCCGACTCCTTTGTAGTGCAACAGGGTGTGAGACAAGGGGATGCTCTATCGCCAATTCCCTTCCTCCTGGCGATGGACGACATATTGATGGCCAGTGTTGGTACAGCTGAGCGACAGGACATTCAATGGAGACCGTTTGAAAGACTCAGTCATTTTAAGACTATGCCGATGATATATGTCTTCTTGCAAATGGAGTGAGAGTAGAGTGGTCTAAGAATAAACAGCAAAAAGACAAAAATAATACTCAGAGGCCCCTTAACACAGCAGTTAATTATTTTATAGGAGACGCTAATGGAAGAAGTCGAACAGTTTAACTACCTTGGCAGTATTGTTTCTGCAAATGGCAGCACGGATCTGGACGTTAGAAGTAGAATTTATGAGGCTCGTGCTGCCTTCGGTACTCTGTCCCCAATTTGAAAATCCAGTCAAATCTCCTAACGCACTAAGTTGAGATTCTTCGAATCCAATGTCAAATCCGTTCTTTTATATGCTTGCGAAACCTAGAAAATCACTTTTACTATTTCGATAGAATTGCTGGTTTTTGTGAATCGCTGTCTTCGCCACATCCTAAATATTCGCTGGCCACAAATAATATCAAATGAGGAGTAGTGGCGCAGGACAAGTCAAGAGCGGCTGGACGTCGACATAAGAAAGCGTAAATGGCAATGGATTGGTCACACACTGAGGAAATCAAACAATGAAAATGCAAAGCAGTCCTTTGAATGGAACCCTCAGGGTACACGGCGGGCGGCAGCGACCAAAAAACATGGAATTTAACTGTCTTAGCGGAAGCAGAATTCTAGAGAAAGACGTGGCCACAGTTAAAGTACCTTGTTGCACACCGTGAAGGATGGAGACGTGTGGTTGACGCCCTATTCCCCAACCGGGGTTACAGGACACGATGATGATGATGAAGTCCCTCTGTAGACTAAGGTCCCGGGAATTTAGTTCCCTGCACCGATTTAAACTTTGCAAACAGCATTTTTGAATGTGATATCATGATTCTTGACAAAAAAACAACTTTTTATAGAGAAAAAATAGAGAGTAAATGGTAGCACAAGTTCCATGGAGTAATAATAATAATAATAATAATAATTTTAACTATATGCCTGTAAGACCTAAGGTCTTTTAAATGCAACCTGAATTGCACGGCACTAGTTAGAAAGAGAAGGAGGATAGGAAAGATTTTGGCACAGTGGATTGAGATCAAGGTGTTTATTATCTCATTGAATCACACGGGTGGCGTCCAGTTAAGCTGGGGGAATATAGAAAAGAATGCTGCCTAGAATAGGGCTCGAACCCCACCTTTAAGTTAGCAGTCAAGTACTACATCCACTGCATCATTGCCACCCGCAATACAATTACAATCCTAATTTTTTAAAGAAATTGAAAATGCCGGTGCTATCTTCACGCAAAATAATATGGAACTTGAGCCAAAAGCAAACAACAATTGGTATCAAAATAAAGTTGAATGTTATTTTCATAAATATTCGTACTTTAAAATTTGAAGAAAATTGGTCAACCCTAGTAGCCTCTACCTTGATGTATAAAGTCGATGTAAGGACCCAAATTATTTTATCGAGTTATCATGTTTCTACCAAACACCACAATTTTTTTTGGAATCAATTTCGAATGTAAAAATCACGTTAAAAAAATCACTGAGGAAAGGTATTTTTTAAAATGTAAAAGCACTCGTTTTTAAGCAATTTTCATGGAAAACATATATTTCTTTTTGGCTTAAGTGAAAGAGGGTCTTTCAACCTTTAATTTGATGTATAACAATCTAGGGCTTATTCAACATTAACTAAGAAAAAGCACTTTTAGAGTCCAAGTGGTTCAAATCAATTAGCAGTTGCTCAATATATGGGTACATGATAAGTAACTTAATATTATTTTTGTTTTTTTGTAAAACTTGAAAAATGTTGTTATTTTATTTCCAACACAAATACAAATTGCTTCTTAAAAAAAAAATATTAAGTAGGAGGCACTTTACACTCTACTGGTTAGTTGACTAATTGAGTGCTTTCTTTCAACGTATCTATACTTTGAGTTGTATGCAATTAGACAGAATTTCAGACTGTAAAAATATTAAATACAATATTTACAAAAAAATTAGTTTTTCAAAATTTTATGCCGCTTTATAAATTCCACAAAAATCCTGCCAAAGCCTCACGATGCGATGGTTGTATAGAATTATTGCAACAAATTTATTTTGTTGACAAGGAAATCAACATTTTTATTTTTTTTGAATTTTCAAAAATCTTTGATCATATATTCAATCCTGTTACATGCTGAATCTCCAATGAACCTTATTGCTATACAAAAACATATAAAACTTACCCTACCTTAAAATATACGTTAAAAGAAATTCGTTTCATTTTTAATATTTTTTTTTGTTTTTTTTTTTTTTTTCTCTCCCTATACGATCGGGCAATATGCTTCACTGAAATATGTATTTCTGATTTTTCCTATAAAAATGGTAATTTTATATTTTATTATTTATTCCATGTCTACTACCGAAGTATATCCTTATATTCCCTCATGAGTGTGGTGTGTGTTTCTCGATGATGTGCCTTTCATATCTGAATTTTACTTTCATTTTTTTTTTTTTTTTTTTTTTTGGGAACTTAATATATGCACGAGTATGTGTATAAGGATATGAAATACTACATCACATAAGAGTTTTATATCAATATTGCATCATTAGAAATACATCAGTGAACGATTTTCGATATATGTTTCAGCAGGATGAAGCATATATATGTTTATATAGGAAAGCTTTTGCTTTAGCTTAAGGTGCCCCGTTTTTTTGTTATTCAATTTCATCCATCAATCAGTTATAGATAATGTAAAAAGAGCAGATTTTCAATTTCGTTTAAGTTTTATGTATCTTATCTGTTTGAACTTGATTTTGTTTGTAATAAAAACAACAACAAAAAATGAAATAGTAAAAGGGATGAAGTTACACAAATATTACATTTGTCAAAATGTGTACCATTTTGTCTTGAAAGCTCAAACTGAACTTGATGGGATGTGTGTGTTTATATACAAAAATATGTTTCGAGTTTATTTTTATGAAGTTTTCTTTTTCAGGGCCGTTGCTTCTTTTATTAAAAAAAAACAAGTCTTTAAGAAATTCTTTCGTAGCCTCCTAAGTAAACATTTTGACGAATAAAAACCTTTCTTACCATAAAGACTAGTTGTAACTACTGATATCGAACTAACTAAAGCGTTTGGGTCTTACAGGAACCGGATATCACTGAAGGGTGGCGTTAACATCGTGATGTACAGGACCGTACTACATGACTTAACGTACCATGGTTACCCATCGAGTACTGTTCTCGTTGCGAAACTTATAAGCGCCAATGTTGTATTGAAGACATAAGTTCTAACACTATAAGGGCAAAAAAACAATAACAATGCAAGCTCTATGTATTACCACGGCGGCGACGCCCAGCGTCAGAACGTTACGTCAAAATTATGTTACCTATTCCTATACAAATCTCACCATGTCATTAAAACCCTTTTTTTGACAGTATTTGTCAACTGTCAACTGAGGTGGCTGGGTCACCTAAAGCGAATGGACATCAATGCTCCGTCCCAGAAAGCCCTTGAATCCAACCCCGTGGGATGGCGAAGTAGAGGTGGACAGTGTAATAGGTGGCGCACTTCTTCGTCTTTGTCAACTATCAACTGAGGTGGCTGGGTCACCTAGAGCGAATGGACATCAATGCTCGGGCCCGGAAAGCTTTTGAATGCAACGCCGTGTGACGGCGAAGTAGAGGTGGACAGTGTAATAGGTGGCGCACTTGTTCGTCTTTGTCAACTGTCAACTGAGGTGGCTGGGTCACCTGGAGCGAATAGACATCGATGCTCCGTCCCGGAAAGTCTTTGAATCCAACCCCGTGAGACGGCGAAGTAAAGGATGACAGTGTGATAAGTGGCACACTTGTTCGTCTTTGTCAACTGTCAACTGAGGGGGCTGGGTCACCTAGAGCGAATGTACATCAAGGCTCCGGCCCGGAAAGCCTTTGAATCCAACCCCGTGGGACGACACAGTAGAGGTGGACAGTTTAATAGGTGGCGCACTTCTTCATCTTTGTCAACTGTCAACTGAGGTGGCTGGGTCACCTAGAGCGAATGGAAATCAATGCTCCGTCCCAGAAAGCCCTTGAATCCAACCCCGTGGGATGGCGAAGTAGAGGTGGACAGTGTAATAGGTGGCGCACTTGTTCGTCTTTGTCAACTGTCAACTGAGGTGGCTGGGTCACCTGGAGCGAATAGACATCGATGCTCCGTTACGGAAAGTCTTTGAATCCAACCCTGGGAGACGGCGAAGTAGAGGATGACAGTGTGATAAGTGGCACACTTGTTCGTCTTTGTCAACTGTCAACTGAGGGGGCTGGGTCACCTAGAGCCAATGTACATCAAGGCTCCGGCCCGGAAAGCCTTTGAATCCAACCCCGTGGGACGACACAGTAGAGGTGGACAGTTTAATAGGTGGCGTACTTCTTCGTCTTTGTCAACTATCAACTGAGGTGGCTGGGTCACCTAGAGCGAATGGACATCAATGCTCCGGCCCGGAAAGCCTTTGAATCCAGCCCCGTGAGACGACACAGTAGAAGTGGACAGTGTAATAGGTGGCACACCTTTTCGTCTTTGTCAACTGTCAACTGAGGTGGCTGGGTCACCTAGAGCGAATGGACATCAATGCTCCTGCCCGAAAAGTCATCGAATCCAACCCCGTAGGATAGCGCAGTAGAGGTGGACAGCATTACAGGTGGCGCACGCCCGTGAAAAAGGACCTCAACTAACTTGGCGTGCGAAACAGGATACAGCTAACTACGGACCGATCCGGCTAAAAGCAGCCTCTTTGTTGAGGCCCTGGTCCGCACCGGATTGAAGCGCCACCTTAGGTAAATAAGTAAGTAACTCACCTTATTTGGTGAGTTAACTCTGGGACTAGATTGAGTCTTTCCACTGTGACGCCACTTCGATTTCAATAGTGAAAAGCTTATAAGGCTGATTACCATAGTGTCGAACATTGATTTTTGCCAACTCAAAGATGAAGTTATTTCCCAACTTACAAAAATATTTCTGAGTTAACTCGGGGTTAATTTATTTTCATGTTAAGGTAACTCTGATTTAACTCAGAGTTAACTCTGATTTAACGCAGAGTTAACTCTGCACTGAAAAACTAGCCCAAGTGAAATAAATTTGAACTGCATGAATTAGGAGCCTCAAGATTTAAATAAATTACATTTGGTGGCGCAACAGCTCATGAAGGACCAAAGCCTAGTGACTTACAACTCTCAACTATTCTTGTGTGCGTGTTGCTGGCAGGAATGGAGGGGACCTACAATTATTTGCCGAGTCCGAACGGCTAGATGAGAACCACTTTTTCATGACAAGTATACTCTTGGAGGATTTGTAAGTTCCTCGCTAGAGGCAGTAGCTCGGAAAAAATATTCCTGCTTTAAGGTTGCAGCGGCTGGGAATCGAACTCAGACCTTTGGCATAACAGTCCAACGCACTAACCATTATGCCACGAGGAATTTGACTCAAGATTTAAGCTATCTTGAAATGTAGATCAAGGCTCTTTTTATAACTTAATCTGGTTCTGACAATTAATAGAATAAAAATACACATAACGCATTCGAAACAAAAAAATAATTAATAAATATTTTCCAATAGTTGAAATATACCAAGAACAACACAAACAAACAAAGATAATAATCGAAGTGGACTTGTTCTTGGCGTTTAGTCTATTTATTTTTTTAATTAGATATTTTGCAAAGGTAATATATTTTATTCTATATTCGATTCAAAAATAAGAGGTCGAGGACTTTTCATAATTTTTTTCTTTTTTTTTAAATACAGTAAGCGTGTTGATTTAGAAAACCCACTTAAAATATAAATTAATTTGGCAAGTTATCAATTTTTTTTTTTTTTTAATATTGATACACCTGACATTTTCGAGAATAATATTGTTGATTGATATTTTGAATAATTTTCCTGACTCATTTGGACAACAAACGCGTAGGATTTTCTTTGAAGAAATTATAAAATGTGACACAGTTTGTTTGAAGTTTTCGATACAATTAAACAATAATTTGCATTTTTAAAAGTGAATTCAAGTTCCTATATTGTTCGCCAGCATTATTTCGACATGTTTTTACTCGAACGCAAGGACGACATGGTGTTCGAAGAACAAAATCGAATACCAAACTTCAAATGCAGGGAGGTTGTTATGTTTCCCTTGCGGGATGAACTTGTTGTGTCAACTGTTTCCCGATGATTTTCTTCTTCTCTTTGTTTCCTTCTATAAATGTACAGGTTCATGTCAGTTTTGATCGCTGTTAAACATCTTCTTTACTAGTTTTTTGGCGTGATGTCACAAATGCTTCTGAATAGTTCTCGACGTTATGCTTGCTATCTGCTGCAGGCGAAGAACTTTTGGGCATCGTCTATTGCAGAGTCTACTTGCTGGAAGACTGAGCTGTTGAATTTCTCCATCTTATAAAGAAAAGACGTTGATATACCCGTATCTTGTGAGAAACGGGTGAAGTAATGGCTAACTTCACCGTGTTTCCGTCAATTCCACTCAGCAACATTCCCGATCAGTTTCGCCGTCCATCTTCCTCTACTTTCCGAACTCCAGGGCTATTTCCACTTCAATTTTAGTTGGCACTTCGACTCCAATCTGTCTTTTGTCGAAGACCTATGTACTTAATTTCTGCCAGTAGTAAAACGATGGCAGTTATTCCTGCAACTAAAAGGACGGCTGGTTCCAACACCGTACGGTAGGAGCTAGCTATGCGCAAGGCTCGTTACTTCTGTCATTTGATTCTGGTACTTCTCTTTTAAGTCCATCCGTCCAAATCATACCTCTTTATAAGAGGATGGGGTGTGTCTGTGTGGCTTACATAAGCAATTTTCGCTTACTGGCCGTAGGACCTCCAACATTTGCCATCAGTCTGCTCAGCGAAGTTCTGACCTTCAATGCTCGTTCTGCTGCTGCCTACTTGGAAGTCCATTATCGTTGGAATCCTCTTCTTCATTAGAAGGACTATCTCGTCTAGGGTGAGGCCATGTTTGTCCATCCAGAAGTTTGTTCTTCTCAAGACCCGATTCAACTATCTTTGCGCGAATAAGGTGTATTTTGCCATAATCATCGCGGCGATGTCCTCGGCATGCTCCACCCGAATGTGTTTTAAGGCATTTCCATGAAGGATGTCATCGTAGAAGATGTTCCTTAGGTTAGTTTCCAAAATGGATGTTTGTGCTACCCCAGAGGTGATCCCTTCCTCCTTGGACCATCAGTGGTATTCTAAGCCAACTCTTGGTCCTCCACCATCCGCGAAAACTCCTCAGCTGGGGCATGTTTGGGCGGTGGCTTTCAGCGCTTCTGCTGGTATTCCGTCATGTGAAGGGGCTTTTAGGCTTTGCAGGGTTTAAAAGGCTAAACTCAACTCTTCTTCGCTGAAAAGTTGTTTATCCTGTTGTTGACCAATGTGGTGTTGGGGGCCTTATATGATGCGTTGGGAAAAGCGTACCGACGACGACGCGTCTCATAATTTCTTTGTAATGGCAGAGGTAATCTTCTGAGCTCCGATCTTCTGTAGAACGATCCTGTAGCCTAGTTTCTGAGGGTCCCTGTTTACGTTTCGGAAAAGATCCTCCAATTTTTGCTTCTAGCTGAAGTTGATGGCATTTTTGAGCTCAGATCACTTGGTTCTGAATTCTGGGAGAATGCCCTCAAGATGTTCCTTCCACCAATATACTGAATATCGGCTTCTGTTGACGCAGCATTTTGCCGGGACAATGAAGTGTCACAAGTGAACTGTATAAGTTGCATTGTGACTTCAGCTTTTTCTTCGCCGTCTTTTTCTTCTTTTATCACATCTTTAAAGAGATCTGCGTTGAGCTTGTTGCTGTTCCATCAAGGAGCTCCTGGTTTGTGGTGTTGGTTACCTTCAAGGTCAAAGACAGTGTATTGATGGTTGCTGCCTTTTTTATTCCCGATAACTCACCATTTTGTGGTTTTCGCGAAGGTTACATCTTGGGTAGTATCTCTATCTCTATGGACTTATGTATATCCTGAAGGGGGGAATGTTTCCAACATTGATTACACAACACCAAGAAGGTCGACCAGGTAAAATTGTAAAAGTAGATAAGGCACTCTCAAAAAAGGAAGAAGAAGATGAGAAGAAAAAAACAAGATTGAAAGCTATGCGAGAACGAGAAGATAAAATTATTAATTCACAGACTTTGGCTAAGAAAGCTTTGATTCCGTCTGATGTATATTTGACTGAAGATGAGGAGGAAAGTTTATCTGATAGCGATACATCATTTTGTCGAGTCCCTATCCCTACAAATCAAGAAGAACCACCAGCAAAAAGAGGAAGAAAGAATCTTTTGAGCGATGATTTGGCAGTATCTCTGGATGTTGCTAAAATAAGTGACCGAAAAGCAACTGTAGTTCTAACAACAACTCTTAAGACCCTTGGATGTGACCCTTTAAAATACAACGTTAATTCGTCTTCAATACGTCGGCAACGTATTTTGTCCCGACAGAAGCTTGCTGAGAATCTTAAAAATGATTTTACATCAAATGTGCCCCTTACATTTCACTGGGATGGTAAAATGATAGAAGACATTGTTGGCCATAAGACTGCTGATCGGCTTCCAATTTTGGTCTCTGGAAACAATATTGACCAGCTACTTGCAGTCCCAAAACTTGTTTCTGGAACTGGGGTAGCACAAGCAACAGCAATTTATGAAGTCATAAATTCCTGGGGGCTTTCCGATCAAATTAAATGCATGAGCTTCGACACAACAGCTGTTAATACTGGCCCAAGAAATGGAGCTTGCATTCTACTCGAGCAAAAAATGGATAAGGAAATGCTTTGGCTGGCCTGTCGCCATCACGTGATGGAAATAATGCTGGAAGCTGTAGTTATTCAGTAGATTGGTTGCTCAACTGGACCAGATATTTTGCTATTTAAAAGATTTAAAAATGCCTGGACTCGAATTCAGCAAAATAATTTTGAAATTGCTAGCAATGAAGATTTGAATAAATGTGAACGAATTCTATCTGCTGCTGAAATAATCTCTTTCGCTCAGAATCAAATCAACCGATTTCAACCTCGAGATGATTATTATGAGCTTCTCAATCTTACCATCATATTCCTAGGAGGTGTTCCTGAAAAAGGAATATCTTTCTGTGCCCCTGCTGGACTGCACCGAGCCCGATGGATGGCAAAATCTTTTTATTCCTTAAAATTGTATTTATTCAGAGGACAGTTTAAGCTAACAAAAAAGAAGAGAGAGGAATTTTAGATATTTGTCTATATTCACAGTTGCCGTATACGTGAAATATTGGTACGAATCACCTTCCGCATCTTACGCCCCCCGAAACGATCTTCAGCTTCTAAAAGATTTAAAAAAGTATGAGATTTTGAATCTTCCCCTATCAAAAACAGCGATGAAGAAGTTTCTGGGTCACTTATGGTACCTCTCGGAAGAACTTGTGGCCTTTTCCTTTTGTGATGAAAAATGTAAGCAACCAAACAAAGCAAAAAATGGTAAATGCTCTAGAGATTGAAGGATTTGAATATCCACCCAAAAAAATAACATTAGATCCGGAAGTTATTTCTTCAAGAATTTAGAAGATTTTGTGTCGAGTAATACATTAAGATTTTTCCGGAATTTGGGAGCTCCACATGATTTTCTCAGCAAAGACGTCGAAACATGGGAAGCAGATGATTCGTTTAAATCCTGCAGGGAAATCGTTAATTCGATGAGAGTTGTCAATGACATAGCTGAGCGTGGCGTTGCTTTGATGGAAGAGTACAACAAGTTTGTATTGTTTTCCCTATTATAAATCATTAAAAAAATTTTTTGTTGAAATTGATCTTTTATTTTTGACTTAAATCTTTAGTGAATGGTAGCGACCCCTAAATTTAAATATTAAAATCGCAAAAAAATACCATATACTATGCTTATATGGTAGAACATAATGCGGGGGTGTCCCATTAAAAATTCGAAAAAAAAAATTTTTAGACCATATAAGAAGCACCCTAATCTCTATGGACTTATGTATATCCTGAAGGGGGGAATGTTTCCAACATTGATTACGTTAATTTCACGTCTCGCAGCCATCTCAAATACTTACCTTCCTCGATGGTTGGTAGTTGGCACTCCGCACTCCTGAGCACTGGCGTTATAATCACCAGTGGGCGACCATAATATCTCCTGCAACGTCAGTCAACCATGGGACGCAGTACTACGTCCCACTATCAAACTTATCAGAATTTAAAGGTTTTTCTATTGTTTTAACAAGTTTCCTAATTTATTTAGTGTTAACAATGAAAGCTTAATGGTATTGGGGAAGCTCTTAACTCAGATTTGTAGATTTTTTAAAGAATTTCGAGTTTATGGGTGCTCAGGCTAAATATGTTCAACAAAGCTGATGCGCTAAGATTTCCCCATACTTGTTTGTATTTGGAGTGCTTATTTTGATCATAGTAGGTAGGCCCAGGGAAATGTTTCACTCCATTCCGCTGCAATGACTCATTGCTTACGCGAGATGATTAATGTCGTCGGCTAAAGTTGCTTTGCTTTTGAAAATTTCTCCCGGTTATAAGGAAGGGTTGTTCAAAGTGATATTTTTTTTGCTAATGTATTATTCATTTCCCTTAAAAAAAACCCTAAACTTTCTAGTAAATAGACATCCAGAACTGATATAAAGATTGCGACTGTAGGCGCTCTTACAAGCCAAAGTAAAGTAATTAACTGAATAATCCTTTTCTTTTGTCAAATATTTTACGAGCCCCAACTTATAACCTGTGTTCGGATTAAAGATACATAAGCTAACAATATCTTCAATATTTTATGCGAACCATTATAAAACTATAAAACCTTTTCCACTTAAAAAGACACCAACCACCTTTGTCATTCTTCTCAACTGCCAAGGCTAAAAGACTATGCTACATATATTTACAAAACCGCTTAAAAATAGGTCAACTTAGTTAAGCAATAGCTTGTTCTTCGTCGTCGTTTCTTTTACCCATTTATAGAAAAAAAACGCCCACTTTTTTTTTTTTTGCTAGAAGTAGAAGATATGACATCTTTAATATGCAGCAGGTTTTCTGCATCTGCATAAGCACTTGAAAGCTCAACACCACCTTGAGGGAGAGGGTAATGGGTAGTGGGTGTGTGATTCAGGTTCAGGATGATAATGGCAAAAAGGAAACACTGTATATATGCCATCAACTTTTTCTTGCACCGTTACCCACCGCCAACACACATAGGTTTCCTTCCAACCCATCGAGCATTTCATCCTTTTAGCTCGTCGACACCGCCACGCCGCGCCACGCCATTCCACAATCTCATTTCTCGCGCGACTTAAACGTTATGCATAAATGTGATGCATTTTGCATGCTTGAATGCCAGCACAAAACCCATAAAAAAAACGCCTTCCCCCACCCCCCTCCATCCCACACCCCGTATTGTAGCCTGCTTTTAGAAATTAACATAAGCACCCTACAAATGCAAAACATATTTCCTACCATATACAGTTATTCAATGACAAGGATGTCGCGCGAGAGTGAAGTGAATATTGTGCTTTCATTTGAATTCGTTTTAAGGATTCTCTTCAAGTTTTTTTTCTATTCGTTCAGCAAATTATTTACAAAGCACTATTGACGGTGCAAGTGGATGCTCCTGTTTCTTTTGTTTCTTTTTTTTAGTGGCAGATTATGTTAGCACAAAATGTATATAAGTGTTCAAACAAAAAGAGATTATTAGCACTCAAGCAAGTTGGAAGGTAGCTGGATAGATATGAATAAATATTCAGAGACAGCAAAATAAAAAAAGGACAACAGCAAAAAAAAAAAAGGATTTCAAAAAATCAATTTCAAAGTGCATTTTTGTTGTTGTTATTGTTGTTGGCCTTATAAATGTTGCACCTTGTTACATTTTGATGGAATTAATCGAGTGCATGTAACATGTAATCATGTCAGCTTCACTTGGTAGGTATATAGTGTTTGCCATTACAAAGGATAACTTCTTCATATAAGCTGTTATGAGGACTTTTTTTTTTTGTTATTTTAGTTTTTATCTATCTTGCTTCTTCTTCTTGTATCGATTTTGATAGAGAAAACGGATATTTTTTTTCTGTTTGGTTGTCCTTGCAATGGAGGATGACACATCGTACTTTATTTAGAGAACAAAAATAAAGTGCACTTAGCTTTGACTTCGTATGTATGGGAAGAAGACATACATAACGTAAGTATATGTGAACTATATTAAGATGAGTGAAATTAAAAGACTGTTCTTCGCAATTTTTGAAACCATAAAAAGTTCAGGGAGATCGATGAGTTTCACGATCAAAACCAACATTCGGAAGTTTTATAAAAAAAATAGTCAAGCAAACGGTTGTTGGCTTTTAAACCGGAACGCAGGTTCTTCGAAACAACGAAGTTAACCTAGTCACCGCACCATAGGAAATTTCAGATGTTTTCATTAAGCAGCATTTCCAGCAGCTGCTGAATGGACATCAGATAGGGCGTGAAATAGGACAAGACAAGACTCACCTCTAGTCAATGAGATCCAATTCCCCAACCCATTAAAAAAAAAGGTAAACCTAGTTATAAAGAAGCTTGATGACAACAAGTCCGCCGAATCTGTTGGTTTACCAGCGGACGTCTTCAAGCACGGAGGGGATGTGTTGAAATGGGGCATGCATTGACTCATCAATCAAGTTTAGGTGGAAGAAAGCAGGCCCGATGACTGGTCTATCAACTCCATATGTCCCATCTACAAAAAAAAAGTCATCGAATGTCCTGCAAGAACTATCGAGGTATACCCCTGATAAACTTCACATAAAAGATCCTATCAAACGTACTGCGTCTAAACCCATTCTGCAACACTATAATCGGAAAGTTCCAGTGTGGCTTTCGGTCAGACAGATCCATTATAGATTATTTATTCATTCTCAGGAAAATCCTGGAAAAGACAAAAGAATTTCATCAAGTCGAGACTTGCCATCTATTCATCTAGCGTCAGGAACTCTATATGGCGATGGCTGAGCTTGGGATCCCTAAAAAAACTAATCCAGTTTTGTCGCATGATATTGGAACATAGGAAATGCAATGTGCAACTAGGGTAAAGCTCTTCCGAACTATGTATTCTTAGCATGCATAGGGTTTCGGCAAGGAAATGCTCTATCATGTAATTTCTTCAATCTCGTTATGGAGCAAACAATGCGCAGAGCACGCTGTAGCACTGAAGGCACTACTTTCAACTGATTTTTTTTATTCTAGGGTATCGTGATCTTCCGCCGCTCCCAACAGCCAACTTAAGAACAGGCGAAACTTGTTGGTCTTAAAGTAAATGAGAACAAGAACAAATACACGCTGTCAACAAACAATGAAAGATCTGTCAACCAGCTAGGACACAACTTCACTGTTGATAGCAACAACTTCGAAGTAGTTAAGGAGTTCATCTACCTCGGAGTTAACATTAATTTCACGAACGACACCTTAGTGGAGATCGAACGAAGAAAGACCCTAGCAAACCGGTGCTTCTTCGGTTGAAAACTCCTCACACGTAAGGGGAAGTGCAGGCTAGAAAAACCCCAGCCAATCTTGCTTAATGGCGCCGAGTGTTGGGCGATAGCAGGAAAGGAAGAGCTGATGCCTACTGGGCTCCTTCGAAAGAAAAGTTCTTTGACGGGTATTTGGTCCATATATCCGCGCAAGCTCTATGAACTGTATCAAGATGTGGATATAGTCCAGAAAATCAAAAGGCGTCAATAACATTGGCTCGGCGACATGGAGCGGATGGACATAAACGCTCCAGTCAAGACAGTCTTTGGATCCCAGCCCCCAGGTTCGAGAAAACGAAGATGACCAAATTCCCGGTTAAAAGACCAAGCCATCGCAGATGCCATGAAGCGTGGTCTAGATGACTTGAAGCAGTGTGCTCAGGTTAGTGAGGATGGAACGTTCCTGTGTCTCATTGTTTTAAAATCACTATTTTCCAGAGCAGTAAAAACGATTTAATAAATTCAGTTTTTAGAGGTTTTTTAATCCATCGATACATATCGTAGGCATCCGTCAATAGAATTTGATAGTTGATGGCTTGCAATATAGGGAACGAACTTAACTTTGAGCGAAAAAGTATATTTCGATCCAAATGTCAGCCAATTGACATAAAAGCGACTTTTTCCGGAGCAGTAAAAACTGTGGTGAGGATTCTGTTGAGGACAGTGCTGAAGTGCCCCAACCAAACAAAATGCGCAGGTCCTATAGGGGTATTGACATCGAACCCCCCCCCCCCCCCGTCAGAATCGGAAACGGAATACCGGCTGAATTCCTGAAAGCCGATCCCTTAACAGCGGATAGTATTCTACATCCGATGACGCAAATCATTTGGGAAAACGAAAGCTATCCCAAGGACTGGAAGGATGGTGTGATTGTTAAGCTGCCAAAGAGAGGTGACCTGAAGAATTGCAGCAATTGGTGTGGTATCACCGAGTTGTCTGTTTTCCCAAAACAAATGGCAACCATCATTCTCGATCGAATAAAGGATAGATTCGAGTCTACACTCAAGAGGCATCAAGCTGGCTTCCGCAGTGGTCGATCGTGTGTCGACCATATTAACACCCATCGTATCGTCGTCGAGCAGTCGATGGAATTTTAATCACCGCTTTACCTCAACTTCGTGGATTTTGAGAAGGCCATCGATCGAGTTGGTAGTTGCTTGGTAGAGGAATTCCTTCAAAAAATTTTGCCATTATTAGGGAGTTCTATAACGACGCAGGTGTTTTGTTTTACACAATAGGCAGCTATCCGACTCCTTTATAGTGCAACAGGGTGTGAGACAAGGGGATGTTTTATCGCCAATTCTCTTTTTGCTGGCAATGAACGACGTATTGACGGCCAGTGTTGGTACAGCTGAGCGACAGGACAATAAATGGAGACCGTTCGTGAGGCTCAGTAAATGGGCACGTTCCGCTGGCTATTCTCAGTTATCCGGATAGCTTTGTGTTGTTGTAATCCCTTGTTAAAAAAACAGCTGATAACAGCTGACGCAACAACAACTCAAGTTATCTCAAAATTTTTGGGATAGCTAGATAGCATAGCGAATAAACATTGGAACGCGAGGAATGTCTACTGGCAAATAACATCAGTGGGTTAAACGGGATATGCCAAACACTGCAAGTGAAGGGAGAGTCGAATGGTCAAGGAAAAAAACAGCAAAAAGACAAAAATAATGCTCACAGGCCGATCCACAGCGTATTATTCTACGAGAGACGCGATTGGAAGAAGTCAAACAGTTTAACTACCATGGCAGTATCGTTTTTGCAGGTGGTACCGATGTGGACGTTTAAAGTAGAATAAATAAAGCTCGTGCTGCCTTGGGTACTCTGTCCCCAATTCGAAAATCCAGTCAAATCTCCTTACGCACTAAGTTGAGATTCTTCGAATCCAATGTCAAATCCGTGCTGTTATATGCTTGTGAAACCTGGAAAGTCACGTCTACCATTTTGAGGAAATTGCAGGCTTTTGTGAATCGCTGTCTTCGCAACATCCTAAAGATTCGCTGGTCACAAATTATATCAAACGAGGAATTGTTGCGCTGGACGTCTACATAAGTAGGCGTAAATGATTTGTCACTCACTGAGGAAACCAAACGATGAAATTGCAAAGCAGTCCTTTGAATTGAATCCTCAGGGTGCACGCCGGGTTGGAAGACCAAGAACAACATGGAAATCAACTGCCTTAGCGGAAGCAGAATCCCAGAGAAAGACATGGCCACAGTTAAAATACCTTTCAGCAGACCGTGACGGATGGAGACGTTTAGTTGATGTCCCAGCAGGGGTTACAGGACACGATGATGACTAAAGCCAGTGTAATGGTTAAAACGGCCATAAGCATCTCTGTAGTTACCAACAAAAATTCTTTAAAGTTCAATATTTTTAAACATAAATCTTGTTATCCCCATTACGTTAACAAACAATCAGACCCTGGAGCCTTCCCACTACAATCTTTTTCATTGTTAATCCAACACTGTTTTTTTTATTTATAAATAACAAGCTCTTTGGGAATTCATTGAATCCATCCTCAAAAGCTTAAACAAAAATAGTTTCTCATTTGTATATTAATTATTAATTAATTAATCTTCATTTATTGGCAACATCGAGATAATATTAAACAAAAAATACCAAAATAAAATTAATAATGAATAAACAAAACCTCTCTATAAAATCCTGTAGAGCGTGTATTTATACTTGTTTTTATCCACTTTCGTCTACAAGAGGCTTTGGAAGAGACCAAACAAGCAACAACAAAAAAATACTGCATAATGATTTAAAAAGTCATTCTGGGACAATTAAAAAAATTCTCATGAAAAAATAAAATTTTTATTTTATTTTAAGTACCAATCTACCTACACTCCTCCCCAAACCAACCAAATAAACTTGATAAACAAAAAAAAAATATGAATATTCTATATTTGCCTGTTGATAGGAAATCATATCTGTTAGACGCAGATTCTCATTCAATAAACAAAAAAAAGTATTTAGACCATGCTGTAAAATTATAAGTAGATATGTATCCAATTAAATCATTCCACGAATAAAATTCCACGGACGGACGAACGCACCATATCATGGTCAGAAAATAGTTCTACCAGTGAAATTTTGTTTTTAAATTAAAAAAAGAAAAAGTTATGATTTAATTTTTTTTTTTTTGATAAATAAATTCTCAATACCTGGCTGGTTTGATTCTATAGACAGAGTATCTAGATGTGATTTCGCACAGAAGTACACACTCCGAGTCAACTGATTGAGATAATAATTTTTATAATAATTTTTCGACACAAATACCTCTGATATTTTGATACAAATTATACAATCATAGAAATAAAAAAAAATACTATAATTTGTGGCAAGTTTTTGACAGGTAAAGTCAAGGCCATGACAAGTTTTCCTTGAGGCAAGTTTTTGACAAGTTAAGTCAAGGCCATGACAAGTTTTCCTTTAATAAATTAATTTGATGGCGCAACAGCTCGTGAAGAACCAGGGCCTAGTGACTTATAACTCTCAACCATTCCTGTGTACTTGTTATTGGCAGGAATGGAGGGGACCTAAAATTTTCTGCCGAGTCCGAACGGCTTGATGAGAAGAACTTATTCATGACAAGTATATTCTTCGAGGATTTTTCAGTCATCGCAAGAGGCTGTACCTCAGAAAAAATATTTCAGATTTTAGGTGGCAGCGGCTAGGAAATCTAATCGAGGAAAACTTGTCAAAACTGATAAGGCCCTTGTTTGTCAATTGTATTGCGAACTTGCAGAATAGTTGGAGTATAGGACAGACTTTTGTCTGCTTCTTATGGCAAAAGGTTACATAACTGGCTAGGCCCTAGAGACATTAGATAGTTCCCATTGCAAGGCCCTTGTTAGCATCAATGTAAATTTTTTTAGGGGCTCGTTCAAAACTGTTGGTTTTCCAAGCGAGTAATATCTGTTTTATTGGTAACTGAAACCCTGGGCCAAAAGTTTTCGAGACATTTTTGTAACGAAATGACTTATGTCACTTCAAAGACGGTTTGGGAGATTTGTTTGCCAAACAAAAGGACATAAACTGGGATACAAGTCATACCAAAAGCTGATGAATGTAATGAAAATTATTTTTTTAAATAAGTGACACGGAGTGTATTGTATTTTCATTGATGATACAAGTAGAAGTACTCGTACATAATATAGCACAATTAAAGAGGCCACAAGTGCGCACCAACATATTGCACACATATTATATCTGTCCAACCGACAGCCTTTTCGAACGATGAAAGAGAGACAGAGAAAGAGAGAGAGAAGAGGTGAACATGGAGGTTTTTGTTGCTCCTCGAAACGATGATATGATGATGGCATCGGCATGGCTTGTGAAACATGTTCCAATTCTTTGATTTTATTTATTCTGTACAATGAATTGAAAATGGATTTTAATGAGGACTCATTTTCATATACATATAGAGTTGTGGGATGTTTCTTTTTTTTTTTAAATATATATTTCTTTCGATTTATACTTTTAGATATTTTTATGTGACCATAGTGACAGACAAAGTGTGTCATGTTATTGGCAGTACTATAGCACATTACCAAACTGCAAAATTTTTGGTGCAATGCGTTTAATCGGATTTGGTGTTAATCGATTTTAATTAAGAAGGTACTTGCCTTTAAGTTATGCTGATTTTGGTAATTTTTGGTAATTTTCAGTCAGTTCAGTCATTCGGGGCGATTTCTTGTGGTGAGTACATAGAGGGATTTTCTCAAAAAGTGATTAAAATATTATGGGAAACCCACATTTGGTTTTTGTTCCTCATTTTGTAGTGTGACGAGAAAAGACAATTTATGCGTTTTGCAAAAATGGTTCTTTGCTTTTAGTGGTCTCTTTTCATAATATACACGAACACAAGGGTTCACGACTTCAATCAAGCCTTTTATCCCAGTTCAAGTGTTAGGAGAATAGAGGAGGATTTGATTTGGGGGCCACCGATTAACAGACAAAATTGAGGGGGTGGGGGGTAGAGTGATGGAGAGTCATATGTAATTAATAATGATATAAAGTTCAAATTAGTAAAAACACAAACAAAAAGTGATTAAGTGTAAGTGTGCGCAAAAATTAGGGGTTAAGTGTGCGCAGGCAAATTCATTGGAAAATTCATACACATGTAATTCTTATTTCTTAAGTTAAATAAAGCAAATTTACATACAAATTCACTTGGGATAAGTGAACGCGGAATTGACGGGTAAGTGTGCGCATGGAAATTTGATTGAAAACTAATGAACTCAACACGTATGGAGAGTTATATGTAATTGATAAAGTTCAACTTTGCAAAAGCACAAAAAATTCATTTAGGGTAAAAGTACTCAAAAATTATGGGTTAAATGTGCACATGAAAATCTGATGAAAAACGTAAGTAGTTCTTATTTATAAAGTGAAATTAAGCAAAATTACATACAGAATCGTTTGGGATAAGTGAACGCGAAATTGGCGGGTAAGTGTGAGCATGCTAATTCGAATAAAAACTCATGCTATTGATAAAGTTTCATTTATTAAAAACACAAAACCAAAAGTCCTTGGGGGGGGGGGGGGGGGGGAGAGGTAGGTCGAAAGTACACACCAAAATTGGAGGGTAAGAGTGCGCTGGGAGCACGTATTGCGAAAACTGAAATATTTAACGACTTTAAGTTTCATTTAATACAAAGTCCTGTGTCTACGTTCTGGAACTCTCACATTAAGAAAATTGGTCGAGAAACGATGAAAATTGAAACAAAATACATGAGTTTTGTTCTATTTTTCAACGTTTATCGACTGATTTTATCGATGAGAGTTACAAAACGTGGGCACTGGAGACTACCGTAAGATTATCTATCTTATCGCGGTTTAAAAAAATGGATACGAATCGATAGCTTTTTAGTCCGCTTATAAGCTTTAAGGAGAAAATTTTCTAAGGAATGACAAACCATACGGAATTGACACTCGAATAATTTTGCCACTCACTAAAATAGGATTGCCATCAGATGGCGTCACGGTTTCAGCCTCAAGTTTGACAGCTTAGTTGTGTTTTCGATATTTCCACATGGACGAAATGGTTGTGCCTCGATATATTGCGATGTATAAGTATAATGGACATGATCCAACTTCTTCCGAGAACTTGTGGTCTGGGACTGTTGATGGAGTGCTGTGCCTCATAGGAGCCTGTCAGTATATGAGTTTACTTGCCAACGATAATAATTGCGATGCAACACTCGCGTTTGCTACAGTTCTGTGCCTCCGACTCAAGTGCTTACATTGTTCGAAATCATTATCTCGGTATGTTTTAACTTTAACGCACTCAACTTGTGGGACAAATACAAGGATGGAATGGCTGACGTTTTTTGCATCAAGTTCGAAGAGAACGAAATCAAATACAAAACTTCAAATGAACGATGAGATCCCTTAAAAGGCGCTGATATTGATCGAAGAATGAATATCTATGTCTGCTCATGTGCGAAAGTTAATTGGGAATGTTAGCTCCTAATCGTTCTATGCATGATGTCTTTAATGAAGAACTACAAAACTTTGCTGATGGAAACAGCGGCTAATTCATCCTCAATGCACCTGAAGGAACTGAAACAACGTCCCTTCTTTCGTTGATTTTGGAATCAATTCGTTGAAGATGCGACAAATAGCTTGCGATCGTTGCTTCTCGAAAAGTGACTACGTTGTTGGATTGATTGAACGGTTCATTCAGCGTTGAAATTGCCATTGAATCTTCAGATGAATGATGAGCTGACATGCTATATTTTAATAAACTCTACAATGGCACAGGTGCTTAAAACTGGGATGAATGCAAAATGGCACACTAATGGGCTTTGAGGTGCTGAGGAACAATGAAAAACTTAAGACGCTGTGAAGGAGCAATAATCCTACTGACCAGCGATTTCCTTTAAATTTACCAGTTTTCTAACGATCAACGCCTGCAGATGAACTCAACGTTTGCCTTATATTATCGTTTTTCTTGTGATACGTAAAGAAGCTGAAGTTGACGACGAGAATGTGAGTTGCGTTGCAGAACGAAACATCAGTCGCAACTGCTGCCAATATGGAAATGGCCGAATTCTGGTTGATGTTGCAACTGGCTTGATTTCGTTCCCATCGAATTTTTCTGAATTCACATCATCGAAGGAACTCTAAAGAAAGAACTCTTTAGTAGAGAACATCATCGGTCGCAATTATTTGAACTACAATTGTCAAAGTGAACGCGTGATATTTGTTGCGACGAATAAGGACATCGACGATTTGAATTTCTTTATTCAAAATCAAATCAAAGCCACACTGCAACAGTTAAAATCAGTTGATCGCGTTACAAATGATAATAAAGCAACAAACTATCTAATAGAATTTGCGAATTCGTTGGATGTGATCGGTCAATGACCATACATTTTGCAATTCAACGTTGCCAAATGATGAGAGAGTTATCATAGTGCTTCGCAATCTAAACCAACAGCCAGTAAAGAGAATCATGACCAACGTCCCCAAAGCCGCCATAGTTTCAGGCCAGAGCCTAGGCGAAAAAGTTCTCATTCCAAGAATTCCCATGATAACGAATGGCTAGCTGTTCAAGTTAAGGCGTTGGTCACATGCGAGTCAAATGCAATGACAATCAATCTTTGCAAGTGTGTGGCCTTAATCACGAAATTGTAAATGGCGTGTTGAAAAGCCGTTTGATAATTAAATAAATTGAGTTCAACTTAATTACAAGAGTTTCATTTTTTCAATAGAGTGAATCGACTATCGAAAGGGATATTAATAAATTTAATTAATTTTTGGCGGATCAAGTTCCTTTCATTGGACTCAGCCTAAGGAACCTACATACCTTTGATTTGACACGTGGACAAAATAACACACCGACTATAATTGAAAGTGAGTTATTGCTGAAAATGTCAGTAACTCATAAGAAAGTTCAGCGCTGTGTGAGATGTGACAAACGGGCAATGTTGAACAAGCTTGCGGAAAATGTGGAACATGCTGAAGTGAGGGGGACACAAGAGAGCTGTACAGAATCACTAAAAAAGATTGTTGGGCAACCTAACACCACAACCCCCACCCACCACCTGTGTAGGACATGAACGGAAATCTCTTGGTTATAAAGGAAGATCATCTAAGAATATAGATGGAGCACTTCTGTACACTGCTCAATGAGGACCAGAATGTGTACGAAAATCCGCAAATAGTCAAAATGCGCAGATCTTTTAGGGGCATTGACACCGGCCTACCAATTTGTGCCAAGCTTTATCTTGCAGTCCTTCGCCTTAAAACAAACAGAGCAATTGGACTTGATGGCATACCAGCCGAGTTCTTGAATGTTTGGGAGAACGTTGCCTATCCTAAAGGCTAGAATTGCAATAATAACCGTGGTATAACCGTCCAGTCTGTGCTCTCGAAACTTATGGCCACTGTTGTTCTTATTTTCGAGCGGATAAGAGAGATGAAAGTGTCATCACTCAAACCGAATTTAGAAAAAGCTGCTCCTGTGTCGATCATATAACACTCTGCGAATAATCCTCAGGTTCGTCGATTCGGCATTCGACAGGTTTAACCACGAATGTATCTGGAGATCATTTATCGTGAGAGGTATTCCTGAGGAGTTGCTATTGTTAAGCAACGCAAGGTGCTGCATGCTGCACAATGGAGAGCTTTCCGATTAATTCCAGGTGCGTCAAGGAGATGTGTTGTCACCTATTCTGTTTTTATTAGAAATCGACGATATACGGACTGTTACGGTTGGTACGAACGAGTGGAATGGCATCCAATGGAATCCTTTCGAAAAGCTTAGTAATTCGAGGCCAACGATTTTATTTTTCAAACAGTGTGTTTGACTTGTACCACATATGACAATTGCTTCGAGTGATATGTAGGCTTAAGGATTAAAGCTAAAAAGACAAAAACGGTGCAGACCAGACGCAACACACAACATCATATTATTCTGAGGCTAAATCAATAAATACATTTGGTGGCGCAACAGCCCGTGAAGAACGAGGGCCTAGTGACTTACAACTCTCAACCATTCCTGTGTGCGTGTTGTTGGCAGGGATGGAGGACTACTTTTTGCCGAGTACAAACGGCTTAATGAGAAGCATTTATTCGTGACAAGTATACTCTTGGAGGATTTCTCAGTTCCTCACCTGGCGAAAAATATTTCTGTTTTAAGGTGGTAGCGGGTGCTGGGAATCGAACCCAGACCTTTGGAATGACAGTCCAACGCTCTAACCATTATGCCACGAGCTACTTCTTACTTTGGACAGGAATCTATTGAAAAGGTCGCACAATTCGACTTTCTAAGCAGTATCGTATCAATCTGATGGTGGAACTGATTTTGATGTTGCAAATAGGATTAGGAAAGCAAGTAGTGCATTTCGAAGGCTATCTCCGGTGTGGAACTCCAGCTTAGTAACCAGCTACGAACCAACCTGAAACTCTCCGAGTCCAATGAAAAATCCGTCCTTCTGTACGCCTGAAATTCTGAAATTCTCCGCTGAGATCTCAAGCAGACAACAGGCTTCCATCAACTCTTGTCTTTGATACTCGTTCTAAAGTTTTTTGGCCACAAACCTTAAGTACGATTGAGCTGTGGAATAGGACTGGTCAGAGAAGAGTGAATCTTGATATTAGGCAACGAAAATGGCAATTGACTTGATCCTTCGTGTGGAATCCTCATGTTGTGAGGCGAGTTGGAAGTCCAAGAAACACTGGGAAGTCAAGATTACTTAACGAAGTTAAGTCCATTTATATATTCAAACGTGGGCACAGCTAAAGCACCATTTTACGAACTGGGATAGATGGAAGGGGTCTGTTACTGCCATTTGTTCCTTGAGGAGTATATGTGTTACTGCGAAGACTGCAGTGGCCAGACCCCATATATGTATAAGGCACATATCTACAATCAATAGTCATTTAACTCCATTGCAACCACAAATCATTTTTTAAATGCACTTCAACAGCCATAAAAAAGAAAATTTATAGCAAAGTTCAACAATTTATTTCCTTTTTAATTAAATATAATTAACAAAAAACCGCGTTAAATAAAAAAACAACAACAACAAAACAAAACCTATGGAATTAGGAATGTCATTACTAATGACTATGTTTTCCAAAACAAAATAAAAACAAAATAAAAACAAAACAAAAATAAATGCGACCCACCCAGCGCGCAATGCAAAAAGCCATTTCAAGCTATAATTATAGCAAACGTTCTAATTAAACATTAATGGCATATGCCCACTTTATTGGTCCTTGCAAATGTACATATGTAGGTATACAGATACACACACACAGGACCTATTTACAAACATCTATAAAATGTTTTTCAAAACATTCATATCGGTAGACGGCCTAAAACAGTAGCTATATAGTTTATCTGATTTTATGCAGTATGGGAAGCATGATTAGGACGTATTGTTGATTCGAATAAACCACCAGGCCCAGGTCAATAATTCGATATCAGAGGGAATAAACACGTATAAGGAATAGAGTTTTGTAGACTATGTTTTGTGTCTCTAATTCAGAGTGAACGTTACATATTGCTCACAATCGTATTAAATTGGTATCTATGTAGGACAGGTATATACAGGAAACACACTACCATCGAAAATTTGTGTAGGAACTTTGTAATGATAATGTTGACTATTAATTTTAGCATTCGACCCGCATAGACATACCAGATTCACAAATATTCACTATGGTCATTTTTACAAACTCTTCATACACAGCGCGTATCGCCTGATTAAGTTTGAAATTTCGGAATTTGTGTTGTCAATATGCATCTCTATTGTACCAGTGCTGTCGAGAAAAATATTTTTGTAACTATGTATAAAAATTTGACCAAAGTGAAGTCGAACCACAATTACATAAGAAAAGGTTTTGGTAAATTTTCAAAAACTAATTTGGGATGTGAAAATTGCATATACACGCGTCCTTACACACACCAAAGCTATAATACCCCCCATCCCCTCCCGTTCCACTTTTCACTGGACTTTACGCAATTTTAAAAATCTAGTATTTATTATTATTATATTTTTTTCGACAGCCCTGGACATGAAGACTGAAAGTTCGCACGTCTTTACACACCCCAAAATTATAATAATCCCCCCATTCCACTTTTCACTGGACTTTATGCAATTTTAAAATACTTAGTATTTATTATTTTTATATTTTGTTCGAGAGCCCTGGACAAAAGTCGTCGCATATTGATTTTGCAAGAGTTTTAATATTTGTATTAAAGATTTTGTTTGGAAATACTCTGTACGTGTAAGAAGAGTTATTTCTTCTAAAGGAGGAAAGACAATCAAGTTTGCAGTACCTACTTATAGCCAAGTTTAGTGACACGGAGTGTGTACCTAGAATAACGCAGCGTCTATAATGTATGGTCTTTCTCTTTAACAACAGTAATATAAAAACAAACCACCGAAAATTGCATGCACGCATCAGCAGTATCTCTTTGACTTTCTAACTAGGCCCTGAGACATGATTTTTGCTGTGGGCCCCCTTTCGGTACTTTTTTCAACTGTTCGCAAATACAAAGAGCAAAAAGTATCGGTGGGCTCCTGCGAATGTAAATTTCGAAAGCCTTTTTCACCATCACGTGTCATCATCAGCTATGTAGTTTTCTTTTTTGTGTGTTGATTGATATCTTTGAACTGAGCGAAAAACTTTTGAACAATCAAATTTAAAACATACAACTGATTGATTGCTGATAAGTTATGCATACAAGCATTAAGTCATTCTTTTGAATTGCAACGAAAAGGATGATTCGCTAACTTGACGTCAACTTGGCGAAAAGATTCTCTCAAGAAAAATGGGTTAACGATCTAAAAGTGGATAGACTTTAAAAACTTATTGATTGCTTATTATTTGTTACGAACAATACGAATTAATACTTTTTGGTGTTGTAAAGAAATGGAGTTTTCGCTCACTAGAAAAGAACTCTCAAAAAATTTGTAAAAATGACCTGAAAGCAGAAATAAATGTCATGTGTAACTAATTTAATGTATGTTTTCTATTTTTTGAGTCGATTAGTTGGTTAATGAAAATATATGAACTGAGCGAAACTAAACAATTCAGATTTAAAGTTTAAGTTATAATGGTTACGTAGACAAATAATTAGTATTCTCGAAAAAAATGAAGATTCGCTAACTTGACGTCAACTTAGCGAAACAACTCTCTCAAGAAAATGAGTTTCGAATTCAAAAGTGAATGGATGTGTGAAACTTATAGCCTGCTTATTATTAGTTATGCACAAAACTAATTAATTAATATTTTAGGGGCAGACAAGAAACGGACTCTTCGCTTCGCTAACTTGATGTGAACCAATAAAAAGAACACTCAAAAATTAATAAAAACGACCCGAAAGTAGAATACCTGGACTAGTTATTAGTTGCTATTCAGTTACGCATTAAAACTATTGTCATTTTGAATTGGAAATAAAAGGTTGGCTTGATGCCAACTAAGCGAAACTACTTTCCCAAGAAAATGGTTAAACGATCCAAAAGTTTGCAAAGCAACGGGTTTTTCACTAACTTATGACAAGAACACTCAAAAATTAATATAAACGACCTGAAAGTAGAAAGACAGGACTAACAAAGGATGTAGTTGCTAGTTAGTTACACATTAAAACTATTGATTTTATATTGCAAAGAAAGCTTGACGCTAACTAAGCGAAACTATTTTCTCAAGAAAGACGCATGAAACTTTTTGATTGCACAAAACTAATTATTATTTTTTTTAAACGGATTTTTCGCTAACTTAGGAAAAGAACACTCAAAAATTAATTTAAACGACCTGAAAATAGAAAGACATGTATAACTAAGTAGTTCCTAGTCAGTTACTCATTAAAACTATTAATTTTCATTTTGAATTGTAAATAAAAGGGTGTTTCGCTAGCTTGACACAACTTAGCGAAACTACTTTCCCAAAAAAATGGGTAAACGATCCAAAAGTGGATAGACGCATGAAACTTCTTGATTTCACAAAAGTAATTATTATTTTTGTTGGGTTTGCAAAGAAACGGGTTTTTCGCTGACTTAAGGAAAGAACACTCAAAAATTAGTATAAACGACCTGAAGAAGAAAGACATGCATAACTAAATTGTTGCTAGTTAGTTACGCACTAAAACTATTATTTTTCATTGTAAGGAAAATGGTGTTTCGTTCACTTGACGTCAATCTAGCGAAAATTTCAAAAACAAAGATAAACAATCGGAGAGTGGATAGACATGTGTAACTTAATGATACAATTGCTTTTTTGGATTGCGAAATAAGTTTGTTTTGCTATCAACTAAGCGATACCTTCCTCTCAAAAAACACAAGTAAACTATCCAATAGTTACGTTTTTAATAACTTACTGATTGATAAATAATAGTTAAGCCTCAAATAGTTGAACGAAATTTCGGATTGCCAGAAAAAAGAGTGTCTTACTATCATGACGTCAACTTAGCGAGAAAATGAAAAATATAGAAAAACGATGTTGAAGGTATTACATGTGTATTATGTTACAAGTTGATTGCATACTATTTACGCATAAATGTGCTTCGTTATTTTTAAAATAAAGTTAGCGAAATAATTTTCTCAAAATATAAATAAAATATCTAAGAATTACTACAGCTAATTTATTGCCAATAACTTATGCATAAAAGTTATGAATTTCTATTTTAGATTGCGAAAAAAAATGTTTCGCTAACTTAGCAATAAAAAGCAATACACTCAAAAATATAGACAACCGATGCATAAAGCTTTAGTTACCTATGTTATGTGTATAAATAATGAAAATCTATTCTGATTTGAGAAAAAAGGATATTTCGCTAACTTTCTGTAAACTTAGCGAAATACAATACCTCTCTGAATTGAAAAAAACTCCTATTTTGGTTCAAGGCAAATTGTGATTTAATATTGTATTAAATTTACTTGAATAATTTATTTTTTTTCACGAGGGCCTCTTCGAACACTGGGCCTTGAGTTCCATACGTCATCTGCCCCCATGAAAAAGCAGCCCTGACACACACAACCAAGCATACACACCATCGTGGATACAGTATCTGCATTTACTAAATATAACTGCGTATGGATAAAAGTTATTCACAATTTTTAATTGCATTTTAATGCAGGGCGATTATATTACCGAAAGCATTTCTGTATATAATATGTAGTAAGTACCTATGGCTTAAACCAAATGAACAAAACTAAAATTGGCAACAGAAGAGTATATGTGTAATGTACGTACAACAACTTTTTTTTGTTATTTATTTAATTGGCATAGTGAAACAGAATTGAAAATGACAATATTTTGTTCGTTCATTTAATTTTTGGGGAGATATTTATATTAGTGTCAGCGGAGCATTTAATTAATCGCTAAGTGCAATTAGCGGAGACAACAACCTTTTAATTTTAATTTTATGTGTTCGAGGCTTTAGCTACTTATTATTGGTAGAAAAACACAACGTTCCAAGCACCTCACCTAAGCCCTCTGCACACCAAGCAGCTCGTCAAAGACTCATACAATATGACTTGATTACATAAGTTCGCTTCATACTATTTGCCAGGGCGAACCATCTCCCCCAAACTATTATAGGAGGAGATGCAACAGCCTTTCATTAGAGCATTTATTCCCTTCTTAGCCATACCTGTCACCAGAGCCAGAAGCATGGTCCTAAAATCGCGATATCATCAAAGAGGAGTATCGAGCAAGGAGAAGAGAGGAAAAGAAGACTCTGCTTGAAAAGAATCCTGGGAAAACTGATCCAGGCCCCTTTAGTCTATCTCGGCAATTGAAGTAAACGAAGGCAACATATTGAGATCTATCAACCTAAGCTAGGCCAAAAGTTCACTGTTAATAGCACCAACTTCGAACTAGTTAAAGGCTTCATCTGCTTGGGAGTAAACATTACTCCCACAAACGACATCATAGCGGAGATCCGACGAAGAATAGCCCTAGCAAACCAGGGTGCTACCTCGAAAAAATGGTTTCAAAACTCGCGTAAGACGAGGTGCTCGCTCTATAAAACCCTTATACTACCAGCTTTAAGGCACCAAGTGTTGGGCGATAAGCAGAAAGGGAAAGCTGAAACTGGGTTCTTTCGAAAAATTCTTCGACGGATATTTGGTCCTGTGTGCGAGGAAGGCGAATGGAGGAGAAGATACAACAACCCCGAAGTCTATAAACTGTTTCATGATGTGTATGTAGTCCAGAAAATCAAAAAACGTCGACTAAATTGACTCGGCCACATCAAGCAAATTGACAATAATGCTCCAGGTAGAAGAGTCTTTGAATCCCAGACCTCAGGTCCGAAAGAATGAAGAAAACCGGACCTCCTCCGGGTTAAGGACCAAGGCATCGCGGATGCCAGAAACTTGGCCTAGATGACGAAGCAGCGTGCTCGGGATCGTAGAGGATGGAAGGCTACCGTGTTTCAGGCTGCAAGCCTTCATGGATTGGGGTTCTTTACTCCAAATCAAAGATTATTACTGCCATAAGACATGACAGCTTGTTAAGCAACGTATTTGTTTAAAGAAGGCAGTAAGGAAGGTTGTCAAAATAGTCTTTTACGCTACACGTCCAATACCACAAAAAAAATAATATAAAAGTTCCAATCTTTCCCCTTTTTTGTAAGCATTTTATACAAAGTGGTGGTAAAGTGGAATATCCATAAATAAAAAAAAGAAAAAACGGTTAAACTCATAAAATAAAATAAAAAGCAATTTACCTCAAAGCACACACAAGGGAATGCGGGAATAGAAAAAATGAAGGTATACATTTTGGCTACCTTTCTTTTTCAGCTTTAAAAACATATCTTTTATTCTGTTTATTATCATACGAACTGTGTTGACATTAAAACAAGGATATAAGCTGACCCGCACGCCATCCATGCCATGCCACCACGTATGGGATGAAATGCTCCCTGAAGGTGAATGCTGTCGCTGACTATGATAACAGCGAAAGACATAGCTTAAAATTATCCAGTAAAAGCAAAAAAACACAAACATGAAAAAACCCTTTTACTACAACGCCACATATGTACCACCATCTCCCTCTGAGTGGAATAGACGACCACATCACACGTTTTAGTAGATACTGTGTTTTCTGCTTTAGACATTAATCCTACCACACAGAGGTAGGTATGTATGTACAAATATATGATATGTATGTATTCCAAATGTACCTTTTATGTATCTGTATCAGTGACGAAGGGTCCATATATTGAGTGGAATGAGTGCTTCCGTAAGACAGTTCACAAAATGCTCATAGCAAAGAATTTTAATATTTAAAAATTCAAATTGTAGAACATTAAATACATTTACATCATTGACCTATTATTATAGTATGTCAACGATTTACATTTTCTTGATATCTAATATTAATAATCTCTTATATTAATTAATTATTTCCCAATATTAGGTATTACATATCACGGGAAATGATTATTATCTTTTAATAAAATCACTCACGAGAACAACGCTTAAATCCGCACATCATCTAACCAAACCCACAAATTTCCATTATACGCCAAGCCAAGCCATTTGAGAATGCGTAACATCACTCCATTCTCCATTATAAAATACTATACGAGAGTTTTTGCTCTAGAATGCGCAACAGCTTGGCATTCTCTGATTTTACCTTCTTAACTCAAATTCCGTCCAAAATTCAAAGTAAAATCTGATGATTTCTTTCTGTTTGCCCAACGTGTGAAGAATGAGTTGAGTGAATTCATTATGAAAATTCAATAGCAAAACTAAAGAAGTATTGAGTCGTTTCCTGCCGCACATTCCTATTGAAAAAGGGGTAGTTTTAGTTTTATACTTTGGATCTTCGGTGTTGTGATTGTGTGTGTGTGAATGCAAATCGTATATAGTGTTTCATCCATAAGAAATGCATTGATTGGTGTTTTTTTTTCGATTTGATTAGGTTTTTTGGGCGAATTGTTTTGTTTGTGATTGCTTTGGCGTTTTGCTTAATGCTTATGAGTACCTGCAAATGCATAGCAAAGAGTGTTTCAAATTAATTATTTCGGCTAGAGGAAATACATTTTTTATACTCTTTATATTATTATTAGGCGCAAAAAAGCGGTATGATATAAATTCTAAATTAAAGGACTTTTATTTTTTGAGTTTTAAGTTGTGTGCTTCCGCTTCCGAAAAAGTCACGCCTCGTGCCTGATCTGTATACAACATTATCGAAAGAAAACCAAATAACCTCTAGACCGCACAGAGCATATAGACACTCACCGAGCTGTATGTAAAGTATAGCAACCCAAATGACCATTCCTCATTAAATCAAGCCAACAAAAAATAGGAGACATGGACTTTTACTAATTTTCGTACATTTTTTTTTGTTTGAGGCTTTCTTTTATCATTTTGAATAAATGTATAACTTCGACCTTAGTTGATAGCTAGAACTGTCTACTTAAGCTCCACTTTAACGACGTGAAATTATATCAAAGCTGATATCAAACTTTTACCTTGTTAAGTGATATAAAAGCAGACGAATCACTCTTCCTAATCGCACGCTGTTCCTCCGGACTAAATAGTAAGGCTCACTCCGAAAGAACCAAGGATAACCTGCTTATTCTGCATTGGACTGAAAAATAAGGATTCTTAAGAATGGATACAAATTTGCTTGATTGATTTGAGAGGAAGATTCTTCGTGTGATATTCAGTTTAGTGTGTATCGATGGAGTGTGGAAGAGTAAGTATTCACTATGGGCTCAAGGTATGTACATCGAGGAGACGTCAACCTGGTCAAAGAGCTCCAAATACAGCGGGTGAAAAGGCTGGGACGCTTGCAGTGTATGGGCAGTGACGCACCAGTCCAACGATGGATTGCTCATAAAAAGACTCATCAGGTGTCACGCGAAAAAGAAAAAAACTTCTGAAATGGAAGTGTGAAGCTCTGAGGCAACACGAGCGAATTTTAGGAAGTGAGTTAGGTTAATACATTAAATTTCAAATCACTCGCCACTCAATTCACTCCTCCACTGGCTCCGAAAAAGGCAAGTCAGTTGATGAGCAATTTCCAAAAGTTTGTGTGTATTACCCTGAGGCAACAAATTTTTTAAGCGAGTAAAGCGGCAAGACACGAGCCCGTACTGCTCGTGTGGCCTTAGGGTTAGAAACTCGCTAGCACGTACTCGTTCGTGTGTGAGGGCAGCTAGCTGGGGACCATGCTGGCTGAAAGGGTTTGTCAGTTAAGGAGATTTGCTGCCTGAAGCCAAGGTCAATCGTCTATTTTACTTGCCATACTGTGGCCTCAGATTAACTGAGTTCAGCTAGCTGAGAACCATGCTGGCTGAAGGGGTTTGATGGCTAAAGAGATTAGTTGGCTAAGCCCGTGACCCCGGCCTTTCCTGGACTGTAAGTGCAATAAGTAGGTAAATTCCTCATACATTTGTCTTGATGGAGCATATAAAGGTCGGATTCAAATTGAGAATAGCAAAAATTTTCGGAAGAGTATAGTCTGGTCACAAAGGGAACTGTCACGAGACCTGTGAAATCGTTTATTTCGGAGTATTGATTTGGTCAAGTAATGGCTTTTGGTTGAACAAAGACGTCCAATCTTTCCGCATGACAAAAGTCTCCAATAAGGTTCGCCACCTGCTCATGAAAGCGATATCTTTCTTAGATTTGGAATTAATTGAAATAAGGTTATGACTGCTAGCTTCTGTGCATTTTGAACAGTCAGTTAGTAGATGGATCCAAAGACACTCATGCAATTGGATTGCTATGAACACCTGGAACCGACTTGTGCCATATTAGGCAGTGATTCATGGCCATTGTGCACTATGAGTTCTCTTTTAAAAGCCGCTTGCACGCGGTCTTAGGAATTTGACGGAAAACACTATACAGAAGCTAAACATGTTCAGCTTACCTAGAATCCTTTCGTCGTGAAAGAGATCAAGTGTTTGATATTCAATTTAGAAAGTTCGTTACCTTCTTACTCTCGATCTTTGAAGGGTCACAATGTTAGACACGGGACCTTTCATCCTCTGCATCCCGAACCCGCTGCTTCCAGCCATATTGATCAAGCCGTCATAAAAATCGTGAAACTGATCAAAAACTGCTTTCCAAAGTGATTGTGATCTCATACTGGCGAGAGCCGGACATTTACAAAGGAAACGTGTGATTTTTTCTATTTCTCGCTGGTCCCCAAAAGCTATGACATGATACTTATGGAGGAACTGTTATTTTTTCGAAAAGTAACTCTGAAAAAAGCAAGATAGGGACTTGGGCAAGATCGAAGAGCCCCTGTGGTTCCAACGCTAATTAAATAAATTTTGGAGGCGCAACAGCTCGTGAGGAACCATCAGTGCCTAGTGACTTACAGCTCTCAACCATTCCTGTGTGCCTGTCAATGTTTGAAACTTGTAAGTCTTTGAGTCCTGGTTCTCCAAGAGCTGTCGCACCACTAAATTAATTTATAAAATAGGCACCAGTCGCTGTTAATTGTCTGTTACGGTCATATTTTTTTGGCGGCATCTGTCGAATCTGTTGTTTATTATTGAGTCACTGATACTATAACCCTGTTCCTTGGTTTAGCCCCAAACAGTTTCAGACCGCCAGATTTGGTGCGGACCAGTACAATTTTTCAAGTGTGGAACGACTTCGGACTAAATCTGGCGGTTTCATACTGTTTGGAAGTCGGCAAGCAACACACCTTATATCACCAAGGCAAGTTACAGGATGGGGTCACACGTATGCAAGTGATAAAACTTTACCATCAAAATGGGCGTTCTGTTATGCATTGATGCACACGCACTCATTTGACGGATGACGGATGACAGAATCAAGTCAACTGGTTCAGTTAACAATCAGCCAAAATCTGTACACAAAACACAGGATCTGCTGAAAACACCGCCGCCTCTGCTTATGAGAGTGTCCAGGATAACCCGTGGCAGTCAATTCCGTCAATTGAGTCAACTTCTACCGATCGAAGCAATTTCCTTTGGCTCAAATGATATGCATGTGAACGACATGTTGTGATTCCAGACAGCTCTCAGTGTCACACACCTGACGCCACAAAGGACTTTTTGCATGATGAACACTTTGAGGATAGGGTTGAGTAAATTTACCACCAAGAACAAGCGGTACCACCCAGTGAACAATCAACCAAAACTCGCACGTCAATCAAATGAGGGCTCTGCCGAAAGCATCACCACTGCTTATGGGAGTGCGTAAGAGTACCCGAGGCAGTAAATTCCGTCAACAGAGACTTCTACCAATCCAATCAATTCATTTTGGGCTAAATTGGATTATATGGATGTGAACGACATGTAGTTTCAATAGAACAGCACTGAGTGCCACACAGCAGATGCTCTAAAGGATATTCCGCATATGGTGAACGAACTGAGGGTAGGGTTATCTTTCACGGAGGTGTCGTAAATTTGAAACCAAGATTGAGCGATTTTATTCCGTGAGCAATCACCCACAAAACCCGTATGTCAGGATCTGCTGAAAGCATCGCCGCTCCTTTTGAAAGTGTGTGGGAGAACCGGAGGCAGTCAATTCCGTCAGTAAAGTCTACGGAGACTACCGATCGAAGCTATTTCTTTTGGCCCAATTTGGATGATATGGATGTGAACGAAATGTGGTCCTATTCAAGCAGGACAGCACTATGTGCCACACAGCATGTGTCAGAAAGGACATTCCGCATGAACGATTTAACGGTGGTGACGTGAATTGACCAAGATGGTACGAGTTTTGACCCCGTTAGACTTATTCTTGTATTTTCTGAAGTCTCAGGTCTATATCAATAAGCCACAATCGACCGATTCTTTCAAAGTCAACATAACCAAGGCCATCACTCAAATTCTTCCAGATCTATGGGGCAGAGTCACTGAAAGTTGAACCTCTCGTGCGTGCAAGGCCGCGGCATACATTGAGACGATGTCATATTCCATACACAATAGAATATACGGGTCTATCAGTTCAAAAATAAAACCGATTCCGTGCTATTACAAGAGCAAGTTCATGCGACCCAGGTGTATATTTTACTGTTCAAAGGTATGTCCTTTACTTATACTACCGCTACTTCCATTGTTACTCATAAAATGGTTCATTCCTATTTTTAATGTAAAACTTGCTTGGAAAAAGGATATTGAGGACATTTTATTTTACTGCGAAATAATAAAATACACAAAAAGGAAAAACAGACCTTCCCGGAAGATAAATGAATGAACGGAAGGAAGGTGTCGTCATCCGCAACAAAAATTCAACCTCTGACTGACCACAATCCACAACCGCAGCCAGCAGCGTAGTAGGATTCATCTTTCTTTCTGGTTCTGATGGTCGATTGTCAACGGTCGTATCTTTTCTGTATGAAAAAAAAATACCTTTTGTTGAGGTGGAAATAAAGGTACCTAGTTATTTAACTTTTTGAGGTTATTGTGCACTTCGTCGCCTCATCACAGCATTAAGTATTTTAAGCGTCAAAGGTAAAAACGACCAAGCTCCTATCGCAGCAACACCTTTTTCATGAACTTTTTTCAATTTGAAAAAAAAAAAATTCCTCACAATTTAAGGAACAACAGGAGCAAAAAAGTCGTTTGCTCTTGAATTCCAGAGGTTATTTTTGTATCCACGTCTCTCTCTCTCTGTAGACATAGACATGCTCTGAGGAGATATTCATTCATTCATTCTACTCGTGGGAGATGTAACTGTTGTTTCACCTTCATCTTCTACTATTCATTTATGGAAAACAATTCAAAAAAGAACAAAAAACAAAAAAGAAGAACAACAGAGAGAGAGAATCCCGACGATATGGACACACAAAAAAAATAATAATAAAAACGAGAAAATAAAATGAAAATATTTTAAATGAATATTTATAAGTTGGAAACAGTGTAGACGCGATTTTTGTTTCCTGTTTTCCTGTTTTTCTATTATTTCCTCCTCCTCCTACTGCACGTCAGTCAGTCGCTGTATCTGAGTCTGGGATTCTATCCTGACTCACGCTAAAAATATTGTTTTCTCCTATACCTTCCGGCTTTTTGGGGTTGAGTTGAGGTTTTGGCAGATACATATAGAAGAGAGTGAAGGAAAGTCAGTGTGTCTATCTTCTTCCTTTTTTTTTTTTGATAGTCCTGTTCGACTGGATTTTTTAATGGATAGATACACAGACACACCCAGGTCCAGGTCCAGGCAGGCATCACAGGAACAAAATAAAACAGCCGCAAAGACCTTTTATATTCATCTGTATGATATAAAAGAGAGTTCAACCTTTTTTCTAACACACTTCGTTCTCTTTTTTTTTTGTATTGGGAGTAAAACTGAATGAATTAAAAACATGGATCCCATCAAGCTTCCAGCCAGCTAAAGCATTGTCGTCTTTTCGATTTTATCCCAATGTGGCAATCATTCAATGCAGTGATCCCTGTTGTAATTGAATATTTTAGAGCTTGTTTTTTTTGTTGTTGCTGTTGTTATTGTTGTTTTTGTATTTGTATTTTCTTGTTGATGGTTGAGGTAGAAATTGTGTACACAATAAGCTGAAATTTCCGGAAGGAAACCATTTTTGTTTTGTATTTTGTTAACCGGGAGAGTTTGTTATATGAATTATTAATTTACTGCTACTGTTAATGGAATATAGAGTTTTGTTTTGTTTTGAATCGCGGGCGGTATAGTAAATGAATAAACACACAAATGAAACAGAGAACCACATAAATCAATTAAATATGCAGTGATGGGTAAGGGCGATGTCTGTCTATATATCAGAGGCTTTCAACAAAATATTACAATTATTATGATGTTTATTATTTTGATGGAATTATTGTGAAATGACTACGAGATGTCGTAACACCAGCTATTATTTTAACAAAAAAAACTATGAAACTAAATGCAACTTTACATTACATCTATAGGGCAAGCTTTGATGTGACGGTAACGGGGTTGATCGAAGAAGTTGTTTCTGCAGAAGGTTACTCATGATCGAGAGTTCAAACTGGAGTAGGAGTTTTGTTTGATGGTCCTCGTACTGAATTATTGGTGTCAGACTATTTAGTCTACTCTTCGAAGGTCAATCAAGGAGCAAGCCGTCCGGATTTGGGGGTTGTGTTATTGGATTAACTTCCCCACCACTTAAAGAAGTTCTTTTATGTGAGAGGCACAGGAACCTTCGAATGATGACTGTCCCAAATCGGCAACGAAAGTCGGAACGTTCCTCCAAGTGGGTGACTGGAATCGGAAAGTAACTTCACCACCACTTTAAGCAGTTCTGTTATGTGAGAGTCATAGGGACCCTCGAAGTATGATCATTCCCAAACGGCAACGAAGGCCCGAACGTTCCTCCACGTGGGTGCCTGAAATCGGAATCGGCAAGCTTTCTGGGGTAATCACAAGGACCTGGGCCTTTGGGTTCGGATTATATTGAACCGCCACATACAAACATTAGGTTGTGTGAAACGTGAGAGTTACGAGGACCCCCGAATTATGATTATCCCCAAATGGGAACCAAACCCAGAATGTTCCTCGTAGTGGGTTCCTGGCATCAGGCTATTTGGCCTGCTATCCTAGGATTTGTCAAGGATCCGGCTCTGCGGGTAAGGGTGGTTGTATTTAAGAGTTTACTTCCCCACTAAATAAATATTTCAGTCACGAAGACCCTCGAAATATGAGTATCCCAAAATGGTAATGAGATCCGGAATGTTCCTCGTAGTGGTCTACTGGCATCGGATTGTCCGGCTGCTGTCCTAGAATTTATCTTGAAGCAAAATATAAACAAGCTCGGTTATGGGAGTCGTGAGGGTCACGAGGACCCCCAAATTATAGTTGTATCTGAATGGTAACGAAATCAAAAACGTTCCTCGTAGTGGGCTACTATCAAGAACCTGACCCTTCGAATTTGGGAGTTGGCCTATTGGGTTAACTTTCTCACTACACCTATTAAAAAGAATTATGATCATACCCAAACGGTAACGAAATCCGGAACGTTCCATGTAGTGGGTTATAGTGGGTTAAGGTTAATCAAGGACCTGGCCATCTTGGTCTTAAGGTTTAACTTCTGTGTAATGAGAGTCACGAGGACCCACAAACTATGAGTATCCCCAAATGGTAACAAAACCCAGAATGCTGCTCGTAGTGGGTTACTGTTGTGTTGTTGGGGTTGGGGTTGTGTTGTCGGATCAATTTCAACACTACAAAATAGAAGTTCGATTACGTAAGAGTCGTGAGTACTCTCGGACTGTTTTCACCCCAAATGACACACTAAGTTGGAACATCAACGACTAATGATTTGAGGGTATGAACCTGTGACCCGAGAATACTTTATAGCCTAGGTGCTATTCAAAAACTTAAATTTGTTCCCATGCAGTTACTGGCATAGGAGTATATCGGGTCTGTTGTTTTAGGGTAAGTCAAGGACTTGCCCCCCGGGTGTGGGTGTTGTGTTGTCGGATCAACTTCACAACTGCAAAATAAAAGTTCGATTACGTGAGAGTCGTGATGACTCTCAAGACTGTGATCACCCCGAAATGACAGTCAAAGCCGAAACATCAACGACTAATGATTCGAGGGTATGAACCTGAAACGCGAGAACACCCTAGGTGCTATTCATAAGCTTGAATTTGTTCCTATGCGGTTTAAGGCAGATCTAGCAGCAGTCCGAATATACTAAAGATAAGATCAAGTAGTTTTCTTTCTGTGCAATGTTCCCGAAATAAAGAAATTCATATGCAAGCCGAGAAGTTATGGCCTTGCTGTGATCCGTATCAAGGCCATTTTCTAAAAGAAAAGCTTATTAGGTGCACGTGCTTCTAAAGATGAAGCCTCCCTGACGGAGCCTATCGAGAGTTTGATGTCTCATTTGTGGCGCTCACAGCCTTCAATACTTAAGTCAGAGAGGAAGATGGCTTCCGACTGATCCACTTTGCAGTAGCTAGAAGCAGCGGATATGACACAACAACTTGACATTATACAGACGGCAAACAACCAACCAAATCGACGATGTGCAAACCGTCGAGAGTTAAGCATCCAACAGCTTAGATGCATCTCCAGCATGCTCGTACATTTCGAGGGCAATTCAAAGCAATTGCGGAAGGAGAAATTCGACGTGCCTAGAGTTACCAGAGAGCAACTGAGTAAGAAGCTCTCACCTACCACAAACATCAACGATGAGTGCTTTTCCTATCGGAATATTAAATAGGCAGCCTAGGTCAACCTAGACAACCAACCACCTCAAATTAAGAAAAAGATACTTGAGAGTTGCTCGAATTCTTTTTTATTTATTATTTGGATACGGAACTTAAGTTCGAGGCAGCACGGAAGGCCTCAGCTCTGATTTAATAATCACTCCATCACCATCATAGTTACCAAGGCGCTTAGTCTGGGCTACTGGAAGAAGCATGCCCGTGATAATGAAGGATGGATGCCTGCATGACTCAGACAGAGACCGGAAGCGTGATAAGTGATTTAAGGTTAGAAAACTTTAATTCAAATGGAAGTGAAAATTGATTCAAATAGCTTTTTATGGCCTTTAGTTAAGTGAAAATTGCCTTGACAATTATGATAATTAAATTTGTAATGGTGGAAATTTAATAGCATTTAAGTCACCACACTAAGTCACATTAAGTGACACCTTTCACTGTACTATAATAACATGTTTCTAAACCTGTAATTTAATTTAATAACAAAAGAATAATTTAAGCTAAATTTCTCTCCCTCCTCTTAAGTAAACACACAATCCTTGTTCAGTAAAAAAAAGGAAAACCCTTAGTAAATGCAAAACTCATACACGAACAAAATGTAAGTACATAAAAACCGACAAATTTATGCATTTTTTCGCACTGCCACTCAAGTCCCTTTCCAGGCAGCAGTTTGAATATTCTGCACATGCAAGGACAAAGTTTTTGAAATTTGTCCCGAGTTAAATGTATTAACACATGAATGCAACAACTCTAGCTCTGGTTATACCTACCTAGACCTTCCAACCAGTATAGTCGGGACGAAGCTGAAATAAGCTGAGCTGAGCAACAAGAAAAATAAACATACACTGAACGCTTGACCTCTTAAAACCCTTTAAGCTTATTATGCGTATCGTTGGATGGTTTCATTTAAAAAAAAAAGAAAACAACGATCTACTGCAACACTTTTAAATGCCATTGGACTTCTTTTTTTATTATTATTATTTGTGGGATCATTTTCCAGAGTTTTATTTCACTCCCAGCAATTACATTGCGGAAGAAATCACACCTGTTTTGTTGCCGGGTGAAGAAGAGGAAGAAATGAATGCCGCCCCACACCATCGTTGCACGACCGACGACTGTGTTATATTTCACTTTTATTGAGTTTGAAAAATTAAAAAAAAAATATACCTTGTATACATTTTCTGAAAAAAAAAGGATTCCAAAAAAACAAAGTACTTAAACGCGATTTTATTTTCGGTAATTTAATTTGGAAGTGAAAGTTTTCCCCGGATATACTTAAATGGTTGTTGTTTTTTTTTTTTTATTTGAGTGTTTTATTAAGGTAAAAGGAGTTTATGATAGGTTTTGAGGCAGTAAAAGCTTTTTAACTTTTTTATAGTTTGAATTTATTCTACCCCAAAAAGGGTAGATATTTATGTCACCAGAATTTTATTTACCCTTTTTGTTATTTTTACGAATCATTCGCCATCATGAAACTTACCTGAAATGAAAAAAAAAAAAAAATTATAAATTTTTGAATTCAAATAAAGTGCAAAGTAATATGTATATTTTAAAAATATTATGGAGGCCTCATATTGTCAATCAAACAATTTAAGTGTTTTCATTGGTACTAAAGGGATGCGTTTAGTTATAAATTTTTTTTTTAAATAGAAAGGGATTTTGGTTACACTTTTATTTTTGTTTACTTCGAGCAGTTGGAGAGTTTTAGGTGATATACGAGAAGAAACCAATTATTATAGGTTTGGAATTCATGTGCCATTTATAGATAGAGGTAGCGGGGATAAGTTTTACTTTAACGACAGAAGGTAGCATTGAATTCCGCGTGATTGAGTATTGAATTTTGGAAGCTTTAGATTCCGCGTGATTGAAGTGATTCTCCATAAAACATTTCTAAGAATTCAATGAAGTTGAAGTTCCATATCAAATTGGGCAGTTGAGCGTGGGAACCAGGAATTAATAGAGTATTGTCGTTAGCAAAACTATGAACTGATCTAGAAATTCTAGCAAAAAGATAATTTTTAATGATAAGGAAAGGTGTGGGAGATAAAGCAGAACCCTGTGGCATACCAGCAATAAGTTGCCGACCTTGATGGAGCAGCGTGCATTCTCCATCGTCACCCTGCACCAACGGACGAGTTTGTGACGGATGCCAGAACTTGACACTGAACCACATTGGTCATCTCTATAGATGCTGTTATACGCAGCCTTGAAATCGATGAAAAGGTGCTGGGTATCGATTTGAAAATCCTGTCGATGGTGGACTTCTCTAGTCTTAAGCCACACTGATATGGACCTTTCAGGTTGTTGACGAATGGTTTCAGGCTTTCACAAGGTACGGCAGAGAAGATCTTGTAGGCGATATTAAGAAGACTGATGCATCAGTAGTTGGTGCAGTCCAGAGGATCGGGCAAACAATTATGAGGTTTCATTCATGGGAAATGCTTTCCTCCGACCGTATTTTGCAGATGAGCTGTGACATACTCCTAACAAATTTATCGCCAGCCACTTAGCTCAGCGGCAAGGCCATTAGCTCCTATCTACTACACACTTAGTTCAATAATCGTGAAATAAGTCATTTTGGTGATGTTGCTTGGCCAATACGAAGCTACGATTTGATGATACTGAACTTTGTTTTTGTGTAGGGTTCGTTAAAGATCGATGCTATGTCAACACTCCAAGGACGATTCAGGCACTTAGGAAAAGCTGCAAAGGATAGATAGGGATCAAGACCATTGAAAGTGTTTGGAAAAATTGGATTAACAGGATGTTTTCCTGCTTATTTACAATTCTCAACCATTCCTCTGTGTAAAGGAAACCTTAAATTTTCCACCGAATCCGTACAACTTAGATAAAGGGCTCTCTAGACACTTCCTCACAGGAGGCTATATCCCTTCGAAAAGAACATATTTTCTCTTTATTGAAAAATTTTAATAAAAACGAGGGAAATAACTTCACAACATTTGACTGGATATTATTTCCGAAATTCAATGAAAAATAACTTCACTTAAAATTGTAATTTTCTGGCACTGCGTTGAGATGAAGTAATTTCCCGCATGGGAAGCTATTTACTAAGTACAAATTTGAGTGGATATTAAATCCCACATTCATAGGAAAATAACTTCACTTAAAATTGAAATTATCTTGCGCACTGCATTAAAGTGAAGTTATTTCTCGTGCGAAGCTATATTTTATGAATAAATGACACTTGGAATTTAAGATCTTTTGCGTCCCTATCTAGAGCTGGATGAGACTGCTCATTACACAGCTCATCCTCTTACTCAAGAGAAGAAGTTTCTTTGACAAACTTGTGGATTTGGAGGAATTTTAGGGAGGTGAAAAAATGCATCATAACTGCCTTACATGTGTTGCAGTATATCCTCATGAGCACTGCTTAAGGGGGCCAAGAATGTTGGGCTGTTTTCGCTGCACACAATGGCCATTTAGGAGACCGAGTTTGCGGAATAGGAAACGTTCTTGCTTGAAGCTTCCAAGTTAAAGTTTGAACTGCCTCAGTTAAGGGAGTTAATTCCAGGCGCCGAATTACCGCTTCTGTGGCCGAGTGAGTGAGTTCCATCAGTGATCGAATGAAGGAGAAACCACTTCAAATGTAGGTATACTAAATTGCTCGAAGCGTGAGCGGTAATGCCAGGCTCACATAATTCAATCACGTATTACTCGAAAATTGATGCGGATTTTCGATTGAGTTCTCATTGCTCCGGTAATGCATATGCCCTGGATGTATTTCCCATGTGAAGTTATTTCCCATATGTGAAATTATGTCCCATATTAAGTCATTTCCTTTATGAACTTATTTCCCTGGACTATTTAATATCAACAAATTTTCGATGTTTCAATGCAAAACTTGATGTTTGTAGGTATATAGTTGTTCAAAACTGTACATAACGTATATCAAAATGAAGTCTAAACCCACATCCTTAGTTATATACTGACATACATGAAATAAACTTGTCAGTAAATTCAAAATCGCAAAAAAACTAACGACCTTAATGGTTGATTTTATTTTTTATTTTTATTTTATCTCGTTACATCTTTCATCGTTAATATACCACAAAAAATCTGCCCACGTACATACTATAAGTACTATAGCTCAGTAAGAAAAAAAAAATAAAATAAATAAAAATCCTTATATCGAAATAAAACAAAAATTGCGTGGTTGTATTTTGTGTCACATATAAGACATAAACCATTTCAGATTATATCATCTTGCAACGTCCGTCTCGTTTGCTAGCTATCGTCGTTGTTGTCTTGTCGTCAATAGAAGGAAATATATAGCACAATATGTTCCTTATTATATACAGATAGGAGAAGGTTTATGTAGTAACTCATCTCAAAAGCCCACCATGGTGATAAATGACATAATGCTCCGCATTCACGTCTCAAAACTTGGCTATCAAATAACATTTTCAAACATAATTGTTTTAATGTTCTTTAAGAGCTTAATTTTTTGTTTATTCGTTTCGTCGTTCGTCGCTTATAGAGACGACGAGTTAAAGTAATAAATGACGTTGGTATTAATAACGAGGACACTATTACTTTGCAAATTATATAGAGAGCTATATCTATATAGACGAGTTTATATAGGAGGTATTATAATCGTGCAACAGACGACCAACAACCGATACCAATGACGGCAACGAATATAACGACGGACGTGATGCGCTAATGGATCCTAGACTACTTGTCGTAAATTTTCATACCATTAATGCAGACGATTTAATTTCTGAAGTTATAATCATCAAATATCACACTCTCATCTCATCTCACTTGAGGGGGTCTTTGGAGTGTGATGGATTTTATGGGCAGAAAATATAAGAGCGATGATTGTATATGGTCAGCATTAAGGGGGAGTAGGGAGGCTTGCGTTGATATTGTTAAGATTTGTTTGTCCTTCGAAAATATTAATTACTCTCGAGAGCTACTTGAGAGTTGCTCGCAGTTTTTTTTTACCCTCAAATGGAAACGAACTATACGATGAGCGGCATCTTTTTAATTTCCATTTGAGAGTACTTTCACTAACAAAAACTCCTGATAGTGACTCTAGGGTAGTTGTCTACCCCTCTCTGAGCTGATTTCATTCTCAATGATCAAAACTTTTATAAGATGGATTTTTAAACATTGAATTTTAAATTTATCAACTATCAAATTGATAATTGACAATCGTAATAGGGGTGTTAGTCGCAGTCTTTTTACTCCCAAATGAGCTGATTTTATAACCGTTTCCTCTTGCGAGTTTTACTCTCGGGAGCTGCTTGAGAGTTACTCACAGTTTGATGTCTATCCCTCTGTGAGCTAATTTCATGTCTGTCCCGAGTTTTACTCCCAAGAGCTGCTTGAGGGTTACTCCCAGTCTTTTAACTCCCAAATGAGCTGATTTCATTACTGTTTCCACTTGCGAGATTTACTTTCGAGAGCTGCTTGAGAGTTACTGGCAGTACTTTTACTCCCAAATGGATAAGCAACTTAAAAAATAAAAAAAAATGATGGCGACAGAGAAAGTGATGGACCATGGTGTAGTGACTTTCAACTCTCAACCATTGCTGGTTAAGAGCTGTTTCGTCGGCAGGATTTAGGATGGGAGGGGATACAATTCTTTTGAATTCGGATGGCTATAATGGGTAGCCTTTAAGAGCACTTTTAGGAAAAAACTCTCGAGGGTCACTCCCGGATAGCTAACTAGTCGTCTGTGAGATAATTTAAGACTGCTTCTTCTTTTGAGTTTTACTCTCGAGAGCTGCTTGAGAGTAACTCACAGTTATTTTACTCTCAAATAGAAATACACTTAGGTACGTGTCCATTTGAGAGTACTTTCACTACAAAACTCTCACGAGTGGCTCTCGGATAGCTGTCTACCCCTCTGTGGGCTAATTTCATGATTGTGCCCACTTTCGAGGTTTGCTTTCGAGAGCTGCCTGAGGGTTGCTCGTAGTCTTTTTACTCTCAAATGGATAAGCACCTTAAGATGAGCAGCACCTATTCATGTTGAAAGACCGGAACAAATTTATTTTTGTCTTTATATGTCATAGGCTGGAATAGTCCAAAAACACCAGCCATTACACCAAGAGGTAACTGCGAAAAAATCACGTTTTGCTCATCTAAATTTGACCACTATTTATATAAGAGAACAGGATCAAATGAGTAAAACTATGGAGAATCGAATGATTTAATCCAAATGGAGCAGAGTTTAATACGAATACAAATAAATTCCCGTACCATTCCGAGAAAATCATAGACATTCGAGTTGCTTTACTACTTCTATTAAAATTGAGATTTCTGTTTTGAATTTAAAGTTAAAAAAAAGACAAAAAACTCTTGACAAGACAGACAAGGATACACAGACAGACAGTACATACAATATGGCTCAGTGCAGTACTTAAATTGACAACAGACCATTCCAGCAAATAAATGAATCGAATGATATAAATTCAAGTCAACGACACTTTTATTTCGCGCGCTCACAAAACAAAGCAAAAAAATGGTGCTAAAAAAAAGTATATAAAAGCCAAGTAAAGTGTAGTCTATTTAGAATGAAATTCTCAGCACGTTTCTGTTTTTTTTTTTTGCATTCTAATTTTATGACTTAATAAACTTCTTTGCGACGTTAATGTGACAATGATGGTGAAAAGGAAGAAGAACAACAACAAAAAACAACTACATCAGCAGCAAAAATACTGAAAAAAGAATTGTTGGATCCTAAAAACGAAAAAAAAAAATCAAGAAATTAAAACATTTAAAATAATGTAATGATAAATTTAAATTCTTGAAAAAAAAATCGTTCTAATTTACCAAAACTGAAACAATGAAAAATATATCGTTAAATGAATTGCTTATGGCGTTGGAGTTATATCTACTGCGTTTGTCTGCACTTGTACTAAATACATAAGTTAAACACTTCACGTCATGAGATTAAGGATAAGGATTTTGAAGTTTCTGATTTGATTGAAATAAAAGGAAAAGTTAAGATTCGTTAATAAACAATCGAATTCAATATTCTAGGAAATCCTGGCAGTATGATGATAGACAACACGACAAAAAGTAGAGCTGGAAGTTCTGTTTGTGTTTATCCTTCTGAAAATCAGTATGCCACTGACGGGCAAATGTATGTACTCACTACATAAGGTTTTTATGTGAAATTTTTGTTCGAAATTTATTTAAAAGAACGCAATAAGATCTCAATGTACTGAGTGCAGTTTCCGTGTACTGGTTACATTTCAATTCATGTACCGAATAAGACTCGTTAATATGTTCAATTTTTGAGCCCCGAATAGAGATGTCAGGAAAGAAGGAAATGTTCATAGCACTTTTAATACAAAAAACTGCATTCAGTTTTAAAAGGGACAAGAAGCCCATTCTTCTATTTCTGTTTTGGGTCATCACTTAAAAAATTGTTTTGATAGTTCAAAAAGATTGATTCCAAGAATTTAAAAATGAGAAAGTAACTATATGTTTTCTTTAAATGGCTATGAACCAGCTATAGTGAAATATGTAATGACTACATATACACTTAAAATCCACCATCACAATAGAAAAATGTACACATCGCAGCAAGATATGCATGGAGAACAATCAACGTGTACTTATGAAATAAAATATGTACTGAATACTATGTACTAATAGCGTAAATGAAATATGTAATGACTACATAAATATTTAAAACTCAGCACCAAGATGGAAAAATGTATTGAGAAGATATATGGCAGGTAAGAGCAAGGTGTAGACCCAGTTCATGCACTTATATATTCAGTATATTGTAAATGAATTCTAATTAATGTCAAAATTAATATTTTAAATCTTAAAAGATGCCATTTAAATAGAAAAATGAACTCAATACATTAAGTTATGTAATCAGTACAATAAAATATGTATTAGTACATATTTTACTGTACTTGGTTGAATTTTTTCCATATCCTATTATTTTGTAAGATTTCAGAATGAAACAACGTCTGCGACGTTAAGTTAGAGGCAACTCCTTCATATGTAGTGAGTACAAGAAGCTGTACTCATTATATACAATTATTAATAACACATTGTAATGAGTACAGTGTCTATGTACTTACTACATATTTCTGCAATGATTCCATAAATGTTTGTATCGGCTGCAAATTTATACAATGATGAGCACACAGAATATTTCATTAGTCACATAACGCAGCTTATTGATCTATGAAGTCATAGTAAGTATATACAATACGAGTGCAGACATTTATGCGTCCCATGTACAGTACATACATAAATGCAATAAGAACATACATTTCTTTAACAGTGCATCTGTTACTCTGTCTGTACCTCAACTTACAGAGCTGATTTTCTTTTTTAGGGTCTTCCACATTCTCTACTAAAATTGCATAACACTAAGTTTCTTCAGGTTATAAAAGTGATTCAGTTTATTGTAGGTGTTTGAGAAAAAAAGGCAAACATCAAAATAATGATTTCTATTTTTTTTGTTTAGTATATAGCTCCAATCAAATGAACTAGAGTGTATTAATTCATAAAATACAGACATTTCCAAGAATTTCTTTTATCGCATTCGTCGGTAGGAAAATAAGAAAAGCTTTTCAACAACAACAACAAAAAAAAAGAGTATTTAACAGATTTCATTATTATTTTTTTTTTCTGTCAGCAAACGGAAATCTCTGAATATACATGAAGATAAGAGGCCAACTTGTAGGCTTTTAACAATATGCTAACTACTTTCTGACAGGAAGTACATTAGATTTACATCAGAAAAAGAGTGATGATAAAAAGGAAAGAAGACATTTCCTAAGAAAAGGAAAGAGAATTAAAATGCTTTTTTAGATTATAGTTTTAGGTTTATCTTCAAGATCATAGTGACGCAAGATTTGTACAAATAAAGAATGTATAGCCTTGACTTTAAATAGTTCTTATCAAAATACACAAATTTCATCCCAAATTCGATTAGAAACGTCTCTAGAATTTTATTTTACAAGAAAACAAACACCTCCATCTAACATTCGGTATAGGTATATATTTTTAGGATAAATATTAATGTTGTGAATATATGCAATTTAATAAGACGCATGTTATTGCATCTGTGCTGCAAACATAAATCGATTATGATTGCAGTGAGAATGGTTAAAACTTATTTTGAATATTTGCCAATATAAAATTTTATTAATAAATTTTTGTTCAGGGTTTAATGGGTGAAAAAAAGAATTTATTTGAAATTTGTGAAATGTGACGGTGAAAAATATAAGCTCCCATTGTATGGATTGATTGTCAATTGCGTTTCGGCGAAGTGTGGAATTTGATTTTGAAAAACCTTAGATTAAAAATAGAAAATTTGAAAGTGTTTAAAACGTCGTCATAAGCAGGTACTCACTGACAAACAAAATGAAAAAAAACTTTGTGATGCAATATTAGAAGATTTGTATAAACATACAATTTGGGACACAAAGTTTGCAAGAACTCTGTATACGAATTTGGTACAGTAGACTTGTACTAATTACATTTCGATTTTCGTACCGAATAAAGGTCGGCAAAACGTTTCGCCAACTCATAGAGAACGCAGAAATGGCAGCTCAATGCCATAGTCTTAAATTCATTACTGTGTTGATCAAAAAATGTATAACAATAAATGAATCTATAAAAAAGGAATATGTATTTATTACATCAAGTTATGTGCTGAGCACATGCAACATGTCAATATTTATGCATTCAGACTAGAGCAAAATTATCCTGCGTTGTGAATAAAGACGATTTGTTCTCGTTACATTGCTATAGATAAGCTTTAGTGAAATATGTAATGCCTACATTACACATTTAAAAACTTAAAACCCTTCATTTTAATAGAAAAATTTTGGTATATGATGGGTACAATCAACTCCTAAAGAGCGTTTTTTTTAGACATGCGGCTCAATTTTCGACCACTTTTTACAGCAATTGCAGCCGAATGTCAGCAGTAACGCGTTGTTGATTGTTTCGTTGTCTGTATGGCAAGTAGCGCTGTCTTGTTGGAACCAAAGGTCGTCAACATCAACATCCTCAAATTAAGGCACGAAAAAGTCATTAATCATAGCTCTATAGCGTTCCCCATTAACTGTTACATTACGGCCGGCTTCATTTTTTATAATTTTTCATCGTAGCGCGCGAGCTAAACCATTATATTGGTAAAAAATTCGCACGATTTGCAAACGTTGTTCTGGAGTAAGTCTATTCATTATGAAATATAAATCAAGTGACAGCTGTCAAAAAGACCAACTCCGAAAAAGGTATTACCAGATTGAGAACCACACGTCTAAAAAACAAACACCCTTTAGTATGTCAATCAAGTATGTAGTAAACACTTCACTTGAATAAAATTGTTTAACCGCATGTGTTTGACTTCAAGTTTAAACTCATTTATTTCTTGCACCAGTATTCTTATTTTCAATATGGCCCATGTAGTTGCGTACTCTCTCAGTGAAAGGAACCGAGTTCAAATCAAAATTAGAAAAAGTTGATTTTTTGCAAATAAAATTAATTTGTATTTTTTTTTTGAACTAAATTGCGATAGGAAGCGAAGTTAATACATGAATGAATCACAAATATTTAGTAAGTTCAAGAAGCTGTATTCATTACATACAATTATTAACAGCACATTGTAATGCATACAATATCTTTGTACTCATTACATATTAATTCAATGAGTCCATATAGAATTTTGTATTGGCTACATATCACCGCTAATTTACTTATATAAGTAGTCAGTACATGTATCAACAAAGTTTGAACTTATTCATTTCTTGCATCAGTATTCTATATTTTAATTTGTTTCAGTGGTTCTGTTCTCTCTCAGTCGAAGGAACCAAATTCAAATACAATTTAGTAAAAGTTGAATTTTCGTTTCAATGAATAAACAAGTATTTCTTCGGACTACAGCAGTAAAGTTAAGATATTATAGTCATAAATATTAAGTGATAACTAGAAGCTGTAAGTACTTGTACTATACTATTATTAACAACACTATGTAATGAGTACAATGTCATTGTAATCACTACATATTTAGGCAATGAACCCATTTAACCAACCCATTTAAAATGTTTTATTTTCTATTGGCTACAATACATTTACATACACATGTACATTATGTTGTTAGTACATATTTCAACATGAGCATTGTACACAGTACATAAACAACATTTGCAGAAATAAGTAGTCAAATTAAATAAAAATCGTTGATACATGACAAAAAATTTAAACGGGGGTTAGATGATATGTGATGAGTTGTGGCATGTCCCGTCTCAATACCGAAATAATTTGTTTTCTCAGAATGAAAAAAAGAAATTCAAATAAAATATGCAAGACATTTGGTAAAAATTTTTACTAAAGAATAATATCAAATTCTTCAAAGTGTTGCTGATAAGAGAAATCAAAATAAACTCACTCGAAAGAAATGCTTTTAACACAATAAATTGCGCATTTGAATTCTTATCAACCAACATAGTTGGTCACACACTCCGAGTTCTCGTGCATTGCAAGGTCTTCAAATCTTTTAAATTATAAATTTGATAAAAAAAATACTTATCTTACTCCGATTCAGTTCATTACTAACATGTGGTGTGGACCTCGGCTTCATTCAACAAGCTTAATCATCCCAGCCAGCTCAGTCCCCAGCTAGATGTTTTTATAGTTTTATAATGCCCGGCTGGTTGAGGTTCTATTCTATTTAATGGCGTTACTCAGTTGCAGTTTTCATTAGCTGCGTAATCCTTAAGCGAGCCAAAGAGCCAAATGGCCCCGCGCCGATTCATGAAATCGGTCGTGTGTGGGGTGGATCGGCCGCCAATCCATTTGAATTTTCAGCCAATCTGAAATCCAACCGAGCAAAATGGATCGCGTGGCTCGGTCTTGTATGGCCAGCTTTAATATGCCAGCACCGCTGGAATGTACCATGCTTGGATTAAGAACATGTCTAGAAAAAAAAATCAATGGAGCCACAAAAATCCAAGTCCATGAAAAGTCATATCCATACAAATCAGATTGCTGATTGGATTGTGGTTTGGATGTTGGGCATGATTCATGTCCAGTGGAGGAAGCGTGCATAGTTTGGAATCAGGGATTTTATTGGCCGAAGCATTGATGTCATTCCGTCTTTCATGATCCAGCCACCTCATGACCACACAGTAGTTGGACTTTAATTTTTTTGACAAGGTCAGCGTACCATGTAAACTGTACATATACTCACCGTCTATGAAAACGTGAGCAAAAATCACCCGGAGAAGTTCCCCCAAAATAGCCTAACATTTGAAATGGTTCATGCTACTCGATAGGGGGCTTTCATACTCTATTGCCCAAAGCCCAAAGAAGCAGAAAGTGAAAAGAGTTATTTTTCGTTTGATCTCAGCGATGACTGCCTGGTTTCGTTGTCCTGACTTAGGAGATAGACAAAGCTCCATTCTACTTTATAGTTTTGACTGTCTTTGTTGAAGTTCCATCCAAGACTCATGTCGGTGTTAAGTGTCCTTTTTCGATGACAACATTCAGTTCATTATTTCAAAAAAAATATTCTTCATGAAATATAAAAAAAAAGAGAAAAATCCACAACAATCTTTTAAGACTCCTTCATTAAGAAGGATCAAGTACTCTTTATTTTCACGTTTACCTAAAAGATTTACATCATTCTCTAACTAAGGATCAGACAATACTCACTGTTTTATAAAGACAATGTACAAATAGCATTTTATTTGCCAACAGTCTGTGTGTTTCTTCTGTTTGATGACAAATTGTCTGCGGCTTAAATTGAATGTTTGTAATGCATACAGGCAAGGGTAAGAGTGATGCTATTGGGGAACAATGAAGAACTTACTTTTCCCTCGCAACAAAAATATAAAAAAAATTCAAACTGTTTTAAACCTACAGAAGGGAGAATTATAAGAAAATAACTTTACTTTGAACTTTCAATTTTTTTTTATTAAAATTCTTCTTGATTTTTTTTTTTATTCAAAATTTAATCGATCTGTCAAATATTGTTACGCACAATTTGATTCAATTATTCACTTAATCTTTTAACATTGACAACAGACCGTGCATCGTATACAAATTGACAACAACTGTTATTTGATTGTACAAAAAAAAAAAGGATAAAGAAATGGTGGAAACAGAGAGAGGCCGGTCGTGAAGAGTGTAGTGTGAATTTGTTGGGTTGTCTAAAATGTTGAATGAATGAATTTGCATTTGGAATGATGAAATACCAAAGTGACAAAGAAGTATCAAAGAATCTGATGGAAAGACTAAACGAGACAACAAAAAAAACTTTAAGGGAGGATAAATCCATGCAGAGAACTTTTTTCTATATGCCCTTTGTGTTGATGGATTAATGGAATTCCTTCTGTAAGGAACACATTCTTTGGATATTTATTTGCAAAAGGATATAGGGTGGAGTTGAGATCAGGTATTAAAGTATATTCACATGAAAAATTCTTTTAGTCTTAGGACTTTCTACATACTTGCAGGATTAGATTAGATAAGAAAGTATATCTAGGGGACCCTCTCTAGGGGAAGATCACAGTATAAATTCTTTAATTAACTTTTTGACTTTGACAGCTCTTTTGGGCTCAAAAAATAAACAAAAACTCAGTAACATCTTTCCGCAGTATGAAATCGATCGAATTACGCTCGACCAACGTTGGGAAATGCTTCACTTCTTAAGTTGATGCTCTATTGCCGAAACAGTGTGAATTTTGAATAGTCGGTCGAAGTATAGCACGAACTTTGACTACTGTTTGCAGCAAGTTTTTGAAGAAAGTTCGTGAGGCTAGTTGCTTTTTGATAACCGAACATATTTCTGTGATCGTTCGACCAGTGCGCTCAACGGATCGCTGTTGCTTTCTATGGGCATTATAGGAAAACATCATGTTAAGGGTAGAGGCCATCTTTTCATCCTTCTTGAATCATACATTATTTGGACACTTCCAGCTCTTTCACGCCCGACAAATAAACAGGAACTCATTAATGTATTTTCGCAGTATGAAATTGATCGATTTACGCTCGACCAACGATTGAAAACGCTGCCATGTCACTTCCAATGCCTTATTGCCGGAACAGTTCGAATTTTTAATAGTCGGTCGAGGTAATGCTTGAACTAATGTTTGCAGCAAGTTTGTGAAGAAAATACATGAGACTGATTTTGATCATTGATAACCAAACAAGCTATCCGAAAGTTTCCTCTTGAATCGCACATTATTTACATACTGACAGCTCTTATGCACTCAAAAAATAAACAAAATTCATTAATTTATTTTTGCAGTACGAAATGGGATCGATTTGACTCACTTGATATGTTGATGCTGTGTATGCGGAGCAGTGCCAATTTTGAGAACAAAAAAATCGGTCAAAATAGTGCATAGTTTGTTCGTGAGAGTGATTTGCTCATTGATATCCGAACATATCTTTGTGTTCGTTCGGACAATATGGAAGCTATTGCCAAATACTCAGCAACTCAACTGAACATCAGTTGCACAAATCTGAGGAGAATTTTGCATAAGGATCTTCCATTAGTCACTTACAAGGTCCAATTGAAGCAGAATGATCGCCCAACAAGGAAAACTGTTGAGCCATGCCAGGCAATTGATTTGTTGAAACTCGTCAAGTGTCTAGTGTCGTTATCTGATTTGAATAAACTCTAGTAAGTTCTACTGTTATTTGTTAGAATGGCATAAGCACCCAGGGAACTGACTGGCTCGGTTTAAGTTATGAATTCTTTTTGGCCAATTTGTCAGCCATTTCATTTCCATAAATGTTACTGTGTTCCGAAAACCATCGAAGGGAGACTGAATCTGGAGCCGATTGCCACATCAGTTTTGAAGTAATACATAATTGAATAATGTGAGTTTGGCATTACTGATCACGTTTTGAGCTTACCATAATTTAAAGCGGTTACTTGTTCATTCGATCACTGCTGTCACTCAATCACTCGGTCACTGAAGCGTTAATTCGGCCAACCAGATTTGATTTTGTGACGATTGAAGAAATGGCTTTGATTGCTGTCTGGCTGTGTGTGAAGAGGAGCTCGAAATGGACGGAAGTTTTTGCTAAAAAAAAAAAAAAATTCGGATGACGCGCATTTCTATCTTGGCGGCTCCGTCCAAAAAGCAAATTTGCCATACTTGGGGATCAGAAAATCCACAAGCCAGTCCATCCTGATTCCATCGTCTGATTAATTGGTGATGTTTTTTGGGGGTGATGGCATGGTTGACGCCGACAATGGAATAAACGGCATGAAAACCGCAGATTGAAGAATAAGTTTTGCTTGAGATATGGTACAGCAAGATAGGGCTAGGGGCATCACAAACCGTCCAGCAATCGACTAAATTTAATTATCAGTCGTTTTGGTGATGTTGTTTGGCCGGCATGGAGTTGCAATTTGACACAGTTGGCATAGACGTCAGTAGATTTTTTCCCAGGGGGGAGGGGCGCATATCATGGACTACGACACAAAAAGATATGGACTTGTCAAAAGTCCATTGTAATTAATTTCAAATATGTTGATTGCGTGATATTCTCCAGAACCAGGGGAGGGGTCAGATGCCACCCTTCCCCCTTCCTTCTCCCAGCACATCTGACTGTTGGATTTTAATTTTGTGAAAAGTCATTAAAGAAAAATCGATTCCAGGCGGACAATCCATAGACGATTTTGAAAAATGGTGCCCAATCTGTAGTCCGGTTAGGAAACTGGAATCCCTGCAATTTTTGTGGAGAGGGAGGGGACCTTATTTTTATATTTTTAATTTATTTTTTGATATGATAACAATATAATCCCGTCACTTGGACACCACTTTGAAAAATGGCGCCCAATCTGAACCAAATGGTATAATACAAACAAAACTTGCAGATAACTTGGAAACGTTCATGGTTAAAATAGCGGTTGATGTCTTAAAAAATATGTGTTGAGAAGACGTAGCTTCGGTAAAAATATTTGTGTTGCCACTTTTCGAAAAAAAAAAAAATACATTTTTTATGTCAATGGGTAACCCTTACACTATTTTTTGCTGATTTTTAAAATGCCAAACACGTGTTTGTAGAGTTACAGTTGATGTCCTAAAAGATAGATTTTGAGAAGACAAATCTTCGAGTAAAATGTCAGTATTGCTACTTTTCAAGAACATACATACTTTTATTTTGGATGTCAGAGAGTGGGAACCCACTTTTTATATGAAAGTTTTTAATATGTAAAGACTTGCGTATATTTTCCCAGCACGCGTTTGGCATCTGGAAGCGTTTCCGTAACTTTTTTCATATTCAAAAATTGCCCAAAATGTGGAGATCCTACCTTTACAAAAACATATTCCCGAAAGTGGCAACACTTAGATACATTTTACCTGAAAGTGTGTCTTCTCAACAACAATTTTTTAAGACATCAACCGTTATTTTAACCCCCGAAGTAATTCAAGTAATTTACGAGTTGTTTTTTTATTTATTTACCATTTGATTCACATTGGGCGCCATTTTCCAAACACACACAAGGAGGAAAGGTATGCCAAAAACCAATGGTATTGGAATTCTCCATCATCCTTATGTTAGATTTTTGTGTAAATCTGTACATTTTGTTCCTTCCGAAACCAATACTTGCCTTACGATCAAATTAAAACACAAAAAGTGGGCGTGGCTTAACAAATCTTTACTGATATTATTATGTATACATATTCTCTAGATTTTTAGAAATACATGTGTACCAATAAAAATGAGATGAACATCGTTGAACAAATGAACGAACACACTCAACTCTACACCCCAAAAAACTCTCCACTTTACGTTTAAATAATTCTTTTTACCTTAAGCAAGTCGATTTAAAATGAATCTCAATCAATCTATTCTTCCAAAGTTGTACCTCAAATAGTACCAGTGCAGCAGCGTCAAGTCAGCCAAAGGTATCACAAAATGCTGATTGAAAAAGTCAGTTTTTAAACTGCTCAAAGCCACCCGAAAGCTTCAATTTACAAAATTTACTTTCCTTTACAATTTCAAATCGACTTCATTAACACGTCCTCCCTTGTCCTTCTGAAGGTACAAATCAAAATCACAGTTTGAAATATAAAATCACATAACTAACAGCAAACACTTTCATAGGTGCCTTTAGGGTAGGTTTCCCCTAATTTCTTCTCAGTCCATCAAATCATTTAACAGTAAATTAAGTAAAGTACCAACCCCCGTTTATTTTCTGATTTTGAATGCTTTGAAAACCAGTACGCGCATCATACACACAGTAGATATAGTACAACTCTTTGCGTTGTGATAGCCATCAAAATCAGCGCGAGGAAGCGACGACTTCAATTTTATTAATTAACTTGATGAACCAGACAAGAGCGTGTTCTATAGTGGACATGGATGATTGTGATATTTCAATGGTGGAGGAGGGGTTATATGGCCTCAAAGGGCTTAGGTGGTTGACATTTTGACATTATGCTGGACTCTTTCGTGTGTATTTAAGTGAATTTTCCTATTATCTATGGTAATAATGTTCATTCGTTCAGCAAGACAACCTTAATAATTGTATCTGCTCGTAACTGTACACTTCTACGAGCACCAACTAAACCTTCTATAGTATCTCATCTGGTTGTAGGTATAGAGCTCTGTTCGTCTATACTCAATTCTCTTGGACAAAACTAATAAAAGTTAATCAAGCTCAATCAACTTTCATTAAAGTTCATCATCAGCATCATCATCATCAACATCATCATCAGCAACATCATCTGAGAGAATTGTGCCGCGCAGATGATTACAAGCGTTTTATACATCATGTTAGGGGCGGATTATTGTGGGGTCAGTCATGAACATGATGTTGCTTTTATATGACGTCTCAGAGACACACAGCAAACAGAGTTGATTGAAAGAGATCGTTCCTAATGGATATACTAGTAAGACCGACCGACACGACGCATATCTACGGTTTTTGTAATATGGTTTCAGGTTGTTAAATGTGAAGTGAAGAAATTTCCATTTCTATAAAGCAACTACTACTGCTACTGCTGGTGCTGGTTCTGCTGCTTTTGATATCATCCACTTTCCAGGTCATCATCATTTTCATATAATCATCTTTATCATCAACAACAGCCACAGCAAACTATGAACAGCAATGTGGTGAGAGATGTGTTCGATTCAATTTATTCAACGTTAAATGACCACATCTTCACAACGAGGAGGTATATAATTTTGCTGCTGTCAGCAGCTTGACTATAAGGCTAACGCGCATATATTCGTAAGATACAAATTTGGATATTGTTATGGGACTTGTTTAGTGGGGATTTATAAGGCGTTAATTAGATTAGGTAATATAAGACTGACTTGGTGGTATAGTTTACCATCAGGAAAAAGCTTTATGGAGATCTCTTATTAGGTCACAGATCAGAAGAAAGAAAGAAATATAGTTTCGTATGCTTTCAAAATATAAAGGTACCTATGCACTCTGAATCTTTTGGATTTTTTCTTTAGTACAGGTAGCTATTTCTCATCCCACTTCGTTTGTGAATGATCCAGCAGTTAAGGGTGTGGTCCTCCATGTTGGGGACTGTGCCGTTGGGCTGACTTCCAGACCACGTGAAGTTATTGAGTTGCGAAGCATCAGCAAATCTCGGATATGGACAGATTCAAAGTTGACGAATCTAGCAAATGAAATAACGATATAAAGCTTCGGATCTGAACGGTCTGTCTTTCTAAAGAGCACGTGCAACTGAACATTTAGCGGAGGTCCTGCGGAGGACTGCACGCATCACCGCAATCCAAGAAGTACACTGGGATGGACCAGGAGGGCAGCGTCTTTTTGGCTATGGTTTCGTCGTTTGAGGCAGACTTAAGCAAGAAGTCTTGAGTTTCAACCGTGTGAACGAAATCCTCACGACAATTCGCATTGAAGATAACTTCGCCAACATTAGCCTAAAATGTGCGCATGTCTACAGTCGAAAAAGATGATGACACCAAGGACGAGTTCTACAAGCTCTTGGATAAGAGCAATGCCCTGGCTCGTGACATTGAAATGTCTCTTAGGTGATTTAGGTGACAAACGAAGAAGAGAAAACGTCTTTTGTGGCAGCCCAATCAGAAAATATAGTCGGCGCGGCGTCACTCGACACCACCTCTGATAACGGGCTCAAGTAAATCAAATTAGCTGCGGGGAGAAACGTTGTTAAAGCCAGGCAGTTCCCAAGTCTCGATATCCACAAGGGGACAAGGTGATATCCAGGTCAATCAACCGTCAATAAGATTGACCACATTACGACTGACGTAAGACGCTCCTCCAGTATCAAGAATATCCGTACGTTCCGAGAAGCCAATGATGACTCGAACCAGTACCTCTTTGTAGCTAAGGTTATGCTTCGGATATCCAGACCAAAGCCAAAATAAGGAAATTCGTCGCAATAGATCACCAGGTCCTTTTCTATTCAAATTTCTCGCAACCTATTAAGTAGTCCTATGCGCCTACTTCAAGCATCGAGAATCATTGGAAGCATTGCCAGGAAGCCATGACAGATGTCACCTCTGACGTGGTGGGCCTTACACGACCACCACAGCTAAACCCCTGGTTCGATGAAGAATTCCAGCAAGTACATACAGAGAAACAACAGGCATACAAAGCGGAGCTGCATAGAAGGGACAGAGCTGCCCGCGAGCTCTACGAGCAGGAGAGGAGAGAGGAACAAAGCTTTTAAGAAGGAAAAGGAAGAGCATGAGGAGCGCGCAATTGAGAAAATAGAGGGTTGCCATTGGGAGTTTTTCCAAAATGTAAAAAGAACATCTCAAGGTAAGAAGGCCCAAGCCATAGCCTGCAAAAACGATCAGGGGAACATCGTCTTAAAATAGCAGTAGGTGCTGAGGATATGACAAAAACATTTTTGTAAATTGTGTAACGTTGATGACCAACCGAAGTCCGCTACCATGCAGATTGCACTATTCAACCCGGACGACGTAGGCCAACAATTCCGTCCACCCAATCTGGACGAAGAGAAGATAGCTACATGCAAGCTTAAGTCTAATAAAGCTGCTGGAGCTGATGGCCTTAGGTAAGGTTAGGTTTGGGAGGAGTGGTAATGCGGAGGGCCGCACCATCTCACTTGGATCTCAGTGGATCCATTGCGCTCCTCAGGGTAGAAGTGGTTAGTGAGGAGGGATAGGGGGAAGTTAAGGGTTTTAGGTTTTAGTAGTGGGGGTCCTCCTTGAACCATGCTGAGTTCTGAATGAATTTCAGGATGTTCTTTAGTGGCAAGACAGAGATGTCGCCCAGTTCGTCGAAGAAGTATTTTCCGAGGGCCTCTTTTCTGGTTCTAGCTAGGCTGGGGCAAGGGAAGTGAGTGGAGCCCTTCTCTACCTCTACATCATGACACCCTCTACATAAGTCCGATGAGCTGATGCCCATTCTGTTCATCAGGGTTCTCATTGAGTTGTGGCCCGTAAGGACGCCAACCATGAGAGATAATTGAGGCCTGCTTAGCTTGAGAAAGTAATCAGCTTTTTTCTTTGAAAAATTTGGCCATAGATTCCTTGAAAACCGATAAGTGTCGATGGATGACCATCTGACATTTGCAGCTTCAAAGAAACTCTCATCTAAGCTTAAGTACAATAAAGCTTCTGGAGCTGATGGCCTTGCAGCCAAGGTGCTTAAAGCGGCTGGCAATGAATTGGATAGGAGCATCCACCAGCTCATCTGCAAGATTTGGACGAAGTAAACCATGCCCGATGAATGGAACCTCAGCATTGTTTTGCCGATCCTCAATAAAGGCGATCCTCTGGACTGCACCATCTACAGAGGCATAAGTCTACTTAGCATCGCCGTACTTTGTAAACGCCTGCAGCCATTCGCCGACAACCTGATAGGTCCATATCAGTGTGGCTTAAGGCCAGGGAAGTCCACCATCGACCAAATATTCGCACTAAGGCAGATCTTGGAAAATACCATGGAGTTTCAAATCGATACCCACCACCTTTTCATCGATTTCAAGGTCACGTATGACAGCATCTATGGAAACGAGTCACATAGAGCAATGTCTAGTATTGGCATCCCTCCCAAGCTCGTCCGTTTATGCAGGATGACGATGGAGAATGCACGCTGCTCCATAAAGGTCGGCAAAGACCTCACTGATAAATTTGATGTCAACAAAGGTTTTAGCCAAGGCGATGCGCCATCATGCGACTTCTTCAACATCTTTTTTGACAGAAAAGTGCACATTAACACTAGAAGCACACTCTTTCAAAAGTCCGTCCAATAACGCACTTACGCAGACGATATTGACATAATTGGACAAACTGATGTCAGAGGTGCTTTCGTGTGTATTGAGAAGGAAGCCAAGAAGATGGGTTCAACGGTGAATGTCAATGTCGATGTCAACAAGAAGTGACACCCAATACCGAATGTCTCGGACAGAACGCCACTATGGTCTGAGACTCTGTCTACTTAGGATTCGCTATAAGCTCAGCGAACCATATCAGTATTGAGATCAAAAGAAGAATTACTCTTGCCAATCGATGCTTCTTTGGGAAAATTTAGAAGCAAAGCCCTCTATCAAGCAACTAAAATGTCCCGGTATAAGACGCTTATCATCGCTGATGTATGACGCAGAGACATGGCCACCATCTACGGCGGACGAGAACGCTTAATGTTGTTTTGAGAGGAAAATTCTTTTTTGGTCCCGTCTGCATAGATCGGGAATGTAGAAGGAACAACAACGAACTGAGCAGCTGCACAACGACGCCGACCAAGCCACTAACGACTGAGGTGGCGGGGTCACCCAGCCCGAATGGAGATAAATGCTCCGGACCGGAAAGTCTTGGAATCCAACCCCGGGGACGACGGAATAGAGGAGAACGGCATAATATGTGGCAAACGGAAGTGGAAGAGGACCTCAACTAGCTTGACGTGTGAAACTGAAGACAGCTAGCTATATAAACCGAACTACCTGGAAGAAACTTGTTGGTTGAGGCCCTTGAGATAAATGCTCCGACCCAAAAAGTCTTTGAATCCAACCCCGTGGGCCGGCGCAATAAGAAACAGCATAACAGGCGGCACACGAAAGTGGAAAAGGACCTCAACCAGCTTGGCGTGCGAGACTGAAGATAGCTAGGTAGAAACCGAGCTGTCTGGAAGAAACTTGTTGGTTGAGGCCCTCGTCCATCCCGCACTTTGACGCCACCTTTAGTGAGTAAATAAGTTTACATATTTTATAGCCTGAGGCACTTGATAGTTGCACTCCAGGCACCTATTTTTGCTATAATTTGAGGGCAGCCCTGTATTTTCAATTTGAATATTTATCAAAGAGCTGGCTACGAAACCAAACCAGACGAGACTTTTTTAAGGAGGTATGAAGGTAATGTAAAATAGAACCTCATTATAAAATTTAAAATTTTATGCAATCCATCTTGGTACATTAGAACCTACAAACCTACAAGCGTAGATATCTATGAACATAATCGATTAAATTTCTCAAATTAATTATACAAATTTCCTACTAACTACGAACGACTATCCTTGAAACGGACACTTTGTAGTGTAATTTTATTCCTATCCCATTTATTCTCATCTGTTTGGTGTTAAATTTATAACAAAAACATTGCAAATACCTCTATACAAGGAAAAAAATAGCAAAAGCAAAAAAAATAGGGACAATAGCTTCAGAGCATGATAAATCGTTGTCGCGCCATTTTGAATAAACTTAACACTTCATTTCTTTGCGCCCGTCTAAAATTATATCTTACGACAAAAAAAAATTACATAAATACCAAAATAGGAGACAACGCCAAAAGAAACATATTTTACTAAACGATCCTTGGTTCGACTAACAATACTCTGCATCATTCATTTACTTTTCTCTTCAGGACTTTGGTATTCCGAAAAAGCTTCTTCTACTCATCTTTCATTGTTTATAATAGAAGAGAGTATGCTAGCACTATTAAGCATCAAGCAACATTTTCCAGGACAACTAATATACACCTTCTCCTCCTACCACCAACCATCCCCCCTCCACCACCCACCTTCTATCTTTTGAATTTTGCAGTCTCAGCGCCATCTATTCATCTTCTTCTCACTTTAGAACGTCACTTTATTCTTAGTTGGTTGGTTAATGATGTAAATTTTTGTTGACAGTTTTCATCTACACCATCAACGTTGCCTTTTATACTGTTTCGTTCTTTCAAAAAAAAAAAAATAGAAAAACTTAAAAATACAAACTTAGAAAAAGGACGAAATACAAAAAAGAAAATAAACAAAATACGAGTATGTATAGGTAGATATTCGTAGGTAGGAGGTACATAAAGTTGTTTTGTTCTATTTTGTTTACAATTTGTCGTCCGTCGTTCTTTCAAAATATGAGTAAACCCATCGTCCTCATCTCCGCCAAAATGAGGGCTGCAAAACTTATAATGCAAATGGACGTTTCAAAAGGACAAATGAGGAGATTTTTCAGTGCACGAGGTTCCACTCATAGCTTAGTGTAAGTACCTATACTATTTAAGCCTTGAGGTGGTTCACATGTAAAGCGCATTCATAATGCTGCTTATACCTTTTATACCTATGTATATATGCTATTTTGGAGAGTCATAGGTATGGAAGGCTTGTTTAAAATGGAGCGGCGACAACGACAAGGATGCTTGTTGTCAACAACCAACATTCATTTTTTTTCGAGGGTGAGTTTGAATGTAATTAGCTGTGAATAGAGATTGAAAGTGCGCTTTAGAATGAATAAAGTAATCTTGAGTACCTTACATAAATATGTACCTGGTACATTGTACATTCGTGGAAGTATAATAAGATGAATAATGTTAGAGATGTTAACTGTAGAGATGTATACTGTAATTTAGGATTTTTGAAGTTAATAGTTGCATGCCAGAAAAATTACGCTGAGTTTTTGTGGAGAGTTTTCTTTATATTTTAAAAATTTCCTTAAAAAGGACCTACAATTTGAACCAAGGCTAATGTTAGACACTTGACCTAGAAAATTGTTCGACAAAGTTAGATTAAGGTGTCCTATGCCAAAGGGGAAAATTTCAGCTTTTTGCAAATTTCTTAGAAACCAATAGTTTTTTCAAATAAATTTCGAGATAAAAATTATTTACCTACTTACTTAGCTCCTCAGACCTCATACATCTATGAGGTTCCCCTTGCAAGACATAAAGTCTCCACTACTCCTACGCGCTATCGTGTACAGTTTCAGATCTCTCCAACTCTTCCCCATTTGGGCTGATGGCTCTTCGACCATTCTTCGCCAAGTAGTTCTAAGTCGGCTTAGGTACTTGCCTGCCTCGCTGCTTGATATGGTTCCATTGCATCTATTTGCAGCTTTCTTGTGACAGCGGTTGTTACTTTCCAAGTGCTGCAAACATAAAGAAGCATTAATTCAGCATTGGATTCTACTAGTAGAATTGTTCCTCCATATTTTGGACATCATTCCGAAAGTAGCTTTTGCTTTCCCGATTTATACTCTCAAGATATTGTATACTCTCCAATTTTTCTACTGGTTGTGTAGAAATATCTTTTTAGGTAGATGGGGAAGTTCCAAGACTGATCCTTTTTGCTTGAGACGCATTGATTTCAAGGCTAAAGATTTCAGCTTTTCTCTCCACCCTTGTTGTCATTATATGGAGATCTATGATTTTATGGGAGAGTAAGGATACGTCGTCTGATAGTCTTAATGTTTAAGGTGTGATTGCAGAGGCCATTGAATTCCACCATTTCCATAACTTATCACCAACAGGAACAGTATTGATAACAGTTTACAGCATTGCCTAATCCGAATTTGGAATTCAAACTCCTCTGATAAACTTCGTTTTTGAGTCCATCATATGTAGACTTAATAACAGCAATTAATTTACTGTCAAATGCTTTTTCCAAGCCGATTGAAAAGCAGGTGAAGTAGTGGTGACTGATACTCAACGCACAATTCGATGATGTTCGCAAGGTGTTGATGTGATCCACACAGAAAGATTCAGTGTGGAAACCAGCTTGTTCAGTGTAGAGTGTGTCTTCGAGATGATCTTTTTTGCTATTAGCTTAACTACTGCAGGCAATACGCAAAATTTCTCTTCAGTTTTCTCACTTCGTAAAGTCCCTACTTAAGCTCGTTTATACCTGCTGTTAGATTAGCTGCCATGTGATCTTTGAGATGTTTTCTTTCTTCCATCCAAGCCCAAGTTTCTTTGGAAAGAAAAGCACTGTTTTTTTCCTTTCGACCAAGCAACTATACTTTCAGCACCGGATGTGAAAACATTTTCCACAGCACACCAATGGTCTTCCATGGAGGTGGGTTCCGTGCTACTGATTGTTTGGCGAACTGCGGGATATTTAAGTCCATCGGTACTAAACCTAAACACCCAGATGTTGGTACCTCGTGGCATGATGGTTAGTTCGTTGGACTGTCATCGTCGTGCCGACGGACGGTCTTGGCCCGATTCCAAGCCGCTGCCACCTAAAAACAGTAATATTTTCTCCGAGATACTGCCTCTTGCCAGGAACTGAAAAATTCACCAAGAGTATACTACGTTTCATGAATAAGTGCTTCTCATCGAGCATTTTGGACTCGGCAAAAAATTGTAGATCCCTCCATTCTTGGTCGAGAGTTGTTCGTCACTAGGCCCTGGTTCTCCACAAGCTGAAGCACCACCAAATTTCTTTTCAATACCGGTGTTTTATTGGGATATTCCAACTGCAACAGTGCGTAATCTAACGGTAGCAACCATCAGATGGTGGTCCAGGACTATTCCCATGTCTGCACCCCTTCTGTTGTGACCGACCTGGAAACTGCTTCTAAATCGCTGATTCATCGCGAGATGTTCAATTTGGTTGTAAGTTACTTGGCTCTCCGTCGATACCCAATTGAGTTTGTAGCACGTCTTGTGATCAAGCATGGTCCCTGTTATTACAAGGCGGTTGGCGTTACAAAAATCAACAAAGCATTCGCCATTGTCGTTACGGTCACCAACAATATGCTTTCCCATAACATATATGGGCTCATCAAGGTCACTGCCAAGCTGGGCATTCAAGTCTCCCATTACCATTGTGATGTATCCACGTGGTGTACTATAATGATCAGCATTCAGCCGGTTACAAAAGGCTTCCATCTGCTCGACAGAAGAAAGCATTGTTGGGGCGTCACACTGTATGATTTGATTTGGTTGCAAGTTGCTTGTCTCTCCGTCGACACCCAACTGACTTTGTGGCACGTCTTGTGGTCAAACATGGTTATTGCTATTAAAAGGCGGTTTGCCATTCAAAAATTGAAGAAACGTTCGCCATTGTCGTTACGGTCACCAACACCATGCTTTCCCATAACATATCTGTGCCCATCAACGTCATTGGCATTTGAACCTCCCATTACCAGTGTGATGTCTCCACGTGGTGTACTATCTGTCGGTTATAAAAGGCATCCTACTCCTCGACAGTAGAGAACTCCATTGGGGCGTAGCCGCATAGCACTGTATGATGGAGACGCAATGTGCTCTAGTCCGGAAACTAAGCTCTTGAGGGATATTCGGGAGAGCAGCAATTCATCGCTAGATTCGCGATAGGATCCAGATGCTTTTCGGAATAGAGAAGTACACTGTTACGAGTTGGAGACCTAAACTTCCTGGAGCCCAACCATCTAACTTCACTAATCCCTAAAATGTCCAACTTCTACCACATGATTTCTTTATCTTATTGGAGGAATTTCGAAAGTCAAAAAGCGTCTTCACATTCCAGAAACCAAGCTTTGTCGGGGTATAATAGCAAAAATCGTCAACTTGTTATTATTTCTTATCCAAGGCAAGGATTTCCATTACTAAGAATTCTAACCTCCGTAACCTATTCTACAACTTGATAGCTCCATATCAGTGTGGCTTTAGGCCAAGGAAGTCCACCATCGTCAACTACGGCATATCTTGGAAAAAACCCAGGAGTTTCAAATCGATACTGACCACCTTTTCATCGATTTCAAAGCCGTGTATGACAGCATCTATAAAGACGTGCTATATAGAGCAAGGTCTAGTTTTGACATACCCCAAAAATTCGTCGATGACGATGCAGAATGCACGCTGCTCCATCAAGGTCGGGAAAAACATCACCGAGACCTTTGATGTCAAAAAAGGTTTTAGGCAAAGCGACGCGCTGTCATGCGATTTCTTCAACATCGTTCTTGAAAGAATAATACAAACTCACACGTCAACACTAGAGGCAGAATATTTCAAAAGTCCATCCAATTACTAACTTAAGCTGACGACATTGACATAATCGGACGAACTAAGCGAGATGTAAGTGGTGCTTTCGTGAGTATTGAGAAGGAAGCCAAGAAGATGGCTTTATGTTGAATTAATCTTGCCAATCGCTGTTTCTTTCGGCTAAGAAGGCAATTGGGAAGCAAAGCCCTTTCTCGAGCAACTTAACTGTCCCTGTAAAAGACACTTATCATCCCGGTCCTGATGTATGCTGCAGAGGCATGGACACTGTTAAGGCCCCAGTTATAGCTATCATTGAAACTCATCATTGAAAATTGTAATGATTGATTTTGAGACGTTTAAAAAGCAAAATCAATCATTATTTTTATGGACGATTAAAGCTCAGGACTTAATTAATATTTCTAGTCAAAAAAAAATTTCAAATAGGCTCAACTTTACACAAAAATTGACTTTTGATTTTTCAATGATCATTGGTAAGGTAGTTCAATCATTGAAATAAGAAAAGTCTTTTAATGTGGAAAGTTGGGCCTATTTGAACAATTTTTTTGGCTAGAAATATTAATTTAGCCTTTAGCTTTATTTTTCGATCAAAATATTAAATGATATTACTTCCTAAACATCTCAAAATCAATCATTAAAATTTTCAATGATGAGTTTCAATGATAGCTATAACTGGCACCTAACGGTGGATAAGAACGCGTTAGGCTGTTTTGAGGGGAAAATTCTCCGGTTGATTATTGGTCCCGTCTGCATAGATGGGAAATGGAGAAGAAGATAAAACAACAAATTGTACTGACTGCACAGCGACACCAACCAAGCCACAAAAGTTAAAAGCCAACGTGTGAGATGGCTGGGTCACCTAGAGCGAACGGACACCAATGCTCCGGCCCGGAAAGTCTTTGAATCCAACCCCGTGGGACAACGCAGTAGAGGTGGACAGCGTAAAAGGTGGTGCACGCAAGTGGAAGAGGACCTCAACCAACTTGGCGTGCGAAACTGGAGACAGCTAGCTAGAAACCGAGCCGGCTGGAAGAAGCTTGTTGGTTGAGGCCCTGGTCCACCCCCGACTGTAGCGCCACCTTAAGTAAGTAAGATTGTTGCGCTACTGGCAAAGACCAAGTTCTGAGCAACCAATAATTTCTCGAACATGCACGATGCAGGTCCTAAAAATTCCTGGGATGTGTTTATTGGATTCGTTTGTCCATCAATCATCCACTTGTTTCCAACCATCAAAATCGCTTATCCACCCCCAGACAAAAAATTTTAGAAATTTTACGGGGTTGGCGGCAGATTCGGTTAGTTTTACAATTTAGCCCTAACCCCTCAGATTTCATTTGGGGATTCTAGAAGGGCAACTTTTTGTTTTTCGAGGTTTCCCATAAAACAAAAAAGAAAAGTTGAATATTTTTTTTCGTGAGAGTGGACAAACGAATTTTTTTCATGGATTTTCATGTGGAGCTAGTGGACAAACGAGCCCAATTTGCCCAACCCCCTAAGCTTTTATTTGGGTTCGCTAGACGACTTTTGCTTTGCGAGGTTTGCTATAAAAAAAAGGAAAAATCGAATATTTTTCGTCTGGGGTAGGACAAACGATTTTAAAAATTGGACAAGCGATGCACTAACAAATCCGATAACCATTAGCTAGAAATTTTGAGGTCGGGGTTCTACTTCTTCGATGAAGTCCTCGGAAGATGTATTGCAAGTTGGTCCCACGTGCTTTAAATACCTGAATCCTTTTGGACTATAGAGAACTGCACATAAAATTCCTTAAAACTTTACCCCTTAAAGTCGAAATCCTATTCACTCAAAGCAAAATAACTCGTAGATATTTAAGATAGACTAGAAAAGATCATAGCTATGTATATGAACTAATATCTACAAGCTTTAACTGAGAAAAAATCCTTAATCCTGGTGGTTCAGCACTAAATACATACGTCGGTGTACTTGAGCAGTGTACACCTTTTGCAAATAGAATACTTACACAAAGAATTTTCTAATAAATACCTCTGCCATACCAGCCAGCACAGCACCACATTCGTCGTCCTTTTTTATCTCTTTTAATATAAAAATACACACATAGAGAAATAGGATGTTTATGTTTGTCTTCTAGCGGTATTCAGTCAAAATAAATAAAATCCGTAAAAGCCTTTGGACAAAAATAAAAAAAAAAAAGTTGAAAAATTATAAATCACAGCAACCAGGCCGATGGCTGACTGGGCTCTGACGGCAAGGCAATACAAGGCAGCAGAAGCAGTTAAAGGAAATTCCATTCGTGTGATATCCTTTCAAGTTTGTCCTTACTTAGGGTTTATATATTATTTTTTTGCTTTTTTACTAGCTGAGCTGAGCAGCATTATAGCTCGCTCCTGAATTCTGGGTCCTGATTTTGAGTGAAATGTGAGAATGTTCACATGTTCTCACACACCGGGGGAGTTGTACTTTCTGAATCCTGTGTGTACCTATTACATACGACGACGAGTATATGTACGTACTTTATCCTTTTGGCTCTTGGTTTATTTTTACGGTTTCGAGATTTTCTAAACTTTTTATATGTAGGTTAAGAGCAACGATACCATGGTTACTGCTGATGCCATCGTTGTCGTCGTTCGGTCGGTCGGTCGTTGTCAGGATTCTATACGACCCACAAAAATGGAAATATAAACTTTAAAGGAAGCAGATATGAGAGATGTGATAAAAGGACAACCACACGCTGCATACATATAGGTACTCTCTGTTATAATTTCCGCAAAAAAAGGACTAAATAACGTTTCATCGGTAAGGATATGGCTGTACCACACATAGTTCGACTAAGGATATGGGGATATAGAGAGGTTTTGTTGGTATTTGCCAAGTCATATGGTTGCGACCCAATCCCTTACAATGGCTATCTATTTAAACAAATGCATATAAATAGTAGCAACAACTTCTCCCAAGGTCCAGAGAAAGATATAAGAGCTTCCTTCCTTGTCCGGAAAAACACCCTCTATATTTCTCAATTCCTCCATAACATTTTCCAGCAGCTTATCCCGCCTTCGGGCATGTACTCTCGTACAGAGATATACCTAGATATGGTTACTATAAAAACTTTGTTAACCGGGCGTGAGCTCGTTTTTGCGGGAAAAATGATGAAAAATTGTTTGATTTTATTTTCGGGTTGATTTCTTTCTCTCATCCTGGATCCTGTCCTAAAGATATACCTCCACAAGAACCCTCACCACACCACAAAGCATTCAACCATATTGTATGGCTTCTATATCTTTTACATCTCGAAAGGCCAAAGAAACCAAAAACTGCTGAAAGGTTACTTTCTGTGATTTTATTTCGATTTTTCTTTTATGGAAGTATATTAGGAGGGTGCTTAGGATTTTTTTTTTTTTTTTAGTGTTGTTTTGTCTGAGCAACCCTCCAGGTTTTTTCCAGATCGTTTCGATGTTTTTGGTTGAGAAAAATACAAAAAAAAATCTTAAGCTTTTAAAGATGACGTTTTTAAGGGGTGATTTTTTTTTTTTTTTTTTTTTTGATTTCCCCCGAGATTTTGCGGGCCGTATGGTAACGTTTATTTTTGTTGTACTTATTCAAACCACCATCCTCCCTCTTTATATTTTTGTTGGCATTGTTTTGTTTTCACCCTGGCAAAAATGTCTTGTTTTTGTTGTTGTATTATTATTATAAGGGCGGATGAAAGTGGGAAAACACAAAAAAAAAAAAAAGTTGTTGTAGTGTCTTCTGCTACTAAATGCCGATACAAATTAGGAGCTTAGTGTGGAAAGTATATTTTAAGGATGTAATTTTGCGATGTAATCGAGTGGAAAGTGATGGAAATTAGGAATTTGAATATTTCATATTTTATTTAAATATACATAAATATTTATATATAATACCTACGCGCTACGCAGTGATATAATAAGAAGGGAAAAGTAGGTTAGGTTTTTGTAGGTAGGTTTTGGTATTTTGAAAATAATCTTTCTACAACAATTTTTCTTGTGATAGAAGGAATATTATTCAAAATATATCATGGATTTTGAGATGGTTCAAGTATTTTAATTTATTCAAATAACAAGAATCTAAAGGAGTTTTGTGTACAAAGGGATTCATTTTATGGGAGTATAAGAAGAGCTTTAATTATAGATATGCAAATGATACAGGAGTGATATAATGCGGTGAGGGTGATAGATTAATATTATATAAATTGGAGGATTAACTTAATTTTGTTTGTAAGTTGAAAGAAGCTTGGAAAAATAACTGACACTCTTTTTTGCAGTTGGTATAAATTCATAAATTCCAATGGATCACAAATAAAAAGAGGCTTTTTGGGCAAAAACTGTGTATGGCTAGGTGTGGGAAGACTTCTTTAGGGAAATCAAAGACAACATAACTCTTCCACCTTTAAACAAGAACTTGCTGGACAACAAAATCAGCGCAGCTATAGATGGTTTGGAACAGACCATCTATGATCCACAGAACTAACAAAAGCGGCTTAGTATGGCAAGGGATAGATACCAGCACCTTCCCGAGTACGTGTAAAATCTGTATGCTTACAAACAGCGGCTGAGGAGACGTCTCCAAAGGATCCATCAAAGAGATTTTAACAAAACCAACAAAAACTACCGGACAGTTTGCAGCGAACTGTGTCAACATCATGTTGCAGATATCCACAAGACACCATAGCAAAACCCAGGTCCAGAAGCGATTACAAGTGATCCAGCCAGGACCAAATGATTTCAAAAACATCAATCGGAAAGCAGCCACCCGAATCCTGAAAACTATTTTGAGCAACAACAATGATGCCAAATCAATACCAGAAACAGTGGAAGCGTTAGCCAATTACTTCGAAGGAACCATCATACACATCTTCTGATCCGGTTTTTTGGACGAAGCGGAGGCAGTAGAGGTGGACAGCATTAAAGGTGGCGGGCGCATGTGGAAGAGGACCTCAACCAACTTGGCGGGCGAAACTGGAGGCAGCTCGCTAGAAACCGAGCCAGCTGGAGAAGCTTGAAGCAGTAGAGGTGGACAGCGTAAAAGGTGGCACACGCAAGTCAAAGAGGACCTCAACCAACTTGGCGGACGAAACTGGAGACAGCTCGCTAGAAACCGAGCCAGCTGGAAGAAGCTTGTTGGTTGAGGCCCTGGTCCACCCATCTTCAGTAAGTTAGTAGGGAGGCATCATTCAGTAGATTCTGGAGCCAGAAGATGACACCAATCTAGCAAGTGACTCAATCGGTAGACCATATTAATACAAACTTGAGAAGGTAGCAAAAATGATTGGCAATTGCAAGGTGCAAAATTCAGCTTGACCGTGGTCTCCAACTACGTCCGGAATAGGCTTCCACATGCAGTGATGATCCTCCTCACTATCATTCTGTATACCTGTATTCCAAGAATTGGAAAACAGTGAAGGTAGTGGTAATCCCGAAGGAATGAACTTTGACAGCATATGGATAGGAGCCCTTATCCAGAAACTAAATCTATTATATTGACCCACTTATTAAAATTTCTTTTCTTTCGGAACATTTTTCGTTCAACTGGACAATTGTTAATCGTTCATAAGGACCATCTGAGCTGGAGTCGCTCATGGTTCAAAACTATGCCCCTTTCTCCACAGCTTGATAACATCCAACTTACCTATCCCAACTGGATGCGAGAATCTGCTGTATGGTGAGGCCCACATCAAACAAACTATTCGAATTCTACAGGAAATGGGACATCCGGATCAACTCTTCAACATCATAACTTATCTCCTTTAAGGGAACCTCAACGGGCAGAGGCAGTTGAACTGCAGCCAATTGCAAGAACATTGTTCTGAAGCACCCAGATCGATCCACCTTAGTTGACAAACGGAACGTGAAGTAGGAATCCAATGAGTTGCTTAGGTACAACCCATATGGTATTTTGACTGTCTGCACGCACCTTTTGATGAAAAGAAGAATCGGACTAACTCAACAGAAAAAAATCTGATGTACAAGCAACTTCTGCGGCAAGTCGTAAGTTAGTACTTCCAGTCTGGTTCTCAATCTCAGCCATGAACGAACTTTAAGTTTTCGCTAGAAAAATGCTCAGAATTGCACCGAATTTGCAGGTTGAGCATGAAATGCTTCGCCTAAAAATCAGTTTCCTGAGCATAAGCGAAACAAAGTGAAGAGGAAGAGCTGAATACAGATCCGCATCTGGACGAACGAAAATGCTGTATTCCGGGGAAGATGAAAGAGAGCGTGTGCATGGTGTTGGAATTATGTTGAACGAAGAAGCAAGGCGTAGTCTTATTTCTTGGGAGGTCATTTCGGTGAGATTAATGACAGAAAGGTTTAGTTCAAAAATTCGAAAAAATCACAATATTCAGTGCAACGACCGAGGAAGACAAAACCGCGTTCTACACTCATCTTAACTCGGTTTACAGAAGTGTTCAGAGAGCCGATATCATAGTCGTCATGGGAGATCTCAATGCCCAAGTCGGATCAGACAATTACGGTCTGGAACGCGTGATGGAAAAATGGCTGGGGTCACGGAACGAAAATGGCGATTTGCCTGTCGACTTTTGTAACGCGAATCGTCTTGTTGTAGGTGGGACTGTATCTATGCATAAGAAGTGCAACAAAATCACCTGGGTACATCCGGATGGTCAAACTGAAAACCAAATTGAGCATATCATGATTCAGCAGCGATGGAGGAAGTCAATGTGTGATGTTCGAAGTTATAAGAAATGCCGACATGGAAAGCGATCACCATTTGGTTTTCATGAGTCTCAAGCTACGAAGTGCAGCTGTTCAACGGCAACCACAGGGTGCAGGAAGAAGTTCGAAGTTCAATACGAATGCTTTAAGTGATCCCAACATATGTCGTAACTATGTCACCAACCTAAACAACAGAGCTTCGTGGGGTGAAGTAAAAGGTGTTTTTATGGAGGCTGGATATGAAACTGTACCCAAGCGGACGAGAGTTAACGACTCTTGGATATCCCAAGACACCTGGGATAAAATCGAACTTCGCAGATCGTTGAAAATGCAAATAAATGCCGAAGCAGGTGTTCAACGAAGGGTGGAATTGCGAAGCGAGTATCGCCTTGCACATAAGAATGGCTATCGCTGTGTGGGACGTGACAGGAGAGTGAGGTTAGATGGACTCGCAGATAACGCGGAAAACGCTGCGAGAATGGGACAGTAACAGTGGCTAGTATTTTACATCCGTTATTGTCCGTTATTGATACAAATAATTTGGGAAAATGAAAGTTATCCCAAGGACCGGAAGGATGGTGTGATTTTTACGCTGCCATAGAAAGGTGACCTAAAGAATTGCAACGATTGGCGTGGTATCACCGTTTTGTCCATTTTCCCAAAACTAATGGCAACCATCATTCTCGAGCGAATAAAAGGTAGAATCGAGTCTACACTCAAGAGGTATCAAGCTAGCTGTATGTGTGTCGACCATATCAACACCCTGCGTATCGCCATTATATTCTTGGATTTTGAGAAGGCCTTCGATCGAGTAAACCGAGAATGTATATGGAGATCGTTGCTTGGCAGTGGAGTTCCGCCAAAATTGTTTGTCATTATTAGGGCGTCCTACAACAACACCAGGTGTTTTGTTTTACACAATGGGCAGCTCTCCGACTCCTTCGTAGTTCAACAGGGTGTGCGACAAGGGGCTGTTCTATCGCCAATTCTCTTCCTGCTGGTGATGGACGACGTATTGACGGCCAGTGTTGGTACAGCTGAGCGACAGGGCATTCAATAGAGACCGTTCGAAAGGCTCAGTCATTTAGACTATGCCGATGACATATGTCTATGTCTATATGACAAAAAGACAAAACCAATGCTCACAGGCCGCTCGACACAGCAGCGTATTTTTTATTCTACCTTCGCAGTATTGTTTCTGCAAACGATGGTACGGATCTGGAAGTTAAAAGTAGAATATATAAAGCTCGTGCTGCCTTCAATACTCTGTCCTCAATTTGGAAATCCAATCCCTTACGCACTAAGTTGAGATTCTTCGAATTCAATGTCAAATCCGTGCTGTTATGTGCTTGCGAAACCTGGAAAGTCACGACTACCATTTCGAGGAAATTGCAAGCTTTTGTGTATCGCTGTCCACGCCACATCCTAAAGATTCGCTGGCCACAAATTATTTCCCAACGAGGAATTGTGGAGGAAGACAGGTCTAGAGCGGCTGAACGTCGACATAGGAAAGCGGAAATGGCAATGGATTGCTCATATACTCAGTCCTTTGAAAGGAATCCTCCAGTGTGCACGGTAGGTTGAAAGACCAAGAACAAAATGGAAATCAACAGTCCTAGCAAAAGCAGGCACCCAGAGAAAGACGTGGCCACAGTTAAAATATCTAGCTGCAGACCGTGAAGGATGGGAATACATTTTTGGCCCCTTATGCCCCAACCGGTGTAAAGGGACATGATGATGATGCAAACAAGTTCCACTGGTGTAATGTCACAAACAAACTATTCCACTACACACAACACACTCGTCCCACTCACAAAAATCATTTGAATACACAAAAATAAGAAAGTTTCATCGCACAATTATTGTGGTGTGAATGGCAATGGACCACTTAAAGGTGCTGCCATCAATTTTGCTGAGCGGATGGTGGGTTTAATGAAAAAAAGGTTATTTACATTGTTACGGTTGTGACACAGATACTCATGAGCTTGAATTACATATCCATAAAATTGTATTTTTTTAAAAATTAGTGTATCACCTTGTTGGCGTAAAAAAAATGTATTGATTTTCTCAGTCATCTTCTTCTTTCCACCCCATAAAACGGCCCGTAAAAACCTTTGGATGGATTCCAACTTTTGGGACACTTTGTATAGTTAATAATATTTGATGAAAGATTCTTAATAATACCAAATTGTTACTTAATTTATGAATTATTAGATGCTATATTTTGCAAAAAACAACCAAAGTAACATATTTAACTTCAAACATATCATCAGTTCTTTCCTTTTTTTGTGTGTGGCAAAATGTTAAAGCACCTCTAATAAATCCCTTTTTATTACATTTTTTTCTGATTTGTTGATGTCCACCAACCCTCTGTTGCTGTTAATCAAATAAAATAATCATTACCCATGAACACCATCAACAGAGAAGAAGAAAACAACAACAACAACAAAATAAAAAAAGTTATATATCAGATCTTGGTGTCCATAATGATCAACAATTAATCTCACCCTCAAGTTTTCGGGGTCTATCTGTTCTTTTGATTTCGTTTTTTTCTTCTAAGGGAGCAGTATTCTTCCGGGCTTACCATCACGACCACCCACAACGACGCCACACTATATCGCGTATTTATCTTTCCCATTTTTATAGGCTATCACCCAAGAAAGAAATCCCATCCATCACCGATTAAATAAACTTATACGCACAAAATCCAAACACATACACATCATAACACATCTAGGACATATCCAAACGGACGGATGACGACGTCAAAAATGAAAGAAAAATTAAGGCACATAAAGAATGGGATCTTTTTCATCCTCAAGCCAGGCACATCATTCATCATATACAACGAGAACAACCGAAAGAAATAATTCATGGCGAACAAAAACGAACACCCAACAAAACAAATGAACAACGAACGAAGGAGCGAACCAGCAAACAGCAAAAAAATAAATCTATCGTCGAAGAGTCCTTGATGAAAGGAGCAGCGCAACGCAACGCAACTTTTATCCTGACAAGCTAAGAATAAAGAAAAAAAAAAAAAGAAATCAGAAAAAATATAAGAATTGATAGAACACACATGAGCGTCATATAAGACGAACGAATGAACAAAAAAAATCTTCTAATAAATTATGATTTATTGATTTCTATATTTATATGGGTTAATACTTACAATCTATGGCTGATGTAGGTGTTATAAGTTTTGTGGTACTTTTTCCGTATAGGCAGGACTCCATTTTATATTCTGACATTTTTTTTTCTCTTCGAAAGTAAACAATTTTCATGCTTTCTTTTTTATATCTCGAACTTTAACTCATAAATCAAAAAACAAAATATTCAAAATTCTCTATAGGCCCTTTATAGTAATTTTTTAACAATATGTTACTATCAACACATTCCTTCGGGTAGATATATTGAAATTGTTTACCGTTCAGATAGCGAACGTTTAAGTTAACGTGGTTTTTTTTTGTTATACAAATTTGCAGCAGGAAGGATGCAATTGACTGAAGAGATGACTGGGGGAGAGGCTGGGGGCTTTGAAAAGCAATTTTAAAATATTCAATGCAACATCAGGAAAGGAAGCCACAGAGTGCTTTTAATTACATTTTTTTTATTTAAGAATAAAATATTTTAATAATTTGAAATGAAGCAGTTTTTTATGTCTGTTGGAAACAGAAGTTGATATCACTGTTGCTTGATGATTTTTCAAGTAAAACAAAATAACAATTTAGGTACATGTTTGTAAAAATTGATGAAATGTATAGATGTGATACGATATGTCGATTTATTAAATATCGACTCCATATGGTCGATTTTAAAATATTGACCAACAAAATTTCGTCTAGTTTAATGACCGATTGATCAGAAAACTGAAAAAAAGTCACCGACTTTTTGAAATGTCGATGGTTTCAAAAGTCGTTTTTAAAATCGACAGTTTGTTCAACTTAAAAAATTCCACTATTTTGAGGACCGAATCATCAAAAAATAGAAAAAAAATCACCGATGTCGATGTATGAGTCAAAATTTCAACAGTACACATTTTTAAAATCAACATTTTCAAAATCTTTATTAAAATTAATCGAGCGCTTGTAAATATCGTTCCCTAAACTTTGACCTCATCATTATTAACTCGGTTTGCGTTGTCATCTGCCACCACTCAAGCACTATTGTAAAGCGATGGTTTAAAGTTGAACAAGAACTTGTGTCTATAAACAGAGTCCAAAATTTTGCATAGCATCAAGTAACAGTTGAAAGTTCATGTTACAAAGTCAGACAAGAGCTTATGAATTATGGCTTTAAGCTTATTCCGTTTCAAGCAGATCGTATTTCATTGGGTTACGTACAAAACAACCGACAGAAAAAAATATCGTCTACCTAGTTAATATATCGATTGGTCCAAGTCGATAAACATCGACTTTTTTTTCGGAAAAATACCAACAAGTCGATATTTTTCTTGACTTTGTTTCGGAGTAATTGACTGCAAGTCGAAAATTTCAAAATTTCATTTTATTGGTTGAAATAAATTCGATATTTTGAGTTGAAGAAAAGTCAATAAAAATTGACATTAAATATAAAAATAAAATATAAACATTTTAGTTCTGTAATAGGTCTCTAAATAATAGGTCTATTTCTAAAGGAAAAATCCCCCAAAATCGTCTGCAGTTGAAATAAATGACTAAACAAATAGAGTTTGAAAAATATGTAAATGAACTAACGTTATCCATTAAAAATGGTTTTGAAGGCTTCATTAACAAAAGAAAAGCCAAGTTCAACCCCGTACGTTGGTCAAAAGAGCTGTCTATCCTTGGGAAAAAAGAAACCAAAGAAGACTTTTCAATAGAGCAAAACACAACAATGAACCTGCTGACTGGGACTTGCTTCAAGATCAGCAAAAAATATACAAAAACTCATTGACCTATGCAATAAGGGCAACCTGGCAAAATATTTGCTGAGACTACAAATGATGCTGCTTTACTCAGAAAAGTCATATCAAAAGTTCACACTCTTCCTTGCCTCCTAAAAAGACTTGGTAAAACCTGGAAAGACTCCTGCTCCGAAATTTTAGAGTCATTTTTGAGCACTCAGTTCCCAGGATATTATGTACTGTTGTTAAATCTCCTGCGGGCTGAGACCCCACCATAAGTGAAATTACTAACAAGGGTAGCCAAACCATAGATAGTAGAAACGTGGCTGGAGACATCGACACCTTCTCAAATACAAGTCTGCACGGCCTGGAGGAATAATTACAACTATGCTCCGAAGCTCTTAAGATATAATTGTTCCAATACTAGTGGACATTTTTAGAGATCTTAACATCACCTACATTCTCTCTAGGTGGGGATAAATCAATGTCATATTCATTCCGAAAGCTAAAAAGCCCACCCATACTAAACCGAAAGATTTCAGGCCTATAAGTCTGACCTCCTTACTTCTTAAGACCTTAGAAAGGCTATTCTGTGCAAGCTCTAACAGACGGTCCTTGATCAACTGAAGATTTACGAGGAAACCCAGTATTCCGAACATAGACCCACTAACTAACCATAAGCGGTTGACCGCTACAGGTTTCGGAAACTGCCAAATATTTTGGCGTTGTACTTGATCGTGAACTAAACCGGAATAAAAATATTAAAGAAAGAGAGAAAAAAAGCCTCATTAGCATTATAAACTTGCAGTAGAATTTTTGTAAAAGATGGGGTCTTAGCCCCAAAACCATTGATTGGATGCACACAGCCATGTTAAGGCCAATTCTAACGTACGCATCCATGGTCTGGTGGCCATTGTTAGATAAAGAAACATTTTTTCAAATTCAAAACTGGTAGATCATTGTCGAAATGAGCTGAGATCTCTAAGTGCAGCTAACACGGGAATAAAATGGCAGATGAACTGACCAAAAATGGATCATCTCTTTGGTTCGAGCCAAATTGAGTCCTCGACACTTCTGCCACTGGAGCAGGAAAAAGAAGAATTCGCCAATTTTGTCTTCGCTTAACTCCTAAGAAAAAAATTCCAAAAGTTTGATATCTAAAGTTGTATGCAGCCATTTGATAAGTCCGAAACGAAATTGCTCTAGCAGTAAAGCCATGGCTTTAAGAGCTGTGTTCCAAGTTGCACCATCTAGTTGGTAAGAAATGTCCTGGATTTGATGACTTCAGATTTGAGACCATAAATCGTTTTTTTTTTAATCACTCTGCGATAACGGCGCCATCGACAGTTACCGTCTGGCCATTTCGTTTTTGAAGAAATATAGACCGATAATTCCACCAGTCCATAAACAACTCCAAGCCATTGTTTTGTCTGGATGTCATGGCAGCCCTTGAATCTTCTCAGGTTGCTCTTTAGCCCAAATACGGCAATTTTGTTAATTGACGTACTTACTGAGCCAGAAATGTGCCTCGAAGATTTACCATACAAATATATTTCGTAAATCTTGAAGATTAGAAACTAATCTTGTTAAATCTTCCTAGGAAAAATACTTTTACAAATCGAACTAACCTATGCTTATATGGTGCTGAACGATTCATTCGAGACTCGTTTCAGTATTTGATTGTTGAACACGAATCAAACATTCTATCTCACTTGCACTTCATAACTTGAAATCAAGTTAGCAAAGCACCCTGTCGAAAATCTGTAAAAACTTCTTATACCTGATGGTTTATGGCTTTATAATTTGCCGTTTATTAGTCTTTAATTAGTTGTGACAAATTAACTTTGCCCGTGCAATGTTTTCTATGTTTTTTCGGGTGCTTTGCAAACTTGATATGAAGTGAGCAAAGCAACTCTCACGGATCGAAAAATGGATAGGTGCATAATTTGTCGCTAATTAATTGTGACGATTTCGAATTTTTCGTTCTATGATTTCTATGTTTTTTGTTTTGAAAAGTGGTAAAAACTTCTAGAATTTAATATTTAGGTGCTTAGTAATTTTCCGCTAATTAGTCGTTGATTAGTTGCGAAAAAATCAATTTTGTTGTGCGATGTTTTCTATGTGTTTTTGGATTATTTATTTTCTAAGTTAGCAAAGCAACTTTGACGAATCAAAAAATAGGTAGGTGTATAATATGCCGTTAATTAGTCTTTAATTAGTTCTAACAATTTCGAATTTATTGTTCAATGTGGGTGCTTTGCTAACTTGACATAATTCTAAATGCGGTAAAAACTTTGTAGACTAAATGTCTTATGGCTTGATAATTTGCCGTTAGTAAGTCTTTAATTAGTTGTGAAAAATTGAATTCAATCGTGCAATGTTTTCTATGTCTTTTTGGGTCCTTTACTAGCTTGATATCAAGTTAGTGAAGCACCACCTAAAAAAGGGGTAAAAACTGCTTATAACGAATAGTTTATGGCTTAATACTTTGTCGTTAACTAGTCTTAAATTAGTTGTGACACTTTCGAATTTGTCGTGCAATGTTTTCTACGTTTTTTGGGTTCCTTGCTAGCTTGATATCGAGTTAGCATAGCACCATCTCGAAAATGGGTAAAAACTCCTTCGACCGAATGGTTTATGGCTAAATATTCATTGGTTAATTAGTCATTAATAAGTTTTGGCAATTTCGAATTTCATGTTCTATGTTTTCATCGAAAACATCGCACGAAAGAATTGAATATGTAACAACTCATTAACGAATAATTAATGGCTAATTATTAAGCAGTAAAATGTTATTTTTAGAAGTTTTTACCATTTCTTGAAAAAAAAACATTGAAAACATAGAACGTAAAATTCGAAAGTTCCTTCTATTTTTCCACCAAAGTGTGGTTGAATTTAAAAGACCTTAAGTCTTTATTAATTTGTCTATTTTTTTAAAGCAATTTCATCAACCAGATATAATATTTCTATCAAATAAGGGTTTTTTCATAATTAAATATTTTACTTTCAATTTTTCTATTAAAAAAAAAAATCTCTTCATCTTTTCTATAGAATCTTAAATAAATAAATTCAAAAAAAAAGAATACAAATTGTAAACATTTTAAATAAATTATCATCATGGTGCTCCTTTGCATTGCAGAAAGACCAAGATTTGTATACAAAATCTTTCTCCAAACTCATTTATCGTTCTAACCTTAATAATTTTTTTTTCTTCCACTTATTTTCCCTATAATAATAATTCCAAACCAAACGAACACACAAACGCAAAACGCTTCCGACACAACAATTATTATATTTATGAGAAATTCAAGTAGCAATTTATCTGATTGCTGCTCTGCCCACTCATTCAAGTAAAGAGCAGGCTGGCAAATTATACTATTACTGTGTCGTCTGGAATATTTAAAATTTTCTCCTCAAACTCAAACAAGCATGACGACAACAACAACAATGAAAAAAAAAATATTATTATCTTTTTGTGTAGACATTAAATTCCATTTCCACAAGTTTATTACTCTCCCTTATACTCGTAGATACTTTTGCCCTTCTATTCAAAGATTTATTGCTAAAAATCCTTAACTTTTTGCTCCATCATACCCCTGTCCTCAAAAATTTACACAAAGGACTTTTAGTTATAAATCGAAACCCAAAAACCAAACCCCCACCCCCATCATTGCTCTCACAAATAGTCCTTGTTGTGAATATTGCTTAATTGTTGGCATAGATTTTCTATACTCATACCTAAGTATTAGAACCTATATAGGAATAAAGTATCATTGCCTGGGTGGTCTTGGTCTCTGAAGATGGGGCTATAGAAGGAGTGTGGCGGTTGGTGGTGGTTCAAGAGTGCTTTGTCTTCACACATCTTGAGTGATGTTGTACATGACATTTTTGTGAATGACATCTCAAATTAATTGTCTATTGTTGCGCGCTGCTCCTGCTATACTCGACGAAAATTTATAATTCATGATGCATTTGATTACTCATGATGATGAGTATGAGAGCATTTACGTTCATCATTTACGCTAATTCACATTTAAATCAAATTAAATCTGCCAAGTCTGCTATAGAGAACAACAACAACAACAATATTTTTCATCGCCAAAGCATGATGACAACTACGAATACTACATGAATATGAGTAATTCGTTTAAATAAAATCTAGATATATTCTATTATCATTTTATTTTAGTTATTTTGTTAAAAAAATATTACACCGAGAGAAAAAAAAAAAAAAAAACCATTTTCTATAAATCAACCCGAAATACGTAATTAATCATTTTGAATGTTTTTAAATACTCACGATTTATTTATGTTATTTATTATAAATTTAAAAATCTAGAAGTAACTCATTTTTCAGTTTTGAATATTGAAAAAGATACTACATACTTAAAACTCAATAATTCGAAATAGCACAATTAGTCACTACAGCATTCCGAAATTAAAGGAAGATAGAAACAAATTGAAGATATTTTTAATTTTTTGATATTTTGATGCTGGTGGTCGGAAAGATAAAACGGCTTCTTCCAAGATGAAAATATTTGATATTGTTTATAAATAAATTTGGTGAGGTGACAGCTCGTGGGAAATGAGTCCAAGTCCAAGTCTGTGAATGCTTTTTGTCGAGAGGACTGGCAAATATAGATTTATAAGATTATTTTTATTTCCTGACTATTGAAAGCTAATTGAGACTATCTGCTTGGGTAAGAACAATAGCCCAAGTTCTTGCTCTTTTTTCGTTCTCATAACAATTGTCAAACGGCTATACACAAGTTACATTTTTGCTCCTAAAAGACTCTACAAGATTCTTACAAGAGTCATTAATGGGAGCTTGAAGAGTCAAAATATACTCCATTAGGATGCTCACACTACCAGACTTACCAGATCGTTAAAAGCGTTAAACGGCCTTGTTACTTGAAGCAGTTTTTTTATTTTCTAACGGGACTAAATCGAACACCCTAGCCGATGGTGGAAAACGGGCCTAAAATTAACTCAAGAATTACTTTCACTTCGCCGTGTCACAAACCATGTAAGCCTTAGCTTGGGATTTAGAAAAGCCTTATAAGAGTAGATTTGCAGATGTCAAGAGCTTAGCTCTGAGGACTTTGTAAGTTGAGTAGTCATAGTCCTTGATGACCTTAACAATGTGACTGCTCACTGTTTGCTCGTGCCCCCTAAAGTGTTAAGAGAGTAAATCATCAATAAGTCTGCTTGAATGGGAGCGGTATGAAATTCCGCAAATTTTAGGTATCTCGAATAACGAAATTTCGCATTTTTCTTAATCTGGTAAAAATCCTGCTTTTCATAATCTCGGAATTGCACCATCTTGCTTTTAGCAATATGAATTTACCTCTTGTACCAACAAATCTCCAATATCAACTAGGTCATATATATTTCGCAAATTAATAATCTCGATTTTCATCTCGTACTAAGTAATCTCGCGAAAATCAACCCAAACCTCGCGATTTAAAATTACACATACCAAAGTCTCGCAAATAAAAATTTCGCAAGCTTAAATCTCTCATTTTTTTCAAATTAATTCTCGCAATTACAAAATCCTGCTTTTATAAAAATTTCGAATTAACATCTCGCAAATATCAGAAAAATTTGCAATTTAGAATCACGCATATCAAAATCTCGCAATACAAAATTTCGCAAACCTAAATCTCGTGTTTGTAAGAACCTTGATAAACGATATCACGCAGATTAAAAATCCAATTTTTAAAATTCTCGAAACTACAAAATCTTGCTTTTATAGATCTCGCATTTACATCTCACACACAAAAAACTAGCAAATATCAACCGAAATCAGGCAATTGTAAATGTCAAAAATCTAAATCTAGCATTTTTTTAAGTCTCGAAAAACGATTCCCGCAAATAATTAATCTCGAATTTACTTCTCGCACCAAGAAATCTTGCAGGCATAAAGCTGTTGTCAACCTAAACCTCGTATTTTGTGCAAGTAACTAATCTTACTTTTCATAATCTCGCAATTACAAAATCTTGTTTTTAACAATCTCAAAATTACAAATCGCACCAAAAAATCTCGCAAATATCAACCAAAATCTCGTAATTTCACGCATATCAACATCTCGCGAAAACCCTAAATCGGCATTAATTTTAAAAGTCTCGAAAAACGGTATTTCGCAAATTAATAATCCTGTTTCTCAAAAAATCTTGCAAATATCAACCAAAATCTCGTAACAAAAACAACTTCGGAAACCTAAATATCGCATTTTTTAAATCTCGAGAAACCATATCTCGCAATTGCAAAATCATGCTTTTAACACTCGAATTTAGATCTCGCACCAAAAGTCGAAAAATGATATTTTGCAAATTAATAATCCACTTCGCACCAAGAAATCTCGCAAATATCAACCAAAGTCTCGCCAACTAAAGTCACACACATATCGAAATGTTGAAAATAAAAACTTCGCAAGTCTAAATCTCGCTTTTTTTATCTCGAAAAATGAGCTCGCAAATTAATAATCTAAATTTTCATAATCTCGCAATAACAAAATGTTGCTTTTAATTATCTAGAATTTACATCTTGCATAAAATAATCTCGCAAATACCAATGAAAATCTGGCAATTTAAAGTCACGTTTATTTATTTATTTATGAAATTATTTATTTGTTAATTTATTTATTTATTTAATTATTTATTTATTTATTTATTTATTTATTTATTTATTTATTTATTTATTTATTAACAAATTTATTTATTAATTAATTAAATTTACTACGCATTCATTTATTTACTTATTTATTTATTTATTTATTTATTTATTTATTTATTTATTTATTTATTTTCATATTTATAAACCAAAATATCTTAAACTTGTTTATATATTTATTTATTTATTTATTTACATATTTATAAACCAAAATATCTTAAACTTGTTTATTTATTTACTTATTTATTTATTAAATACTTATTTATTAATTTATTTATTTAATTATATACATTTTTCATTCACTTTGCATATAAATAATTTTTGCTATAGTAAATTACATTTGACCTGGTTTATATACTAGTTTTGTTTTGTATTCTGTGATATTAGTTTTAAGTAACACAAACAATTCTGTTTCAATAATTCATTCTTTTTTTTTCATATGAAAGGTTTTTTTTCTTGTAGCATTTTCCTTTCGAATCACTATGTTATTTCATGTTATATTCAAAAGTTGTTATAAAATTTTTCAGAAGTAAGATATTAGTATATCATCTCTGTATGTAAATTGTGCAATCCCATTATGTAATGTAAAGGCTACCTCAATAAATAACTTTCAAAGTCACGTTTATCAATATCTTACAAATACAAATTTCGCAAACCGAAATCTCGAAAAAAGAAATCTCGCAAATTAATAATCCTAATTTTTAATCCCGCAATTACAAAAACTTGCTATTAACAATCTTGCATTTACTTCTCATATCAAAAAATCTCCTAAGCCTGGCATATCTAAATCTCGCAGATCAAAATTGTATTAAATTAAGAAATCTCGCAAAATTAAAATGCATATTTATTGCAAATAATTTTTTTTAATCAAAATCTTGCAAATTCAAATTTTGTGCAAGATGCGTTTAAAAATTTTAATTTGCGAGTTCTTTATTTGCGGTGTTTTGCCATTGCGAGATTGTTAAAAGCGGTATTTGATATTGTTGCATATTTGTTGCAATGCAACGGAATTTTGCGAGATTTTAATTTCGAGTTTTTAGTTTGCGGGATTTTGTAAATTGTGAGATTATTCAAAGCCGGATTTTTGTAATTATGAAAAATGTTTTTTTTTTATTGCGAAATTATAAAAAGCGAGATTTTTCTTAATTGCGATATTTCGTAATGCAATATTTTGAATGCGAAATTTTAATTTACGAGATTTCGAACCCAATCCGCTTAAGACAGCCCTCGTTTGAAGTGTCTGTAAAAGTGAATTTGTGACATGGAACAGTGCACGCCACCAAAACGCACTGTTATCGTGCAGCGTTACATTCAAACCGACACGATGATTTTTGGAAAAAAAAATATCATGAACAATGAGGCTCCTTTTTCTTTGAATGCGGCTGTGAATACAAAAAAGTGGTCGGTTCTACGTCAGTTAAAACGCTCAACCCAAGAGCAACCTCTCCACGACCAACGCGTCACTATTTTGGGCTTAAATTAATGCGGGCGAGACCATTACGTTGATTTTCTTCGAAAGCAACGTTGGATCAGTAGCTACCAGCAATGGAATGCGTTATCGGGCCTTGATTACGGATTAAGCTATGTCAATTTTGACTGCAAACGGCATGAACAACTTTTGATTCCTCCAAGCGGCCCGATCCACGATCATTTTATTGCAACCTTTATTTCTCGGTCGCCAATTTTCGAAAAATGGTGATTTTGCCTAGACTCCCGATCGCCCGACTTAACCCCTTCAGACTTTTTTCTGTGGCGTTATTTGAAGTCCAAAGCTTTTATCATTAAGTCACGGAGCCTGAAGGCATTGAAAGATAATATTTGACATGAAATTACCGCTATTGAACTCAAAACACTACGAAAAGTGGTGAAAATGCGGAAAACAATTACATTCGCTCTGGTAGTGACCATTTACTTACGTGATATTATATTCTACAAACGGCAAATTATTTCACAGCATCTAGTTTGTGTAGTTTTCTTATTACCAGAAAACATCTCGAAGGTGTAAATATCCCACCCTTTCTATTTCTTCCACTTAAAGCGGAATTTCAAAAATACGAAGAACAAAATAAAAGTGCATGTAAACTTTACAAACGGTTGAAGTAAAATTTTTGTTGACATTGTGGCAGGCTGGCAGGTGTTGCTGATGATTTTCGATTTTTTTTTACACAATTGCATTTGTATGAACTTTTATCTCTTCCTCGAAGTTTTTTCTGAGTGCGATTTTTGTTGTCCGTGTTCAATATACAAACACCATCATTTCGAATGCAACAATAGAGCAGCAACAAAGTAGAGCTCTATACTATAGCTCCTGAAGAATTCTTAGTCAAAAAAAGGGTGGTGTGTGGACGATGACCAACGACAAAGCACGGTGAGAAAATGTATATCAGATTTACATCCCACCATTTATATTTTTGTGTCAAATGGGTGGACGGTCGGTGATGGTGGTGGTGGTGGTGGACAGTGGACACTCTACATGTGATTCGTCTTGTGTTGTCTGCTTAAATCATATTTAAATGTGACAATTAATAGTTTCACACATATTTAAGTCGACAGTGTACTCAGATTTAATTGAACTTAATTGCCATAATGCTGTTTTGTTGAACATACATACACACAGGCACAAGTATTTATATAAAGCGATAATTTAATTATATTATACATTTGTCCACCTCATTGTGCATCAATGTCTTATTAAATACATTTTGTTGATTTGGGGTTGTGTTTTTGTCAAAATTTATTTTTAGTCAATGAAAAGGTGTTATGCGGGGGTTGTTGACTTGAATAATAATCCTTGGAGCAGTTGTTGTTGAAAATTAAGTGATCATTCTTGATGATGTCTTGGAAGGGGAGAGAGATTAATTGTACCTAATATAAATGTAGGTATTTATTAGAATGAAGGAATAATAATGTGTGTTGGTTATTTACAATTGATTTGTGTTGTTTCGCTTTTATTTTTGTTTTTTGTTAATTAGTGGATTTTATTGAATTAATTAGATTGACATTTATTCGCAAATAAAATTCATAAAAATAAATCGGACGCAGGAGAGTGCATTTTTGACATAAGTGACATATTTCAATTCAAAGGATAAAAGTTTTCTTTGAAAGGGATTGCACAATAAACAAGGTGTTTATGTTTAAGGTCAGAGGTCGTCTAGACTATCTCAACTCCACTTTTGGATGGAGGCTGTGCGTCAGGGTAAATTTAGTGCCATGTACAAAAATACTGGTTCCGAAACAACAACAAGCCTCGGACACAAATTGTTTTAATGTTGATGACCCTAGCAAATGAAGCAAGGACAACGAATTTCGCATCTGTACTGTCTTTAAACAGACCATGCGTAGCAGATAAATTAGTCGAGTGCTTGAATAGGCTTAAGGCTGATGAGTCAGCTATGCAGGAAGAGTGATGGGAAAGAGAGAGGATGAAATTGTGTGACATTTACTACGAAAAGTGCTATAAGGAGCATGGTCAGGGGATTTTTAATTGTGGTTTTGTGATAATAGTCAAAACTAAAGACAAGAAGACTTGGGCTTTAAAGGTGTTGTGTAAGCGAGCGACTGGTCAACGATCAATCCACATCAAACCGAAGTTCAAGAACATCGTGGACTTCAAGATTGGGGCGAAATTTCATCATAGCTAGGAATCGCTTCCCACACACAAAGAAACTTGGCAGTCTTTGGATCAAAAATCGTCAACCAAATTGATCAAATCACGATAGATGCCAGGCATGCTTTCAGTATTTTGGATATCCGAACGTTCCAAGGGACAAACATAGACTCGGGCCACTATTTGGTAGTATCTCAAGTGTAAGCGAGCGGATATCCACGACTTCACAACGACGATCAGGTGATGTCAAGGAAGCTAAAATCTCAAAAGATCGCCAGAGCTTTTGCCGAGCTTGTCTCTCTCAATCTATCAGCAAGCTCACCCCCAGCATCAAGTTGAATGGAGACATTGTCGGCAAGCCATCAGAAATGCGCGATCACAACGAAACTCCCGGCTCGATGAAGAGTGCCTGCTGGCGCACGCAGCTATGAACGAGGCCTACCATGCACTAAGACGTGAACTAGAGCTGCTAAAAGGGTAACCCGGAGCTCTACGGGAGGGAGGAGTGCTGACTTCTCAGAAAGAAAAAGAGAGCACGAGAGAGAATTGCACCTTTAGGGGTAATGATCGTAAGTTCTGCCAAAGGGTGAAACGATCCACCCTACACGGCCAGAACGCATAAGCTTTTTGAGATGAGAACGGGAGCATGTCAGTGCTGAAGTTTTTTGAAGTTAGTCAAAATTCCACTGCTAGGCAAAATATTCCATTCAACTTAGGCGATGATGTGTGGCCAAAATATCCGTCCACCCGACCTTCTTGGCGTGCAGTAAGCGATTTCCAAACTCAAATTCTGAAAGGCTGCTGGTTCGGATAGACTCCCAGCCGAAGTACATATTTAAAGCACCGGGTGATCAGAGACTTTGTCTACCTAGGATCCGCTATAAACTTAGCGAACGATACCACTGCTGAGATCAAACGAAGAATTACTCTTGACAATCGCTGTTTCTTAGGGCTAAGAAGGCAATTGAGAACAAAGCCCTCTCTCAAGCAACTAAAGTGTCCCTGTATAAGACGCTCTTCATCCCGATCCTGATGTATGGTGCAGAGGCATGGACACTGTTAACGGTGGATGGGAACGCGTTTGGCTGTTTCGAGAGAAAAATTCTCCGAGTGATTTTTGGTCCCGTCTGCATAGATGGAGATTGGATAAGAAGATACAACAACGAACTGAACGGGATGTACAGCGACACCGACCTAGCCACAAAAGTGAAAAGCCAACGACTAAGATGGCTGGGTCACCTAGAGCGAATGCTCCGGCCCGGAAAGTCTTTGAATCCAACCCCGTGGGATAACGCAGTAGAGGTGGACAGCGTAATAGGTGGCACACGCAAGTACAAAAAGGAGATTCTCTAACTGGTTCCACTACAGTGTGATAAGTCTCCTTAAGGTCACGTACCAAATCTTGTCGGCTAGTGTGTGATCGCTCAAAATGTTTTGTCAATGAACAACTGATCGGCCTCCATCAGTGGTTATCGGCCAAGCAAGTCAACCGTCGATCAAATATTCATACCCCGACAGATTTTGAAAACAAAAAATTGAAATTCCAGACCAATCACAGCATCTCTTTATTTAATTTACAGTCGCATATGACAGCGTGGATAGAGACGAATTATACTTATCTTATCGTGTCATCCCTGCTAAACTCGTCTGCTTGTGCAAAGTGACGATGGAGGAATCTCACTGCTCCGCTAAAATCGGTAAGAACACCGCTGAACTGGTTAATGTTGAGAAAGATTTAAGGCAAGTGCGTTATCATGTATCTAACCTACCTATATATTATCGTTCTTGAAGCAATTGTAAGCATATCGCAGGTTAACCCCACTGCCTGGTATAATTCAACAAAAGTTCGTTCAACTTCTTGCATATGCAGATGACATAGAAATTAAAGGCAGAATTAATCGAGCTTTGATTGGTGTATTTGCTAGTAGTGAATCGGAGGCCATGAAAATGGGATAAGCTGTCAGTGAAGAGAAAACGAAATATATGGTTACAACGCAAAAGGTTTGTCAACATCATTGACTCGGGCAAAACGAAATTGTCACCAAGATCAATGAAGAAATCAAAGTAAGAATTACTCTTGCCAATCGCTGTTTCTTCGGGCTCAGAAGGATCTATCTCATACAACCAAGGAGACTTTCTTTGTGCCTTGAAAGAATCGGATGAAAATTTGCTTGGATGCTCTAAGAGGAAAATTCTTCGAGTGAGTTTTGATGTATGGAAGGAGTCTGGAGAAGAAGATTCAACGACGAGCTTTACAAGCTATAAAGTGATGTCAACCTGGTCAAATAGGTGAAAATATAGTGGCTGAGATGGCTGGGACACGTAGAGCGTTTGTACAGCAACGCATCAGCCTGAACAATCTTTGAATCCAACTATGATGGTGTACGAAGCAGGTTCCCCAACAGTTGGCACCACAATTGGAAAACGACCTTCACCAACTTCTTGTGCGTAAGTGGAGGCGGTAAGCTAGGGACAGAGCTGGCTGGAGAGGTATGTTGGTTGCGTCAGAAGTAAATAAGTAAGCCCCATGCGACCCAGTCATGCATTTTATTTCCAAAAACCTTTTGCAGGACGTGAGTTCCCAACAAGAGACAATGAGTGACTAGGTACTAGCAGGCCAGGCAGCTCTATCTGTACCATGGTGATAGGCTTGTGGAAATATAACTCACTCAAGAGTCCATTGTGGTCTTATGACCCTATGTCAATTTTCAAATCTTAGAAACGCAGCTCGCCATATCGTTCAAAATACTAAACACCCTGTATAGACTTCTTAGACGAGGCGCATAAAAAAGTGGTTTCAAAAACCTTAGCAACAAACACTTTTCTACCCTTGAGATTGGAAAACAATGCCCCCTCAAAAAAGTTATTTCTCTTTCTAGTCCTTTATTGTAGGTAGTTAGGTAGGTATAAGCTTGGCATGTGATTCAAAAACAAAGCGACTCATCTCATTTATACACTTTTCTAGCTCTTTTATTGTTGAGAAGTTATTTCTGTTTTTTTTTTTTTTTTGTTCTCAAGTGGTGCAAATACTTTAACCAACAAAATCTTTTTGTGTATATCTCAATAGGCAGAGGCATCAGGGTGTAGTATTGTATATGTATATGATATCAGATTCACTCTGTATGTAGTAGAGTAGGTTTATAAATTGCTAAGGGGGTACTTGTGTCGCGAAGCAGTCCGATGCGATAAAGTTGATGATGGTGATGTTCAAGGATAGAGTGAGTTATATAAAAAAAAAAAAAAAAAAAAAAAAAAAAATACTAAGGTGCCTGGCATATTTCAACTGCAGAAATATTTCTCTTTCAGAAAGTGTCTACACATAAATAGATATATAAATGGGTAAAAGAATGCCTAAAGAGGGATTGCGGACGAGTATGATTTTCTTCTAAAAATAAAAAAAATATCTTTCATCAGTATGATAATGAAAATATATACTACGTACCTACTCTCATACATAAATATCTTTTAAAGATTTTTCTTAATTTAGCTTATGAATATTAAAATTGAATATAAACAAATATAGCAATTGAAAAAGATTTAATTTTTGAAGAGGAGAAGCTTTTTTTCTTGAATATGTAGCAATAGCAACAAATAAAAGTAATAAAAATAAAAAGTCTACACTGAACATAAAAACATAGAATGAGTAATTAACTTTATAAAGTACTCTCGTTCTGTTTAAAAAGAAAGACCAATCAAGAAAAAAAATCTAAAAGCACTTAATTTAAACAAAAACTTAATTTAATGGTTTCTTAATTGAGTTTTTTACTGTGAGAATCACAAAAAACGAACAAAAAAAAATCAATAAAAATGTTTCGAGTTAAAACAATTTCGTTAAATTGCGTAGGTGCCTGCATAACATACATATGAACAGTCTGTACCAGAAAAAAAATGATAGGATTTGTTTTTTTAGATACAGTAGATTTATATTAAGAAGTTTATAATAGATTCTTTAAGAATATACGCCCATTAGTACGAGACCTAGCTGACTGGTTTTTTGATGCCTGTGAAAGTATGTTTGCTCTTATTCCTTAGATTAATCTAAATACACAAATGTAGTAAATCAGTTACTTTACAGAAATTATATAAACAAAATTTGACAGTTTTTTGACAATAACTTTTTATTGGAAATAGATGTCAAAAATAATTGTGAGCAAGAATTTTAAAAGATATTTTAACCTACAAAATCAAATAAAAACTTTTATTTCAAGTCCAATAGGAGCCGAGAAAATTGCAATTACGTCAGGTAGGAATGGCGGCCACGGGCATTGCACTCACTCGGTGACCCAATTAGCGCTGGTGTGCGCCGATTTGATACAATAACTCGTTTGGCCTGTGGATGAAAGTGGATAAGAGTAGAGGTTTGTGGACATACACCCTCTGAGGGTCATCTTCCACGCCCGACTTTGGCAGAAAAAGCCAGACTAGGCAGTTTGTTGGTTTATTCAAAGCACGAATAACGATCCCCGATGGGACATCAGGTTACATGACTGGATGCAACATTACCGTGAGCCTCCGTCCGAAGGTCACCGACCACTCATGAAACCAGATATGCTCCTTGGTTTGAATTATAATGGATGTGTGAATAAGATAAGTTGTGAGCCAGCACAAAACGACAGGAGGTGGTTCAAAAGACATTCATGCAATTGTGTCGCATCGCGTCCCCAGGCCAACTACATTATGTAAAGCTAGGCAGGTAGCAGAATGGCACCGAAGCGCAAACGTACCAACTGTGTGATCCTAAGGTCATTGAGCACCACGTAACCCTGAAGATACCCGAATTCCGATGGCTCACGGTCTTGGGAGTCCGCAATTTTCGTCTTAAATCCATTTAGTCGCGTTAAGAAAATAGATCATATCCCTGATCTTCATTTCGGAAGTTCGTTAAGGTCGTCAAGAAAAGCCACACCAAAGGACTGTGCTCTCATTTTGGCCTGAGCAGGACATTTAGAAAAGGAAGTGGATGACTGTTTCCTTTTCCTGATGGTCCCCACAGCTACGACAGTGAGTATTGTACGAAATACCCAGCCTCGCCGCATGTTCTTCAACTGGCCAGTGCCCAGTATAAGTGGCAAGAACCCTGGCTATGTATTGCCTGGGTCTACATATCAGATCAGTTGTTCGGGCCAGATTCGGCTGGATATTTTGCAATTGGTAAAGCTGTTCCACCTACGATTGGATTCACTTAGGAAAATTGAGAATATATTGCCCTTCACAACTCCAATGGGAATATTGACTCTTTCCGCAAGTGAGCTATGAAGGGCTGATCTTTGCCTGGCAAGCTCATCTGCCGGTTCATTTCCCTCAGTACCACTGTGACCTGGCACCCAGATGAGGGTGATTTTGAGGTTGATATTTAGGCTTGCGAGCTCATCACGGCATTGTTGGACCAATTTAGAGGATAATGTAGTCGAAACAATGGCTTTAATAGCTGCCTGACTATCTGTTAGGATAGCTGTATTACGATTTTGGTTCGGGTCTAGTTTAAGTATCTTGCATGCCTCCCTGATGGCCAGTTAATTCTGCTTGAAATACACTAGCAAAATTAGGTAGCCAAAAGGACCAAGAGATGTTAAGAGACTCAGAAAAGATTCCTGAACCAGTACCACATTCCATCTTTGAGCCATCAGTATAGATAGTTGTGTCGAAGTCTCTCGTCACGGCAATGTCAGCATCCCAGTCTTCTCTGGATGGGAATATAACTTTAAAATCTTTACTGAGGCCTATTGTAGGAGTGCAGTAGTCAGTGGGAGTCAAAAAAATCTCAGTGGGAATCAAATTTGTAATATTGCTGTGGCCATAAGGTTTAGCAACCCAACCATTTGATTCTTTGAGTTCTAGGGCACTGCAGGATACTCTATATTTAATGTGGAGATCAAGTTAAAGGTGCAGAATAACGCTTAAGGCATACGCTGGGCAAAATCGTCGAGCCAAAGTGGTGCCAACGCCAGTTGCTTATTTTTCTCAGAGCCATCTCCTTCCGGGCACCAATATTACCAAGTCGTCCGTATACGCAACCGCCTTCACACTACATCTCTCCAGTTTAACGAGGATTTTGTCCATGATTAAAAGCCATAGAAGTGGTGACAAGAACACCGCCCTGGGGTGTTCCTCTACTGACGTGTTTTGTAGAGTTTGCATTACCAAATGTGCATGGATATTATCCATTCCCTGATGTAGTCCTCTACCTCAAAGTCAACGAGTGCCTCAAGAATAGATTCGATTAGCACGTTATTGAAGGCACCTTCTACATCTAAACAGATAGCAAGGGTATATTCTTTGAAGTTGATGGTTTTCACAATTTTACGCACTACCTCATGAAGGGCCGTATTCGTGGGCTTACCTTTGAGATATACATGTTGAGAGTCTACGAGGGGACATTCTACAAACATGTCTCTTATATGGGTGTCTAGAATACGCTCCAGAGTTTTAAGCACAAAAGAGGTTAGGCTAATTGGTTGAAAATCCTTCGTGGATTCGTGCCCTCGTCTTCCTACATTTGGGATGAAAACCACTCTTACATGTCTCCAGGACTCTGGCACATGGTTGAGGGAGAGGCATCCTTTGAAAATCATCTCTAGCCGGGGGATTACCATATCCTGTAGCTTTTCGAGCATGATTGGCAGAATTCCGTCTCGGCCTGGAGACTTGAGACTTGTATGGAGAGAAAGTATTTATAGCCCAGGCTATCTTTTCTTTTGTAATAACGGTATTGATTTGCTCTACACGAACTAAAGGTAAGTTATAAGTTCTTTGGGTTTCGGGCCCGCAAAGTGTGTCGTTATCAGCAGTTCTAAGGATTATGTTGGAGAAACTGTCCAGAATCCATCAGGCCTTTTCAAGAAAGAGGGATTGCAGTCTTCCTTAGAAGGAACTTTGCTAAGCCTTGTGGAATCTTTTAAGCTCTCAATAGAATGGCAGTAATCTCTCCAAAATAGTTTCTTTGCTGATGCGAGGGCACGCTTGTAAACTTTCAAACAGTTCAAACAGGGTTGGTAAAACTTATGTTTGTGGCAGGTATGGAAGATTTTCCTATTTCCTCTAGACTAGACAGGTCTTCATTCCACCATGAAAGAAGGGTTTTACGGCTATATTTAACTGGGCAAGAGACCTTAAGAGCAGTGATCATAGGCGCTTCAATGGGTTTCACCAAAACTCTAGATCTGCAATCGATTCTGGACTCAGAATCGGTATATTGCGCAGTTTTACTGACTTTTACTGGAAAAAATAATTATTCTACTCACGAAATTAGATTAAGTTTAAAAGAAAAAAAATGAATTTAAAGTTTATTTTGAAAAATACCAAAGCAATACATACTCGTACATTTTATTATTTTTATACGACAAGATTATATTTTTTTTCGTTCCCTTATCCAGAAGATTCGATCGATTTTTTTTTCCAATTTATTATCAGGGAAATGAGTTTCATATTTATTTATTTTTTAATAAAAATAAATGGCTATTAATTCATCATTGAATTCAATCAATGGTTTAAAATTATCTTCTCGAGTGCTCATTTACAATCACTATCGTCATCGTCGTCCTTTTTCCCCTTCACCTTATACCCATTATAAACCAACATCACTTATATGTACATTCCGACAATAATTATTATTTCAGTGCAATCAAACAATTTCCTATATTATTATGATTCAGGATATTTTTTTTTTGAATATACATAAACATCCGCTTTTGATTATATTGATGTGACATAAAATTAACATTTCATAAATTATACATAAAAGCATACATTTTAGAAATAAGTAAGACCGGATGCTTTAAGAGTCCTTCAATTATATGCTCGTTATTACCAGCATTATAAATAAACGTGTATCGATTTTCGAGTAAAATTGCATAGCAACGTTTGCTGTGAATTGAGGTTCATCAATCCAGCATTAAGTGAATTAATTTTATTTAATTAAAAAATTTGTATGAAAGAGAAGAAGAAGCGACTTATCCAATTTTGTTTGTATACAGGCCATTTTGGTTTCATTTAGTGGAAAGTCAAAAAACAATTTGTTCTTCCAATGTTTAAAACCTTTAACAAAATTCAAAATTAAAGTGCGTTAAGTAGTAGTAGTAGTAGTAGCATCTTCCATGTACCAGCGTCAATCAAGAAGCCATAATAATAAATGAATCGTCAAAAAATTGAAAAAGTCTTTCAAGAAGCGCAAATGCTACTTTTGGCTACCGCATACGTACAAAAATCGGAGCATGGAACGTTCGATCCCTGTACAGCGAAGGTAGATACGAGCAGATTGAGCGCGAAGTGCTTCGCCTAAAGATCATAGATAGGAAGAGCTGAATTCAGATCTGACATTGGACAAACGAGAATGCTGTATTCCGGGAACAGTGAAAGAGAGAGTGGCCAAAGACTGCATGGTGTCGGAATTATGTGAAACGAAGGAGCGAGGCGTTGTCTTATTTCCTAGGCGTCCATTTCTGCGAGATTAATAACAGCAAGGTTTCGTTCAAAAATTCGTAACGTCACAATAATTCAGTGCTACGCTTAACTCGGTTTACAGGAGTATTCCGAGAGCCGATATCATAGCCGTCATTAGAGACCTCAATGTCCAAGTCGGATTAGACAATTACGGTCTATAACGCGTGATGGACCAAAATGGCTTGAGGTCACGGAACGCATATGGCGATTTGCTTGTCGATTTAATAACGCGAATCGTCTTGTTCTATGTGGGACTGTATTTAAGCATAAGACGTGCAACAAAATCACCTGGGTACATCCAAATGTTCAAACTGAAAACCAAATTGACCAAATCGTGATTCAGCAGCGATGGAGGAAGTCAATGTGTGATGTTCGAAATATTAGATATTCCGACATGGGAATCGACCTCCATTTGGTTCTCATGAGTCTCAAGCTACGTACCGCAGCTGTGCAACGACAACCACAGGGTGCAGCTCAATACGAATGCCTTAAGTGATCCCAACATTATCGTAACTATGTCACCAACCTTAACAACAGAGCTTGGTCATTAAAAGGAATTCAACAACTGATGAGGTGTGGGGTGAAATAAAAGGTGTTCTTATGGAGGATGGATCCGAAACTGTACCCAAGCGGACGAGAGTTAGAGACTCTTGGATATCCCAAGACTCCTGGGAATTTGAAAATGCAAATAAATGCCGAAGCAGATGTTCAACGAAGGGTTGAATTGTGAAGCGATTATCTCCTTGCAGATAAGACAGTCTATCGCTGACAGGAGGCTGAGGTTAGAAGGACTCGTAGATAATGTGGAAAACGCAGCAAGAAGAGGAGATATTCGAGAAGTGTACCAAATATCCAAAGATATTATTGGAAAAAAAGGCAACACCAATCATCATGTAATGGATGTAGATGGCACACTTTTGTTATCAATTGAGGATCAGCTACGCAAATGGAATGACAATTTTTTGCCCTGCTACATGGGAATCCCGTTGAGCAGAGTGCTGTAGTGCCCCAACTTAACGAGATGCGCAGGTCCTATAGGGGTATTGACAGCGAAACCCCATCTGTATCGGAAATTCAAACATCTCCAAAACAACAAGGCAGCTGGACTTGTCGGAATACCAGCTGAATTCCTGAAAGCCGATCCCGTAACAGCGGCTAGTATTCTACATTCGTTATTGATACAAATCATTTGGGAAAATGAAAGCTATCACAAGGACTGGAAGGATGGTGTGATTGTTAAGCTAAGACAGAAAGGTTACCTTAAGAATTGCAACAATTGGCGTGGTATCATCGTTTTGTCCGTTTTCCCAAAACTAATGGCAACCATCATTATCGAGCGAATAAAGGATATAATCGAGCAGTCGATGGAATTTCAATCACCGCTTTACCTCATGTTCGTGGATTTTGAAAAGGCCTTCGATCGAGTTAGCCCAAAATATTTATGGAGATCGTAGCTTGGAAGAGGAATTCCACCAAAAATTGCTGAAACAACGAAAGGTGTTTTGCGTTTTACACAATGGGCAGCTATCCGACTCCTTCGAAGTGCAACTGGGTGTAAGACAAGGGTATGTTATATCACCAATTCTCTTCCAGCTCGCGATGGACGGCGCGTATTGACGGCCAGTATTGGTACAGCTGAGCGACAGGGCATTCAATGGAGACCGATCGAAAGGCTCAGTTATATAGAATAGACTATGCCGATGACATATGCCTACTGGCAAATAACATCAGTGGGCTGATCGGGATGTGCCAAACACTGCAAGGGAAGGGAGAGTCGAGTGGTCTAAGAATAAACAGCAAAAAGACAAAAATAATGCTCACAGGCCGCTCCACACAGCAGCGTTTTATTCTACAGGAGACGACAGTGAAAGAAGTCGAACAGTTTAACACCTTGGCAGTATGGTTTTTGCAAATGGCGGAACGGATCTGGACGTTAAAGGTAGAACTAAAAAGGCTCGTGCTGCATTCGATACTCAGTCCCCAATTTGGAAATCCAGTCAAATCTCCTTACGCACTAAGTTGAGATTCTTCGAACCTAATGTCAAATCCGTGCTGTTATATGCTTGTGAAACCTATAAAGCCACGTCCACCATTTCGAAGAAATTGCAGGCTTTTGTGAATCGCTGTCTTCGCCACATCCTAAAGATTCGCTGGCCACAAATAATATCAAATGAGGAATTGTGGCGCAGGACGAGTCAAGAGCGGCTGAACGTCGACATAAGAAAGTGTAAATGGCAATGGATTGTTCACACACTGAGGAAACCAAACGATGAAATTGCAAAGCAGTCCTTTGAAAGGAATCCTCAGAATGCACGCCGGGTTGGAAGACCAAGAACAACATGGAAATCAACTGTCTTAGCAGAAGCAGAATCCCAGAGAAACATGTGGCCAAGGTTAAAACACCTTGCAGACCGTGATGGATGAAAACGTTTTGTTGGTAGAAAAACATAAAAATCTATTTTAAGTCCTTTTACGAAGCTATTATCTATTTGCTTTTCTCAAACCCTACAAAAACTCTCTCACCTGCAACATTCTAAGATAACCAAGTCCTTATTTTCAATTTCAAAAATTTGCAACGGATGCGAATATCATTCATCAACCCTTCTATTTATTTAATGTAAATATGATTAATTGTTCAAGACGTATGTAGCTATCTATCCACTACCAGAAGACATAACAAACGATAAATTTTGTATTCTTTTTCTTTTTACAAAAAATTTAAAAATACTTAAAAACAAAAATTCCATTCATATGCATGAGCCAGCGTTAAAGTAAATAAATCATAAATATCCCAAATTAGATCTTCAAAAATACTGGCAGGTCCAGGAGATTCGAAGGCGAAAGTATGTATTTTTTTTTTTGACGATTACCCATACAATGTTTAGAGTCGTGGTTTTCTTATTTGAAAAAAAAAAAAAAATTGTTTGATTGACAGAAAACATTTTTCGATTTTGTTTGAGTTATTGATTGAGATTAGACATCTTCTCTGACATCAATTCTTGACATAGACCATTTGGTATCACTTACCTGAAAAGAGAGAGAAAAAAAAGAGAATATTAGTTTTGTATTTTTTTTTAAATTTTATTTTTTTAATGGAAAAATGAATATTCAATAAAAAAAAAATATATAAAATTTGAAGACTTAAATTTTTAAAATTCATAAAAGTGATGATGGAGGAAAAAATCCAATTAACTTTCAAAAGATTGACATTTCCCTTGATTGAGTGAGTGGGTGAGTGGGAAAATGTATGCATAGTTAAAGTAAAATAAAAAAAAATCCTGATGAAATAATTACCATAATCAAGGCTTTTCATTCCAACACAACAAAAAAAAAAAATAAGGAATACACTATCTTGGCATTAGCATCATAAAAACCATCAACACTCCGACCCCATAATGAGCACACGCACAAGCTTTATAGAAAAATGTAATCAAAAGACCGAAAATAAAAGTAGAGAAGAACAAAAAAATGTATTCCATATACTTAATAGTAGATGCCAATAATTACATTCTTACGTAAATGGAGGGACCAGAAACAGAATAAAAAATTAAACGCATCACAAAGCGAGTGACCCAAGGTTGCCATCATTTAATTTGAAACCATAATAATTTAATTAGAGAGGGCACTTGAGATATTTTTTAAAGGATGATAAAAGGCCAGTTGCATGGCTTCCTTACAGTTTTCTTTCTTTTTTAATTATTCAATAAAAAGTTGCCTTGATAGAAAGAAGAAGGTACTAAATTCAAGGAACGTTGGTTTGGTATCAAATTTTAAAGATTTTTTGATGTTAACTTTGGAATAAAACATTCTTTCAGTTTATTAATCTCAAAATTCTAAGTGAAAAACTGATTTTTAAAACAGTCTGGCAGGGCGAATTAAACACTCAAATGATCTCAGATTCCGTGATATGGGATCCGCGGAGCTTATCTAGGGAGGGGTAAAAACCAATTTCGGCTTACACGATTATCCTCGAAGTGGTTTCATATTTTTTTCGATGCTCTATTTCTCGCAAAGGCCCCAGTTGTGGACTGCAAGTCTTTGATTTTTTGAATATTCTTTAATGAAGCTTTCAACGCCTATGCTTCTTTTTTTGCTATCAATCACACCCAAAATCTGCTGTGGGTTCTTAGTCTATTAGGGCTTGGTACGAAATTTCGCAAATTAAAATTTCGGTTTCGAAATCTCTCATAACGCAATCTCGCAATCACAGAATCTGGCAAAATTTAATTGCATTGCAACAGATAAAATCTTTTGATCAAAATCTCGTAAATTAAAATTGCTTGCGAGATTTGAATTTGCGAGATTTGGGATATGTTGTCATGTGGCGTGAGTTTGCAAGACTTTGATTTGCGAGATTTTGATATGCGAGATTTTAAATTGCGAGATTTCTGTTCATATTTGCGACATTTATTGCAAAGCGAAATTTGGTAGTTGCAAATGAAAATGAAGACCATTAATTTGCGAGATTTTTTTGTACGAGATTTTGGTTTGCGAGGTTTTGTACCACTCCGCAATTTCGGTTTAGTACGAATTCTCACAACTTAAATCGCATTCGCAATCTCGCAATAATATAACTCGTTTTTCATAATTTCACAATTATAAAATTAAGCTTTTAAAATTAAAGTCCCGCAATATTTAAATACATTTTTTAATCAAAATTTCGCAACTTCAAATCAATAGCGATATCTTAATTTGTGATATTTGCAAAATCTTACTTGAAGAATTGAATTTGCAAAATTTTGATTTGCGAGATTTTAAATTGAGAGATTTCGGCTTATATTTGCGAGATATTCTGGTGCTAGATATGAATCTGAGATTGTTTAAAGCGAGATTTTCTAATTACGAGATATTGTAAAGAAGGTTAAATTAATTTCCGAGATTTCATTTTTTGATATTTAATACAAAATGCGTGATTTTTTTATGAAAGATTTTGGTTTCCCAGACTTCGTACCACTTCCCAATTTGGGTTTGGTACGAAGTCTGGCATTACAAAATCTCGCAAATAAGAAATCCCACTTTTAACAATATCGTTATCACAAAATCTGGAAAACCAAAAACTCGCAATTAAAATCTGGCAAAATTAAATTGCAAACAAATCTTTTGATCAAAATCTCGTAAATTAAAATCGCACGATAGACTTGAATTTGAGAGATTTCGATATGTTATCTGCTGTGTGGCTTGAATTTTTGATTTGCGAGATTTTGATATACGAGTTTTTATATTGCGAGGTTTTGGTTTATGGTTGCGAATTTTTTTGGTGCAAGATGTGAATATGAGATTGTTAACAGCGAGATTTTGCAAGATTATGAAAAACGGGATTATTAATTTTCGAGATTTCGTTTTTAGAGATTTTTAGTAAAATGCGAAATTTTGGTTTGCCGGATTTCGTACAGCTCCCCAATCTGGGTATGGAACGATATCTCGCAAAATAAAATCTTGCATTCGAAATCTTGCAATTTAAAAATCTCACTTTACATTATCTCGCAATTACAAAATTCCACTTTTAACAATCTCGCAATTACAAAATCTTGCAAACTAAAAACTCGCAAATTAGAATCTCGCAAACGCGAATACATAGTATTAAACAAATACATTTTTTGATCAAAATCTTGCAAATTCAAATTCTGCAAGGTTTTGATCAAAAAATTTTATTTTTTGTAATGCAATTAAATTTTGCGAGATTTCCTAACTTTTGTTTATTTCAATTGATGCTAAGAACAAGATAGAAATTGTAAATTCAAATCTACAGTTCAAGTGAGCTCAACTCCATATTGCTTTTCGCCCAGGTACGATATGCATATTCTTAAAGTTTTTCGCTTTTTAAATTTCTTTTTCTGGTTTTCACGGTTTTTATTTTTCAGTGCGAAACTGAGAGCGATATGTTATTGTGAGACTTTTGTTTTGCGAGATTTTGATATGCGAAATTTGAAATTGCGAGAGTGCAGTTTGCACGGTTTTTATTTTTCAGTGCGAAACTGAGAGCGATATGTTAATGTGAGACTTTTTATTTGCGAGATTTCGATATGCGAACTTTTAAATTGCGAGATTGCGGTTTATATTTGGGAGATTTTTTAATATGAGATATAAATGCGAAATTGTCAAAACCCAGATATTGATAGGCTATTAATTTGCGATATATCGTTTTTCGAGAATATTAAAAGAATGCGAGATTTCGTACCGCCTCCAAATTCGTATGGTCTCAGGGATTTTTAAACCATAAAGGTTGGTTGTTTGCAGCTATGAGAAAAGACTCTTAAAATGCGAACTCAGAAATTTTGGGTCAGGAATGAACCAAGCGGAGACAGCTTCCCATTTGTTGAGCGACAAAAGTCTTGAGCAGCAGGAACTGAAAATAGAGTTGCCTTATAAAACTCTCAAACATTCGCCCAGTAAATTTGTTTAAATCCTGAACCTGCTTACAACAATAAGCAATATTTTTGATTTGTGACGCAGTTTTGATGTCCTCTCATGCATTTAAATTTATTATACCTAAGAAATAAAATATGTATATAATTGTGTTTGTAACGAATAAACGGCCAAACAACTCAACCAATTACCATAATTATGAGTATTTTCTGAAAGGACATTGTGTCCTGGAGGTTATAAGCCACATATTATGCAAATCACTCTTTGGTTTCAAAAGTAATTGGGTATTTTTCAAAAGAGAAGGAAGTGCAGACAAACGTTTAAATTTTTGAAAATTATACAATAGTCACTCTTTTAAAGCATTTTAAGTCTTGAGGTTAGAAGCTTTAAATTTTCAGGAATGATTGCTATAATTGATATGAATTTTTGATAAAAATTGGTCCCGATACCATGAATTATTCTTACACAAGAAACAATGAGTATATTCACATCATCGACACCTGATACGATTTCGATCCTCACATTGCTTTTAATGTTAAAATATTTTATGGTAGTGAGAGAGTGTATCGGTATCGGCACAGTAGTGTGGTTCTGTCCTTAACTTCCAGGCATGCAAATTCAAGTACAACTTAACAGTGCACTATCAACAACTAATTACTGTTTAATTTATGCAGAGACCAAGTTAGTTCTCTTCTTATTTCACATGTCAGAAAAACGACAATTTGTACACTCATTTTCTACTCACTATATTTGAAAATAAAAAATAAGTCAAAAATAACAAAAAATAACAGTTGCTCTATCACATCAGATTTTCCAGATATTCTAACCTAAAAGGACTAAAATATGAATTTGCGAATACTAGGAACTAACTGACGATTTTTTAAAGAGGGTATGTATTGGAGATATTTAAAATGAGGGTAGAGATCAATATTTTCAGGTGACCATAACGAAATTTGTAGATAAAAATCGTTTCAAAATGTAACAGAACCTCAGAAACAGCAACAAAAATACCTTTATTTTGAATTTTTTGGATTTGAATATCTCGAAAACTTGACATTATGGAGCAATTCTGATATCGACTCCGAATTCATGGCACCAAAAACCTACAAAGAAATATAGCCTGGTATTTGGGACAAAAACAGTGTTGACCAAGTGTTGCCTACCATCATCCAACACAATGGTATTATTTATTTATTTTATTTAGAATTTCAATTTTTATTGATTTTATTGACTTTTTGTATTTGAAAAAATCATTCTTCGGTTCAAATGGTCAGATTTGTTAAATCTCAAAATATAGCAAAAATGGTATTAAACCCTGGTGGCAAAATCACAGGTATAAACTTCTGGTGGCAAGATTACAGCTATAAGCCCCTGGTATCAAGATCACAGGTATGAGCACCTGGTAGCAAGATCACATGTTTTAGCTCCTGGTGCAAGATTGCAGCTATAAGCCCCTGGTATCAAGATCACAGGTATAAGCCCCTGGTAGCAAGAATACAGGTATTAACCCCTGGTGGCAAGTTCACTGGTATAAGCCCGTGGTGGCAAGATCACAGGTATAAAAAAGGCCCTGGTGGCAAGATCACAGGTATAAAGCCCCTGGTGGCAAGTTCACTGCTATAAACCCCTGGTGGCAAGATAACAGGTATAAGCCCCTGGTGATAAGAGAACAGGTAAAAGCCCCTGATGGCAAGATTACAGGTAAAAGCCCCTGGTGACAAGATCACAGGTAAAAGTCCCTGGTGACAAGATCACAGGTATAAGCTCCTGGTGGAAAGATCACAAGGTCTTAGCCCCTGGTGGCAAGATCACAGGTCTAAATCCCTGGTGGCAAGATCACAGGTATAAGCCCCTGGTGGCAAGATCACAGGTATAAGCCCCTGATGGCAAGATCGTAGATATATGCCCCTAATCGCAATATTTGCTAGGCTTACGCACTAGAAGATCACAGGTACCGAAGCCCCTAGTGGCAATTATACCAAATCGATTAGTATACCACACTGACCGAAAGGGTAGTTTTCATTCGCCGCCGGATTAGCTTCTCATGACACCTTTTCCGTAACCAGTGAGTGTTAAGTGTAAGAAGGTGAATGAAAATATCCTGTGAATGTTGTTTGTGCCCTGACCTCATATGCATACCTGGTGCTTTTGGGTATTGCAGGGTCGCAGGTTATGAATCTCCAATTCTAAAGGTACATGTTGGATAACAGGTATAAGCCCCTGGTGATAAGAGAACAGGTAAAAGCCCCTGATGGCAAGATTACAGGTAAAAGCCCCTGGTGACAAGATCACAGGTAAAAGTCCCTGGTGACAAGATCACAGGTATAAGCTCCTGGTGGAAAGATCACAAGGTCTTAGCCCCTGGTGGCAAGATCACAGGTCTAAATCCCTGGTGGCAAGATCACAGGTATAAGCCCCTGGTGGCAAGATCACAGGTATAAGCCCCTGATGGCAAGATCGTAGATATATGCCCCTAATCGCAATATTTGCTAGGCTTACGCACTAGAAGATCACAGGTACCGAAGCCCCTAGTGGCAATTATACCAAATCGATTAGTATACCACACTGACCGAAAGGGTAGTTTTCATTCGCCGCCGGATTAGCTTCTCATGACACCTTTTCCGTAACCAGTGAGTGTTAAGTGTAAGAAGGTGAATGAAAATATCCTGTGAATGTTGTTTGTGCCCTGACCTCATATGCATACCTGGTGCTTTTGGGTATTGCAGGGTCGCAGGTTATGAATCTCCAATTCTAAAGGTACATGTTGGGTATGAGCAATGTTGGTGGTAATGAGTTGAAGTGGTAAGCATGTAACACCTCGTTACAATGTGTGGTCACATTTAATTGGGAGGGACGAATGATTCCATTCTAAATGGTTGTATTGTAAGGCCCCTATCAATTTCAAACTCAAAAAGTTGATGAAAAATTGCAAACATTTTATAAACAAAATATTATAGGAAGGTATGTAGCCATTGCCCTTATTCTCCTACACAAATATATCAATGGTTTTATAGATAATCAAGTAGAGACATTTTCATCGAATATTTCTTATTAAGTCGATATTCATTAAAAACTAAAAAAAAAAATTAATAAAATTTAAAAAAAGGTCAATTTGCATACCTAATGAGGCCCATAACTTGAGTTATAATTGTAGAATGTTAACAAACGAGGTATTAAATTAGAAATTTAAATGATGAGCAACATTTTCGTGTACAAATTAAACCAAAGTGACAAAAATATTGATACTAAATGAAAAATCAATTCAATTCTTTGTTTTATAATTTTTTTTTTAAATTGATACAAAATTTCGGGAACACAATAACTATACAATTATTGCTTTTATTTTACTCTGAAACAATGTTAGAAATTAGTAAAAAAAAGAAATAATTTTTTCTTTTCAAAAATTACTAAAAAAGTATGACAAAACAGCTCATAGCTTCATCAATTCTTTCTTGATTTTCAAAAATGAGATATCAAATGAAAGATAATATTACACCGATTATTTTGAATACAAATATTAATAATTTTACTCGTTGCAAAGGATAGATTTTACAGATAATAGGTTATTACTATTTCGATTCACTGGCTTTTTTTTTTTTGTTATTTTCGTATATTTCATCAATGGCTTGATTAATTCTATTTAAAATTTGCAAACAGACAGTCTGTATGTAAGTACGTCTTAAGAAATAAATAAAAATGCTTTTTAAGTTTCCATGGACATAATTGTTTTTGATATTGCATCCTTCTTCTCTACTAGTGGGTCATACCAATAGGATTTGTTTTTAAAAGCATTCATGTCATATTGCAATGCTAAAATCTGGTATATTTTCTAATTTAATTGTTCAAATATTTGTCCAACTAAATTGTCTGTCATAATGATATGCCCCAACGATGAAGCCGACAACGATGATGACAAAACTATCCTTCCCAACACAAAGTTGACGAATCTTTTGCTTTTTCTCAAAGACTAGGTCGCATTAATGAAGCGCAAACAAAATCTAAAACTACCCATTTTACCATTAAAAGCAATAAAAGAAACAAAAATAGATTATATATAACTGTTTATCTAACCCAATCCATAAATTATTAAAAAAAAAAAACATAAAAATGAAGCAAATATCAAATATCACCATAAACGAGATTTTTTTCTATAAACACAAAAGGAAAAAGAGACACAACAACTCCTCGTTTTTGCAATTTATTTGCGATGACATGGATTCCTGTTGTTTGTTTAGTTCTTCATTCACATTTTCGTTTTTAGCAAGAAACATAGATAGATGTTTTGTATTTTTTTTTTTTTTTGTTCTTCATCGTCCATCGTCACATCATTCCCATTCATTCGTATATATACCTACCTACCCTTGTGGCATAAAAGAAGAATCCTCAAACTTATGACACACATCCTACTTGACATCTCATTAATAATAATCATATGCTCAGTTTAGTTGTTTTTTTTTTCTCATAGAATTTTCCATTATTTTTCTTTCTGACAAACACACATATAAAAATATAAACAAATACATATGCCTATAATATTATATCATCCTTATGTCCCCATTTATGATTATACGCTCATCAAAAACAAAGATGAGCAAAAGCCCCAAACTCTGCTTGTTTCTCCAGGGACGTCAGTATAGCACCCATATATCCACCCACCTACTATTGTATAACACTCCTTTATACAACCCCTATACAAGTCTTTTCTATTTTCTTAAAAAGATATACAAAAAAAAAAAACATAAATTTTAAAACAACACAAAACGCACTGAAGAGAGGCAGAGAGAGAGAAAATGAAATCTCTTTGTTTTGATTTCATTTTCATAAAAAAAGAATCCATTTGGTCTTCTTCGGTGAAGGAAGAATTTTTAATTACCCACAAGCATTTTGATATAGCCTAAAGCCAGCAGCAGCGGTACAGGAGTGTGGTGGGAGACAAACAAAAAAGCAGGCTGAGCGATTGGGGGTAGGGAGGTTCAGACTAAGGTGATGGGGTTGGGGTGGATTCGTGGTTGCTAAAGCTGTACACAGGAAAATTTCTAGTAATTTTTTTGTTTTGTTTTTATTTCACTCAGAATTGCCTAAACATAAAAATGTGTTTTGTTATTTTATCTAATTCTCACCCTTCTTACCGCGGCGGCGGCAGTGTGAATAAATACCATGTGTGGTGGGCGTGTGTGTGCATGGGGCTGATGGGGGCTGAGTATGAGAAGAGGAAGAACGTAGGTGATGATGATGATGACGATAAGCGCGTTGATGATGCAAGATAAATGTTAATTTTTTTGTGTTTATTATTTTTGTGTAATTTATTGCGTGGTGCTTTCTTTCATCAGGTATTGTAGGTGGTATTTGGTTTTTCGTTTTTTTTTTTTTTTTTTTTTTTGTGGATGTGCCTCTCGGCCTCTATCTTTACCTTATAGAATTAAATATGTATTTGGATGAGATGAGAAATTCTCCCAACAAAACAGATGATGATTTAATGTGTATGGTACGTATGCGAACAGGGTGATTCCAATTTAATCCTTCGAGTTGCTGGGTCAAATCAAGACAATAAAATGATTATATTGAAATGGGATTCTGTTCACCTCTTCTTTTTTTTTTGACATAGCAATTTCTTTGTTTTGTAAGATATCTTGTTGAATAAATTTAAATACCTAAGAAACACTGGTGGTATGGATATACCAGTACTAGTTATACCACAGCGTGTACACATCCTTATTTAACACTGAAATTGAGTTCCTGAATTCGTTACCAAGGCAAAAACAACGCTGGTGTAGTTAAGGGGATATGTACTTATACTATGAGAAAACTCCAAGTTTTGATACCACGATTTTCCTCACGTGGTCTTAGCATGGTATAACGTGACACACTTGTGGTATAAGCGGATACTGTAGTATGTTTCACGGATATTAAAGGTTATTTAAAGTGGATGGAAAATATTTAACCCAACACGGGAATACACAATTTTTAAATTTCTTTGTTTTGTGTCAAAGTCTTGTGTTGAAGGTGTTTGTCTTTAGTTAAAAGGAGATGCACGAAGCATTCTTTTCTTTACAGCATTTAAAATTTAAATTAATTTGTCTTAAAATTATAAATAAATAAAGAGCTTAGCAATATAAACGTATGTACAAATGGAATATTAGACGAAGAAATGGGTGGGGTACCACATGGAAGTGTATTAGGTCCAGTTCTGTACCTTTTATTTACACGTGATTTACCTCAAAACAGAAGACTTTATGGTAGCTACGTTTGCTGATGATATGCAATACTAGCAGTATCCAAAATAGGAAATGAGGGTATCTTTGGTACGACAACACTTCCGGTAACGGACTCAGGCTGATTGACTTTGTGGCGGGGCGTAACATCATAGCAAGCACTCGATTCCCACACCTCAATACGCACAAAGGGACCTGGTGGTCTCCTGATCAACGAACCGTCAATGAAATTGATCATATTGCGATAGATGCCAGACATGCATCCAGTATCCTGGATATCCGAAAGTTCCGAGGTGCCAACATAGAGTCGGATCACTACTTGGTGGTAGCTCAATGCGGATATTTACGACGCCACAACGCCGGACAGATGCTGTGAAAAGATTTGATGTCGAGAAGTGAAAATCTCAAGAGATCGCTAGGACATTTAATGACCCAGTCTCTCTTAACCTTTTAGCAGTTCCGCCACTAGCACCAACTGCAGAGGACCAGTGAAAACACGGCAACAAGCCATCAGAAGTGCCGCCACAGATGTGCTGGGTTTCACTAGGCGACCACAACGAAACCCCTGATTCGATGAAAAATGCCGGCTGGCGCATAACGCCAAGAACGAGGCCTACCAATCAATGCTGGTAACTAGAACCAGAACTGCTGAGAAAACAGCCCGGGAGCTCTACGGGCAAAAACGAAGGGAGGAGCGGCTACTTCTCAGGAGGAATAAGAGAGAGCATGCGAAGCGGAGACCTTTCGAAAGGCTCAGTCATTAAGACAATGCCGATGACATATGTCTACTGGCAAATAACATCAGTGGGCAGAACGGGATGTGCCAAACACTGCAAGTGAAAGGAGAGTCGAGTGGTCTAAGAATAAACAGCAAAAGACAAAAGTAATGCTCACAGGCCGCTCCACACAAGAGACGCCAGTGGAAGAATTCGAGCAGTTTAACAACCTCGGCAGTACCTATTGTTTCTTCAAACGGCGGTATGGATCTGGACGTAAAAAGTAGAATAAATAAAGCTCGTGCTGCCTTCGGTACTCTGTCCCCAATTTGGAAATCCAGTCAAATCTCCTTACGCACTAAGTGGAGATTCTTCGAATTCAATGGCAAATCCGTACCGTTGCTTGTGAAACCTGGAAAGTCACGTCTACCATTTTTAAGAAATTGCAGGCTTTTGTGAATCGCTGTCTTCGCCACATCCTAAAGATTCGCTCGCCACAAATAATATCAAATGAGGAATTGTGGCGCAGGACAAGTCAAGAGCGGCTAAGAAAGCGTAAATGGCGTTGGATTGGTCACACACTGAGGAAACCAGACGATGAAATTGCAAAGCAGTCCTTTGAATGGAATCCTCAGGGTGCACGGGCAGGTTGGAAGATCAAGGACAACATGGAAATCAACTGTCTTAGCGGAAGCAGAATCCCAGAGAAAGACGTGGCCACAGTTGAAGTGCCTTGCAGCAGACCGTGAAGGATGGAGACGATTTGTTGACGCCCTATGCCCCAGCCGGGGTTACAGGACATGATGATGATGATTCGAAGCGGGCGGTCTAGTCTATTGAGGACTTAAGCGGTAGGGGGGATGTTCGAAAATTCTACCGAAGGGTGAGGCAATCTAGCCAGGGCTGCAAGGCCAGAACGGAAGCCTGCCGAGACGAGAGTGGGAATATGATAGTAGACACACAGTTGGTGCTGAAGGTATGGAAACAACACTTTTCTAGACTTCTAGACGCCGAAGATGGCCAAAATTCCGCTGTTAGACAGAACAATCCATTCAACCAGGGCGATGATGGTCAAAATTTTCGTCCACCCGATCTAAATAAAGTGCGGTTAGCGATAGCCAAGCGTAAAGCGTACAAGGCTGCTGGTGCAGATGGCCTTCCAGCCGAGCTATTCAAAGCAGGGGGAGATGACTTGGTAGGGAATTTTCACCAACTTATCTCTATAATTTGGTCGGATGAAAGTATGCCCGATGAATGGAACCTCGGTATAGTGTGCCCCATCTACAAGAAAGGAGATGCTCTGACTTGTGCCAACTACAGAGGTATAAGTCTCCTAAACGTCGCATACAAAATCCTGTCATCTGTACTGTGTGATCGCTTAAAACCGTTTGTCAACGATCTCATCGGCCCCTATCAGTGTGGTTTTAGGCCCGGCAAATCAACCGTCGATCAAATGTTCACACTCCGACAGATTCTGGAACAAACCAAGGAGTTTCAAAGCGATACACACGATCTCTTTATCGATTTCAAAGTCGTGTATGATAGCGTAGATGGTTAGGTTAGGTTAGGTTGAAGTGGCTGCCAGTCGTGAGGACTGACACAGTTAGACCATGAGTTGGTCCATTGTGACACCACATGAATCTAGGAAACCCTTTTCCATGCTCGGTGAATCATTTGGAGCTTCTTATGAAGCGTAACAGACAGCCTATGGTTAAGTTTATTAGATCACTAGGATTATGTCAAAATCACCAAGGTGAAAACTTCGTCTATGAGATAGAGCAGGACATGTGCAAAGAAGCTGAGGAATCGTATATATCTCTTCCTCATCTATACAGCTTCTGCAAAAATCGTTAGAGAATACGCCAAGACGCGTTGCGTGCTTGCCTATAAGGCAGTGTCCGGTTATAACACCAATCATGGAGCTAATGAGCAATCTGCTTAGAGATATCCAACACTTAAATCGCTTTAAGTCCATTACTGGCCAGATATGTTTTGTTGCCAAACAAGTGGTGATATTGTTCCACCTATGGTTTGTTCTCTCTAATGCAGCTTGCGTAAGTTTACATGTAGCGATGGGTTAACCTATATCTGCCTTACAAGGTAGAATAGGTAGATTGAAACGAGCTATACAGAGCCATGTCGCATCCCGACATCCCTGCCAAGCTCGTCCACTTATGCAAGATGACGATGGAGAAATCTCGCTGCTCCGTAAAAGTCAGCAAGAACACCACCGAACTATTTGATGTCGAGAAAGGTTAGAGGCAAGGCGATACGTTATCATGCAACCTCTTTAACATCGTACATCGAAGCAATTGTACGCAACTCACAAGTTAACAACAGAGGTACAATTTACCAAAAGTCAGTTCAACTACTTGCTTATGAAGATGATATTGACATCATTGGGAGAACGAAGCGATCTGTTACCGGCACGTTTGCAACTATTGAATCGGAAGCGGCGGCGGAAAATGGGTTTGGCTGTTAATGAGAACAAGACGAAGTATATGCTATCATCGAGAAAGGAATCTCAACATCGTCGACTCGGGCAAACCGTTGCGATGGATAGGTAAAACTTCGAAGTCGTCAAGGACTTTGTCTACCTGGGCTCCACTATCGCAAAATGACATCAGTGCAGAGATCAAAAGAAGAATTGCTCTTGCCAAACGCAATTTCTTCGGACTAAAAAGGCATTTGAGTAGTAAAGCCCTCTCTTAAAGAACCAAGGAGACCTTATATAGGACCTTCATCATCCCGGTCCTGCTGTATGGGGCAGAAACATGGACCCTGTCAAAAACAGATGAGAATCTGCTCTGGTGCTTTGAAAGAAAAATTATTCGGGTGATCTTCGGTCCAGTATGTATCGATAGAGTATGGAGGAGAAGATTCAACAACAAGCTTTACGGGCTTTTCAGCGACGTCGACCTTGTCAAAAAGCGAAATATACAGCGGCTGAGATGGCTGCGACACGTGCATCGTATGGACACCGACGCGACGCACCTGCCCGACGAGTCTTCGAATCTACCCCTGATGGTCTACGCAGCAGAGGAAGACCCCACCTTAGGTGGCGCACACAAGTGGAGAACGACCTCAACCAACTTGGAGTGCGTATCTGGAGTCAGCAAGCTAGGGATCGAGCTGGCTGGAGGGGCTTGTTGGTCGAGGTCGTAGTCCACCATGGACTGTAAGCGCCATCTAAAGTAAAGTAAAGTAAGAGACTAAGATTAACCAGAATCTGATTAACGACCAGAAGCCATAGCAAGGGAGATAAAACTTTAACTGATGTTGTGGATTGCGAATTAACGTTTGACAGTTCACAGAAAATATCTTGATGGTCCCGTAGAAAATATAAAAATGCAAAATTTTACAATTGAAACAAATTGTAGGCCGGTTCCCTTTTTGAAATTGAAGAAAGGATTATTTATTCACTTTGTCGAAAAGTTATAACAAGAATAAGTTTATATTTGCACTTGGAAATGCTTAAGCAAATTTATTCGCATTCTTGCACAAACAAGAGATATTTTCACATTCAGATTAGAATATGCATCTCGAAAACCTGAGTGAGATTTAAATTCAATATATCAAAAATCTTCGGAGAACTTATGTTATTTCTGGGCTAAACATCGTAGGTATAAGCCAGTGTGATAATTATAGTCTTTGTCAAACTGACCGTTCATCTCTGGAAATGTATTTGGTTGAATAAGAATCACCCTGCATTTAAGTAACAAAAAAATAAAAGAGAATGAGCTATTTTGCTTGCTTTTGTTTACCAAAATGTGTTAGTCATGTAATTAATTCCAATATATACCTACCTACCTTCCTACCTCTACCTTAATTATTAAAGTAGCTAATGGTAGGTATGGCATTAAACACTGAATATAGGGGAAATTGTATATAGTGAAATTGATACCCTCAGGGGATTTAATTGTGCGTATATCGGATTTTTGTATTTATTTGTATTATATTTTTCTTATCTTGTGGAAAATCTGTCTATTGTTTTGATATTAAAAGCTTTTGGAATAAAATATTAATAAACATCTGATAAGGGACTGAACAAAGTACCTACTGTAGGTAGGTAAATTCTGAGAAAAACATCAGGTGAGCATATCCAAGTGTCTTGTTAAATTCACAAGGTGCACATTTTTCACATAAAAATGCGAAAAATTTAGAAATTAACATGATTTCAATTACATAACATAGTTAAATTAACAATGGCATACTATTTATGATAAGATTGTAGTTGATTCAAGAAGATGCCATGTTGTTTTAACATGCAATTCAGGCGGGGGTATATTTTTCTTTAGATCTCTGTTTGTCATAGTTGAATATTTTTGGTTACGACACATTCGTATCCATATGATGCCATAAACCTTCCTCTTGCAAGTTGTCGAAAACTCACAAACGAAAAAAATAAACTTTCGCATTTGCAATTGTTTACCCGCAGAATATGCAGCTTGTGTGATGGGTGGGTTGGATTTTTTTTTTTTTTTTTATAAGACCCTCAGACAATCTCCCAACCTACCACCATCATCTATTTCAACATCCACAAAACCAATTGAACAACAACGATAATGGATAAAAGTTGTTTTGTGTGAAATTTATCGAAGCATTAATCGTTAAAAGTTATATTCTTTTTCTCATACACAAAAAAAAAACAAACAATGTTTTGTATCTTTTGCAACGAAAAACAAAAAAATGGAGACTTTTATTTTCGCACATTTTTTTATTGTTTTTATTATTTCTCCTAATTTCTTCTTCGTTGTTGTCTTATTTTAAGTGACTCAAATATATTTTTCTTTCAAAATAACGTTTAAGTGACTTTGGGGGCAAATTATGTGTTCGTAAATAAGAATTTAATTGGCAATTTGTATCATATGGGTTGTGTGCGTTTTTTTTTTGTTCTTATATGAAATTTTGCAGAACCATAAATACACACATTTTGGGGAGAAAATTGAATGAGTAATAATTTTTAAATGTTTTTTAATTTCCTAGCCAAGTCTCACAATCATAAAATTTTTTGTACTTGCATTGCTCTTTTGGACAAGGATTGGATTCATGTAAAATAAATTCGAGGTTTCAATAATATTTAAGATAACGATACAAAATTCAATTAAAAAAAGGGAGTTCGTAATATCGTTTGTTGGTGTGTGCGTCTCTACGTCTATGCGTTTGTACGTCTGTGCGTTTTTAGGTCTGTGCGTCTTTACATCCACTGTACAAAGAGCGTGAGCCTAAATTGTTGGACCCATTATCTTCAAATTTGGTGAAGAGAATTTTTCTCCGATTTTCTAGACGAAAACTTTGAACTCAACAAGATAGGGCAGCTACCATAAAACGATTTTGGATTTTCTCAATTTTTTCGAATATAGTTCTAACGATTTGGATTTTTCTTTAAATGGGGCCATAAATAAACTAAATTGTCAGTTATACACCAATAAATTCACAAACAATATCTCCACGATCAAGCGTGAATTCTTGGGCTGGAATTTGTGTGAAAAGGTTAAGGACCCGTTGTACAAACGTGGTTCAAATTTTGATTCGTAGTTCAAATATTAGTAATGGCTGATTTCGGCGGAATTACTTAGGTTCAACGATGGCTCAAGGTTCAAGTATGTTATAGTATCGAATTTAGGGCCTGAGCCATCGTTGAACCTCAGTCCATTCTCCGAAGTCGGTGAGTTAAAATTGCTGAACCACCAGGTAAATATTTGTACAATTGGTCCTAACTGTACCGTTTTTCTGCGAAGACGATACAGGAGCCGCTGTAACTATCAATGGGGAGCGTTATCGGGCCATGATAATGGATTTTGTTATGCCAAATGTGGTTCCTAAGGGTGTGGACAGCTTTTGGTTCTAACAGGAACCATGATTGCTTTATTGTGTCCTTTGATCCTGAGTCAGTCACGTAGTTTTGAAAAATGTTGATTATGACTGACCTCTGCGATGGTCCGAATTAACCCCTAAGGACTTCTTCATTTGAAGGTCAAAGTTTATGTCAACAAGCTACGGCCCTTAGAAGCCTTGAAAGACAATATTCGACATTAAATGGCCACTACACTTTCATCAGCCCGAAACAACACGAAAAGTGATGCAAATGCGAAAAAACGAGCACGAGTGGAGGTTTAAAAGGGCCCAGCCTGTCATTAAAGTAAATATTTTTAAACAAATGCCCGTCGTGCCTAAACGGGAGAAAAAGACCAAAAACTATTTTTCTTTGTTTTGGAGCATAAGAAGTTGGATACGCAAAATTAATAAATTTTAGCAGATTATTAAGAAAAGTCTCCACTTTTTGTGTTTGGTCCAAAATCAGTTCCCATAATTATTAAATGTGTCTTGGTTATTTCTATCGTTACAGAATGGATTTATACGACTTGATTGTTTGCAGTGAAACTCTCCATAGAAATATATTTTATGTTTGGAGAGTTTTTGTAAGTATTTCATTGATTTTTTTGGAAAACAAATCAAGTCCATAGCCAATTTTGGAAGTGGACGTATAACCAAAATCGGAATATGCCACAAAGTCTGGCAGGTTTTGTGTCCAGCCTTTGGGAGGGGTGGGGGGTTAAAAAGTACTAGGTCTCATTTTGTATTTGTAGGGATATAACCTCTTTAACTCATTAAAAAAAAATCAGATATAATGCTCTGTCAAATTTTTAAGCATAAACACGACAATCTTGAATGTCTGATTAAAAGAACTCAAGATATAACCATTTCACGTGAAAATTTCATCACTTTTTTGGAGGTTCTCAGCAAAACGAAACACCAACAAATAAGGTCTCCACAAAAACCCCGATAAGGTTTGTTTAAAAAAGCTTAAATCATGGGTCCTTTTTATCGGATCACCAAGATAAAAGTCTTGAGACTAGAAAAATGACAAATAAGAAACCAAGCCCCACGATATCACGATAAATGTACCCATAATCCCTCAGAGCCGATTTTGATTATCCATCCACTTCCAAAATCAACTGTCGGCTATTATAATCTTTAATATAAATTGATGTACATATTTCGATTATTATCATTTCAAGGGAGACAAAAAATACCATTACCCAACAAAATCATAAGCAAAACATTTCGTTCAACTTTTTGCTCTGGAGCATAAGCAGGTGAATAAGCAAAATTAATGAATTTTGGTAGAATATTAATAAAAGTCTCCACTTTTGCCCAGAATCTATTGCCACGTTTATTTACCTAATGCCTTGGTTGTTCCTTTCATTACAGAATAGATTGATATGATTTGCTTACATTTGTTTTTTTTTGTAGGGAAGCTCTCTATAGAAATATGTTTGGAGACTTTTCAGAAGCATTTCATTAATTTGTTGGAAAACACAGGTACATTTTTTTCACATCATCAGAGTAATTGGCTTTGCTAAGAAACGTGCAGTCATAATTGTAAAGATTGTCTTTAGACAGCTTTTAACTTCACAAAGTTATTAAAAAAAAACTATTCATTATTGTCTTAAGCCTAGTACGCTGCTGATGCGAAACGAAATTTTTAGTTGGTCTCCAACAAGACAACGAAATGCTTACGAAAACGAAGCGGAAAAATATTCATTGACAATTGGACAAATTCAAAAAATTAAAACAAATGCAAATGCAAAAAAATCACAAGCAGCCATGCTGTAATGAAAGAAACAACAAAAATAAACACGAAAAAACACAAATGTCATTTTTTCGCACACAATAAATGGTCTGGGTAATTAATTGTGTGCGAAAAAAGAGTGTAGACTTCTCCAAATAATCTGCTACAATTTTCAATTTCGCTCATCGAACAGCGTACTGCAGAACGAAAAGTAGAACTAAATTTTTAGTTTATGATTTCGTTGTGTCATTTTTGTATGGGATTTTTCGTTTCGCATCAGCAGCGTACTAGGCTTTAACCTTAATTATTGTTTGTCTCCTTAAAAGAGACAGTTAAAAGCACTTTTACTACAAAACTCTCGAAATTGACTCTCGGATAACTCTATGAGCTGATTTAATGAATGTTTCCAACTTGAAAGTTTTACTCTTGGGAGCAACTTGGGAGTTACTCAGAGTCTTTTTGCTCTCAAATGGATAAGAGCTTGAACATGAAAATGTTTTTTTTTTTTTGAATCCGAGATTAATCAACTAATTAATGAGTTAACTCTAGCCTAAAATCGCAATTTCAATTTGTCGTCTAATTTTGGCTACGTTTTTCTCCAGCTTTTCTAAATTAATATCAAGTTAGCAAAGAACCATCTTGAAAATGGGTCAAAAATTTTTTTATTTAATTTTTGATTGCCTCATAATTTGCTTTTAATTCATAGTTAATTAGTTGTGCCACTTTAAAATTGGTTATATAACATTTTTTAGTTATTTGTTTGTGTTGCTTAGCCAACTAAATATAAAAATTGATTGAAAATTTTTAATTAGTCACAGCTAATTAATGACTAATTAAAGGCAAATTATCCACCTCAAACTTTCTCGATCGGCAAATATGGCTACTGTTTTATTACAAAAAAAAACAGCTCTAAGGAGTTGAATTGCTACTTTGAACAGTACCTACTAACTCTAACTTGGAACGCTTCTACTTCAAAGCTTTTCAACACCAATCAACACAAGAAGTAAGTTCAAAATCAAACATTTTATTATGAACTTATCGACTTGGAGGTGCGGTCTAGAAATTGTTCTGCCGAAGTCGTAGAATGCCATGAAATAAACATTGAAGCTTAAGAACTTACTGACTTTTCAATTGTAAATTAAATTTCTTTCCCTTGTAAATTTCTTGAAAGAAAACACCGCTGACTCATTTTAATTAACCACCCTTCGTTAGTTACTCATTTAATCACACTTCACTAAACTTGTTCTTAATTAATTGGCACTTAGTGCTTCACACCAGCTGGAGTATATTTATGTAAGAATGTGTTGTATATAGTGAACGAAGGAAGAGGCACATTCACTATTATTAATTTATTCAATTTTTATCGACACCCCCCAATGGTGCCAAGTCAAAATATGACAAAATCAAAATAAATTTTCCAATTATAAGAAAAAAAATAGAAAATAAAATAAATTCACCTTTATTTTCAAGAAGAGTCGAGTGTTGCGTCGCCATCGCGTCGTCGTCGTCGTCTTCGTTGGCCTTTTTCTTCTTCTCAAATTTATTAAACTCAAATTCAAAAATGTATAAACATATCGATACCTTCCCGTAAGAATGTATTAAGCGACATTTCAAAAATTTTAAAGGCATCGAAAAAAACCTCTGGTCCAGTTATTTATTTATGTACTTAAAAAAATAAAAAGATTTGGAACGGGATTTTCAACTCAAAATGCTTCGAAAAATCTGTTTACTACAACAAAATACCCAAATAAATAACTGAATAAGAGGTATTTTAAAAATTTAATTTAAAATTTTTAAAATGTCGCTTAATACATTCTTACGGGAAGGTATCGATATTTACATGTTTAAAACCACGCGGAAAATGATGATCATTTTCACGCAACGATGCGAGAAAATATTCTAATTTTGAATGCTGTCATCAGCGTTAATAATAATTATTATTACGATACGGCAGCGATATTTTTTTTTTTGCATTTTTTGAGTAACTTTAATAAATTTTCTCAAAATGAAGAGGCACTTTGGGGAAACCGGCACGCAGCGCGACACCGCATCGGTTGTGGTTAAACTCTTAAATAAAATTGACATACCAAAAAAAAAACATACTTAACATCTTTGTTTGCCATGACCAGGTGCGGATACAATGTAATATGGGTGCAACTGACCCCTTTTAGTTAAATTGCTTATCATTTTATACATTTGGGGGGTAAGGGGGAGGGGTTGAATTTTGGTGTAGAGTTACCTTCTGATTTCCTTTATAAATAAAAATGAGTAAACTTGGCGGGGGGACAAAGGCCCCTCAAAACTGTTTCTCATAAATATCTCTCAAACGGTTACTCCTACAAAGAAAACGTTAAGGACTAATTTGTGGCTTAGAAAATTTTGTACGAAAAACATTTTAGAACTTTCGTGGGAAATGGCTCAAAAATTAAAAAATTAATAAAAATAGATAACAGTAATGCCTTAGGGCTTAAGGTCAGTGGTGGAGGTGACGAGTTCTTAATGGAAATGATGAGATTTTGAGATTAAGACTGAGTAAGCTGGCAGAATCTTCCCAATGATTTTCACCTTGATGTGAAGGGAGGGGGCTTGCGTTTGACTGTCCAGCAACCCAGCCAAAAAAACCAAAAAATAACAGAGATGTCAATCTATTATGTCAATTATGGAAAAAGTTAACAGCGTAGATGAAAATCGAGTGGTGATATACGATCAAGTGTCGGCAGAGGTTACGGCTGCCAGCAGGAGCTTGGCTTCGGAAGAAGCCAAGTCGCCAGCTACACAGTTTGTTAAGAACGCACAGAGTGCATGCCTGCCCGTAGCAGTGTCGATGCCAGTAACATTGATGAGGCATTTTTTGAATACCTCATGAATATTACTGACTCTGAAAACGGTGCTGTTGGAGCTGGCTATGGAGAGGTGGCGTCGGATGAGGAAATCGCATCCTCAATGATGATGACTACCAATCTTTCGCCAGTTCGGACGCAGATGTCACTGTGGCTTAAAACCTTGTGAAAGGGCAGATGATAGATTCTCCTCAAAGCGAGACTGTGGACAAAATCGTGGTAGTGTCAGGTGCCAAGGTTACTACGACCCCCAATAAGGGATCAAAACCGAACAAAGTGGTTGGCCCTGGGTCTTCTGAGACTGTAAGGGCTTCCAGCTCTGAGAATCAATGCTCGTATGGTCCAAATCCGATCGAAGAGAAAATGAAATATCCGTGTTCACAGAATAAGGGAGGGGGTCTTAACTCAGTCCTCAAAAGGACCGAAAATGCTAAGAGGGCCGTGTGGAGGTATGGCCAAGGTGACACCAAAAAACTCAGTCTCAGGGACTGGAAGCGATTGAGTTGGGCTCGAAAGCTTCTTGCAAAGACGAAGTTAAAGAACAAGACGCCAATCGAGCCCAAGGGGCGTACCCAGACCACAGAAAGACAGTTTGGCTGCCGGCAGTAATCCTAGAGTGGGACCAGGCAAATGTCCAAGGCACTTAAGGGTCAAGCATACTGAAACCAGCAGTCAAAGAAAGAGGACCAGGCACAATGACTCGATACCCCCGCCAACGAACGTCAATAAAAGCCAAAGTGGCCCGAAACACTAGGTGACGTTGCAGCTGAGAGCCTTCAGGTGGCGGTAATAAATAAAGGAAGCACCGAAAACCTGCTAACCAGCGAGCAGTGGGGTCGGGTGGAGGTAAGGCTTCTCGAGTGTATAAACAACGAGATTCTTGCCTTCATCGGGTTTACGCCAACTTTCGGGCCGCTGTGGGCGATTAAAGTATGCAAAGTATTCCTGTAGTGATGAACCAAGGCTGAAATGGCTTCAAGCCACCACTTCAAAGGGTTACATCAAAGGTTACTCCAAAAGTGACCTTCTCGCCAGACTAAAAGTTCGGATAAATGTACCGGGCCCAGACATGATCAAAAAATTGTTCGGGAACCTCCTGCGGACACAAAATCCTAGCTTACCTAGCAGTGACTGGCAGAATCCATTGAGATCTGTGTGAGATGTGTCGGCTTGCCGTATCATCACCACTTCTTACCTAACCTAACCAAAGCTGGTGGAAATATCAAATTTTCGATCTCAATCATGAAATCAGGACAACTCTTCAGTGCTACCATAGGTACTATAGTTTAAAAGATCCTCCCACCGCGACCTAGAACGTGCTGACCCTAGCTTGCCACACTACCGTAGGCGGAAAGCCCTTCATTCCTGCTACCAGAAACAGCCTCATGCTTCTGTAAGCATGGGGTTGTAATGGTGATGAGGGAAGGAGAGGGATAACACCTTGGGTTTGTAACAGGTGGCGCCCAATGTGGGCTCCTAATTATACATATTAAGAACACTTTTTGGAGTATCTTTGATTGACGAACGAATTCGAGTCAAATATTTTATGATTTTTTCTCTAATTTTGTTCCCGGCATGAAATCGTAATGACAGTCCTGTGCTTAAAGCAAGCATGCCACGCTGCCATAGCCTGGATACCCTCTCTTTCCTTTTGCCAGGACTGCCCTAATGTTTCCTGTAAAGGAGGGAGAGGTTTAGGATAACCAGGTTGGACTATGCACTGCTCGCTCTTCACATTTTCGTGGAGAGCCATAGCATCCAGTAAAGGAGTATACTGCCGATAACTCCTCGGTTTTGGTTTTAAAAATAACCGAAATAATTCAAGCGATAGAGTTAGGAAGTTAAATGTTCTATGCAAAATGTACTCTGAATTTTGGAGAAAGCTCGAAAAAAATGGTTTGCGGTGTACTTATCGATGAGGATTTTTCGCTATTTTTAAGGAATATAACACCAACATTCAGCTGCTCCTAATTTATCCGAAAATCATCTAAAGTTCGGTCTCACTTCACTGACATAGCTTTTTCTTAAACTAAAAATCTACAATCTACAAACTCCAGTAGTTTCTTTGTCATGAAAAATTGTGTGTATCCCTTGCAATTAACAAAACGTTCACAAGGTTGGCTGATAATATTCTTAGGCCTGATTCTCCACGAATTTTCGCATCGCCAAATTTATTTGTTAATTTTGTTGTCAGCCTATCAGTGTAGCTGGAAGGTGAGCGGTACGAAGTCCCCCAAACCAAAATCGCGAATAACCAAATTTCGCATTTTTTTTTAAATCTCGAAAAACAAAACCTGGCAAATTAATAATCTCGCAATTACAAAATCTTGCTATTCATCATCTCGCATACAAAAATCGCACAAATATCAACGGAAATCTTGTCATTTAAAATGACGCATAAGAAAATCACGCAAAGCAAATTTCGCAATATCAAATTTCGCTGAAAGGGGAGCGGTACAAATTCTCCAAACCAAAATCTTTCATTTTTTGTTAAATCTCGTAAGCAAAATCTCGCAAATTAATAATCCTGCTTTTCGTAATCTAGCAATTACAAAATTTTGCTTTTAACAACTTCGCATTTACATCTCACAGCAAAAAATATCGCAAATATCAACCTTAATTTCGCCATTTAAAATTTCGTATAAGAAAATCTTGCAAATCAAATCTCGTAGAAAGCCAAAATCTCGCATTATTTTGTAAAATTTTGTAAATTAAATCTCGCAAATTAATAATCCTGTTTTTCATAATCTCGCAATTACAAAATCTTGCTTTTTACCATTTAGCATTTACATCTTGCATCAAAAAATCTCGAAAATATCAACCTAGATCCCGACATTTAAAAATTCGCATAAGAATATCATGCAAATCTAATTTTGCAATATCAAATCTCGATGGAAGTGGAGCGGAACGAAGTCTCCCAAACCAAAATCTCACATTTTTTTGTTAAATCTAGAAAATCAAATCTAGTAAATTAACAATCCTACTTTTTATAGTTTCGCAATTACAAAATATTGCTTTTAACAACTTCGCATTTACATTTCGCAGCACCAAATCTCGCAAATATCGATCTAAATCTCACCATTTAAAATTTTGCGTAAGAAAATCTTGCAAATCAAATTTCGCAATATCAAATCTCTCAAGTGGAGCGGAACGAAGTCATTCAACCCAAAATCTTAAAAAACAAGTCTTGTAAATTAATAATCCGGCTTTTTATAATCTCGCAATTGCAAAATCTTGCTTTTAACAATCTCGCATTTCTTTCAGCAAAAAAAAAAAATCGCAAAGACCAACCTAGAATTCAGAATTTGGCATATCAACATGTCGCAAATCAAAATTTCGCGAATCCAAATCTCGTAGTAACATATCGCTTTCAGTTTCGCACTGAAAAATTAAAATCCTGCGAAAAGTAAAAAAAGGATCGCAATTGCGAGATTTTCATTTTAAAAAATGTATTTGTTGCAATGCGATTTAAATTGCGAGATTTCGTAACCAACCCAGCTGGAAGCTATTCAGAAAGTTCCTTTATCATTCTTGCTACAAAAAATTCATCCCTCGTGCTCTCCACAAGAACGTATTTTCTCACTATCTCTCTCTACTAATGCGATGCGACATACGGCCCTGCTCTGGATGGCATCATCTTTTCACATGCCTGCGTTAACTCTCGCCAAAAAGTAATAAAATCAACGAAATTGTTATAATAAAAAAATAATACTTTCCACCTGACAGATATGTTTAATTTTAAATTCGAATGTATGTATATTTCAGTGTGCTGTTTGTGTGTGTGTATGTGTGTGCTGAATGATTTGGCTGAATTTACAATTACAAAATTTTCATGAATCAACTTAAGGTAGATATACCCACCAACGACATCGACCGACATCACAAGAAGGGTAGAATTTTTCGTTTAAAAAACCAAAGCAAAGCTTCATGATATAAATAATGCACACAGAAGTTTATTGAAGTGAAAGTAGGTATGTAGGTAGTAGGTAGGTACATATGTATAGAAAAAAATGTGTGTTTTGTACCCTACCTACATATGTACATACCTATTTGATGAAAGCGTCGAAGTTACAGGCGAAAGAAACAAAAACAACAACAACAGCTCCTTCATGAATATAAATATGAATAATAATAATACACAAAACACATACACTCCAACCACCCCCCTTCCCAGATAATCACACATGAAATCATTCATTCATTAGGGAAATTCGGACAGGAAGAAGAGGAATACAAAGAGAAGGAGAAGCACGTTCGTCGTTATTACCATAAAACTAATGAATATCAAATTTCTGGGTTGTTCCCATCTATCTATCTATCACCTCTCATCTGCTAAGAGCTGCGAACGTTGGAAATACGATGAGAAGCGGATGAACAGTATATGTATGATTTGCTTATGGGATCTATTTACTTATCACAGTTATATACATAGGTACTGGTCTTAACAAAAAAAAGAGGAAAAACTCTGGATTATAGAGCGGAAAAAAAACCCGAGAATAGTCCTTTGGGTCTTGAGAAGAGATCCAATTAAAATGCTAAGAAGTTTGATGAATCGGTCCTGGTTATCAAAAAAAAAAAAAACAAATAAAAGTTAACGGAGTAAAGCTATCAGAACCTAAACCTAGTACGTACCTGTGTTGATTTTCAAGAAAATTTTGAAGCGAACAAAAAATATCCAAAACTTAGAAGCAAATTTGTATCATTGGTTTAGAAACTTTAAGTCAAACTCTACATAAAGGAGATAAAATAGTAAAACAAGAGCCGCACCAAGTTTTGGGAGTGACTATAGCCTTTAGTGGGGATGAGGTGTCTAAGGACAACAATATTTGCTTTCTCTTTTGTCAGGGCATAACCATTCCAATGTTATTTTGAAAACAAAGGAAATGATGCGCTGACATTTTCCATACATAAGTTTGAAGATTTTAATCTTAACGATCCGATTAATAGAACTCATGATATAAGAGCTTTTTAAATTAGCCTCATCGGTATGTTTTGGAGACTTTTTTGTTGTTGAATTTTAACTTCGTATAAAATTTGCAAAAAAATCGGTTTGTTTTTTGGAGACTTCTTGTTCTGTTGAGTTTTTGCTTCATATGTATATTATTTTCAGAATATTTATACGCTTAAAAGTTCTTTTAAAATGTGCCTTATCAGTTTTTGGAGACTTTTTTCCTTGAGTTTTTGCTTCGTATAAATTTACCAAAAACTGAATAAGGCTAAAATGGTTTTTTTTTTATAATGAGCCTTATCGGTTTCCTTTTGGAGACTTTTTTTGTTGAGCTCTTGGTTATATAAAATTTGTAAAAATCGATAAGGAAAAAAAAACATTTCTAATAAACCTAATCGGTACCTTTCTGGAGATTTTTTTGTTGAGTTTTTGCTTCGTATAAAACTTACAAAAAACAGATAAGGTTAAAAAAGCTTTTATAATGAGCCTTATTAGTTTCTCTTTGGAGACATTTTTAGTCTAAGCATCCTTTAAATTTCCTAAAAATGGATAAGGTTAGAAAAAAATGTTTAAATAAGCTTTATCGGTTTTTATTTGGAGACTTTTGGTTCTGTTGAGTTCTTGCTTCGTATGATATGTCAAAAAAAATCGAAAAGGTACAAAATTCTCTGTATTCAATCCACCACTCATTCATCAATCTAAATGCTAAACAAAAACTGATTGTACTCGATTTCAAGATGCGTGACACTATTCCACATGCCTCACCACAGATTCAAAAAATTAAAACAAAATGCCTCACCACAGATTCAAAAAATTAAAACAAATGCAAATAAATCACAGACAACCATGCAGTAATGAAAGAAGCTACAAAAATAAGCCCTATAAAACATAAATCTCATTTTTCCGCACAAAATAAATGGTTTAGCTAAATAGATTATAGTGTTCGGAAAAAGAGTGTAGAGTTTTCTAAATATAATCTGCTTTAGTTATAAATTTTCACTCAACGAACAACGTACTGCAGAAGAACTAAATTCTTCGTTTATGATTTCGTTGTCTATTTTTATATGGGATTTTTCGTTTCCAGTCAGTAGTGTTCTTGACCTCTTAGGCCCATTTTTTCAGTTCAGGGTTAACTCTGAGTTAAATCAGGGTTAGCAAATGCTGAAAATATACTAACCCTGAGTTAACTCAGGAACAGTTTTTTAGTTGAGGATTAACTTAATCTTCAGATGTCAAAAATCTATTGTTATCGATGCGCGATACTATGGTATGGATATCAACCTTCTACGCCTTTCACGCAACAAAATAGAGCTGGCCCTACAATTGAATTGAATAACATGCTCTATCAAATGTGAGATAGTGCCACAGCTGAAAAGGCCCTCAATTTGGTCCCTGAGTTAACTCACCAAATTAGGTGAGTTAACTCTCAGTTAACCTAGGATATCAATTGACTGAAAAACAAACTTATGGAGTTAGATTAGGTAAGGTACAAGTGGCTGTCAGTAATTAACATTGACCCACTTTCACTAAAGTTTTCCCGTTGTGATACCGCATGATACTTGAAAATCCTCCTTACTCGTAAAACCACTTAAAGCTTCTGATGAAGCGTGCGAGACTATAAATGTCTGTTCTTGCTGCATTACTTATCACTTATGGGGTGCCATCAGCACTGAAAAACTGGTCCTTAATTGGCGAAACTGCCGAAAAATAATTTTAACACGAATTGTGGACTTTACACTTCCTTACAGAAAAAGTGTGAATATTTATTTCAACACAAGCGATGAGATAAAAGACATTATCACTTCAAAATTTGTAAGTGACGTTAATACTGGTTTTTCAAACACAACTCTTAAGCAGTGAATGCTATCGAAAGGTACTTTTTCAAAACTGTTTAGACCATGTGACGTTGTTGAAAAAAAAATCAATTTGACAGTTTGTAAAAAAAAAATTAAGATATCTTTTTTATGATAAGGGCCAATTGCAATATGTTGCATCTTAAAAATTGCTTAAAGACCAAAAATACCGGTTTTTGCCGGTGAATGATATTTTTTTCAAAAAATGTGTAAACCTGTGGCCTTCTAGATGAAAGTACACAACTCTTAAGCATTGAATACTATAGAAAGGTTATTTTTAAATAAGGTGTAGACTATGTGACCTTGTAGAAGAAAAGATTATTATTGGTTATTTAAAAAGTATCCTTAGTTAAAAAAAAGAAATGAACAATAGCCCAAAATATTGTTTTTTTTCGCTTTTTGATCTTAGATGGTGAGGTTGCCAAAAAAAATTGCTATACCAAGTCAATTTGTAAAAAAAATCTTGACACCCATATTTTTTTTTAATAAGGGCCAGTTGTAACAGTTGCAACTTCAAATCAAAAATGGTAAAACGCCAAAAATAACGGTTTTTGACATTGAATGCTATCAAAGCTACTTTTATAAAGTATGTAGACTTCATGACCTTATAGAAGAAAACATAAATATTGGTTACTTAAAAGTCATCCTTATTTCAAAAAAATAAAAATAAACAATAGCATAAAATATTGTTTTTTTTTTTCTTTTTATTCTTAAAAGTCGAGCTTTTGCCGAAACAAATGTCATACCAAGTCAATTTGTACAAACAAAAATCATGACAACTTATTTAATAATAAAGGCCAATTTCAATGTGTTGCAGTTCCGGATAAAGTAAAACGCCAAAAATACCGGTTTTTGACGGTGAATGCTATCGGAAGGTTATTTTTACAAAATTTGTAGACTATGTGACCTTGAACAAGAAAGCATTTACATTGTTTATATAAAATGTATCCTTATTTAAATTAAAAAAAAATAACTATTGCTAAAAATATCGGTTTTTTGCTTTTTATTTCAAATGGCGAGGTTGCCATGGAAATGTTATATTCAGTCAATTTGAAGAAAAAAAAAATCTTTACACCTTTTTTTATAATAAGTGCTAATTGCTATATATTGCAACATTAAAAATGGTTAAATGCCAAAAATACCGGTTTTTGAAATTGCTATGATACGAAAAAAATTCTACAATTATGAGATGAAAAACCTTTTTAATCAAATTCACAATTCAGATTTCTATAAAAAAACCCGGTATTTTTAGCATTTACCTTAAATTTTTTTTTTTTGCTCTCACTATTATTTAGCAATGGACTTTTGAGACAGTATTTATGATAAAATTAGATTTGTTCATAGTGTAGACTGAAGAGAACCCACATTTTTTCCCGGCTATTTTGTTGTAAGTGCAGACAAAATGGAAACTTATTTGATAGGAATATATTAACAACTGGTTTCTAGGAATTCTTGTATGTCTGGAAAAAAAATATTGTCATTGACCGAAAACAATTAAATCCATGGTTTCAACACAAAAAAGTTGTATAGGTACCTCTGTATCAATATAGCTATCATAAATTAATTAAAAACAATAACAAACTTGCAAACACGCTTTTTTCTCCTCTAATCACTATTTATCTCTTCATCTTTAATTCAATTAAATTAAAAAGAAAAAAATGAAAGAAAAAAATCAGTAGATATCACAATAAGCCAACATTTAACAAGTTTTCTAGTAAAACCAGAAAGACTTCTTACCAATATACATTAGGGGTGTCGGAATTTTGTTTTATTTTTTATATTCAAAATGGGTATGGTGGATCATGTATAGGGTTTAGAAAGATGAAATTTTTGTTCTAGGACATTTTCCAAAATCGAGTTTTGAGACCCCGCGGCCGTTTTCAAGTAAAAAACAGCACATTTCGAAAAAATGGTCAAGAAAACCAATTAAATTTTCGTCGATATGTTGTCAAAATTACTTTAAATGTTTCATTTTGGCATCCTTTTCTCATTTGTATTGACCGAACTTCAATTTAAAAATGCTGTATAGTATTAAGAAAGCAAGTTTCAACCAATTAAAGCATTCCATTTAGAAGAAATAATCGAAAACATCTAGAAAATCGATCTATTCTTCGGGGGGATTTAATGTAAAAAGTTATTTCATGATATTTTGACAAGCAGATTTTAACGCTATCTTCTTAGCAAAAGGTTAAAAAAGCAAAATAAAATCATTGTAGGTTACTGTGACTTTATATAATATTAGTTTTTCGGTCCGCTTATTCGAGTTGAGGTTTTTCAACCTAAAAATGGCCGCGGGGTCTCAAAATTCCATTTTGGAAAATGTCCCAGAACAAAAATTATTTCTTTCTAATCCCTTTACAAGATCCACAATACCCATTTTGAATACAAAAAATAAAAAAAAATTCCGACACCCCTAATATACATACATCGCAAACAAAAATATGTAATAAAGACATGTCCAAAAAGAAATCATGGATGACATTCATTCCAAAAATGGTCAAATCATGATTTTCAAAAAAAAAAAAAAAAAGCAAATGTCGTTTTAGCCAAATTTAGAACTTGAGTAAATAAATGCAATGCAATTATTGGAGTATTAAAATAAAATTAAAATTAAATTAAAAAAACCATTTAAATTCACGCGTCATTAAAAAAGAAAACGTGTGTATTAAAAAATTATTTGATAACATTTTCGAATATATTGATTTAATCAAAATTGATAAATTTAATTATTTTTAAATTTTTAGTAGAAATCAGATTTATTTAAATTAGTTTTTAAATTAAATTAAAATTCTATTAAAATGTCAAACACTGCCTTTCACTCATAATTTAGTCGTTTAATTGTAAATTTATATCGAAACACAACACAGACAATAAATTTGTTGTTTTTCAGATTTTGTTTGTTATTCAAAAAATTAGATTACAAATGAACTGATTTTTTTCTGTGTGTCATCAAGAAATCCGATTAGAAAACAAGTTTTAAATCCATAAAAACAAAAAATGCAAATGTCTCGTCTTTAAAAGCTGTGAGCGACATTTTAAATCATGAAAATTTATAGCATAACATTTTATAATAAGATCTTTGTGATACACCTATTGATTGAGAAACGCAATTCTAAAAAAGACTGTTGATTATTTTTTTTAAGACTCTGTTGTTGTTTTCTGTGGGGCAATAATTATTATTATGCTCTCTATAGGTTAGCAATGTCGTGCGATGCGTAGGTTATGTTTTGTTTATCAGCCAAACATCATCGTAAGAATTAATGAAGTGGTTGACACTTCCAGAGCTTCTAAGTTTTATATTTGAGTGATCTTCTGGTTGTCTTATAAAATAAAAGAAAAATACACCATAATGTCATGGACACTACTGTGAAGGCTATTATCTACCAAACTCACGAGGACAAACAATTTAGAATATAGATTGAGTAGCTAGTAGCTACGTCTTTGACAGAAAAAGATTTTTTTTTTTGCTAAAGAAGTTTTATCTGAAGAAAACAAAAAACAAGTTTTTAATTTGTTAATTAGTTAAGATTTTGAAGAAAATATGTTTTTGTTCTTGAAATATTATTATATTTAAATATCAAGCTTAAATCCTAAACACAAGTTTAACAAACGATCATTTTTTGTACAGGGTCACTGATTGATTCGAGATTTGTATTTAATATGAGTTTCATTGAATTCTTCAGTTCGTACTTTGTAGACTATGTAACCTTTAAGAAGAAAAAATAAATATTGGTTACTTGAAAAGTATCGTTATTTAAAAAAGAAATGCAAAATAGCTTTTTATGGCCTTTAGTCCTACAAATTGGCGTTTCGTTCGGCTTACTCACTTGAACTCATCAGTGACATAGTGAGGGCTTTGTCAGACGCAATTTGTTCTAAGTTCAGTTCAACTTACATGAATTTTTCAACGAAAATCCACTGTAAACTATATCCAACAAGATTAGAATTCCTAATCATTAAGCTGGAAGTTTTACAGTGGAAGTTTACAGTGGATTTTCGTTGAAAAATTCATGTAAGTTGAACTGAACTTAGAACAAATTGCGTCTGACAAAGCCCTCACTATGTCACTGATAAGTTCAAGTGAGTAAGCCGAACGAAACGCCAATTTGTAGGACTAAAGGCCATAAAAAGCTATTTTGAATCAATAATTCAACAAGTCCAATCCTTAATGCTAAGTCTTCTACTTGGCTGATTTATTTCAGTAGTATATAGAATTTGTATTATAAAACCTTCTTATATGCAAAATAGCCTAAAATATCGGTTTTTTGCTTTTTATTCTTAAACGGTGATGTTGTTAAGCAAATAATGTTATACCTAGTCAATTTGTAAAACAAAAATCTTGACATCATTTTATTTTTAATAAAGGTCATTTATAATACGTTATAACTTAAAAAATGGTAAAACGCCAAAAATACCGGTTTTCGACGGTGAATGCTATCGAAAAGTTATTTTTACAAAATGCGTAGACTTTGTGACTTTGAAGATAAAAGTATTAATAGTGGTTATTTCAAAATAATCCTTATTTGAAAAAAATGAGCAATAGCTTAAAATATCGGTTTTTTGCTTTTAACTCTTAAATGGTGATTTTGGCAAATATTGTACCAATTGAATTTTTACAAACAAAAATCATGACTTTTTTTGTTTTATAAAAGAGGTCAATATCAATATATTGCAGTTAAAAAATGCCTAAAATAACGGTTTTTGACGGTAAGAGCTATCGAAAGATTATTTTTACAAAATATGTAGACAACGTGACTTTGTACAAGAAAGTAGTTATATTGACTAAGACATCATTTGCCAAGCAAATGTTGTATAAGTCAATAAAAAAAAAAACTCGACACCTTTTTTTAATGATACAAGGTACAAATGTGTTGCAACTTCAAAAATGGTAAAACACCAAAAATACCGGGTTTTTGCAGTGAATGCTATGAAAGTTATTTCTATAAAATCTGAAATCTACCTATTTGACTTTGTAGAAAAACAAAATCATAAATATTGGTGGAGTTCTTCAGTTCGTTCTTCATATATCGATTTTGCCTTGCAATTTTACTGCGTGGACAAATTTGACATTCGACAATATTATTAAAAACTGTCTATTAGTTTGTTTTGAAATACAAGAAATGCAATATAGGTTTGGTTTGAAGTTCATGCTGTATCTTCTTAATAGGCTTTTAATTGTTGAAGTGAAAGATTCCACATTCACCACTTTTGGGTTTGTAGCGTTAAGTTCGAAGTTCGAATTATGACCTCGAAAAACTTCAGACATAGCTAAATTTTTGGTGTAGATCTTTCGTTTTGGCGTCTCAAGCATATTTTAAAAAGTACCTCTAGTTTGAAACAACTGCTGTCAAGTGAAATGGACAAAAAAAATATTTTTAAAATTTCTCAAAATCTACAGTTTTTTTTTCGAAAAGCAAGGAATTTTTGAGATTTTACATTTACTAAATGAAATCATCCTTGGTAGAAAATACTTTACAAAATGAAGATAATACCTACAGTAGTTCATAACTTATTTTTATCAAAATCATTTGAGCCATTTTTGAGATAAATAACGATTTTTGGAGCAAATTTTAGTTTGTTCAATTACCTTTTAAGGTAGGGAACAAGGAATAGCTTCTGTGGTTTACGCTATAATTTGGGCAAAGAAACACAGATGGAATTGCAGAAAACCAGTATTTTCGAGATTTGACCATTTTTAAAGTCGAAATATTTTGGAGCTGAGCGCTCATATGGATAAAAGTGTCATCAAACTTTCTTTCAAAAATATTTGTATCTAAAAATAAGAATAAATTATGTTTTGACAACCGTTTTGGATCCGCTTCGCTGTTTAGAAGCAGAGAGCAAAAACCGGTATATTTGAGTTTTGTCCAACTTTAGAAGAAATAACATCTTTATTATTCAATTCTTATAAAGTTCAAGAAGATAACGCGACCATCCCAGACGCAAATTTTTCAAGCTCAATCGCATCGAAGGTGACCTATCAAATACTCACCAAAGGACCACCAAAGCATTCACATGCCAGACGATTGTGCCATGCTACAAATTTTGATGGCTGATTTCCAGCAAATTATGGGACAAGGTATTTGTTGCTCATCGAAAAGCCCATAAGCCAGTCCTTTGCATATGGTGCAAAAAGAAAATGGAGAGTCGGTCTCTAGATACCGTTACCATTCCAGACAGGTAACCGGTACCCCAGGATTTTACCTACTTTTTAGACGGTCAAAAAAATTTCACCACCCGTTGGAAGAGTGCGACATCAAAAAGACAGCCATTATCAATCCGTTTGGGCTATACGATATCCCACGGATGCCCTTTGGACTCCACAACGCTGGAAAATCTTTTCAAAGGTTTGTTGACGACATCCTACGAGATTTTTCATTTGGACGAGCTTACATCGATGATATTCTGATCGCATCGGGTAACAAGGAGGAGCACAGAAGTCATCTCCGAATAGTATTTGATCGACTTCAACATTATAGACTCGTCATCAACTTTGACAAGTTTCAATTTGGACAGCCAGAAGTGTGTTTTCTTGGTCACTTTGTAAGCTCTGAAGGAATCAAACCATTACTAGAAAAGGTAAATACAGTTAAAAAACGTTCTCCTCGCTGCTTCATACCGAACGCGATTAAATCTCAAGCGGTACTCGAAACATTGATGAAGATAACAAACATAACGACCTAACACACATCGAGTGGAACATTGACATCTCAGAAGCCATTGAAAACTACCAGCAGTGGATAGCCGAAGCAGCCACTTTGTGTCATCTTGACGCATCAGCCAAACTCGCTTTAATGGTAGACGCATCTGATATGGCTATAGCAGCTGTACTTCAACAACTCGAAAGAAAGCTTTGGCGTTTGCTGCTATTTTTTCCCTCAAGCTTAGGTACACCATCAAGGTCGATTCAGCACCTACGATCGAGAACTTTTTGGTGCATATTCTGGGATAAAGTATTTTCAACATATGCGTGAAAGTCTTAGTTCTGTTATCTTTACAGATCACAAGCCACGCACCTACGATTTTGCACAGAAATCCGAAAAAGCGTAACCGAGACAAAGAAGGCATCTGGAATACAATTTTCAAATGATGTGCGTTACCTGCTTGAGAGTGAAAGTGTCGTTGCCGACACCGTTTCACGGAGTGAATTAATAAAATCATACGCCACCATCGATTTAGACTTCTTTAAAAATTTCGATAGTCCGACAACGATTCGAAAAATCAACATCATTGAAGCTGAAAAAGTTCCCTGTTCCTAGTCACGACAACCTAACTATATATTGCGACACATTGTTGGAAAATATTCGCCCATGCATCACGGACGAACTCAAGCGAGCAGCATTCAACAGTGCCATTTGCAGACATCTCTGAAGAGACGATTTGCCGTGCACTCTACTCTACTTGGATTTGTCGATATGGTGTCCCAGAACGAATTACGACAGACCAAGGAAGCGAGTTTGAGAGCAAGCTGTATAAGGAACTGTCAAAAACACTAGGCATCAAACATTTGCGAGCAACGCCATATCATCTGGAATCCAGTGGCCTTGTGGAGCGATGGCACTGTACGCTCAAGGCAACTATCAAATGCCATACTTTCACCAATTGGGTCGACCGACGGTGACGTCTTTGTCTTTGGATTTGAAGAGAATTATTTTGAAAACCCAGATCAACAATAAACTTCAACAAATCAAGACTGTGGTCAACGAGATTACATGACAAGATATGGAAGAAAAGTTAAATTTCGAAACAATCGCAGTAGAGCTAGCACAACTACTGGAAGGGGAGAACTATGGAGCATCCTGTAACAGTAACTTAACCTTTAACGTAGAAAATTGCATGATCTACAAGTTTTGAGTAAAATATTGTTCAATCGCCTTTAAGTTATAAGCATTTTTTTTTGACATTTGACCTAGCATAACTTTTGATGATCACACGATATAACAATGGATTTCACCGTGAGTACTTCTAACGCCAAAATAAAGATGGTTGCATATTAAGTACCTTCAGATGGATTTATTCCGCAGATTAGTCTTTTTTTATACATTTTTCCGGGGCTACGAGAAGTTGTTAGAAAAATCAGCGTTAAACTTGGACTTGCAGGTTTTTGTTTTGCCAAAGTTTGTTTGGTTTTTTGTGACTTACCCGATATTGTTGTGTCAGAAGTGCGAAATTTTTGTTTTTATTTAATGAAAGCAATGGCAATAATTAAGAAAAATAATCGAATACATTTAATGCATAAAAGCCACCGATCACTACGTCGATATGGGTGCTGTAGTTAAATATGAATTCGAGGTTTACCCTTCTCAAAGTAAGCTTTATGGAAGTCAAATTAACGATGGTTTGTTATTATAACTCCGGTAAGTGAAAAAAATTCGAGATAGGAGGGTTACGGAAATCTAGCGATCATTATGTCGATATATGAAAGTGCTGTATTCGGATAGGATGTGAAAGTTTATCCTTCTCAAAGTAAGCTTTACGGAAGTTAAATCTACGATAGTTTGTTATTATTACTTCTGTAAGCGAAAATGGTTGCGAGAAGATGGTAATGGGAATATAGCGATCATTATGTCGATATAGGTGCTGTAGTCGGATAGGATGTGAAAGTTTATTCTTCTCAAAGTAAGCTTTACGGAAGTTAAATTAACGATGGTTTGGTATTATTGCTTCTGTAAGTTAATATGATTTGAATGGGAATCTAGCGATTATTATGTCCATATATGCATATTGTTTCTGTAGTCAGATAGGAAAGAGTTTATCCCTCTCAAAATAAGCTTTCCGGAAGTAAAATTTACGATGGTTTGGTCTTATTGCTTCCATGAGCGAAAATAAAAGAGATAGAAAAGTAGGGGGAAGATGACAGCTTTTTATAACATCACTGTTATTGGTGTCAAAGGTTAAAACTAAATCTAGTTGGCTACCAAATTTATAAATATTTTAAACAATACTCATATAAACGAAACTAGAAGCTTGCATAGTGAATAAAATTTTTGTATATGAGATTGTTTATTGAATGGATATCTTCGTTAGATTAAGTCCAAGCTAAACGAAGTAGATTGAAGTCCTAACACTAACGATTAAGCATTCGCCATCAGGAGTAGCTGATTTAACAAAATAAGTTAAATCAGGGAAGTGCTTTGATATCATAAGGTATCAAAGCACTTCTCTTTTTCCAACAAGTATGAAGCTGTCAACTGTGAATTATTTTATTAGGTTATCCTTTCAAAGTCGTATTTAACTTTCTTTTTTCTTAAGTTATAAATCATATTTTTCAATAATTCAATTATATCAACACGCCCGACTTCTTCATTTTAGAAATACATTTTTGAAAAACGGAACATTTAAGGATAACTTTGTGATCAAGTTTGTCAATTGAAACTCCTTATTCCTCCATATTTACATTATCTGTCTAATTTTGTTCGTAAGATTTATCTCTCTATCTTGACAGTTTGCATTTGGATTTACCTATTACGAGCCAAATGTTATAAAACACACAATTAACGAAAACCTAAAGACATTTTGGTCTATAAAACTCCAACTAGATTTGCAAGAAAGTATAAGCCACTGTTTTATAACTTTCTATTGCATCATCATTTTTAAAATGATGCAATATACATAAGTCTCAGCATGAAAGTAGTCTAAATAAATCAGTAAAACTCCATACACTGCTGTAAATGCAGTTGGTAATTCACCAAACCACAAGAGATTCAGTTTTAATTACATAAAAATAAGTCTAGCCATCATCGATTAACCGAAATAAAGTATACTACACCTCAGCTAGTCAGGCAGCCAGCTAGGCAGGACCTGTCTAAAATTTCACTTTGCACTAATTTTAAATATAGGTATGTCTACAACAACAAAAAAAAACACACTTATGCAATAAGCGCGGTAGGAAAATATAAAATACCAGCGCCAATGTGTCAAAATGAAAAGAAAAAAAAGTAAGGTTAACAAAAATCACACCTGTGTGGCAAACAGTATATAAATAGAGGCACACCCGTTTGAAGATCTACATAATTCCAAAGAAAATGATTTTTAATTTATTTTTATCTGAAACCACAATGTCACAAAAATCAAAAGAGATATTTACTAAACACGCGGCTGGCAGCAGCGGCGGCATCTTAGATTTATTTTTTTTCTGCACGCGTTTGAAAAAAAAAAACAAAAGTCCGTGCCCTAAACATCAAAGCATGTTTAACAGGTATTTGTTTTCTTGTTTCCATTTTTTGATGTGATTTGTTTTTTTTTTGCGTGTATTTCTTATCTAATGTTGACAGAAATATTGTAAAGTACAATTCATAAGATTTTTCTACCAAAAATAGAGATACTCAGCGGAGATAGATACAAGACTTCAAATAAAAAATTGAGATATTGAAACTGTCAGAAACATGACATTCATTTTAGTGTCATGTCAGATAAAAATTATTATAGTTCCTGTTGCTGAAATATTTAGTATATAGCGGGTGCAATGCAATACAATTTTCATATAGACAAACGAATAAGTAGGTATCATGATGATATACATGCCTATGCACTGCACTGCAGTGTACCTTCAGTAGGACAAAATCAATTCAACCTTGAATTAAATAGAAATTAGAGAACGAAGAGACAGAATTAATTGCGACACTTGCATTTTGTTCATGCTTGTGGGCTTACTGTGATTTTGTGCATTTCATTTTACTATAATTTTTCAAAATTGTAAAACTCTCCACTTATAATTTGTCAATGTGTTGTCGTTTGGAGAGTACGAACATTTTCTGAGGTCTCCATATCGACAACCAAATAATAAACGATAAGATTGTGGAAAATTATCAATGGAGAGTTTTATCAGATGTTAAAATAAATTGAAAAAAAAATTAAAAATTTGAAGTAACTTTTCTTTTTTTGCGGCACTTGCATTTTCGTGTTAGTGTGCTTACGGTGATTCTGTGCATTTTATTTTCCTATAATTGTTCAAAATTGTAAAACTCTCCACTAATAATCTTTCAATGTATTGTCGTTTAGATAGTAAGGTGCTGAAGTAAAACGAATATTTTCTGAGGTTTCCATATCGACAACGAAATATTAAACGAAAAGATTGCGAAAAATTATGTATGGAGAGTTTAAGGATATGTCAAACAAATTAAGGATATGTCAAAAATATTAAGAAATATCTACAAAATAAAAAAAAAATCTTTAATAAATTTTCTTTTTTTGTGTATTTGTCTTCGTTTCGTCCTTTGTGGTGTTAAGGGTACCAAGCAATAGTTCGGTCTATTTTTTTCATTTGCTTCTTTGCTCATTTTACATTTTCAAATCAAATCCGACGGCAAGATAGGACAAACTTTCTAATTTTCGTCAGGAATATTGTTACAGCCTATTAATTGTATGGGAAAAATAAGTGGAGACTTGGATAAAGTAATCTACTACCGTTTTCTTTTTCATTGACATTGCACTATCGAACTGCATACTACGCTGCTGATGCGAAACGAAATTTTTAGTTGGTCTCCAACAAGACAACGAAATGCTTACCAAAAAGGAAACGGAAAAATATTCATTGATAGTTGCACAAATTCAAAAATTAAAACAAATGTAAAATGCAAACAAATCACAAGCAGCTATGCGGCAATGAAAGAAACAACAAAAATAAACACGACAAAACACAAATGTCATGTTTTCGCATACAATAAATGGTCTGGATAATTAATTGTGTGCGAAAAAAGAGTGTAGACTTCTCCAAATAATCTGCTACAATTATCAATTTCGCTTATCGAACAGCGTACTGCAGAACGAAAAGTAGAACTAAATTTTTAGTTTATGATTTCATTGTGTCATTTTCGTATGGGATTTTTCGTTTCGCATCAGCAGCGTACTAGGCTTACAGAAGAAAGCATCACACCGAAATGAGACAGTTCCTCCGACAAAGAAGAGGATCCCGACTCTAATCAATTTACAAATTAACACGGAAGTGAAAAATGGCAAGGCACCGAGAAGTATTTGGGTGTGACAATCAACACCAAACCCACTTTCCTGGCACCAGATAAGGAACGCGGTGGGATTCGCGTCAAAAGTGGACGTTTCATTGAGCAGGCAAATAATGGCAAACGTAGGTGGTCTAACGGCCAGCAAGCGAAGGCTCCTGACGCAATAACGCATGCCAATCTCCTATAATAAGAATGTGAGATTTGGGCAGATGCACTTTAACAGGAAAAGTACATAAAGCAGATGGCAGCCGTAAAATAGACGCATAGTTCTACGGATGACAAGCTCCTATCGAACGGTGTTGGAACCAGCTGCCCTTCTAGTCACAAAAATTAATGCAATACACCTTCTAGTGAAAGAAAGGAAGTGGTCCACGACTTTTTTAAGACAGAAGTTGGAGTGGAAACGGCAACGAGAGAGGCTAAAGAGCTCTGGAAACAGAATTGGCAAGACCGTTGGAGCTCGGAGTGCAGAGAACGATGGACAGCAAGGCTGATCAGGAAATTGGCAGAGTGGAATGACTTGAAGCACGGTAGGTTAACTAATAATTCACCCAGTTACTCATCGGACACGGATAGTTCAACGCATTTCTCCACAAAATCAACAAAACGAACAGTCCAACCTGCCAGTACGGGACTCCCAAAGAGACGAAGTGCACCATATTTTCTTCTTCTGCAACAGATGAGAAGCTTAAAGCCAAGTACGCTACTGAGGTGAAACGAAAATTTTCTGGGGTCTCCAACTCGAGAACGAAATCAGAAACGAAGTGATTGCGAAAAAAAAAATATGGAGGGTTTTATCAGAAATATGTAAAAAAAATTAAAAAATAAGAAAAAAATCAAAATCTTAAATCTCGTCTGATGTGAACTCTTTTTTTTTGTTTTCGTGTCGTCTGTTGTGGTGCTAAAGGTTCCAAATAATTGTGTTCTTCAGTTCGTTTTGACGGTATTTTTTTCGATTTTGATTTTCAAATAAAATTCAACAGCAAAATAAAAAAAACTCTAAAATTTTCGTCTGAAATAATATTAGATACGGTCAACTAATTGTGTGTGAAAAATAAGTGGAGACTTGGTTCTTGCATCGACTAAAATTGTCTGTTTTATTGATATTTCACCGTCGAGCTGAGTACTCAATAACAAAAATCAATACGAAATTTTTCGTTTACGATTTCGTTGTGTCAATTTCTGTATAGAAATTTTCGTTTCGCTCCAGCTGCGTTCTAAGCTTAAAGAGGAAAACTTGAAAGAAACATTGGTACGATCAAACCAGATTACATACATAGCTAAAAAGATGCTTGCCAGTGAGCAAAATTGGAATCAAATCTGCACCTACGCTAAACTTATTCTCAGAACAAAAAAAGGACGAAAAGCAGTCCCGCAAGACAGCGTGAACCCAAAAGGGTGTATGATTACCGCCCTACTCAAGTAATGGAGTTTTGGTTACGTAAACCTTGTACAAGGGGGATTCGGGCGAATGGGTATGGCATGAAATGTTGAAATTTAGCTTGGGAGCCATTGTTGCAATCCTGTCATTTGGACGCCATTTTCTAAGAAATGGCGCCCAACCTCGGCCAAATGTCTATGTTCAAAATAATGTTTAATAATAAATGTCTATGGTTTAAAATAACGATTGATGTCTTAAAAGATAGTTGTTGAATAGAAGCACCTTCGGGGAAAATATCAATATTACCACTTTTCGAAAATACAGATTTTTTTGATAATTTTTATTAATTTTAAAATGAAAAGAGTTGCGGGAACGCCTTCAGGTGCCAAACGCGTGTTGGGAAAAAACAGTTGGGGTCCTACAAAAAAGTGTAGAGAGGACGCAATATCGCTTAAAATGTCAATGTGTCCACTTTTCAGGAACATACTTTTCTTTTGAACTCAAAGAGTGGGAACTTCAATTTTTTTTGGTAATTTTTAATATTTTGAACATGAAAAAAGTTGCAGAAACGCGTCAAGACTCCAAACACGCGATTGCTGTTGTAAAAGAAGATTGAAAGCTGTTGAGCAGACCCACCTTCAGGTAAAATGTCAGTGTTGCCACATTTCGAAAATATACCTTTTTTTTATGTCAAAGGGGGGAACCTCCATTTTTTGGTATTTTTTTAATATTTGTTACATGAAAAAATTACGAAAATTTTATTCAGTACATAAAATGATAAAAGCTCAATCAAACCTTGAATACGCATTCATTTTTAAACCGTCTTAGGGGGATCTAAAAAAATCTAATTGCGTTTCATTGCAAAACCATGGAAAATGTCATCTTTTATAAATCGATTTTTTTTGTTCTTGCTCATGTTGACATCTTGAATAAACTTACCTGAAAAGAGAAAGAAACAAAAAAGGAATTAGATAAATATTAATAATTATTATGTACAAATCTCCATAAATGAAGAACATAGATAAATAATAATTTTTTGTTTTAAACATTTTAACTTTTAATTAAGAAAAGTTTTAGAGAAAATGATATTTTAGTTTTCAAATATTTTTTTGATAAAAAACAAATAATTATACGCGCTAAATAGATTTTTTGAAATTATATTTTCACTCTATCTAAATAGATTGCCCCATTGTGTGAAGCGCAGTAAGAGCGTCAGGATAGGGTGCTTTTTGTGTGATGCTAAATGGGGTTGAGATGCTGTCACAACATATACATAATAACACACAAACTCTAAGTGCAGAGGCATGATAACAAGTTTATGTTGTGCTGTTGTTGATTTAAAAAAATAAATATGTTTTTCTTTATTTTTTTTTTTATTATTATTTATTTTTGTTCGTGGCTCATTGCACATTATTATTTGTGAGAACGTGACATTTTGTTCTCATCATAAATATGGATTCAAATATATATGTAAATTGCAAAGCGATATGGTGAAAGATGTAGGCAAATTGTTTGTTTTGCATTTCAATTTTAGTTGACAGAAAATTTGACAGAATTTTGATTGCAACATGACAGCGAGAGAGAGGGAATGAAAACTGAATTAGATATTTTTTTTTAAATATTTTTAAATAATTTGATTTAACTTTTTATTATGCAAGATGACAAAACAATACGATTAAAATGAATTGAGCTGCTTAAGATAATTAAATGGCCGTATCTAGCGAATGACCTGTTCTTCTACTCCAGAGGTAGGACAGATTTGTTGAAAATTGTGCACTATTTGCTCCGGAACGAGAGTGAAAAAATTATATGTTAGCGTAACTCTGTTTTAAATAGTTCCGAAGAGTTTTCCCCAGATGGAACATTGCATCGCGTATTTTCCCATTTCAAACGACACTGCTGGATCAGATTTCCCGGGATCCCACGATAAATGCTATCATATGCGGCTTTCAAGTCGATGAATAGATGGGTGAGTCTCGACTTGAAATTCGTTGGTCTTTACCAGGATTTGCCTGAGAGTAAGTATTTACCTTGGCAGTCTATGGTCAATCTGCCAGGCAGGAAGCCACACTGGTACTTGTCGATTATAGTGTTTCAGAGCGGCTTAAGATGCTCACACAGTCAAGGATCATGCCTCGAGAGTTCTTTCAGGACATAGGATCACCTTTTTTGTAGATGGGATATGTGGAACTGCCAGACAAATCATCGGACATACTTCCTTCCATCCAAACTTGATTAATAACTTGATATATGCAACCTTTCAACACATCCTCTACGTGCTTGAAGGGCTGCGCTGGCTGGTAAGTCATGTCATCCAGGCGATTTGTTGTGCTTAAGCTCCTTTAAATAGCTACCTCTTCTATACTGGTTGGTGATACTGGGTCTTCATTGATTGGAGGTGGGTTCTCCTCTTGTCCTATTTTCACTCTAAATGATGTTCATGTAGCAACAGCTGGTAATGCTGCTTGACTATATCTGTGCTTCAGTGACTTAGTTACCTTCGCTGTTTCGAAGAGCCTGAGTTCCGGATTAAAAACCAGCAGTCAATTGCTTGGTTTTTTTTATAGAACTACCAGGCATTGTTTTTTGATCACGAGACTCGTCGATCACCTTGAGCTGAGAGGCTTCGTACGGCCTCTTTGTCCACGCAGCACAGGGTCTTATTCTGCACCCTTTGTCTTGCTCAATACTCCCCTCTGGCTTCTTTTGTTTTACGCTGCAGTTTATTCACATGTTGATCTTCTGTCACCTTTTTCAGCTGTACGCATTCATTATCATACTACGGGTTCTACTTCGGGGGTAGTTGGTCGTTGGTTGGCTATTAAAGTTTCGGCTGCCTCTTTGATGACATCGAGATACTGGGGATCCTGCAACCAACGTCGATTTGATTCGTTGGGGCTTTTCTTAGTTGCTTTTCATTTAACAAAGCGAGTTTAAGAACTTGCCGCAAGAAGGAAATGGTCAGAGTCTACGTTTTCCGCTCAAAAATCACGTCTAAGATGTTGAATGCGGGCCTTCCGTGCGTCGATGAGCGTATGGTTAATTCGGTTGGCGTACCCACATACGGGATTCCTACAATAACGCAAGGTGTTTTGTTTTACACAATGGGCAGCTAGCCGACTCCTTCGAATTCAATGGAGACCGTTCGAAAGGCTGAGTAATTTAGACTATGCCGACGACATATGTCCACTGGCAATGGCAAATAACATCGGTAGGCTGAACGGGATGTGCCAAACACTGCAAGTGAAGGAAGTGGTCCAAGAACTAACAGAAAAAAGACGAAAATAATGCGCACAGACCGCTCCACACAGCAGCTTATTATTCTACAAGAGACGCCCGGTGGAAGAGATCGAACAGTTTAACAACCTTGGCAGTATTGTTTCTGCAAACAGTGGTACGGATCTGGACGTTAAGATTCCAATAAATAAAGCTCGTGCTGCCTTCGGTATCTCCTTGCGCACTAAGTTGAGATTCTTCGAATCCAATGTCAAATCCGTGCTGCTATATGCTTGTGAAACCTGGAAAGTCACGTCAATCATTTCGAGGAAATTACAGGCTTTTGTGAATCGCTGTCTTCGCCACATCCTAAGGATTCGCTGGCCACAAATATTATCAAACGAGGAATTGTGGCGCAGGACAAGTCAAGAACGGCTGGACGTCGTCATAAGAAAGCGTAATTGGCGATGGATTGGTCACACACTGGGGAAACCAAACGATGAAATTGCAAAACAGTGATTTGAATGAAATTCTCAGGGTGCACGGCGGGTTCGAAGACCAAGAACAACATGGAAATCAACTGTCTTAGCAGAAGCAGAATCCCAGAGAAAGACGGGGCCACAGTTAAAATACCTGGCTGCAAACCGTGAAGGATTGAGACGTTTTGTCGGGGGTTACAGGACACGATGATGATGAAGATGACCCACCCATCTCTTGGGGAGGGCCAGGTTGTTTTTTTTGGATTTTTAGCCGTGGAAACCTTGTTTTACTTATCAACATTTAATGAGCTTCTGATAAGTCTATTAATCAGAGGCCGTTATCTTTGGTCTCTTCTTGGGGTCTCTGCCTACCAATTAGTTCGCCAGAGGTGTCTTCTTTCCAATTTGAGCATTGACGTCCCCGTACTCCAGGCAATTTGGTCAGTCATAAATTGTATCTTTTCACATATTAGACACAACGGAAAAATAATATCATCATCGTGTGCTGAAACCCCGGTTGGGGCATAGGGTGAGAAATGGTGTATAGACTTGCAATAACCTTTTCAACGAGGTATGACACATTCGTGTTAAATAGGTGCACCAGCCACCTCTTTATATTTTTGCGCATTCTCAAAAAACTAAGTCAACTTTGCGAACTTCCTTCCAAACTTGATTCCCCTAAGGAATTCAAAATAAGTTATCTCAGAACTTACCAAGTTCAACTTTCAACACAGCCGGCCTTAGAACAAAGTAAGCTTGTATACACTGATTGAGGTGAGGTTCATTTTACGCAGTTTTTTCTTTGAGTCATATTGACTTTCTTGTATATCGATTTACTTAACTTTCATGCAGAAGTAGGTTAAGAAGTTCCACTTCAAAAAAATGTAGATTTGTTTCAAGGTTATTCCGAGTAACAATTCCCTTTTCAACCATCAACCTGACTGAATGTAATGTGTGTATAAACTCTTTATCAGCAAAATAAGCATTCAAATAAAAAAAAAGGACTTTTGTTTTTTTTTGTTCACAATTTGACACGCATTTTTCTTTGAGAAATTACGCAAATTATTCAACGCTTATTCCACTACGCTGTGTCACACACATATTTTTCAAAGGAGCCAAGTTGTATTTTGCTACTATTTATATGCATACAGCACAGGCAGACCAAGGCGAAACACTCATGTGTGTGTTTTTGCTTGATTGTTTGACTGGCAATATCTTTGAAAGGATTCCGGACAAACAACCAACAATAATCATCTTTAGATAGCGCATCCATTAAGGGATTAAACAGAGCCACTAAATCTATTCATGATATCACACTCGCACAGGAGCTAGAGAGACAAACGGTTTGTGGTGTGTTGGAAATGGATGGGAAAAAAGATATAAAAAATAAATAAACCACACCAAGGATTTTTTTTGTTCTTTGTATATTATTGCATATATCCTTGGAAAACATAAAACTACACATTACAACCAAAGTGTGTAAAAGAATGAAAAAAAAAAAACAGAATCGCTTGTAGAAAATAAAATATCATTTTCCAGCATGCTGGATGGTAGCTGGGTGGGAAGGAGATTCAGTAGCTTCTCCGTATCATCATAAGTACACTCAAATATATGACACGGCACAAAAAAAAAATAGAATTATATATAATCTCATATCCTTGTGCATTTTTTATGGAATATATCCTTGTTGTAATGCAAAACATATGCTGCAACGCAACACACACAACCCAGAACCAACCATCATATCAGGCAGGACGAAGAAGTTTCCTTATTTTTTCCATTCTTATGCTTAAATGTAACCAAACAAATTTTTATCTCTCTTTCTTCTTTGTGATATATCTTTTATCTGCAAAGGCGATAAATTTAACAGCTGTACGCAAGTATATAGTGTGATTGTATCCCTGTTTTAGTATCTTAGAGCTCTGTAGAGAAATGTCATTGTAACTTTGATGTGCCAGAGATTCGCTCACAATATGAATGACAGTTTTTTGTCGTCTGGAAGTGGTGTTTTTCAAGAAGGAAAGTATTGTAGACGATATGAATAATATAATTCATTTAAGTCGTTATTTGTGTGTAACATATTTTGTGGAGAAATTTGAAATTGTAAGGATAATACACACGATGAATGGATTTATTTTTTAGTGCGATCTAAAAATGGTTTTGAGTTTGAGTCGATTAAGTTGATAGTCAAATCGGTTATAATCTAAGACTTTTACGACCTTATCTCATCAGTTTCTGGGTCTAAATAAAAATAGCCAATTTTCTTAGAATTGTTATTTGGGATCGATTTTCTTCATCGATATAAGTATAAGCTAGTTGCAACAGTATGAAGATGTAAATTGTACGCCAGGAACCTTCCAGTCTAAGCTTTTGGAGAGAACATCTCTAACACATTCTTGAATCTGCTGAATTCTTATTGAATGGCAAGACGGTTGTAATAGGGTGACTCTCCAAACATTTGGGTAAGCTTTGATGCAGCGATAAGACCTAGGCTAGCATCTACGATGAAAGCAAGAGCTGTATTCGATTGAAAACTCGTTTGTTCTGAAAGGTCACCTATGGTCAACGGGTTGCAGTGGAGAAGGATGTCATTATTCATTACCTTGCAACAAAAAGTGTTCCCAACTAGGCACTCCCAATAAGACGGTAGAGGAAGAATTCTCTACAAAAAAGGAACAAATTGTAGAGAGACAATCAGCGATGATTTCTCCAGTTTCAGTAAAGCCTATTTCATACAAACTTGTGAATCATGTCGTGAATCCATACAACTTTTGCATTTTTGCTCACCCGTGAACGTGCTCGCTCATAAAGCTACGTGGAGACAAAAGTGGAGAATTTTCGTTCACGAATAATTCCTGTGCATATTGTACAGGAATTTTAGGAAGTATGAACGAGGCTTAGGGTGAAACTAATCGGTGAATACTTTGATTCAATAGCAAAGTCAAAAAGGAAGACATCTTTGACAGATTTGTTGGTATGCATAGTCTCCACAAGACAAAGGCACCAATAACCGATATTGACTAATAGACTTTACAACACCTCGAAATACTGTGATAAATATTTTTCAGCCTGCTGGGGACAAATAATGGCCTCTTCGATTGGGTGCAGAATGACAGTTCTTGTTCGGAAAATGCTTCTGGATTTGAATGCAGTACGTTCACACGAATCAGTATTCCGGATTGTCGATCGAAAGTGCCATAAGTTGTTGGGTGGAGTATTGTTACTGGCAGTAATCTACAATAATACTGACATTTATATCTCATAGCATTGGATTTCTTAAGCTTAGGATCCACAAACAAAACAAGCGCTCTCAAAACGGAACGGCTGAATGTGGAAAGACTTCATATGGACATCGAAGACAGCATACCGCTTCCACCATTAAACAAAAACTTATTGAACAACGACATGTAGATACATAGTTAAGATCAGGCCGTATCTGATGCACTGGACAACTTTATGTGGCGTAGGACGTCAAGGGATAGGTATCAGTACCTTTCCGAGTGCGTGCCAAATCTATATCTTCAGAAAAAAGGGCTGAGGAAACGTCTTCAAAGGATCCATCAAGGAGTTTTCAATACATCTAACAATAGCTTCTGGAGAGTTGGAGCGAATTGCAATATATTCCGGAACTCTATAATGCACCACAACAAAACATCCAGTTCCAGAAGCAGCTGCATTCGATGAAGTCAGGACCCGATGCTGTCAAAGACGGACTATCGGAAAGTAGCCACCAATCCTCTAAACTATTATCAGCAACAACATCGAAGCAAAATCAACACAAACAAAAGTGGAAGCAACTTCACACCGAGCCCAACTTCTAGTTCAGCTTTTTTGGGCGTAGTTGAGGCATTAATTCAGCAGACTGCAGCCAAATCCGAAAGAAGTCAGACTCAATTACAGATTACACCAATCCAGCAAGTCACCAAATCGACTGCCCATAACTATGCAATCTAGAGGTGGTAGCAGAGATTATTGACAATTTGAAGCCAGAAAAGACAGCAGAAACGAATGTGGAATGAACAACGTTCTGAAAAGGCTTCCACAATCATCCTAAGTAACCATATCAATAACTATTACTTCTTCATTTCTCAATTTCATATTATTGTCCAGTTGCAGGCTTATAAAGCTTTTCATAAACATAAGCAAAATACTGGAAGAAGTAATCTTACGGAGGTTCAAGAGAATCTGTAGTGAAAACGAGATCATCCCTGACATGCAGTTTGGCATTCGCTGCCTCCACTGTCAAAGTTTTAAATTTGGTAACTTCCTGGATATTGAACGCGCATTCGACAGGGTATGGATAGAAGCACTTATCCACAAACTGCATCTATTACATTTAGCTCCGAAATTTGTTCGTTCAACTGGACAATTGTAAATCTGGTTGCCCACATTTGATTCTTGACCCCTTCCTCTGAAGCTTTACGACATCTGGCCAAACTGTCCCAACTGGATGCGAGAACCATCTTATCGGGATGATTTGCTCACCGATGCCACATCAACGTTGCCCTTACTCGACACCCGGAATGTAGAATTCCACATCAAAAAGCTCTTTGAATTCTACAGGAAATGGGGCATCCGAATAACCACTACTAAATCAGAACTGATACGGGAGGATCTCAACGAGCACAGACAGTCAAATCGCAGCAAAGTGCAGAAATATTTTTCTGAAAACTCCCAGGCGGATCCACCATAAGTGCTACCTGGGAATCCACTTCAATGAGTTGCTTCAAGAAGTGTGCTCAAAAGAGTCAGCAGGGCCCTTTCACTGTCTATACCCTCTGATGAGAAAAACAACCAGACTAAGTCAGTAGACGAAAATATTGATGTACAAGCAACTTCTGACAGCGAGTCATAACCCATTGCTTCGAAGTCTGGTTCTCAATCTCTAAGACAGCCATGTAGGAACTTCAAGTGTTCGAAAGGAAAAAAGTCAGAATTTACAACGGACTACACTTCGACCGACAGCTACGGTAACACTACATGAACAGTAACAGGCCAAGAAAATAACCCACTTTTAGCCTATGAAGAACCAGGCTTAGCTTTTAAGAAACCTTAGGAACAACAATTCTCCAGGTTCTGATGAGGTACTGAGGTAGTTAATTGGTACAAGGGATGCATCAAATCATCAACCATGTATAACTTTTACTGCAAGGAATATGCCCAACCACTGGATTATCAGCACTTCATCTACAAGAAAGGTGATAATTTTCCCTGCAAAAACTTTCAAGGTATATATCTCTGCCAAGCCCATATGAAATCCTATCCAATGAGCTGTATGAGTGTCTTACGCCGTTCTGCAACTCTTATAGTCAAGTAGATTAACTTAGATGAGCGACCAACTCAAGTCAACACTCAACATCTTCCAGTCCATTACAATGCCGCATTTGAAGGCATGCATAGTCAGGAGCACTACATTCCGATCGCTGAGCTCGGGATCCCGGCATTGCATTGGAAAAAAACGTGATGTATTGTTCAACTACGGATCAGCTGATCTGAACTATTCTAAACTACCACTAAGCCCATTCAAAGTTTTTTTTGCATCACTACCGGATGATCATTTTGAAAAAAAATAAAAATTTAAAATAGAACTGGTCCTAAATGGCTGCCTTGGGGAACTCCATAAAACTTTATCAGAATCTTGGTTAATAATAGTTTTGGTCGATTGATTTCAAGGAGTAAAATTCCTCGAATCACATTTTTGAAGCCTTTGTACCTACTCCCACAGCATTCAATTGGTGGTTTACACAAATTAAGTCTTTTAAAAGACCAAATAAATTGTATCCCAAAGTCATTGTTTAGTTAACAGGTCTTTTAATTTGATTTGGGTCTGAAGTTTGTATGCATTTAACAATTTCTTCCGAGGGTTTTTTTTGTTGCAAAGAAATTTCAAAACAAACACAAAAACCGAGGGAAATCAAAAAGAACAAAATAAAGAAAAACGCCTAGATACATTAATTGAAATAAATGCGCCACTCATTTTCTTGTATAAGAAGCAAACTAAATTCCCCAGTGGAATATAACTAATTGAAAAATTTCCAAACAAAAGCCAAAACCTCTCTGGTGACTTTATTACCTACCTACCCAAGGAGTGAGTATGTATTTAATTCTACTTTCATTAAGCATCTAACAAATCTTTCTAAATAATTAACTCAAATTCATCCTCTCACAAAAAAAAAAAAAAAAAAAAAAAAAAAAACTTGACCAAAATACCCTCAAATAACATAACAAAGGTTCAGTGTTATGTGTAGCTATTTGTGTATTGCCTACGTTGTTGTTTGCTGGTTAGGTTGGGATATTTAATAAATTTTACCGGACGCCAATTACATAACTCATCGTTATCATTAAGGTCATCAGGACCTCACTTTAACTAAACATGCTTCACCATCATCATTAGGTGGGAATGCATGGCGTGTGTGTGTGTGAGTGTATGACTGTGTTAGGTATGTGTGGTGTTGTTGATAGAAAGAAAATATTAAGGCAAAATAATTTTTGATATTTTGTTAAGGGGTGTGAAAGGATAAACTTTGACATTTATTGACCGGATAATTATGGTTTATGAGGGAAATTTGTCACAAAAAAAAAATAAAACTGTGAACGTTTCTGTGTCGACATTCAGTTATATAGAAACTAGGTACCTACTAGAAGACAAGCAGGTCCTAGAATGTATAAAAAGGTTCCAGAAGGAAGGAAGGCTACGAGAAGAAAGGGAAAGCACACACTTATTTTCAGGTAGCGTGCAGTCCTTAATGTTGGCATTTACTTTTCTTTATTGGTTTATGATTAATTAATACATTAATTTATTTGAAAAAGTTTGTTTGTTCGCCTCTAGGAGTGTTCAGTAAATATTTATTTTTGTTTTTATTTTCTATATAAGCGTGCACTCCAATTAAGTTTTGTAAAGAAGAAATTGAGGTTAGTATAATAAAATAAAAGTCCTTGATTTTTGCTTGTTAGTCCTTTCAATTCCCTTACGAACAGTGGGGTATAGTATTTAATAAAATCTAATAATGTACCCATTACATTTACAATATGTAAAGGGAACAAAGTTGAATTATACTTACGTTATATTTGTAATTATGTAATTAAAAAAAATGTTAAAGTGAAAGATTTTTCTATCACAACCTTAATTTTGAAATTATAATGGATTATAAGAGATGATGGTTGATGAACCCTTTACGGGCCAACTGCAGTGCTCATATCCCCATAGTGGGCTACTGGGCTAGGATTATCCAGTCTACAGCCCTTAGGTAGAGTTGTATGACCTCGTTGACAGAACTTCCGGAGCCAACCCCGGTTTAGAATCCACAAATCAACCTGGCACTCCCTAAATGGTCGATACCCCAACCAAGTCGATCATGAACAAATCGACGAAAGACAGGCCTCAAACATGTAAGACGTGCTTACATTTCAGGGGCAAACGTCAACTCGGACAATTTCCTTGTTAGGGCAAGTTAAAGAGCTCCACTATCAAATGAGAAGAGACTTAGAACTGCCTTAAAGAAGAAATTTGACCTTGGCCACCTTAGCTTAGCATACCTGAAGTCACCAGAGCCTACAGAGAGCACCTGAGCTCCGCTATGCACTCACATGTCACAGACACAAACAATCAGTGGTCTCAGTATCGCAATATTATCAAAGAGGCTTCCGAAACCACGAAAAAGAACCGGTGGTACGATGGTGAATGTGTACAGCTGAAAAAAGTGATCAGAAGATGCACATGCGAATATATTGCAGTGTAAGCCAAGAGCTGCTGGAGAGGAGTATCGAGCAAGGAGATAACACCCTGCGAAGAAAGAAAAGGGCAGCCTCCCAGCTGAAGGAGTTTGAAGAGTCTCGGGATCGAAACAACTACCGGAAGTTTTATAAAAAAAGCCAAGCAAGTATCTGCTGGTTTTAAGACCAGAATGAAGGCTGTTCGAAACAGCAAACGGAAACGTTGTCATAGTCAACGAAGCACAGGGAAAAGAAGATGTATTTAAGCAGCATTTTCAGAAGCTGCTTAATGGGCATCAAATGGAGCAAGAAATAGGACAAGAAGAGAACTCTACCCCAGTCAATGAAGTTCCAGTTTCGCCACCCTGTATAGAAGAGGTAGACTTAGCTATTAAGAAGCTTAAGGACAATCGGTCTGATAGTTTGCCAGCGAACCTCTTCAAGCACGGAAGAGATGTCTTGAAAAGATGCATGTATCGCCCAAGTTTGGGAGGAAGGAAGTATGCACAATGACTGGTCTATGAGTTCCATATGTAACATCTGCCAAAAAGGTGATCAAACGCCCTGCAAGAACTATCGAGGCATATCCCTGATTACCGTCGCATACAAAGTGATATTCAACGTACTACTGTGTGAGCGTCTTAAGCCTTTTTGCAACACTATAATCGGCAAGTGCCAGTGGGGCTTCCTGCCAGGTAGATCAACCATACAAAAAAAAACTTGGGGCGTAACAGTTCGTTGAGCACCAGGGCCATTCCCACAGGAATGGTTGAGAGTTGACTTACAACTCTCAACCATTCCTGTGTGCGTGTTGTTGGCAGGAATATAGGGGACATATAGTTTTTTGCGGAGTCCGAACGGCTAGATGAGAAGCACTTATTCATGACAAGTATACTCTTGGAGGATTTTTCAGTTCATCCCAAGAAGAAGTACCTCGGATAAAACATTTATATTTTTAGGTGGCACGGTTGGGAATCGAACCCACACCTTCGGCATGACAGTCCAACGCAATAACCATCATACCACGAGGTACTACAGATCGACCATAGACCAAATCAAATACTAAGTCTTAGTCAAATCCTGGAAAAGATTAATTAATTTAAGTCGAGACTAGCCCACCTATTTATCGACTTCAAAGCCGCATATGATAGCATTCATCGTCAGGAGCTCTGTATACCGATATGGCCAAACTTGGGATCCAAGAAAAACTGATCCATCTATGTCACGTGATAATGAGATATGCGTTTTAATGTGCAACTTGGGGAAAACTCTCCCAACTATTCTAAAAATGCTCAGAGTTTCGGCAAGGAGGTGAGCTATTATGTGATGCCTTCAATCTCAAATAATGCGTAGAGCAGGCCTAAACGCTGAAGGCACTATTTTCAATAGAATTTCGAACTTTCAGGGTATGCCGATAATATCGATGATGTCATCGGCCACTCCTAGCCAGCGGTTATAGAGCTTTTCACGGCAATTGAAGAACAGGCGAAACGAGGGCAAGCCCAAATACATTCTATCAACAAACAAGAAAAGATCTGTCAATTGGGTAAGACTAAACGTCACTGTTGATACCAACGACTTCGAACTATTTAAGGAGGAAGTAAACGTTAATCCCATGAAGATCCGATAAAAAATTACCCTAGCAAACCGGTGTTACTTCGGTTTGGGGAATAAAATGGGCTCAAAACTTCTTACACAGAAGACGAAGTGCACGCTCTATAAAACCATTATATTGCCATCACTCCTGCTTTATGCCGTGCTGATTCCCGAAGTTAGGGTGATAAGCAGAATGGGAGAGCTTGTACTTAACTCTTTCGGAAGAAAAGTTCTTCGGTGGAATTGCCTGTATTCAAGGAGGCCGTATGGAGGAGAAGATCCAACCCCGAACTCTATGAATTGTATCGAGATGTGTCCAGAAAATCAAAACACGTCGACTACATTGGCTTGTCCCCATCGAGCGAATGGGAAATAGTGCCCCACCAAGAGTCTTTGAATCCCAGCTCCCTGGTTCGAGAGAACGAAGAAGACCGAACATTCAGTTTAAAGACCAAACCATCAAGGATGCCACAAGGTTTGCTTGCTCGTGATTGCAGAGGATGAAAGGCCGACACGTCTCTCAGGCTGCAACTCTTCATGGATAGGGAACCGGATAAGTAAGTTGTTGATGGATAATTTGTAACCCATTTCATTTTGTGGAGAAAAACCATGTTTGATAGATCAAGTAAGCACAGATCATCGAGGAGACAAAACAAAGCAGTTTGAGGGAGCAAACAATAGACTGAAATTCTAACAAAGTTCTTCAACTAAAAACCTTGATGGACATTTGTTTAATTCTATTTTTAAGTTCTTTTTTTGACACATGATTCGTCTATGCAAAAACAAATGTCCATTAAAAATCAAGTTCATCCAACCATTTTTGTGTGTGTAAACCTAGAACATTTGTATATATTCTTTTAGTTTATTTTCTTTATCAGAGAATCTATATCTAATCGTATAATTCCATACAGTTTTGTTTGAACAGGCTATACGAAGGCAATACATAGTGTTTTGTAAAGGGTGCGTCATGTCATGTCACTCAACAGCATATCAATTTTGCGCCAAACTGTTTTACAAACAAAATGATAGAGCGTTCTCTTCATTTATAAGGGTGTGAAATTCATACAATAAACACAGTTGGTCTATGCCAAGAACTATAAGAGATCCATAAGCAGACTTAGGTATATTTACCTAAATCTATTAAATGGATATTATACTTCTACTTTTTTTTTGCTGTCAGTATGCCTGAACCCGTGTCAATCAAAAAATATAATGCGGTTGGCCAGCAGCGGTGGCGGCGATGGTGGCGGTAGACGCATATTGCCTCCATAATTTATTATTATTGCTTATCTTTCACTCGTCGGTCGTCAGTCCTCGTCGGTAGCCTCCTCCACAATACCCTTGCGAAAAGATAAAACATTGTTAATTTGGCCAATGTGGTTATGTTTTTTCATATTTCATTTTTTCCTTGTTAAGGGTTTAGGATACCCTTAACCCAAATATAATGAATTGATATACAACAACAAGAGTATGTATGAAAATCCAACTAAAAAAGGACGAAGGATATCGTATAGCTCGTGGATAAAAAAAAAAAAAACAGGCGATTGAACTTAACACACAAAAAGGGCATTGATGACAAGTTTCGACATTGATTGATGATGATTAATAATGTTGCAGTTTCGCTATAGTGTGTTTGTATAGGTTTATGGCACCTTCGTCCTGCTCCTGACCAATGAGGACGAATGAATTAAAGTTTTTTTTTTGTGATAATTGCGTTCTGTTTGCACTGTCATATTTCATTATTTTCCCAATATTCTCTCAAACTTGGGGTTTGGGTTAGGAGGGGGAGGGGAGAGGGGAGCGGGAATGTTATTTGTCTATACAATATTATAGATTACATAGTTTGGAATAATTTTGATGATTGGATTCGAGATAAACTAATGGAAAATATATGCATTGAAATCCAATGTTTTTGGCAATTTAATTTATTTTATTTTATTTTTTTTTGTACTACCTAGGTACTGTTATTTTTGATTACTGTTTGAAATTGATGATATGTAGATGTAGATGCCTATATGCTTTTAGATTGTGTTGATTTTGTTAAAATAATATTTACAAAACACATATTTGTAGATAGATTTTCTATTGATAAACACAGAGCTCGATTAATTCTGATTGATTTTGCGAATTTGCATACCTACTTCCCCCGCTGCCGAGGAAAATTGACAAGTTTTTGTCCAGTTTAATCAAGGCCCTGAAATATCTTCCATAGGGGCCATTTTTTTTTGGGCCCTTGTTTGCAAAAAACTTGTTGGGTAAGTTTTGCAATTCCATGGCAAGTTTTTCGCCGGTTTAGACAAGGTCATGGAAAATTTTCCGTAGGAGTTATCTAGTCGAGGAAAACTTGTCAAAAACTTGTGGGGCCCTAGCTAGTAAAAACTTGTTGGGTTAGTTCTGTTCTGCCATCCAGAAACACTCCGTTGTATACCAAAATCACAAATTGTATTCTCATCATAAAATTGGTGTGGTTGGCATATTTGAATGGTATACAGAAGATCCCAATTCCAAATGCTCGAGGCAAAAGGTTACATAACCGTCGAGGCCCTAGTGAATGATTTTCCGCGTAGATATAACTTGATTTCCTCACATGTGTGAATAAATTTGACTCATAGCATACACGTTATTTGCCAAAAATTTAAAACTCACTTTTCGGAAAACGCAATAATCGATGTGAACACGATTTTCTGTGTAGACAGAAAAAAAAACTTCCCCTTGCGGAATTGGGCCCTTAGTTTCAAGTTTTGGGTTGGCTATGCAGCGTCTCCTGAAATTTCATATTTTTCTAAATTTATTTTGTATCTAAAACTTATTCTATCCCGAGTTTTTTTTGAGATTTCGTTGAAATTTCTATGATACCTTGTTCCAGCGCAGCGGCTCAAAATATAAAAAAGTTTTTAACCAAAATTTCGGATTTCATTTTGGTGGGAACATAGCATTAAACAGGATCGTAAAAACAAAACACCCTCCCAAAAATATGAGATAAATATTTAAGCATAATTAATGTTGAAAACTATCGAAAAGACTTTATTTAAATTTATTTGGGGTTCCTTTGTAATTATTAAATAAATCCATGACTATTTATTGATGAAAACTAAATTTTGGCATTTTCGATTGTGAATATGTTTTTTTGCAATACATAATTTTAAACGCTTGAGTGAGATTGAACTATATGTGTTACGTATCAAAATGACCAGTGGGTTTTTATCTTTTGAAAAGCATAATAATTGTGAAAATCGGTTAAGGCATTTAAGAGATAATTGCAAGTTTGTCAAAATTTTACCAAAAAAATTTAATGAAAAAATTATACATTTCTCTTTTCATATTCACCCCTTTATAGAGGGTGATTCGCATAAGGTATGACAAAAAGCAAGAGTGTGTAGGTTGTGTCGAGACCAAAAAAATCATATTTGGGAGGGGCGGGGGTGTATATCCCCCTCTTCAGCTGGGAAATGCAATTTAAAAAAACAAATTACTTAAAAAACTTTAATTTTTGTAAAGCCAGAAAAAAGATCACTAATGTTTTATTTTGGGACAATGGATAGAAATCATGTTATCATCATTGGAAGGCACTCCTTCAGTATCCTGATGGATGTTCGTACCTTCCGAGAAGCAAGCATCGACACTCAGAACTTTCTGGTTGGTGCCAAACTGCATATGAGAATATTCAATCAAGCTCTTAGATGACCAACAGTTTCCCAGAGAAAATTCAATGTTCGAAAGCTTCAATCGGAAGTGATCACAGCAGCTTGTACCGAACGCATTTCCCTGGAGCTCGCAAGAAACTCTATGGCTGCTGATGGCCCAGGCTAAGAGCTTCCCACCAGCTCTATATTGACCGTAGGAAGGATGAGAAACGCTTGCTCAAGAGGAAGAAAAAAGATCATCAGCAACTTGAAGTCGAGGAGAAGCAGAGGGTTTATAGAAGAGTGAAGCAAATAACGACCGTATTCAGAAGCCGCCCTGGAGCCGCCAAGAATGGTAGTGGGAACACCGTGGTAGATACGCAGCCGATGCGTAGAAAGATTCCTTCTATCAGTCTTTGCAAAAGTTTATGACAGTCAGGATGCCACCAACGATAGTCAATCTGGATGATAATCAAAAGAGTTTCAACCACCCGACCATAGAATGATATAAAATGAGCTATTTCCAGGCTAAAAATTAACATGGCAACTGCAGCAGATGGACTGCAAGTGGAACTTTTAAAGAACACTGAAGATGACCAGGTCAGGAGCATACAAGAACTCATCGCAACGATATGGTCGGATGAAAAGGTGCCCGATGATTGGAACATCGGTACTATCTTCCCGATCCACAAAAAAGCTGATTGAATCCTTAAATTAATTGTATTAGTGGGGCCTGTTGGTGAGACCAACCATTAGTTTTGACCTGATAGGGGTTACATATCTGGTCCATGAAGGACGCTGGTTTTCACTTAAAGCCTCCGTCATGTGGAGTGAGCAGGCGGAAGTCCAGGAAGAAATACCGCATCTAACTATGTACCTGGAAGACCCCCTGAGAAATCATTTGAACAAACCAACAAACCCAGTTTTCATTTTCTAAGCATTGAAGATGATCCTCAGAGGGCGTCTACAAATCCTCACTTTAATTTACTTTCATCCAGAGGTCAAACGAGTTATGGTATCAAAACGGCATAATTCAGCACCGAGTGAGTATGACGCCCGTGCTACCATTTCTACCTACCTACCTACCCCTCAATTGCATCCAACAGCACGCACACAGGGATGGTTGACAGTTGTAAGTCACTAGGCCCTGGTTTCAATTTATTATTTATTTTGAGCAATAGTATACGCTTTTTATAAGAAAATACTATAAGCGAACAACTAAGCTCCCCCTTTCAAGCCAGCATAGGTTTTCGTGTCGAAGAGTTTCTGCAGTTACGAGTTAAAAAAAGTTTTTCAAAGTGGCGGCTGAAGCACAACACTTACAGGCGATAAGATAAAACCAATCTACAATTTTAATCGCAAGATTAAGCTTGGATAGCTTTGAAGTGACAAAAAGACATTTGCCAAATGGCTTACTTACCTTCTTCTAGGTTGATAAGAAAAAGAGAGTTGGCCCTAAGGCACTTCCTTGTGGTATACCAAATTAAATCCATTTGAGTTCTTAGTGCTCTTGCTTTCTCGTATCGTGCTCTGAATTCTAGGTGGTAATTTGTATACATTTTAAAATATTTCAAAGTAGGCACTGCCTGAAGAGGATCCTATGCAAGTTTCAAATGCCATATACCTTGTCAAAGGCAAAAGGCCTTTTCCACAATATCCGTTATTGGATGCAGTTTTTCGTGTAATTTTTACTTCTAACTCCAAACTGATGGTTTGGGAATTTTGATTATTATTTTGCTTCACCTTTTCAGGAGAAGGTTGCCATAATTACTACTTAGACCTCCGGCATTGGTCTATAAGATATGAGGTACTTCTGTTCGTGACTTACATTGCTTTGTGGTTAGTGACTTCTTCAATTTCCCAATGATGTGACACATATTGGAGCTTATCACATACATTTAGGTATTATACATGTCAATCTTTTTAGATAACTATCAAAACGGCGATGGTTTACTCTCTTCCTATAAATACTGCCAAGGTACATTTCTATTGACTTCAGAATTCGTAAACAAATAAATTTTGATTTCATTATTTCCTTGAGTGAAGTTTTATTTCTTTCCAACTTCAAGGCCATTCTATCCCACTGTGCGTGAAAATTCGTAACAGACCTCGAGTGAGTATGCAATGTTTTCCATAATCACTTCAGTTTGTCGGTTGGTTGCTGCTTGCCACCCTAATACTATCGAAGTTTGAATGTTGAATGCTATACACTTTGAGTGACAAACTTCAATCGCTTTTGTGTGAAGAGCGATATTAAAAAAAAAAAACATCAAACACACACACACACACGAAACCAAAGTTATAGCGGTAAAATTCAGGAAACTGGAATTGGAAAGAATCCAATGACAATGACAAAAGTAAACAAAAGAAAAAACACCAAAAGAGTTGTAAAGTTTGTTACTTCTCCGCCTTGGTTGAGGTGCTGCTGGCTTGAATTTACCGTTGGTTTTTGCAATGCGCAATGTTCCTGGTTTATATATAAGCTATAGGCCTATACATATCTAGTTATGATACCTCCTACCCTACCTTCTATGCTGCCTATGTTTTGTTGTGAAGTTTGTTTATTTCGTTAACTTCTTTGCTTTTTGTTTAAGTGGGACACGACACAGGTACCTGCCTACCTACCTTTAGAGAATGTGATGGGGTCTTGTGGTTTTTTTTTTTTAATTGTTAGCTGCTGTTGCTCTTAGCTTTTTCGACTTTTAATTGAATTTGCAAGCATCAGCTAAATTGTGTATAGGTACCTACTGCCGAGGAGCAGTTGATGGTATTCTAGGACGAGACGTGGATTTTTCTTCATTATCGTCGACTTACAAATTTTTTTTTTCTCTTTTTCTTCATTGATTGTCTTGGTGTTGTGTTGTACTTGCGCTTGATGGTTTCTTCTTTTCTTTTTTTTTTTTAATTCTTCCGCCATTGTTGTTGAAGTTTAATTAACGGTTCAACGGATGAAGAAGAGTGTTTTTCTTTTTCTTTTTTCTGAGCTGGCAAGGAAATTGAAATTGACAATGAATTTGTACGTAAGGTGGGAGAAGCATTGTTTTGTAACTGCTGCAAACTGTTAGAAATATTATTGTTTACCTGGCTTACGGGTGCCTACCTAGGTATAACTATCTGCACAGGTATCTATACATAACCTGCCTACATTCCAATAGTAAAACGTAAGGGTATGTGAGTATGCTTAGGTGGGTGGCGCAACAGCTCGTGGAGAACTAGGGCCTAGTGACCTACAACTCACAACCATTCCTGTGTGCGTGTTGTTGGCAGGAATGGAGGGGACTTACAGTTTATGGCCGAGTCCGAATGGCTAATTGAGAAGCACTTTTTCAGGACAAGAATACTCTTGGAGGATTTGTCAGTATCTCGGAAGAGGCAGTACCTCGGATAAAACGGTCTCTAACTAGCTCTCTCCAGTTTCGCACGCCAAGTTGGTAGAGGTCCTCTTCCATTTGCGTACGCCACCTGTTACGCTGTTTCTCTCTATTGCACCATCCCACGGGGTTGGATTAAAAACTTTCCGGGCGAGAAGATTTATGTCCATTCGCTGTAGGGGACCCAGCCACCTCCATTTGAAGAATAAACTTATTTACTTACTTAAGGTAGCGCTACTGTCTGGGGTGGACCAGGGCCTAAGCCAACAAGCTTCTTTCGGCCGGCTCGGTTTCTAGCTAGTTGTCTCCAATTTTGTACGCCAAGTTGGTTGAGGTCCTCTTCCACTTGCGTGCGCAACCTTTTACGCTGCCCACCTTTACTGCGCTGTCTCACCGGGTTGGATTGAAAGCCTTCCCGGGCCGGAGCATTGAAGTCCATTCGCTGTAGGGGACCCAGCCACGTCAGTTGTTGGTTTATCACTTTAATGGCTGGGTCGCTGTCGCTATATATCCCGTACAGTTCGTTGTTGTATCTTCTTCTCCATCCTTCTATGCAGATGGGACCAAAAATCACCCGGAGAATTTTCATCTCAAAACAGCCTAACGAGTTCTCATCCACCGTTAATAGTGTTCATGCCTCTCCACCACAAATCAGAACCGATATGATAAGCGTCTTATACAGGGAAATTTAGGTGCTCGAGAGAGGGTTTTGCTCCTCAATTGCCTTCTAAGGTCAAAGAAAAGCGATTGGCAAAAGTAATTCTTCGTTTGATCTCAGCACTGGTACCGTTTGCTGAGTTTAAAGTGGATCCTAGGTAGGCAGTCTCTGACCAGCTTAAAATTATAGCTGTCTATAGTGACGTTCTGTCCGAGACTTTGACAGCATATATTTCGTCTTGCCTTCATTCACCGTTAAACCCATCTTAGATTCCTTCTAATCACTCACGAAAGCACCACTGACTCTCGGTCAACCCGCAAAAAAACGAACTGGTACTTTTTACTAACAAAAGAAAAATACCAGAATTTGTCCTACCGTCAACAGAAGGAACCTGACTTAGTCTATCAGATCATGCAAATATTTAGGCGTAATTCTTGACAAAAAGCTAAACTAGGGTATGAACATTAAAGAAAGAGCCAAAGAAGGCCATGATCGCTTTTAACTCCTGGGGGTCCAAGTCCTAAAATCATTATGTCCTTTATCCTTACATATGATAGCCTGGTTTGGTGGAGCGCGATGGATAAAGAATCTTATTATAAAACGCTTAATAAAGTTCAAAGACTAGCGCGCATAGGAATCAGAGGGACAATGAGGTCCACAACCACTGCGAGAATGGAAACCATACTCAATTTAAGACCCCTAGATCTATTTGTACAAGAAACTGCAGCCTACGGTCTTCTAAGACTTAGCTAGACCGATAGCTGTAAAAGGAACTCCGTAGGACATGCATAAATCATTAACAAATTTACGGAAGGGTACTGCACAACACCCCGTACAAGTTTGGAAAAACCGTTTTCTGTCTCCATCTCCACAACAGAAGAATGGGATGCAGGTTTACAACAATCAGATAAACCGATGGAAGAAATTTGCACCGACACGGATCGAAGATGGATGCCGGAGTAGATGCGGGCTTCTTCCCAGAATCCCTCAATTTAGCAAACTCTAACAGACTTCCTGATTACAGCAGTGTCTTCCAAGCGGAGGTTCTGGCAGTGATTAAGGCTGCCAAACAGATCTCAATGATGGCGATACCACGGGCTGATCACTTTTTACATTGACAGCCAGTCAAAAGAAATAAAATCCAAGCTGGTTTCATGCTGTCACGAAGAGCTAAAGGTTCTTGCCACGCATCACAACATCAGACTCTGCTGGGTCCCTGGACACTGTGGAATTCTAGGAAACGAAAAAGCAGATGAACTGACAAGGACTGGTTCATCTTTAGATCTAAGCCTTACAGACTCCAGTGTTAAAATTCCACCCTCTGCCATTAAACAGACAATTGGTAAGAAGATAGTGGAACTTACGAATGACGATGAATGGAACTCACTCGTAACTTGTGCCACTACAAGGAAACTGGGGCGTAGCTACAAAAAGAAAAAACTTAAATCATCATGAACCTGAAAAAGAGATCCCTGAATCTTTTAGTAGGGATTATCACAGGACATAATCTCTTAGGGTATCATAAAAAGAAGATGAGACTAAGTAGTGAAGACTTATGCAGAGGCTGCGGAGACAAAGAAGTAGAGTAGGACATCCTATACTACCTAGGTCACTGTCTGGCACTCTGCAATATAATTAAAAATGTTTCGGTAGCTACTTACTACAACTGGGGATAACATCTCAAATATAATGAACTTCATCAACGCCTCTAAATCGCTCGATGCTCCATAGGATTTCATAGGTTATATTTTTTAAAGGGATGGTCCAATCCAACAGGATACCACAATGGATCAACATTGATCTAAGTGTGACGGGAACAAGATCCACCGTCAGCCCGTCAGCCCGTCAACTTAACGTAACCTAGCCTTACAACTGACACTACGCTTAGTTCGTCCGATTATGTTAATGTCGTCAGTGTAAGCAAGTAACTGAACGGACTTTTGAAAGACTGAGCATCTAGTAGATGTGAGAGTTTTGCACTTTTCTTTGAAGAACGATGTTTAAGAAGTCGCATGGACGGTGCGTTCGCCTTGCCAAAAACCTTTTTGACATCAAAGTTATCGTGAGGTCTTTGCCGACCATGATGGTGCAGCGTGCATTCTCCATCGTCATCCTGCACAAACGAATGAGTTTTAGAGGGATACCAAAACTGGACATAGTTCTATAAGGCTCATCTCTATAGATGCTGTCATACGCGGCCTTGAAATTGATGAAAAGGTGCTTGGTATCGATTTGAAACTCCTGGTTTTTTCAACATTTGCCGTACTGCGAATATTTGGCCAATGGTGGACTGAACTGGCCTAAAGCCACACTGATTTGACCACCGATTGTTTACGAATGGCTTCAGGCGTTCACAAAGTACGCCAGCGAAGATCTTGTACGCGATGTTAAGAAGACTGATGCCTCTGTAGTTGGTGCAGTGCAGAGGATCGCCTTTCTTGAGGATCGAGCTAACAATGCTGAGGTTCCATTCATAAGGCATGCTTTCCTCCGACCATATTTTGCAGTTGAGCTAGTAAATAGCTCAGCCGCAAGGCTATCGGCTCCAGCAGCTTTTTGGACTTAAGTTAAGATATAGCATCTTCACTTCGTCGAAATCGGGAGGACAAAATAGTTGGCCTACGTCTTGTCAAGGTTGAATAGTAAAATCTACATGGCAGCGGAATCCGGTTCGTCATCGCTGTTATACAATTTGCAGAAATTATTTTTCAATATCCTCAGCACCGACTGCGATTCTACTACGATGTTCCCCTGATAAGTACCGGATAGGTACCTGTCAAAACGGTTATTAATGGTGAGGCACATATAGGCCCAGGAGTAAGCCGTCAGGGTATTGGACTGGTTGGTAAACAGATGGAGTTCTTAGTGGGAAAATGTTTTTTTTTTCGTTCGAGGCAAAATGGTTAGTTATAATTGGCAAGGGCCTAGCGATTTTCGATTGTAACTTTCTTGCTAGCCCTTTTTTTAGTAGGTATATTTGCAGAATCCTAAAGTGCCCCGTCGAAAAATAAGCTATTTTTGCAGACGGCCTCCCCTAAGGTACGTATACCTACACAAAATCTCCTGTTTCCGTTTTATAATCTGGTCACCCTATGGACTTTATCAAATTTTCTAAACTCTAGTGCTTTATTAGCTTTTAAAAACTTTGTACGGAAAATTGAAAAAAAAAATACACAGATTGTTGTTTTTACCCGACTTTATAGCTCCTTTGCCTCAATGTTTCTATTCACTTCATTGTAAATGTGTAAATATGTAAAAATTTAATATCTAAATATTATGAACTCATTTCCTCTTTGGCGAATGTAATATTTTTTTTTTTTCTTTATCAAGTTTCGTTTATCTTTTCGAGCAGAGTATGCATTTCTTTTTGTTTTATTTAATTTATGAGTGTTGGTATTTTCATTTATGTGACGCGATGCAATCGCTAAAAAAAATGTGTTGCGCATTTCAATGACCCACCAGCCATCACCATATTATCATCAACCATTCAATGTAGATATCCAAATAAAACCCAAGCACAGTTAGGTTGGAGAAAGACATGTTGAGAGAATAAGAAAATTTACGAATGCATTCAGCAAAGAACAGAAATTCAAAAGAGAATCCCGATTTAAAAAAAAAAAAAAAAAACACAATCTTTGGTCTTCCAAGTTTTATTTTTAAAACGGTTTTTATATATTTTACCTGTTGGATGTGTACGAACACACACATACACACACTATACAACCTATCTGTTGCGGAGTTATACCGTTATGTTGACCGATTATATAACGGGATTCTTCTTCATTATGCTTTCGTCAATACGTGATGTTTATTTAGTTATGCGAATGGAATACCTATAGATATCTTTATACCCAACTCGTGGAATGGTTAACATTTTTTTTTTTTTTATTCTTGGCCACATCTTGAGTCTTCTTGACCAGGTTTTGTTGGTTCGCATTTAGAATTATGTATTATAGCTGTAGCTGTATCTATGTATTTTTCTTTTCAGGTTAAGTTATTTTTGTGGTTTCTTATGGTTTTTGATCTTCATCAGTTCATTACTACTTTATTGTTTGGATGGTCTCCTTTTAGATAGTTTGCATAATCCCGTTTAACATTGAAGCATTCTCTCTAACTGGTTCTTCGCTTCGGAATGATTGTTAATGAGCACTATACATACACATAATCTACATATAGGTACATATGTATGTACCTGGCAAGGTTATGTAGGTAGGTATATAAGAAAAACAAGAAATTGGAACATTCCTACTGTTTACTGTTAAGGATAAAGACCACATTAATATGGGGATATGGAGTAGGTAGGTGTGTGTATGCTTTAGCTACCTAGCTCCAATAACAGAGTATTAAAAGTGTGTTATCATATCTACATAAAGCTTAAAGGTAGGTACGTAGGTATAGATGGCAAGTAGAATGTTAATGATAGGTATTTCGTGGGAATAGGAAGAGTTATGTTAATAGAATTTACCTACTTAAAAATGTCCTTAATTAGGTAAGTACCATTATGTAGGTACATACATAATTTACTTAATGAAATTAACACCTGTATTTATACTTCCTCATTTGATGAATTTAAAAAGCTAATTTAAATTTTTTCAAATCAACCCATTTCCAGCGTCTACCAGTGTTCCAGTCTAGAAGTATAAAATTTGAAATTCCGTCTATTTTTGGTCTAATAAGAGGTAATCTTGAATGATTGATGTTAAAATAATATTATCTACCTATGTACTTATGGAATTCCAAGCAATTTTATTCGAATATTTTCATGAAAAAGTCGAAAGATTCCTGGAAAATTGGGGCTTTTTTTGACGTGGCGTTTTTAAGGTACCTAACTACTTGCCAGCATCTTCTTAATCAAAATGTCATAACTCCCTTAGAACGAATATCAAGGTGTATAACTGACATATGGCGATGGAGGTCTGTGAGACTTTGAGCACACCTATCAGCTGTGACTTTCATATTTACACTCAAGAAGTTATAATGTAGCAAAATACTGGTGGTTATTCAAACGTTTAAAAATGCAAAAGTCATGAATGTCTTCAATTGGAGAATAATTATTTCTCCGTGATATAGATATTGATAGTTTTCGTTAGTCGTAGAAAAATTGATGCTCACAAAAAGTACGAGTTTTAGAAATATGAAGAATATTTCTTAAATTATTTCATATACTGTGAATGCAGCTCTGAAGAAAAAGCTATTACTGCTGCTGTCAGCTGACAGTTAAATCTTCGACAAGCGGGTACATTAAGTCTGTGGTAGGAATTGAGGCAGAACCTGATAGCGTACTGCCAAAATGTCTATCAACACAGACACCCATAGTCCGTGCTTAAGCATTTGTTGCTCACAAGATTTAACAGCATTGTAGAGGCAAACTGTATGCTATCACAGAGTGCTCTGGGGTCAAACTGTTGATATTGGCACGTGCAAGGCGACTTTATAAACCCTAAGCGGAAAAGTCACCATGCAGGTGCTCTTAACTCATACCCTAAGTGGAGCAACGGATGGTTAGGTTAATGGGCTGACAGTTGGTCTTGTTACTGTCACACTTAGATCAATGTAGATCCATTGTGGTACCTCAGGAATTGTGAACTCCATGAAATGAAGCTGATAAATTCCATATCAATTCAAGCCCGTTAATGGTGTTGATGAGTTTCAGCAGGATATAGCCTGAAAAGTCGGTGGGTATTTCAGGAATGTCTTTCGTCACATAATCATCTGGCTGAGGAGAGGAAAATGCATTTTAAAGGCATGATCCTTCCTTTACACCCACTTGAAAAATCATTCCTCTATCAGGCCTGTAGGAGCAGTGGCTCCATCCAACGTCTGGTAGATGAAAGTGATAGGTCAGTGGTTGGTGTATGTATCTGTTCGTTGAAGAAATTTCTGTCGTCACATAATCATCTGGCTGCGAAGAAAACGCCTTTTAAAGACGTGGTCCTTCCTTTACCCCCACTTGAGAAATCACTGTCATAAGCGGGTAGTCGCTGATTGGTGTCTATATGTGCGATGTCTAGTAATGCAACGAACACTAAACGTTAATTGTGCTTTTTTTTTCTTCCAAGTCGTAAACATCGGATACTGGTCTCGTCCATCCGGACTTGACTTGTTAAAATAATAAGAGCGAGTATGGAACAAAAGACAAAAACAGCATCAAAATATTCTTCTATTGAAAATGCTGTTAATGTAGACTGTATTATTCGACTGAAATATTGGACGAGCCTATCAGAAGGATGGTGTGCGGCGAATGAATTCAAGATAGAGAATCAACGGTGTCAACAACATTCTGGAAAATAGAGCCCTTGCATCATCATCATCATCTCTAGCATACTAAAGATGAGGTCAGTATGACTTTTCAGTATTTGTCAGTTTTCTGAGAAAAAGAGATGGTGACGGATGAAACCTTTACGGGCCAACGGTAGCGCTTAGGTAAATCCCCGTAGTGGGCTACTGGCATATCGGCTTGCTGTTCCAAGGCTTGACAAGGACCTTGTCCTCCGGGTTTGGAGGTTGTGTCGTAGGGTTAACTTCGTTACCACGTAAAAACATTTCGGTTATGATAGAGAAGCGAGGCGCCTCGTATATTGATAACCTGCCAAATGGCAACAAGACCGGGCACTTCAACGGATAACGATTTGAGAGTATGTACTTGAGTTTGTCCTCACGCTGTATAAGGCAGACATTACCGCAATCCAGAAGATGTGACGGATAGGATCAGGTTTGATGAAAACAAAATTGCGACAGTTGTTACAGCTGTGATGAAAGGCTATCCATATGTAAGGATCCGACTTCGTCATGGAAAATCGGTTGAGAAGCAAAATTATCGACTTTAAACGGATAAGTGATCGCCTGATGGCGATCCGCATCAAAGCCACATTCTAAAATATAAGCTTTATAGGCACACGCCCCTGAATATATGTAGAGTTGAAAGCTCTATGAAGGACAAAACTCACGGAGCCTGCCCGAAGTAAGTTGTAAAAAATTGTCTCGGGTGCCTCAATACTTAAATTGGAAAGGAAGACACCTTCGGTGGATTAGTTGGTAGGGCAGCCTCAGCCTCCGCGAAGAGATAAATTATAACGGCCTCTGACTAAGACTTTTCAAAAGCTCGTAATACGGTGATAAGTAGCACTAGGTTTCAACGGCAAAGAATACGCAAAGTAAGGTGGCGCTCACCAAATGGTCGATGCGGGAACCAGGACTCCTCTAACATTTTAGACGTTCGTAATTTTCGAAGGGCAAACACATTTCCAGCAGCAGGTATATGGGAATCAGCGAGAAATAGAACAAAAAGAAAGCCCAACTCTATTCAATGAAGTTCCAGTACCACCACCCGCTATGATGGGGTAGAATTAGCTATAAAGAAGCTCAAGAACAAAAAGGCCACTGGATCTGATGATTAACCAACGAAGCTCTTCAAGCTCGGAGGAGATGTGTTGAAAGGGTGAATGCATCATCAACAAAGTGTGGGTGGAAGGAAGCATGCCCGATGACTGGTATATCAACTCCATATGTTGCATCTACAAAAAGTCCTGCAGGAACTATGGAGTCATACCCCTGATAAACGTTGCATATAAGATCCTATCCAACGTACTGTGTGAGCGTCGTAAACCAGTCTTAAACTCCATAATCGGAAAGAACCTGTGAGGCTTAAGGCCAGACAGATCGACTATAGTACAAATGTTCACTGTTAGGCAAATCTTGAATAAAACCAACGAATTTCAAGTCAAGATTCACCATCTATTCACCGACTTCAAAGCCGCATATGAAGGCACTCATCGTCAGGTGCTCTATATAGCGATGGCTGGACTTGGTATCCCGGGAAAACTGATTCAATTGTGTCACGTGACATTGGAAAATACCCGATGCAATGCGCAACTAGGGAAAAGCTCTTACGAACTATTCCAACCACGCACGGGGTTTCGGCAAGGAGATACGCTATAAAGAACGAAGCAGAGAGAGAGTTGAAAAATTCTTTGGCGGATATTTGGTCCTGTAAGCGAGGAGTGCCAACTGAGGAGAAGATACAACCGGGAAATCTATGAGCAATATCAAGATGTGGATTTAGTCTAGAAAATCAAAACACGTCGACTACATTGGCTTGGCCACATCGAGCGAATGAACAATAATCCTCAAGCCTTTGATTCCCAACTCCCAGGTTCGAGAAATCGACAAGAACATCGAGTCTCCGGTTTAAGGACCAAGCCATCGCGGATACCAGAAAGCTTGGGGCAGCACGGGATTTAAGAGGATGGAAGGCTGCCGCGTCTCAGGCTGCGACTCTTCATGGATTGGGAACCGGATAAGCAAGTAAGTTTCTCGGCACCGACTCTAACGATTTTGATGAGACTAGCATTTTTTTTAACAGAGAGAAAATTAAGGAATTGGTTTAAGTGAAAATCAACTACTACCATTATTTGTATGACTTGGTTTCCCTGAAATGGCTCCAACTAATTTTGTACTGTTTTTATTGTCCTTAACTAGGTATACGCTCTTTATTTTAGTTAGAGATTAGGTAAACGATCTTCTTTTTGGTTACACAAAATTTTACCAAACCGATTACATACTTGGAATACCAATACCTACCACCCAGAACCTATTTTTTTTTTTTACACTAATATCGATTAGGGCCTGTTTCACAATGCCTGACTAAAGTAACAAAAGTCAAAAATCAAACGTTACGAGTATTTTTCTCTAGACTTGAATATTTATGTTCTGTACTAAGAATTCGATTATAAAAAAAAATGTGAAAGTTCGCCTGTTCGTTCCTCAATCACACTTAAATGGCTGAAGAAGACGTTTATCTATGGAAATGGAATGAAAAAGTGTAGTAAAATATAGCTAATACTTCGTCATTAAAAAAAAAAACAATTCAATTTCAAATTTTCTTTAAAACAATAACCAACAAATAAGAGAAGAAAACTAAGATAATTTTTGTAAGGCTAGCTGGTTTCGGGTAAAAGCTAATAACTATTAATCACTGAAATGAAACATTTTTATCCTAAGATTAGCTAAATGATTCATGTAATTTAAATAGCGCCTCATCATCACCTTCTAAAATAATATAAAACCCATCATCACTAAATTCTACACGGTTGAATCCAAAGACAGAGCTGTTGTTTCAACGCTAAGAATAATAATTATTTACCTACTTAATCGGCTTAAAACTTAGAAAAGCCAGTTCACTGAACTTACCATAAAAAAAAAATAAATAAATAAAACAAATTACTAAAAGATCCATCCGAAACCATTAAATACCATTAAAAAAGAAAGAATGGATTATAATAATAGACACGCGGGCCTATCATACATTCGTGATACCTACCTAAAAAAAAATAAATAAATTTTTGTTGGCTGTTTTTGCCTTAATAATTTGCATTTAAATTAGATGCTTCTTTGTCATTAGTTACTAATGCCGAAAATACACCATTACATACACTTAGCAAAATTATAGTCTAAAAGGTTATTAAAGGTTAACATATCCACGTGGTTATTGGATGGATATGTTTCTTACGATTAAATTTTAACTTATCAATTTTATTAGTTCTTTAAATTATCATTTCTTGAAATAAGATTTGAATATTGTTGAATGCTTCAGGAGAAGTATTTGATCATTAAAAACGGTCGTGCTTTAGGGTTGATTTATTACATCAACCTTTAGGTATTAAAAAACTCGTTTTCAAAGAAGTCGAATGATATGTTTTTGTCTGAGTTTTTTTCAGAGAAGGCAAAACCAGAACAACTAATTTTAGGAATATGGCCAGACAATTTAAATTTAATGGCAGTACTTCGTATCTTCATATTGAAATGATCCATCGTCTGCACGATTTTGTTTCAATGTCTCAAAACTACTTTACAAAAACATCCAAAGGTTGCAGATTTTAACAATATTTATGTTTAATGACTGAGCTGTAGAAAATTTTCTTTTTCTGGTGAACTATGTAAAAATTGTAATTTAAGCTTCCTCGATCGTCCTTTTTTTATTAAAAAATCTTTTTTTTTAATTTTGGAACGCAATATTATTTTTTCTGCTCGCCAAGAAAAACAATCTAGTTCCTAACAAGGCCCTAGAAAGTTTCAAATACGAATGCTAACAAGGGCCCAGGGCGGAAAGCTATCGAAATTTTCTAGAGTTTGAAGATTTTTGTCACCTTTTGCCTCAAGGTTAACATAAACAAAAGTGTTCTCATCCGAAAATCTTCTTTAAGACCTTTAGTTTGCCAGTCCAGCGTGTTTTTGGAAAAACATTAACGATGCTAACAAGGTCCTAGCAAGGGTTACTACCGAAAATCACTAGGGCCTTGTCAGTTATGTAACCTTTTTGCCTCCAATGGCAAGTAATAATATAAGCTGTCCTATTTGAGATTTGATACTTGGATTTTCTGTTTACCAGACCAATATGCTAACAAGTTGTGCAATGTTCAACATGAATAACTATAAATATTACTATATGTATCCCAACTGGAAAAATGGCAATTTTTTGTCAAGTTTAATCGAGGCACTGGACAGGCTTCGGTAGGGGAAATCTAGACAAGGCAAACTTGTCAAATACTCGCGAGGCCCTCTCTAGTAAAAACTGTCCCGTTATCCCATCACAAATACCCCATATATGACGAAAATAAAAAAATAAATATTTTATACCCATCATACAATAGGCGAGGCCCTAGAGAATTTCTAGAGTTACCCTTGCTGGGCCCTTGCTAGTATCTATGTTAAACATTCTAGCCCCTCGCCAAAAACTAGATTGTTTTTCCACCCGGGATATGTACATGATTTAATTTTTCATACCAAATGAATGATAGGTGAAGAGCTAACAAAACTTACACAAAAAGTTTTTTATTAACAAGGGCCTCACGAGTATTTGACAAGTTTTTTCGACTAGATTTCCCCTATGACGAAACTTCCCACGGACTTTACATATCTTCGAAAATGCTGCTATTTTTCCAGGTGGGTTGTGTTCAGATTGCAAAACTTACCCAACAAGTTTTTACTTGAAAAGGCCTCACGAGTATTCGACAAGTTTTCCTCATTTAGATTTCTTCTACGGAAAAGTTCTTGATTTAAATTGTGCCAAAACTTGACATTTTTCTTAGCGAATGTCTTTGGTATGTTTTTCTATTATTTCTAACTGAGGTTTTCTTAAAAGCGTAAAGTAATGTGTAGTATTTTTTGCAAAATACAAAAAAAAAACACAATTTTTTTTATAATCACTTAGAAAAGGTAAGAGTAAATGTTTAATTAAAACTCTTAAAGCCATTTTTGATAAAATTTGAAAAAAAGAAAAAATTGTTTTATGGCGGCTTTCATACTGAAAACGCATATTCGCGCCAAAATGCCTACAAGGCGGGAAGATCTACAGAAACCGCCCTATTTGAACTCACGAATATCTTGCAAAAAAAAACTGGAGGCAGAGGAAATAGCATTGGCCGTCTTCTAAGACATAGAAGTAGCTTTTGACAATACTGCCCATGATTCCGTTAACAGAGCTCTTGTAAGGAAGTGTGTACCCATCACCATAACCCGATGGATCAGTGAAATGTTAGACACGAGTACAACCAAGGCACTAGCAGGACCCAATATACCCAAAGGCTATCCTCAGAGACGGGTATTATCAACCTTGCTATGAAGTCTTATATAGTAGATGAACAGCTAGAAAATTTAACATCCCCAGGTATACGCTGTATCCGTTTCGCTGATGACAATTTTTATAACAGCCTAAGGGAAATTTGAAGAAACTCTGCGATATAATCCAAAGATGACTGAATATAACAAAAAATTGATGTCTAAAATAAATAATAAATTGGGTGGCGCAACAGCTCGTTGAGAACCTGGACCTAGTGACCTACAACTCTCAACCATTACTATGTGCGTGTTGTTGGCAGGAATGGGGGGACCTATAGTTTTTTTGCCGAGTCCTAACGGGTAGATGAGAAGCACTTTTTCATGATAAGTATACTCTTGGAGGGTTTGTCAGTTCCTCGCAAGAGGCAGTACATCGGATAAAAAATTTCTATTTTTAGGTGGCACGAAGGGGAATCGAACCCACACCTTCGGCATGACAGTTCAACGCACTTACCATTATGCAAAAAGGTACTACTTGATAGATGTCTATCAATGCGATAAACCCAGGAAAGACAACGATAGTACCATCTACCAAAAAGCGACTTCTGCAACGCATGAAGCCTATCCGGTTGGCTGGTGAAGTAATCGAAGCTCAGAGAGAGGTTAGATATCTAGGAATCCTATACTAAATATTAAACTCTTCTGGAGTAAACATTTCGAGCTGACATGACAGTCGGGAGAGCCACAAAGGCTCTTATGATACAAAAGCCTCGCAGAGAAATCACGGGTCTGCAAACCAAACATCCTCAGATGGATACACACCATGATGGTAAGACCCATCATTACCTATGGGGCGGTTGCCTGGCACAAAAAAAAACGAACTAATCAAAACTAGAAATCACTAGAAAAAGTACAAGGGCTCGCATGCTTATGCATTACCGGAGCAATGAGCACTTGCCTCACAGTAGCAATGGATGTCATTCTTCACCTAGCCCCACTACATGTTGCCGTAAGGAGTGCTGCTAAGGGAGCCATCTTAAGATTTGCAAGGGGGGAACCGGAACTGGAAAGATCATTAGTCTCAGGGACTCCATTTTCAGTCCAACGAACACATTCCTCCTGGATATTCCAACAGATATGGAATGATAAAAAAAATAATTTCGTAAGAAACTTTAAAAAGTACAAACGTACGTACAAACACAAAAATGATGGATTCAAGAACATCAACCGACTGATTGGTCAAAAATCACCAATTCCTGAGAAGATAATAAAAAAAATCACTAACAATGGAGAAGCAACAACGATACAGGATAAAGTTGAAGCCTTCGCTACCCATTTCGAAGGAAACTTCACGTCTAACCCATGTGATGATCCGAAGTCCAGACTTCGTTGACGAAATCAAGGTATCCCTTCAGCAGACATTGATGCACAACTTTTCTCTTTTCTTTCTTCCAGGAACTTTTTCGTGCAACTGGAGATCTGCAAATCTACAGTGAAAGAGCATCATTGCTGGAGTTGCCCAAGGCTAGAAACTTGGACCACTTTTTTATAACATCATGACCTCTAGCCAACCAATCTCAAGTGAATGCGAGAACCTTCTCTTCGCTGGTGACTCGCTCACATATTGCTCATCATTATAGTTTTACACCAAACAGGTTATCCGGATCAACTCTGCTAAATCGGAGCTTGTCTGCCACGGAAGACCAGGGGGAAGATGAGGCCGCTAAGCTGAAAGCTGCAGAAGCATCACCCTAACACTCCCAGACGGAACCAGATTAAAAGCCAAACGAAGCGTCAAGTACATAGCTTCAACGAGCTGCTGAGATTCAATCCCCATTCACAGACTTTCCTTAAAAAAGCCAATTTGGCCTTTGTAACGAAGTTACACTTTTTATCCCCCAACCACCCGTACCACCTATCAAGGAATAATCAACCTACCGACTGGCATAGATTTACAGCCGCATATTAACAAGTCACGAGGATATTGCACAATATGGCCAAGAAATGTTGCATACCCCAGAGGCACCCACGTAACTTTCAAAAGAGGAAGCACACTTCGCTGTCTTAACCTCCTAAGAAAAGCTAAGACTAGGGACTCTATCCCGACCTTCACTGTCTTTGCCGTTTCCCCGCCACCGGAGCTAGCAGTATCTATCCCAACCTTCGCTGTCTTAACCTCCTACCGCTTCCGAGAAGCTTAGACTAGGGACTCTATCCCAATCTTCACTGTCTAAGCCTTTTCTTGTACACTACCATAGTTAAGACTAAGCACTCTATCCCAACCTTCGCTGTCTTAACCTCCTACCGCTTCCAAGAAGCTAAGACTAGGGACTCTATCCCAACCTTCACTGCCTGTCTACGCCTTCTCTTCTCCGCTCCCATACTTAAGACTAGGGACTCTATCCCAATCTTCGCTGTATTAACCTCCATCCAGCTAAGACTAGGGGCTCTATCCCGACCTTCTCTGTCTTTGCCGTTTCTCCGCCGCCGGAGCAAAGACTATCTATCCCAACCTTCGCTGTCTTAACCTCCTACCGCTTCCGAGAACCTTAGACTAGGGACTATATCCCAATCTTCGTAGCTTAAGCCTTCTCTTCTACCAGAGTTAAGACTAGGGACTCTATTCCAACCTTCGCTGTCTTAACCTCCTACCGCTTCCAAGAAACTAAGACTGGGGTCTATATCCCAACCTTTGCTGTCTAAGCCTTCTCTTCTCCACCGCCATAGTTAAGACTAGGGGCTCTATCCCAACCTTCGCTGTCTTAACCTCCGACCGAATTTTCGCTGCAGACTAGGAACTCTATCCCAACCGTCACCGTCTCAGCTATCCGCCGCTTATGACTGCCCTGTCGTTGCTTAAGACTATTCCAAACTTCGCTGTTTTCAGCTCTGTACAGGACTAGGGAACTGATCCCACCATTAGTGTAGTTTTTTTTTTTTAAATATTTTGCTAGCAAGTATTGCCGCAAGTATTGTAAAATTCTATGAAATACGTTATTAAGCTATCTCTACCTGCTCAATAAATATACTTTGGAACTGGAGTTCTGAACTCTCGCTAACCGAACTTGTCTGCTTTTCTTCGATAGACCCTGGACCCCATTGACCCTCTTCAGCTGGAAACATATAATATCACACCTTTCATCACCTGTATCCGCTGTGAAATAGAGAATTGGGCTAAAGGGCCCTGGAGACGCTCGAACATGGTGCGAGTGAACATAGTTTGACTAAACTCCGCAGACACTGAAACCAAGCAGACACCAAACTTCTCGAACTTCATTATTCTTACGACTTATATGTCATTCAAAATATTCAGTGTCACCTGTATTTTATTTTCATTGGTTGTTTGACATTTTTCTTTTTATTTTCAATATTAAAACTCAAAATTAAACCGAAATGTTCGAAAAAACATACGAAAACGTTCCGCAAACAGTCGAATCTGGTACGACAAACAATCAGCTCCGCCCTCGAACATCGATAAATATCAAACTCCTTCTGATTTTGGTGAGACTAAATTTTTGTTTAGTGGCACCAAATAATTGGTACTCGAACCAGCCCGCAGACAAGTAAAATCAACTCGAACATAGTACTCAAACTATGTTCACTCGCACCATGTTCGAGCGTCTCCAGGGCCCTTAAGCCAGTAAACAAAAGTTCTAATCTAAAAGCAACTCCTAAGAACAGTCATCAGTTAAAGCTTCCCAGTTTGGTTAACTATCTCCAAAAACACCTATGAAGGAACTACAAATATTCGAAAGGAAAATTCTAAGGATAGGACTTTATTCCGATCGTCAGGGGCACAACCATTTCTAGAACAACCAACTCTACTCTAAAGCCAAAATATTCCCAAAAATTGAATTGAACTTGTATTTTAAACAGCTTTTTCTTAGAGTCCCATGCAACTAGTCTAACATGTTTTCTTGGCTCACCCTTAGGTATCTACATATTGTCAGCTTTCTGTCAAGACCTCGTTAGTGATAAAATGAAATTTAAATGGTTCTTCAGATAAAAAAAATCACTATATTCAAATATCATTGTTTCGTAACTGTATCATGGTTCCTTTTAGCTCTATCAACCAGTTTTAAAAGCTTTTACGATCTAAGAAAAATTTAAATGGATTTTTTCTGGGTCTCATGAGGCACTTTCCAGAAGTTTTGACAGAAAGAACGTCGATATTATGATAATTTATGTAAATAGGTCAACCTTTTTTTTTTTCAGTGTAAAATCTCGAATAAATATAAAGAAATGCAAAGCTGCTAACCAACCTACGAATTAATAATAAAAATAAAAAAAAAAATGATTATTACGTTGATGATAGGCCAAACAAAAGAATAAAAGGTGAAAATCGAAATACACACGTCGCGTCCGTCGGTCGTGATTCGTCGTTTAGATTGTGTGTGACCGAATTTGGACTCAAAGATCAATGACACCAATCATACAATTTTTGTTTTTATTTTACTTTTTTACGGATATGTAACTCTTTGTTTTGTTTTTTTTTTTTTTTTTTGCATTTATATTTTCTTCATATTTATTACTTTCCAGCCTTTCTATGTTTGTAGGTATGTTGTGTCTGTTTGTATAGATACAAATACATGATGAATATTATGTTCCTACAAACATACCTCATACGAATGAAGATAGCTAGCTATAAAGCATTGCCTACCTTTTCCGTGATAATGGAGTTAAATTTCGCGTAAATTTAATTATCCATTTATACCTTTATATATAGGTATAGCTAGGTATAAGGTATAGAGAAGGATGTTTTGCAATATCTATATTACGCTTCATGAATCATGAGCCACTAGTTGTTGTTGTTTTTGTTGTTAATGTAGGCAGCAGGTGTAGTGTAGTGACCTATGTATAATTATTTTGTATATGTAGCTACACAAATCCATCGTAGTCGTAGGTACTGACTCTGACACTCGCAAGCTATACACAACTCAAACCAACCAACCAACTAACACCCAACACACATCACGATAATTACAAATTTAGAAACCGATGATGTCAGGACATTAAAATCAACTAATTGGATATTGAGCAGGCGGGTTTTCGGTTCAGCAACGAAATTAATAGAAAACCGTCTACTAAGGGAAGTATAAAGTAATGTGAACGAAATGAAGAATTCTTAATAAAATTTATATAGAAAAAGGTCCTTAGTCTGGGCTGGCGATGCGGGTACCTACTAAGGGAGTATAAAGGTGCGATTCTATTTGAGAGTTATTTCACTAGTAAACTCTCGTGAGTAAAACTCTCGAAAAACTGTGCCACCCCTCTTGAGTTAATTTAATGAATACATTCACTTGCGATTTTTACTCTAAACACTTGAGATTTATTCAGTCTTTTTACCCTCAAATGGATAGCTGTCTATCCCTTTGTGAGTTTATTCCACTACTGTGTCTACTCGGAAGTTCCTCGCAGTCTTTTTACTCTCAATGGCTTACGCACCTAAAGAAAATCTACAAATCTAATACAGCTGTAGATGTTAAGGTACGTTTCTATGTGAGAGTAATTTCATTACAAACCTCTCGAGAGTAACTCTCCGATAGCTGCCTACTATGTCGATTTGTGATTTTTAATCTCGACAATTTAGAGTAACTCAGCGTTTTTACTCTGAAATGGATAGCTCTCTAACCCTCTATGAGTTTATTTCATGACTGTGTTAACTTGGAAGATGCTCGTGGTTTCTTTACTCTCAATGGGTAAGGCACGTTAAAAAAATCTATAAAATACAATACAGCTGTAAATGTTAAGGTACGTTTCAATGTAAGAGTAATTTCACGACAAAACTTTCGAGAGTGACTGTCATTTAATTTCATGGCTGTGTCGATTTGCGATTTTTACTCTCGACACTTTAGAGTTACTCAGTCTTTTGACTCTCAAATGTATAACTGTCTAACTCTCTGTGAGTTTATTTCATGACTGTATCCACTAGGGAGTTACTCACAGTCTTTTTACTCTCAAATGGTTACGCTATAGATGTAAGGGTACGTTTATATGTGAGAGTAATTTCACTACAAAACTTTCGAGAGTAACTCTGTCAGTTAATTTCATGGCTGTGTCGATTTGCGTTTTTAATCTCGAAGCTTTAGAGTTTCTCAGTCTTTTAACTCTCAAATGGATACCTGTCTAACCTTCTGTGAGTTTATATCATGACTGTGTCCACTTGGGAGTTGCTCGTTATCTTTTTACTCTCAATGGGTTACGCACCTTAAGAAAATCTACAAATAAAATACAGCTCTAGATGTAAAGGTACGTTTCTATGTGGGAGTAATTTCACAACAAAACTCTCATGACTGTGTCGATTTGCGATTTTTACTCTCGACATCACTTTAGATTTACTCAGTCATTTTACTCGGAAATTGATAGCTGTCTTACCCTCTGTGAGTTTATTTCATGACTGTGTCCACTTGGGAGTTGCTCGCAATCTTTTTACTCTCAATGGGTTACGTACTCCGATAGCTGTCTACCTTCTGAGAGCTAATTTCATGACTGTGTCGATTTGCGATTTTTACTTTCGACACTTTAGACTTATTAAGTCTTTTTACTCTCAGATGGATAACTGTCTCACCCTCTGTATGTTTATTTCATGACTTTTTCTACTTGGGAGCTGCTCGCAATATTTGTATGGGTTACGCACCTTAAGAAAATCTACAAATCCAATACAGCTGTAAATGTAAAGGTAAGTTTTTATTTGAGAGTACTTTCACTAGAAAACTCTCGAGAGTAACTATCCAACAGCCGTCTACCCTCTGACAGCTAATTTTATGACTGTGTCGATTTGCGATTTTTACTCTCGACACATTAGAGCTACTCAGTGATTTTACTCTCAAATGGATAGCTGTTTAACTCTCTGTGAGTTTATTTCATGACTGTGCCCACTTCCGAGATTTACTCTCGCAAGTTGTTTGAGAATTTTTAGCAGTCTTTTTACTCTCAAATGGCTTGTTTGCTTTAAAAAAAATCTACAAAACCAATACATTTTAGTATTTCAAACGACAGCACTGGTCATGGTCTTAGCTACGGCAAAGTCATATCGAAATTATACTCATACAAAGCGGACCCGCGTGTATATCATAGTCAATGATGGTTAAGATTTTTCAACTGGAAAAAAAATAATATATTTTCTCCCCCATGGTGGAGAGATTCATGTATAACGAATAATAATTAACATTTAATGCGTTTTTGATTTAATTTACAACGAAAATGCTATTTAATGATAGGAATGAGCAAGTAGTAAGGAGCGATAAAAAATTTTCACCATGATTGATTGTGTAGACGAAAATGTAATATAATATACACTAAGGCATCTATCTTATCTATGTATATGTATGTAGTTACCCAAGGCAAAGAATAAATTGCTTTTTAAATTTTATTACTTAAAAGAGTTTTATGCTCTTTTTTTGTTGTTCAAAAGTCAGCAAATCAAAATTATAGCACTTGTGATTTTTTATCGTTGCGACTTTAAAAAAAGTGGTCGCATCCTAAATTGATTTCTTGGTACTATGTGCATTTATTCGGAAGAGGTAGGATTGTTAGCAAACCAAAATCTCTTAAAACGAAATATCGCATCTGAAAAACCGCATTTTCCAAATTTCGCTCTTAAATATAAAAATCTCGCTACAAACAACTCTCGCATAAAAATCTAAAAATCTCGTGCATGAAAATTTAAATTTCAAAATTTTGCGAAATTTTGTAATTGACGGATTTCAAAACTGCGAGATTATCTTAATGCGAAACTCTTATTTGCGAAATTTTAAATTTAAATATTTAGCGAGATTTTCTAGTTGACGGATTTTGAAACTACGAGATTTTTTTTAATGCATGATTATAATTTGCGAAATTTTCAATTTCCTAGTTTGGCAAAATTTCTTAATTCTCAATATGTACTAGATTCTAATTTGCAAGATTTTAAATTTCGATATTTTGCGAGATTTTGTAACTGAGGGATTTTGAAAATTCGATATTTACTTAATGCGAGATTCTTATTTGCGAAACTTTAAATTTTGATATTTTGCGAGATTTTGTAAGTGACGAATTTCGAAGGTGCGAGATTTTCTAAATCCGAGATTCGAATTTGCGAAATCTTAAATTTTGAAATTTTGTGAGATTTTGTTATTGAGGGATTTCAATAATGCGAGAATTGCTTATTGCGAGATTCTAATTTGGCAAAATTCTTAATTTCCACAGTTTGCAAGAATTTCTTAATGTGAGATTTTAATTTGCTTAATTTTAAATTTTGGTATTTTGCGAAATTTTTCAATTGCGAGATTTTTTAGCTGCGAGATTTTGTATTTGCGAGATTTTGACTATGCGAGATTCAGTTGATTCAGATGGTTGCGTTGAAATTACCCCAAATGGTTTATTTGCCTGTTGCGAAGATTATGTTCTAACAATTCCAAAATTATGACGTTAAATTGACATAAGGTTTGCAAAAATATTTGTGTGACTTTCACAAAAAATTGTCTTAATAAGACTTTTATGGAGAATAATAAGATTCTTATGGAGAACTTAATACATTTTTTTTCTTCGGTTTCAACTGTCGCTTACAAATATTCACAAATTAATAAACATGACAGTTCAGAAGATTTGCGAAAAAGTTGGGAATTTATTGGGGTCTTGCAAGATTGTTCGAAGCATATTGAAAAATTGTCATGTTCAGACGATATGTTGGGTTTGCAAATATTAGTGACTTTCGCAAGCTTTGTCCTCTAAGATCCAGTTTTTCACTGCTAGATCATGCTAGTTCCGGGGTAAACTCTTGTTAGTTCCTGAAACGTGTATTTCATTGAATTAAAATGCCGAGTTAACTCACCTAATTTAGTGAGTTACCCACATAGAAAAATTGCCAAGTTTAGTCAAGGCCCTGAAAAGTTTTTCATATGGGAAATTTAGACCAGAAAAACTTCTCAAAAAATTGTAATGGAAAAATGGAAAATTTTGGCCGAGTTAATTTAAGGCCCTGGAAAGTTTTTAAAGGGGTAAATCTAGACAAGAAAAACTTATCACAAACTCGGTATGTCCTGAGTCTGTCCGTACCCGTATAATCCATCCGTGACGGATTGTCATCAACTCTAGATTGGTTGGACGTACTCGCAGTTAGTTGAGTGCCAGGCTGAGGCAAGAGGCCGGCCTTTACTTTCTCCACCCGAACTTGAGCAGCCCTTAAGTTCGGGTCGTCCTGAGCCAGTCTGTCCGTACCCGTATTATCCATCCGTGACGGATTGTCGTATTGCCTGTTCTTCGTTGGATGTTCTTTCAGTAAGGTGAGATGGAGGTGGAGCCAAGAGGCCGTCCTTTCGTCGATAAAAGTCGACATATATTTTGTGTTCGTAACCCCTCAAAAATAAAGCATGTAGTTACCCATTTCCAATATTGCACAATTGTCTTGCAAATTACCCGAATAATAAGCGTTAAGGACAATTTTTTTGTATTGCTCGGGGGCAAAAGGTTACATTACTGGCACGACCGATTGTTTCTCTTGCTAGGACCTTGTTAGCATCAATTTAAAACTTTCTATGTGTATAAGTGTGTATAACTCACCTAATTCACCTAATTTGGTGAGTTAGCTCAGGGACCAAATTGGCGCCATATCGATTTTGATATTAAAATAATAGAATATGAAGAAAATTTGAAAAGTAGTTCTTCTGCTTAAGTGGAATGACTAAATATTTAAAATTCAGGTTAAAAGTTCAAGTGAGCTCAACTCCATAATAGCGTTTCGCCCAGGTACGATAGTTGGGCTCATCAGTTAGATGAAAAAAAAGTTATTCACAGTGCGATTCCCTTGTGGTGCCATCTCTATTTTGATGTGTAAATGGCGTAGAAGGGTGATATCCATATTGCCACTCATCGATGACAATAGAAAGATAAAGTTAATCCTCAACTGAAAAACTGTTCCTGAGTTAATTTATTTTCAGGATTAGCTTAATCCGTTTTCCCTCAGAATTAACCCTGAACTGAAAAACTGGCCCTTGGTGACGAACATAGATTTTAACTAAAACTAAGAACAAATAACTCAACATTGAAGATGATTAACTAACTACACCTTAGCGGTATAGTTTTCAGTTAATATGTTAATAGCTCTTTATTAGGGATTGCATGGGTGTTTTTTTAACTCTTAGTACTCTAAGGGCCAGTTTCTCAGTGCTGAATTAAATCAGTATTAGTTAAACCTGAAAAAATCTATAGAAATATAAGTGCGATACTATGGACCTCACCCTTTCACACTGTTCACTTTTGAAATCGAGAGGGCGCCACATACACAACGGAAATCGGTCTTTCCAAAAATGTCAATGCATTCTTTACAAGAATCTGTCAGAAAAATTTGTTCAGTTTAATCCCTGAATTAATTCTCCAAAAATGGAGAGTTTACTTAGGATTTAAATTGACAGAAAAACACGCACCTATCAGGAGTTAACGCGGATACAACTCCGAGACAAGGATGACCTCGCATTGAAAAAATGGCCCTTAATACAATTTGAAATGTTATTTCCTCTATCTGAAGTCTTATCATATCTGGATACACAAAAATACAATAAAAACTTTAAACGAGTGAAACTAGTGATAAGTTGAAAAAAAACTGGGCTTTAACTCTTCATAATTAATACTTTCAAGGCACTTAAATGTTAAAATTCAACTTTTTTACATTTAAAGTCTCCATAGGTACTCAGAACCGCACAGAAAAAAAAATCTTTTTGTTTTACGTGAGTTGTTGGAATGATAAAGAAAAAACAAAAAACTTATTCAACCCCTTGCTATTTTTTTTGTTATTATCCTTATCAACTGTTTGCAGGTTGTTGCAAACAAAATGGTCTAGAGAGGTAGATAATACAAAAATGGTTGGTTGAGAAATGTTTGAACAGAAATAAAAAATAAAAAAAAAGAATCGTCACAAAAAAGTAGAGGAGGACAAAGTCAAAAATTCTGCTCATGTAGCAGTTAGACAAAAATATTTTTGCTTTGTCTTTTTGTCGTAGATATACGAGAGAGGTACGAGGATAGTTGTTGTTTTCGTCGTCCTAATAAAGTAAACCAGCAAGTTGAACATTGCATTGGATTGGTTTATAGGTATGTATATTTGTATGAAGGTATTTCTACAATTGTCCTCAAACTAAAAAGGAGTATAGAAGCCATGATGTATACATTTTTGGCTGGTGATGGGTGGATTGCAGGGCTTCCTGCGCGGGACTTGAAAGATTCGCTTCGCTGGCTGGCTGATTTGACTCCCATAACAAAAACTACAAAAAACCCAGCTTTCGCTGCAAAAGACAAATGTACCTGGGTAATAGGCAAACACATGAATGAATTCTCTTCGTTGAATCGGTTAGCGTGTGCTGAGAATTCCTGCTGCTGATGTTAAGGTAGGTACAGCTATACCTTTTCCAACGATCAGATTGTTCAAAAAAAAAAGGCGTACCAAAAGGGAGGTAAAGGACCTACCTCGATATCGATGGATTCACAATTTTTTTTTATGATACCCAAAACAAAAAACCAACAATCATTCATTTTCAGCGTAGGTTTTGCAAAAGTATGGACCGAAAAAAATTCCACATAGGTAGGTAAACCGTATGCTTGTTGGGATGAAAAATGCATCAAAAAAACTGCCTTGACATGTTTTTCGCAGAAAAATAATTGTCAACACCGTTGCGTGATATCTCGTTTTCGATTTAGCTGACTGAGTTTTGGACTTTTCTCTTTATATAAGGGATAGGAATTTCACGTCTCTTGAAAAATAGAAAGGGTCTTCTTTCTTCAAAAAAAAAAATTGAAAACACATTCGTTAACTCAAAAAGTTTTTGTGTACTTTTTTGTATTTCCTTGATGTTATGCCAAAGGGCTTAAAACTCCTTTTGAATGTCAGCTCTTTTTGATTGCCTATGCTTTGCCTGGTAACCACTTATTTTACTACAAGTCTAAACCTGTATACATACCTACCTAGACCTTACCCTATAATTGAGTTCCCTAACGCAATTTATCCTTCAATTAGTTGTGATTTCCCAACAAAATGATGACCAAATGAGTGTTATTTGCGGTTTCATGTCAAATCTTTGATGCAGTAAAGGAGGCGGGCAAATTATAGAACAAGAAAAGGAAATCAACTCTATGCACAATGCAAACAAAATCCTTGTCAGATTATATCGAGAGAGGGAAATATATATAATAGGTTTAATGGCGTATTGATACACTCTGGATAACTTGCTTGAAGACATAACCCACTCGGAAGTCTTGATAAAGTTTTTGTTCAATGTTCAATGAGTTCGTTTCTTCGCAACACATTTATCATAGATAATGGGTAAAAGATGTGGATGACACACTTTTGGTGACAGTTGAGAGGCAGCTATGCAGGGATCACTGCTGTGCCCTGCTGAATGAGGAATTCGCTGAGTAGAGTACTGAACTGTTCCAACTTAACGAGAAGCGCAGTCGTAAGGCGGTATTAACATCAAACCCCTTCAGTCGCGGAAATTCCAAACTTCGATAAATCTCCTCAAAAACAACCAAGCCAGCTGGACTTGATGGAATACGAGCTGAGTTCTTGAAAGGTGATTCCACAACAACGGCTAGTAGGTATTCTCCTGGGTTGATACAATAGAGTTTGGGAAATTAAAACCTACCCGAGAGACTGGACTGGATGGTGTGATTGTTAAGTTGCCAAAGAAAGGCGGCCTTAAGAATTTCAACAATTGCAACCAGTATTCTTCAGCGGATAAAGAAGAGAATCAAATCAAGAGGCATAAAGCTGGTCGATCATGTGTCAAACATATCAACACCTTCCGTAAAGTCTACATATATCAAACTTCCCCGTGAAGTAAAAAATCACCAGTGGAGACTTGCGAATGTCTTGTGAACGTTGGACGTTTAAAACCACAATGCCTCGAATGACTTGCAATCGAACTGTCAACTGTTCACCAAGAGTTCCCATACATTTTGCACGGGAATTGCTTGGGAACGAAAACTCTCCACACAGCTTCACGAGCACGTCCACAGGTGAATAAAAATACAAGTTTTTTAAGGATTCACGACAGGATTTACAAGTATGGACTAGACTTAACGTCTTTGAGCAGTCTAAGGAATTTCAATCACCTTTTTTCCTGGATTTTTAGAAGGCCTTTGAACGAGTTAACCGGCAATGTTTTGGCAAGGTGTTTTGTTATACACAATCGGCAGCTTTCCGACTCTTTTGAAGTGTAACAGAGTGTTAGGCAAGGGGATGTTCTATCAACAGAGTGTTAGACAAGGGGATGTTCTATCGCCAACTCTCTTCCTGCTGACGATGGACGACTCACGTATTGACTGCTAACTTTGGTACAGTGGAGAGACAGAGCATTTAATGGAGACCGTTTGAAAGGCTCAGCCATTTACACTATGCCGATGATATAATGTCTGAACGGGATGTGTCAAACACTGCAAGTGCAGGGAGAGTCAAGCGGTCAAAGATAAAATAGCAGAGACAAAAATAATGCTCACAGGCCGCTCTGCATATCAACGTATTATTCTACAGGAGACACCAGTTGAAGAAGTCGAACAGTTTAACTGCTTTGGAAGTATTGTTTCGGCAAATGGCGTTACGGATTTGAACGTTAAAAGTAGAATTAATAAAGCGCGTGCTGCCTTCGGAACTTTGTCCCCAATTTGGAAGTCAAAACTATTTACACACTCAGTATACTAGATTTTCAGAGTCTTGCGAGACCTGTAAAGCCAAGGCTACCATCTCGGTGAAATTACAAGCTTTTATGAATCGTTGTTGACGCCATATCATTAAGATTCGCTGGCCTTAGATTTTATCCAACCAGGAATTATGGCGCAGAACTAGTCAAGAGTGGCTGAACGTCGACATAAAGTGCAAATGGCGATAGATCGGTCACACACAGAGGAAACCAACTGATGACTTTGCGAAGCAGTTTTTCGAATGGAATCCTCAGGGAATAAGGCGGTGGGTTGAAACCAAGAACAACATGGAAATCAACAGTCCTAGCAGGAGCAGAATAAGAGAGAAAGAAGTGGCCACAATTGAAATATCTAGCTTCAGATCGTGAAGGATGCAGATAAATCGTTTGGGGCACTATCTTCTATTTTCTTTTTTCTGTCTCTTATCTCCTATCTTCTATTGCGTCTCTTATTTTCTTTCTTATACCTTTTACCTTGCACCTTGTACCTTGTACCTTGTACCTTGTACCTTGTACCTTGTACCTTGTACCTTGTACCTTGTACCTTGTACCTTGTACCTTGTACCTTGTACCTTGTACCTTGTACCTTGTACCTTGTACCTTGTACCTTGTACCTTGTACCTTGTACCTTGTACCTTGTACCTTGTACCTTGTACCTTGTGCCTTGTACCTTGTACCTTGTACCTTGTACCTTGTACCTTGTACCTTGTACGTTGTACCTTGTACCTTGCACCTTGTACCTTGTACCTTGTACAAATCTTAAACAGAATTCTTATCTCCATATGATTTATAAGTTCAGTTATGTTAAAGTTTAAAACAAATTGACCTTAAGCAAGTTAGACACCAGAGTGTATTTTGGAATGAGGGTAAGAAGGATATTACGTATGTACGTCCTCTTCGTCTTCGGTCATGTTATTCGTCCATTGGAAAGGAATTTCTTTAGAATTAGATTTTCGTCTAGTATCGATTTTCAATGCAATTCAATTTTTTATCCAATTCAAAAATTGTTCGTGATTCCGTGATTGAATGGTTATATATATAGAGTTTGAGTAACAATTACGCGACGACCAAACAATAGTGGATGGTAACAATAACAAAAATCCTCCCTGCTCTGATTCACGTGAAAACCGCCACTTTGATTAGATATATTTTTATATAGACAGGAATAGGTTGGTATGTTGGATTGGGTTGGATTTTTGTGCAGAAAAAAAAAAAATAGTCTCATTTGCTTTAATGACTTTCGAAATCACATTCTTCTTCCCCTCAAAGCCATAACATAACTAACGTAATATACAACAATAGTTTTTGTGGTTAGGTAGATTATATATGCATACGAGTGCAGCAATTGGAATTCAATTAATTTTAAATAACATGTAGCGTGCTTTGATGATTTTGTTGTGTTATTTGTTTTATTAAGGCACACAGGACACGCATGATTCAAATTGTGTGGTTGCAAAAGAGTATGTATACGAATAACTTATCATATTATGGCAACCATAAGTATTTTTTTGTTTTTAAAGTTTAAAAAAGGATTGCGTGCAAGTTATTGGTTTAAAAGGGTGAAATGTATTGGAAAGTCTTCATGAAGTAAGCAATTACAATTTGAATATTATTATTAATGAAAAACGTTATTGGCAAAACCGATTTTAAAAGTTTTATGATTTAATTATTAAAAAAGCCTACAAAATTAGAGTTCAAGAACTATAAGGGGTGGTATGTTCGGTAAAGCAACTGAAAATGCTATTGCAATTATTTTAAAACAATTTACTTGCTCTATTTTGGAAAAGTGAGTTTTGTCACTGCATGCGTCATTCAGTGCGTCTGTGCGTGTATGCGTCTATGCGTCTATACGTCTATAAGTCAGTGCATCTATAATCCGGACCGTCTGTACGCCTAAGCGAATGTACGTTTGTAAGTGTGTGCGTCTGTTTATTTGTACGTATGAGCGTCAGTACGTATGTGCGTCAGTACGTATGTGCGTCAGTACGTCAGTACGTCAGTACGTCAGTACGATTGTGCGTCTTTAAGTTTTTACGCCTGACCGTCTGGACATCTGATTTGCTTCAAATTTGGTACAGAGCATTTTTATGAGACTCACCCAGACCATGATATGAATGCGAACAGCTGAACAAGGTGACAGAAGATGCACATGCAAATATGCTGCAGCGTAGAACAAGAGCAGCGGCTTAAAAACTGGAACGCAAACTCTTCGAAACAGCGAAGCACTGGGAATAGTAGCTGTTTTCAAGGAGCAATCCCAGCAGCTGCTATATGGGCATCAGATAGAGATAGAGCAAGAATTAGGACAAGAAAAGAGTCCAACTCCAGTCAATGAAAACCCAGTACCACCACTCAGTATAGAAGAGGTGGACTAAGCTCAAGAGCAATAAGGCCGTCAAATCTAGAAGTTTACCAACGGAGCTCTTCAAGCACGGAGGGGATGTGTTGAAAGGGTCCACGCATCAACTCATCAACCAAGCTGATGACTCCACATGTCCCATTCACCAAAAAGGCGTTCAAATGTCCAGCAAGAACAATCGAGGCATATCGAGGGTGTTGTGGCGTTCTGCAACGCTATAATCGGCAATACTCAGTGTGGCTCCCGGCCAAGCAGAAAAAGACCAACGAATTTCAAGACGAAGCTCATCATCTATGCATCGATTTTAAGGCCGCATTCATCGTCAGGAGCTGTGTATATGGTGATGGCTGAACTTGGGAGGTCCGGGACAATTGATTCAGCAGTGTTGCCTGACACTGGAAAATACATAATGCAATGTGCAACTAGCGAAAAGCTCTTCCAAACTATTCCAAACTTGCACAGGGTTTCGGCAAGGAATGCGAAGGGCAGGTGCTAACACTGAGGGTACTATTTTCAACAGATCTGTCCAACTTCTAGGGTATGCCAATGGTATCGACATAATTGGCTGCTCTCAACAAGCCGTTAAGTGTTTCACGGCAATTGAAGAACAGGCGAAAGTTGTTGGTTTGAAAGTAAACGAGGACAAGAACAAATAGATGTTTTTAAACAAACAACGAAAGATATGTCAACCGGATAAGGCAGAAAAACTTCACTTTTGATAGCAACAACTTCGGAGTAGTTCATCTACATCGGGCTCGGAGCTAAAATTAATCATACGAACAAAGTCGTAGTGTGGATCTGACGAAGAATCACCCTAGCAAACCAGTGCTACTTCACTTTGACGCAGCAAACTGGTACAAAACTCCTCAAACGTAAAACCCTTGTACTGCTAGTCCTGCTTTATGGCACCAAGTGTTGGACGATGAAGAGGTGATACTTGACTCTTTTGGGAGAAAAATTCTTCGACCGACATTTGGCCCTTTATGCGAGGAGGGCGTTTGGAGAAGAAAATACAACCGTTACCTCTATGAACTGTACGAAAGGAGAAGAAGATACTGCCGCGATCTATAAGAGGTATCAAGATGCGAATGTAGTCAAAACAAGTCGACTACATAGGCTCGGCCACGTCGAGCGAATTGATAATAATATTCCAGACAAGAAAGTCTTTGAATTCCAGCTTCCAAGTTTGAGGCGAATGAACAGAGAAGAGCGAACCTCCGATTTGAAGACGAAGTCATCGCGGATACCAGAATGCTTGGTCTTGATCACTGTAAGCAGCGTGATCGGGATCGTAGAGGATGAAAGGCCACGTGACGTGTCTCAAGCTGCAACCCTTCATGGATGGAACTTGAAAGCCTGATCAAACAATCAAAGATCTATGAACCGTCAAGGACAAACCGTCACTGATGATAGCAATAACTTCTAGGTGGTTCATCAACCTTGGAGTATTAATCCCATGAACGACATCTCAGTGGAGATCCGACGAAGAATTACCCTAGCAAACCGGTGCTACTTCGGTTTGGGGCAGCAAATGGACTCAAAACTGCTCACGCGTAAGCCAAAGTGAACGCCCTCCAAAACTCTTATACTGCTAGTACTGCTTGATGGCATCGAGTTTTGGGCGATAAGCAGAGAGAAAGAACTGATACTGGGCTTTTTCGAAGGGGGCGAATGGAGTGATGTGGATATAATCCAGAAACTCAAAATACTTCAACTACATTGGCTCAGATATATGGAGCGAATGGACAATAATGCTCCAGCCAAGAGAATCTTCGAATCCCAGACCCCACGTTCGAAGGAACGAAGAGGACCAAACCCCCTGTTTAAAGAAAAAGCCATCGTGGATGTCAGAGGGCTAAGTCTTAGATGACGAAGCAGTGTTTTAGGGATCGCAGAGGATGAAAGGTCACCGTGTAAACCGGGTTAGTAAGTACAAATTTTGCACCAAAAGCCAGGCCATACTACCGGTTTAGTAGAAGCTTTCGTTCTTCTCAAGATCATCAGTCAGGGACAGATAGGACGTTAGTTCGACGATATTTCGAGGACAGGAAGATTCGCTTTTGCTGGCCCGACTGCTTGACAAACACCATCTTCCATCCACTCGGAATGAAAAGCAAAACAATCCTCATGAAATATTTTAGATATTTTCTTAAATTCCTACTTCCTTAAAATTCTCATTAATAAACTAAAGAATTACATAAAATAATATTATTCTCAGTTATCTACATTACCAATCTTTTTTCGATAAGCTTTAAAGCATCTATACAAACGTACATAGTCACCTACCTGAAAAGAGATAAAAAGAAAAAGAACAAAAATTAATTAACAATTAACGAACAAAAAAAAGAAAAAGTTAAAGAACAAAAAAAAACAAGAAAAATTAAATCAAAACGCTTAAATATAAAAAAAGCAAAACTTAAACTAGGAACTTATGGCAGCCACATTATAAAACACAAACCCAAATCCGCATAGAATCAACCAAATTTATACAAAGAGTAAAACGAGGATACCCGATATCTTCCTAATGGTAGTGCCGTAGGTATCTACTAGATGAAAATGAAACCTCCCGAACCCAATTTACAAAAGTTTTTGGAATGCAGCTTTCAGCATGGTATACACGGGGCCAGGCCACAGCAGCATCGTCATCGTCCTCATGAAGAAGAACCAGAACACACGCGGGGACAAAAGAGTCTTTTGTAGCAGCCCCTGCCAGCTCCGCTAGCTCTGGGTATATAGCTGATAATTTTGCCACACAGCTTCTCTCATTTGGCTGGGGCTTACTCGAGTCCTCAGTTTGTTACATCATTAATATGTATCATTACCAGCATAATCTTCACCCTTTCCCCTAAATTTTATAATGAAACTGGCCAGACCGAATAAAAGGCACACTCCTCTGTGTTCCTGGGTTGCAGCAAAAGCATACCAATGACAGTATAGCACCATCAGCATCAGTAGCAGAAGTAGAAGCAGCAGGATATTTTAGAAGCAAAAACTGATTATATTAGTGGCAAACATAATTTTGCTCGTCCGTTCTAATTGAGTCCGAGTTGGGTTTACCCACCCAACTACCGAAAAAACGAAAATTCCGAGCACATTCAGAGGGTGGTTACAACAGAAAATTGAGAGGTGGTTTTGGGTTGTTAGTTATGGAGCCGCTTCGTTTCCGTTTTAGTTTTTGACACAGTGTTGACTGGAGTGGGTGGTGGTTTATATAAAATAGAATGAAGGTGCATAAAGTAAACCTATAGTTGGGCTGCTTGTTCACTGGAGATAGAGAACTTTCAGCTTAGAGGATTGGAAGATACTAACTATACGAGTATATATGTATGGACGGTGTCAGGAACATAAATCAGTTTTTAGCAAACAAAAGGTTTTCGATAGCGTGCAAGGTCTGTTTTTAACGTAGGTCTCTCAAATTTGAAAGAATGTTTCCCTATCATTGGATGGTGGCGGCTATATATAGGGTGTGTATTTGTGCTCATAGATCAAATGCAACGATAAAATATATGAAATGCTTTGTTTTGTTTGGTGTAAATTCTCACAGATGGAGAAATGATGTTTTATTTTTATTACCATTGAGACTTATTGGCTGCTGGCTGGCTGGCTACCAGGAGATTTGAAGATATGTTAAGGTCATCGATCTTCGGAGAACTTGAACCTCTTACTATTTTATTCACTTGCTCTATCTCAATTATCAACGATCAGCAGTGACAAGTCTTCTAATATGATTAGGTAATAAATTTTATGGGTCGACTATTTAATCGATGCTTAGGACATGTGTCAATAGTTTTAAAATGTTTGCTGAACTTATCCCTGTTGCTAGAGATTGCATTAACCTTAAAAGCGATTATATTTTTAAGTCGCTCGTTGATTTTGCAGGATTGCGATAAGAAATGGGTAGTGTGCTGGTTCAAAGATAGATTGATTCAAGTTGAGTTTACACTTAGTTTTTTGACTTCTAATCCATGAAAGATCGCTGCCTGAGACACACTGACCTTCTCGACACATTAGAATACACAAAACGCTTGTGGAAGAGCATCTCAGGGTGGTATTTTATCTTTTTAAATACTTGGCTTTTAGTTCAAATTGTGAGGTAAAGGTTATTGCTAATATGGTTGATTTGGTGGTGCCTACTGGAGTTAGGAAAAATGATTCCTGCGATAAGGGAAATGACGGAAAAGATTATGATAAAAGTAAATAATATCTACAAAGAGCTACCAAATCCAAACTGAGCTTATACTGTTTGCTATACATTCAGCTTAATTCAGAAAACAAAGTGCAGCTGGGTGAAATGCCTTACACTTTCAACTAGTGCTTCCAACAATATCAAAATCTTAAAATTATTCGGATATCCAGGTATCAAGATACATTATATGAGACAATAATTGGGATCTGAAACTATCGGGATAATGTCGGATATCCGGATCGTTAAATGAAACCGTATCCGGATAGTGTCTGATCTCAACTTTCTCAATAAACTATCCACTAGATTGTTCGGATAATAAATTTAGTAGCGCAACAGCTCGTGGAGAACCAGGGCCTAGTGACATACCACTATCAACCATTCCTGTGTGCGTATGGTTGCCAGAAATGGAGGGGACTTGCAATTTTTTGCCGAGTCCGAACGGCTAGATGAGAAGCCCTTATTCATGACAAGTATACTCTTGGAGGATTGTCAGTTCCTCGCAAGAGGCAGTATCTCGGGAAAAACATTTCTGTTTTTAGGTGGCAGCGGCTGGGAATCAAACCCAGAACTTCGGCACTACAGTCCAACGCACTAGCCATTATGCCACGAGGTACTACGTGGATATCCGGATCTGGATATCCAAAATATAAGGATAGTTTGTTGTACTGTTTTACAACCATTCCGATATCTTTAGGAATTCTTCACTAAGTATTCAGGAATGGAGCATACCCAAAACTATCTGCGTAGTTCCAACCAGCTACGATGAGAAGCATTTTATAATGAGAAAAAATACTCTTGAACGTTGAGTGACTTCCCCGCAAGTGGCAGTATGGGTTGGCCACTAGTCTATCGCCCTAGAATTTGAATTGGAGAACAGAATTTTTTGTTTTTAATTTTCTTTGTGAAGACCATCGAAACCGCCAAGAGTCTCAGTAAATTTCAGTCAAAAAATACGGTTTCGTCTCGGATATCTTGAAGGTTGTAGTGGAAATCGGTAAAGTTATATCAAGACCTGTCCGGTCTCATGGCCAGCTCGGCTCTAGAATTAAAATGCTGGGATTCGACATTTGTGACTCAAACGTTATATTGAAGCAAGCCCGCGAAGTTCAAGTCCGAACTCACAATTTTTCCATCGATTTCAAAGCCGCATATGTTAGCAGGAATCACAGGGACTGGCCGAACTCAGGATCCCAGGAAAGCTTTAGCTGTCAGTGTTAATTGAAATAATTAAATTATTTCTACGGAAGCCACCGAGACAGTTAAGGTTCTCGAATTTCGAATAAAAAATACGGTTTTGTCTTGAAAATTTTGAATGAGGCATTGTGCCAGTCTCATCTCAGGAAATCGACGAGACAATACCAAGACTTTTAAGGTCTCATGGTCAGTCCAGGCCACCAAAAGACTGGGATTCAATCTTTGTGACTTTAAGTTCGGTAGATCAAACATATAGAACTAAACTTCACATCGAAGCAAGTCCTCTAATTAGAAGAGGTTCAAACTCACCATTTTTCCATCGACTTCAAAGCAGCACATCGTAACAGGAATCTCAGGAGCTGGAAGGAATCAGGATCCCGGGAAAACTTATCTAGCTGTGTCACTTGAAATAATTTGATTTTTTCTGTGGAGACAGCCGAGATCACCATGTCACTCACAGTTCGAAAAAAATAGGGTTTCGTCTCGAACATTTTGACGTTGGATCCTGGGAAACCTTACTCAGCTGTATCGCTTGACATGAGAAAGAATTCAATTACAAAGCGACTGAGAAATAGCTCCTTCGAACGGTAGTTAATATGAAAGAAACTATCTTCAACTAATTTGTTCAACTACTGGGGGCTATAAGGCCATTGATTTGCCAACCTCTTCCATTTCAAAAGCCTTCATATTACCTACTACTACTCTTTTCTGTTCCTGGGGAAAATGACAATGAGGGAAATTAACGGGTGGACAAAATTTTTCTTGGAAGGATCAGTTTTTCATAGATCAACTTGCAGGAAAAAGTCTCCTTCAAGCTGACCTGCTTGAGCCACGTCGAGAGTGCAATCATTTGGAAAGAACTTCAAGAGTCAAAGATCAAGGACTTGATCTTCGCAGTGTGACGACATGGAAACTTTGGTATTGTGTTCTCAGTGGAATATAAAGGATTGCAAGCAAGATGAAGGCGTGGAATATGTGATTCGTTTCAGTAGCCGTCAGCAAATTACCACTATGAATAGAGTTAATGCCCAAAGATCAGCCTCCAAAGGGTTATCGAGACCTAAACTAACAACTCACCCCTGGACAAAAAATGTTTACCTTAGCAGCTTATAAAATCCGTTCCATTGACTAGAGGAAGATGCCTGGGTCTACGGGGGCCTCCAGTGGATATCCGACGTTATTCTGAGCGTCTTAAACCATTTTGCAGCACTATAATCGGAAGGTACCAATGTGGTTTCCGACCAGGCAGATCGACGATAGACCATATATTCACTTTCAAGCAAATTTTGGAAAGGACCAATGAATTTCAAGGGGAGACTCATTATCTATTCATCGACTTCAAAGCTGCGTATGTGATAGCATTCATCTTCAAGAGCTCTATATGGCGATGGCCGAACTTGGGATCACAGGAAAATTGATCCAGTTCTGTCCCGTGACATTGAAAACAAAAAACGCGATGCAATGTGCAACTTAGGGAAAAGCTCCTCCGAACTAATCTTCAATATCTTTTTGGAGCAAACGGTGCGCACATCAGACGTCAACACTGAAGGCACTATTTTCAACAGTTCTCTCCAACTTCAAGATATGCCGATGATAACTATATCATCACCGGCTTCCAACAGGAAATTAATTAAACGAGGGCAATACCAATCACGCATGCTATCAATAAACAATCAGGGATATGTAAACCGGCCAGGATAAAGCGTCACAGTTGGTAGCAACAACTTCGAAGTAGTTAAGGTGATTATCTACCTGGGAGTAAATATTAATCCCACTAACGACGACGTTTTAGTAGAGATCCGACGAAGAATTACCCTAGCAACCCGGTGCTACCTCGGCTTGGCGCAATAAATGGTTAGGTTAAAAAAGTTGGACGCTCTATAAAATCCTCTTACTAACAGTTTAGCTCTATGGCCCAAGTTTTATTCGATGAGCAGAAAGGGAGAGCTAAAAGACGACTTCAAAAGAAAAATTCTCGACGGGTATTTGGTCCTGGAAAGCTAATAGAGGACTTCAAAAGAAAAATTCTTCGACGGTCATTTGGTCCTATGTGCCAGAAAGGCATATGAAGGTGAAGATACAACTGCGAACTCTATGAGCTGTATCGAGATGCATGTAGATGTTGTCCAGAAACTCGTCAAAACAAATCGACTTCATTGGCTCAGCTAGGAAAATCTTCGAATCCCCCAGTCCCCGGGTTCAAGAGAACGAAGAAGACCAAACCCTAGGTTTCAAGACCAGGCCAACGCGAGTGCCAGAAAGCTTGGTCTCTATAACTGGAAGCAGCGTGCTCTGGATTGCAGAGGATGGAAGGCTGTCGTGTCTCAAATTGCGACCCTTCATGGATTGGGAGCCGAATAAGTAAGTAAGGAACATAATTTTACGAGTTATGGCTTCTGTTATGGCAGTAAAATGACGCTGCACCTATTGCGTTACTGAACTAGTTTTGATGTGGCTGTCATTTCTATATAGCTACCTAAGCCAAACATGTAAGCATCAACCCTGAGTTAATATTTTCCACTTTTCGAGCGTTTCACTATGAAAACGATGACTATAAGAACTATAAATTACAAAAAAAAATCCTTGAAGGAAGAAATAACAAATTTTAAACATCTCTGCAATATATAGCTCAACTTTCTTCCGAATATAATAAATTTTATAATGATATTCAACTTTATTAATTTTTAATTTCATTAAAAGCTTCTCTCTTCCATTTATTGCACTGCTATGGTAAGAAATAACAAAAGAAAAAAACAACCCTTCACACTTAAAAAAGGACGTTCCTAATTGCTGAACAAAAAAAAAAGAGCTGATACAAAATGAATAATTAAAAATAAAACAAGAAAAGAAAGGAGTAAGTATAAAAAAAAAACTTCGCTAAAATGTTGCAGAAAATTTTGTGTCCATATCGTTAATTGCGTGAAATTCTATCTTGCCTATCAAAAACTGCTTAATGGATATTATACTTGTACAACAAAACACCCAGGATAAAAAACACAACCAAGTAGTATAGGTATTGAGGAATCTACTTCTTTACTTTGTTGGGATAAAGAGGAACAAACACTCAGCAGCATGCCAAAAAAAAAGAGTGAATAAAGGAAAAAAATTGGGACAAAGCTAACCAAGCGTAAACGTAAGTCTGTGTTCTTTTTGTTTGCAAGGTGCCTTTTTTTATCTGATTCAGTTTTATTTTTTGTTAACCGTGATGGTTTGGAATCTTTCCCTTTTTTTATTGACTCTTTGTATTTATTATTATTTGGTCACCTTTTTTCTTCTTTGTTTAAGATTTAGGTGTACTCTTGTTTAAACGTAGTTTTCTTGTTGGCATTAGCATTTAGTTTTGTTGTACATTTAAGGTATAAAATAACCATTAGGCACTTAAGGAAATAATTTGAGATGACGAGAAGATTTTTTTGGCAAATATAGTCAGGAAGTTTTTTTCTAAAACAGCTTTTAAGGAAAACAGAGAAAATTTAACTTTCCTGTTAAAAAATTGCCTGAGTTACGATATGATTTCACTACATTTTTACATATTTTTGCTTGAAACTTGAAAAACTTCCATCCAGGGGTAGACATTTTTTGTGTGATTATGAAAGGCCTTTTAACAGCTCACATTTTAGACTACATGATTGTGTTGTAACAGAAATAACGTACAGTGTTATCAGCCGCTTTGAAATGCAATATCTCGGTATCTATAACAGCTATCAAAAAACTTCCTGGGTACAAAATGTGAGGCTTAAAAAGCTCTATCAAACGCAGATACAAAATTTTCAGTTACGATGTGATTGCATTACATTTTTACATATTTTTGCTTTAAACTTGAAAAACTTCCATCCAGAGGTTGATTTCTTTTTGTGATTATTTAATGCTTTTTAAAAACTCACATTTTGAACCACATGATTGTTTTGATATCTGTTATAGTTTTCAAAATACAGCTTTTAAAAGCAATTGATAACAGAAATTACATACAACATTATCAGCCGCTTTGAAATGCAGTATCTCGGTATCTATAACAGCTATCAAAAAACTTCCTGGGTACAAAATGTGAGTCTTAAAGGGCTCTATCATACGCAGATACAAAATATTCAGTTACGATGTGATTGCATTACATTTTTACATATTTTTGCTTAAAACTTGAAAAACTTCCATCCAGAGGTTGATATCTTTGTGTGATTATTAAATGCTTTTTAAAAACTCACATTTTGAACCATATGATTGTTTTGATATCTCTTATAGTTTTCAAAATACAGCCTTTAAAAGCGATTGATAACAGAAATTACATACAACATTATCAGCCGCTTTGAAATGCAGTATCTCGGTATCTATAACAGCTTTCAAAAAACTTCCTGGGTACAAAATGTGAGGCTTAAAGGGCTCTATCATACGCAGATACAAAATATTCAGTTACGATGTGATTGCATTACATTTTTACATAGTTTTCTTAAAACTTGAAAAACTTCCATCCAGAGGTTGATATCTTTGTGTGATTATTAAATGCTTTTTAAAAACTCACATTTTGAACTATATGATTGTTTTGATATCTCTTATAGTTTTCAAAGTACAGCCTTTAAAAGCGATTGATAACAGAAATTACATACAACATTATCAGCCGCTTTGAAATGCAGTAACTCGGTATCTATAACAGCTTTCAAAAAACTTTCTGGGTACAAAATGTGAGTCTTAAAAGGCTCTATCATTATGCAGATACAAAATATTCAGTTACGATGTGATTTCATTACATTTTTACATATTTTTGCTTAAAACTTGAAAAACTTCTATCCAGAGCTGTAAATTTTTTTGTGTGATTATTAAAGGCCTTTTAACAGCTCATATTTTGACCTGCATGATTGTGTTGATATCTCTTATAGTTTTCAAAATACAGCCTTTCAAAGTAATTGATAACAGAAATTACATACAACGTTATCAGCTACTTTGAGATGCAGTAGCTCGGTATCTATAACAGCTATCAAAAAACTTCCTGGGTACAAAATGTGAGTCTTAAAGGGCTCTATCATAAGCACATATAAAATGTCCAGCTTTCCATAGTAATTTTTCGAGTTTTGAGCAAAAATGTGATGTCATCAGAACCATGAGTTTTTTTTAATGAATTCAAACATTCGTGATATTCAATTTCTATGGTTTTCTTTCATCACTATATTCGTCACCTTTAGTTTCAATTAAAAAACTCTCTAAAACAGCTCACCGGAAAGTAAACTCTCCTATAAAAAGAAAACTCTGACATTTAAGGTAAGCTAGGAGGATTTAACTTTCCTATTAACTTTATTTTTACAATGTTGTATACTTCCTTGTGGGTACTAATTTTTTGGTCTAAGCTATTACGGTCCTCCAGGTTGGGGGTCGTGCCGTCGGGGTGACTTCCCGGCCACGTAAAGCTATTTTTAGTTGCGAAGCATCAACAAGCCTCGGATACGGACGGATTTACTGTTGACGAACCTAGCAAACGAAATAAGGACAACGAACTTCGGATCTGCACGTGGAATGTTCTGTCTCTCTATAGACCACGTGCAGCCGAACATTTAGCGGAGGCCCTAGACTGCTACAAAGCAGACATCACCGCCATCCAAGAAGTGCGATGGGATGGGCCGGGCAAAAGAAAACTGAAAGACTGCGATGTATACTACGGTGACTGTTACCGACCACAAGGGCAGCGTCTTTTTGGATGTGGATTTGTTGTTAGAGGCAGACTGAGGCAAGAGGTCTTGAGTTTCAATTATGTGAACGAGCGCCTCACGACAATTCGCATCAAGGCTAAATTCGCCAACATCAGCCTGATATGCGCGCATGCCCCCACAGAGGAGAAAGATGACGACACCAAGGACGAGTTCTACGAGCTCCTGGACAAGACATATGAGCAATGCCCTAGCTATGACATTAAAATTGTCTTGGGTGATTTTAATGCCAAACTAGGAAGAGAAGACGTCTTTGGTGGCACAATCGGAAGATACAGCCTGCACGACACCACCTCCGATAACGGACTCAGGCTAATCGACTTTGCTGCGGGGCGAAACGTTGTGGTAGCTAGTACGCAGTTCCCGCATCTCGATATTCATAAGGGGACATGGCGAATTCCTGGTCAATCAACCGCCAACCAAATTGACCACATTGCGATCGACGCAAGGCACTCCTCCGGTATCAAGGATGTCCGAACGTTCCGAGGAGCCAACGTTGACTCGGACCACTACCTCGTTGTAGCAAAGGTAATGCTACGGATATCCAGACCAAAGCCAAAACAGGGAAATACTGTCAGGAAGTTTAACGTCGGACGGCTACAGTCGCAAGAAATCGCCAGGTCCTTTTCCGATCGAGTCTCTCGCGCCCTCTTAACTAGTCCTTTGCCGCCAACTGCAAACATCGAGAACCAGTGGAAAAACTGCCAGGAAGCCATCAGAGATGCCGCCTCTGACGTACTGGGCTTCGCACGACCACCACAGCGAAACCCCTGGTTCGACAAGGAATGCCGGCAAGTACATGCAGCCAAACAACAGGCATACAAAGCGGCGCTGCATAGAAGGACCAGAGCTGCTCGCGAGCTCTACGAGCAGAAGAGGAAAGAGGAACACAAGCTTCTCAGAAAGAAAAAGAAAGAGCATGAGAAGCGCGCGATCGAGGAATTAGAGGGATGCCACTGCAGGAATGAAGTTCGGAAGTTTTACCAAAAAGTAAAAAGAACCTCCCAAGGTTACAAACCCCGAACCGAAGCCTGCAAGGACGATCAGGGGAACATCGTGGTGGAAACGCAGTCGGTGCTGAGGAAATGGAAAAATCATTTCTGCAAATTGTATAACGGCGATGACGAACCGAATTCCGCTACCATGCAAATTGCACCATTCAACCTGGACGACGTAGGCCAACAATTCCGTCCACCCGATCTTGACGAAGTGAGGATAGCCATATCTAAACTTAAGTCCAATAAAGCTGCTGGAGCTGATGGCCTTGCGGCTGAGCTATTCAAAGCGGCTGGCGATGAATTGGTTAGGAGTATGCACCAGCTCATCTGTAAAATATGGTCGGAAGAAAGCATGCCCGATGAATGGAACCTCAGTATTGTTTGCCCGATCCTCAAGAAAGGCGATCCTCTGGACTGCACCAACTACAGAGGCATCAGTCTTCTTAATATCGCCTACAAGATCTTCTCTGCCGTACTTTGTGAACGCCTGAAGCCATTCGTCAACAACCTGATAGGTCCATATCAGTGTGGCTTTAGGCCAGGGAAGTCCACCATCGACCAAATATTCGCACTACGGCAGATCTTGGAGAAAACCCAGGAGTTCCAAATCGATACCCACCACCTTTTTATCGATTTCAAGGCCGCGTATGACAGCATCTATAGAGACGAGCTATATAGAGCAATGTCTAGTTTTGGCATCCCTGCCAAACTCGTCCGTTTGTGCAGGATGACGATGGAGAATGCACGCTGCTCCATCAAGGTCGGCAAAGACCTCACCGACACCTTTGATGTCAAAAAAGGTTTTAGGCAAGGCGACGCGCTGTCATGCGACTTCTTCAACATCGTTCTTGAAAGAATAATGCAAAACTCTCACGTCAACACCAGAGGCACAATCTTTCAAAAGTCCGTCCAATTACTCGCTTACGCTGACGACATTGACATAATCGGACGAACAAAGCGTGATGTCAGTGGTGCTTTTGTGAGCATTGAGAAGGAAGCCAAGAAGATGGGTTTAACGGTGAATGAAAGCAAAACAAAATATATGCTGTCCACAAGAAAGGACACCCAACACCGACGTCTCGGACAGAACGTCACTATAGACAGCTATAATTTTGAGGTAGTCAGAGACTTTGTCTACCTAGGATCCGCTATAAACTCAGCGAACGACACCAGCGCTGAGATCAAACGAAGAATTACTCTTGCCAATCGCTGTTTCTTTGGGCTAAGAAGGCAATTGAGAAGCAAAGCCCTCTCTCGAGCAACTAAACTGTCCCTGTATAAGACGCTTATCATCCCGGTCCTGATGTATGGTGCAGACGCATGGACACTGCTAACAGTGAATGAGAACGCGTTAGGCTGTTTTGAGAGGAAAATTCTCCGGGTGATTTTTGGTCCCGTCTGCATAGATGGGGAATGGAGAAGAAGATACAACAACGAACTGTATGGGCTGTACAGCGACACCGACCTAGCCACAAAGGTGAAAAGCCAACGACTGAGATGACTGGGTCATCTAGAGCGAACGGACACCAATGCTCCGGCCCGGAAAGTCTTTGAATCCAACCCCGTGGGACAACGCAGTAGAAGTGGACAGCGTAAAAGGTGGCGCACGCAAGTGGAAGATGACCTCAACCAACTTGGCGTGCGAAACTGGAGACAGCTAGCTAGAAACCGAGCCGGCTGGAAGAAGCTTGTTGGTTGAGGCCCTGGTCCACCCCGGACTGTAGCGCCACCTTAAGTAAGTAAGTAAGTAAGTAAGTATTACGGCTTCTTTGAAATAGAATCTTTCTCCAATTTATTGATGCAAAAAGGAAAAAAAACTGTCTCAATTAGGATGTGATTGCATTATATTTTTACATATTATTGCTTAAAACTTGAAAAACTTCCATCCAGAGGTAGATATTTTTTGTGTGATTATTAAAGTCCTTTTAACAGCTCACATTTTGAACTAGATGATTGTGTTGATATCTCTTATAGTTTTCAAAATACAGCCTTTCAAAGTAATTGATAACAAAAATTACGTACAACGTTATCAGCAGCTTTGAAGTTCCGTATCTCGGTATCTATGACAGCTATCAAAAAACTTCCTGGGTACAGAATGTGAGTCTTAAAGAGCTTTATCATATGCAGATACAAAATATCCAGCTTTCTATAGTAGTTTTTCCAGTTTAAAGCAAAAATATTATGTTATCAGAACCATGACCTTTTGTTTAAATAAATTAAAACATTGGTGGTATTCGATTCTTATGGTTTCCCTTCATTACATTATTCGTCACCTTAAGTTTCAATTTAAAAAAATGTCATAAAAACAAACCTTTACACTCTCTTACCACATCATAAAATCCATGCATTTTCCCCAGATGTATTTAGGTACCTAGAGATCATTTTTTTCCCACAATGTGTTTGAATAATGAAATTTATCTTAACGTATAGACGAACGTTTATTTTATAATGTAATCTGTCAAAAAGGATGATTGTAATCGCAAATTTTCAACATATTATCATGGCATGTGCACAGTGCACACCATATCTTTGCCATAACCAATTCCCAACTTGAACATACATTACCGCACGGCATCATTGCTGAAGAGAGATGGAATACAGAGAAAAAAAAACAACCGAAAACCAAACTATTATCCGCATCCTTGCGGTTTATAATGGTATAAGAAGGATAATGTTATAAAAAAAATCGAGTTTTTTATAGCATTCTTCGGGTGATATATACACAGTACCTAAATGCAGGCCATACAGACTAGATTCAAAGCTAGAGAGAGCAAGAGAGAGAGACAGAGAGAGTGGGAAAAGTCCTTGTGTTTGGTTCTTCGATAAGGCAAATTCTATCTATAAAATTGGTAGCTTTGTAGGTATACAAATACACAGACTAAATTGGTTGGTCTTTCGCCCCTTGAGAAGAGTAGTAGTAGGTATCCTTGAAACACATCATGAAGCTGCTTATCATATTGCTGCTGTACAGATGTTTTTCTACATAAGTCTCTTTTTATTTTTGCTATTTTTATTCCTGACAAAAAAATTCATTTCGTCCTTATCGAATAGGAAATGGTTTTTCAATCGATTTTTTTTTTATTTTTATTTTTGTTTCCATCCACTTAAAGAAGATACTTTTGTATCTATATGTATCTAACATTTCTTTGTAAGTAGAAAACTCTTCAATTGTGTACCTGTCTCTATGTATTATACAACATGAACGAAAGTACTACTGCTTTGAGTGTTGGTAAAGGTATAACGTCGCTCGTCGTCATCGTCATCGTACGTAACGTCTTTTCTTTTCTAATACAAAGAGTGATGGGAATTTAAGTACCTCCAAAAGTATCTAGAGCAATGCTTACAAAACGAACATGGACGAAAGATACGACCGACGCGACGCGACGACGACATGGACATGGACATGGAAATAGACACAGAGGTATGAGAAGAGATGTTACAACACACACAGAGTGAACTTAGAAGCAAAACCTGACATCTATTGGCTATAGAGTGTATTAGGGAATGACAAGAATGCAATTTTAAAGGTGTCCGGGGAATTTATCAAGTGTCAAAAAACTGATGAAGGGTAAAAATATTATACATTTTTACAACGAACGGAAATTGAATGGGATTTGTTTCCTACTTCATCTTCTTTTCGATACCGCAGCTTACCTAGTCAATGTGATGTTAAAGGGGTATTTGGGGGGGTTGAGGTTAGGGGGGAGCTGTTATTATTATGGTGTTTTTTGGCAAAAAAAAAAAAACAGAGATTAAACTCGTGTAGAGAGAGACATGTACCTTTGCCATATTCACAAGGATATTGCACGGAATAGGTGATGGCGTATGAATAAATCATCACACTGACATGTTTCTATGTTTGGTATGCCCCTTAGTCGATAGAAATAGTTGTATCTATCGATTTAGGGGGATAACAAAAATGCAGTCAGCGGAAGCTTTGAGAAGTAGAAGAAGAAATTCAAATTTTATGCTGATCCCTAAAGAGATAAAGGTGTACTACATATGGGGGTCAAGTGTTTTTCACTTTTTTTTTTAAGGGTTAAACATTTTTAAACTGCTTCTTGCACTTTATAGTTACAAATAGTACTTTGGGGGTATTGAAAAATAAATAACCAGAGAACTATCAAGGGGCTCATAAGTGTCCACAGCTCCATAAGTGACGAGTAAAAGCGTTGAAAATAACATTAATAGAGCTCTATGCGTTTTCTTTCTTGATGGGATTACGTCTCTTGTTTTTTTGCAACGATCAACAGCTTCTAGGAGGAGTCATATTCCTTGACGGAGCCATTGAAGACCATCCAGTGAACGACACTTACGTTGTGCTGAATTCAGATGGAAAGATATCTTCGGCTCATTAAATGAGATAGCGGTTTTCGAATTAAAAAAACTGCAACACCTCGATATAAAGTGACGAGAAGCCCTACGATTCCAAAGGATAAGGATCCAAAAAGCAGCCCAGCGGCACTTCCCCACTTTCATCAACGCAATTAACTTATCCTGCTTCTCAAGTTCTTCAGAGAACAGAACGGAGTGTAAAGTTCGCATCTATGTATTAACCTACTATATACACCAAAAATCAATGAAACTGGGAATCACTATATTATCAAAGAGGCAGCCAATACCGCCGAGGCCACCAAGCACCCCACAGGAAGAACCCGTAAAATGATGAAGAATTCGTTAACCAGGAATAGGTTGTAAGAAGATTCGAAGTCAAAACTGCTGCAGCCTTATACAAGAACAGCGGGGGAAGGGTATAAAGGGCAAACAAAAAATAGGGCATACAAAGTTTTCCAGCTCAAGAAGCTAAAGGTTATGGGAACTGACCGGAGATTTTATTTTCAAAAAGAACCGACTTTTAAGACCAAAAAAAAGGTCTTGGAAATATAGTGGGTTACATTGTTACCGAAGCACAAATAACAGGAGATTTATTAAAGCAGCATTTCCAGTAGCTGCTAAATGCCACTCTTGGGAGAACCATCAATGAGGTGATTGCTGACCTGGAGAGGGAACCTCCGCTCCGGTTTGAAGGAAAAGTCACTGCGGATGCCAGAAGACTTGAAAAAGATGACTGGAAGCAGCGTGCTCGGGATCGTAGAGGATGGAAGGCCACCATTACTCAGGCTGTGACCCTTCAGAGATCGGGAGAAGGATATGACGAAAATTTCGAATTCCATCATTTTGCAATAAGGCAGGGAAACAGCTCATTCGAACTGTTCCCAACATGCACGACAGGGTTTCGGCAAAAGAGATGCGCTACCATGTGATTTCTTCAATTGATAGTAGCAACTTCGAAGCAGATAAGGAGTTCATCTACCTCGGAGTAAAAATAATTCCAAGAATGAAACCAAAGTGAAACCCGGCGAATAATTACCCTAGGAAAAAGCTGTTACTCCGTTTGGCGAAACATATTTGTTCAAATCTCCTCACGCGTAAGACAAATGCACGCTCTACAAAAACAAACCCTTTTACTGGCCAGTCCTGCTTTACGACAGAAAGGAAGAATTGATATTGAGCCCTTTCGAAGGAACAATTGTTCCTGTAGTTGAGAAGGGTGATTGGAGGAGAACTCTGTAAGCTGTAAAATGACATGATGTGAATGAATTTTAATAAGTCGAGCACGACCAATTTTTTAGCTGGGCCACAACAAGCGAATGGATAACAATGCTCTCAAGAAAGTCTTGGAGTACTAGCACAAGGCTCTCCAATGAAATAACGACCCTCCAATGAAATAACGCCCCGACTCATTTATATATGGAGATGAGAAGTTTTTTTTATATAAAAACTCTCCAACATTTGTTTCATGGGTTATTGGGAGTGAGAGCGTGCCAATACCGCTTTTGCTTTGGAGACTTATTTCATTCTTTGTTTGGGGACTAAATGCATGGGTTTTAGTGGATTTATTTCATCTTAGAATTTGGGAACTTAATTCAAAATGCAAAATAAACTTACTTTATTTTTAGTACTCAGGTCCCAGGCGACAAGAAAACCGAACCTTGATGATTGCAGAGTGTTCACAACCCACAGTGATTAAAACCCTTACGACGCTTTGGAGACTTATTTAATTTTTTGTTTATTAATTTTCAGTACCCAGGTTCCAGGCGACCAGGAAGACCGAACATTGACGATGGCAAAGAGTGTTCACAACCCACAGTGATTAAAACACTTACAACGCTTTGGAGACTTATTTAATTTTTTGTTTATTAATTTTCAGTACCCAGGTTCCAGGCGACCAGGAAGACCGAACCTTGATGATTGCAAGGAGCGTTCATAACACACAGCAAATAAAACCCTTACCCAGCTTTAGAGACTTTGAGATTTATTTCCTCTTAAAACTTGGGGACTTATTTAAAATGCAAAAAAAAACCTAATTTGGGGAATCATTAAATCTTTGTACCCAGGTCCTAGGCGTCAACAAATACCGGACCTTGATGATTGTTATGGTTGCAAGAAGGGATTTATTTCATCTTAAAACTTGGAGACTTATTTCAAAATGCAAAAACAACCTAATTTGGGGAGTTACTTAATTTTTTGTTTGAAGAATTATTTCATGGAGCCTAAAAACCCACGTCCCAGGCGAAAATGAAGACCGAACCGTGATGATTGTAAGGAGAGTGCTCGAAAGGTAGGGTATGGAAAGCTGACGTCTCTCCAGGAAGAGACTCTTCTCGCGCAGGAAGCCATTAAGCTAAGTAAGAACATAAACGCTCAAATAAAACTTAAACACAGCGATTAAATAAAGAAGCAAGTTTTCTAAACAATGGAGTTTTTATCGAAATGTTTATCTTAATGTCTATGTTTGTTTTTTTTTTTTTAAGATAATCCTCTTCCTGACTCTATTTAAATTCAATCTGCAGACTTTAATCCTGCAGAGATGATTTCTAAAAACAAAAAAACATAAACCTCTAAGTCATGGCACTTTACTTTGACTCGTGCCATATGCCATAAGTAAAAAAAAAGGCATTGTCAAACCACATCAAAAGATCACAAATATAATGCGACATGAACAACCTTTTGTCCTCAAGATACAATGACATAGATAGGTTTAACTCATTTAAGACACACACACATGCACATTCTGTTCCTGATGCTGATGTTCTCCTTTTGTGACAAAAATATCAAAGAAAAACAATTACCTGATAACAAGTGGTCGGTCAGCAATTATTATTGTTGTTTTACCATATTTTCTTCTTTTAAAAGGTTTTTTTTCTCTCTCTAAAAATTGAGCATATATTCAGAATCCTTTCTAAGTAGTTGCAGAGAATAAAAAGACGAGAAAAAGGCAGCAATTTGTTGAGTGTATTTTGTTATACCTATACACATAGTATGACTAAGTATAGGCAAATGGAACTTAAGCATAAAAGAATAAAACTAGGTCAACAAAATGCAAAATGACAACTATAATTGGACATAAGCTATACAGCTTATACCACCGCATTGAGATGAGATAGAGCATACAACAATAAAATGTCCTCTCGCACACACAAGACACAAAATTGAATCTCTGAATTCACTGTACACAAAAACGGTCAGTTTCCTGGAGCAAGGACTCATGATGGATGGATAGATACATAGAGCTCTCTCTCTGTCTCCATATTAAAGCTTTTTTTTAAACGAAGGATGAACGCGCTGTCTATAAAGGTTCATCTATCGGCATATGGAAATAGTTATCCGTGTTTGTGATGCCCATCATTTTTGATACAAAGGCGAGGTAGTCTCTATAATATAACCAACAACGACCACAGAGCACCGATATACCACCCTTCTTTCTCCTTTCGGTCAAAATGTATCTTTAGATCATTATTCATTCATCTGAATTATATATTTTCAGTAGTAACTTTCAGTAAGCCTTTCATCTTTATTTTTTTTATTATTCAGACCCTCGTTGAGGAAAAGGCAAACGTCTGTGGTTGGCATGACGGCATCTGTCTGATTTTCTTTGTAGATACGAGATACCCTTTGTTTATATCTCCCTATCTCTCCCCGCAACTCTCCATTTGGGTTAGGTGAACTTTGCTGTTGTTGGAGAAAAATTATATTTCTCGCAGCCCATTGTATACCTTAAGTTTGGAAGTTAATCAACAAATTGCTTAGAAAAGTAATTAAAACAATTTTGAAAGGACCATTCATAAAAAGAAAGATAAATATCTAAAAAAAAATAACAAAAACACTTATCTTCCTGAGGGTTTTTATTTTTAAAGCGTTTAAACGAAATGCCTGGCTGAACATTTTTAATCGATAAAACCTACACTTTCAGAAAAAAAATCTGCTACAGTTTCAATGGAAAAAAAAAATTGAAAAAATGATGCAGGGTTATTAGAAATTGATTGAGTTATCGCGCACAAGAAGACATGACAGAAACGAGAAGGGTAGCAGCAACAGAATGAATCTTAAAGTGCATATTAAAAGTCCATTAAGAGCATGTGCCTTCACATAATTTTTTTTTTGTTGTGTAAAGAGCTTTATTCAAATATAGCACAGATTTTCCCATAGTTATATTCAAATACAAAAACAAAAAAATATCGGAATTTTAAAAGAAAAAAAAAAGTATCTTTATTGAGGAAAATCCCCTTGATTGGATCAATTGTAATTGGAGACTTTTTATTGATGTGCCATACAATACTCGACTATGCGAATAACGCCCTTCCTCATACTTTTACAAAAAAAAAAAAAAATTATTCGATTTACGAAGCGAAAAAAAAAATTGATTTGGCTTATTACATATGCTACTGCCAATGTGACTATGGCTGTCGGGCTGAAATCGAGTATCTAGACGAAAAAGATACACCAATTGACTTACTGACTTTTAGCCTGAGGCAAATGAAGATGTAGATAGCTCGTATTGCTTGTCGTCGAGGGGTCATTCAGTCTTTTTTTTTTTTTTTTTTAATATTATTAACTTTGTATTTCTGTATACCTTTTCATGCGGTGTCTTTTTTTATAAAGATGGAAAACGTGATTGGAAGATATTTATAAGGCCAGGCAAAATTATTTGGTTGGGAGTGGCAGTTATAGTTTGTCACGTAACAGATGTTTCTTTATTAAGAATTTTTGGACTAGATTTTTTTTTTTTCTAACATTCTTTTTCAAGTTTGGAAAATTATGTGATAATTTGTTTGATAAACAATATAAATTTCAATCATCATTTCTTTCAATATATTCATTTTTTTCTTTGGAAATTTTCGTAAAACCAATTTCCAATAGAACCACTTAGTTTGACACATCTGTGGACGAAAAATATTTCCATCGCAAGTTGTTACACAAAATTTGGTGGAAGGAATTATTTTAGGAATTTTCCAAACAGAAAATATTGTTAATATTTAAATAAATTATTAATAAATTAATTTGGGGGGCGACAGCTCGTGGGAACCAGGACCCATGGACCTACACTTTTCAATACATCCTGTGTCTTCGTGTTGTCAGTACAGAACTTACTTAATGTTTAAAAAAAATTGGGCGGAAATTGCATTTTGTGTTGAAGAAGTTTGTAACTTGTAGGGGGTCAATATAAACATAAAGCCAAATTCGACCACTATATTGAAAAATGGTTGATAAAGGGTTTTTGCGATATCTTGAGAGCTGTTAGTCTGACAAAAAAAACTATTTCATCTTAATAGGATCTCAATGGATCCATTATGCTCCCCAGGATTTAGGCAATGTAGGTTTAAGGAAGGGTAAGAGGGGGAGTTATTGAAAGTTTTGGTCATGGGGTGCTTCACTGAACCATTGAGTACTGAACGAATTTCAGAATGCTCCTTAGTGGCAAAAGTGGAAAGTTGGGGTCCTCCAGTTCGTTGAAAAAGCATTCACCAAGGGCTGCTTTTAGGTTCTGGCCAGTCTGGGGCATTCACAAAGAAATTGAAATGAACCCTACTCAACCTCTTCGTCATCGGGGACCTATGCATAAGTCAGATGAGCTTATGCTCATACTGCGCTTGTGGTCTCCCATTGAGCTGTGACCCGCTAAGACTTCAACCAAGAGCGACAGTTGAGATCTGCGTAGCATCAGTAAATATTCAATTTTTTTTTTCTTTGAAATATCTGGCTATAGATTCGTTCAATTTTTACAAGTGTCAATTGTCGGCCATTTTTTGTAAGCGGCTTTGAGCAAACTCTGGTGAATCCTATTCTTTTCTTGCTCTACTCGCTAAAAGTCTCAGGCTACTGTTTAGCTCGGTTCAAGTGATCAACCGTTTTTGGTAGTTGAAGCGGCGGATTTGACTTTCAGGAGTTAAAACTTCTTCAAAAATATTTAGAAAAATTAGAAATTTCGTGCTCGAGAAATTTAATGGTGAACAAAATTTACGTAAGATCTTTAGGAAATGAAGGCTACGAAGAATAAAGCAAAAAGCGATCAACTTTAAGAGTTGTCGCCAATGATATGTAACATCTAGCCTTCGTAACAAGTAAAATTATTAAAATTTTTAAATTGCAATATTGTCTCTGGAAGACTATTGTTCATTTAACACCCCATTTTTGGAAGATCAAGAAAGAATTGCCAAAGTTATGGGACATTTCAGAAACTTTTTAAGTCATTTTCCTAGAAAATTTATTAAAGTAAATTTTTTCAACTTTTTCTTGAGAGCGTTATTTTTGGCTAATACTTTTTTCAAGGTTAAGTTTGGTACATCAAAATCAGCGTTTAATCACTGGTAAGTGAACCGAAAATATTTCATTTAATTCCGTTTACAAAATAAAAATGTATGAAATTTTTTGCGTGAAAAAAAAAATGTAAATCAGCTACTTAGTTTTTGCATAAGTTGTGTTACAAATGTTTCATAGTTGTAAATTTCTTCAGAGTTTGCTTGCAATCACTTTTTAGAAAATTTACCATTAATAATGAGCACTTAGCTTAAAAATAGGACTCTTGATTCATTGCAATAAGTGAAGATCAGAAGACTCAGTAATAATATTAATCTCAAACCTCTAGGTAAAAGTTGAATGATCGGGTGGGGCAAAGTAAAACGATTCAGGAAAACTTTCTCCAAGACAAAAATAAACTCGATAAGGAGGATCTAAAAAAAGGGTGGATACGGAAAGGGTGGTGAAAGCAATGCATCGAACTTTTAAAAAGCCAAGAAGAAGATTGCTAGGGTCCAGAGAGGCTATAATGGTTAAATGGGATACAAACCATTAAAGTACCACAAAGCTTAATTTTCGCAAACAGGGTTTCAAGCGGGCGCTAAACGGTATCAAGACGATGTTCTGGAGAAAAAAGTGGAGCTATTAAATATGATGGCCTATTTACACAAAAGAACTAGGTATTTTAACCTACCTCGGATTCATCCTGCAAAGCGAACTTCAATCAAGAACGGTTCGAGCAACATGCTATTAAGTTCATTAGAACTGACGAATGGCCCTCCGGTAGAACTAATTTGAATCTGCTGGATTTAGTCAATTAGTCCAGCATGGAGCTCAAGGTCTCTGGTAAACTGCACAGTAACCAAGAAAGTTTGAAATAAAGTCTGGAGAGGGCGCTGGCCGATTCCAACGCTTATCTACAGTTCTACGATGTTCTGTTTTATCCAAATCAGCGTCGAAGATGCTACCTATGAAACGAATCTTTTTCATTTGAGATGGAGCAACGTTTAAACAAACCGGGCATCCATAGGTAGTCATCAGTCAGATGAGGACCATGTAGCAAATTACTTTCACCAAGCTGTCAAGCTGGCTAAAAAGCAACCGTTTTGTCAAGGAGAAAGCTCCCTTAGGCCTAGTCAGAGCAGCGTTCTATATGTCTGTCGAAATACAAATACTGATCCAACCAGATGCTAAGGTACCTTACTGTTGCAATTGATAAACAACGAAACCTGCATTGGGATAGAGCTAACCATGTGGCTTCAGTGGCGCGGTGTGTAGTGCATCGGCCTCTGAATCGCAAGGTTCATGGTTCGCTCCCATATGACGGCAAAGAGTTTTTCAATTAATACGAGCATAACCAGACTAAGCACCACTAAAGGAGTCTGATGATCGAGGTGGCTCTCGTGAAATAGCTATAACTCCAGCCTATAAACTTGGTGGTAACACACACAAGTTGTTATTGTTCATTCAAAAATTATTCAATATAAATTGATGTATAATGCGCAGCATGCACTGCACTTGTGTGTGAATTTCCATTTACACACAAGACCCAACTTAAACCTTACTGAATGTTTACTCTATTTGGTCCTACGATTACCTCCTTGCGCTAGTTCTTTCTCATATCCCTTGTAGCTTGCAACGGAGTCCTGAACAAAACATTTTCTGATTTCTGAAAGTTGATTTTCAACTTCCAGTTATCGCAATATCGCTGAATCTTGTCGAATTTTCAATGCCAAAGAATTCTGATGACCTTGACCTTTGGACCTTTTCTGTACACAATTAGATCGTTGACAGTTAGAACACCTATCAGAGCCAAATTACCACATCAGTTTTCGAGTACTACGGGACTAATTATGTGAATTTGCAATTGCCGCTGTAGTAAACCATAATTCGAGGTAGTTCCTCGTTCAATCGATCACTTATGGCACCCAAACACTGGGTCACTGAAATGATAATTCGGCCCATGATCGATGTTGTAAATGCTTAATTGAATTGCCGAATCGATCACTCCCTGCTAAGGACCATTTCTAATATTAAAGATTATGGTAGAAGTTCCAAACTTTTGACAACAAACTTTCTACCAAAATCAAACTTTTGATTACTTGAATGTTACCATATTGGTCACAAATTGAGGCTTGAAATAATGATTAATGGCACGACCAACCCAGCAATCAATTTGGATTGGTTTCCTGATGAATTCTATATTGTGATACTTGTATAGCTCATAGCGACGTCAGCCAAACTTTCTTTGGTGCAACAGATAGGAAACCCTGCATCACATCCTACAAAGAAACTTCAGCGAATTATAAGTCAGGACATCAAAAGAAGAGCGATTGCAGCAAAAAAGTGCGTAGCTGTCCAGATCCTTAAAACCAAAAAAGGAAAGAGCCAGTTCGCGAAGAGATAGGTTAGGTTAGGTTAGGAGGGGCGTGCACAACGCAAAGGCTGTTGCGTACACGGGGGCCTATTGGTCTATTGTGATCCCCTTACGAAAAGAAAGCAGAGATGCTCCTAAACTAATTATTCAAGTAGACTGGCTCATTTGCAAACCAGCCTGTGCTCTCTATGAATTTCCTCATATTTGCCATTGAGACCTGCGCTAGATCGTCCAGTTCTCCAACAAACCTGTTTCCCAAGTAGCGGAGGCGGCTTGTTTGGAGGTTTGGACAATCGCAGAGCAGGTGTTTAATGGTTTCTATTTCTTCTACATCCTGACAGCTCCTACAGAAGTCAGGTGCGAATACACCCAGTCTGGTGGCCATTTTGCCAATGGCGCAATGACCCGTTAGTACACATATCAAGATTCTAATGTTCTTTTTACTCAGCGAAAGAATATACTGAGTTTCCTTTTCATTAATTCAAGGCCATAGACTTCTAGAGATAACGCAATCGTTCCTGGTAATCCAGGATTTATTGATTTGCTCTTTCGTTATTAGGTCTATTTTCGTTTTAACCACACCGATCGGGATGTCTAGTCCCATATCTAATTGGTTACTACTGTTTCTTACTGATAATGACCCCTTCCTTGCCAGTTCATCTGCTATATCATTCCCTTCTATATTGCTATGTCCAGGAACCCAGCAGAGTTTGACTCGGTTAGTGTTGCAAATTTTGTTCAGTGTGCCTCGGCATTTTGTCACTGTTTTGGATCTTATAGTCTCACTGGCTATCGCTTTGATAGCGGCTTGGCTGTCCACGAAAAATGTGATCTCCGACGAGCTCAGTTTTTTCTTGTGCACCATTTCTGCCGCTTTTTCAATAGCATAAATCTCAGCCTGAAAGACGCTACATTCATCTGGGAGTTTATATGATTCTCTAATATTAAGGGCCTCACAGAACACCCCAGCTCCTGTTCCTTCTTCCATTTTTGGCCCGTCAGTATAGAAGGGGATACCCTGTTCACTAATAAGTGAGTTGGGTTCCCAACCATGTCTTTCGGGTATTGAAATAGAGAAGTGTTTGTTAAAATCTATTATCGGTGGTATGTAATCAGTCGTCACATCAAGTCCGACCACTGTGTCATACCTTTGTAAGATAGACCCATGACCATAGGTGCTGTGCTTCCAAGAGCCCAGTTCTTTGAGTCGAAGTGCGCTTTTGGCTGCTGTGCATCTAATGTGCTCGTCTAGGGCTGGAAGATTTAAAATAATTTCCAACCCTGCTTGTGGCGTAGACCTCTGTGCCCCCGTTATTCCTATACAGGCTAGTCTCTGTACCTTGTTCAGGTTTTTGAGATAGCTAACTTTTTCAACAGCCTTCCACCACACGATAGAACCATAGGTAAGTATGGGGCGAACAATCGCCGTGTACATCCACTGGATAACCTGCGGTCGCATACCCTAACGTGTACCGAAGGTTTTTTTGCATGTGTAGAAAGCGCCGAGTGCCCTTTTCATTCTTTCCTCTGTGTTTCTTTTCCATGTTAGCTTGAAATCAAGGATTACTCCAAGATATTTAGCTTCTTTGGAGAGTTTCAGAGGAATATCGCGAAGAGATAGAACCCGCTACTTATACAGGACAGGACACCCCGCTCCCCCCTTGAAGTAATACGAAAGTGCTCCTGAGGGGAGTGATCACTTTCGGCGGCTTAGTCGGTATACCAAGGTTGGAACCAATTGGAGAGTCCGGCACACATGAGGTATGGACCCATACTGATTGAAATTTACTTATTGTATTCCTGTCGCTTGGGCGCCATTTTTCAAAATTCACACCCAATATGAGGTGTGGTCAGTAAACCAAAATCCCAACGCTTTTTGTGGGGGATAAACTTATTTTCACATTTGTAATTTATTTTTGACATTCAATGTATGAAATCATTGTTGCAGTCCTGTTTCTAGGACACCATTTTCAAAAATGGCGCCCAATCTGGGCCAAATAGTAGAATAAAAAAAATCCTTAATTACTTGGCAAACTTCCATGGTTAAAATCACGATTCATGTCTTAAAAGATTGATATTAAGTAGACTCACTTTCGGGTAAAATGCCAGTGTTGACACTTTTCGCGAACATACTATTTTGTATTTTAAAGTGTGGCACATAAAATAAGTTGCGGAAACGCTTCCAGATGCAAGGCGCATGTTGGAAAGTAACAGTTGATGTCTTTAAAAGATAACTGTTTAGCAGCCGCACCTTCGGGTAAAATGTAAGTGTTGCCACTTTTCTGGAACATGCATTCAATGTTAAACGGTGGGACCTATATCTTTTTGGTAATTGTTTAATATTTTTAACATAAGTTCGAATCATAAAAAAAAATTCCCCCCAAGAAATTGCACGGGATTTTGTATCCTGACCGGAAAATTAACCCCAAACCTTCAAAAAACTAAAAATTAATAATCACAAAAATTTAATTGGCAACTTTTTCCCGCTGAATCCAGGTGATTTAGAATCAATCCGAATTTTCCAATATGGCGGATTTCAACAGGGTCAGGAAAAGGGTGTCCCAAAACCCTTTTTTGTCGGATTACTTGTAAGAAGTGATAAATGTTTGAAGAAGCCATTTTGTTAAAAGGCGACATTGAAGGTCTACATTTTAAGATTTTTTTTATATTCAATTTGAATCAAAAAAGCAGTGTAACAGTTAAAAAAATCCAATCGAAATATGTACGTCCATAGGAACATAAATGTACCGATAATTTTGAAAGTCTGTTTCTCATGTTTTGTTCAATAAACTTTTACTATAATTTTGTTTTTTTATTCCTAAGACATAAAGGATCCCTTCTTCTCCTTTATAGTTTATTGTTGGAAAAACTTTTGTCCCTCCATCCCCTTGCGATTTATTGAACAAATTCACACATTACCCCATCCCAAAATAATAATAGAATATGTGTTTATATAAAACACACTTAACAGCAATCTGTGCGACAGCAATTACTAAAACATCTTCCAAAAGAACAAGAAGAAGAATGCCAACAACGAACGACAACAAAAACTATTAGTAAAGATTTAATTTCCAGAAGACCATGGACGATGGGGGGAACAAACCCTTCGAAGAAGAAACAAGTCGAATATGTGTGTTTTATGTTTCACACCAAAACTTATAATAGGGTTTGTTATTTTTGCTCTTGTTTTTTTGTTTCTGAAAATGAATTTAGCTTGAACTTCAACATCTTGTGTCCATTTTCAAGACTTACGACACTGTGTTATTGTAATGAAGATGCGAGGTCTGTGAGAGTCTTCTGTGTTTTTAATATCTCGTGTGTACTGAAAAACTTAAGGAAAACAACCAAAAATAATTCGAGCATATACTCCTACCACTTTCTGCCCTCTTCCATTCCACTGATGATAGTCTACAAAGTTATTTTAGCCAATATTATCCATGTATTCAGTTGTGAGCCATATTTTCACACTCTATACGTAGACGTACATACATATCCCCAAAAACTAATTCCTCAAAACTAACCCCCCCTACATACAAAAATGTCCACCAAGTATATCTAATATCTCTATTGGGTTTATCTTGGGAAAAGATAACAATGTGTGATATGTCCTTGTGGAGACTATGAGGACGGACACACAATCTTCAAGGCAAAACGAACCTTAACAAGTGGATTATTGGATTTATTTTGCAATTGTATGTCCAGTCAGAAATATGGGTGGATGTTGAGGGGGGAAGGGAGGTGTTTAGAGACGAAGAAAAGTTTCTCTCTATGATGATTTTAGACGGGTTCATCCTCGAGTCGTCCAGTGAAGAATAGATAATTCACAGTCCACACTTCAGGGTCCATCAAAAGTGGATTAGAGAATCAAATTTCTTGAGAGTTTGGGTCAAATTTTATCCTTTTTTTCCTGTTTTCATATTGATGATGCGATGATGGTTCTTTTCTCTCTCTCAAAAAAAAAAAGAAACTCAAAAGAAGATAACTTTTCAAACCAAATGGAAAATGGTATATTCGCAGCAATATATACGAAACAGGGTTATTGGGGTTAATGTGTATAAAAGCAAAAAAAAAACTTTCACAGAGATGTATCGAAAGTCTTTTCTAATGGGGACAAAGTGAATTTAAGAAGAAGAAACAACAACAAAAAAACACCAACAATGCATAAAGTAGTTGGACAAAGTTTCTTTATTGTGTTAAATGCTTTTTCAATAAAACGAGTATTGAAAGCTTTTTGATCTTTTATTTTTTTTTATCAATTTACTCGGGTCAGTTGAGGATTGTACCGGCAAGCAGGGGTGATGTTCGTGAGTTCTCCCAAAAGGTGAAGTGAAACAATCTACCCAAAGCTAAAGCTACAAGACCAGAACGGAAGCCTGTTGAGATGATAGCGGGAAGCACATTAATAGATACAGAGTCAGTGTTGAGGATCTAGAAGGAAAACTTTTCTAGATTGCTAAACGGCGAATAAAGTCAACATTTCGCAGCTAGACAAAACATTATTTTCAAGAGATGATGGTAAACATTTCCGTCCACCCGACCTTCATGTAGTTAGCAATTGCAAAGCTTTGATCATACAAGACTGTTGGTACGGGAGAGGTTAGGTTAGGTTAAGGTGGCTGCCAGGAAAACTACTGACACACTTAGGCCAGAATAGGCCCATTGTGATACCACATAAAGACTGCGAGATGACCCTCGCTAATTAAACCAATTGGAGCTTTTAATAAAGCGATGGAGACTGTGAATGTCGATTTTATTTAAATCACTGGGATCGTCAAAGAAAAAATTTCCTAAGTATTGGTACGGGAGAGCTCCCAGCCAAGTTCATTAGTAGCGGGAGATGACACTTGGTAAGGAACAAGCACCAACCATGGCATAGTGTGCCCCATCCACAAAAAAGTATATGCTTTCAACTGTTCCAACTCCTCTCTGCTGTGTGATCGCTCAAAATCTTTTTCAAGTGAACGGTCGATCAAATGTGCACACTGCGGCGACAAAGTTTTGAAAATAAAAACAGGAATTACAGATCCATAAACACCATCTCTAGATCGAGAGGAATTATACAGGGCCATGTCTTATCACGGCATCCCTGCCAAGCTCGTCCGCTTGTGCTGCTCCGTCAAAGTTGGAAGAAACACCACTCAACCGTAAAGAGGATGAGAAAGGGCCAGGTCAAGGCGACGAGTAATCATGTACTTAACCTATTTTATATCGTTCTGGAAGCAGTGGTACGCAAAATCACAAGTCAACATCGACGGTATAATTTATCAAAAGTCCGTTCAACTACTAGCATATACAGATGACATATACATTATTGGCAGAACTGGTTGGTGCATGTATTGAATAGGCAACGGCAAAAATGGTATTGGCTCGACTCGACTCGGGCAAAATATCACGATAAATACATATAACTTCGACGTTGTCAAGGATTTTGTCTTCCTGGGATTCAATATTACCTCGAAAAACTGACATCAGTGCAGTTCAGAAATCAAACGAAGAATTACTCTTGCCAACCGCTGTTTTTTTGGGCTCAGAAGGCATTTAACTAGAGGAGACATTATGTAAGACATTTTAAGTGATTTTTGATGTGCTCAACGGGCTATACAGCGACGTAGTTCTGGGGCCGAATTAACGCCTCATTGACCGAGTGAGAGAGTGCCATCAGTGATAAAATGAAAGAGACATCACTTTAAATTATGGTAGGTATCCTAGATTGCTTGAAACGTTAAAGGGTAAAGCTAAACTCACATAATTCAGTCAGAGATTACTCGAAAACGTAAGCGAAAATTCGGTCTCTGATCAAAAAGCTAAAAATACAGCGGTTGAGATGGTTGGGACTGGTGGAGCGTATGAACAGCAACGCACCAGCCCGAAGGATCTTCGAGTCCAACCCTGATGATGTTCGTAGCTGAGGGAAACGCGTCAATAGGGAGCGCACCCAAGTGAGAAATGACCTCAACAAACTTGCTGTGCGTAGCTGGAGGCGGTTAGCCAGGAACATGAGATGGCTGAAAAAGCTTATAGGTTGATGCCCTAGTTCGTCCTGTGCTTAGAGCCCATCCTGTATATTCGGTAACAAAAATCGATCTCTAGCTGTAATTTATTTACATTATATAAATAAATTGTGAGAATATTGAAGGACTGAGAATCCAGACATGTTTAGCTTTTGAGAGAGCGTCAGCTATTTTCGATTCTGACTTCGACAGTGTAACAGCGCTCGTGCAAGTGTGGATGCCTTGGAGGACTTCTTCAGTATCGTTGCAGGAGATATTTTGGTCACCGGTGACTTTAACACTAGAGCCCACGAGTGGGGAGTGCCAACTACCGACTCTCCAGGAAGGCAAATACTCGAGATGGCTGCGAGACGTGGACTTACTGTAGTCAACGTACGAGACATCCCCATCTTAGGAGATCAAGTCATACAGGCACTATCCTAGAAGTATAACCTTTGCGACGACAACGACATCCACATTTGCCAAAATCAAAAACTGGATAATCATCGAGGATTACACAGGCAGCGATCACCAAGACATTGTTTATGACCTTGAGGGTAACCAACGAGCTTTCAACGAGCTTTCAACGAGCTTTCAACGAGCTTCCAACGAGCTTCCAACCACCACCAACCACGAGCTTCAAGAAGATGGAACTTTAACATAATCAACGCAGAACTTTTTAGGGGCGTGATCGAACAAGGAGAAGACGCTGCCAGTGTTGTTCGACTTTTTTACTTTACGTTTTTTACATAGTTTTTTTTACGTTTTTTACATTGGTTTTTTACCTGCTCTATTTTTACTATGTTTATGTAAAAAACGTAAAAAAGGTAAAAAAGTAGAAAAAAAAACACGGAAAATCATCAAAATTGGTTAACGCTTCAAAGCTGAGGATGAGAATTGATATCTAAAAAACTATTGGGTTTTTATTTTCAATGAAATGTTTAAAAAACCCAACTTGTTTATAAAAACATTTCCTAATTTATTTCCTTCCAAGTTTTTCATTACAAAATGCTTCAAATATTTATTTGTTCTTTCGATGTCAATAAATAATGATTTTGCCTCATGTCAAAGTACTTGTTAAACCATAATAACTAAAAAAAAAGACTTTTTGTTAGATTGAGCCCTTATAATTTTTAATGTTCTTGAAAAGTAGAAAGTTTTTAAACATCAAGTTAGTTTTATTTTTAAAATACAAAAAGTTAAAAGTTTTGAGTTTCAAAATTTATTTTTGTAAATCTATACAAATAAATAGCTTAATACTTACAAAAGGAAATTAAAAGAATGGTTTTTCAGCCTTAAAGCAAAAATTAAAAATAATACTTCTCGAAGAAGAGAAATGTTATTCTCCTCATAATTCACCGATTTTGGTCTTCCAATTAAACTCATTTTTTATTTTATTTTAAATAAATTAACTATATTTTTGGCACTAAAATTCAAGACACGTGACGTGACACACGAGACGAGACACGGCTGCAAATTTTCTTTATTTATTTACATTTTGACAGATAATGACAATGCCTCTCATTTTCTCTCTTTTTTCTCAGAAATTTACTTTGTTTACCTCTTTTTTACCTTTTTTACGGGTTTTTTACTTTTTTTACACTTATTTACTCGTTTTTTACCAACTTAAACGTAGAAAATGTAAAAAATAGTTTTTTACATGGTTTTGAACATCACTGGACGCTGCTTTCTTAGTACAAAGAACTGTCGAAAATCAGAGCTGAAGTCATGATGTCTGTTCGCGTACTTCCCAAAACTACGAATTTCTACAAATTTTATTTTTTTCATATGAGCTTTGACATAACTTTGGGCTAAATTCGTAGAAATTCGTAGTTTTGGGAGGTACGCGAACAGACATATGATGTATCAGCTTTATTGTGATGCTTCAATGGCCCGGCAAAGCTGCTTCAAAACAGAAGTAGATGCTGAGTTTATTAGTGGATGGAGGAGATAGCCGTGCTCCGCAGAAGAGGCTTATATCTTAGACGCAAAGTCACCAGAGCAAGGAGAAGACAATTTGAAAATTTTGGCGACTTCCTAGTAGAATTCAGAACTTAGCGATCTGAGTTCAAGAAGGCCATCAACTTGAGAAAGCAGGTATGATCTCCGCCAGGACGTTCACAGCGATCACTGCGGAAGCTCGTAGCCCAGAAAAGTACCATTGTCTTTGACGATGAAAAGATGGGACGCATCGTCAGAACACGTTTATCAGAATGAATAAATTGATAAATGATATTGTGCCCCATCTAGAGCTGGATGCGATTGGTCATCTCACGGTTCCCCTTCAATTGTATTTGTCCCAGAAATTTGAGTATTTGAAGAGCCTTCAGAGAGGATAGATCACTATATTCTATCAGGTAACGTGTAAGACGTTTTTTCCTTTGATCTTAATTACATCGCATCTAGCTAATTATGCTATCTGGATGCATTGTCTGCATTTGACTTGATCAAGAACGCTTTGGTGTCTTTTTAGCTTACAGTAGCAAGTGAGGAGACCGTATTTGATTGTAGTTACCAAGTAATAGTTTTGCTGCCTCAGCTTTGCGAGCTTTTTCCAATTGTTTGATGTTTTGGCTTCCTCGAGTTCTTTGAATCACATTTTCTCCTACGCCACAATGGGGTTCAGATCCCATTAAGAGAGTCTAATTTTCGCTAAGGAATCTGTCTCTTCATTTCCCTGAACAGCAACAACAGCATGCGTCGGGCAGTAACAATTTTATACTGCGACAATTTTATAATGTTAGAGTTGCATTCCGACAGGATAGTATGAAATATACTTCGTGCAAATGTGAAAGTACGATAAAAAGTAAGTTAGACAGTTTAGCACCTACAGTGTGCCAATGAAATTAACATCTTGATTATGTGACATCTATCCAACTGTCAACGTGTGACTGTTTGAAGGTGTGATTCTAAGAAAGCGTTACTCTGTGAAAGTTTGACTTTATATAAGTGTGACTCTGTGAATGTGTGACTCTGTGAAAGTGTGACTCTGTGAAAGTTTAACTATATGAAAGTGTGACTCTTTGAAAGTGGGACTCCGTGAAAATTTGACTTTTTGAAAGTGTGACTCTGTGAAAGTGTGACTCTAAGAAAATGTGACTCTGTGAAAGTGTGCATCTGTTGAAGTGTGAACCTATGACAGTGTGACTCTGTGAAAATGTGACTCTGTGAATGTGTGACTCTTTAAAAGTTTGACTTTTTGAAGGTGTGATTATGTGAATGTGTGACTCTGTGAAAGTGTGACTCTGTGAAAGTTTAACTATATGAAAGTGTGACTCTTTGAAAGTGGGACTCCGTGAAAGTTTGACTTTTTGAAAGTGTGACTCTGTGAAAGTGTGACTCTTTGAAAGTGGGACTCCGTGAACGTTAGACTTTTTGAAAGTGTGACTCTGTGAAAGTGTGACTCTAAGAAAATGTGACTCTGTGAAAGCGTGCATCTGTTGAAGTGTGAACCTATGACAGTGTGACTCTGTCAAAATGTGACTCTGTGAATGTGTGACTCTTTAAAAGTTTGACTTTTTGAAGGTGTGATTATGTGAATGTGTGACTCTGTGAAAATGTGACTCTGTGCAAACGTGACTCTGTGAATGTGTGACTCTGGGGAAATGTGACTCTATGGAAGTGTGTCTCAATGAAAGTGTGACAGTTTGAAAGTGTGACAGTAGGACACTGTGATTTAATGACTTTCTCACACTATCACTACTGTCACACTTTCAACCTATCATACTTTTCTACTGATACACATTTATACTGTCACACTTTCAAACTCTCTGTCACATCTTCACACTGTCACACTTTTCTATCTTAAGTACACCATTCTTATAGTATGAGAGTAAATAATGCGACCAGTGTTAAAGTTTTAATCGAAGTGTCATATAAAGTCACACTTTCACAGTGTCACACTTTCCGTCTATCACACTGTAAAACTGCCGAAATTTATACAGAATTTATCCAAATCTCTGTCACACTGTCACACTGTCACTCTGTCACACTGTCACACTTTCACACCTTCACTCTGTCACACTTTCACACTGCCACACTGCCAATATTTCAAACTTTAAACCGAAGATGCCCGACATTTTGTAAACATTCAACTTCAAAAACATTCTGGGCAAAATGGTAAAATGGCAAAAATGAAAAATTATTTATCTACACACATTTATCAACACTCACTATAAATAAATTAAAACAGAAAGATATTTGAACATTTAACGATAATATTATGTAATTGATGTTACGAATTTACTTTGTGATGTTGTTAATTGTTTCTGTTACAAGCAATTACAACTAAATATCAAACAAAAATTATTATCTATACCCAGACATGCAATAATTGTGCGGAGCTCATATATATAAATGCAAAACACACCACTATCATCAATTTCGTTCATAAAAACTTTCGAAATGTATCAGTTACAAATTTTTATTTGTTTGGTGTCCTGTACAAGTATTTTAACTGTTAACAATCAATCGGTAAAATATTAAACTTACAAAAAAAAAATAATATTTCAACTAATTTCTAAGTATTTTTAAAAAAGGATTGGGATTTAACATTCCAACGTTTTGAATATAACACTTCAGATACTGATGTAGCTAGATTTGACGCTCGTGTAGTACGTTCAAGATCTGGAATTTACGCTTTAAATGGAACATTAGTTATTGGCGTTGATATTGACGATACATTTTCGGTAAATTCTTTTTAATTAATGTTTTTGTTTATTTAATAATTTTTAATATATTAAAAACAGGCCTCAATGAAAGTATATCGAAGTGAGTCGGGAAGTAGTCAATATCGACAGACTGCCTTTGCAATTGAAAAAACTTCTTTTTATACTTTTATGACAAATATTTATGTAAAGAGAATGCAAAAGGATTTCAGTAAGTGCACCAATTTCCCTATTTACGAGAATGTATTCGACGCCCCATTCAAAAAGGATTTATATAACATAAATATGTGCGTTATATCGACTGAGAACTTGCCAGGACATATGCTTCCAGGAGTCTATAAAATTACAGTTCTATTTTCTCGTGGGGATTTCTATTTATGGCTGACGGGTATCTTTAATATTCAAACAAAACCATTTGGTTAAAAAAAATCTGTAACAATAGCTTAAGTTGTCTTAAATATATTTTGCAAAAGCTGCAATCATGAATAAAAAACATTTAACGGCAATTTTGGCTTTTATTTAAATGTTCCTTTTTGTTTTAAATTATTTCAAAAATTTTAAGCAGCGAAAGGCGTGAGGACGGAAGCACTGGTAAAAATAATTTTCTAAAAATCAAGATGATAAGCCTTTGTCCAATGAACTTCTTGACGAGCAGTCCAACGGGACCAATCTTTTCTCCCTGGCCAAAAAACCCAAGTGAACTACTTGAGCTCAGGGGAACAAAACGGTCGGACATCTTATTGAAATCCCTTCATAGCTTATATCTAGAATGCTTAGGTATATTGTTTGCCCTTATTCACTTCCGATCTTAAGGTGGCACTACAGTCCGGGACGGACCAGGGCCTCAACCAACGAGCTTCTGACAGCTGCCTCGGGTTCTATCTAACTGCCACCTGTTACGTTGTCCTTCTCTATTGCGCCGTCCCACGGGGTTGGTGACCCAGCCATCCCGGTCGCAAGCTTTTCGCTTTTGTGGCTAGGTAGGTACAGTTCTTTGTTGTACCTATCATCTTCTCCATTTCTCATCTATGCAGATAGGACCAGAAATCACCCAGAGTTTTCCTCCCAACGCAGCCAAAAGCTTTCTAATACACCGTCAAGAGTGTCTATACATCTGCACCGGGATAATAAGCGTCTTATAAAGGAACACTTTATTTGCTCGAGAGACGGCTTTGCTTTTTAATTGCCTTCCTAGCCCAAAGAAACAGCGATGAGCAAGAGTAATTCTTCGTTTGATTTCAGCACTGGTATCGTTCGCTGAGTTGAATGCAGAGCCTAGGTCGACAAAGTCTCTGACCATCTCAACATTATAGCTGTCTGTAGTGACTGAAATCTTGGACGAGCCTATCGGAAGTTTGGTGTGCGGCAGATGAATTCAGCATAGATAATCACTGGTGCTCCAAACAGTCTTGAAGACAGAGACCGAGACGAATGTTCCCACTAAGGCACTTTAACTTTCATCAAGGTGGCAGCAGAAGAATTACCCAGATGGAATCAGCGGTGGCGTCGACAGTTCCAGTCAGGCTGAACCACTTAGTGAACACCTAATACGGGCAACTACGACTTGATCGGAGCTCCACCCTATAAGGAATGGTTAATAAAGCTCCCCGCCTTTCGAGTCACATTATAAGGGTATGGTCCTCCTGGTTGGGGGTGTTGCCGTTGGATTGACTTCCCGGCCACGCAATGCGATTTTAGGTGGGAAGCAACAATAAGTCTTGGAAACGGACGGATTTACTGCGTTTATTTGGAAGTGAATTCGTCGTTAGAGGCAGACTTGGGTAAGAAGTCTTGACTTTTAACAGTGTGAATGAGCGCCTCATGACAATTCGCATCAAGGCTAAATTCACCAACATATGCGCGCATGCCCCAACAGAGGAGAAAAAGTTCTAGGAGCTCCTGGACAACACTTATGAGCAATGATGGATGATTTTAATGCCAAACTGCTAAGGAAAAACGTCTTGAAGTGGTCCGAAAAGGGACTTTAGTTAATCGACTTTACAAAGGGGCGAAACATTGTTGTATGCAGTTCCCACAACTCGATATATACAAAGGGACCCGGAAAATTCCTGGTCAATCAACCACCAACCAGATTGACTACATTGCGACCGACGAAAGGCACTCCTCTAGAATCAAGGATGTCCAAACGTTCCGGATATCCAGTCGATAGCCACAACAGGGAAATACTGGGAGGAAGTTCGACGCCGGACGGCTACATTCGCAAGCAACCACGACGTCATTTTCTGATCGAGGCTCTCGCGCCCTCTTAAAAAGTCCTAGGCTGGCCGCCAAATTCAAGTATCGAGACCCAGTGGAGGAATTGCCAAGAAGCCATCAGAGACGACTCCTCGGACGTGCTGGCCCTCGAACGACCACCGCAGCAAAACCCCTGGTTCGGTGAAGAATGCTGGCAAGTACATGCAGCCAAGCAACAGGCATACGAAGTGGCAGCACTGCATAGAAGGACTAGAGCTGCTTGCGAGATCTACGAGCAGAAGTGCAGAGAAGCAGCTTCTGAGAAGGAAAAATACAAAACACGAGAAGCTGGCGATCGCCGAAATAAAGGGATGCCATAAGCTAAAAGCAAAAAGCACTTACAAGGGTTACAAGGCCCGAACCGAAGCCTGCAAAGACGATCAAGGAAACATCATGTTAAAATCACAGTCATTGCTGATGATATGGAAAAATAATTTCTGTAAGTTGTATAACGGCGATGACGGATTAACTCCGCTGCCAGGCAGATTGCACCAATCAACCTGGACGACGTAAGCCAGCAATTCTATCCATCCCATCTCGACATAGTGAAGATAGCTAAATACATATATCTATCTTAGGGCCAATAAAGCTGCTTGAGCTGATGGCCTTCCATCGAGCTATTCAAAGCGGCTGGCGATTAATTGGTTTGGAGTATGCACCAGCTCATCTGCCAAAAAAGTGTCGAAGGAGAGCAAGTCCGATGAATGGAACCTCAGCCTTTTTTGCCCGATCCTGAAGAAACGTGATCCTCTGAACTGCATCAACTATAGAGGCATCAATCTCCTTAGCATCGCCTATGATATCTTTTCTTCCGTACTTTGTGAACGCCTAAAGCCATTTGTCAACGACCTGATAGGTCCATATCAGTGTGGCTTTAGACCAGGAAAGTTCACCATCGACCAAATATTCGCACTACGGCAGATCTTGGAAAACAAACCCTGGAGTTTCAAATCGATTCCCACCACCTTTTCATCGATTTCAAGGCCGCGTATGACAGCATTTACAGAGACGAGCTATACATAACATTGTGTAGTTTTGGCATCCCTCCCAAACTCGTTCGTTTGTGCAGAATGACGGTGGAGAATGCACGCTGCTCCATCAAAGTCGGCAAAGACCTCACCGATACCTTTGATGTCAAAAAAGGTTTAAGACAAAGCCACGCGCTGTCATGTGACGTCTTCAACATCGTTCTTCAAAGCAATGTGCAAAGTTCTCACGCCAACAGTAGAGGCACAATATTTCAAAAGTCCGCCCAGCAAGACGACCTCAACCAACTTGGCTTGCGAAACTGGAGACAGGTAGACCGAGTCAGCTGGAAGAGGCTTGTTTGAGATGGCCCTGGTCCACCCCGGACTGTAGCGCAACCTTAAGAAAGAAGTTAGCTAGATGGAAGTTATCCCAAAATTGTTCACATTTCTTTCAATAAAAAAAAAAACTTTCCAACGAATATTCAAATATATAATTTTATTATCTGCACAAAGTTGATACGTACTGTAGATTCAAACATAGACAGCTATTAAATCAAACAATGTACAGTTTATCTCGTAGATCTCGATACAACCTATTACAACCAAATTTTTTAAAAATGATCATGTAAACGACACGCAACAAATATGTAGAATTTTTTATATATAAATCAAAATACACCATTTTCGATTTATTTAAAAAAGCTTTCAAAAATGCACCGGTTTAATCTTTTCATTCTTTTGGTGTCCTGTACGAGTATTTGGTCTGTTAATGTGCTCAGTCAAACGGTAAAATATTTAACCATAAAAAAAATATTTCACATAAATTCATTCATCGAATATTATTTCAAGGATTGGGAATACAATTTGTTGCGTTTTGAATATAATACATCAAATCCTGAAATAGCAAGTTTTGACATACGAATAAAACGTTCCAAATCTAGGTCTTACGCTTTTAATGGAACATTTAATATTGGTGATGATATTGACGATAGATATTCGGTGAATATACATCTTCAATTTATAAAAAAAAAGTTCTGTTAAATATTTATCAAAAACATTTTATTCACAGGCCTCACTTAAAGTATATCGAAGTCCTACAGGAAGCAGTCAATATATGAAGAGTCCGTATAACATTGAATTGACAAATTTTTATTCATTCATGACAATTGTTTATGTCAGACTGTTGCAGAAAGAAGCTAGTAGATGTTCTAATCTACCTGTACACGAGAAAAGATTCAACACACCATTGGCAAAAGGGAAATATTATGTAAATATGTGTATTGTATCAAATGAAAATATGCCATTACATATGCAACCAGGATTCTATAAACTTACTGCTTATTTTGAAGGCCCAAATTTCTATTTGTATTTGTCTGCATATGCAGAAGTTCAACATAAATCTCTTGTTTTAAATTAGCATAAATTTTGGAAATATAAATTAAATTTAATCTTTTAAACAGAAAATAACAACAAAACAAAAGATGCTATAAAAAAGAAAAGTTGAATATTTCTTTAACTAAGAGTGGTTGAATGTTTTTTTTTGTATGGATATTCGTGGGCAATCGGTGGAAAAACGAAAGCAATCTTACCCATATACCTTTTAGTAGTAGGGAAAAACTTTTTAAAAGTTGCTATAAAAAATACAAATTTACAATTTCTTTTACAAATGTTGGATAAAATCTTTTCTTATGGACAGGCAGTCGAAAAAAGAATCCAAATCGCTACATCTACCTTAGATTTCACTTGGATGACTATTTGTTAGTTGCTATAAAAATAAAATGAATATTTCTTTAGCTGATGGCTGGACATCAAAATTCAATATGCAGCTATTCAGTAGACAAACGAACCCGATCTCTAACTAAATTATTATTTAGAAAAAAAAATTTGATAGTTGCTATAGAAAATTTGAACGTCTAATATTTCTTGAACAGAGAAGTGGACAAAAAAGTTTTTAAATGGAAATACATGCACAGTCGAGGGGCAAACGAATCCAATCTGCTACATCAACCTATATTGTCATTTGCAATGGAGATACTGGAAGACGTTTTGATAGTTACTATAAAAAAGAAAATTTTAATATTTTTTTAATTGAGGGCGGACAGATGGTTTTTTAAATGGATGCGGGTGGCAATGGTGCAGTGGATGTAGTGCTTGACTGCTAACTTAGAGGTGTGGGTTCGAGCCCCATTCTAGGCAGCATTCTTTTCTATATTCTCCCAGCTTAACTGGACGCCACCCGTGAGATTTAATGAGATAATAAACACCTTGATCTCAATCCACTGTGCCAAATCTTTCCTATCCTCCTACTCTTTCTAACTAGTGCCGTGCAATTCAGGTTGCATTTAAAAGACCTTAGGTCTTACAGGCATATAGTTAAAATTATTATTATTATTATTATTATTAAACATTTTTAGTCATAGGACAAAAGAAACTCAATTTTACTCCAACATCTTAATTTCCATTTGATTGTAGTGGAAGACTCTTTGAAAGTTGCAATAAAAAATAAGAAAAATGCTATTTCCTCGATTTGGTAGTGGAAAAAAACCTTTTTAATAGACAGTCAGTCGAGAAGTGAATGTAATTCAACAAAAATTTCATTTGAAGGTACTGGATGGGACTTTTTGATAGTTGCTATAAAAAGCAAATGTTGAACATTTCTTCAACTGATGATAAACATCAGACTCTTGTGAAGATAGTCAATGAATTAACGAATGCAATCTGCTTCATTTACCTGAATTGCCATTTAGAGACAGTGGACAAAGTTTGGATAGTTACTATAAAAAGGAAAATTTAATTTTATGTTATTGAGGGTAGACAAATATGTATATGCATAAAAATGCGCAGTCGGGGAACAAAAGAAACACATTTTTACCCAAAGACCTTAATTTTCTTTTGATTGTAGTAGAAGACTTTTTGAAAGTTGCTATAAAAAAAGTTGACTATATTTTTTTAATTGATGGTGTATAAAATATTTTATTTTATTGACAGTCAGTCGAAAAACGAAACCAAATTCTCACAAATTCTCTCTTGGTTTGACGAAGAGCCATACATCAGGCACACAACGCGACACTGCATAGAATTACCAGAGCTGCTTGCAAGCTCTACGAAGAGGAGGCTTCTCAGAAGAAAAAAGAAAGAGCATGACAAGCGCGCGACCGAGGAATGAAGTTCGGAAGTTTTACAAAAAAGTAAAAAGAACCTTTCAGGGTTACAAGGCCCGAACCGAAGCCTACAAGGATGATCAGGGGAACATCGTGGTAGAATCGCAGTCGGTGAATATGGAAAAATCAGTATCTAGTGCCATAACGGTTAATTCGTTAGACTGTCATGCCGAAGGTCTGGGGTCGATTGAAAGCCGCTGCCACCTCAAAAAAAAAACAGAAATGTTTTTCCCGATGAACTGTCTCTTGCGAGGAACTGACAAATTCTCCAAGAGTATGCTAGTCATCAATAAGTTCCTCTCATCTAAACGTTCAGACTCAGCAAAAAACTGTAGGTCCTCTCAATTCCTGCCAACAACGCGCACACAGGAATGTTTGATAATTGGAAGTCACTAGGCCCTGGCTTTCCACGAGCTCTTGCGCCACCAAATATTAAATGGAAAATCATTTCTGAAAACTGTATAACGGCGATGACGAACTGAATTCCACTACCATGCAGATTGCAACATTCACCACACAGCTGTTCAAAGCGGCTTGCGATGAATTGGTAAGGAGTATGCCGGCTCATCTGCTAAAAAAGGTTCGGAGGGGAGCATGCCCCATAAATAGAACAACAGCATTATTTGCCCGATCCTTAAGAAAAAGCAATCCTCTGGACTGCACCAACTACAGAGGCCATCAGTCTCTGTACAAGATATCTCAACGATACTTTGTGAACACCTAAAGCCATTTGTCAACGACCTGATAGGTCAATATCAGTGTGGCTTTAGGCCAGGGAAGTCCACCATCGACCAAATATTCGCACTATGGCAGAACTTGGAAAAAAAACCAGCAGTTTCAAATCGATACCCATCAAGGCCGCGTATGACAGCATCTATAGAGATAAGCTACATAGAGCAATTTCTAGTTTTGTCATCCATCCCAAACTCGTCCGTTTGCGCAGAATGCACGCTGCTCCATCATTGTCGACCTTACCGATACCTTTGATGTCGAAAGAGGTTTTAGACAAGGCGAAGCACGCGCTGTCATGCGACTTCTTTAACGTCGTTCTTCTTACATCAACACCAGAGGCACAATCTTTCAAAGAGGAAGAGGACGAAGAGGACCTCAACAAACTTGGCTTGCGAAACTGGAGACAGGTAGGTAGAGACCGATCCAGCTGGAAGAGGCTTGCCCTGATCCACCCCGGACTGTAGCGCAACCTTAAGTAAGTAATATGTAGTTAAGTAAGCTGGTATCCAGTAATCCCAAAAACATTCACATTTCATTCAATTGAAACAAAAAACTTTCCAACGAATATTTGAAAATATAATTTTATTATCTACACAAAGTTGATACGTACTGTAGATTCAAAAATAGACAGCTATTAAACCAAACAATGTACAGTTTATCTCGTAGATCTCGATACAACCTATTACAACCAAATTTGTTTAAAAATTATATCTAAACGACACGCAACAAATATGTAGAATTTTTTATATATAAATCAAAATACACCATTTTCGATTTATTTAAAAAAGCTTTCAAAAATGCACCGGTTTAATCTATTTATTCTTTGGGTGTCCTGTACGAGTATTTGGTCTGTTAATGTGCTCAGTCAAACGGTAAAATATTTAAACCTACAAAAAAATATTTCACATAATTCATTCATCGAATATTATTTCAAGGATTGGGAATTAAATTTGTTGCGTTTTGAATATAATACATCAAATCCTGAAATAGCCAATTTTGATATACGAATAAAACGTTCCAAATCTAGGTCTTACGCTTTAAATGGAACATTTAATATTGGTGATGATATTGACGATAGATATTCGGTGAATATACATCTTCAATTTATTAAAAAAAAGTTCTGTTAAATATTTATTAAAAACATTTTATTCACAGGCCTCACTTAAAGTTTATCGAAGTCCTACAGGAAGCAGTCAATATATGAAGAGTCCGTATAACATTGAATTGACAAATTTTTATTCATTCATGACGATTGTTTATGTCAGACTGTTGCAGAAAGAAGCTAGTAGATGTTCTAATCTACCTGTACACGAGAAAAGATTCAACACACCATTGCCAAAAGGGAAATATGATGTAAATATGTGTATTGTATCAAATGAAAATATGCCATTACATATGCAACCAGGATTCTATAAAATTACTGTTTATTTTGAAGGCCCAAATTTCTATTTGTATTTGTCTGCATATTCCGAAGTTCAACAAAAATCTCTTGTTTTAAATTAGCATTAATTTTGGAAATATAAATTCAATTTGTTCTTTTAAACCGAAAATAACAATAAAACAAAAGATGCTATAAAAAAGAAAAGTTGAATATTTCTTTAACTAGGGTGGTTGAATTTTTTTTCTATGGATATTCGTGCGCAACCGGTGGAAAAACGAAAGCAATCTGACCCATATACTTTTTGGTAGTAGTGAACAATTTTTTTTAAAGTTGCTATAAAAAATAAAAGTGGAAAATATCTCTTACTAATGGTGGACATAGAGTTTTTTTTATGGACAGGCAGTCAAGAAAGGAATCCTAACTGCCACACGCACCTTAGATTTCAGTTGGATTACTATTTGTCAGTTGCTATAAAAATATTATGAATATTTCTTTAGCTGATGGGTGGACATCAAAATTCAATATACAGCTATTCAGTGGACAAACGAACCCGATCTCTACCTAAATTATTATTTAGAGAAAAACATCTAATAGTTGCTATAAAAAGTTTGAATGAATATTTCTTGAACTGAGAAGTGGACAAAAAAGTTTTTAAATGGAAATACATGCACAGTCGATGGGCAAACGAATCCAATCTGCTACATCAACCTTTATTGACATTTACAATGGAGATACTGGAAGACGTTTTGATAGTTACTATAAAAAAGAAAATTTTAGTATTTTTTTAACTGAGGGCGGACAGATAGTTTTTTAAATGGATAAACATTTTTAGTCATGGGACAAAAGAAACTCAATTTTACTCCAACATCTTAATTTCCATTTGATTGTAGTGGAAGACTCTTTGAAAGTTGCTATGAAAAATAAGAAAATTGCTATTTCCTCGATTTGGTAGTGGAAAAAAACCTTTTTAATAGACAGGCGGTCGAGAAGTAAATGTAAACTGCATAATTTAACAAAAATTTCATTTGGAGGTAGTACTGGATGCGACTTTTTGATAGTTGCTATAAAAAGTAAATGTTGATTATTTTCTCAACTGATGGTTACATATAAGATTCTTATGAAGATAGTCAATGAATAAACGAATGCAATCTGCTCCATCTGACTGAATTGTCATTTAGAGACATTGGACAAAGTTTGGATAGTTACTATAAAAAGAAAAATTTAATTTTATTTAACTGAGGGTGGACAAATTATGTTTTAAATGGATAAAAAAGGACAGTCGGGCAACCAAAGAAATACAATTTTACCCAAAGACCTTAATTTTCTTTAAATTGTAGTGGAAGACTTTTTGAAAGTTGCTATAAAAAATGTTTGACTACATTTTCTTAAATGGTGGTGAATAAAATAAAATGTCGTGAACCTTGTACCTTCAGAAGTGAATCAAAAAACTAGAGCCGATACCGTTGACCAACGCAGACACCTCGTTGGCCAACAGATACTAAGATTAATTGTTTACAATTCATCTTCTAACAAAATTTCTTATCGATAGCGGAACAGACATTTCTGTTCTCCCCCATTCGTATCGAGACCATTTCTCATCATCGAAGACCACATTGTTCGCGGCAAACGGCAGTACGATTAAAACTTACCGAGAAAGAAGACTTACACTAGACCAAGGATTGAGACGAGCGTACACATGGACGTCATGAGCTGATGTCACGACACCAATCATTGGGGCAGATTTAATCAGGCATTTTGGAATCATGATTGACCTTAAACTCTAAACGTAATCGACTGATCGACAGCACTACAAACATCGAATCAAAAACCAATTGCTCTGTTGTTAATGAGGGAATTATTAAAGCCTTCGATAATAATCAACCTTTGGCTTTTATTCTACCCGAGTTTGAAGAACTGTTCCTAAAAACAAACAGGCAACCAGCGAGCATTTAGACAACAACACATCACATCCAAACAAAGGGTCTTCCAGTCTTTTCCCGCCCACGTTACCTTCACGGAGACAAATTAAAAACTGCCCAAAAAGAGTTTCAATATTTAATGGAGCAAGGCATCTGTCGCCTATCTAAGAGCAGCTGGGCTAGTCCAGCACATGCTGCTGAAACCAAACGGGGAGTTGCGTCCATGTGGATACTATCGTGGCCCAAACAACATCACCATTGCGGACAAATACCCGATTCCATTTGTGCAAGATTTTCGGAACATCTTGAAAGACAAGAAGGTGTTTTCAACTATTGACCTGGAGAGAGCTTTTCATCAAATCCCTGTCCAGCCAAACGATGTGCTCAAAACCGCAATAAAAACGCCTTTTGGATCGTTTGAATTTGTATATATGATGTTTGGGTTAAAAAACGCTGAGGCACATGCACGAGGTTTTCAGAGGCAATGAAGACTTCGCATTTTCTTATATAGACAATATCAGTGTCGCGTCGAAAAAACACGAACAGCATCTGAGGCTGATTTGAACGATAAAACGCCAGTTAATTGGACTGTCGAATCCAAAGCAGCATTTGACAGTTGTAAAAAGCCCTAGCAGAAGCCACACTACTCACTCATCCCGCTATAGACACTCCAATCTCGCTCAGTACCGATGCTTCAGACGTGGCCATAGGTGCTGTCTTTCATCAAGTTGTCAATGGGAATTTTCAACCTCTTGGATCCTTTTCTAAGAAACTCACGGACAGCCATCAAAAGTTCAGTGTTTATGACCGCGAGCTATTAGCGCTCTACGAGGGAGTGCATCACTTCAGACATCTTCTTGAGGGGAGATACTTCTGTATGGGGACGGACCACAAACCACATACCTTCGCATTCGGCAAATCATCGGAGACAGCTTGATCAAGACGACTTAGACAGCCCGATTTTATATTGCAGTTCGGCACAGACCTGAGGTACATCAATGGTAAAAATAACACGGTTGCTGACACATTATCTCGCATAACAGAAGTTTCTATCAAATCAACAGTGATCGATGCCTCGACAATAGCTGAAGAGCAATCGAATGACCATGATTTTTTAAATCTTATAAATGAAAATAAATATTGCTTAACATCACTTAAACCTTTTATCATTTCAGGTAGTACTCAACCATTGTATTGTGATACTGCAAGAATTCAACCGATCATTCCAAAAGCACTCCGAAGTCGCATCATAACGCAATCACACGGACTGTCTCATCCAGGTAGAACAGCAACATTAAAACTCATCAAAGAGCGTTATGTTTGGCCAGGAATGAGAAAGGTGATTGCAGCAGCTGTTAAAACCAGCATTCCGTGCCAAAAAAGTAAGGTTCAGCGCCACAACCAACAAGAATATGGTTCATATTCACCATTAGAGGCCCGTTTCGACCATATAAACACCGATCTGGTTGGACCACTGTCTACATCCCAAGGGTGCCGCTACATCCTTACATGCATTGACCGGTTTTCAAGGTGGACTGAGGCATTCCCCTTACCTGACATCACTGCCGAAACTGTAGAAAGATCATTAATTTCTGGCTGGATTTCTTGCTTCCTCTCCGAATAACGACGGATCTTGGCCGACAATTCTAAAGCAACATCTTCAAAGAGCTGACCCGTTCTTTTGGTATCAGGCATTTAAAGACAACGCCCTACCACCCTCAATCGAATGGATTTATTGAAAGATGGCATCGGACGTTAAAAACAGCTATTCAATGTTACGAAACGGATGACTGGTGCAGTGTATTACCTTCGATATATCTGGGGTTGCGTTCTAACTTCAAATATGACATCAAGGCCACTCCTGCAGAGATGATGCTTGGAACTTCGCTTGCCAGGTGATTTCTTCGGCAGTCAACGAAAAACACAAGCACAGAAAGAGTTTGTAAAGGATTTACGTCGTGCGATGTCAAAAATTCAACCGTCTCCTGTAGCTAGCCACGATAAATCTAAGGTATTTATTCAACCGAGCATCCAAGCTGCTACTCACGTTTTTGTTCGAAATGACGACCGTACGAACGCCCCTACAGCAGCCATACGAAGGTCCGTACGAAGTTATTAATCGCAAAGAAAAATACTTCAAGGAATCGAACGGTAAATATTTCTACTGATCGACTTAAAACAGCTTTCGTACCAACAGCTATAGAAAATGATATTGCACCAAAACAAGATGTTAATCCCCAAGAAAGCGTAACCTAACCAACTAAAAATGTTGCCCCTTTAATTATCCAAAGAAGCTTCTCATAATCATTTCTTGCAATCATATAAGCATTATAAAATAGTCCATAGAGTTAAAACGGTGCACTTTTTAAGCTCCTATTGGACCTTTGTGGAGTAAATTCAGCTGTCCCGAAAAACGCTAACTGGACTCAATTTAGAGGTCTTATAGAAGGTGGAAAATAAAAAAAAAATATTTCACAATTGATTAATATTTATTTATTTATATTTGTATTTTATATTATTTATTGGCTGATATTTTATTTAAAAGTTTTTTATCTGAAATACAATCTTAGAAAATTTATTTGATATTATTTAAATTATAAAATTACAAGGTTTCTGTGGGATTCGAACCATGGTCCTCTCGCACTGAAAGTCCACCACGCTAACGGCTTGGCCATGGAAGAATATATTTACAATGAACAAGAACTTATGCACTTTCTCCACACTGCTGGTTTGTGGCTATTCTTTTTAATATACCAGAAGTGGTTTGTGTTTTCACTAGTATAGCAGAGATGGTTTGTGGCTGCACCTAAGCATACCAATACAAGCAATATAGAAACAAAATAACAGAAACTAACATAGAGATTGTATAATAATTTTACAGGATGACTATAGAAGCGGTAGCTTCGTCGTCATTTCATAAGAGCAATATAGAGAGATTAAGGAAACATTGGTATATCGCTTCTATCAAGCTGATATAATTTGCACCAGAAAATATTTAAGGAATCAGTAATGCTCCAATAAGGTATTTACTTCCCGTCAGAGGGGTAATAGGAGCGCTATAGAAACAAATTACGTTTTGATTTCTGAAATGCGAAGCAATTTTTTAAGTTGGGTATGGACCAACCTCATCTACCCAAGAATCTCTTCTGAGGGGGAGTGGTGTAAGAGAGAGTATAAAAAATGGAGCTGGCTTAACGAATATCGATCTTCTTCTTTGTAGCGACGCACACCTCGTGCACAAAACTTTATATAAAGCTTATTTATTTTAAAGTAGGATTTTTAATAAAGTGGATTGAAATTAAATAAAAGTTCACTTCTTTTAATTATAATCAATCAACTCCATACTTTAAATAACAAAATTAAAATAATCTTTCAATAATTCGAGGCTGTTACTTTTGATGTTTGTTAATTTCTTTTAAATAAAATCAGTTTATGTGACAAATTAGTTCAATTTTATCAAGATTGTCCTTAACATTTAAAAAATTAAATAGACTTCAATCTAATCAAGCATCTCCTTAACATAACATTTAAACAATACTATAAACTTCCTGAATGATTAGGTTTAAACTTAATGTTAATGCTTATCTTTAAAAAAAAATAAAACAGAAGATGCACTTCAATATTTAAACAAAGAACAAAAAATAAGAGGAAACAACTTTCACTAAAATATCAGGAACAATATAAATTAATCTAAATTATTAAAAAACAAATAGAATTATTTTTTTTGTGTTCAATGTCGAACATATAATTTAATATAAAATCTGATATAGTTTTTTTTAAATTTAAAATTCAACGACATTTTAATTAATTCTAACCTTTTGATATTATTCAGAACCACACTCTTGATAAATTAATTAATTTTATTAATACAAAAAACCTGTGACAATTTTGAAATAAAATAATAAATTAAATCAATTGGAAACTTGATAATAGGTTTTGTGGGTATGTAGTTGCATTCTAAAGTTCTTCAATAGGTTATGGGCTAGGTTAGAAGGGGTGATGATGCAAGTCGTTGTTGAAAAAAATTAAGTTCCTCAGTAAGTTTATCTTGACATTGAAGCTGATTTAGTCACTTAACTTGAGCATTTCCTTTTTGTTTTAATTACTGTTAGCCACAAAACATCAATGTAGGTTAACGTAAATATTACATGTTCTTGAGAAATTTTCAACATTTGCAATAACTATTGTATATTTTTTCTATTTATTTTGTATAAGTGGAATGAGGTGCATTGGAAAAACTATATAAATTTCAGCACAAACTTTAAGGGTACCTAGTCATTAAGTGACAGTTAATGTTTCGATTTGTTGATAAACAAATAAAAGATAAAGAAAATATTGAAAAAGTGTTTTTAATTTGTTTATTTGATAGTTCAATATATACCTACCTAAAGGAGTGGTTTGCCATCTAGAAAAGAAAATGAAACATCGTGCACACAGAAAAATACTCCAAAATAGAAATGGAAAATTGTTATTTGTTCAATAATGCAATTTTATTTAGTTTACTATAATTTACGATTTGAAATTGTTTCGTTACTAAACAGATATTTCAAATTGTTGGTTTGCTATAAAATTTCATTGATTAAATATTAAAAAAAAAATATCGGATTTGAAATCAGCGCGGGGATGGTATAAAAATTAAATTGTGTGTCCATCAATAAGATACAAGTTGCCCTCTGCAAAGTGTCATCCTTCGATTTTAAGAAATATTTGCTATGCATCTGTCGAAAATATCTGTTCAGCTAAAGTCCGTAGTGAAAACGATCCCGCCGAAAGTCAAAAAAGGTTTAATTTGCAGTTGCAATTTCGTATTTGAACAATAAATGACTTAAAAACGGACCTATTCCACCAATAAACTATGCACATTGCACGAAAAAACAAAACAGAAAAATAAAGCAAAATATTGTAGAAATATGAAAGTTCCTATAATATCGCAAATACTTAAGTCTCTTACTAAAAAAAATGACTGATTTATACAATTTGCAAATTCTGCATAGCTTGCTATATGTTTACATGGTTGATAACATAGCGAACATGCACCTTATAGTTTTTAATTAAGATTCTATCGTCTTATTTAAACAATCCATTCAAACATGAATGACACGATAATATTTTTAGTTTAATTAAATTGTGAACATTCATTTTCTATTGTTCTAAATATGAGATGAAGGTATTGCCAAGTGTGTTTTGATGAAAATTCTTAATAGTAGTTGTAAACAGTAAAATACAGTTGAATCCAGAAAAGATGAGCGAATATTAAAAAAGAGATCGTTATTTTTTTTTGACTGTCATCATCAATCAATCATTATTTAACTGAAATAAAACTAATGGAGGGTCCTTGAATGCAAGCAAGGGCAGACAAGCTGCGTGAAGATTTTTAACTAAAAAACTTCTTAAATTAATTTTTCTATTGTTTTTTTAAGCCAAACAATCATTTTTCCGTTTTTATAGCAACTATCAAAAAGACGTCCAGTATCCCCAAATAGAAAATGAGGTGCATGTTTATTTTTCGTAAACACCCTGAATATCATCCAGTCCATGTGTAGAGTATCCATACAAAAAAACAGTAATTTGCCAAATCTCGCTTAAATTTGTGCAACATTACTATTTATAGCAAGTGTTAAAAAGCCGTTCAAAATGAACATTTAGTTATGTTCGGCAAAATTCATTCTTAGCCAACCAAGTGTCCACAAGAATAACGATTGTCCACTCTCAGATTATAAATATTCAAGTTTTTTTATTTTTATAGCAACTATCAAAAAGTCGTCAATGCCCTCAACTTAAAACTTAGATGTATAAAGCAAATTGGGTTCATTTTTCCACTGAATATCTAAAAAAAAAATCGTTTTACCACCATCATTGAAAGAAATGGTCAACTTTTTGTTTTTATAGCAACTATAAAGAAGACATTTAGTGTCCCAAAATGAATATTGAGGTGTATATAGGTCGTGTGGAAAAATTCATTCTTTAGCCAACAAAGTGTCCACAAGAATAACGGTTGTCCACTCTCAGATTATAAATATTCAAGTTTTTTAAATTTGTATAGCAACTATCAAAAAATCACTTAAAACTAAGATGTATGAAACAAATTGGGTTCATTTTTCCACTGACCATCTATCAAAATAATCGTTTTTCCACCATCAGTGACAGATGTGTTCTACTTTTTGTTTTTATAGCAACTATCAGAAAGACATTTAGTGTCCCCAAATGAATATTGAGGTGTTTATGGGTCTAAATTATTTCGTTTACCCACTGTCCATCTGAATCCATAAAAAAAAACTGTAATTTTTCCACCCTTACTCAAGAAATTTTCCAATATTTGTTTTTATAGCAAGTATTACAAAGATATTCAAAAAGAAAATTTAGTTATATGAATCCAAAATGCATTTTAAAGCTATTCAAGTTCTCATAAAAACAACGATTGCCCACCCTTAAATTACAAATATTCAAGTTTTTATTATAGCAACTATTGAAAATTCTTCAATGTCTCCAAATTAAAACTAAGAAAACTAGGTTGTTCGGCGAAAAATTGTATCGTAAGGCAACCAAGTGTCCATAAAAACAACTATTGCACACCTTCAGATTACAAATATGCAAGTTTTCTTTTTTATAGCAACTATCAAAAAGTCGCCAATGTCGCCAAAGTAAAACTTAGGTGCATGAGGCAGATTGAGTTCGTTTGTCTACTTATGAATTTTAAAAAGAATAGTTCGTCAACCATTAGTTACAAAAATATCCTCCTTTTCTTTTTTATAGCAACTATCAAAAATTTCAGTGTCCCCTAAAAGAAATTGAGGTGCATGTAGCTAATTGTTTTAATTATCCACCGACTTTATCCATAGAAAAATAGTTGTCATTTGTCCACTCTCACTTAAGCAATTTGTCAAAATATCATTTTTATAGCAAGTATTAAAAAACTTTTCAAAATGAAAATTTTGTTGTGTGGGACAAAATTGATAAGTTAGCACAGTGCTTAGTTTGTAAAACCTCAGTTAAGGAAATCGAACAGTGCGTTGAAAATCGATCACCACATCACCTGACTTCGAAAGGGCGTTTGACAGCGTCGATAGAGAATTCATTTGTCTTGTTTTGCGCAGGATGGGCATCCCGGATGAATTGATTATAATTATTAAGGCTACACAAGATGGATTCAAATATCATGTTCTGCATAAGGGAAGGTTGTCAGAGGAGTTTGAAGTCCAAAGTGGGGTTAGACAGGGTTGTATGCTGTCACCAATACTGTTCCTGTTGTTGATAATTGATGTGCGGCATGAAGCTTTGTCGGCAAATGGAGGAATTCAGTGGAATCTGAAATCACTCCTCAAAAATCTGGACTACGAGGGCGATGTATGCTTACTCTCTCATGGATTTCCATCAAATGACAACAAGGGTGGAGAGAGAAGCTGACATCGTTGGGCTCAAAATCACTAGGGCAACAAAATGTATCAGCCTTGGAACTTCTTCATTTTCCCACATAGATATTTTTGGACAATCATTAGAGATGGTAGAGAGTTTTCAATACTTTGGGAGTATTGTCTCAAATGATGGCGGGACCGAACTAGATATAATAAGCCAAATTGGGAAAGCAAAGGCTGCGTTCGGAATGCTGTCCAAAATATGGAAAAACATTAATATAATCCTTAAGACCAAGCTACGACTGTTCAGCTCCAATGTTGAATCCGTGCTTCTTTATGGGTCCAGCACTTAAAAAGGAACGCAAATAGATGTCTGCGAAACATCATGAGGATTTTCTAGCCTAACCGGATAACATCGACTCTATAGTACGAAATCGCACGTGGCAATGGATTGGACATACACTTCGAAAACTTCAAGAGTGCATCACGAGTCAAGCGATGCAATGGAACACTACAATCAGGCAGCGAGGTAGAGGGGTGAGCCGGCCTAGAAGTACTTGGCGAAGAACGGTCGAAGAGAAATCAGCACAACTGGAAAAGAGTTGGAGAGAGCTGAGGTACATCTCCAAAAACCGTACATGATGGCGCGCAAGGGGAACTTCACGGACGTAAAAGATCCGAGGATCTAAGTAAGTAAGAATGTGGAAATCCCAAACTTTGACATCGAAAAAGTGGCAAGACTGAAATTTTTCCTAGAGTGCTTCTACTCAACACTTTTAAGCCATCAATCGTTATTTTGATCATGGAAATTTTTCAAGTAATTTAAGAGCTTTTTTATTTTAGCATTTTCCACAGTTTGGGTGCCATTTTTTAAAATGGCTTCCAAGCGACAGGATAATACGAATGACTCCCAAGCTAAAGTACATCCTTAGCTTATCAAAAATAAATAACTAATACAAACATAAGGTCCCCCAACAATAAGCGCAGGTATTTCGGTTTCCTGTCTGGACTACAAATTGGGCGCCATTTTTAAAAATAGCGTCGAAACGACAGAGTTACTAAAATTACTGCCAAGGATTTTCATCCTTAGTAAAGGAATCAAATATACCGAAATAGTAACTGGATTAGATGTTTTTAAGGCAACATGTGGTAAGGTAGTTACGATACGAAAGAGTGTAGGGGCCAAAACAGTACCTTGAGGCACACAAGTATTTATTATCTGGAAATAAAATGAAAATTAAATCACTGCGATGAAATGAAGGAAGCAATTTAAAGCACGTAGATTATTTTTGAGTAAAAAAGCAATAAAATAGTTATTTTGAATAAAGAAACAATTCAATAGGGACAGTAATTTAACTTAATCTTTAATTATAAAGAATCTGTCTATAAATCCAAAACTTTTCTGGTATCATAAATTTTGTTTTTTTTTTTATTGCAAACCGCAATCAAAAAATTGCAGGCAGGTAATAAAAAAAGTTGTCCATTTTCAGAAATTGTACGTCTCTTTAAAATGAACATCTGTAGAGAGATACGACGACGAATGGGTATACTGAGTACACAAATCCATTTCCATTACACATTTACGTATATATTGGTATTGTCATTTATATAAATCTCACTCAAGGCTCATGTTGTTCATGTACATGGATACCTTTAGTACGTGACTTTAATTTAGGTCAGATGCAAATTCATTTGAATAACTTTTTCAATTAAACTTTGAAAAACACCAAATGGGAATAGGTTCCTAGTCGTACATATCTGTTATCGATGAATTTGAATAAAAAAAAATGCCACATCAAGTGTAAAAGAATGAACACACTATTCCCTTTAGCCTGTCGCATTCACATTGTCTTAACAGAAAAAAAAGAAAAAAAAAAGAAACCAAACGTCATCATTATCATCATCACCTTCTTCATCATTATCATTATAGAGCCATTGTGGCCTCATTTGACATTTTTTTTTTATTTCCATAGAACAAAAAAAAAAAGCAAAAACTCGTGCTGTGGAACAGTCGATGACCTAAGAATTCTCACCTCAACAAAAAGTAACTTATTTCACGCATTGTGTGGCAAGTGGCGACGAAGACGGTGACGCCGACGAAGACGAAAGAAATGGACATAATTCCAATGACGATGACAAAAAAAAAATGGAATCACGATGGGACAGCAGAAAAAATTAATTCAAGAAACAAAAAAAAATAAGAAAAAAAATATAAAAAGAAGGAAACATGTAAAAAAACAAAAACACGGCTTTCATTGTAAAGTGTGTCGCATCTGGAATATTATACCTTCACAAGTTGTGACGATACTTCTTCCGACCGACTGATGTGGGAATGACAGCAACAACAAGTGGATTCGTTGAACCCATTCCATCTTCTTAAGGTTTTGGTCGAGTGATTACAGTAGTGTTGTTGTATAGTTGTCCTATCTGTGACCACAAAACATGACCGCACTGTGCAAAGGTATCACAAAAAAAAAATAGTACGTAGGTTCCTCTATAGATATAGAAATACATCATCTCATCCCTTTAGTTAAATGTATAAGATAAAATCACAGAGCATGGTTTGGAATACTACGCCCAACAAGCACGTAAAAATGCAGGTAACTAAAGAAGGGTGGCTGACCAGAGAGAACTTAAGCTGTGTATATAGTTTCCTAGATCTCCGGTTGGTTAACTACATTTTCGGTTCGCTGATTTTTAGAATCTTTTCAAACGTCATCAAGCGCCCCGGCCATCTAAGCGGGGGGAAAAAAAAGTCCTTTTTTTAAAGCATATATTTTTACATACAAAAATAATAAGATTGACAAATAGACAACAACCTACGGTGAAATTGTAGATGGCCAAAAACATGATAGCAAAAAAAATAAAAAGTGTCTGCCAAAAGCAGGGACAAACACACAACACACACACGTTTTCATTAAATGGAGAATTTTTGAAGAAAGAAATAAGCTACTTCCCGACCGAAGCGAAGCTGCCATAAGGTATCACAGTTTTGGGAGTAATGTTGCATTTTGGGGTTTTTGTTTGTTTTAAGTATAATATTTGAGATACCGAAATGCAACATTTTTTGGAGTAATATCGTGACAGGGATCGATATTCGTACCATAGTTTTCAGTTTCATTATGATAAAGGGCAGAAAATGAAGAAAAATGCCAAAGTTTGAAAATTATGCAAATGCTATTTCAGTTTTTCTGTGATATTTTATTTTTATCTTTTTAAGGAGTTGAGTTAGAAGCTTGAAATGAAGGCTAATATTGATTTGAATTTTTTGTAAAAATTTGAATTTCTAACTAACTACTGTGCGGAGTTATTTAAAGTTTAACGAAGCCATCAGTTATCAACAAATAACTCTTCAAAGTGTGATACTTAGGTTACGAATGCACAGAATTGTTGTTGGGAATGATTTCGTGAAAACTATGGAAGTTCGTATCATATTTCAACTGGAATTTGTTTCATAAAGGGCAGAAATGAAGGCTTTTTTAGATTTTTGTGATATTTTATTTTTATCTTTTTAAGGAGTTAGGTTAGAAGCTTGAAATTTTTGGGGAATAATGGCTGTTATTGATTTGGATGAAAACTTTAAATAATCATTATGCGGAGTCTATTAAAGTTTAACGAAGCCTTTAGATATTAACAAATAACCCTTTTTTAAAGCTTTAGCTACCAATATGCAGCATTTTTGTAAGGAGTAATTTCGTGAAAAGGACGGAATTTCGTATCATAATTCAACTGTATTACGCTTCATAAACGGCAGATATGAAGAAAAATTTCAAAGTTTGAAAATTATACAAAAAGGCTATTTAAGTCTTCTGTGATATTTTATTTGTATCTTTTTAAAGAGTAAGGTTAGAAGCTTGAAAATTTGGGCAATGATGGCCAATTTGTTTGAATTTTTGGGGAAAAACTTGATTTTCCAACTAACCATTATGCAGAGTTGATTAAAGTTTAACGAGGTTCTCAGTTACAAACAAATAACTCTTTAATGTTATATTTTAGTAACCGATGAGCAGCAGTTTTAATGGGAGTAACTTCATGAAAAGAACGGAATTTCGTTTTATAATTGAGCTCAAATTCGCATTCTAAATGGCAGAAATGAAGAAAAGTATCACAATTATACAAAAAGTCTATTTAAGACTTTTGTGATATTTTATTTTTATCTTCTTCAGGAGTTAGGTTAGAGGCTTGAAGTTCTGGGTGAATAATGGCTGTTATTGATATGGGTTTTTGGTGAAAAACTTGATTTTGTAAGTGGCCATTAGCTTAGTTAGTTAAAATTTAACGAAGCCTTCAATTATTTACAACTTAAAAGGTATTTAAATTTTTTGTGATATTGTGTCGTTATTTTTTAAGTGGCTTTTTGGGTGATATTTTAGTTTCCGATGTGCAGCATGTTTGTTTGCATTGTAATTGAATTGAAGTTTGCATCATAAAGGATGAAAATGAAGAAAAATGTCAACTTGGCAAATTATACAAAGGCTTTTGTTTTGTGATATCTTATTTTTATCTTTTTGAGGAGTTAGGTTAAAAGTTTGAAATTTTGGGGAATAATGGCCATTGATTTGGATTTTGGTGAAAAACTTAATTTTCTAGCTAACCACTATGCGAAGTTAATTAAAGTTTAACGAAGCCCTACGTTATCAACAAATAATTCTTTATGGTGTGATATTTACGCTACCGATTTGCAGCAATTTTAATGGAAGAATTTCATGAAAAGAAAGGATATTCGAATCGCTATTGAACTGAAATACGCGTTCTAAACAGCAGATATTAATGTTTGAAAGTTATACAAAGGCTATTTTAGTTTTTTTTTTTTTTTTTGATACTTTATTTTAATTTTCTGGATTAAGTTAGAATTTTGAAATTTTGGGGAATGGTGGCTATTATTGATTTAAATTTTTGGTGAAAAACTAAATTTTGTATCTGACTGTGATGTGGAGATAATAAAAGCTTAATGAAGCCTTCAGTTATTTAGCAAATAAATGGGTGTTTTAGTTTTTGTGATAACTTATTTTTCTCTTTTTAAGGAGTTAGGTTAGAAGCTTGAAATTTTGTGGAACGATGGCTTTCATAGATTTAGATTTTTGGTGAAAAAATAAATTTTCTAACTAACTGTGACGTGGAGATAAGAAAAGCTTAATGAAGCCTTCAGTTATTTAGCAAATAAATAAGTATTTTAGTTTTTGTGATATTTTATTTTTATCTTTTTAAGGAGTTAGGTTAAAAGCTTGAAATTTTGGGATATAATGGCTATTAACAATTTGTATTTTTTGTGAAAATTTTGATTTTCTAACTAACCGTTATGTGGAGTTATTAAAGGTTAAGCGAAGCCTTCAGTTTTCAACAAATGGCTCTTGAAAATATGCGGAGATCAATTATTTTTTGTTCTTATCCGCATGGCATTAAAACGACAAATATTTTGATACCTCATCACAATCGTAAATCGAAAAAAAAATCAAACTAAATTGCCTGCTTTGTGGGTTGCCAACCACCATCCCCCAGTGAGAAGAAAATGTCATATTATTCTACATAAAACTTTTGTTTTAACAGGCCGTTCTTCAAGGTTTATGTTTCGAAATAAAGATAAAATGTCAGGCTACTTTGGTGTGCATAAATTATTTCATACTAAAAGGGTATGCAAGGACCCCAATTTAGTTGCTTTTCTTTTGTGTATTTAAGTTTTTACTTCCCAGACTATAAATTACAGTTGCATTTGCACTGCACTATGCTGTGTAGCTTGTTGGTTCTTTTCTAGTGCAGCTAGATTCAGAGGAGAAGGTGGTTCTTTTTTTATTTGTTGATATTACTAAACGAAACGAGGAAATAATCGGATTGTGGTTTTACTTTTGGCATTCGAATTTGGAGACTAGTCAGTTTTTCCACAAACACACCGACTGTATCACACACAAAATTCCTTCCTAATGTTAAGGTGATTTACTTTAAGAAAATATATACATATCTACATTTTTGTTTTCCATTCAAGATAGAAACACACACATTCTCGTATGAGCAGAGATACTATATAGAGAATTTTAATAAAATATTATCTACGGAAACGATCAACAATAACAACAACTTTCTTCATGAAAAATTTATTAGGACATATTTTATGTGATTATTTTATTATTGTATATAATTTTATCAAACATTTTTAAAGCACTTTGAATATTTTATACTTTGTGGGAAGTTTTTTTTTTTTGTTTTAGATATTCGAGGAAAAATGTTATTTTTACCTTTGAGGTTAACATAGAAAATATTCTGAGTATGAATGAATGAATACTTAATTATAATAACAGGGTTCAATGTGAGTTAGATATAAAGTCAACTTTTCTACGTGACATTTAAATGTCCCTGTGGGCAATGCCAAATCAAATTTGATAAGAATTTTTCGACAGTTGAAAGTTATTTTTAAACAACGAAACGTTTTTATTTTTTAGTCATATGAACACATCAGGACTTTGGTTTTTAATAAACTGTAAAATATACCGATTTGAACTCTGAAGGTATAAATCTCCATCAAAAATTTTTTGTTAAAAAGCATAAAGAAAAACGATTAGTCGTTCTCGAGATATTAGTTAAAACGCATTTTTCAAAATGGCGGCTAAAGCCACATTTTCTAGTGTTAAATATTCAATGAAAACACACAAACGTTTTCATTAAACGGAGAATTTTTAAATTACGAAATAAGCTACCTACTTCCCGACCGAAGCAACCAACGCTGGCACTAGGTATCAAAGCTTTGGGAGTAGTGTTGAATTTCGGATATTTAATTTTTGTGATATTTAAGTTACCGATGTGCAGCATTTTTGTTCGTATTATAATTGAATTGAAATTCGCATCATAAAGGATTAAAATGAAGAAAAATGTCAAAGTTTAAAAATTATACAAAGGCTATTTTACTTTTTTTTTGTGATATCTTTTTCATCTTTTCAAGGAATTAGGTTTGAAGCTTGAAATTCTGGAGAATGATGGATATTATTGATTTGGATTTTTGATAAAAAATTTAGTTTTCTAACTTATATATTTGCAGAGTTAAATAAAGTTTGCCGAAGCATCCAGTTAACAACAAACAACTTTTTAAAGTGTGATATCTAAGTTACCGATATGCAGAATTTTTTTTTCAAGTGTATCATATATCAACTGTAATTCGCTTCTTAAACGACAGAAATTAAGAACAATGTCAAAGTTTGAAAATTATACAAAAGGTTTTTTTAGTTTTTATGTGATATTGATAAAAATGTGTTTTTGAATAATTAAAACAAATCTTTTTTATCTAGCTTGTCAGAGCTTTTAGTTTCATCAGTATAATTAACAGTGCAAAGTATAATTAAACCCTAGTTAACTGATGAAGCGGCTTTTCAGTGAAGGATTTAAACAGTTACGTATATGACACAAATTTGACATTTTGCATATGGACTGAATATAATGAATGAAATTTTGCTGGGAAATTATTGCCAGAATAGCATTTATCTTTGATGTCACATTGGTGACAAAATGTTACAAGAAGATCCGAGGAATAATGAAAAATATTTAAAATTGTGACAATCCCACTTGTCATAAAAGCTTATAATTTAACTGATTAAAATCTTGTAAGGAATTATCACAACAAAAACATAAATGTTAAAAAAGGAGCCAAGTTCTTATGTGTACAAGATAAGTGTGCGTAAAAAGTCAGCCAAAAAAAGTTATGAGATCTAAAATATATGCCAAGTTTTAAGTTCATGAAGTTTAATATCAAATATCTTAAGTAGAGTAATATCGAAACAATTCCAAATCATGGCAGAAATTTGGTAATTAATGATTACTGATTAAGATTTGGTGGGTTCACTGGTCAAGTTTTCATACATTTTAAATTTGTGATTAAGTAAGTATTTAACAGAAAACTTGCCAAGTAAATCCACCAAATTTTAATCAGTAATCATTAATTACCAAATTTCTGCCATGATTTGGAATTGTTTCGATATTACTCTACTTAAGATATTTGATATTAAACTTCATGAACTTAAAACTTGGCATATATTTTAGATCTCATTACTTTTTTTGGCTGACTTTTTACGCACACTTATCTTGTACACATAAGAACTTGGCTCCTTTTTTAACATTTATGTTTTTGTTGTGATTTCACTCCTTTTTGCAAAGATTTATTTTGCCAGGTGAAAGTCAAGCCCTACCGCTCTACAAAGTTTCATAATTCTACGACAACCGAAAGTGCTCCATACAAATAATAGCAATTCTGATAAAGTGGGTGGATGCCCCCCTCCCCCCCTGAATGGACAATTCCAAATTTTCGATTTTTTTCCTTTCTAAGTACTTCAAGTCCTACCGACCTACCAATTTTCATCGTTCTACAACAATCGGAAGTGCTCCATATAATTTATAAGAATTTTTAAGAATGTGGGTGGATGCCACGCCCCCTGAATGCAAAATTCTAATTTTTCAATTTTTTCTTTCTAAGTACTTTAAGCCCTACCGACCTACCAATTTTCATCGTTCTACAACAATCGGAAGTGCTCCATATAATTTATAAGAATTTTTGAGAATGTGGGTGGATGCCACGCCTCCTGAACAGAAACTTCCAATTTTTTAATTTTTGTTCTTCTAATTACTTCAAGGCCTACCGACCTACCAATTTTCATCGTTCTACAACAATCGGAAGTGCTCCATATGATTTATAAGAATTTTCAAGAATGTGGGTGGATGCCACGCCCCCTGTATGGAAAATTTCAATTTTTTAATTTTTTTCTTTCTAAGGACCTCAAACCCTACCAACTTACCAATTTTCATTGTTCTACAACAATCGGAAAGGCTCCATATAATTTATAGAATATTTAAGAAAGTGGGTGGATGCCACGCCCCTTGAATAGAAAATTGCAGATTTTCGATTTTTTCCTTTGTATATACCACAAGGCCTACCGTTGTGCCAAATTTCAAGTTTCTACGATGTCGAGAAGTGCTCCATAATTTTGATGATCTGTCAGTGAGTCAGTCAGTCAGTGAGTCAGTGAGTCAGTGAGTCAGTGAGTCAGTGAGTCAGTCAGTTACGGTTTTTGCGATTTTTGAAGTCCTATATCTTGGGAACTACTAATGCTAAAGAGTTGAAATTTGGTGAGCCACCTGTGTTTGATCAGTTCAGCAAATACTCCGAATTTGAATTTTCTGACTTTATTGGTACTGAAGTTAGAGGGGGGTTGAAAATCGCCTGAGTTTGTTCCTGTAAAAAGGGTGTAGTGCCGCGAACTTGGCTGGGCACTACCGTGCCCTTTGATATAACAATGGCCAACAATCAACAATCCAATAGACATGCGGATACATTGCGCGCTTTATAAACGTAAATATTTAGTCCTGTATGGGCGTGCATAAGGTGCTTTATAGAAATTAGACAGATAATGTCAATATTTCTGAAAGTTTTTAAAATAATTCAAAAGATACAGGTTGTAAAAGTGATAGTGTGACGTCACGGAAATGTGACTGAATGTAATAAAGGAAGAGTTGAACGGGGTGTTAGAAATATTGCTATAATTATCCTAGGGGAATTATTTAAACTGTTCCAATGTTCCAAATAGAATAACGCATAATAAGTTGAAAAAAAGATAGATTTAGCTTTGAAATGCAAACTTGTGACGCAGGTGTGACCATATTTTTTAGAAATATTTTTGTTATTGATGTGACAAATTACAGCAAAACGTTATCCATTTAAAAATCATATTGCGAACTTATAACCAGATCTGTAAAGTACTTAAGTATTTCAGGACAAGTAAAACTACAATAGGTACTATACTGGTAGATATATTGAAAAAAATATTAGCACCAGTATTATTTGGGTTCAAGTACCAAGTATCAAGTACCAAAGTACTTGAGCAGTGCTTGCCCATTACTTCAATTACTTGTACAGTACTTTCAAGTTCTTTCTAGCTAATTGAGAAATTTTTACTTGCGATATACATAGGTACTATAGGGCAAGTTTTGGATTCGTGCAAAAAAAAAATTTCGAGATAACAATCAAACATGATATTACGATGATAGAGAACACGAAAAAAGTGGGTGGCACAATTCTGTCTGTCTGTCTGTCTGTATGTACCTCAACCTACAGCCTAAACCACTGAAGCAATTTTCTTCAAATTTTGAACTTAAGGTTTTTTTGTAACTCTCCAGAGGGAAAATTGAAATTTTTTTTGTAGCTCAAAAAATAACGGTACTTGCCATACAACCGTAATGGAAAAGCTTATTTATCTCGAAAATGGCTCCAACGATTTTGATAAAAAAAAACAGTGTATTATTGTAGATATGATGTACCTTTAAGTAAGAAAAAAAATCACCAAAAACATTTATTAACGGTACCTGCCATATAACTGTTTTTTTGATTTTTGGTTTTTCATTAACCGCTCATCCGATCTCAATAAATTTTTTTTTCACAAAAGCTTTGTTAGAATATGAATAAAACTGCATACCAAAATTTTTGAAAAAATAAATTTTGGATTTTTAAAAAAATATTCAAAATTTTTTTTTGAAAATTCAATATTTCAAAAACGGGTTGATGAATTAATTTGAATTTTCAGTTTTAAATGTATATTAATATATACTCAAAATTGGCATACCAATTTTTTTTTGAAAATTGTTACAAAAATTTTATATATAACAAATTAATTTTTAAGAAAACGGCTCCAACGATTTTTAGTTTTTTTTTTTGCATAGGTATATTCATATTTGTTCAAGTAATCAAATGGCATACTTTTTTTTGAGCTCTAAGTTATTTATCAGACTGTTTAAACAATTAATAGAACGATTTAAATGCTTTTTATACTTTTTCTATAATTACTTGAATATTTCTTAAAGTTCTTAAGTCCCACACAACTTGAACATAAGAGCAGGTACATACGTGCGATCCAGTCGTGCATTTTATTTTAGAGGCTTAGCTATGAGATTCAAGCAGCAAAAATCAACTGGAAATTATTTCAATCGTTCAATTTTCGCATTAAAAAATAGTAAGAAAAATTAAATAAATTACTTTAAGTTCATTCTATGGGACCTGCATTGTATAGGACCTACAAAAATTATTATAAAAAGCGCGTATAAAAGAGGCAAGGCAGTCAGTCAGCCATAATCTATATTAATTCATCCTTAACTGTAGATACTTAAAATGTCTACATAAATTGTGTGACTGTCGCGTTAATTTGCTATTGGCTTTTCCCAAATCAAATATACATATATCTATAACCTAACCTATATGCCTTGCGTGTAACTTAAAAGCTTCCGAAGCACATTAACACATATATGTATATTTATGTATATAAGAAAGAATGTAATAAAAAAAAAAAACACATCAACTAAACCAAATAGCAACGTGTTTTTGCTGTCCCGTTTCAAGTTTCCATAAAAAAATGTCTTTTAATGGAGGTTCACAAAAAAAAAAACAAAAAAAAAAAAACAACAACAACAACAATATTGTAACGACTTGAATAGCACGTGAACTTACATACGTACTACCTCATATAGGTATAGCAATTTTGATGGAAGTTTATCGTTTCATTTAACAACTTCTATACACATATCCACATTAACAGTTAAAACATGCGAATAATAAAAAAAAATAAACATACTCTACTCACACGTAAAATCTTTATAGAAAACGTAGGTACCTGCATGTATATTTTTTTTTTGTAATATAGGTAGGTTGGTACTCTTTTTTTTTCGGCAAATTTTTTATTGATATGGGCAAGAGGCTTGTAATGTAAGTGGTTTTATGATACTTTACATTTACAAATATATTTAAAATCGCGCTATTTTATGGTTTTTTGTATACACTTTAAGAATTTATTTTTCTTTGTATTTTTTTTTTATATTTAAACCAAAATCAATATAAACAATTAAACTGATCAAAATCGTATTTTGAAAGATTTCTTTTTTGCTTATGTAAGGTTAGGGGGAGAATGAACTCATTCAAAACCTTGTATTTTTTGTCAATGTATCTCGTGTTCCATAATAAATAAATACGACTTCTATTGAATGATGTGAAAAAAAAGTAAAATTAATCGAATTTGTTTACCTTATATAAAAGAACTTATTTTGAATGAAACGAAATTTGAGTTTCCTATAATTTCTTTAAATACCAAACTTCAAACTTTATTTAAACTTTTGACCTAATTTAATGCTTTTGACCTAATTTGACTAAATTGTGGCTTTAGAACCTACTTAAACTTTAATTGGAATCAACCTTTGTATATATAATTGTTTTGAAGCTTTAAGTGCCATTTTTGTTGTCCATTTTTTTAATAGTAGATAGTCTTTGTATCTCCACCAATAGGCAATTTGTTCAAGAAAAATATACATATACATACATTTGTGAAACTCTGTTGGAATTATAAACAATATTTGTTTAATAAAACAAAGTAGATATTGCTTGCCCTGAATTTTTTTCCCTTTTCTCAAAAAAAAATGAAGCATTTCAGCTGTTTAAGCTCTTAGCACCAACGGAGTATCGCCGCCGGCGGCTATTATATGTAATAAGCGACGTTTATAAACGTTTATAAAGATGGGTAATTCCGAATAACCAGCACTCAGCTGTCTTTAAATTAAACAAATAAATTAGTGATCGATTATTAACAAAGTTTCAGCAATGTTTTATCTCTAAAGGAGAGTTATCATTAATTTGAATTTCGATTATTTTTGTCTGGGGCCCATTTCGTGAACTAGGAACGCATTTGCAATCTCTCTTTTATAAAGAGAACTGCAATAAATCAAACCTGGAGCTGACGCCTTCAAGAATATCGATTTTTACTATGGGAAGTGCTTACTCGATAGAAGGCAGCGATTGTTTGGGTGTGGATTTGTATTCAGAGGAAAACTTAGACAAAGAGTTTTAATTTAAGCTTTCGTGACGTCAGCGAGAGAGTGACTACAATCCGCATCAAAGCCAAATTTCACTATCTGAGCATTATCAACGCACATGCCCTTTCGGAAGAGAAGAATGACAGTACTAAGGAAGAATTGTACGAGCTCCTCGTCAAAACTTATGAGCAATGTCCCAAAAATGACATCAAAATACTCCTGGGAGATTTTAATGCCAAAATTGGTAAAGAAAACATCTTTGGTAGGACAGTCGGAAAACAAAGCCTGCACGACACAACTTTCAGGAAAGGACTCAGGCTTATCGACTTCGTAGCGGGAAAGAACATGGTGTTGAGTAGCACTAGATTTCCCCGCAGCAATGCCAACATGCCATAAAGGCTGTTGCAGAAGAGGTGCTAGGATTCTCACAGTCGCCGCCAAGGAAACCTTGGTTTGACTCCGAATGTACTCAGGCAAACAAAGCCAAAACCGAGGCGTATAGGTTGTGGCAGAAAAAGAAGGCAAGGAAAACCGCTTGCTCAGTAAAAAGAAAAGAAACCATGAGCAGCGTGAAGTCGTAGAAATAGAGAGGTGTTTTAGCAGAAAACAGGTGCGGAGTTTTCACAAAAGAGTCAAAAAGAAAACAACAAAACAACAACAGGGACACTAGTCCCCCTGGTGCCTGCAAGGATGAGGAAAGAAACACCATAGTGGAAACGCAGTCGATGTTGAAAATCTGGAGAAATTATTTAAACCAGCTGCTTAATGGAGATGATGACCAAAATTCCGCCAGCGAGCAGCCACTTCAAGCAAATTTTGTTGATGATCTGGAGTTACACCCACCCGACCTAAGTGAGATCAAGTTAGCCATCGCCAGGCTAAAATTGAACAAAGCAGCCGGTTCTGATGGTCTACAGGCGGAAGTTTTCAAGTACGCTGGAGTTGATCTGGTTAGAAGCATACACCAACTTTTCAAGAAAATATGGTCGGAGGAGAGTATGTCCGACGAGTGGAACCTTAGTACCATCTGCCCGATCCACTAAAAATGCGACCGCCTGCTTTGCAGCAACTACAGAGGCATTAGCCTTTTCAACATCGCTTATAAAATCCTGTCTAGCGTATTATGTGAACGCCTGAAGTCATTTACTGATGAGCTGATTGGCCCCTATCAGTGTGGTTTCAGGCCTGGAAAGTCTAACATCGACCAGATCTTAACACTACGACAAATCCTGGAGAAGCCCCAAGAATTTAATATCGATACCCACCACCTATTCATCGATTTTAAAGCAGCTTATGACAGCGTTAATAGAGAAGAGCTGTACCGTGCCATGTCGAGTTTTGGTATCCCCGCCAAACTGATACGCCTTATCAGGATGACGTTGGAAAATGCCCGTTGCTCCGTTCAAATTGGGACTCGCACAAGGTTCGAAACTTGGCCCCTTCTTACACAGCCTGATGACATCAGACCAGCCAGTCCGAACTGGCTGTACAACCTGCTGTTTGCAAATGACTCGCTTACGTACGCAACCTCAATGTCACCACTAGTCACAGTCGCGATAGTAGAGGCTCACATCAAGAGACTGTTCGATTTCTACAAGAAATGGGGCATCAAAATCAACTCAGGAAAATAGGAGGTTATCTGCTTCAGGAGAGCCCGTGACGGCAGAAGTCGCTCAGCAGCCACTTGCAGAAACCTAGTTCTGAAGCTTCCAGATGGATCCACCACTGCTGCCGAAACGAACGTCAAATACCTGGGGATAAGCTTCAACGAGTTGCTAAGGTTCAACCCGCACTCAAAAAGTGTACTCAGAAGAGCCAAATGCGCAATCCACCGACTACACCCTTTGATTAGGAAAAGATCATAACGAAGATACTTGTGTACAAGCAACTCCTGCGGTCAGTCATCAGCAACTGTTTGCGAGTCTGGTTCACGATTACAAAATCACTGATGAAGGAACTCCAAATCTGCACCGGTCTTCACTTCGACCGGCAGCGAAGAGTAACGAGGATCTCTACAGAGAAGCCTGGATTATACCGCTGGGCGAATACCTCATAAATTTGGCAAAGAAGCTAGTGCAGAACACCGTATATTACCCTAATCAACTGATGAGAATAATGGCCATTTAACCTAGTTTACAGTTCCCGTGCAAAAAAAAAAAACAATGCAAATATTTTTGCATGTCAAAAATTATGGAGGTGAAATGCAAAATTAATTGTTTGCATGATTGGTTTACAGTTTCATGCAAAAAAAACCATTGCTGTTACGGAATGTCATGCCAAACAATGGACCGGCTATTATTTTGCATGCGAAAGAAAAGTGTGGTTAGTAAAATATTTTTTTTTTAATGGTCGGTTTACACTTCCCAAAAAAAAAATATTTTTACCTCAAGGCATTATTTTCATGCAAATGATTTTTGCATCCAAAAATATTTATTTCCTTTTTTTACGCCTATAGTCCTCCTTCACATATTTTAGATATTATTTTTTTTGTGATTTTCGAGTGAAAAAAATTTTGGAGCGCTATTTGAATTTATCACTTTTAAATGTACAGTTGTTCCACTGTGCGTCGCTGTGTCTATACCTATAGCATCTTAATCTCGAAATTCAAGTTTCGAGTCCAATTTAAGGAATTTTATAACTTTTTTCTTTAACCTTAACAATTGTGTCGCAAGACAGTTAGCTCAGACAGCGTGGGTTTATTTTATTTTTGTATTTATTTAAACTGTTGATTCCAAATAATAAAATACCAAAAAAATATTAAATTTAGGAAGGTCAATGCAAGTTTCCAAATATGTACTAATATACATATTCAAGTAACGAAAATCAAAGACAGTTTTTTAATTACAAACATTTCGAAAGCTTTTTTTTTACATTTTGATTTTTGAGATTTTTTTTTTTTTTGTTAACATCAGCAAAAAATGTCATTAAATTTCAAGCAAAATTATAAATGACATAACTACGAAACCGCATTTATTACTTTGTTTATTTTAAATTGCTTTTTTTTGTTTTTGATATCTCAATTATTTGGAAAAGTAAACTTAACTGCATGACCTGTGGCTTAGTATCTACATTATACTAAAAAATAAGAAATCCAAGACTCGATCGAACGAGCTTGATATTCTGGTTCAAGACTCAAACATTGTCATTGAAATATTACCTACGTTTTTTAATGCAACTACATTTGTTTTTGAAAAAATGTGTGAGAAGTACGGACAATCTAATAATTTCTTCGATTTTCATTTTATAAGAAAAAAAATAGTTTGTAGATATTTCGGGATGTAAGTTAATTTCTGCTTGTACTAGAATTGGAACAAACATTGTTGAGATTTGGGTTTTTGATCAAAAATCTGCATAACTGGCGAGGCCCTAGAGTAATTCGATAGTTACCTACCCTTGCTAGATGCTTTTTGGCAGCAATGTGGAATTTTATAGGGCCTCGTTAAAAACTTGTTTTTTTTCCAGACGAACTTAGGATATCACAAGAACGAAGTCTTATCGAAATTGTTAGAGCAGTGTTTTTGAGGAAATTGGAAACAAAATCAAAATACTCGTTCTAGATAAGCAAAAAGGAAAAATTGAATTTCGCCTCTAGTGAAAATGCTCTGTTCCAAAATTTGAAGAAATTCGGTCAACCAGTTTAGGATCTAACCTAATGTACATTGGACACACATATGTATACAGCAAAACCTTATAGCCACACAGAAAAACAGAACCGACGGTTTCAAGAGATGGAATTAATTTGGACTTCTCTATCATTGGTGTGTAAAAACATTTCAAAAGCAAGAAGTTTAGTCTTTAAAATTGCTAAACTAACTCCAAAAATACACCGTTTGGAAAAATTACAAGATTTTGCCAAGTTCAGTCAAGGCCTTGAGAATTTTTCCAAAGTGGAAATCTTACTGAGGAAAACTTGTCAAACACTCGAGAGGCCCTTGCTAGTAGATATCAATGAAAGACACAAAATTTGAAAAACAATTGGAAATAACTCAATTGATAAACGAAATGTCACTTTGGTCTTTGACTGACAAAGAAAATTTTTTGGCAACGTGTTTTAAATCTTTGGCAATAAAAGACACTAATTTGACAGCTGATCAAATTCAATTTGCATGTGATTTTGAAAATTTGTCCGATTTTACTATCAAAAGCCTAGTTCACAATTCCCCTGCGCAAAAAAAAAACTATGCAAATATATTAGCATGTTAAAAATTTTTGAATTGACAGGCAATTGTTTTGCGTGCGAGCAAATAGTGTGGTAGACAATAAATATTGTTTTGTAAGGTCGGTTTACACTTCCAAAAAAAAAAAATACATATTCACCTCACAGCATTATTTGCATACAAATAGTTTTTGCATCCAAAAATAATTGTTTTCCATTTTAAGGTCAATAATTTAGTATTTACGGATAAATTAATGAATATTCTACCTATTCCTTGCACCATATCGAATAATATCCAAGGCAAAAAATATTTGCAATGGCCCAAGCCACTCATTGAGTTATTAGTTTACCCTTGATAAATAAACTATAGCCCAAAAAATAGAAAACAATTATTTTTAGATGCAAAAACTATTTGCATGCAAATAATCTTGAGGTGAATATATTTCTTGAGGTGATATGTTTTTTTTTTTTTTTGAAGTGTAAACCGACCATCAAAAAATATTTGTTTTATTCATAAACACTTTTTTTCGCATACAACACAATTGCCGTTTTATTGTTTTGCATGACATTCCATGACAGCAATTTTTTTTTTGCATAAAACTGTAAGCCAATCAAAAATATTTTGCTTTTCACATCAATAATTTTTGACATGCGAAAATATTTTCATATATTTTATTTCATACGGGAACTGTAAGCAAGTCTAAGACAGTAAAACAATCATGCAAAAAAATATTTTGTATTTCAACTCAATAATATTTGACACGCGCAAATATTTGCATATATTTTTTTCGCACGGGAATTGTAAGCTAGGCCTTAAGAAAAATCAATTAAAAAAAATAAGATTGTGAAATGAATGACCAAATCTCGACAACATAACTCCATCTCCAACTATTTCAGTGGACGATTATGTTCCATAACTATAAAAAATAAAAAGTGTCAAAAAGTTAACTATGAATTTGACAATGGAAATGAACCAAAATCCCTAATACAAAGATACCAAAATTCGATAATATTTGGGATCCTAACCACAAATTCTATAAAAATTGAAAAAAAAAATAAAATTCTTCGCTTCTACTTTACACCATTTTAATTCAAGATGCCTCACAGCTGTGACAATTTGCTCATTGACAATGAGAAGTGTCAGTTCAAAAAAGTCGAAGCAAATGGTATTAGCTGTCAATTAACTGGCAAAAGCGTTTGTAAAAGTTTCTGTGTCTTGGAAAAGATCAACGATTTGGTGCAGTTTCGTCATTCAAAGACCAAATCGTGATCTGTCAAACTGTGTCAATTTAAAGACCAGTGAAAACTTAGAATAAGATAAATCTAAACGAAAAAAACTTGTCAAACATGGGTTAGGCCCTTGCTAGTCTAAGATTCTAAGAACTTGTTGGAAAAGTTCTGCCATTCCATCACAAAATCCACATACAAACATTACAAAAACAAGAACTTTTAAAATTATTGTTGTTTTGATTCTCAAGGCAAAAGGCTCTATATACTGTGAGACCCTAGACAATTTCGATAGTTTACCTTGATAGAGCCATATTAAATGCATCAGTGAATAACTTTCTAGACCCTCGTTATAAAAACTAGATTGTTTTTTTCAGGCGGACACAGACAGAAAAAACTCGAGCGCCGCGTTTTTTGGTTGATATATCCCAGTTATGTCAGGTCTAACCAAAATCTCAAGGTCGATCCTTTTTACCAATCCAAAAACCCTCCTTATGAAGTGCATCTTAAGCAAGTAAAAATTAAAAAAACTTTTTGCGAAAACAAAGAACACCGAACTTATTTTTTGATGTTTTTGAAAAACAATCCAACTTATTACATATCTTGAGAGGTCCTAGCCAATTTCAATGGCTAACCCTAAAAGGCTCTTAATTTGGGCTTCATTGAACAACTTTCTAGAGCCTCGTTAAAAACTAGATTGTTTATCCTTCGAGCACAGATAGAAAAGAAATTCCAGGACGCACTTTTGTTTGTTTTATTTATCTATTTATTTATTTTATCAAGTTATGTCAGTTATGTCATCACGATCTAAAATCTCAAGGCCGATTCAATTTACTAAAACTTGGCCTTTAAATACTAAGTACCTTTATATCAAGTAAATACTTAAAAAGTATTTCTATTTTTGAAAAGAATCCCCACCTATTACACATTTTTCCAGGCCCTGGAAAATGTAGGTATTTATGATAGGCCCTTGTTAGCATCAGTGAATAACTCTCTAGGGCCTCGTTAAAAACCAGATTGTTTATTCGGCGGACAAACAGATAGAAAAAATTCCGGGAGCCACTTTTTGTTCGTATTATTTATCACTGTTAGTCAAGTTCAATTAAAATCTTTAGGTCGATCCTTTTTACCAATCTAAGACCTGCTCTATACTAAGTACCTCTATTGCAAGTAAACGATAAGAAACTTTTTTATGAAAAACTACCCAACCTCATCCTTGATGTTTTCGTAAAGCATCACCACTTATTACATATCCGATGATGACCTAGAAAATTAAAGTATTTAGTCCTTGTTGGCATCACAACTAAACAAATTTCTAGGGCCTCGTTAAAAACTAGATTGATTTTCCGGCGAAAAAACACAAACAAAAATTCAGAAGACCTTTTCTTTTCATTTTATTTGTCATTGTTATGCCAAGTTTAACTAAAATCTGAAGAAGTCGATCCATTTTACGAATCCAAAACCTGCCCTTTACTAAGTACCTTTATCGCAAGTAAACAATACGAAGCTTTTTCAGAAATACTCAACTCAGTTTATTCCTTGATGTTTCTGAAAAGCATCACCACTTCTTACACACCCGCTAAGGACCTCGAAAATTAAGGTATTTAGCCCTGAGAGGCCCTTGTTAGCATCACAACTGAATAACTTGCTGGGGCCTCGTTAGAAACTAGATTGATTAATTTTCCGGCGAACGAACACAAAACAAAGTTCAGGAGCCACTTTTTTTAATTTAATTTATCACAGTTATTTTAGGTTTAACTAGAATCTCAAGAGTTCAATCCATTTTACGAATCCAAAACCAGCCCTTTACTAAGAACCTTTACCGCAAGTAAACAATACAAAGCTTTTTCAGAAATACTCTACTCAGCTTATTCCTTGATGTTTTTTTTTAAATGCTTCACCAATTATTACATATCCAGTGAACCCCTAGAAAATTTAGGTATTTAGCCCTGATGGGCCTTTATTAGCATCACAACTGAACAACTTTTTTGGGGGCCCGTTAGAAACTAGATTGATTGATTTTCCGGCGAACGAACACAGATCAAAATTCAGGAGTCACAGTTTTCATTTTATTTATCACTGTTATGTCAGTTTTAAGTCATATCTCAATGATGATACCTTTTACGAGTCCAAAACCTGCCATCCAAAGCAAACAATAAGAAAATATGTGCAGCAAACAAAATTTTGAAAACATCCCCAATCATTTCCCAATAATAATTTTTTTTGACAACTCTTTTATGGCACAAATAATTACGTTAATTGATAAAAAAAACTTACAATGTGTTCCTTTAATTCTTTGGTTCTGAGTGGTCCCAACCATTGATGTAATCCAATATAACGTTTTTGTACCATTTTTAAAGCTGGAGCCCCTTGTGCGTAAGGGCCGCCCAATAGGGCGGAGGCAGTTTCTAAAACTACCATTTTTAATTATTTTTTTAAATATTTATGTTTTATTTTTTTAAACTTTTATTTATTTTTATTATTTTTGAATATAAATTATATTAATTATTATTTTAAATGAAAGCCCGCAAACACACTTTTTTTTGTAACAACAAGAACAACAGAACAAAAAATTATTAACCAAAAACTTTTTATTTTTTGTATTAGCTTATTAAAACACTATTTTCTTTATGAAGCATTGAATATAAATATAAATATAAATATATTATATTTAATTTTTTATTTTGATTTAAAAAGAAACCCGAACAAATAGGAAATATTTTATTGCACCCAATTTTATTATTTAATTTTTTATTTTTATTTTTATTATTTAAATTTTTAAATAAATAATTTTTATAGATTTACATATATTTTGTTTTACTATAACTTTTTTTAATATCTTTATTTTTTTGTATTTATATTCTCTCACGTATCACAGCACTTACAATAAATAATATTTTTTTTATTTAATTTTATTTTTGACACAATAATTCACATCGATGAAAAATGTATAGATAAATATTTATATTTTATTTTATTTAAAATAATTTTTTATTTTTTTTTCTGTCATCATATAATAATCTCCCAAACCATGTGTGTGAAAAAGATTATGATTTAAAAAAAAAATCCACAAAGAGGCGACTACAAAAAAAAAATAAATAAATTGAAATTGGAAAAAAATCCTTGATGATCCTAAATCCAATTAAATTATTCGAATGCACGTCGTCGTCGTCGTAGTTGTCGGCGGTGGTGGTAGCGCGGAGCGAATTCGTCGCCCGATATAACACAGGCAAAGGCAAATTAATTTTAAATCCTCAGCACTCTCGCGTAAGTAAACACACCTGTTTCCACTCCACAAGTGGTGTTTGTCCGTGGCGTGGTAGTAGTAGTGGTGGTGGTTGGTTTTGTTGGGTGGAGACTGGAGACACTAAACGAGGTTGACGATGGAGTAAATATACACTTTTGACAGACGCAAATCCTTGAAACAAATTGACGTCTATTTTTTTTTTTTTTTTTAGAATAAAATTTGAAGCGTGCCGCGAAGGACTTTGTCCAGATAAATTGATAAATTCGTTTTTTTGTTTGTATAAATTTTGAGGCACACAAATTCTGATTCTGAGCCTCGGGTTGGTTGACAGTTATGTCAGGATAAACAACAAGACGAAAAACAGGATTAAAAAAGGGAAAAAAACGACCGAAACCGATTTGTGGGTAGATAACCAGGAAAAGTTTATTTTTATTTATTTTTTATTTGTGATACTTGTGATATTTGTGATAACACATACAATATCCGTGATAGATGTTTTTTATTTATTTATTTTTTGTTTTTGTAAACACGAATGAAGATAAACTTATTATTATTATTTTTTTTGTACGATCCACAATCTTCAAAGTTCCATCGCGAACTGTCGCTCTGCGATGGTGTTCTCGTCGTCGTTGTCGTCGTAGTCGTTCGTGGTCGACTCATTGGAAGTCAGATATTTATCTAATCACATTTCTTTCCTCGACTTCCATGGATTTTTTTTTGTTGTTATTGTTGTTGTTAGCAATTCTGTGTGTGGTGTGTTTTTTTGATTCTCTCTTCGAAGAGAAATTTTGTTTATGAAAATTTTATGCAGAAGATATGAATAAAGAGAACGAGTGTGACCAGCTTTTGTAGTTTGAATTTGAAGGAGGATTTATTGGAAAATTAAATAAATTGAGATTTTTTTTTGGGGGGGTTCTTGCGCATGATGGTGTGGTGAATATACAAATAATATACATTTATCGGATGTGGGTTAAAAGTGTAGCTAGTCACGATTTTCTTTTAGACAGGTGGGGACGAATAATTCTATTTTATATTATATGTTGTTGAGTGTTCCTTCCAATGGATATTTGCTTGCTTTCGTCAAGGGGGGTGTGAAGGTGAATGGTGTTGGGGAGGCGGTGGCGAGCTATTATAAATCGTAGGTGCAGTTTTTATTAAATAATAAAAATAAAAAAATATATATATGTATATGTTTCCGAGTGCAAAAGAAAATCCACATATTTGTTTATATGTTTATAGGTTGGTATATTATAGCATACAGAGGAATCGTAAATATTTTATGGTCTAATGTAAATGCCAGTGGTAGGTCGTAGGTATCTCTACTATTAAGCATGAAATTTATAAAAATAGAAATAAACATACTGATGATGGTCTTACCTATGAAGCTGTTTTTATATATTGCGAAATAAATGTGTTGATATTATTCTGCTGGATGTTATTATTGTATTACTTTTTATTATAATATAGGTACTTATGTATATGCTTTTTTGGGCAGGATAGGTATAATTTATCTGTTATAGACTATTTTTATAGCTTTACATAGTTAACGTTAGATTTTTGGAACAGACGGTTTTTTTATAGCTTTGTCCCTGATAAAAAAATTAAGAGCAGATATCATCAAATGAACATTAAAGTGGGTGGACATAACATACTGTTTAGATACCTTTACCTATAAGGCGGTCAAAGTTCGTTAAAGAATTTGGTATTTAGGTTTTTTAAGTTAAAAGAAAAAATCTACCTTAATTAATATAATTTTTGCAGACTGAAGAAAAAAGTACAAATGTGTAGAGACTGAACCCTTCAAAGCTTATTTTTAAGACGACTTGAACTGACAAAACTGTCAGCTTGAAAATAATGGTAATTTTTTTATTTCTAAGAAGTTTGATGTTAAGATTAACGTGAGGATTTGATTTTAGAAAGTCGATTTTCTGATTAAAAAAAAAAAAAAAAAATTTATTGCATTTAGTTTCCATCGAAATATTGGAAATTGTTAAAAACAAAGCAACAAGTCGAATATTTTCTCCAAAAATTCATAAGAGCATGGGCAAACCGTTTACAAGGTAGGTCTGCCGGGATAAAGGACCAGTTTTTCAGTGTAGAGATAACTCGAGTCAAATCAGAGTTACCTTATCCAGAAAATAAATAAGCTTTAAATAGCTTTTTTTTTTCAGTCGTGAAAATTTTTTTGAAATCGATGTGCGAAACTTGGATATCACCCTTTAACGCATTTCACTATTCAAATGGAGATGGCGATACAGCGGAAAAGGCACTCAGTTTGGTCCCTGAGTTAACTCACCTCACTTCTACAGATAACCCCGAGACTAAGATGATCTCGCACTGATAATTTGACCCTTAGAACCTTAATGCAAGATCCTACTCGAAAAAACACGAACCGAATCGATCAGAAATTCATGATAGAATTGAAATGTTTATCAAATAGAAAAACAATAATCAAACAAAAAATTATTTACTAACAGAAAATGGCAATAACAATAAATCGTCCTTATTTCCACTTAGTCCGGTCATATTAGCTGGTAAAATCAGCCAATTTACGGAATAAATGGTGGAAAGCTGGATTTTGGTAGTTTTTTTTTTTTATTTGAGTTTGAAAAACTATTCACTCAAACAACTTTATTTAAAATTAAATTAAATGAAGGTATTTTTGGCTTTACAAAAAGGTACCTAATATGACATTTTTGGTGTTACCGTTCTTTTTCAAAAAAAATTTTCAGTTTGAAGTCAATTTCTTAGAAAATTGCTCTCCCATACGATTTTTTTTTCTTTTTTCGGCCCACCCTTCAAGCTTTAGCTTTTTCTCACCCTGTATAAACGAAATCCCATGTTTGGTACCTTCAACCCCGTATGATTAATGAAGTGGAGCCCGAGTCGATCGGGAATTTTCCCAAAAGCTTTAAATCAATTCTTGTATATATTTTTTAGAACTCTTTTCTAATTTTTTTTTGGAGAATATCACGCAAGAAATACTCAACCTCAAAGGTGGTTTAAAAGAGAAAATTTTATACAGAAACATAAAATCCGTAACTCAACCGATTGAATTATCTCGAAAACGGTTACTCTTATGAAAAATAAGTACTTAACATCTTTTGCAGGAAATTTTCTAAGCTAAAACCCAGTGTTTGACATTTTTTCTGTAAGAGTTATCGTTCGAGAGATATATGACTGTTAGCGGTGCTCATATGCATGCCATGGGGATGCTATGTACCAAAATCCCCCATTTTTTCCAAAAGAAAAAAGCTTAAATGACTGGACTGTATTAGAGTTAAGACTCTACGTCTATTTTGAATAGAGTTTCGCAATAAACTCCTTAGTTTATAAAAGTCCCGTTACAATTGAATATTTCAATTAATTCTGTGTATCGATTTCGGTCTTTTAAACTAAAAGAGGCTATTTACAGTTACGCTGAAGCAGTCGCTAGGACGTACAAAAGGTTCAAAGAGATTCTCAATCGAAAATTGGGAGTTTCTATTGTGAATGGGTCTCGTGTAATACGAGGTCCATTGAAAACTTCTACGAACTTTCCGTGACTTAGCGTGAAGTGTCAGTCTCCGGTTTTTCTCGAGAAAATTGTTTTTTTTTTCAAGGTGTCGTCGTTTGGCTTCGGTATCGGCAGCGTCGTTCTAGTCTCTTTTTACATGCTTTTTGGGCAAGTATTGAATTCGTCTCAAAAGTTTTTGGAGATTTGTAACAAGTTTAAAAGTAAAATGATGAAGTAATCCAACAACGTGGGCTCCGTTCTTCCGTTAGTCGGTCTATACGTTTGGACGGCTTTGCATCCATTGTACATCAAGCTAGAGCCAAAGGTTAGACCGATTTACTTTTGGTAATGACATGACAAATATATTTGTTGAAACTTTGTGCTTCTTAAAAGAAGAAATAATTGTTCATGTTTCGGGAAAAACACTAAGATATAAGGAAAAATAGGAGTATCTACAGCGTTGGAGCCGTTTCCGAGAAACCAATTACTCTAGAATTGTTTTTTTTTATAATTAACGCAGACTCAAGGGGTTATGACTACCCTTAATATGTTAAACACAGTTCGAGTGTTAGGAAAGTAGGATAGGGTTTAAAAGGAGATACCGATGCACATTGGTCATTTGTTTAAAAGGGTACTAATGTGTTTATCTACATGATTATTATTAGATACAGCCTGAACAGTGTCAGTTGATTGTATAGTTTGATCACGATGCGAATGAAGTGGACGAAGACGGGCGCAACCCTTTCCTTTACTAATAGGAATTAGTAGATTTCAAAATCTAAAGACATTTTTAAGAAACTAAAATTTAAGAAAAATGTGTCGGATTGCTCCGAGAAACCAGAGAAACCAAATATTATTTGCTTGAATATAAGAATAAGATTGGAGTTATATAATATATATTAAAGTGTTTTTATTTCTGCCGAAATCAAACAAGACAGCCGAGATCGCGGCAAATTTTGATCCAAAAATTACGGTCTCATTTCCGATGACTTGGTACTGGATCTGGCCACATCCAATAGGGACTGGTTGTTGATGGCAGTCTGTTTCGGTCATGTTGATATGGCAGCGCCAGCGTCAGTCAAATCTTTTGTTTATTGTTTGACAAATCACCAAGTTAAGTTACACGATTAAGCAATACGTCAACATGATAAAACCTAATTATAAAAAAAGGTGTTCTCTTGTGGCTATCCAATACGCATCCTTTTAACGGATTACATGGTAATTCCATTCGGTCAATTATTCAACGTTTGATGGTCAAATTCAAGTCGACCAGTTCAGTGAACAATCAGCAAACACCCTTATTTAAAGGAAATTCAAACACATCCGAAGCAGTCAATTCCGACAGTTAATTCAACGGAGACCTCTACCGATCATTGATAAATAATTTCTTTTGGATGATATGAACCACACAATAGACTAAAAGGGATAGCACTACGAGTCACACAGCTGATGACACAAAGCACATTCATAACCAGGGCAATCGCTAAAATTTAAGCAGATCGATGGGGCAGTGTCGTTGAAAATTTGCGTTTCCGGATCTCTCGGTCCGAAGGCGAGGCGGCTATTTTTAATAGTTATCAGTTTATTACCATAATTTTCAGTATCATGCACTGGATTCGGTTCTTACCCTCTAAAGGAAGTCTCAGCATACATTTGGTGGAATGTCTCATGGCGAGCGTTGGGCAGTCGCTCGAAATCATGCCATTTGGACGCCGGAAAAGATTACTGCCAATCCAGTTACTCAAGCGCTCCAAGATCTTATCTGCTCACGTGAGCATCAGCCATTGCAGAAAATTCTGTAGAAAGAGTTCAATTTCCTTACAATGTTCAAATTCCAAGCAAATTTTACACCATTGACTAGACGATCAGCTAGGAGTTTTGCCAGAAGCTCCGTCGAATGGTAGACGAAACAGCCCTCAAGTTCATTTTTAATTTCTGATGAATCACATTGCGACGTAAGCGGCAATGTGACACAACTCCACAAAACTTAATTACGCTCAGCTCGAGGTACATTTTGTTGTGCAGTTGCATCTAGCTATGTTATTGGGCCATATTTTTTCGAAGAAATGGCGGCAACTTTGTCAGCTGTCAAGTGATTAATTTTTAGTTTGATTTGGCATTTCAACATGAATAGACTGACGCCAGAAGATTTATCTTTCGAATAAAGTAAATTTCATGTCAATTTAAAAAGAATCATCTTTGTTTTATTCCATTTCAGTTCTATAACTCTAAAAAAAAAACACCCTTTATAATGTGAATCTGGATTTACGGTCACTGAAGACCATTTTTTTCAAATATTAAAAGAATTTTTCTTCCCAGACCTACGCCGAAAGAGAAATCCCTTTGATTCCACGTGTTTCCAACAAACTATCGTAAGTTCACACGTAACCAGTTTACATGCTCTGTAACTCCATAAAAATTGCCAAGAAACGTTGAAAAATGCCACGAAATCCATGTATTTTAATTCGTGTCTAGACGAATTTTATCGAAAATAAAAAAAGGCCTGATAAAGCATTATTGGAACTAGAATTCTACGATTAGGTTTTTTTAGGGAACTCTCCATCTCGTAAGTCCATCAAAACTGATTGGACTCGATTTTTTTCCTTGAAGGGTTATTGCTAGAGGGAATTTAAAAACCACAAACCAAAAAATTTGAACGATTTAAAGCCCACTTTAACTCTCCAGGCAATGAGCATTGATGATAAATAAATGTTTTAATAAGATGAGATTTAATATATGCCGCATATATGTACATAAACAGCGAAGAGGCCAATTCAATTACAGTATTTGCTCGATATAGTGAACTAATAAAAACTAGGCTTGTTCACTCTTTTAAAATTGTTCACTTTTTCGAGCAGGAGTTTTATAAGGATTTTTGGAGATAAAATGCACATTTTTATCGATGTGAATGTTTTTTCATTTATTTAAGCGTTAAACAAAGCTTTTAATCTGGTTTATTAAAAAAACAGAAAAAATTCCTCAGATTTCTTAAGCAATGGTAACTGCTTGCGAGACATTTTTATACAAAATACATTTTTACATAAAATTTTGTGTGGTCACTATTGTGGAAAGTTCACTATTTCGAGATTCACTAAATCGGGCCTCTACTGTATTTCCAAAATCTTACTAAATGAAGAAATTTAATTTTCTTTAAAATTAATTTAAAAAATAATACTTGAATTCCAAAAATATTTTTTTGAGTTTCTTATTAATAAGGCAAAATTTACCAGCCACCCTATATTCACAAAAAAAAACTCAATGTCACCCTTTAACACGCACCTCCCCCTTAAGTTTGAGCCCGCATAAAAACGAAGAAATATTTTAAGGAAATGCTTAAGACGTCTAAACAAAACTCTACACCAAAAATTCAGCTTGTCTTTCAATTTTTTTAGATCTATAGGAAGATTCAGATAAAAATATATAGGTATATACATAAAACATAAGTCAAACTGAAAGATAACTTCTGATGAAGGTATGAGTAGGAAAAGTGTTCCATTTTGCAGCCCGTGTCGGAATCCATCCGTTCCAAATTGTCATTAAAAGAAAACATTTGACACAAATACCAACAATTTCAAATAGATATCTAAGTATCTAAATTTTAAATCACCTTTAAAATGATCTATCGCCCCCCGAAAACTGTTTTATTTCCACACCAGGTGCTATAAAATTAAATCTCACAAAAATATATTAATAAAAGAAATCAACAGCTTGATTTATAATCTTAAAAATTCCCTAAATCACCTCTCTGAATTCTTCATATTACCTATAAGAAAAAAGAATAATTTTTTCAAGGTCTTTTAAGTTTTTCAGCCCAGCCATTTTGTCACAATCCAGTCCAACATACAATATGTTTCAAAATATTAAAAAAAAAAATATTTATTTATTTAAACACCCAAAGGCAATAAGTCATCTTTGTATTCAGTCCTCCAGACATCAAATAACACACACGTGTACCTATTCAATCTATATATTTCAATAAGCTTCTTCTCTAACTCTTTATAGCTTTTTTCTATTCTGGCAATACCATGTCATAAAATTATAATTAGTACTTCTTCGGTGGGTAGATCATATAGTATACATTTTCCTTACCACCACCAACCACCCTCTTTCTAAAAAGTCGCCACTACACTCCCACATTGGAATATTGGTGAAACATTCAACAGCATGAAATGAAATGTTCAACAAACGGAAAACATGCGACTTTCCAGGTTCTCTCTCTCTCTAAACTAAACTTAATACCAAACATGCGGTGCTAGTGTCATGGAAATGAGAACACAATCTAAGTTGTGTCCACCAATATGAGTAATTAGCAGTTATTTTCCATTCTTTTGCCCCAACATCCAAGAATGGTGGTGAAATTATGAAAATGGATTTTCTAGAGAAAATAAAAGAGAAACGATGAGAATAGAAAGAGAGCCTCTGGGAAAGCTGAGTGCGAGTGGGTGACTGGGTGTGAAGCGATGGGTGGTATTGGAAGCATAAAGCAAATGCAAAAAAGAGAAGTCTCATATTGGAAACATAATTTGTTGTCTGGTGGTTTTTTGCGCATTCATAGGCAAATTCACCACACTTAAAAGTTATAACCGGTAAGCGAGCGCTATTCGCTGTTTTGGTTCTCTTTTTGCTGCTGCTGTCCATTTCAAGAGCCACAGTACAAAGTTTTTCTAGTTTTAAATTTTCCATCTTTATACCAACTTTCTTCTTTGATATATCCAATTCCTATTTGTATATGAAGTCTTCTGCAAAATGTTATACAGAAAAGGAGAAACAATCATTTCTGTGTTTTAATGGTTTTCCACGGGAATGAAAATGGTGCAGACGCAGAGAGCGAGAGAGAGAGAGAGAGAGACAGGGATATAAAACACTTAAGTGTAATAACAATGTATTGACAAACGAACAAAGTGAAATGCAACAGGCGATTTTTGTAGCACACGACAGAAAAATGGGGTGGCGAAATTTTCTGTGGTGAAAAAAAAGTTAAAGTAATAGAAACACAACAAGTCATAGGTATACTACCTTCCTACATAGAGGAGATTTTTCTTTTTTTAAAGTTAAGAAGAAAGAAAAAAAAAACTAATTTCAAATGCAATAATTATTAAGATAGGTTTATGAGCCTACTTAATTAGAGGTTGTGTTATTATAAATAGCCTAAATAGAATAGCCTTTAGAGTAGGAAGGTATGTATGTAGGAAGGTAGTACAGCAGGTTGTTAGGAGGAAATTGAAAAGTAACTAGGTAAAGTAATTGATTTGCGATTAGTTGCATTTTAAATAATGATTTCCTTATTTTTGTAATAAACAAAACTTTAACCAGCAACGTTTGATGCTATCTTTAAGTAACCCATTACAAAATGTACTAAGAGAGATTTGAAAAAAGAAAATTTTGTAAAAACATTCACCTCAACTAAATGCAATTTCAACAATATTAAATATTCGCCCCGATTACAGAATCCGACGAATGAGCTGCGGAGGGAGTGATATTTTACCCGAAGGTGCGTCTACTCAACACTTTTCTTTTAAGACATCAACCGTTATTTAAACCATGGAAATTGTCCAAGTAAACTTACGAGTTTTTTTTTTTATTTACCATTGGGCCTAGGTTGGGCGCCATTTTGGAAAATGGAGTTAAAGCGAAGGAATAACAAAACTTCCAAGCTAAATTTAATTCAAAGTGTGTAAGAAATTATTTCCAATCATAAAAAAAAGATCTCTCCAAATAGCGCAGAGGATTTGGTTTCCTGTCTGCACTAGTATGTTTTTTTTTCTCAAACGTTTCCTTCATAACATGGATGCATAGCAACCATGAACTTGTCTATTCTTCTGACACACACCTACAGTTAAGTTTTTTGACACTTATTTTTAGGAAATATTACATTTGTTCCTTTACTTCTGAAAGCTACCTATTCTACAATTTTTAGTCCAAAGTTCTGTAAAAGTTCCAATCAAAACATTAGTTCGACTAAAATTGGTAGATATGTTCAGTTTTTAGAATATACGAACAAAGCTCTTCAACCTTATCTCAGGCCCTTTCGTAATAGATTTAGATTGGTACAGATTGTTGGGTTGTCTGTGAACCACATGTATTTCGACATCACTGACAGCTCTTTTGTGCTCAAAAACTTGACAAAAAATGAGTCATTATTTCACAGTACGAAATTAATCGATTTACGCTTGCAGAATTTAAAAAAATGTTTATTGCAAACTTATTTCCAAAGTGGATGATGTGTTGTTATGTTGCTGAAACAGTTCAAATTTTGAAAAGAAATTCATATCGAAATAACAACTACAGCTGCTTTCGCACCAATTTTTGCAAAGAAGCTTCATGTGACTGATTGATAACCAAACAAATGCATGTTGGGAACGAAATCTCACATTCGAAATCTCGCATTGCGAAGTTTCGCAATAACAAAATGTCGCTTTTTATAATTTCACAATTGCAAAATCCCACACACTCGCAAGTAAAAAGCTCGCAAAATTTAATTGCATTGCAAATTGCAACAATTAAATTTATATAATAAAAATTTTGCAAATTCAAATCTCGCACAAGAGTTTTTCTTTTTCAAAATTCGTTTTTTTTTTTTTTTTTTTTTTGAGTTTGCAAAGTTTTTGATTTGCAAGATTTTCATGTGTACGTGAAGTTTCAATTTTCAAAAAAAAAAAATTGAGCCGTATTTTGCTCAACTTGTGACGTAAATATAAAAAAAAATTGCAAATTAGCAAATTTTATGAATAAATGATATTTTCGTTGGAATTTTACAACTTATTAAAAATAAAAGTTTTTGCAGCCATGCGCTGAAAAGATAAAAAAAAAGTCGAATGTGATTGCAACTTTTAAGCCAAGAACTAATCTTAATATTTTTCGAAGTTTTAGGTAAATTTTTCTTAAAAACTTAATTGAATCAGTGAATGGAAGAAGAGTACAAGCGCCTAATAATACCATTCAATAAAAACAGACATTACTTCTTAGTGTGCAGACAAAACTATACTTTTCTTTATGATAAACTGCAAGGGATTGCTCATGATTGAAAAGCTCCCAAAATTCTTTATTTAAAAATATATTTGAACAGTTATTCCACTCGCCGATTCAATTGTGCTTTTCTGTGTTCTGTTAGAGCTAAAACAAAATTCGCATATTTGCAACTTTTACCGCTAAAAAAAAACAATTTTGCGAAGTGTGAAGTTGTCACGGCCATTTTGTGTCCACTTTGTGCTGCCATGTGCATAACGAATGAAAAAAATTAGCAAATTTGCAAAATTTTTCGCCAAAAATTCATTTTTCTATGCGTAAAGTAAGCAGTTTTCAATAAAAAAAGAAAGTGACCAATGGATTCCCGTAGTTTTCATGTCAAGTAAAACAGAAATACTTTAGTTTCAGTTCAATGTTTCGGTTACTATCTTAGCAGGTATACGACACCTATCTTCCAAAGCCTGAAACGTATGCTTATTGTATGATGAAATGAATTACACTAGGTAAAACGATGTTAGCTTCAAGCTTCGCAAAATTATTGTTTTTTGGCCGTAAAAGCTGTAATCATTGAATTTTTTTTTAATCTTTTTGCGATTAGCAGCACAAACTGAGCACGAAACAATACAACTTTTATTTTTAAGAAATTGCGAAACTTGCAAAAAAAAATAAATTCCAAAAATTTGCATATTTGCGAATTTTCTTTTTTTGAGTTGGAGTTGAGCACAATACAGCAAAACTTTTATTTTGAAAATCGAAAATGGCGATGCTACCTTCACGTTACAAAATTTCTACTTGCGAAATTGCGGTAGATAAAAGAAAAAGTGAAATTTCGTTACTGCGAAATTATGAAAAGTAAGATTATGTATTTAACGAGATCTCATTTTTGGAAATTTAGAAAAAACGAGATTTGGTTTCTTAAGAATTTGCAAAATTTCAAAAAAACTTTCATTCGAAAATTTGCAAATTTGCGTAGGCGGCAGAGGTTGAGCACAATACAGCACAACTTGTTTTTTGGAAAATTGAAAACGACAGCCTTTCGCAAAGTTTATTTTTGGGCACAAAAGTTGGAAATATGCGAGTTTTTTAATCTCTTTTGGGACTGAGCAACATAATCTTAGCCCCAAACAGCACAGCTTTCTTTTTTAATAAAATTACGAAATTTCAACAAAAAAATTCATTTGTAAAATTTGCAAATTTGAGAATTTTGTTTTAATATTTAAGGCAGCACAATGCAGTGGTCAAGCTTTACACACATAAGATTTTCAGAAGTGAGATTTTAAATTACGAAATTTTGATGAATATTTGATAGATTTTCGGCGAGAAGTTTGGTAGTTGCTAAACTGTGAAAAGCAGGATTATTAAATGGCCAGATTTTGTTTATGCTGTTGTTCGAGATTTTAGTTAGAAGGATTTTTTCCGCGTCCAACAAATATTCGAATGTTCTTCCGGTGCGACAACTTAGACACTTAGAGTATGTATTGCAGCTGTTGCCGGAAGAAAACGCCTAAGCCCCAAGAACTATTGAGCGGCCATTGTTACTACTCCCTAGAAATTAGACTTTGTGGATAAGTGAAATTACTATTTAACCTGTTTAGGTCAATCATGTCAGCACTTTAGGATCTACCTGGAAAATAAGCATATCTTCATAAGTAGCATGGACGATATCCATACTCAACTCTACATAGCTTAATTCGTGATGCGAAGAAACTTTTTGATAGAAATCTCCAACTTGTTGGTAGCTCGTCATAATCATAATTTTACCACCGCTTAGTTATAAAAGTACCGTTTTACATTTTTAGTACATTGCTTAACTTCTTAAACAGATAATTGGAATGTAGCTTTTCGAAGAAAGAAATCTCGAAATAATCACTTAAACTAGACTTACGCCAAAATTGTAAAACAGCTATCCTCACAGATAGTCAAGCAGCTCTTAAATTGGTCCAGCAATGCCTTGGAACCGTGAATATCCACCTTTAAATCATCATTATTTGGATTCCAGAACACAGTGGCATTGAGAGGAATGATTTGTAACTTAGACCAAGGCAAGATATAACTAGGGTCATTGCAACTTGTACTGATTCCTAAAGCTTGCCGTACACGCTAGAGCCATCCAGCCAAATGGCCCTGCGCCAATCCAAAATTCATCCTGTGTGAGATGAATCGGCTGCGGATCTATTTGGATTTTCCGCCAATCGGTGCCAAATTAATCACGTGGCTCGGCCTTGTATGGTGGACGAGCAAGAAAATGAAACAGTCATGCACTTCCTTTGTAAGTGTCCTGCTCAGGCCGAAGTGAGTGCACAATCACTTGGAGTAACATTCTTTGACGAACTTAATGAACTTTCAGAAATGAAATACAAAATTTTATCTCTTTTCTCTATGAGACGAAATGTATTTAGGACCAAAATTGGTTGCTTCTATATCGTGATCCCCGCTAAACTCCTAAGACCGTGAGCTAGTCCGAGTTTTTGCGAGTCTAATGGTGCTCGGTGACTCTAGGATCACACAATTGGATTGACAGCACCTCGGTAAGATTTTACTAGCGGCCTCGCTTGGCATTACCTAATTGAATAAGTGTCTTATTCGCACCTAGCCATGTTACTAGATGACGGTCTTAGGGATTGTACGCGTGCTTTGAACAAATCAACAAATGCCTAGCCTGGCATTTTGCTGTCGAGCTAAATGCATGGAAGATGATCCTCAGAGGGTATGTCCACAAACCCTTCTACTCTATTCCATTTTCATCCATGGGTCAAACGAGTTATGGTATAAAATAGCATTATTAGCATTATTGGATCACCGAGCGAGTGTAATGGTTGTGGCAGCCATTTTTAACTATTTTATAAAATTTCAACTATCTGTGAATTTCTGTTGAAGAATTTTTTTCAAGAACTTGTGTTCCTGTACTTATTCGTTGTTCACTTTTATTTGAGTCTTTCATCATCGTTACCTTTCAAAATTCGAAAATTTTGGACTAAGGTACTAGGTATCGAAAAAGTACCTTTCCTCATGGATTATAAATTTTAATTTGAACTCTGTCCCCTAAAGAGAGAGCCAAACTATTGTGTTTATTAAAATTTTAAGCACCAATCAGTGCATAACAGAGTTCGCTGGTAAGATTTATTTATTTGAAAATGAAAACTCATGTTCTAAGTTCTTTGAGATCTATTAACCGATGAGAGAATACACGGTGTCTGTATAGCTTTCTTCAATCTGAGACACTACCCAAGTGTCCTTCAGCTTGTTTTTTAAGATATAAAATTTTTAATTAAGTCTGTCTGTGCCTAAGCAAACACAACGGGGTGGCCAACTTGTTGATTCATATTAAAACACCACCAACCACCAACCCTCATCCATCATCCATCTTGGTCTTCGATTTGCTGCGTCAAACGAACAAATTCAATAGCTCTTTCCCTTTATACTATTCACTTCAATTCTACTATAAAACATTTCACACCCAAAAGCCATTTAAGTCATTAAAAACACTCAACCAGACAGCAACACAAAAAAAACTCACTAGAAAATAAAGGTTTTATCCATAAGCTTCGCCACGTTAGCACATTCATCATCAAGGCAGCAGAGCATACAAAAAAAAAAACTAAAAAACAAGCTGCTCATGTATGTAAAGTCTTTGACTTTCTTCTATGGCTTTTCTGGCTACAATTTGCAGCAAGCAAACGCGGCGCACTAATAAATTGAAAATAATTCAAGTGCTTAGGTTAAATGGCAGAATACACACAATTCTAAATCACAAACAGAGAAGGGAGTGCAAGAATAAATATAGATAGTCTTAGTCTGGCAAATTTTCACTCAATATAGTCCTCGCTTCGCTATATAACATTTAAGCACCTTACCGACCTACCGACAGTCATATGTATACGTATTAAAAAACAATGCCAACGAGAAGACAACCCCCTCTGTGCCATCAATCATCCCATAGTATTGCTTTTGTATATGAATTCGCAGTGAGTGGAATTAAAATTAAAAAAACTGTGAAATCAAAGTGAATAAAAGATTTATTGTGATGAAAGATGATGTCAGAGCAATGTTGAAGGATTTTGTCAAAATACGCTGAGAATTAACAAGCGAAAATATAAGCTGTTTTGCGAGTGAGAAAAGCAGGTCAACCAAAGCTTCTCAAGTTTTCCGATAGATGACGCTGAACACTAAAATCTCAAAATTTGTTTAAAACTAACCATCTGGTTGAGCTGAAACTAAGACAATATATAAACACGACTGCCAGTGTATGTTTTCATGAGTAAAACCTATGGAGAGTTAGAAGTATTTACACGATCGATCTTTCTGGCTCAAATTCTTATAATCCAACATAAACTCCAAAAATCCAAGAGAAATGATAGAGCCATGCCTCCAGAACACAAGGAATGACAGTATTTGCACAGTGACAGGGATGCCATGTCTCAAAGCCCAGAATTTTTGTAGCCCAAAATTGCTACCCTATGTGGCCCAAATTCACTTTAAAGATCTGCAACCTTCGTCATTTTGAAATTCACAAAATAAAACTTTTTTAAATAAATTTGTATACAAAAATAATATTAATTTTGACAACTTTAGTTAAGTTCTTATCGAAAAAAAAAATATAGCTCATAAATAGCCCAAAATAGCATTAAATGTACTTGACACAATTATATCAAACTGGGCTACTTTCATCAGCTTCTTGTAATAAATTAAGAACAAAAGAAAGCTCAATTTAATTTAAATAGCCCAAAATAGCAATACGTGTGCATGGTAAAATAATATCAAATTGAGCTACTTTCTTCAAATTCTTGTTATTGACTAAGAAATAAAAGATATCCCAGTTTGCGATAAATAGCCCCTATAAGTGCAATAAGTAGACAAGATAGAATAATATCCCAATGTGGCTGCCTTCTTCAGAGCTTTTGACATAACATTAAACAAAATATTGCTCAATTTGCTTTAAATAGCTCGAATTTAGAACCTGGTTCTTGAGTTGGCGGTGTCATTGGGTCACATGTTGTTCAAAAATCATGAATTCAGTGAATGGGACGCAATCGACGGTCCCTTTTTGTCTGACGTAGATGACGTTCATTTTCAACAGGATAAAAGCGCCGTCACGTGCTTAACAGCTCATGGAACAATGACTTAGTCAATTTGACAGCTGGCCGATGTTGATTTGTGCTCAATTTATTTTACCATTTCACCATCAATAGACAAGCTATATTGTACTTACCGATAAACAGCTCCAGCTGCCTGATAAATTTGGCGATGAGGTTCGGAAGCATTACTAAAAGGTAAAAAGAACCTCCCAAGGTTACAAAGTTTCAAGCAGAAGCCTGCAAGGACGATCAGGGAAACATCGTGGTAGAACCGCGGTCGGTGCTGAGGATATGGAAAACTCATTTCTGCAAATAGTATGACAGCGATGACGAACCAAATTCCGCGACCATGCAAATTGCACCATTCAACTTGGACGACGTAGGCCAACAATCCCGTCCACCCGATCTCGACGAAGTGGAGATAGCTATATCTAAACTTAAGTCCAATAAAGCAGCTGGAGCTGATGGCATTGCGGCTGAGCTGTTCGAAGCTGCTGGCGATGAATTGGTTAGGCGTATTTACCAGCCCATCTGCCAAATATGCTCGGAGAAAAGCATGCCCGATGAATGGAACCTCAGCATTGTTTGTCCGATCCTCAAGAAAGGTGATCCTCTGGACTGCACCAACTACAGACGTACCCATCTCCTTAAAATCGCATACAAGATCTTCTCTGCCGTACTTTGTGAACGCTTGAAGCCATTCGTCAGCAACCTGATAAGTCCATATCAGTGTGGCTCAAGGCCAGGAGAGTTCACCATCGACCAAATATTCGCACTACGGCACATCTTGGAAAAAAAACAGGAGTTTCAAATCGACACTCGCCACCTTTTCTTCAATTAAAAGGTCGCGTACCACTGCATCTTTAGAGACGAGCCTAAAAGAGCACTGTACAGTTTTGGCATCCCTTCCAAACTCGTCCGTTTGTGCACGATGAATATGGTGAATGCACGCTGCTCCATTAAGTTCGGGAAAGACGACGCGAATTCCTTTAATGTAAAGAAAGGTTTGATGCAAGGTAACGCACTGTCATACGACTTCTTCAACATCGTTCTTGAAAGGATAGTGCAAAACTCTCACGTCAAGGCTATAGGGGAACAATCTTTCAAAAGTCCGTCGAATTACTCGTTTACGCCGCCGTCGATATTGACATAATCGGACGAACAAAGCGTGATGTCAGTGGTGCTTTCGGGAGCATTCAGAAAGAAGCCAAGAAGAAAGGTTTAACGGTGAATAAAAGCAAGACCAAATATATGCTGTCAACAAGAAAAGCCAACCAAATCCGACGGACGTCTCAGACAAAAAGTCCCCCTAGACAGCGATAGTTTCAAGGTCTTCAGAGATCTTATGTACCTAGGCTCCGCTATCAACTCACTGAACAACACCAGCACTGATATTAAACGAAGAATACTCTTGCCAGTCGCAAAGAAGGCAATTGATGGACAAAACCCTCTCTCGAACAACTGTGTAAGACACTTATCATCCCGGTCCTGATGTATGGTGCAGAAGCATGGACACTATTGACGATGGATGAGACCACCAAAGACTTTTTTGAGAGTAAGATTTTCCAGAAAACTTCTGGACAGACGGGAAATAGAGAAGAAGATACAACAATGAACTGTACAGCGACACCGACCTAGCAACAAAAGTGAAATTCAAACAGCTGATGGGGCTGGGTCACTTATCGGTCACTGGTACATCAATACTCTGACCTGGAAAGTCTTTGAATCCAATCCGCAGTAGAGATGGACAGCGTTACAGGTGGTGCACGCAAATGAAAGAGGACCTAAACCAACTTGGCTTGCAAAACTGGATACGGCTAGCTTGGGACCGAGTCGGCTGGAAGAAGGTTGATGGTTGAGGTCCTGGTCCACCCCGGACTCCAAACTCCATCCCAGACTGTAACCTCCTAAAGAGATTGCTGGAAAGGTACATTTTTCAATTTAATGTTTAGTCCCACAACTTCCAGAATTGCACCCCAGTTAACCCTCTAAATTTCATGATTAAATTCAAGTTACCTTAATCTCGCACTAAAAACTGGTCCTAAGGTAGGGAGGAAAATTCATACAAGTCATCTCTTAAGACTTTTACTGCAAGAAAAAAAAAAACAAAACAACATAGATCAAAACATTCGTCAATTTTGTTCCGCATAAGGCATCGCATGGCATAGCATTTGCTAGATATATACAGATAATAATCTCATCATCCATAGAAATGTAACATCTGCAATCATCAACCAATCTAATTCCATTCCATTCTTTCACATCAAAGCAGCAAAGGTAATTGACCTTCTCATCTTCATTTATATAATAGAAGAAGGTATATCCATTCAAAGAAGAATCATAGCATAAAGAGGAAGAAACAAAATTATAATAATAAAAGATAGAATCTTCTATATGTAGGTATCTACTAATAACTCAATTCCAAACAGCACGCCACAAACCTTATAGAGCCATGCCACACAGCACCGCTCATAGCACTGCACTACACACAGCCAGCACCACACTAAAGGTTCAATAATCTCATTCTCTATTATAATATGCTACGATTTTTTCCTCTAATCATAATCATAGATCGCAACAAATTTCCACCATTAATCAACTTCATCAATCATCAATATTGGTGAGAGCAAGAGATACAAACACAAATAAATCATACCTTTTGCACAAAAATCAAAAAAATAATTGAACAGTAAATTTTTGTCTACAAATCGAATTGAGCGCACAAGCTCAGTTTGACAGGTGACACTGTGAGCTGTGACAGTTCTTAATTACATTCGAGAGCTTCTTGTTTTAGACGGCCGATGGCGCAGCGTGGCGCGGTGTGGGGCATGCTTGTTCTGTTTTGTGTCGTCGTCGTTGTCGTTCCCCTGTGTGATAGATGATTGACAGGCACGACTCAAGATTGTTTTTGTAATTCATATAAATAAAATAGATACGTCAGATGGCAGCGGCGGCGGCGGGTGGCCTTAACATTACTCTCAATCAAGTTTCCCTATAAAAATGTTGATATATTTTCTTACCCAAAGCAAATATAGCCAAGTCAAGAGCAAAATAATGACTAATTAGAGAAACAAACGACGATGGACGACTAGGAGATTTCTAGAGAAGTCAAGCTTCTACTGAAAGCATGCGCGCAGCGCACCTATTCTGTCTTAAAGCCATGCGAAGTGAATTTTAATGTGGAATTGGCCTCAATTTCGCCAACAACACTGCGCAAAAGAAATATATACACAACATTGTTAGCTTTGAATAAAAAAAAAAAAAAGAAAAAATGAAGAAGAAAATCCACAAAGACGTCACGCATGCGCCCGGTGAACGAACTTAAAGTAGCTCGAGCTTCACTGGAAGAGGCTTGGTTTTTTTTTTCTTAATTTTTTTATAGACTGGAAGAGGAGCACCGGACTGGAAAACAATAAGAGATGAAGACCAATAAGAAACAAAAAAAAACTGGTTCTCACTCTGTCTCGTGCGATAATCGGCACAAAAGTCAATGGCTTTGAATTGGATTCTTATAATTTATGGACTTCCAACGGCCAGTGGAATGTGTTACTTACCATCAACCAACCACCATACCACCACCAGAGGAGATCACATTTAGCACTGTGTGGCTTTTAGATAAGCTTGGTTATAGCCGCACACAACAGAATAAACCTATAACTTGGTGTGATACAAATAAATTGCGACTTGTTGTTGTGGTAGGTATGGGTTGTTTTGTGATGGCCAGCAGCGCAACAAGACCTGTTTTAACAGCTTGATCTTTTTCGTATCTGTTTGTGTGTGGAATGACGGAACTCCAGTTGGGTGCATTTGTATCAGTGTATTTATATTAGCTTACCTCATCTCAGCACAGGTATCTATCTCTATCTGTTTGTTGCGTTTCCTTGTCGGTATCCCCAGGTGTGGAATTAAGTTGACTCTCAGAAGATACAGTTAGAATGAGTTCTTTTTACTCCCTTTTTCTTCTTACATGTTCTTTCGTCTTTTTTTTTTTGTTTATTTTTGTGTTTATCTCTTACAATGCAAGATTTGTGATCGAATTCAAGTCGACATTTTGTTGGGAGTAAATTTATTGGGAACATGTTCTAACATCGATTGATCACAACCGACAAACAAAAAGCCATCAGCCAGCAAGGCGTGATTTGTGACACGGCTGAATAGTAGGTACATAGAAGAACCGCACATGCTATAGGCACCTATAGGAACTCATGTTGTTTCTATGTGATACAAAGGCATCTTTGTGATATTTGCGAGAATTTTCTACAAATAAGCCCAACGGGGGATTAAGGTTTTTTTCATAATGCTGAATCGGTGATGACTACCGATGACGACATACAACCGACATGTGCCTTGCCCGTATGATGCATGCATAAACATATGCGGTAGATGCGCTTATTTGAACTCTAGGGATTAGTAGTTTGAGTATAAAATTAAGTTGCCTATTCAAAAATGATGGTCGATAGTAAATTTTAGTGATGCATTGAAGAGAAAGGAAGAGGAGGTTAGACGTTAGGAATTTTTACCCTGGAGGCAGAATTTAAAAACAAAATTAAAGTGTTGTTGTTGGAAATTTTTAATGAGCTTTGGATAATATTTATGACTTTGTTATTTTGGTGCAATAAAACAAACAAAAGGCAAAGAGATACATATCTATCTTACTGTCCTACCTAAGTGAACAACAAAAAGAAGTCTGAGTATGGCATGAGAAGGAAGGTGAGTTAGGTGGTACCCAGAAGGTGTTGCTGATAAATTGCTAAAGTCTTTCGCTGATGTATGTATGAGATTTTCATGCCTACTCTTACTCTTCTAAATTTTATCTTTCCAAGGAAACATTTGTTTATGATTTATTTTAAATTTTACATCGCAGTTAAAGTTTAAGTATCTGAAGGATTGCCTTGAGTTTTGATTTTTTTTTTGTCTGTGTCAGTTTTAAAATGTTGACGGTGAGTTTTTAGAGACAAATCTGTTCACAGATGTAAAAATTGTAATAAGATTTTCACGGGTTTTGATTGAATGGCGCTAATCAACTCAAATCAGCTGATTAGCTATTTCGATGATTGACAACTCAAATAAGGGATTCTTTGATTTTGGTTTTACATTCGATGATTGATTAAAGGTGTTTTTGTGTGAACAGAGTGGCCTTAAGTCTACACTAACGTGTTGCTCAACTATATTTGAACAATAATTAACAACTTTATTTATTAGATTTTCTTAGACGGTTGACTAGTTAGACACTGTATTAATAGTTCTTAAAAGTTGTTACGGGAAATATGTCAAGGTTAAGAAAACCGATTACGTTTGTTTTGGTAAAACATTTTTAAGGCAACCATAAAAATGTTTATGGAGTTGGAAGGCTGTCTAAAGCTAGACTAATTCTTACATGTTAAACAACACTTAGGCAACAGTGAAAATGTGAATTTTAATAATCTTTAGAACACTCTTGGGCGGTAGATGTGCAGCTTTTTATTGTTTAAATAGTTAAGTAAACGTATTCCAATAGTTTTAACGGGTGACTTTTTAGCTGGTTTGGTTTTGGCAACACTGGTTTTGACAGCTGACGTGTGTTTAGTACCTTGTGTCACTGTCAAACAGCTTCAGTTTGGTTTGCAATTTAACCATGGATCGTCTTACAAATGAACAACGCTTGCAAATTATTGAATTTTACTATCAAAATTCGTGCTCGGTTCGAAATGTTCATCGCGCGCTGCTTCCATTTTATGGTCGGCATTCTCGACCTTCTGAGCAGTCTATTCGGAAGATTGTGACCAAATTTCGCACAAAATTTACTTTGTTGGACATTAAACCACCAACACGTTTACGTACTGTGCGTAGTGAAGAAAATATTGCGGCCGTATCAGCTAGTGTGACAGAAGACCGCGAAATGTCGATTCGGCGCCGTTCCCAGCAGTTAGGCCTTTGTTACAGCACTACGTGGAAAATTTTGCGGAAGGATTTGGGCGTAAAGCCTTTTAAGATACAGCTGGTGCAAGAACTAAAGCCAGCCGACCTACCACAACGCCGAATTTTTGGTGAATGGGCTCTTGGAAAGCTGGCCGAGGATCCGCTTTTTTATCGAAAAATTGTGTTCAGCGATGAGGCTCATTTTTGGTTGAATGGGTACGTAAATAAGCATAATTGCCGCATGTGGAGTGAAGATCAGCCAGAAGCATTGCAACAGCTACCAATGCATCCCGAAAAAGCCACTGTTTGGTGCGGTTTATGGGCCGGCGGCATTATTGGGCCATATTTCTTCAAAGATGATGCGAATCGCAGCGTTACTGTCAATGGTGAACGCTACCGAGCGATGATAACAAACTTTTTTTTGCCCGAAATGGAAGTTCTTGACTTGCATGATATGTGGTTTCAACAAGACGGTGCCACATGCCACACAGCACGCGAAACAATGGCGCAATTGCGAGGCGAGTTTGGTGAACAGTTAATTTCACGTTTCGGGCCGGTCAATTGGCCGCCTAGATCGTGCGATTTGACACCATTAGATTATTTTTTGTGGGGGTATGTCAAGGCTAATGTCTATAGGGACAAGCCCGCTTCGATTGACGCACTGGAAGCCAACATCCATGCATTCATTCGTGAGATACCGGCCGATATGTGTGAAAGAGTATGCCAAAATTGGACTCAGCGGATGGGCTACCTGAGACGCAGCCGCGGTTAACATTTGCATGAAATTATCTTTAAACATTAAATTGCAAGGTTCAAACTATCGATTCAAATAAATATTTCATTCATTTTTTCGAATTTTTTGTGTTTTTTTTTTTTTAAGTTCTAAACCTCTTAAAAAATCACCCGTTATTTATTCAGTGACATCCCTGTATTTCATTCATTCTCGATAAAAATAAAAATTTGCAAATATTTTTTACATAATTTTAAGATTTAAACAACTTATTGCGTTGTCATATAAGTTAAACAACCCTTAGGCAACCGTGAAAAATGTTAATTAATGGATTTATGGAGTAAGAAGGCTGTCTAAAGTAAGACTAAGTTTCTTCTTGGACAGTAGTTGTCCAGCTGATCTTTGTCTGAACAGTTAAGCTATTTTCATATTTGTAAACGAATTAAATAGTTGTCTAAATAGAATCTCATTTATTCAGTGACATCCCTGTATTCATTCATTTTCGAACAAAATAAAACTTTAGTCAAGATTTAGACAACCAATTGCTTTGATTTAGTTTAAACAACCCTTAAGAAACCATGAAAATGTTTTTTTTTATATCTTGGCATGTGGAGCCGGAACGCTGTCTTAAGGAAGACTAAGAATGTAGCTGTCCTTTTTATTAATTTCTGTGAAAATTCTTGGACAATAGTAGTCCAGTAAATCATTGTCTTAATAGTTAAGTCTTCTCAAGATTGTATTTATTTATTCTCCATTTTAACAGCTGTGAAAATATGACCTCATTTATTGAGTGACATCCCTGTGTTTATTTATTTTGGAATTAATGAATTTGAGTGACCTTCTGAGTGCATGCTGTGATTTTTGTTTTTATCATTTATATTTCACTTGAACAAGTCGGGAGCGCAAACCAAATTCTTCAAGAAGCAAATCTCGGATTTTTGAAAATGAAGCCTCGCAAGTAAACAAACCTTCTTTTCATAATCTCGGAATTACAAAATCTGGCTTTTAACAATCTCTTATTAACGGGTTGGGTACGAAATTAAAATCTCGCATTCTAGATCTGCATAGCAAAATCTCGCAATGACGAAATCCCGCAAACTTAAATCTGTTGCAAGATATAAATGCGACATTTTGTACTTGCGAGATTATGGAAAACAAAATTTTTAGTTTGCGGGATTTTTTTATCCGACATTTAAAAAAGAAGCGATATTTTGTTATTCGAGATTTTGGATTGCGGGATAGTGTACCGCTCTATACGTTTACATCTCGCATCAAAAAATCTCTCAAATAATAACCAAAATCTCGCATATCAAAATTTCGCAATTTCAAATCTCACAAAACCATCGCTTTATGTTCCGCAATGAACAAAAAAAACCTGCAAATCAAAAACAGAAGCTGATATATGAAAATTTTTCTCTGGCTTCCATTGTTTTCTAAAGCGTATTTTTAGCAATTACAAAAATTACTCGACAGCTGAATAAATGATCTTTATGTTCTCTCTTGTTCTTGGTCTAAAAGTATGAAAGAAAGGCATTTGATTTATTTTGCAGGAGAAAAAATAAATTTGTTTAAACAAAATCTCGTTTGTATTTTACAAAGTCTCGGCGAGATTTGAACTGATTTTTATTAAAAAAAAAATAAGTTATGGTAATGCAATCAAATTTTGCGAGATCTTATTTTTCCATTTGCGAGTTGTTAGTTTTCGGGAATTTGTAATTGCGAGATTATAAAAAGCGAGGTTATGGAAAGGGAGGTTTTTTAATTGGGAAATTTCTTAATGCGATATTCCGGATGCAAGATTTTATTTTGCGAGATTTCGTATCCGATGCCATCGTAGCGACTGATCGGGAAACTATTGACTGCCCAAACTTTGGTTTTGACCAGTAACGCAACAAAGAGTCCTAATGAAGTGCTTGTTTTAACTCCAATAGTGATGGTTCCTGGGCACCCCTAAATAAAAAATTACAAGTGCGAAAGAACTATCTCTATAGTATTGGTAGCGTGGGGTAGCATTCTGAAAGAAATTCCGCTAACTAAAACGACACATTGCTTCAGATAAGAATTAACCGCCCGGAAATGACTTTTGGAAATGGTAAAATTTTGGGGCAGCAAAGACAGATTCCCCCAATTAGAAAAAGTATTCATGCAATATAAGATGAATATCGGTGGTTGGGTTCTCGATTAAGCCTGTTTCTTCTTCGGAAGTCATCGTTACACTATTGCCGACAAACACCTCGGAGGTTTTGGGAATATGGCACTGTTCTATTAAAATAACGCTTAAGACTTGTATTTCCTGGAGCCTTTAGGTGACTAAATCCTGAAAGCCAGGTTCGGGACTCGAGTTCGATGTTTCATTATCATACATTGTTATGCTCCAACGGAGCTCCCTACTGATTTCCACCTATGATAGCACAGCTAACGGAGACGTCACGATGATGGTAATGGGGGAAACTTGATTGCTATTGAAGAAGAGCTTAGGTCTCATTCATGTGTTAGGAAAATATAACTTTGGCAATTGCAATGACTAGGGCGAAAGGTCTTTAAGTTTTGGAACGTCAATCGGCTTGTAATAGGAGGCTTGTAAAATTAGTTGGCTGTCCAAAGGCAGACAAGCAAGTCCAAACCAAACTAATAACTTCGCATATTAGAAATTGTTTCCAGCACATCTGGAATGGAAAAAGACTAGAGATGGGAATCGCCCGAGAATTCGAGCAACCAGCAGCCAGAGCTTACATCCTTCAAAAAATATTCGAGTGCTGTGAGGAATGCTTGGCTTGGCTTTTTGAAGACACTTGGGTAAGGATTGATGAAAGAAAACACCTCAAAGCACACATCACAGCTTCCCCCGCAGCAGGGAGAACTGAGCTGGTTCTCTCCAGCATGAAAATGAAAGGCACTTATTATAGTGTACGCGTAAGCTACACATGCAGAAGAAGCGGTAAATCATTGGGAGAGTAGAACTGTCTGTAGAATCACCAAGGAACTGCTAGGCGTTCACAGCTCCCAACAACTCCCTTGGCATATTCCAGAAAGCACGGTAGATCCTTTTAAAAGCGATAACTCCCAATTTGGACTGTCTTCCAATTGGCTTATTCCCAAAAACGAATATTACCACTCCAGTATTTTTCATTTAAATATTTATCAAAACCTATCAAGGAATTTTCTTTTATTTTTTAATATTATAAATGCGAAAGTCAGTTTGTTTGTTGGTTACACTTTCACACCTAATCCGCTGAATCAATTATGCTGAATTTTGATAGATCAATGGGACCCTGGAGACGGTTATACGCTACTTTTTCTCGCTAAAAACCCATAAGAGGTGTGGCGAGCGAAGCCGCGGGTAAAAGCTGGAAGGAAATTATAAATCAGCCATAAAAAGTGATCCGAGACAAATTTTATGAAATAGGTCTACCAGGTAAGGATTCGGACGGATCTCTGCTGATGATGGATGAGGAGCAGGAGGATTTATATGAGAAGATAGTAGGAACCACTTTGCGCTTTTTTTCAGAAAAGTGCGCCCAATTCAATTGGGTAACAAGTTCCCGAATTCACACCGTTTCAATCAAACAAAAATCATAACCATGATTAAGGCACTGCAAAGTGAAAAAATAGGTAGGGCTTGACGGTATTCCCGCAGACCTATTATAATCAGCAAAAAATTTCATCAATCCAGCTATTTCACCCACTCATCATAGAAAGTGCTTGGAATTTAAATTGCTTCCTAGGAGAGTGCAAAAGGGAATGATCATCAAGTTCCTGAAGAAAGAAGAATTTATACTATTTGGAGGCTAGAGAATATGTTTCCGTGCTTCCTCTAGTTGCCAAGATTATAGCAAAACTTGTACTAGAGCAAATAAAGAATAATTTCGAAGAAAAATTCGATGTTGAACAGGCCGTTTTCGGCAAGGGTACCTCGTGGACCGAAGGTGTGGGTTCGATTCCAAGCCGTGCCACCTAGAAACAGAAATGTTTTATCTGAAATGTTTATTCTGCCTCTTGCGAGGTACTGACAAATATTCCAAGAATACACCTGTCATCAAAAAGTGCTTCTCATTTAGCCGTTCGGACTCGGCAAAAACCTAAAGGTCCCCTTCATTCCTGCCAACAATACGCACATAGGAATGGTTGAGAGTTGTAAGTCACTAGGCCCTGGTTCTCCACGCGCTGTTGCACCACCCAATTCATTTATTTTTTTATTTGGCAGTGGATTATCTTGTGTCAATTACATTAACATTTTACGGTTCATTATAGAACAGTGCGTTGAATACCGATCTCCATCGATTTTTAAAAGAGTTTCAGCTGTGTCAAAAGAGAATTAAGCTGGCTTCCTTTCTGCACGACGGAAGAGCCCACCAGATAATTGCTAATGGCCAAACAGCATATGATGGATCGAAATATCGTGTCTTTCACAGACGAAGGTTGTCAGTCTTTGCAGACTTTGGAGTCAGGCAGGGCTGCATATTGTCACTTTTTTGATTGGTACTAAGTGACGTATTGTGCGCACCTTAGGTTAGGTTAGGTAGAAGTGGCTGTCAGTACTAAGTACTGACACACTTAGACCAGAATTGGTCCGTTGTGATACCACATGAATCTTAAAAACTCTTTCCTTACTCGCTAAAACCACTTTGAGCTCCTGACGAAGCGTGTGAGACTATAAATGTCTGTGTTTGCCAGATCACTAGGATCGTTAAAGAAGTAAACTCCTAAATGGAGCCTACGTCTGAGGGAAAGAGCAGGGCATGTGCAGAGAAGGTGAGGAATCGTTTCCTCTTCCTCCTCGTCCATGCAGCTTCTGCAGAAATCGTTTGAAGGTACGCCAAGCCGCGCTGCGTGCCTGCCTATTAAACAGTGTCCTGTTATGACACCTACAATAGAGCTAATATGCATTCTATTTAGAGATATTAAACACTTGGAGCGTTTGAGGTCAAGGTTTGGCCATACTTGTTTTGTCGCCAAACAAGTAGTGATGTTTTCCCACCTTGTGTTTGTTCTCTTCAACGCATCTTGCTTCAGTAAAAGCTTACACGTAGCGATGGGTATACCAATGTTTACCTTTTCAGGTAAAATGGGTAGTAATGTTCCACTTCTAGCGAGTTCATCAGCTTTACAATTACCTGGAATGTCACTATGACCCGGCACCCAACAAAGGTGAATATTAAACTGTTTCGCCATCTCCAACAGAGATGATCGACAGTTGAGGGCTGTTATAGAGTTTGTACGGACAGAGTCCAGGGATTTAATGGCGGCTTGACTATCAGAGAAGATGCGGATATCCGAGCCTGATATCACGTTTTCTTTGAGCCAAGACAGTACTTCTTTTATCGCTAGAAGTTCCGCCTGGAATACGCTACAGTGATTAGGAAGACGGAATGAGAGACTTAAATTTAGTCTTTCAGAGTACACTCCCCCACCAACCCCATCTTTGGTCTTCGATCCGTCAGTGTAGAAGTGAATTGATTGATCTTCTAAGAATTCCACATCCTCCCAGGTGGATCTGGAAGGTATGGTCACTTCAAAATTTTTATCGAAATTCAATTGTGGGATTGTGTAGTCAGTGTTACTAGGAAGTGTTCCGAATGAATTCAGAATAGCGGAGTGACCAATCTCATTATTGATCCACTGTGAAGAGGCTTTGAGGCGAATGGCTGTGCTCGCAGCCGTTTGTTTGCTGAAAATATCGAGAGGTGTCAGATGGAGAAGAGTGTCTAATGCAGCGGAAGGAGTCGACCGAAGTGCTCCAGTAGTACATAGACATGCTGTTCTTTGGACTTTGCTTAGTTTGTCGCGATGTGTCGCTTTATCCAAGGCAGTCCACCATACTGCCACGCCGTAAGTTAGAATCGGTCTAATTACCGAAATGTATAGCCAGTGAGTGATTCGAGGTTGGAGGCCCCATTTACTACCTACGGCTTTTTTGCAGGAGAAAAGTGCCACTGTGGCTTTTTTCACTCTTTCTTGTATGTTAGGTTTCCAACTTAACTTCTTATCTAAGATGAGACCCAAGTATTTAGCTTCGTCTGAGAATTTTAGTGGAACACCATTAATAATAGGGGGGTCTGTTTGCGGAATTTTGTATTTCCTGGAGAAGAGGACAAGATCTGTTTTATGGGGGTTAACTCCAAGTCCGCATCGATCTGCCCATCGTGTTAGCTTGTTTAGAGCGTTTTGTAGAAGATCTCTTAAAATGTTAGGATGTTTTCCTGATACTGCTATAGCAACGTCATCCGCATAGGCAATCACTCTGTAGCTCTCTGCCTCTAAGGTATTCAGCAGTTCATTAACTACCAAATTCCAAAGAAGGGGAGAAAGCACCCCGCCTTGCGGTGTACCTCTACTGACAGATCTTCTTGCCGAAAAGCCGCCCAGTTTTGAATTGATAACCCTGCTTGTAAGCATCTGATTAATCAGTTCACCAAGCGACCCATCCACATTCAGAGAAACCAGTGCAGATATGATTGCAGATGTATCAACGTTATTAAAAGCACCTTCTATATCTAGGAAGGCAACCATTGTATATTCTTTATAATGGAGGGAATATTCGATGGTACGAACTAGTGTGTGGAGAGCTGTCTCCACTGACTTCCCTTTGCAATAGGCATGTTGAGCTGTAGACAATAGTCTCGTATCAATGCTTGACCTTAGTTCGATATCAATCAGTCGTTCAAAAGTTTTTAGAAGGAAAGATGATAGGCTAATAGGTCGTAAATCTTTAGGGTTTACGTGGGAACATTTACCGGCTTTGGGTATAAACACAACTTTGACTTCTCTCCATAGAAGCGGAATATGGACCAGATTTAAGCAACCATTGAAGATGACTTCCAGAATCGGCAGAATTACTTCTAAGTTCATCTGTAGTTCAGCCGGAATGATGCCATCTGGCCCCGCCGACTTGTATGGTTTGAAGCTATTGAGTGCCCATTGTAATTTTTCCCTTGTAATCAGACCTTGTGGAAATGTTAGTTTTTCGCTTGTCCTGTAAAGGGCAGTGCTATTAACAGTCTGTGAGCTGCCTGGAAAATGAGTATCCAGTAGCAAATTGAGCGATTCTTCGCAAGAGTTGGTCCAGGAGCCATCAGCATTTTGAAGGCAGCTAGGCATAACTGGATTTGTGGAGAGGATTTTTCTTAATCTTGATGCTTCTGAGGCTTCTTCTATATTGCCACAGAATGTCCTCCAAGAAGATCGTTTGGTTTTCCTCAATTCTTTTTTATATAATTTTCGTGATTCTTTATAGGAATCCCAATCGGACATTACTCTAGTACTTTTAGCTCGATTGAAAAGTTTCCTACAGTTTTTTCTGAGCGGTTCGAGCCCCGAAGTCCACCAATGTGGCTTCCTTTTACCCCTTATTAGAATAAGAGGACAGGAGGTTTCTAATGATTTGTTTAGGGCTAAAGTAAGATCATTGACTTTGCTGTCAAGATCGTTTTTGTTGGATGGAACACTTAAAATGTCAGGTTTAATAAGTCTCTTAAGTGTTTCCCTGTACTTAGGCCAGTCTGTTTTCCTATGATTACGAAAAGTTAACTGGCCAGGAGGTTCATCGTTCAAGCTGAATTGAATGTATCTATGATCAGAGAACGAGTGATCACTAGAAACTTTCCAGTTTAAAATCATCTGATAGATGTTGTCGGAGACAAGAGTTAAGTCTAAAACTTCTTGTCTGTTTCTGGTAACGAAAGTTGGTTCATTGCCTACGTTACTTACTATAAGGTTAGTATTTAGGATAAAATCGAAAAGAGACTCACCTCTATCGTTAATATCAGTACTACCCCATACTGTGTGATGGGCATTGACATCACTCCCAATAATGAGGCTGATATTTCGCCTTTCTGCTTCAGCGATAAAATTCTCCAGGGTTTTACCTGGGAGAGGGCCAAGGTGGTCATGGCCGAGATACGCCGATGCTATCCAAAGTGTGCCTTTGGTCGTCTCCAGTCTTGCAGCCGTAATATCTCGATCGCTGAAATTAGGTAGTAAATATACATTAATGCTACTTTTTACTAGTATGCAGGATCTAGGTTCACCTTTACCGGACGCATACAGTAGGTAGTATCCAGGAGTCCTGAGTCCCTTTACGATGGATTTCACAATCCAAGGTTCTTGGATCAGGACGATATCCTCTCCGTTGCTGGATATTCGGAGAAGAAGTGAGGCTGACGCCTTGATGGAGTGTTGGAGGTTAATCTGAACTAACTGCAGCATTTTGGCTACAATTAGGCAGATCAGCCTCCACCACGGTATTATCAGGTTCTTCCAAGTCAGAGGACGAACTTAAAAGCTCGTCCTCACTTAAAAGAACACTGTTTAAATAGTCTTCAGTTTCCATGTCGGAAAGGCTGTCGACGTTAGGAGAGGACTCCACTGGAGCCGAAGATGCCCTGGATGCATCATCTTCCAAACACGGGAAGGTGATGGACACACCAGGGTCCCCGACCACAGCTTCGTCTTCTTGGGGGTGTGGAGGAGCGCAAGCTGCATCTACCTCATCTTTTTTATAGACCCTAAGGTTCATTGTCTCAAACCCGAACCTAATCACACCTTTAGTCTGCGCCAGAGGAACAAGGGATTCTTTATTAATCACAATGATTGCGCCTCTGTAAAGGCCTTTTTGTTCCTCCAGTTTCGCGACTTTCCAGTTGTGAGTGGGAAGGGATGGATTCGAAAGCTGGATTATCTGGAGTATTTCATCCATACAGGAGGGTTCAGCCGGGATCCAGGTACGTGCTCTTGGCCTGCAAGGGATGTCCTCCTTAGCAATTACCTCAAGCTTCGCACCTGGCCAGACTTCTCCTATCCTGCTGATAGCCAGCTTATAGAGATCGCACGATCTCTGATCATCGCAGGCGATGAGCTTGACATGGCCCTGGTGCCAACCGCCATCACTAGTGATTGGAGGAGGTCCCGGGTTGTCCCTCATAAGACTTAAGAAGCCAGCCGAGAGCTTCAATTTCACCATCTGCCAATGATCAGAAGATATCGTACCATCTATATCGCTTCTATCAATAACCGCAACTACGATTTTATCTTTTAGAACATCTCTAAAAGATTTGATTGGGGGTTTGAGGGGAGTGCTGGTGTTTTGCACTTTTGTCCTTTTAGCGTAAGGCATGGTACCTTCAATAGACCGTTGTCGCTTTGACGTGGAGTCGCCGCTGGTCTGGTGTTTAGCTAAGAAGCTCTTAGCCCACCTTACTTTTGCTTCATGCTTTGAGTCACCTCCAACCTTCGGTCTCGCACCAAAGATCTTCAGGATCCTCTCAGCATTCCGCTTATCCTTGTAAAAGGACCCACCAGGTGTAAGCTTACGCCTACCCCCACTGGGACCCGTGTGAGCTACACTCACGTTAGAGGTGGAAGGGCCATGCTTCACGATCCTTCCACCACTAAAGTGAGGGTGCGAAGTTTGGGGAGGTTTACTCTCCGTAGTGGTGGAAGGGCCATGCTTCACGATCCCTCCACCACTGAAATTGGGTATTTCTACCTTACTCTCACTGTTCTTGTTGCCAGCAACTAGACCATGATTTCTCACGGTTTCGCCACCAACAGGCAAGACAGGAGGTACAGCAGACGACTTTACAGTCGCACTGCCGGCCGAACTTGAAGAAGAACCGGACTTACCACTAACATCATTTGAAAAATTCATTTGATTCCCACGAGTATCGGAGAAGGGGTGGTCACTCTGCACAGAGATCCGTATATGCAGAGAAGGCTAGTTAATTCGAAGATTGCCATCTGTCCGAATACTCCGTTAGCGACTGAGCTAGTATTTGAATTGGGCCCTCAGCCAGGCTGATCATCGGCACGGGTCGTATAACACCTTGATCCAGCCCAATATAGGAGATTTGGGGAGAGGAAGGATATGATGATGTGGGGAGCAACAGACAGCCTCATCGCCGTTCTGCCGAGAAGGAATGAGGGAAGGAACACCGAACAGCTTTTTCGCCGTACCGGTGAGGGAAAAGGAGACGACAGACAGCATCATCGCCGTACCGCCTAGAAAGGAATTATATGATAGGAATCGTCGGACAGCTTCATCGCCGTACCTACGAGGGAGGTAACTCATTGGACAGCATCATCGCCGTACCGCCGAGAAGGGAGTGTCGTACAGCATCACCGCCGTACCTCAGGTGGGGGGGGGAAACACGTTGGACAGCATCTCGCCGTACCGCCGAGGGGGAGGGGTGAGGGAGGGAGGGAGGAAGGAGTTTTGGGGGAGCGCCCTTTGGTTTCAGGACTCATCTGGAGAGGTTATCTCGAGAATCATTGACCTTACTCAGCTTCTACAACTCGACAAGTTCGACGCTTAGGTAGAAGTGTGCGCACCTTAAACGACTGGAAATTGAGGAAACTCTGCAGTTTGCTTACTCTTTCATAGGATTATGGAAATCCATCAAATGACGAGAACGGTAGAGACAATCAATAGGACAAAAAGAAAAAGGGACAGACTTGGAAGTCCCTAATCTCATTAAAAAAATTAATGCTTTTAAGGTGCTGAAATTATTTCTCCAATCATATTCCTGTACTGAACAAAAATAAATCCATCCCTCCTATTCAAACTACAAATATATATGCATAAATATCAACTCGTTGATTAAACACAAGCGCAAATGTCAGTTTTATCATTCTCTATCCGTTTGTTTCACCTTTTTTTTTTGTATCGAATTTCAATTGAAAATCCCGGATCTAGCTGATGGTGTATTGCTCTTAAATTGAATTAAATCAACCACATAAATGAGTTGTATCCATTCAGTAGTATAAAGAACAACAACAACTATCCATCCATTCTCATACAAAAAAATAAATATCAATGTTTGTTCACAATTTAACTTACAAAAAAAAAATAGAAAAAATATTTTACAACAACCCTTTTTTTTATGATGCAACACAGGAATACGAGTGCTTTAGCCTGATATAAGATTTCTGATTAAAGTCCTTTTATTATTATTTGACTCGGAGGAAAGTTGTGCGTTTTGTTTTTCTCATATTTCTGAATTTACTTCTCTTCTCGCTTTGGTATTCTTTTTTGAATTTACTATCATTATACCTACTTCACCACCACCATTTACTTTGTATGTGAACTATACTTACATATAATATAGACATCAATGGTGGGTGGAATATATGTGGGTATATCCAAGGCCGTAGTCAAAAAACATAAATGTCAACTTATTCGCTGAGTTCAGATTACTATACATTATATTTCTGTATATCAATTCGTCATAAATTATACCGGTGAATCAATTTAAACGAAAAAAAAATTGAAGTTTACTCTCAGTACTTGAAAATTATTCTTAGTTTACTCTCAGTACTTGAAGTTCATCTTTTACATCCATTCGCTTTTACAGAAATGTGAAAATTGCAAAGCATACATATTGAAACATTTTTATATATTTTTCAGAATGATGCAAAACGGAAGTCCAGAGTTACAGCGTGGAAGATCAGCTGTGATATAGGGGAGTTAACTTTACTCCCATAAACCAACGATTCATTTAAAGCTCTAATTAAATGAATTTGGGTGTTTTTGGAAAGTTGAAAAAATCTAGATGATTTTTGGTGTCAATTTTTAAAATCGTCCAATCGTTGCAAAAGCTATTTGCAACTTTCAAAATGTTGATATCAGTTGCATTAGTTTTGATGCTTTTTTTTATTATGCCTTGATGGTATGACGGATCAAAATCGCCATTATCCAAAAAATGTGAAATATTTTTAGAAATACCTAAAGTAAAGTCAAAAGAAGCTGTCATAATAAACCAGACATTATTCAGACATCATACATTTTCCAAAAAGTTCCATACTAACGCAATTGAACGATTCAATTTGAATATTTTTAGAATATTGGTCGATAGTTTTTGAAACGATTATGAACAACAAATTATCTACTTGTCTTCGACACTCCACCTTTATCAAAATAATTTGTTAAACAGTGTAGGTAAATTTTACTCCCACTTACGGGGGACCTACTTTAGAGCTATAACTTTTGTATTCGATACCGTACCATCTTTAAAAATAAAGCTCTACAGTTTAAGACTCCGAAAATGTATAAACTCCTTAGGAAACAAGACCGTTGCTTTTCGTTGTTGGAATTAATACAATTATCAATAATTTGTGTTTGGATTCCAATCTCTTTGGAAGTTTGTTGGGAGTAGCAAAGGAGAGCAAGTGTGTTTTCATTTGACACTTCACCTTTCATCGAAGCAGTAGCGATAGAATTACCCAGTTCGAAAAAACCGTGACTTCAAAATCAGTTTGAGAAGCCATTCAAGTCGAGACAGTCATAAGACAGATTTTAAACAGAACCCAGATCGCAAGAGGCCACAGTAGAGCCGGTCAATTTTTCATTGCAACAGTTCCTACGACTATTTCCATGGAAATGGCTCATTTTCCAGTCAGTCAGAGCACCTTCTGACTTTTCCAACATATTTGGAGCTTAAAGCTTAAAGCAGTGTTTTACCAGGCTACTTATTCTTAGAGTTAAGCCAAGGGTCTAGTCCTCTAGGTTGGGGATCGGGGTGACTCTCGGCTATTTAAAGCTGTCCAGCTACTAAGCAACTTTTTTTGAAATCTGTAAATAATTTTTGAAACGATTGGTCCAAAGTTATGAACAACAAATTATTTAAAAAAAAAATTGTTTTCGGCACTTCAACTAAATCAAAAGAATTTGTCAAACGGTGTAGGTAAAATTTACTCCCATTAACGGGTGACCTTACATCGAGGTGTAACTTTGGAATTCAATGTCGTATCATCCTGAAAAAATAAAACACAATTTTGGACATTTTGTACTTAGCAATTTTAGGCTTGAAAAAATGTAAAAAAATCCTTAAAAAACTTATAAAAAATAATTGTTGGAGATTATTATAAACATATATGATTCCTTCTTGGGTTTCAATCCCTTTGGAAGGTTGTTGGGTGCAGCAATCGAGAGTGAGAAGCAAGGGTGTTTTCACTTAGGCATTGAAGCAGTAGCGAAAGAATTCCCAAGTTCGAAATAACGGTGGCTTATAAATAAATTTGAGAGGCCATGTAACTTGAGACGGTTATAAGAGATATTTTTAACGGATCCCAGGTCGCAAGACGCCCATTCACAACAAAAGCCGTGAATTATTCATAGAAAATCTCTGCTACCCTTGCGATAGTTCCTACGACTATTTCAACGTAAATGGCCTATTTGCCAGTCAGTCAGAACACCTTCTGACTTTTACAACATATTTGGAGCTTAAAATTAAAGGCAGCGTTCTATCAGACTACCTACCTATAGAGTTAGTCCTCCAGGTTGGGGGTCGTGGTGACTCCTGGCTTTGTAAAGCTATCCAGCTACTGAGCACCTATATAAGTCTTAGATATGGACGGATAAAGTGCTGAAAAATCAAGTAAAGGAAATAAGAATAACAGACTTTGGATCTTTACTTGGAGTGTCAGGTCCCTAGAACGCTTTAGACGACTTTGACAGTTTAAAGATGCCAATTATGGCAGGTCAAACACAATTTAAGCCAGAAACCGACATTCGGAAAATATGCATGCAGAACTGCATCTTGAAGAACATATATTTGTAATTTTTGTGATATTTTCTGATATTTAATGATATTTTATGATATTTTATGATATTTAATTATATTTTATGATATTTTATGATATCTTATGATATTTAATCATATTTAATGATATGTTATGATATTTTAAGATATATTATGATATTTTGTGAAATCTTATGATGTTTAATGATATTTAATGACATTTATTGATATTTTATGATATTTTTGTTTAATTGAACACGTAAGAAAGATATCGCATGGATAAAATACTTTGTATTTATTTGTCTGAATGGGTAATGCAGCTTTACACTTATCTGAAATCCCCACTTTGACTACGGCCTTGTGTTTTGTTGTTTCACAGTATCCTAGCCTAGTCCTTCTAAAACCATCAAGTGCTGTTGCAATATTGCAATGAGGATGTTCTGATGGTTGATGATAATGGTGTTGTTTTTTTTTTTTTGTATGTCTGTCGCCATTTTCTGTAATTGAATTTTACATTTTTCTTTTTTTTCGTAACTCATTCTCTTTTGATAAATTGATTTCTCATTCCTTCAGCCGATGAGGGTGAATGTGATGGTTTGGCGTATGGGGATATAGTTTAAATTGAAATTGAATATAATAGACAAAGTAACTGTCTTTTCTGATAGTTTGACTGGATGTATCACAGTAGGTGTATTTCTATTGCTTTTCATTATTTTGTTCATAGACAAAAAATATTCATTTCATAAAAATAATAGATGGAAGAGAAAACAAAAGAGAAAGAAGAAAAAAGCAAAAGGGAAAAAATTCAAAGCTCGTTTTCAATTTACCTATTGAATCAAACAATTATAAAAAAGTGGGGAAAACGAATATCAGGAATGTCCAATATATTGTTATAGGTATTGAACAAAAGCCTATAGATGAGAAAGTGTTAATAGTGACAGCCAGGGCTAGATATATTGAAAATGAACGAATAGAAGTTAAGCTATGGGAAATAAATTGATTCGTGTTTTGAATGAATATAAATTGAAGCACAAAAAGAATGCTTATTCACTTTATAAGAGCTTCAGATTTTGTGATCAATTCAGCTCATTGTATATGACATTTCACTAGTCTAAGAAGTGTTTCAACTTGAGAGTAATTTCACAACGTAACTCTCGAGAGTGACTCTCGGATAGCTGACTAAATCACTGTGAGCGAGTTTTACTCTCGAGAGCTTCTTGAGAGTTACTCAGTATTTCTACTCTCAAAAGATGGAAACGCACCTTAAGGGCAATTTGGCGGCTTTAATCCTAAGATGATTATTGAAACTGGAAATTTTTCGGATGTGTTCGCAAAGCAAAATTTTAATGAATGAATTCATAGATTGAGTTATTGACCATCGAACTAGTGTGTGTCGATTAAGGCCATTTAATCACAACCCAGTATTAGTAATATCACAGAATTTAACCCTTTGTGATCAAACTGGTCATATAAACATTAGGAAATGTGTGTACAATATTTGAGGCATTCCCTTTTTATTACATCCTCTGAAAAGCTCGACATCATAGGTATAAATCATTGCTGTAATATTTTTCATGCAAATACAACCATCAACCACCATGTTATCATCAATGTTTACAAGAAACTTAAAAAATGAGCACAGCTTCCGAAAAGTGACTTGAAAACTACGTACTGATAGATTAACATATTTCTTTACATCCACATAAATTACGAGGAGACATTTGTTAATCCTCCCTTCTTTGCTTAAAAGTCCAACGATGATACCTTAAGTCTATTTTTGTTCCACACACACATGCCATGTTTCACTTAATCGTCCGGTCCGTAGAAGGTACAACCATCAAGACTCGATATAAGGTACCTTACCTAAGCTACTAACCAGAGTACAATATCATCCGGAGAAGAATTTTGCAATATTAATTTCTATTCTACATTGAGGTGCCTATGTATGAACACCAAATGCATTATATCGACCATAACGACACGACACGGATCTGTGGACACCAGAAATCCTATTTTCCTGACATTTCGCTCAATGCTCCTTCTTGGAGGAAAATACTATGCGTTTAATTCAAGTGAACAAGTTTGTATGCGCGACATGAAAATGAATTTCAAGTAATCAATTTATATCTATGCCTACAGACATATATGAAATTGCTAGAGAAAGATATACATACATGTACCTAGGTACTGGTACACAGTACGTATATACATTTCTGAAGATACTTTTGGAATATTCATTCAGACTACAATGTTGCACATTTATTGCAACATTATAAATAAATCAAGTGCATACAGGCAGTTTTTTTGTTTTTGTTTTAATAATTTTCTTTTTAACAGGAAATGCAGAAAATTATTATCCTTCAGGGGTCAATACAGAAACGTGTTTGTGATACATTGCCAACTTGCATAGGCTTAACAGGAGAAGTTTTAATGTTGGTATTTATTTTCAATTATATTTTACTTACTTATAAATTTTTTTAAAATGAGCAACAGCTTACCTGAAAAAGGAAAGAAACAAATATTAGTACTTTAATGGTTTTAAAAATTATTTAATTAGGTAAATTATTATAAATAATGTTGAAGGCAGCATACAGTAATTCCGTTTGAATGGAGAGACAATCAAAAACCAATAGTCTAACCCGCAGTCTTCTTAATTTGATGACATTTTCAAACGTTATTAAGGTTTAAATGAGGTATCACAGTGAATATCAACCCACTGACACGCCCACTTTGAAAAAGGTCACTTTCTCGTCGAAAGTTAATACAAATGACACTTGTTGTATTGCTAAGAAAAATTAGACAAATGGCCTAAAATAACATGTCACTTAAGTCAAGGTTAAGACAACCTAATGCGTTTCTTAAAATAGACAATTCTTAGACAACTGTGAAAAATGTTTACTTTTACACCATTCTGGGCGACTTGCATCGTTCCTGATTGGAAAACTATTGATTGCACAGAACTTGGTCTGGGCCGGTAGCGCAACAATCAGTCACGGTTTGTTTTACTCCCTCGTGGTGTTTCCCGGGCAACTATCTGCTTAACCCTACCTAAATAGGTTTAAATTACAAATTCGAAAGGTCCAGCACTCCAGGATAAGTTAAGGAGGGTGTAGCATTCTTCGTAACTGAAATCAATTCCGCTAACGAAGCCGACACTAAGCCTCGGATATGAAATGATAAATCGTTAACAACTTTTGCCTATTGTACGCGGACAAAGATTGGTTTCTGGAATGTGAAGATGCTTCTTGACAACGCAAGTGAAGGCCCTCAAAATGCCAGGTGCCTCCAATTAGAGAAAAAATTCATGCATTGTATTTTAAGGATGAGTGAAGTTGGAGATGGTTGGGCTTGGGAAAGTTTAAGTCTCCAACTCGTTACACTGTACTCCTCTACTCCAGAAAGGCATCTGGAAGTTCTCGCGAATCTGACGTTGGATTGCTGCTTTCCAAAGCAGCTCTAAAGAGTTTAATTTCTGGGGAGCCTTTAGATGACAGGATCCTGAAAACTAGGTTCCGGCCTAGGGTACTTCACGTCACCATCATACAGTGTAACACCCCAGCGGAGCACTCTTCTGTCGAGGACAAGGAGATATTTCATAACTGGCTGAGTGCCGCTTATGATAGTACACCACGTGGATACATAATAATGGTAACGTGAGACTTGAATGTCAAGGTTGACAGTGACAATGATGGGCTCAGGAATGTTATGTGAAAGCATGGTGTTGGTGATTGCAACGAAAATGGCGAACGTTTTGCTGATTTCTGTAACGATAAGCGCCTTGTACCTCGTGGCATGATGACTAGTGCGTGGGACTGTCATGCCCAAGGTGTGGGTTCGATTCCCAGCCGTGCCACCTAAAAACTGAAATGTTCTCTTGCGAGGAACTGACAATCCTCCAAGAGCATACTTGTCATGAAAAAGTGCTTCTCACTTAGCCGTTCCGACTCGGCAAATAACCTGTAGGTCCCCTCCATTCCTGCCAACAACACGCACACAGGAATGTTTGAGAGTTGTAAGTCACTAGGCCCTGACTCTCCACGAGCTGTTGCGCCACCCAATTTATTATTTTTATTTTTAACCCCCTTGTTATAGGAGGGACCATGTTTGAGCACAAACCGTGCCACAAAGTCAGTTGGGTGTCGACGGACAGATAAGTAACTTTCAACCAAATTGATCACTTCGCGAATCAGTCGGCGATTTAGAAGCTGTCTTCAGGACGTTCGAAACAAAAGATGTGCAGACATGGGAACGGCCCAGGACGACTGTCTTATTGTTGCTACCGTAAGATTACGCACAGCTGCAGTTCGGAAATCCCAAGAAAACACCCAAATGCTCAAGATCAAAACCGATAGACTTAAGGATCCCGCAGTCCGCCAACAACAAAGGGACCACCTATCACAAGGATTGAGAGCAAACATTAGCACAGAACCGACCTCTATTGAAATCCATTGATGTGCTGTGAAAAATGTTTTTATATCCTGTGCTGAAAGTATAACAAGGAAGAAACAGTGACTTGCTTCCCGAAGAAACTTTGCTTATAATCGAAGAAAGAAAACAGCAAAGCCGGCATTGCAGTATCCGTATCGTATGAAGGTGAGATAAGTTCACCGTAGTCAGCGATGTGTTAAGCGTAACCGCATTGGCAGATGTGACAGTACGACCATCTACAGAACTAGCAAACTTACAGGTGTTCAAAGGTTAAAGACATAGATGGTAAATCTGGTAAAAGACATAGATGGATCACTGCTAGTTTCGCATGAAGACCAGTTCAAAAGGTGTATGCGCATTTGTATGCGGTTTTAAAATGCGTTTTCACCAGTGAAGTCAGCCCAACACCCAATGACCCGTTTGTATTAATAAATTCTCGAATATGCACTGTATTCCTCATTAGGGAAGAAATCTCAACCGCTATCAGAGCAGTGAAGAATAACAAAGCGGTTGGACTTGACGGTGTTCCCCTTACGAGCAGCGCCAGCAACATCGACTGACCTCCTCCAGCCACTCATTGAGAGAGCTGGGGAAACAGAGAGTTTTCCTGAGTGGAAAAAGGGAATTATTGTCCAGCTCCCAAAGAAAGGAGACCTTACACAGTGCAAAAACTGGAGAGGAATTTGCGTGCTGCCAGCTGTAGTCAAAGTTATATCATACATCGTCCTTGAGCGAATAAAAGACTATCTCGAAGAAACGCTTGACACAGAACAGGCAGGATTCCGTACTGGATTTTCCTGTGTGGACCACATCAACACATTGTGGATCATCAGCGAACAGTGCGTTGAATATCGATTACCACTTCACGTGCTATTGATCGACTTCAAAAAAGCGTTCGACAGAGTCAATACGGGCATCCCGGATAAATTGATTTCTATTATAAAGTCTACATGATGCATTCAAATGTTACGTTCTGTATAAAGGAAGGTTGTCAGAGAAGTTTAAACCCAAAGTGGGATTAGAGAGGGTCGTATACTGTCACCAATACTGTTCCTGTTGGTGATAATTTATGTGCTGCATGCAGTTTTGTCGACTGCAAATGAAAGAGTTCAGTGAAATCTGCAATTGTACCTCAAACATCTGGCGAACGAGGACGACGTATGCTTACTGCTGCAAGGGCTGTCTCTATCCTCAATAGGATATAACCAATCTTAGGGAGAGGTTGCCTCATCCACTCATTGACGCTCGTATTCACCGCAGAAGTGACAGTAGCTCGTGTATAGGTGAGGGGCACATTCTCCATTTACTGCCGCTCTTACAAGAAACACGCACGACGTTCAGTTCTTGTTCGTTCTATCATCGTCGTCCTGGATCCTTTTTATGTCTTTGACTGTGTTTGGAGAAGCTTCCAATCTCGACGCATTTGAAGCCATAGTAGTGTGCTTGAAATGTCAGACAGTTCTTCCAAGACATTGAAGAAGTGTCTACCTAGGATAGGGAGGGGAAGCGCAGGGCAGTGGCACAGGTAGTGAGGAGAATCCTCGTGATTGTATCAATACCTCATCACATCCTCTGCATAAGTCGTCTAAACTGAGTTTCATCTCTTTCTTCTGTAACCCAGGTGCTTGTGACCGGTGGTGATACTCACGAGAAGAGATAGAGACTTTTTACTCGGTTAGATTATGCTGTCGACCTTTTGTTTGTTGAAACTAGGCCAAATGTTCTGATTTCTGGTTATAACACAGGTATCGAGCGAGCTCTATCGCTTGTTTGTCGTAGCTCTTTGCTCTCGATTACCTGTTTAAGATTACAGGGTGGGACCTGAACTATCGTTTCCGCTTGATTAAGATCAAGAGTTGATCGTATTCTTGCTAGCTCGTCAGCGCTTTCATTACCTGGGACACCACTGCTGTCACCAGGAACCCAGCAAAGCCTTATGTTGTGCTGTGTACCAAGAACCTTTAGCTCTTCGAGACAGTAGCTAACAAGCTTCTATTAATTTCAATTTTGTTTGTATCGCTTTTATTGCCGCTTGGCTATCAATGAAAAATGTGATATCAGCTTTTGGTATTGCGATACTGAAACTTGTCTAGCAGCTTTTGTCACTGCCAGGACCTCAGCTTGGAAGACACTTCTGTAATCAAGAAGTCTGAACGAGCTTACTAGAAGCTAGACGCTTGAGGGTGCTATGAAAGGTTTAGCAAGTACTATTTTAAATGGGGAAAGTTGATTTTTCAACAGAACCCAGCCCCTGCACACAAAGCCAACACCACCCAGGAGGGGCTAAAAATCAAAATTCTAGGTTTAGTAAAAGCAGAAGATTGGTTCTGACGAGGTCCAGATTGGAATCTTTTGGATTCTCCACAGGAATTTGCATAGTGGCAAAAACATCAGTAGAAACAATACCTGTGACTATAGCCCTATGGTCACAACGTTTAATGGCTCGCATTTGAGCGAGAAGCTCATTATTTGAAGGTGTAATTTGGCTTATCCATTACCTTGTGGAAAGCAGCTAAGCGCTTAAAAAGACCACAAACCCGCCAATAAAATCCCAAGATGGTAAATGGATCGGAAACCCGAAACAAAAGCCTGATCTCTTCGCTGAACATCTCGCGAATGTTTTTAAGCCATTCCCAGCAAACACAGCTATATATACCTTACAGTTCGTTTGTTCAAAGAAACGACGAATGTGAAATACCTTTTGTCACGCTCAAAGAAGTAAGAAGAGTGTGTCAACATAAGTTGTCTTACAAAAAATCACCAGGGTAAGATCTAATAACTGCTCAGGTTTTGAAAGAAATGCCTTTAATAGCTCCAATTTATAATAAACGCATGCCTTGATATGTGCCACATCATTGGAAAATTGCATAAGTCATTGTTATGTTGTCAAGGTAAGCCACCAACAGAAGTAACGAAATACTGAAATCCTTCGTTACGAACCGACTCTTTAGAGTACGGTACGACCAAAATTACTCGGAACTAAGGAAAATTGAAGCCGGTGTACCACAAGGAAGTGTCCTAGGACCAACTCTGTATCTGCTATATACAAGGAATATTTCAGTGGACATCAACACTATCATGGCAATTCTGGGACTGTTCCTAGGGGCAAAACAGAGAACGTGGGACAGCGGCGGCGCAGTATAGGAGAACAGCGCAACTGGAAACTGGAGACAACTAGCTAGAAACCGCGCCAGTTGGAAGAAGCTTGTTGGTTGAGAACCTGGCCCACCCCAGACTGTAGCGCCACCTGAAGTAAGTATGTAAAGTGGCGTTGTTGTTGTTTCCCGAGGGAAATTTGACTGCGTTCACCATGCTTGTAATATTTCCTTTCTAAACGTTGTTCAAGCGATCTACTGCGCTCTGCGGAAATATGAATTATACTGAAATTTATGTCAATTTTTTGATCGCATAACAGCTGTCAGTGTCAAAATTTCAGATGATTGAAAAAAAAAACCAACAGATGGCTCACCCATTAAAGACTCAATAGTAATTTTATTATTTCATTGTTAAACTAATAATTCGAAATAATCACATTTCTAAATTCCCAAAAGAATTTTTCTTTTCTAAAACCAATATGATTTTCTAATTTTTGTATTAAAATTATTAAAAATTGAGAAAATAACAAAAACTCATCCCGCAATCAAAACAAATTATTATTTTTGTCAAATTAAATTTAGAAATCTGACGCATTTGGTGCGGCTGTTTCTAGCGTTGACGTATCTCACCTGCTTTTTTCTACCTTTTCCTCCGCGCTTCATATTTTCGTCTGATTGAATAAAAATGTATCTAGATACGAGTATCTCTGTGTGCTGAGAGTTGGGTTGACAAAAAAAAATTTAAAAAATATTATAAAATACAAATATTGTACGGTATTCGACTACGACACAGCATAGCTGCTGTGGTGATATAGAAACTTGACAAAAGGCCTAGTTTTTCAATTTTCCCCCATCATTTTCATTCCCCTCATCATAATATGTTCTTCGTGGTATGTCGTCGCATAAAGAATTTTTTTTTTTCTAGAAAACCAAAAATGACAACGTGAAGCTGAAAAGATGAGTCCTTCGATATGGATTCGAGAGGTGTGTGTTCTGTGTTGTTGTATTCAAAAGCAATTTGTGGTGGTGGACATTAATTGAAAACTATTTGCTATCTCAGGTAGTTTGTCTTCTATTCCCTTCTTAGATATATTCGATTGAATGCCAAAAACTGCTGCTGTTCGATGTCACTGACGATAATAAGTAGTGACGAATGATGAATGGATTTGTAGATGTCCATCGTCGTCGTCGTCGTCGTCTGTGCCATGAAACTCATCCAAATAAATTATATTTAATGGCTATAATCATTAGATATTGGGTAACTGGGTGTGTTTTTGTTGATGCTGTCTCGGGCGAGGGACAACTCGTTCGATTAGAAATGCATGGAAGGGGATTAATTAAACCTATATCGAATTTGGGAGAAATGGGTGACGTGTTGATTTTTTTCGGATTTTTTGACAGAGAAAGAGGATAAAATTGACATTTTAGGGAGACTAACAGATCCCCTGACGAGGGTGTGGGTTTTAATGAAAATACCAGAACATGACATTTTAACAAAGTGGACCTAATTCTTGGTTTAAAAAAGAAGATTCATGTGGCTTTGTTTGACAGTGTGTTAGCTGTCAACATTTAATATATTAAGCCTAGAACTGATATCTCTTCAGATTACAAATAAATAGGGTGCATCCAGCGGTTTCTGGTTAATTTTTCAATTTATATTTTGGACTAAAAAGTGTGTAGGGAGGGGAGGGGGGGAGGGGATGGTAAAATCGATGGTGGAATTGAAATCAATTCATTGGTAATCAAAAAATCCGAGATTTCCAATTGAATTTTGTACAAGGTTAAAGAAAGGGTTAAAAGTAACAGAATTACGTTGTAATAACGTACCTCAGCTCTGGGGTAAGTGTTGACATAGTCCTGGGTAGGATGTAACACAAAATTTAAAAAAATATGTGTGTTTGTAAGCTTTAGGCTTGCTTCACACATATGCGGTTTTATTCGGTTCGGTCTGTATTCGGTTCGTTTTCGGTCGGACCTGATAAGTGTGAACCGACGAAAACGGCAGGAATAAAAACCTAATAGAAACCGAATAGCACCGAACGTCCCCTCGACACGAATCGGTTTTATTCGGTTTCAAGGGCACACAAACTTATCGTAGCGTTCACACATATTCGGTTCAATAAGGTTTTTTTTTTGTTCGTTTTTATTTGGAATTGACAACTAGTGCTGAAGTATGTTGATATTTTTGGAATTAAAAATTGATATTTGAATACAAACCTTATAGGAACCGTATATGTGTGAAAATATAAAACTGAAACCGAAAACGAACCGAATACAGACCGAACCGAATGAAACCTTATATGTGTGAAACAAGCCTTACAGACGGTTGAAAAAAAGGGTTTTTCTAATAGGGACGGGTAGATTTATATAGTTCATGGCCGCCATGTTGTTTTTTTGTTGATAATTTTTCTGTTTTCTAAATTCCAGACACTGAAGACAACATCACTTGGGAAATTTACAGCGTTACAGATAGCACCGTGTTCTCGCTGACTGATACTGGGCAGGTTAGCAGCAAACCCCGCTTTGACCAAAAATTCATCATTGGCGAAGAGGCTACCGCATAGGTACGAAAATCGGAGCATGGAACATTCGATCCTTGTACAGCGAAGGTAGATACCAGCAGGTTGAGCGTGAAATACTTCGCCAAGAGATCAGATCGTCCTCGAGCAGTCGATGGAATTTCAATCACCGCTTTAAATCATGTTCGTGGATTTTGAGAAGGCCTTTGATCGAGTTAACCAAGTTGTATATGGAGATCGTTGCTTGGTAGAGGAATTCCACCAAAAATTGTTGCTATTATTAAAGAATCCTACAACAATGCAAGGTATTTTGTTTTGCACAATGGGCAGCTATCCGACTTCTTCGTAGTGCAACAGGGTGTGAGAAAGGGGATGTTTTATCTTCCTGCTGGCGATTGACGACGTATTGACGGCCAGGTACAGCTGAGAGAAATGGCATTCAATGGAGACCGTTCGAAAGGCTCAGTCCTTTAGACTATGCCGATGACATGTCTACTGGCAAATAACATCAGTGGGCTGAAAGGGGTGTGCCAAATACTGCAAGTGAAGGGAGAGTCGAGTGGTCTAAGAATAAACAGCAAAAATACAAAAATAATGCTCACAGGGCGCTCCACACAGCAGCGTATTATTCTACAGGAGACGCCAGTTGAAGTAGTGGAACAGTTTAACTACCTTGGCAGTATTGTTTCTGCAAACGGTGGTACAGATCTGGACGTTAAAAGTAGAATGTCTATAGTTCCTGCTGCCTTCAGTATCTCCTTCCGCACTAAGTTGAGGTTCTTCGAATCCAATGTCAAATCCGTGCTGTTATATGCTTGTGAAAACTGGAAAGTCACGTCTACCATTTCGAAGAAATTGCAGGCTTTTGTGAATCGCTGTCTTCGCCACATCCTAAAGATTCGCCGGCCACAAATAATATCAAATGAGGAATTGTGGCGCAGGACAAGTCAAGAGCGGCTGGACGTCGACATAAGAAAGCGTAAATGGCGTTGGATTGGTCACGCACTGAGGAAACCAAACGATGAAATTGCAAAGCAGTCCTTTGAATGGAATCCTCAGGGTGCACGGCGGGTTGGAAGACCAAGAACAAAATGCAAATCAACTGTCTTAGCGGAAGCAGAATCCCAGAGAAAGACGTGGCCACAGCTAAATTACCTTGCAGCAGACCGTGAAGGATGGAGACGTTTTGTTGACGCCCTAAGCCCCAGCCGGGGTTACAGGACACGATGATGATGATGATGAAAGATCAGTATCCTGGACATAAGCGAAACTAAGTGGAGAGGAGTGGCCAAAGACAGCATTGTTTCGGGATTATGTTGAACGAAGAAGCGAGGCGTAGTTTGATTTCCTGGGTTCTCATTTCTGCCAGATTAATGACAGGAAGGTTTCTTTCAAACGTCACAATAATTCAGTGCTACACCCCCAAAAATGAAGCTAGCAGGGAAGACAAAACCGCGTTCTACACTGATCTCAACTCGGTTTACAAGAGTGTTCCAAGAGTCGACATTATAGTAGTCAAGGGAGACCTCAATGCGCCCAAGTCGATTCAGACAATTACGGACTGGGACGCGTGATGGGAAAAAATGGCTTGGGGTCACGAAACGAAAATAGCGACTTGCTTGCCGACTTTTGTAACGCGAATCGTCTTGTGATAGGTGGGACTGTATTTAAGTATAAGACGTGCATGTTACCTGGGTGCATCCGGATGGTCAAACCGAAAACCAAATTGATCATATCATGATTCAGCGGCCATGAAGGAAGTCAATGTGTGATATCCGGAGAATAAGAAATGCCGATGTGGGAAGCGACCACCATTTGGTTCTGATGAGTCTCAAACTACGACCGCTGCCGTACAAAAACCAGCGCTGGATGCAGCAAGGAGGAAATTCATTACGATTACTTTAAATGGCCCTAAAATATGTCGAAACTATGTCACCACCCTTAACAACAGAGCTTCGTCATAAAACGGAATCCAACATTCGACAATTGATGAGATGTCGGGTGAAATAAAGAGTGTATGTATGGAGGCTGGATCCGAAACTGTACCCAAGCGAACGAGACGTAGAGACTCTTGGATATCCCAAGACACCTGGGATAAGATCGAACTTCGTAAATCGTTGAAGATCCAAATAAATGCCGAAGCAGATGTACAACGAAAGGCTGAATTGCGAAGAGAGTACCGCATTTCACATAAGATGGTCTATCGCTGTGTGAGACGTGACAAGAGGGTGAGGTTAGATGGACTCGCAGATAATATTGCAAGAAGAGAAGATATTCGGGAACTGTACCAAATAGCCAAAGATGTTATTGGGAAAAAAGCAACACCAATTATCCTGTAATGGATGTGGATGGCACACTTTTGGTATCGATTGAGGATCAGCTACGCAGATGGAAGGATCATTTTTGTGCCCTGCTAAATGAGGTTTCAGTTGAGCAGAGTGCTGAAGTGCCACAACTAAACGAGATTCGCAGTTCCTATAGGGGTATTGACATCGAACCCCCGTCAGAATCGGAAATCCAGACATCAATAAAACTTCTCAAAAACAACAAGGCAGCTGGACTGGACGGAATACCAGCTGAATTCCTGAAAGCCGATCCCGTAACAGCGGCTAGTATTTTACATCCGTCGATACAAATCATTTGGGAAAACGAAAGCTGTCCCAGGGACTGGAAGGATGGTGTTATTGTTAAGCTGCCAAAGAAAGGTGACCTTAAGAATTGCAACAATTGGCGTGGTATCACCGTTTTGTCCATTTACCCAAAACTAATGGCAACCATCGTTCTCGAGCGAATAAAGGATAGAATCGAGTCTACACTCATGAGGTATCAAGCTGGTTTCCGCAGTGGTCGATCGTATGTCGACCATATCAACACCCTGCGTATCTTCCTCGAGCAGTCCATGGAATTTCAATCACCGCTTTACCTCATGTTCGTGGATTTTGAGAAAGCCTTTGATCGAGTTAACCGAGAATGTATATGGAGATCGTTTCTTGGTAGAGGAATTCCACCAAAAATTGTTGCCATTATTAAAGAGTCCTACAACAATGAAGGTATTTTGTTTTGCACAATGGGCAGCTATCCGACTCCTTCGTAGTTCAACAGGGTGTGAGGCAAGGGGATGTTCTATCGCCAATTCTCTTCCTGCTGGCGATGGACGACGTATTGACGGCCAGTGTTGGTACAGCTGAGCGAAATGGCATTCAATGGAGACCGTTCGACTGAGCCATTTAGACTATGCCGATGACATATGTCTACTGGCAAATAACATTAGTGGGCTGAACGGAATGTGCCAAACACTGCAAGTGAAATGAGAGTCGAGTGGTGTAAAAATAAACAGCAAAAAGACAAAAATAATGCTCACAGGCCGCTCCACACAGCAGCGTATTATTCTACAGGAGACGCCAGTTGAAGTAGTGGAACAGTTTAACTACCTTGGCAGTATTGTTTCTGCAAACGGTGGTACGGATCTGGACGTTAAAAGTAGAATAAATAAAGCTCGTGCTGCCTTCGGTACTCTATCCCCAATCTGGAAATCAAGTCAAATCTCCTTACGCACAAAGTTGAGATTCTTCGAATCCAATGTCAAATCCGTGCTGTTATATGCTTGTGAAAACTGGCAAGTCACGTGTACCATTTTGAGGAAATTGCAGGCTTTTGAGAATCGCTGTCTTCGCCACATTCTTAAGATTTGCTGGCCACAAATTATATCAAACTAGGAATTGTGGCGCAGGACAAGTCCAGAGCGCCTGGACGTCGACATAAATAAACGTAAATGGCAATGAATTGGTCCAACATTGAGGAAACCAAGCGATGAAATTGTGAAGCAGTCCTTTGAATGAAATCCTCAAGGTGCATGGCGGGTTGGAAGACCAAGAACAACATGGAAATCAACTGCCTTAGCGGAAGCAGAATCCCAGGGAAAGACGTGGCCACAGTTAAAATACCTTGCTGCAGACCGTGAAGGATGGAGAAGTTTTGTTGCCGCCCTATATAGGCAGGACACTATGATGATGATAAGCGAAGAGGTTAAGATTGCTGGTCAATAAGCCGCAAACGACCGTCGTCCTTAAAAAAAGCTGAACACTGCCATCACTCAAATCCGCGAGGTGGCCGGCCGCGGGGTATTTTAAAGAAATAATATTCCACCACCTTTCATCGATTTCAAGGCCGTGTATGGCAGCATTTATGCCAAATTTAATTTTGGCATCCCCCCCAAACTCGTTCGTTTGCGCAGGATGACGTGGAGAATGCCCGCTGCTCCATACAAGTGCCGACTGAGGTAGCTGGGTCACCTGGAGCGAATGGGCATCAATCTTCCGGCCCGAAAAGTCTTTGAATCCAACCCCATGGGAAGGCGCAGTAGAGGAGGACAGCGTAACAGGTGGCGCACACAAGTGGAAGAGGACCTCAATCAACTTGCTTTACGAAACTGGAGACAGCTAGCTACAGACCGAGCCAAATGGAAGAAGATTGTTGGTTGGGAACCCTGGTTCAACCCGAACAGTAGCGCCACCTTAAGTAAAACAAAAAAGTAAGTTATAACATTCCATAATTCCTCGGAAGGTTTCTACTTTACAATGAAAGCTTTTTTAAAAAAAAAAACCAACAAATGGCCCTCTCCTTATAATGAAAAACAATTCGTAGAATGAATGGCGTCAAGCATTTCTATCATATTTTTTTTATTGTAAAGATTTGTTGTCATTAGCTTCTTAAATCTAAGTATCAGAATATTAAGTAATTCCCCTAATTAGTTTGTTTTTCTTTTTTAAACTTTTAAAAGTCAAATAAATAGACAAATATTTAATAGCTTTATTTTGTTAGTGAAATTTTCAGCAAACTATAGCTCTAAATTTACATATACATAGGTAATCCCATTATATTTTATATGCCCATCAATTTTCATAGTTTGAAATCTTTCTATTTTTTTGATCCAAATAATCGAATAACTTAACCTTACAACACCACCTTCCAAGACCCAACCTAAACGTAAAATGATGAGATATTTTCGATAAAAATTTGTCGCCATCAGTTTAGAATTTTTTTTTCAAACACATCCTTTCGCAGGATAAACTTTACTAAGCATGAATTGTAAAAAAAAAAAAAAAAAAAAAACTTTAAACGGTTTTCGTTTTAAAAGTGCTTACTGATCCAGAAAAAAAAACTTCCCAACTTACTATACTCCCACCCACTAGGTATACTTACGAACGAAGATGATTTCTCGTAAAACCCAAATTTCAATGACAACAAAATCGGGTGAGCCCTTAAAAAAGTAGAGAAATATTTTTGTGGATTTTTTATGCAAGGCATCAGCGGACAGGATGTTCTATGATGTGTTAAGGTTTTGTTGGATTAACCCAAAGAAAAATGAGTTATAAAGTACACAACTTCGTCGAAGGTAGTTGATCATATTTAAGTTAACAAGATATTTTCGAAAACAATTATAGAAACGGGTTGTCATGATTTGTGTGTGACTTTTTCTCAATATATGTAGAACTACTAACCAATTAATAAAAATGTTTTTACTCAGAACATACACTTTGAAGTAAAATGTAGAAAGCTACTGAAGTGGTCATGGTATTGCAATGAGAGCTCTATGTTTTACTGAGTGCAGTTGAAGTGTACTGGTTACATTTTAATTTATTTACAGAGTAAAATAAAGGAAGACGTTTATGGATTCAGTCAATGCTGATGATATGGACTCAATACATATTACTGAGCCAGCTACAATGAAATATGTAATGACTACATAAACGCTTAAACCCATCATCTAAATTATATATCAGTCAATTTTCGTGAAGTCAGTCTATAGTGATTACAGACGATATGTAGACTATTTATATAACCATGGACCAGGTAAAGTGAAGTATGTAACAATGACAAAAATATTTGAAAAATCAGCAAGCTGTGTAATTAATACAAAAAACCTATCTTTGAGCAAACATAATATGTAATGAGTACACTTCTCGCCTTAATAAAGTATTTTGGCCTATATTTTGTAAAATTTTCTGACCAATATTATTGGAAAGGTTTCCATAAGTGCTATTTTTTTGTGTTAGGCAAGGCATAAGTCTGTATTTCGTGCAGAGGAAGTGTTATAGCCGAATAACTGTTGCACTATTCTATAAGGCTTTATAAAGTTATGGGGCAAAAACACTTTCCCTGCGCGACAAACAGACTTATGCCCATACACAAAAAAATAGCACTCATTGAGACCTTTCCAATGATTTAGGTCAGAAAGTGTTACTTACAATACTGGGGGGCGCAACTTGGGCAGGGAAAGACTTTAAGTGCAGTGCAACAGTTATTGGGCTATAACACCTTCCCTGTACTAGCTACAGACTTAAGCTTATGCAAATAAAAATTGTACATATTGAGTGTTTCAACCACGGGACGCAACACTTTTTTTATAAAAGTGAAAAATAAAACTATTTTATCCTTCGCTTCTATTTGAAGATCTAAGGAAAGGAAATTAGAATTCAGCCGATTATCGACTTCATTGAGCTCCTTAAGCACGTTCTGGGTGACCACGGCATTGGGGAATTGGGGACACTTTGTTCGAAGATTTTGCCCCAAATAGCTGATTATCCACGGATTAGTATTGCACAGTGAACTTTTTTGATCACTTCGCGATTAGCAAGCGTTGTCCGAAATAGACGCGGTGCTGATGTCAGGTTAGCTCGGGATCACCAACTTATGCTCGCCTATCTTCGACTTCGAACTCTGCATCAGTACATGGAAATTGACAAAACTCCTCCGTACACCCAGGTACAATAACGACAAACTACAAGGACCGCCTCACTACAGAAGCAGAAGCAATCAACATTATAACGCTAGAAAACGCAGTCAAACACTGGAGCACTATGAAAAATGTCTTTTTAACTGGGGGGCTTGTGTGTGTAATGAAGAAAAACCACAGCACATGACTCTCTGCAAACTTGGAGAAAGATCGAAGAATGAAATGTTATCAGATCCAAACTTGCAGCAGCCTCTGAAGGTGAGAGAATTGACATCGAAAAATAGTGCAGCGTAATGTCAGGCAAAGTCATCGCATGAATGCCCTCGCAGGGCAGGCTGAGGAAGCAGCTCCTAGGTGCGAAAGTAGCACCGTCTACAAGAGAACCAAGGAAATGGTTGGAAGAAATAAATCCCAAAATCAACATCTCAAGAATTCAGGCGGATGGAAGTAACTCTTTGTCACCGTATTTGACCATCTACACGGTGGCAGTATTGTACTGGTTCCAAAGCCAAAAGAGCAATTTGCAGCAAGAAGTTCCTGTATTCGCACCTGCCCACTCAGTTAAGCCTAGATAACATCAGCAATCAAATTCCTAAAAAACAACAAAGCGGTAGGATAGGGCGGCATTCTCGCTGAGCTTTATCAATAAGTTTAGCAAATATCCGCGAAAATGTAACATCGATTGAAAGCGCAGAGATGGGACGACGAAGGTTTTGTTGTGGAATGGAAAAAAAGGATGATCGACAAATTACCCAAAAAAGAAATCTTGAGAGGAATCTCTGTACTTCCTGAGGTTGAGAAATAGTCTTGAAACGAATCAAAGAGCATCTGGATTCTGCTCCCGGCAGAGAGCAAGTGGGATTCCGGGCAGACTCATCCTACATAGGTCAACACCTTAAGGATCATAATAGAACAATGCGTGGAGTTCCGTTTGTCTATCCATCAGCTCTTTATTGACTTTGATAAGCTTTAGTTAGTCGAATATGGTTTGACTTACACAGGAGAGATTTACACGAAAAGCTTATAGCTATTATATCAAATCTACCTACGATGGTGCAACTTGCCACGTCTTGCATAACGAAAAGGTATCTGCGCACTTCGAAATCCAATGCAGTGTTTGGCAGCGGCATTCATGGATCTACATAAGAAGTAAACAATCTGGAAAGTGAAGCGAATAAAGTCGGGGGGTTGAGGATCAAGTTCAAGTTCAAGTTGCGGTAAGGCAGGTTGAAGTGGTAAATCTCCAACCAAGAACTCAATCGGACAAGTATTCAAAAACCTATCGCCATCGTAGTTCGGTGGAGGAAGTGGCAGTGGATTGGACAAATTTTACAGCGTGGTGAAGACTATGTTGCGAGACACGCAATGGAGTGGAACTCTTTTACTTAAGATGGCAGAGGACCTGGGGAACAGGTAAGGTTAGGTTAGGTTAGAAGGGGTGATGATACGAAAAGCCGTAACATCTCACTCGGATCTTAATGGATCCATTGTGCTCCCCAGGATGTGAGTAATGTAGGAATAGGAAGAATAAGAGGAGGAATTTAGTGGAAGTTATGGAAATGGGGTACCTCCCTGAGCCATCCTGTGGTTATAATGCAGGTCAGGATGTTTCTTAGTGTCAAAAGAGAGACGTCACCCAGTTCGTCGAAAAAGTATTCACTGAGGGCTGCTTTTCATATTCTGGCTAGACTTTGGCATTCACAGAGGAAGTGAGATGAGCTCTCCTCCATTTCTTCGTCTTGACACCTTCTGCGATGTCCATGCTGCTCATGTGCGTTCACATTGAATCGTGATCCGCAAGGATTCCAATCAAGAAAGCCAATTGAGGTCTGCTTACCTCAAGTAAATACACTGTTTTTTTTTCTTTGAAATATTTTGTTTAAGATTCCTTGAATTCCGACAGGTGTCAATTGTTGATCATCTGTCGTCAGCGGTGCTGAGGAAACTTTGTCAAATTCTCCTCTTTTCCTGCTCCTGTGGCATAAGGACCCAAGGTGCAGTTTGGCTTGGTTCAAGTAATCAGCCATTTCATTACCATAAATGTCACGGCGACCCTGAGCCCATCGCAGGGTGATTGAATTCGTTTTGTCAATTCACTAAGGCAGCGATCAACCAGTATTGACTTGGTGACAATTGACGAGATGGCTTTGATTGCCGCAGGGCTATCTATGAAGATATCAATGTTCGTCAGTTCATATACTGAAGGGTTTTTTGCTGCCTCTCAAACTGCAAGCACTTCCACTTGGAAAACGCTGCAAGAGTTTTCGATCTTCAATGATGTATTTACGGGTGGATTGTCTGGAAAGATGCCTAACCCTACCCCAGTGAAAAACTTGGCCCAGAACAGTTGAAATGGAATCTTAGAAACTGGGAAAAAGTAAGGGAGCGCTCAAACACATTTCCAGTAGTTGAAACCCTATTCATCACGGAAAGGTCAAAGAGCTAAGTAAGCTCATTTAGCCAATCAATAGCCGTTCATGCGTTTATGGAACTGTTCATTTCACAAAAAAAATTTGACATCCAGACTTTGACGGCTGATAGCGGCCAAATCTTCAAATCACCATGGACTGATATAGCGTTCAACAACACGATAAAATTGTTTTATCAAAATGGGTGTTCTGTTCGGGAAACATTCTACGAGCTTCGGCCATTATACGGTCGGGATGATGATGAGGCCCATTTATGGATTAATGGGTACGTCAACAAAAAAAACTGTGGAATTTGGTATTATACCCGTCCACATGAGATCCAAGAAGAGCGTGCAATGCATCCCGAAAAACTCACCGTTTGGAGTAGGTTAAGGGCTTGCAGCGTCATCGGTCCATATTCCTTTGAGAACGACGTTGCCCAGGCCATCACCGTCAACAGCGAGCGCTATAGCTCGATGATAACCGGCTTTTTTTTTACATGAAAAAGATGAAATGGGCATCAACAGTATGTAGTTTCAACAGGATGGCTGGCGCTGCGTCCCACACAGCTCACGTCGCATTGGAAACTCTGCAATAGCGATTCGAGGGCATGATCATCCCACATTGAGGAGATGTGAACTGGCCACCGAGATCGTGCGGTTTGACCCCGTTAGGCGTAGTTCACTTGGCAATGCACCGCACGATTTTTTTCGCAGTATTAATCCGTGAAAATGAACATCAGCATATACATTCTACATAGAACTTTGCACAACACGACGACGCTCTAACGTTTGACGTTTGGATTTATACTGCCGTTTAGATTCATACTGCAAGAAACGTGCCATGTGAACTAGGCCCTAGACTATTTCTTGAGGAGTTTTCCGAAGTCGCAGTTCTATGCGAATAAGCCACAAACCAGAGCGGCCGCCAGAGCCAACATAACCCATACTTACTTACTTACTTAAGGTGGCGCTGAAGTCTGGGTGGACCAGGGCCTGAACCAACAAGCTTCTCCCAGCCCGCTCGGTATCTAGCTAGCTGTCTCCAGTTTCGCGCGCCAAGTTGGTAGAGGTAGAGGTCCTCTTCCACTTGCGTGCGCCACCTTTTACGCTGTCCACCTTTACTGCGCTGTCCCACGGGGTTGGATCCAAAGACTTTCTGGGCGGGAGCATTGGTGTCCATTCGCTCTAGGTGACCCAGCCATCTCATAACCCATGCCATCAGTAAAATTCAGCCAGTTTAATGCGCCAGCGTCATGGACAATTTGACATTTCGGATGAACGCCATACCCAGGGAAGTCACGGCGGACATTTCAATGATTTTATATAATTTATACATAATGGCAACGATAGGCCTTTGAAACGATAAAAAAAATTCGATGATATCTCACACACACTCAGCCTGTCCGGGTTCCTACTCCCCAAAGCTACGAATTTCTACGAATTTACCCAAAGTTCTGTCAAAGTTCATATAAAAAAAATTAATTTATGCTAAAATTAGTAGGAACTCGAAGTTTTTGGAAGTAAACGAAGAGACATACCTACATACTTTGTTTTTATTAAACTTAAAGATTGAAAAAAGAAACGAATTTCACCTTTTTGAAAGCATAAACCTCGAGTTTGGAGTTCGATTTTCACGACTCCTTAACTAGCCTTTATCCTACAATCCCCATTAAAAGGGATGACAAAAAAATACACTGCCAAACTTTTTCGACTATGTAATAATGTCTTTTCGTGTTAAAAGACATTATGAGTGATATGAGGAGTAAATGTGGATCTGTTCTTCACTATATACACGAACAACTTACAGGGAAATACCACCCTTTTTTGAAAGGTTATAGTATTTTTTTTGTGTGTGTTTATAATGATGAAAGTCAACGACCTAACCAACAAGATTAGTTCATTCACCGCTTCTGGCATAAAGTCTCTCACCTTTCCTCCATTACGTCGTTGGTTGAATAAAATTATTACTTAAATATATAAAAACATTTTCTGGGTGTAAACACATAAAGTCTATCTAAAATGGTTTGTTTGAGTTCCTCTTCGGCGGGCTTAATGAGAGAACATCAATTAGACGAAGCCAGCTTAACAAACCTCATGGCCTTCTTCATTTTTTTCTTCTTCTTCTATTTCTTCATCATTATCATCATCATCGCCATTGTGGAGTTCTTCTTCCCAATGATTTGATTTTTTTTTTCGTCATGGTCGATGGTGATGGTTCAGAGAAGGTTTAAGTATAAACATGCATCGATCCTAATAGTCCGTAACCATAATTACAAGTGCGATGCGATAGTTTTTTTTTTTTGCAATTACAACGTAATATTTTTTTAAGAATAAAAACTGCCCAACCGACACTGACGTCGTCGTCAATGTGAACCAATTTTCTTTCTTTTAAGTTTGTGTTGTTGTCTTCTAAGAAAATATAGCAAATCACACTGACTATAGAGGCTTCTTCTGAGCCTATCTAAAACTATCTTTGTATATTGACAGTTCGTTGACCTAAGTAAGACCATTGGTGGTAAAGTGGTAACTAGTACATCATTGAAACCGACTCTGTGTCCGAACAGCTTTTTCCGGTTTACTAGTCGACCGACACGACAACGGACGACCGACGAGGAAATGGATAAAAACCGAGTTATAAAGAAAAACACTTCTTTCCATGTTTCATGTCTTGTTGTTGTTGTTTTTTTTTTTCTCATAGTGCAATTTCGTAACCGGAGTACCTAGTCAAGATGTATACGTTTGTGGAAATGGTCGTGAACTTGACAGACAGAAAGTGGGCATGGCCAGCAAAAACCACGAAGAAGGAAAAACCATATCAATGGCAAGAGGTCGTCCAGGTCGTGCGTCGTTTAGGTGAGGCAAGGCACGGCAAGGCGAGGTGAGAACTAGGCGGATGATTTTTTGCGCTTGGATCTTTTATGAAGCGTCTTCCTTTTAAAGAAGGTCTAGTTGAACGAACACACAGTATGCTAGGTGTGCCATCATAATCTTTGTGATGAAGTTTCTTTCATCGTTTGAGTCTTCTCTCCAAAGGTTTATGGACAGGTTGGGAAGTTTTTTTTATACGCGAATATCACGATAGAGGTTACCATTTTGGTTGGTTTGGTAAACGTTCTTAATTCAAGGGATTACAAAAGCAAACATTCTTTAAAGCTATGTACACACATCATCATAATCCCCAGACAACCATACACCACGACGCGACGCCCCACCGCAAAGATTTGGTTGCATTTCAATAAATAAACGATGATGATGGTTATGGTTTGCTTGCTTAATTGGTCTATACAGTGTCAAACTAGAGTTAATACTCCTGGGAATTCAAGTTGGGATTATTGTGTTGTATGCTGCTTTTAAGATATTTCTAAGACCATAAAGCATAACTAATCAGTTAAGAGAAGCGAAACAAAAATTCCATTAAGATTAGGAGATTATTTGTAAGATTTTTGTTTTGATAAAAAGAGATTAGGGTGTTGCTAGATGAAGGAGATTTGGCCAAATAGAAAAATGATGGACTTGTGCACTTTGATTTTCTTACAGGTGTTTACCTTTTTCGGAAGAAAACAGTGATTGATGGAAATTTCGATTAACATTTTTATTTTAAAAGTGAAAACAGACAGTATTGAGAAAGATTCAATAAATTAAGGAGATAAGGATGCAAATTGACGATTTTTTTTGAGTGATGTTAACATAATTATTAATTTTTATTTTAAATAAATAATTTCGTGTTACGGAGTTTTGTTGCATGCAGAAGTTATACACCTGTCATGTCAATCAATCAAAAAAGATTTAAGACTAATCGACTTTGTAGTAAGTAATAGCTCGTAATACGATGAAAATAGTCGGAGAGCTACCAGATACTTTAACTTACCTCTACTAGATACAAGACTGTTTTCGAAAACGTCAAGTCAACGTCAATTTGACTGTCAAATTATCGTTATTAGCAAATATTGCTATCGTCAAATACACAAACGTCCTGTTTGCACAAAATCTTTTTGACAAACGTCAGTTTCTTGCAAGATTAAGTTAGGTTAGAAGGGGTGATGATACCGTAAGTCGCACAATCTCACTCGGGTTTCCGTGGATCCATTTAAAAATAAATAAATTTGATGGCGCAACCATCAGGGCCTCAACTCTCAACCATTTATGTTGGCAGGAATTGAAGGACCTACAATTTTTTGCCGAATCCAAACGGGTAGATTAGAAGCACTTTTACGGAAGGCTGTTCCTCGGAAACAATTTTGGGTAGTAGCGGCTGAGAATCGAACCCAGATCTTCGGCATGACAGTCCAACGCACTAACCATTATTCCACGTGGATCCATTGCGCATCCCCAGCATAATTGTAGGTGAGTGTGAGTAGGGCCTGGGTGTTTGGTTGAGAAGTTTAGAAATGGGAAACCTCCTTGAACCATCCTGACTTCTGACACGTAGTAAAAATATTTTTTAGTGGCAGGATAGAGATGTCACCCATTTCGTCAAAAAGTATTCTCCGAGGGCTTCTTTTCTAGTTCTGGCTGGACTGGGGTATTCACAAAAGAAATCGGAAGAACCCTCTTGCACCTCTTCATCTTGACACCCTCTTCAAAACAAAAGTTCGATGGGCTTGTACCAAATCTGCTCATGTGGGTGCCCGCTGAGTGTTGGCCCGTTAGAACTCCAACTAAGAGCAATAATTAAGGCCTGCTTATCTTGAGTAGATGAAGATAAGACAACGACGGAGATGGCTGGGTCACCTAGAGCGATTGGACATCAATAATCCGGCCCGGAAAGTCTTTGAATCCAACAGTGTGGGACGGCGCAGTTGAAGAGGACAGCGTAACAGGTGGCGCAAGTAAGTAGAAGAGGACCGCAGACAACTTGGCATGCGAAGCTGAAGACTGCTTGCTAAAAACCGAGCCGGTTCGAAGAAGCTAGTTGCTTGAGGCCTTGGTTCACCCTGGACTGTAGCGCAATCTTAAGTAAGTATGTATCTTGGGTTAATATTCAGGTTTTTCTTTGAAATTTTAGACCATACATTTCTTGAAACTATGGAAATATTACGCTTCCTCGTAAATAATACCAGTTCAGTCTTCAGGAGGGGTTACCGTTAAGTCCACATAAATAAATAAATTGGGTGGCGCAACAGCTCGAGGAGAACCAGGGCCTAGTGACTTACAACTCACAACCATTCCTGTGTGCGTGTTTGTTGGACAGGAATGGAGGGGACCCACAGTTTTTTGCCGAGTCCGAACGGCTAAATGAGAAGCACTTTTTCATGACAAGTATACTCTTGGAGGATTTGTCAGTTCCTCGCAAGAGGCAGTACCTCGAATAAAACATTTTTGTTTTTAGGTGGCACGGCTGGGAATCGAACCCACACCTTCGGCATGACAGTCCTACGCACTAACTATCAAGCCACGAGGTACTACCGTTAAGTCCACAGCTGCTGGCGCAATTGCTGAGCTTGTCAAGGGCTGTTTGTAGGAGATCGCACAGAGAAGAGACAAATTTTCCTGAGGCTATAAACACCATGTCAACGGCATATGGAATGACTTTGATACCACTCAGATTTAGTTTGACTAAAATCTGGTTGACGAGAAGGAGCTAAAGCAGAGGAGATAAGACGCCCGCCACCCTGTGGAGTACCCCTATACGTCCTAACTTTTAACATGCCCCTACCCATTTCTTAATTTATTAGTCTCGTATGGAGCATGGCGTCAATCAATTTTATTAGTATCTGATCAATGTTGGCGTAGCGTTGGCCTTGCCGGAATGCAAGGAATGCTACCATAGTGAATTCCTTGAAAGGATTGATATTTCGATTTTGCCGATCACTTTATGAAGCGCTATCTCCATAGATTTGCCCTTCATGTATGCATGTTGGGCCTGTGAGAGTAAATCATCAGTCTGTTTTAGGCGAATTTGAGTTTCAACTAGCTTTTTCTAAGGTTTTGAGAAAAATTAACGATAGGCTTAAAGTCTCTCGGTTCAGTATGGGTGTGCTTGCCAGTCTTTGGGAATGAAAGTAACATTGACTTCTCTCCAATTAAAGGGAATGTAGGTGATGTTTAAAAACCCTTTTTCTTGCAAGCGCATCAAACGCGCAGTCAAGTTCTCCGCAGTTTACGAGTGGCGACTTATTTTTGTCAAAATTTTAAATTATTGTCAAAATCAACAGACCTACTTTGACAACGCCGGATTTTCATTGTAGGTAGATAGTTAGCTTGGTGGTTGGATGTTGTAGGAACTGGGGGCCCCGAGCTGTATCTTTTCCTACACATCAAGTGCTTACAATACCTCCAAGTTGGTAGCCGCCGGATACTGGTCTTGGCTTTATGCCAGGACTTGCTAAACTTGTAAGTGCGAATGTTGATCAAGGAAAGAATTGCAACATTAAACCCATGGCCCTACAGATTGGAGGTTAGTGCGTTGGGCTAACGACCCGGCCACAGTAAAAAAGCCAATTGTTATGAGAGAGACGCAAGAAGCCTCGGATAACGACCCCCCTCAAATGGCAACCAGACCCGGAACGAAAATGGACTATGATCTACGAGTATGCACCTGGAATGTAAGGACACTCTACACACCAGGTGCTACTCAAAAACTTGAATCTGTCCTCTCGCGGTACAAGGCAGACATTACCGCGATCCAGGAGATACGATGGATAGGATCAGGTATAACGAAAAGAAAAGATTGCGACATTTATTACAGCTGTCACCAAAGACTGCACATGCTAGGATGCGGATTCGTCGTGGGAAATCGACTCAGATCAAAAGTCATCGATTTTAAGCCGATAAGCGATCGCCTGGCTGTGATCCGCATCAAAGCTACCTTCCAAAACATCAGCCTAATATGTGCACACGCCCCTACCGATGAAGCTGAGGAGTCTAACAAGGAGGAGTTTTACGACCTCCTGGACGGAGCCTACGGAGCCTGTCCGGAGTACGATGTCAAAGTCGTGCTCGGAGACTTCAATGCTAAAGTCGGAAAGGAAAACATCTTTGGCGGATTAGTTGGAAAGCACAGCCTCCACGAAACGACAACAGACAACGGCTTCCGACTAATCGACTTTGCTGCAGCTCGTAATACGGTGATAAGTAGCACTAGGTTCCCCAGGCGAAGGATACACACAGCAACCTGGCGATCTCCAGATGGTCGAACGGCCAACCAAATCGACCACGTGCTAATTGGCGCAAGGTACGCATCGAACATCTTGGACGTGCGAACTTTCCGAGGTGCAAACGTGGACTCTGACCACTTTCTTGTTGTGACAAAGTTCAGAGCCCGACTGTCCAACGAAAAGAAAACGAAGACCGCCCAAAGAAAGAAGTTCAACATCGCATGCCTTAGCACATCTGAGAAAGCCAGAGACTACAGTGAGCAATTGACCGGGAAACTCTCTGCCGTACACCCAGCCACAAGCGTCAACAACCAGTGGAACCAGTATCGCGACATTATTAAAGAGACAGCCGAGACCACCATAGGCTATCAACCACCCAGAAAAAAGAACCCGTGGTATGATGATGAATGCGCGCTATTGAAGCAGGAGACGGAAAATGCACGAATGCAAATGCTGCAACGGAAAACAAGAGCAGCAAGAGAGGAGTACCGTGAAAAGAGAAGGAAAGAGAAAAAAACCCTGCGTAGAAAGAAAAGAGCATCCGCAGCCTCTCAGCTCAAGTATCTCGAAGAGTCCAGCACCGCCACCAACACCCGCCGGTTCTACAAAACAGCCAAGCAACTGGCATCTGGTTATAGGACTGGCACGCAAGCTCTTCGAAACAGCGAAGGGAACCTAGTCACCGAAGCACAGGGAATTGTAGACGTGTTTAAGCAGCATTTCCAGCAGCTGCTTAATGGGCATTATGTAGAGGAGGCGACAGGGGAACAAAGAAGCATTAGACCAGTCAATGAAGATCCAGTCCCAGCACCCAGTACTGAAGAGGTTAAGAAAGCCATCCACAAGCTTAAGAACAACAAATCCGCCGGCTCGGATGGCCTACCAGCGGAACTCTTCAAGTATGGAGGAGATGTTCTGGTAGGGTGCATGCACCAGCTCATCAACCAAGTTTGGGAGGAGGAAAGTATGCCCGACGACTGGTCAAATAGCTCCATATGCCCAATCTACAAAAAAGGCGATCCTATGTCCTGCAAGAACTACAGAGGCATATCCCTGCTTAATGTTGCCTACAAGATCCTATCCAACGTACTATGTGAGCGTCTAAAACCTTTCTGCAACACTATGATCGGCACGTACCAGTGTGGCTTCAGGCCAGGCAGATCAACGATAGACCAAATCTTCACATTGAGGCAAATCCTGGAAAAGACCAACGAATTTCAAGTCGAGACCCACCACCTATTCATCGACTTCAAAGCCGCATATGATAGCATAAGTCGCCAAGAGCTTCTATTGGCGATGTCGGAACTCGGGATCCCGAAAAAACTGATCCAGCTATGCCGCATGACGTTACAAAATACGCGGTGCAACGTGCAAATGGGTAACAGCTCATCCGAGTTATTCCAGACGTGTACAGGGTTCAGACAAGGAGATGCGCTATCATGTGATTTCTTCAACCTAGTCCTGGAGCAGATAGTGCGCAAGAGTGGTGTTAACATGGAAGGCACTATCTTTAACAGGTCTTCTCAACTGCTAGGTTATGCGGACGACATCGACATCATCGGCCGTTCCAAGAGAGCTGTACTTGAAGCATTCACAGCTATTGATGAACAGGCGAAACGCGTTGGTCTTGAAGTGAATGAGGACAAAACAAAGTATATGCTATCAACAAACAAAGCCTCATCTGTCCATCGCCTAGGACAAAACGTCACTGTTGGTAGCAGTAATTTCGAGGTAGTCAAGGAGTTCACCTACCTCGGAACAAACATCAATCCCACGAACGACACCTTAGTGGAAATCCGACGAAGAATTACCCTAGCGAACCGCTGCTACTTCGGTTTGGCCAAACAAATGGGTTCAAAACTCCTTTCTCGAAAGACAAAGTGCACGCTATACAAAACTCTAATTTTACCAGTTCTACTCTACGGTGCCGAGTGCTGGACGATAAGTAAAAAAGGGGAATTGATCCTGGGCACTTTCGAGCGAAAAATTCTACGGCGGATATTTGGTCCTATATGCGAAGAGGGCGATTGGAGGAGAAGATTCAATCGTGAACTGTACGAGCTGTACCAAGATGTGGATGTAGTCCAAAGAGCCAAAACACGTCGACTACATTGGCTCGGCCACATCGAGCGAATGGACAACAACGCTCCAGCCAAGAAAATCTTCGAATCCCAGCCCCCAGGTTCGAGACGACCAGGAAGACCGAGCCTCCGCTATAGGGACCAGGCGGTCACAGACGCAAGAGCGCTTGGTCTCGACGACTGGAGGGAGCGTGCGAGGGACCGCAACCGATGGAAGACCGCAATATCTCAGGCAGAGACCCTTCATGGATCGGGAGCCGGATAAGTAAGTAAGTAAGATAGTTAGCTTATGTCTTCTTAAATATGAAAACAATTATTGTGCCAGAAGAGTTTGGTGGCCGAAAGCTCCTATCAGATGGGCATACAGTTGATAAGGAAGGTATTTTAAGAAATGAAACGAAAACCCCATATGAAAATGACATAAGGAAATCATATTTGAAAATTTTCGTTTTGCTTTTCGTACTGCTATACGCTTTTTTATAAGCTTAATTGAAATTGCAGAATATTTGGAAAAGTCTCCACTCTGACTTTTCGCGAAGAATTAATTTTCCGGAACATTTATTGTGTGGTGAAATAATACACTTGAAGCTTGTGCTTATTTGGCCTGTTTCTCATCTGAAGCATTCTGGGCAAAGAATTCGCAAAGCCACATGGAATTCTCCAGACTGCAATTCAAATGAAGCCAGGGGCAGGGAACTTATGAGTGCATATGTTCATTTCGTGAAATTACTCCGTGAAAAAACTCTCGAATGAAATAACCCAACCCACTTAAGCCTAGTACGCTGCTGATGCGAAACGAAAAATCCCATACAAAAATGACACAACGAAATCATAAACGAAAAATTTAGTTTTACTTTTCGTTCTGCAGTACGCTGTTCGATGAACGAAATTGAAAATTGTTGCATATTTTTTGGAGAAGTCTACACTCTTTTTTCGCACACAATTAATAACCCAGGCCATTTATTGTGTGCAGAAAAATGACATTTGGCTTTTTTCGTGTGTATTTTTATTGTTTCTTTCATTACAGCGTGGCTGTCTGTGTTCTTTTTTTCAGTTGCATTTGTTTTGAATTTTTGAATTCGTGTAACTGCCAATGAATATTTTTTCGCTGTGGTTTCGTAAGCATTTCGTTGTCTTGTTGGAGACCAACTAAAAATTTTGTTTCGCATTAGCAGCGTACTAGGCTTTAAAATGAAACAACTCTCCAAAATGTGTTTTATTACATGGATTTTTGGAGACTTTTTAATTTGGGGGTTATTTTATGATGGTTGAGCGTTGTAGTAGACGGGTAGTCACTGAATGCCGTCAACATGGCGATTTCCAGTGATGTAACGAATACTACACGTCAATTGTTCTTATTTTACCTACACGTGGTAACCATCTGATACTAGTCTCGTCCATCTGGACTTGCTAAACTAAAAAGCTCTAGTGTTGAACAAAACACAAAAATATGACTTTGATCGGATATGACTAGCTCTATAAGTCAGCACGTCAAAGGATAACGAATTGAGAGCATGAAACTGGATCGTTACACCGTTACACCCCAGTTAAAATTCAAAAACTTGAGTCTGTCCTCACACGGTTTAAGGCAGACATTATCGCAATTCAGGAGATGCGATGGAAAGAAAAGATTACGATATTTATTACAGCTGAGATGAAAGACTACATACGTTAGAATGCGGATTCGTCGTGAGAAATCGGTTAAGAAGCAAAGTTATCGACTTTAAACCGAAAAGTTATGGCCTGGCTGTGATATATGCACACGCCCCTAACAATCTAGTTGAAAGCTCTTTAAAGGATGAGCTTTAGGACGATGTAAGCATTTTGCTCGAAAGCTCTATGCTCAAATTGAAAAGGAAGACACCTTCGGCGGATTATTTGTAAGGCACAGACTCGCCGAGAGAAATGATAACGGCCTCCGACTAATAGACTTTTCAGAAGCTGTCAATACGGTGATAAGTACCACTAGGTTACTACGGCCAAGAATCCATAAAGCAAACTGGATCTCCCACACGGTCGATACGCCAGCTAAATTGACCATGTGGTAATCAACAGAAGACACGCCTCTAATGTAATAGACGAGCGTAATTTTCGAAGTAAGAACGTCGACTCTGACTGTTTCCTTGTTGCGGGAAGGTTAAGAGCTCGATGGCAAAAGAAAAGAAACTGTGAAGAAGAAATTCGACGTAAGTCGCCTTACAGCCAATTTCTTCACGGGGTACTAACGTTAATACCGGTCCTAAAGTTGATATTCAAATCCGTATCCCTCATTTATTCATACTTGTGTGTTTGAAGAAGAAGAAGTGAGAAATACTAATTTGAGTACTAACTTTAGGGCTAATACCGGTACTAACGTTAGGACTCTGTGAAGAAATTGTCCGTTAGTATGCCTGGAGTCGCCAGAGTCCACAATTAACATCTACGAAAAGCTATCCGCTATGCATTCAAACCACTATAGGCTACCAACCACCCACGAAAAGGAACGCGTGGTATGATGAAAACAAGAGCAGCAAGAGAAGAGTATCGAGCAAAATGAAGAGAGAAAAAGAGGGCGTACAAAGCCTCAAAGCTCAAGGAGATCGAAGAATCTAGCGATCGAAATGTTATAAAAAAGCTAAGCAACGCAACGCAGTCGAACACAGCGAAGGTAACTAGTCACCAAAGCACAGGGAATAGTAGATGTATTCAAGCAGCATTTCAAGCAGCTGCTGAATGGGCATCAGGTTGAGCGAGAAATAGGACGAGAAGCGAAAACAACTACAGTCAATGAAGACCCAGTACCATCATCTAGTATAGAAGGACAGACTAAGCTATAAGAAAAAGCTCAAGGCCGCCTGATCTGATAGTTTACCAGCGGAGCTCTTTGAGCACGGAGGGGTTGTGCTGAAAGGGTACATGCACCAACTCATCAACCAAGTTTGAGTGGAAGGAAGCTTGTCTGATGCCTGGTCTATCAGCTCCATATGTCCCATCCAAAAAACAAGCGATCCTAGGTCTCACAAGAACCAACGAGGATATCCCTTATCTCGGGAAAACTGACCCAACTGCGAAAATCATATGATGCAATGTGTTACTAGGGAAATTTCTCCCAACTATACGCGCTTTCATGTGATTTTTTCAATCTCGTTCTGGAGCAAAAAGTGCGCAAGGGCAGATGTTAATACTGAAAGCAAAATTTTCAACAGATCCGTTTAATTTTTGGCTGGGATAAGCCGATCAAATCGACATAATCAGCCGCTCCCAACAGGCCGTTAAAGAGTCTTTCATAGTTATAGGCGAACAGACGAAACTTGTTGGTCGAGAAGTTAACGAGGAGTGTTGATATTAACAATTTCGAAGTAGTTTAGAAGTTCATCTACTTTGGAGTAAAAACTAATTCAACGAGCGTCATCTTTGTGGATATAAGACGAAGAATTAGCCTACCTAACCAGTGCTTCTTCGGTCTGGCGCAACAAATGGGTTCAAAACTCCTGACACATAAGACGAAGTGCACGCTTCACAAAACCCTTATACTGCCAATCCTGCTTTAAGGAACCAAGTGTTGAGCGATAAGCAGAAGGGGAGAGAAGATTATGGGCTCTTTCGAAAGAAAATTTCTTCAATAGAACCGCGAACTCTATGAGTTGTATCAAGATTTGGATGTAGTCCAGAAAATCAAAACACTTCTAGTACATGGGCTCGGCCACATCTAGCGGACGGACCATAATGCTCGAGCCAAGAGAGTATTTGAATCCCACCTCCCAGCTTCGAGAGAACGAATATAACCGAACCACTGGTTTAAAAACCAAGCCATCGCGGATGCCAGAGAGATTGATCTAGATGACTGGAAGCAGCGTGCTCGGAAACGTAGAGAAAGGAAGGCTGCCGTATCTCAGGCTGCGACCCTTCATGGATTGGGAGCCGGAAAAGTTATTTACTCATCATCAGGATCTTAAATGAACCAAGTGTTTAATATCTTTTACAGATAGCACATAAGCCCCGTAAGAAATTGTCACAGTTAAATTATAAATACATTTGGTGGTACGCGACAGCTAGTGAAGAACCAGGGCCTATTGACTAACAACTCTCAACCATTTCTGTATGGGTGGTGTTGGCAGGAATGGATGGGACCTGGAAAATGTTTGATGAGTCCAAACGGATTAGATTAAAAGTTCTATCTCATAACAGATGCTTTTGGAGGAAACAAGCACTCAACCGGCTTCCGGAATTCTACAAGAAGAACCGAAAGAACAGACGGCTTAGTCTGGATACCTGGAGGCATTTCTCGGGATCATAAATTATGGAAAGCCACCTTAATCAGGCAGTGACTCTTTCATAGATCGAGAATCCGTCAAGTAAGTAATTATTTGAAAGCTAACCATAATCCATAATTTCAAAGGAAAAACAACTTCGTTCAATAATAATAACCATTTTAAAATAAGTCTCATGGAGTAGCATAACCATAACCATACTCAAAATGCTCGTTACATATTTTTCTTTCTAATGCAATCTCATTTCCAAAAGAAAATCACCTTCACTACTCTTTAAATCTAATTTCGCATGATTAATAACACTCAAATAGGCTCTTAAGTAATTAATTGATTGTAAATCCATTTGAGTTATTCAATCCTAATGACTTTATCAGATTCTAAGTGGCACTGGTGCATTTCATTCAACCATAAGTCCATCTAACTGTGTAACTCCCTGCAGGAATAAAGGTATATCTGGTAAATTGGTTAAAGTGCATTAAAGCCTTACCGCAACAGCTTAGTGCCGCATGATTTATTACATTAACATGACACTCTCTACTCTACCGAAAATTTAAGGTGTATTTTAACCTCAATATATAGGATGGGCATATCAGAGAGAGAAACAAATTCGATTTCCCTCAGGAGTTTTTGCTTGAAAAAAGGAATAAAAAAAAAAATCACTGCATATGCCGAACAATTTTTGCCAGACGCATCATGCCACACACAACGTCATACGTCAACAGTCAGCAACACTAAGCTTCTGTGAGAGCAATGCTAAATGCAATTTCCAATTCTTGACAAATGAAAGGACGACGAAACTTGCCAAAAAAAAAAACGAAGAGAAAACTCCAAAAAGAGAAACTTACAAAAGAAAGAAAATTCCATCAGCAGCCCTTCTGACGACGACAACGATGTCGTCGAAGCTCTTCCCTTGGCTGAAATACATGCTTTCCGGGCTAGCGGCATAAACAGAACAGAGTATATGTGCCTGGAGGGATGATGGGGCTTTAACGATGTGTATACTGAATGATAACCTTAACTTCCCTCTGCCACCACAACCTCCCGCGCACTTGGGAGGAAAATAAAACGGATTCTGCTTCGAGAATTTCTAATCTATTGCATTCTGGCATCCAGTGCGATTTTTTCATCAGTTTTTTTGGGAGAGATGTGTGGAGAGGGAGAGCGTCATCATATCGTCTTCATGGAATTTTACCTTTTTTGTTGTATTTTGGTGTGTTCCCCTGCTGTTATGCTACTGCTGCCTGTTCTTTTCGGTTATGTATTATGTTCTGGCTGGATTGTTGCATGCAACACAGAAGCTGATGTTGCCCATACTTACGAGTTACGTTATATTCCATCTCTACATCTACACACATTGGCAGTGGGAGAAAGGGTTCAATGGCCGCTTTTCCTTTTCCGTCTTCCACATGTATATCCAGTTCGCAACTTGTTTTCTCTTCCCGTACCTAAGTTTCATGTTTCTAACGATACTTTCATAGTTTAAGCCTTGCTTGGCCGTCATTCTATAAAACCATTTCTCTGCTAAATATCTTGCGAGATAAATATTCGAGAATCTGAATGCCATCTGTTTCTTCTTCGCTGGAGGAAAACTCACAGCTCGGGTTGAGGATTTAGAAGGAGAAAAAGGTTACAAATAGTCACGACACTCATATAGTTGGTAGAAGGTATAGGAAGAATCACCGGACCAGTGATGGTCGTTGGTGCTGTTTCTATTCCACACATAACCAACAACAACGGCAAGAAGGCTTAAGCTTAAGCCATAACTTAAGAAAAGACTACGACAACGATGCCGCCGACCGACCGACCGACCAACTATGAAGAAGACGAAGACCAAGACGAAAAACGACCAGGAACAACTTGTGTGAGTTTCTTTCCTCCGCCATCCAGTTAAAATGAGACCAACAACAACTTCAGCTATTCTGATTGGCATTTTATTTATTTGTGCTGTTTTATACCCTTTTTTGCAGCGCGTTTGATGCTATTCCTTTACGCTGTGAGTTCTTTTCCCCGAATCATCCTTTATAAGGGTTCTATCCATTTATTTCCGGGATTTGTAAAAAGCAACAAAAAAAAAAGGGAAAATCGAAAAGAAATAGTCCTCCAGGTGGGATCGTTTTGTTTTTTTTTTTTTTTTTTTTTTTTTTGGAGGGAATAAAAAGAAAAACTTTCAGCAAAACTGTCTAAAATTTTTATTGCCATTACAATGCAAATTGTTTTGATATTGTTTTGCAAATGTGCATCTTGGGGAGGTAGATTGTTTGCGAGATTGTTGGTGACAGCAAATTGGAATAAGATTGCAATATTTAAGCTGAAGGAAGTTTTTTGTTTGTATTTTATTTTGATTCCGGAAACTGATTTTAAATTGTGATTGCTGAAAAATACGTCTTTTACAAATAATTGGAAATTCGTAGAGTGTTTAGTTGGTGAGTCTTGAATGTAATTTTACATTTATTTAATTTATTTTTATAATTTAAGACGTTAAGGTGAATTTTCCTTGCCTTTTCTTGGACAGTTTGGTTGTTAAATGTCACAAATCTGGGAATGAGAGCTTTTGCATTGTGGAAATGGATGAAAAAGTGGTTATTGCTTCATGCATCAGCTTTTCAGAAATACAAAAAATATATTCACTTTGGGTATTGTCCAAGACTTGGGTCTTCAGTCTTCACAGACGGTTCCAAAAAGGAAGCTGGGGTAGGTTCAGACATCTTCCCGTAAATAGTTCTTTAAAGCTCCCAAACTTTTACAATGTTTTTCCAGAGGAAGAGCTAGCAGTTTGCGAGCCCGTTAAATATGTTTTCATCTGTGAACTGACGAACGAGAATATCTTCATAGATAACCTAGCAGCAATAAGAGCCATTTTGTCAATTGTCACGAAGTCAAGACTATGATTTATCATTGCCGTAGGGAATCGAGATTGCCCGGCGAAACGAATTCAGTCACCCTTCCCGGGTCCCGGGACACCGTGACATTTATGGAAATAAAATAGCAGATGAACTGGCCAAAACGGTTCATAAATTAACCAAGCCAAACTGAACCCTTGGTACTTATGCCACTGTGACAAGAAAAGGGAAGAATTCTCCATAGTTTCCTCAAGGCCGCTAACGACAGATGGTCAACAATTGACACCTGTCAGCTTTCAATGAATCTTTGGCCAGTAATATCAAAGAAAAAACCACAGTACTAACTTAAGTTAAATAGACCTCAATTGCTTCTCCTGGTTGGAATCTTAATGGGCCACAAATCAATGAGGACCTACATACATGAGCAGAATGGGCATCAGAACATCTGACCTATGCAGATGGTATTAAGACGAAAATATGTAAGAGGGCTCATCTCACTTCTTTTGTGAATGCCCCAGCTTGTCCAAAACTAGAAAAGACGCCTCGGAGGAATATTTTTTCAACAAACTGGGCGATGTCTCATTTTGGCCGTTAAAAAAATATACTTAACTTCACTCAGAAGTCAGGATAGTTCAGGGAGCCACCCCATTCTGAAGACTTCCCCTTAATCGTTCCTATTACCCTTCCTTTTCCTACATTGCCCACTTTCTGGAAAACACAATGGATCCATTGATATCCAAGTGTGGTGATACGGCTCGCCTGCTCTGCCCTTCTGTCCCAATCTATCCTAACCCGTTGGGAAGTAGAACGGGCAAGGGTGCCCAATGTAGTTGTATTCTAAGCTCCTAATCGACGTCGGACGGCTACAGTCGCATTAAATCGGCACAACCTTTTCCAATCGAGCCTCTCGCACCCTCTTACTAGTCCTATGCCACCAACAAGCATCGATAACTAGTGGAAGAGCTGGCATGAAGCTATCAGAGATGCCGCCTCTGACATGACGTGCTGGCCTCGTACGACTACCAAGCGACTTCTCTGGTTCGACGAAGTATGCGGGAAAGTACACGCAGCCAAGCAACTGGCAAACAAAGAGGCGCTGCATAGAAGGGCCAGAGCTGCTCGCGAGCTCTACAAGCAGAAGAGGAGAGAGGAACACAAGCTTCTAATAAGGAAAAAGAAAGAGCATAAGAAGCACGCGATCGAGGAAATAGAGGGTTGCCATTGCAGGAATGAAGTTCGGAAGTTTCAACAGAAAATAAAAAGAACCTCCCAGGGTTGTAAGGCCTGATCCGCAGCCTGCAAGGAAGATCAGGGAACATCGTAGTTGAATCGCAGTTAGTGCTGAGGATATGGAAAATCATTTCAGCAATTTGTATAACGGCGATGACGACCCGAATTCCACTACCATGCAAATTACACCATTCAACCTGGACGACGTAGGCCAACAAGTCCGTCCACCCGATTCCGACCAAGTGAAGATAGCTATATCTAAAATCAAGTCCAGTACAGCTGCTGGAGCTGATGGCCTTGCGGCTGAGCTACTCAAAGCGCCTGGCGATGAATTAGTAAGGAGAATGTACCAGCTCATCTGCAAAATATTCTCGGAGGAAAGCATGCCCGATGAATGGAACCTCAGCATTGTTTGCCCGATTCCTAAGAAAGGCGATCCTCTGGACTGCACCAACTACAGAGGCATTAGTCTTTTTAACATCGCCTACAAGATCTTCTCTGCCGTATTTTGTGAACGCCTGAAGCCATTCATCATTAACCTGATAGGTCCATATCAGTGTGGCTTTAGGCCAGGGAAGTCCACCATCGACCAAATATTCGCACTATGGCAGATCTTGGAGAAAACCCAGAAGTTTCAAATCGATATCCACCACCTTTTCATCGATTTCAAGGCCGCGTATGACAGCATCTATAGAGACGAGCTATATAGAGCAATGTCTAGTTTTGGCGTCCCTGCCAAGCTCGTCTGTTTGTGCAGAATGACGATGGAGAATGCACGCTGCTCCATCAAGGTCAGCAAAGACCTCACCGACACCTTTGATGTCAAAAAAGGTTTTAGGCAAGGCGACGGGCTGTCACGTGACTTCTTCAACATTGTTCTTGAAAGAATAGTGCAAGGCTCTCACGTCAACACTAGAGGCACAATCTTTCAAAAGTCCGTCCAATTACTCCTTATGCTGACGAAATTGACATAATCGGACGAACAAAGCGTGATGTCAGTGGTACTTTTGTGAGTATTGAAAAGGAAGCCAAGAAAATGGGTTTGACGTTGAATGAAAGCAAAACGAAATGTATGGTGTCAACAAGAAAGGACACCCAACACCGACGTTTAGGACAGAACACAGAACGTCACTATAGTCAGCTATAATTTTGAGGTGGTCAGAGACTTTGTCTACCTAGGATCAGCTATAAACTCAGCGAACGATACCAGTGCTGAGATCAAACGAAGAATTACTCTTGCCAATCGCTGTTTGTTTGGGCTAAGAAGACAATTGAGAGGCAAAGCCCTCTCTCGAGCAACTAAACTTCCCCTGTATGAGACGCTTTTCATCCCGGTCCTGATGTATGGTGCAGAGGCATTGACATTGTTAACGGTGAATGAGAACGCGTTGGGCTGTTTTGAGAGGAAAATTCTCCGGGTGATTTATGCTCCCGTTTGCGTAAATGGGGAATAGAGAAGAAGATACAACAACGAACTGTACGGGCTGTACAGCGACACCGACCTAGCCACAAAAGTGAAAAGCCAACGACTGAGAAGGCTGGGTCACCTAGAGCTAATGAACACCAATGCTCCGGCCCGGAAAGTCTTTGAATCCAACCCCGTGGGACAGCGCAGTATAGGTGGATATCGTAAAAGGTGGCGCACGCAAGTGGAAAGGACTTCAACCAACTTGGCGGGCGAAACAGGAGACAGCTAGCTAGAAACCGAGCCAACTGGAAAAAGCTTGTTGTTTGAGGCCCTGGTCCACCCGGACTGTAGCGCCACTTTAAGTAAGTAAGTAAGGTAAAATCGGTAGTAATGTTCCACCTCAACTCTACAATTACCTGGAATGTCACTATGGCCTGGCAGGCACCAAACAAAGGTGAGTAATAAACTGCTGCGCCATCTCCAACAGAGATGCTCGACAGTGTAGGGCTGTTCTAGAGTTTATAGAGACAGAATCCAGCGGCTTGACTATCAGAGAAGATGCGGATATCCGAGGTTGAAATCGCATTTTCTTTGAGCCAAGACAGTATTTTTATCGCTAGAAGTTCCGCCTGGAATACGCTACAGTGATTAGGAAGACGGAATGAAAGACTTAGATTTACTCTATCTGCATACACACATCCACCAATCTCATCTTTGGTCTTCGATCGCGTCGGTTTAGAAGAGAATTGATTAATCTTCCAAGAATTACTGCAGAGTTTTTATCGAAATTCAATAGTGAGATTGTGTAGTCAGTGTTACTTGGAAGTGATCCGAATGAATTCATAGCGGAGTGACCAATCTCATTATTGGTCCTGTAAAGAGGTTCTGAGGCGAATAGCTGTGCTCACAGCCGTTTGTTTGCTGAAAATATAGAGACGTGTCAGGTGGAGAAGAGTGTCTGGTACAGCGGAAGGAGTTGGACGAAGAGCTCCACTTATACATAGACATGCTGTTCTTTGGACTTTATTTAGTTTTTCGAGATGTGTCGCTTTATCCAAGGCAGTCTACCATACTGCCAGTTACTGAAGTGTATAGCCAGTAAGTAATGCGTGGTTGGAGAGCCCCATACGTCTTTTTTACCTCTTTCTTGTATGTTAGGTTTCCAGCTTAACTTCTTATCTAAAATGAGGCCCAAGTATTTAGCTTCGTCTTAGAATGTTAGTGGAACATCTATACTAGAAGGGGGGTCTATTTGCGGAATTTTGCATTTCCTGGAGAAGAGGACAAGATCTGTTTTACGGGGGTTAACTCCAAGTCCGCACCGATCTGCCCATCGTGTTAGATTGCTTAGAGCGTTTTGTAGAAGATCTCTTAATATGTTAGGATGCTTTCCTGATACTGCTATAGCCAAGTCATCCACATAGGGCAATCACTCAGTAGCTCTCCACTTCTCAGCAATTCAGAAGCTCATTAACTACCAAGCTCAAAAGAAGGGGAGAAAGAACCCCACCTTGCGGTGTACCTCTACTGACAGATATTCTTGCTGAGAAGCAGCCTTGATTATTCAGTTCAACACGCGACCCATCAACATTCAGAGATACCAGTGCAGATGCGACTCCAGATGTTTCGACGTTATTAACAGCACCTTCTCTATGAAGGCAACCATTGTATACTCTTTATAATGGAGGGAATATTCGATGGTACGTACTAGTGTTTGAAGAGCTGTTTCTACTGACTTCCCTTTGCAATAAGCCTGTTGAGCTGTAGACAGTAGTCTCGTATCAATGCTTGATCGTAGTTGGATATCAATCCATCATTCAAAGGTTTTAAGAAGGAATGATGATGGGCTAAAAGGTCTTAAATTTTTCGGGTTTACGTGGGAACATTTACCGGTTGTGGGTACAAACACATCTTTGACTTCTCTCCATAGAAGTGAAACATGGACCAGATTCAAGCAACCATTGAAGATGGCCTCCAGAATCGGCAGAATTACTTCTGAATTCATCTGCAATTCAGCTAAAATGATACCATCTGGTTCTGCCGACTAGGCGAGCTATGTTCTTAGCAAAAGATGTGGATAGGTTCGAGATGTTAAGGAATGTATGCATTTTTATATCCAAAAGTATAATGTCTTTCACAAGCAAAGCAACAACAATTTGTCTTTCTTACAATGAACTTTAAGAACAGGAATCTTATATGTGCATTGTGAAATGCAAGTCAACTGCTTTTCAGACTTCACTTTGAAGTTTCACCACAAAATTAGTTTTTTTTTTCGATATCCTGTGGCAATAACTTTCTTTTGGAATCCTTTCTAGTCAATGTGTGCATCGAAGATCTTTTATTTTGCTTAGAAATACAGCATACATACCTATATGTATGTATGTATTTCTAAGAAAAGAAGACCTTCTAGCCTCTCGTCTGTCTATGTTATGATTACTTTTCGTCAATGTGTCGACACTCATCCAGCTTCTCTAATAAAAGATATGATGTAAGCTTCATATCAATACAAAAACAACCCACCCATCATCTATCTTGAAAATACACAGCTGCAGGATAACAAGCGGCGGCGGAGCGGCACGGCAGGCGACGACAAACAGAGATATAAGGAGTATAGGAATAAGGTACCTAGTCTTATCTTGATATAGGGAAAGGATGAAAAGTGTTTGTGATGATGTGTATCGACTTGTGAGATAAACATTAAAATGCCAAAAGGGAAATGAACACACAAACAGAGCATTAATACGTGATGTCGGACCGTTATTAGAAAATCTTATATTGAGATTCACTAAATGAGACAGAAAAGGACACTTCGACCAACCGCACATATATTCCTAAAAATGATGATGATGATGATGATGTGTTCTGCGATATCCTTTTTGTGTAGCAAAAGACCTACAAAAAAAAACGACACCAACAATCCTTGTGACACACAAAATCCCTTCAAACAATGAGAGTACCAACCACAAACAACAGCAACAACGAAAAAAAAAAAGGATACGGAAACGTGTTGTCATGACACAAGCATTGAACTAGCCTTTAAGGATAATAGCCTCCAAGTCCGAAATTAAATTGACCGAGAGTGCTTAAGGATATTAAGGGAATATGTTTTCATTTCAACCCTTTCTATTTTCTTTAAACACATTCACTCTCAAGTCATAAAGTTGTTGGTGCTGTTGTTGTTATCATTGTTGTTGTTGATATAAAGAGAGAAAAGAGTCCTTATTTTGGTCCTTGTGTGGGAGTTTTGTCGTCGTCGTCGATGACAGTTTTCGTTCAGGTTGTTTTCTGTTTTTCTATTTTTTTTTTTATCGGCCACACTCCTCATATATCCTCTTTTGCTAAATGTTAACATGATGAAAAGTGTTGTGTACACTTTGGCATATTGCTTAAGTGCTAATGAAGCATGAAGTATTCAAAAGGGTGTTCCTCATCAGATATTGCGCTGTGTTGCTGTGGATTTTATCTATCTCCCTCTCTCTCTCTGTCTTTCGTTAAATAAAATTATATAGATGCTCATGTATATTCAAACTTTAGGAATGTTTTTTTCAACCCATTTGGAAAGAAGAGGCTTACGTCAGGAAGATTTTGTCGTCCTCGATGAATTTATGCACGTGGAACACATAGATGGCAAAAAGAGTGGAGAGTCGTGGAGAGTTGAGGTTGGTAGTTATATAGGATGATGATTATGTTTGTGTTAACACTATAGAAGAATGAGTAGAGCATGTCGTCTATAAAAGGATTGAAAAAGTTAAGGGGCAGTTTACATATTAGATGACAGACATCTTATAATTAATGTGAAATCTACACATTGCAGAATGGGCATATAAATTTTAAGGTCAGATTTTTGGATTTAATCTTATTTTTTTTTTTACTTACCAAGAATTTTTATGTGAAACTAAATATTCATAAGAAAATAAGCACTTTCCTTCATGTTTATATAAATCATCATAAATATTTGGGTTAAATTGGCATTTTGTGATGGTTGAAAGTTTGACAAGAGCACCCATAGGGCACATTTAGTATATATGAAGGGTTTCCAAAGTGTGCATATTAAATGGAATCGTTTATTTATGTTGTTTTCATCAAGAAGTTTGTCGATTATTTTAATACATATGGAATGGTGTTTGTAGTGCCTTTTGTTTTTGAATTGCTTTTGCATCTAGGGAGGGATTAATTGAAAATGATTTTTTTTTTGGAAATTCCGTTTCCAAAGAAATTTTTTTGAAATAGAGAAAGTTACGATTATAACAGAGAATAGCTCAACTATGCCATGTCTTGCTTTGCTATCCCTGTCAAAATCATATCTCTACCTCTTATCAGGAAGACTTGGACAGTGTTCACAGCTCCATCAGACATCTATGATTTTCGAAGCTTTCATGTAGAAAGTAGGGACACAAACATCTGCACCATAACATGTGGCACTATTTTAAAAAAATTCAGAGTCAACTCAGCGAAAAAGTTTAGAGAATTTAGAGTAAGAAGAAAATCTTTTGACATAGAGAAAGCTAAGATAATAATAGAGAATAGCTCAACAATGACACGTCTTGCTTTGGTACCCCTATCAAAATCAAATCTACTAGTCTTATCAGGAAGACTTGGACAGTGTTCACAGCTCCATCAGACATCTTTGATTTTCGGAGCTTTCATGTAGAAAGTAGGGTCGCAAACATCTGCACCATAATATATGGCACTATTTTTAAAAAATTCACAGTCAACTTAGCGAAAAAGCTTTGGGAATATACAGTAAGGACCCTGTAGTACTAAACATTTTCTAATAAGTTACGCATAGAAATAATTAATTACTCTTTTCTTGGTTTTTCGCTAAGTTGAAGTCATTTAAGCGAAAAAAAATCAGTTAAAATATAAATAAATGAATCGAAAATCAATAGATATTTTGAACTTATAAATTGCTAAATACTTTTGCCAACTGTTTTTTGGAGGTATTTTGTTGTTATGTAGATGTTTGCTAAGAAGACGTCAACTTAGCGAAAAAAACTTTAAATAGGAGGTAGGTAAAATATTGCTTGTCCCTTCGAAATAAGTTGCTAATTGTTTAGTAGTTTATTACGCAAAAATTATATAGAAACTGTTTTTAGAATGTTGCTAGATCGACTTCAACTTAACGAAACAATTTTCTGAGAAATTTAGATGAATTATTGATGATGAATTTGCTGCTTATTAATTGCTAAAAAGATGTATCAGTATAACTGATACATATCTCTGGTGTTTAGTACAAAATATCTCCAAAAATTATTTGCTTACTCACCTCAACCTTACATGCGTTGAAGCATAAAGGTTCAAACTTATTTTTTCCTTATTATTTTTAAGGAAATTTTGTTCCAGGATTTAAAGAAAATCAGTTTACCAGTTAAGGATTTAGCTCGATGTGAAGTGGACAAGAAGAAAATTAATTTTAGGATAGGTATTTACAAAACTGCGTTATTCCATCATCAAAACATTAGATTTTTGGGAAGTTGACAGCGCAGAAATGAAAAAAAAAAACTTTTAGAAGAAGGTGTTCAGCTTTATCGCTCGATAGCTATGCCAACAAATATTTGGTTTCCTGTTCCTGTTCTTTGCTATTTTTTTTTTTTAAAGAAAGTAAGTTTTCAGTAAGTCAACATCAACTTAACGAAACGACTTTTAGAAAAAGTTCGATGAAATATTAGTATAGAAATTCGTTCCTAAGTAACTACTGGTAAGTTGTGTCCACATATATTTCATTGTGCCATTTGTGAGAAAAAAAATAAATTTTTGCCAAGTTGAGGTCAATTTAACGAAACAAACTTAAAAAAAGATATCATTGGTAAGTGCTAAGAAGTTGGTTGAAAATTGATTGCTTTAGGTTGTTAGGCCAAAAATAATTTTGTATCTCATTTTTTAGCAAAGAATTGGCTATCGATAAGTTGATCAAAACTTAAAGAAACAAATTTCAGAAGATTGTAGATATGAATTATTTAGATATACGAAGTATTGTGCTGACAATTATTTAATAGCACAATTTGTTAACTAAAAATGACACATCTGTAAGTTGATGTCAACTTAACGAAACACATTTAAAGTAAAAAGATAGATACATTATTGCAAGCAGCTTAGAATTTGGTTGCATATTGATTGCTCCTTATTAACGAGAAAAAGTATTTACCCCGTTTCTTTGGCAATTTTCGTCAAGTTGAATTAAAACTCTCAAAAAAAAAAAAACTTTAAAAAAAGTAAGATGAAGCATTTATATCTAAAGCCAATGAGTAGTGCCACCATTTAAAATAAAACAAATTTGTTCACTAAGTTAATATTAACTTAACGAAACAAATTTCGAAGAAGTACGAAGTTAACAAGTTACAGGAAGTTAAGGTTATGCCAAATTTAACTTAATAACGTAATTTTTTACCAAAAATAGCATTTCAGCTTGGTTGTGTCAACTTAAAGAAATAGTTTTGATGAAAATGGAGATGAATTATTGGAAGGAACTTAGAAATTTGATGATTGATTTCTAGTTAGGCCAAGAAATATTAAATTGCTGTTCTTGTTTGTTGTCTTTAAAAAAAGTGGGTTTTTGCTGAGCTAACGTCAACTTAACGAAGCGGCTTTCAGAAAAAGTACAAAATAAAGTTTTGCTATCTGCAAATAAATGTTTGTTTGTTTCTTTATTCGATTTTACTGTTTTTGATAAGTTAATGTCAACTTAACGAAACAGCTTTAAAAAAAAAAGTTAAGCAAGTATCGGTAAGTTCTTATGAAATATGTGCTTAGTTGTAAATAGAAATATTAAGTTGCTGCTCTTGTTTGTTGTCTTAAGAAAAATAGGTTTTTGCTGAGCTAACGTCAACTTAACGAAGCGGCTTTCAGAAAAAGTAAAAATAAAATTTAGCTTTTTGCAAAGAAATTGTTTGATTATTAGTTAAAGAAGATTTATTAATCTTCATACGATTTTACTGTTTTTGATAATTTAACGTCAACTTGACGAAACAGCTTAAAAAAAAGTTAAATAAGTATCGGTAAGTTCTAAGGAGATATTTGAAAACAAATGGAATGTTTTAAGAGCCTATGAGCTTACCAAACAACAAAACCGCATCCTTTTTGCATTTTAAGAAAAGGCCGCAGACCGGCGAACCTTTCCCAAGCAAGTCATCTTTTCGACTGAAAATAATAAAAAAAAAGTCTTTTCGTCCAGCAAATATACGGACATGGAGATTAAAACAGAATGTATAATAATTTGTGCGAGAATATAAAAGGGTAGTTGTTGTTGCTGGAATTACTATGGAGAATATTTCTGTTGTTTTCTTTGGGCTTATTCGCCACACCACACAAACTCTCATCTGGACGACGATTGAGTTTAAGATTTTTGATAATTTTAATTGATTTGATTAGATTTTATTAGTTGGATTAAATAATTTAATTGTGAAGCTTTTATAGTACGTAGAGTTACGTCTGATATACAATAATAACTGTGCATTATTCAAAAAAAATATAAAAAAAAACCAAGTGTATAGGTGGAAAGACATCTGAGTTATGAGATGATATGTAAATGACCAGTAATATGTAATTAATTCGGCGAAGGTGTAATAGAAAAATCTAAATTTTACATATTATATGTAAATCAACATAGTCTATCATGTGTATAAATTTGAGATTTTTAAATGTAACCATTAAAAAGATAAAAAAAAATAACTGCCAAAAATCGATCGAATAAAATAGGTGTATTTGAAAAATCAATAAAAAATGTAAAAAAAAATCCTATCAAAATTTGCTGAAACATGGATAATTTTTTTTTTTATTATCTTTTCAAAACTATAAGTAGTATGAAAATCGGTTGTAAATTGGATGTGTTATAAGGAATTTGTTAACTATCTATTTATCAATTTTGACTTTAAAAAAATTAATATCTCGATTTGGGTAATTTTTAGAATAAAAAATCAAATTAGTAAAATTCTTAAATTTTTAGTATCTATTAAGAAAAAAATAAATAAAAATTCTATAATTTACGATTTAGATTTTAACTTTTCGACCCTATTGAAGAAAAACCCTATTTTACCCTACTAAAAATAGGAATATCAAAAAATCCAGCACTAGTACACCCCTACATAAAATTTCTAATGTGTAGATTTTTTCAAAATTTTTTTAACATATCTAGTATAAGCTGTACAATGATGAATCAGATGAATGAATCAGTGAATTTGTTTTCACTAGGTTGACATCAACTTAACGAAACAACTTTCAGAAGAAGTAGGATGAGGCATAGGTGAGGTATGTATGTATGTATGTATGTATGTACCTACGTTTGTACATGGAAATTTGATGCTCATCAATTCCTTATTAGTTGCGTGAACAATTTATTTAAAAAAAAATGCTTAGTTAAAGGCAACTTAACGAAACATTCTTTAAAACAAATTATATATGTTATTGGCAAGAATTTAAGACAAATTTCGATCAAATTGCCAGTTATTATAACAAAAAAATATTAATTTGTTGTTTTAAACAAAATATGTGTTTTTGCTAAGCTGACGGCTACTGAACGAAAATACTTTCAGATTAAATTAGAAGAAATATTTGTCTAGTGCTTGGATATGTAACCTGCTAAATTGGTGTAAAGTTACCCCAAAAATTATTTGGTTACTATTTCTGTTTAAGTAAGAAAATAGAGTTTCGCTAAGTTGACGTCAACTTAACGAAATAACTTTCAGAAAGGTAGATGGAGCATTGTTATATTGTTTATAGAAACTCAATACTAATTTAATGCTTATTGTTTAAGCAAACATTTTTAATTTAACCACACGAATTTTTTTAAGAACAAAATTAAAGTTGTGATAAGTTGACTTAGCGAAAAAAAAACACTAGATTATACTTTTCCTAAGGTTTTTGCTGTTCTGAACTAGAATCCGACCATAGAATTGCCCAGTAAGTTCCGGGTTTCGAGATATTAAAATGTAGAAATCGAAAAAAAGAATCATTTTTTGCTAAGTTCGAACTTTTCCTTTTTTAAAGGATTATTTTTCTCAGTTCTAACAAAAGGAGCAAATTCCTAAAAACAATATAAGAAATTGGTAAAGTATTGGATGAAAGTCGAGTAATAAAGACACACAAATAATCTTACGTGTGCCTACAAAATTTCTACTTAAAGATCTTATCTTAAAGCCTACCTCTACCCTCTTCAAAGGATTATTAGTTGTTGATTCAATTAACTTTTATGTTTTGAAAAATTGTTATTTACAAATCTAATTAAACACCAACAGAATTAAAAAAAAAATTCCAGATGAGAGAAATAAGTCTTTCTAAACTCAACACAAAATTTTCAGCGATGTTATGGCGTAATTATACAACGCATGACATCAGGACGAACGAAGAATGATGGTGTACATTAATTCGATGCAAAAAAAAGTCCAAAAGTTTTTCAATTACTAATTTATGGTGGTGTGAGTTGTTGGGGGTGGTAGGGGGGGTGTGCTTGACAATGAACCAATTCGAATAAGTATAGGTTTGGGCTCCTGCGTATTCATATAGAAAAGGGGTAGTAAGTATGTAGTAACCAAGCAGTGCAGAGAGGAAGAGACACCATGTTAAAAGCTAGTCAGGCAAATTTAATGGAATTTCCTTTGCTTCCATGCAAAACTACATAAAACTCATCCTAGCGTATCATATCACACCCACATGTTCTGAATTGCTCAACAACACCCCACCATTACACCATTTCTCTTTTTTTCTTCCATAACATGACACACTCTCGTGCGAACATATCACCCTAAATCGCAAGCAAGGGCTCACACATGTACAACATGACTGTTTTTTTTTTTTTTTTGCTGACGCGCCTCACATGACTATGCTTTTCTCGTTTTGCTCTTTTCTGCTCTATCTAACTCTAAACACAGGGTTGCCAGGATTTAAAGGAGCTTTAAAGATCTACTGGAACCGATTTCATAAAACTTCAGAAAAGGTTGACAAGTTCGAGTTCTGGCAACCCTGGCTGCTGCTTCTGCTATTGGCAGTGAATTACTGAAACGAATTATGTGTAATGCAATTTTTTTTTTTTCTGAAATCATCGAAGCATCTCTATGTTCCAGGATTTTTCTGCCTTCTCATCCACCTCGCGTGTGAAAAATAATATTTGCGCAATTTTTCCCATTTGTTTGCTCAATAGGATTTTGAAATCAAATAGTGGGTGACACCTAGTCTAAATCAGGGTTGTGAAAATATTCATTGCAAAAGTAAATGCATTTTGCATAAAAAAAAAATATTAATTTAAATTGAAAGCTAACAATCTAAATCCAAATGAACTTACATTCAGTAAATTTAAAATTCGTTCGTTTTATATGAACAAACTCTATTGGTATACAAATCAGGGTGGTCAATAGTTGATTACATTTGTAATTCAATAACAATTAAATTACACATTACATTCAAATTTTGTAATTTAAAAACATCTAATTACCAATAGAATTTTTATTTATTGTGAAATAAAATTAAATCTTATTTGTTAGCACTTAATTGTAATGTCGTTGGCTTAGTGCTAAAAACAAATAACTCCTTTTATAATAAATAAATTATACTAGCGTTGTATAGTTTTTATTATAAAAAGTAGTTTTTGTGCAATCAACAACAAAAATATATAAATAATGATATTGGTGCAAGAAATTCCCCGAAATGCTGCTCCTTTCATTTTCCTATTCAATTAAATTCAATACAATTTAATAAAATTAAATTAAATTAATTTTAACTAAATTAAATTAAATTAAATTCGATGCAATTAAATTCAGTTCAGTTCAGTTCAGTTCAGTTCAGTTCAGTTCAGCTCAGTTCAGTTCAGTTCAGTTCAGTTCAGTTCAGTTCAGTTCAGTTCAGTTCAGTTCAGTTCAGTTCAGTTCAGTTCAGTTCAGTTCAGTTCAGTTCAGTTCAGTTCAGTTCAGTTCAGTTCAGTTCAGTTCAGTTCAGTTCAGTTCAGTTCAGTTCAGTTCAGTTCAGTTCAGTTCAGTTCAGTTCAGTTCAGTTCAGTTCAGTTCAGTTCAGTTCAGTTCAGTTCAGTTCAGTTCAGTTCAGCTCAGTTCAGTTCAGTTCAGTTCAGTTCAGTTCAGTTCAGTTCAGTTCAGTTCAGTTCAGTTCAGTTCAGTTCAGTTCAGTTCAGTTCAGTTCAGTTCAGTTCAGTTCAGTTCAGTTCAGTTCAGTTCAGTTCAGTTCAGTTCAGTTCAGTTCAGTTCAGTTCAGTTCAGTTCAGTTCAGTTCAGTTCAGTTCAGTTCAGTTCAGTTCAGTTCAGTTCAGTTCAGTTCAGTTCAGTTCAGTTCAGTTCAGTTCAGTTCAGTTCAGTTCAGATGAGTTCAGTTTAATTTAATTTAATTTAATTAAATTTAACTAGATTAAATTAAATTCAATGCAATTCAGTTCAATTCAATTAAATTAAATTAAATTCGATTCAATTCCATTGCCTTCAATATTCAATTCAATTTCATTTGATTTAATTTCAATTCTATTTCGGCACTCCGTCAAGCCTTGACAAATTTTTCCAGTGAAGGTTTTGACGTAACGTGAGCCTAAGAACATTGAATCCCATACCTATTGCAAGAAGGAGGGTAAAAACCAACGCAAGAAACAACGACCCAGGGTATTTTCCCTGGGTTATATTATATTAGCAATAACAAATAAAAATTGTTATTCCATATTTAGGTACATTCTAACGTGATGAAGGTTCACCTCATTCGGTAGGATTGTTTTTTGGTAAACAGTACATCAGTATACCCTTCTAGATATTGGGACATGCTATCAAGAACCTACCCCATGATATGAAAATCACCTTTCACACCTGTGAGATGGATAAACGTCAAAGATTTATCTGACTAATATCCTGCGTAACCAAACTGTCGTTCAAGTTGACTTTTTTATATGCAGAAACCATGGGTTCTAAGCAGCTCATATGTGGGATATTCGAAAAAAAATGTGTGCCATTTCAAAGATTACCAAGTAGTCATAAAAGGTCTGCAAGTTTGACCAATTACCGAAACTATCAGAACTTAAATGATTATTAAGTGACTCTTCAGACGGCCCAGAGGTGCATATTTTTTTGAATATCCCACAAATGAGGTTCTAACATCCTCCTCAATGTCTATTGAATAACATTGAAAATTAATAAAATCACCTTAAACTATGAACAATCACTCAAATTTACAAAATCACCTTAAAGTCTGAACAATCACTCAAACTAGCTGACCTTCTATGAATATTAAGCAATGCTTCAAATTGTATACACCCTTTTTCAATAACCCACAAATGTGGTGATAATATCCTCCAATGGTGACCTTCAAAAAACTTGAATTGAAAAATATGAAAAAATCTATAGCTGACCAATATGCAAGAACACAGTCTGACCTTTTATGACTATTAAGTGACCTTTCGAGTGTCAAACTTCCCTTCAAACATCCTATTAATAAGGTTATGATGGTGGCCTTGAAATGAACTTGACCTTTCAGGTTATTTTTATTGAATATCGTCCCTCAAGTGTTTTAATATCACCTCCTGATGGTGGCTTTAGAGGTATCACAAGACATCTAAATTATACTTTTCGGGGATTCTAGCTAAATTGTGATAGGCGCCATTTTAAATTTTTGTTAAGTATATACCTACTTCTTTTTTAAAAATCCTTCAAGTGCTTTTATTAACAACTCCTAATGGTGGCCTTAGGAGTATCACAAGAAATCTAAATTATTTTTTTCGGGATTCTGGCTCAATTGTGTTGGTCGCCATTTTGAATTTTTGGCAAATTTATACTTTTTTTGAAAATCCTTCAAGTATTTTAATAGTATACCCAAATGGTGGTTTAAAGCGATATCAAAATTGGCTCCGTGGTGTATCACAAGAAATCTTAATTATTCTTTTCGGGATACTAGCTCATTTGTTTTGGGCGCCATTTTGATTTTTTGGCAAATTTATACTTTTTTTTTGGAAATCCTTCAAGTGTTTTAAGAGTATACCCAAATGGTGGTTTAAAGCTTTATCGAAATTGTAGTTTTTGGGATTCTATCTTAATTGTGATGGGCGCTATTAGGGAGTATCACAAGACATCTAAAGTATACTTTTCGGGTATTCTAGCTTAATTGTGATGGGCGCCATTTTTATTTTTTGTTGAGTATGTATGTATGTACCCACTCCTAATGGTGGCCTTAGGGAGTATCATAAGAAATCTAAATTATTCTTTTCGAGATTCTAGCTCAATTGTGTTGGGCGCCATTTTGATTTTGTTTGCCAATTTTAATTAATTTTTTGTAAATTCCTCAAGTGTTTTAGTATCAACTCTTAATGGTGGCTTTATGGAGAAATTGAAACTATACTCTTCAGGATTCTAGCTTAATTTTGTTGGGCGCCAGTTTGAATTTTTGGCAAATGGCGGTTTGGGAATATCATTCACAAAAATCCAAATTCTACTTTTCGGGATTCTAGTTAAATTGTGTTGGGAGGCATTTTGATTTTTTGGCAATTTTATATTTCTTATTTTGAAAATCCTTCAAGTAACTTAATAAAATACACAAATGGTGGCTTAAGGGAATATCACAAAAAAATCGAAATTATAATTTTCGGGAAACTAGCTAAATTGTGATGGACGCCATTTTGAAGTTTTGGCAAATATACCAAACCTACTTCTTTTTTGAAAAACCTTCAAGTGTTTTAATAATATCCTTTAATTATGGCTTTAAGGAGTATCACAAGAAATCTAAATCATACTTTTCGCTATTCTAGCTCAATTGAATTGGACACCATTTTGAATTTTTAGCAAATATATATATACCAATTCCATTTTTGAAAATCCCTCAAGTATTTTAAAAACATATTTTAATGATGGCTTTAGTAAATATCACAAGAAATCTAGATTATACTTTTCGGGTTTCTAGCTCAATTGTGTTGGGCGCCATTTTCTAATTGTAGGCAAATAGATTTTTATCAAATTACTTGTTCATTTTCAACATAAGAATTTAAATGCATATTACAAAAGATGTTTGCAAATATTAGTTTTTACAACTTTTTTACAAACGAGGGAGTAGACACTTTTCTCATATTTTTTTTTTATGGAATTAAGTCGAAAAATATCAAACCTGAGCCAATTTTTTTGTCATGGCGTAAGTTGTAGAAAATAAAATTCGCTTCACCTTCTGCTATACGCGTTTTTAATCTAATATTGAAAATGAGCGAGTTAGATATGAAATAAAAATCAATTTGCCTAAAATTCAAAATGGCGCCCAAGGGAATTCGGCTAGAGTCCAAAAAAAAGGAATTAAGATCTACAACAACTTCTGCTTAATGCATTTTTAACCTTATATTGAAAATGAGCGATATTTACTATTAAAAATCAATTTGCCCAAAAATTTAAAATGGCGCCCCACGCAAATAAGGTAAAATCACAAACATTTAAATTTAGATTTTTGATGATTAAAAAGGAACGTATTTTGAATTGTTTTTACTTCAAAATACATCCGACTAGAGTAGTACTCAAGTTACCGTTCAAAATGATGAGTGATTCTTGCAGTTCCAGGCTACAATCTCTTTTGAGATCGCACAAATGTTCTGATGGGCATATTCTTAGAAGGATTTTCATCGCCAGTATTCCTATACATTTAATCGCTCAATACTTGATTCTTCCATTGAATTCATAGAGAATTTCATTTAAGACACATTTCTATGCATCTATCGTCCAGCTACTTGAGTATTCAAGTAATGGCCAGGATGGGATCTCTTGTGCGTGCTGTTATAAACAACAAGAAACACATCACACATTTTAACAGATTTGATTGTTGACATAAGAAGGCTACATTAACATTGCTCTCTCTCTCCCTCTCTCTCTCTCTCTCTCTCTGCATCTTTTATTTTCTTTCTCCCTCTGAGAAAAAAAAACTCTTTCCTTTGGCTAAAATCGATCAAGATTTACGTCTTCGTTTCAGTCTTTGATTTTATTTTTTATTTTATTTTTATCAGTTACAAGACAACCCTTTTGCTATTTTTGGTTTGAAAAAGCCGTAACCGTTATCATCTAGAAGAGGACATTCTTTGAATTTTCAAAAGACAGGATTTCGTTGCGGATAGTAGCATCAAACTTCGATTAAAGTTTCTCCATTGATGGCTAGTACAGCAAAGGAATACAAAAAAGAACGAAAATGACAGCAGACGGCTGAGAGCAAAAAAAAAAAGGAAATCACACGTCGCCTTCGTCGTCGTTGTCCTTCTCGACATTCAACACCCTTTTGTTTTTGAGATTAAAGGGGTCGGGAAATGGATAAAGGCGGGAGCGAAAAATCGAATTTGTTCCGGAATTTTTTATGGCTGATGCCGGGACGGGACACTTGAGTAGACGAAAAAATAAAACAAAAAAAAAGAGCAAAAGAAAACTTTGACACTTCCGAAGTTAAATATTGTCTTGGAATCGGGGTAGAGTATGAGTTTGTCATATGGGCACTCAAAGAACCGGGAGATGCTGCGGCCGACGGAGGCGGTAGCGTCGGCATAGGCAAGCAGAGAAAAGTGTGGCCTTTCATTTGTCCTTTTATGGTACTTTAATAGTTTGAACAAATAAGGCAAAGGCAACCGGATAAGGCAACAACAACAAAAAAATATATAAAAGAAAAACGCTTATCAAATACATACAAATGGTGATGTTCTAGGGCCGCCCAGATGTTTCCTCAATTAGGAAAAGTTTAACGAAAAACAACGTTGCTCGTTTAGCGGCAGTGGCGGCGACGGTGGCGGCAGTGACTGAATGTGGTTTTAAGTGCTAAGCAAAAGTTTTACTTTTAAGAGATGTTTTTTTTCTGTTTGTTTATTTTTTTTTTCTCGGCAAGTGGCTCCTCGATTTATTGCAAAAGATATTGACGACTTGTTTTTTTGTATCTTTTCTAAACGATGTGACAAAGTGTTCCAACTCTAACTTAAGAGAGCTGAGGAGGAATTTAATGGGGATGATGAGCAAATAAGGGTGACTATGATGAGCTCATTGAAGCCGAAAAGGGTTAGGGTTGTTGAGTTTTAAGAAAAAACAAATATGTATTTTCAATTTAAGTTACGTCAGCAAAAAGCTATATAAAATTAGCATTTTTGTTGATTTGATGACAAGGAAGAAACTAATTATATTGAGTAGCTACCTTTATCACATTTATTTGTTTTTGTGATATTTTTTTTCTTTAAAGAAAATTCAAAAAGAGTGTAAAGAATAAATCACAAGGGTGTTGACTACTTCCTCTATTAATCATTTGTGCTGAAAGATATAAATTTTATTTATTTTGTTTATATCTTTTGATGATGACAAGGTGCATTTTAATATAATTTATTATCTCAGCTTGTTGTTGGTTGAACGATTTTAATTAGTTTGGTGCCAAAGTGCTTATTTGATCATAACTCCGGGAATACAAATAACGGACTCAGGAGGAAGGCAAGTACTCGAGATGGTAGATCGAGATGGTAGATCGACGTGGCCTTAACGTAGTGAACGTAGGAAACACATCCACTTTCCGGAGACTTAGCTGTCTAGGAATAATGGCGGACATTAATTTTGCGACGGAACGCACATCCGCAAAGTTAAAAACTGGGGAGTAATCGAGTACCGCACGGGCAGCGACAACCAGTATGTCATCATCGATCCAGAAAGGAATCAACTAGCTCCTAACCGAAACCATGTCCAATCTCCAAGGTGGAACGTAAACAAACTCAACGAAGAGTTTCTTCTATCACGAAGTCCGTGATAGAAGAAGAAAAAGCCACTACTCTGAAAGCAAGGGGATCTACGAAACAAAGCAGAAGCCACGATGCAACTGATACGTCTCACGTGTGATGCCTCAATGTCCAGAAAAAGCGGCCCGGACAGGAATAGGGATCCTGTATACTTGTGGACAGAGGAGAGACTTTCGAAGAAGATGCCAACAACTCTGACGTAAGGTCACCAGGGGAAGGAGAAGACACGCTGAGCCAATAGCGGATGATGAAGCGGAGTTCAGAACCAACATATCCAAGCTCAAGTGGGCCATCTATTCGAGCAAAAGACAAAAATGGGCGGATCTCAGTCGTCAATAGAGACCTCTGGGGACTAGGCTACAAGATTTTCATGCGGAAACTTGATGCTCAGCTGGCCACTCCTGCTCTAAACGAAGAAAAGATGACGTAATTAGTGGCTACGCTCTTCCCAACTCATCCAGTCAGGCCGCCTGACACTATGGGGGCTATCGAGGATAAAATTTCCCACGGATTTTCTCCCATCTTCAAAAATTGGAAATGCCAACAATTTTACACTGTTCATTGCAGGTTCAAATTCGGTCGATCAAAATGCTAGCCTAGTGTTCATGGAATATTCACTTTCGATACCAATAAATTCTGAAAGAAACTGCGACCACAATTCACATTCCGGGGAAAATTTAATGCACGATAGCCCCCTATATCGGCCCATCGACAGGATTTATTCATTGAAGAAGAGTTGAGATAAGCTGTGGAAACCTTGCGAAACAAAAGAGCCCCATGACTTGAAGGTGACCTATCGAATATGCCCTCAACTTTTGCTCAACATGTTTAACAGCTGCTAAGGGGAAGCGATATATCTGCTGGAAGATGCAGCACTCATCAGCAAGAGAAAAGGATACCCAGACTCCCCATCCACATACAGAACTTTGTGAATACTCGACATAGCAGGGAAGCTCTTGGAGAAGATGCTGAAACCGGGCCTCACCGTTGCAGTACAGACAGCAGGAGACTGGCCTGAAAGGAAGCACGGCTTCAGAAAAGGCCACTCTACGATCGGAGCGATACAGGAAGTAGTCAAGGCCACCCAAATTGCTCAACAAGGAAACCACTACTCGAGGCACATGGTATTGTTGGCAACTCTTCATGTTAAAACACCTTCAACTCGGCTAGGTGGAGCGACATGTTGAGCGCGCTTGAGGATACTTCCTATCTCTTACGGAAGGACTATCTCAGGGGCCAGGAGTACGAATGGCAATGGTATCAATCTTGGGTACGGTATGCTGACTATATGGCCGCGGTAATAACGGCAAAAAAAATACAGAAAGTGCGCAGTGGAAGCCGCACCAAGTCATGCGGCGTGTGCAATTCTGGATGGGTGAGCACGGTCTTGACTTGGCAACTGAAAAAACGGAGATAGTCTTTTGATGAAGAAGAAGATTTCCACACTTATTGACTTCCAAATTGGCTCTGAAATCATAAGAAGCAAAGATGCAGTGAAGTACTTGGGACTTAAGCTCGACACCAAGCTATCAAAAACGCATGCCATTCACTTTTACGGAAACGAGATCTGGGCGGATGCACTACGACGAGCAAAATACCGGAAACAGATGGCGGCAGCGCAAAGACGCGGAGCTTTAAGTGTGGCTAGCTCGTACCGAAAGATGTCGGAACCAGCCGCCCTTGTAGTCGGAGGAATGACCCCCGTTGATCTTCTAGCGGCACGGAGGCAGTGCATCCACGACAAATTGAAGTAGAACCGGCAAACGATGATGCATATCAACTTACGAAACAAAAGTGGGAAAAGAGCTGGAGCTGGGAAAGTAGGGGAGATGGACAGCGATGTTGATCGGGAATGTGGCTGAGTGGAATAACGGAAACACGATAAAGTAAAATCCTACGTTACCCAATTTCTCACCGGGCACGGGTATTTTAACGTATTCCTCCAAAAGATCGCGGGAAATCGAACAGCCCAGGCTGCCTTTATAGAGGCTGTGTGCCCAACAAACGTTCTTCGTCTGTAGCAGATGGAACGACGAACCTCAAGAACTATTGAGCAGCATTGGTGACATCACGATAGAAAACATAGTACAAAAGATGATAAAAAGTACCCAAAACTGGCATAATTCTCAGAATGAAAAAAAAAAAGAAAAGTATCAGGAAACACTTGAGGCTGGAAGTTGATACCATAAGGGGAATATGCCATCCCCCCTGAATTAATGCAATGAGCGGCCCCGGGGAGATGGGTCAGACGACAGGAAGGGTTATGGAGACATTTTTGTCGGTTTTGTTGGTAGGTTATATTTATATATTGAACGAGTCCGACACACGGGGATGGGCGATGGGTCAACGCTGAAAAGGTCTCCTTATGGTGCTTAAAGGAAAAAAACACTGGATTTGTTAAAATCATGTGATTGCGTTACAAATAATGACGAAGCAGCAAACTATTGAATTTTCGAGGACGTTGGATGCGCCCGGTCTACCATCGCAAATTTCGTCATGACAATGCTGCGCAATTTGAACCAATCGAACAAGGGAGCTAGGTTGACGGTGAAAACACTCTAGATAACGTCCTTAAAGCCACCATGATCAAGGACAAGTTCAAGGGAGACAAAGTTCTCATTACAAGAATTTCGATGATACCGACAAACTTGCCATTCGATCAAAAGATCAACAAAGAGAAAGGCTAAGCATTGCAAGTAAATACGTTAATCGTGAATTTGATTCACACATAACATTGTGCGAAGCGTGTCAGAAAGCCGTCTGCATCTGCATCGTTGGCTTACGCACCAGACAGTAAAATAACCAACGTTGTTTATCACAAAGTTTTTGCAGTGACCTAAAATGTTTGAAATCCATTTTCCGTGTAAATACAATTTCTTGAACTCATTTTTTCCGAAAGAGTTTCTTTTAACGACTTTCGAAAGCGCATTAATAACTAAATCAACTTTTGGGCGGAATGAAGTTCGCCGTGTCAGCTAGTTTATAATAAAATATGTTAAAGTTTACCTTACTAGAACAGAACCTAGGAGTAATGTAGTCTTTTGAACTCACCTGAAAAGAGAAAGAAAATAAATAAATTAGAAATGCTTTGAAGGACCAATTTTTAGAGTTTTTGTAAAAACAAAATCAATATTTTTTTATTAGATCTATATAAATATCACCATGATTATTTGAACTTTCATATTAAATGAAAAAATCAAGAGTTATTTACTCAATACAAAAGAAAAGATCACCTACAGTCAAATATGTAACGAATACATTGTATTCATATTAAAAAAAATCAAGTTATGTGCTGAGTACAAGTACCGTAAAATGAGTCTTCATTGTCATAAAAGACATGATACTCAATGCATATCTATGCACAGGCTACATTCAAATACTAAACAAACATTTAAAGCACGTCAACTCAAAATATGTATTCATCACAGCTTAGTTATGTGCTAATTACAAGCCCTGCATTTTGAGTTGATATTGACGTTTATTGATTACAGATGATATATATACCAGCTACAATGCTGAGTCCACGTTATGTGTGCAGAATCTTTACTGCCCTATATTCAATACAGACGACAATGTACTCAGTATATATGTAAATATTAAAAGCCCGTCAGCCATCCAAAAAATGAGTTAAAACTTATTAATTTATAAAATACCGTGATCAACAGCACTAGATTTCTACGGCAAAGCTGGCGATTCTCAAATTTTCCATACGCCAACCAAATCGACCATGTGCTAATCGACGGAAGGTACGTTTGTAACATCTTAGACGTGCTCACTTTTCGAGGGGCAAACGTCGACTCTGACCATTTCCTTTTTGCGGCAATTATAGCTCGACTGAGAAATTTAAAGATACAACGAACCGACTTAACGAAGAAATTCGACGTTGGTCCCCTTAGCATATCTGGAGTCACCAAAGACTTCAGCGAGCACCTGAGAGAGAAGCTTTCCATTGCGTGCATTCACCTGCCACAGGCACCAACAACCAGTGGTTCTAGTGTAACGATATTCTCAAAGAGAGATGAGAACTAGCCTCCAGTCAACGAAGACCCAGTTCCACTACCCAGTATCAAAGAGGTAGACTTTGCTTTAAAGAAGCTTAAGAACAACAAAGCCGCCGGGTCTAATGATTTACCAGCGGAGGCCTTCAAGCACGTAGTGGATGCGTTGAAAGGATGCATGTATCAGCTCATCAACCAAATTCGGGTTGAAGAAAGCATGCCCGATTACTGGTCCATCAGCTCCATACATCCCGTCTGCAAAAAAGGCGATCCTATATCTTGCAAGAACTATTGCGGAATATCCCTGATTAACGACAAATACAACATCCTATCCAGCGTACTGTGTGAGCGTCTTAAAATTTTCTGCAACACTATAATCAGCAAGTACCAGTGTGGCCTCCGTTCAGGCAGATCGACCATAGAGTAAATATTCACTCTCAGGCAAAACCTAGAAAATACCAACAAGTTTCAAGTCCAGACGCTCCATCGAATTCATTGACTTCAAAGCCGCACATGATAGCAATCATCGTCAGGAGTTCTATATGTCGATGCCCCAACTTAAGATCCCGGGAAGACTAATCCAGTTGTGCCAAGTGACATTGGAAAGTACGCTATGCAATGTACAACAAGGGAAAACCTCTTCATTCTAGAGCAAATAGTGCGCAGGGTAGGCGTTACCACTGAAGGCACTTTTTTCAACAGATCTGTCCAACTTCTTAATAAAAGATCCGGCGAAGAACTTCCCTAGACAACCGGTGTTTCTTCGGTTTGGCGCAACAAATGGTTTCAAAACTCCTCGCACGCAAGACGAAATGCACGCTCTATAAAACCACAATACTGCCAGTCCTGCTTTATGGCACCGAGTTTTAGGCCATGAGTAGAAAAGGAAAGCTGATACTAGACTCTTGAGAAAGAAAAATTCTTCGCCGGATATTTATTCCTGTGAGCGAGTAGGGCGAACGGAGATGATAAGAAACAACCGCGAACTCTATGAGCTGTATCAAGAGGTGGTCCAGAAAATCAAAACATATCAACTACGACCACGTCGAGCGAATGGACAATAATGCCCCAACCAAGAGTCTTTGAATCCCAGTCCCTAGGTTCGACAGAACAAAGACCGAACCTCCGCTCCAGTTTGAAGGTTAAGTCATTGCGGATGTCAGAAGGCTTGGTCTAGATGACTGGAAGCAGCGTGCTCGGAATCGTCGAGATCGAAGGCTGCCGTGTCTCAGGATGTGACCCTTCATGGAAGTGCTCATTTGAACTTTTAATTGAATTATCTTCATTCGCTCCACCTAAACAGAAGAATATTCTTTTCAAATTTTCTTCATATTCCGCAACATTATATCTAATGAAAGAGATTCAGATCAATCAACGTTGTCCGACCATTTTATGTGATTTCGGGTCAGCTCTGGATTTTTCTCAATTCCATGTTGTAAATAGCATCTTATTAACTTCAGAATTAACTACAATATAGGGGCGGGCATTCTATAGCAAAATTTTCTCACAGGCTCTCTCTATGGATACTTCCGTTTATTAAATGAAATTATAATAAATCACCTCGCAATCTCTCCATCTCCCACAATTGGAAAATAAATAAATAATATTTTATTCTCAATTCGTATGTTCAGACACAAAAAACCAAAAATATCTTCCTGTTTTATTTACTTGGCAGACATCCGGGCTTCCGGCTTAGTTTTATAAGCTATTTCCCCCCTTCTTTCCATTCAATTAAATTAATAACAGCAAAATACAAAACGACAGCAAGAAAAAAATGCGTAAATACTGCACTCACCACCATCGCATCGCCCCCCCCAAAGAAACTTGAAAATTGTAGAAAGACAGAAAAAAAAAAAACAAATTCAAATTCAAATTGAAACAAATTGGGAACAATGACGTGTAATTAAGAACTTCATTCACGTTCCACGGCCAGCAGCACAGCGCAGCGTAACAACTTGCCTCGACAACGTTGACAGTTCAAAATAAACGGGGAGTGTCTGAGTGTTATCCAGCGCGCACTCAATTGCGTACGACCAACAACGATGATGTTGTCCAAGCTAAGTTGCATTTTTTGAATGGATTTACTGCAACTGACTGACTGACGGACGGACAGACAGACAAACGGACAGACGGAAGGACAGAGAACAAAACGTCAGAATGCTACTCGGTCGAGCATCAAACTATGCACAATTGGGCCTCGCCTAAGCATCCTCGAAGGACGGATAGACGATCGAAAACGTAATTTCGTAGTCGCCTCTGGGCTGGGGCTGGGCTGGGTCGATGAGTGGTTTATTATTCCAAATGCATTCTCAGCTGGATGACATGAGGGTGGATTGGGGCTAGGGGAAGCATCGTGAAAATGACGATTGTGACTGGGCCTGGTGTTAGATAAGATAATTCAAACACTTAATAAAGTTTGACTGACACATTTTGACAAACACAAACAAACAAACATAGGTATAGTTTACAATGGAAATAGCATGAATGTTTGATTATGGTGACCCATTTATCCATCATGGATCTCTCTATTTTCTGCTGTCCAACAGGATGCAATACCGCACTGTGGGAAATGTATAGGTAGAAAAAAGAAATAAACAAAAGAAACAAAAACCCGTAATTTCTCACATGCATTGACGTAGCTGTTTGTTATGGCCAGGGTTGCCAGATGTGCAGAATTGTTTGCTGCATTTTATCATGGACATTAAAAATTAAAAATATTCATCAACAGGTTGATAAAATATTGGTATCAATACAAAAATAAAAGATATGCAAAAAAATATTAAGTTTTTCAGAAAAGAATTTGAATAAAAAAAATCTTGCGTTTTTTTGGGACACAATTGGATGTCCCGATTCAGAATGCGTGAAGGACCTGGTTATAGTTTCCAAGCGATAATTGGCCTGCCTCAGTTTTGGAAGTTTTTTCCAGATGTTTGATCTTCTGATTTATTAATTTTATGAAGGATGTTATAAATGATGGCAAAAAATTTTGTGCCAGCTACTGAATTTATAAACGTCTATAGTTGTTTCCTTTTATTTTAACTTTAATAATTTACTGCTCACTAAATTCTATTCTATTTTATAATTTAGTACTTAAGTTGCTCGCAAGCACATTGTAAGCAGTGAGCGCAACTTCCTCGCCACCATGAGGGACATTGCACTGGCCATAGGATGGCTGATTCTTGCCAACAACCATTGAACAATTGTGAGTGCAACGTCCAATAAACAATGGCTCACCAGTCTCAGTTCCACCAGCTGCAAGGGTATTTCGTGGGATATTTCTTCGGAACCCATTGGCCACCGCAGACACGCAATACTACGCACTCAGTAAGTCTATGTTCACCACCTCCCCATGCAACGTAGATGCATCCATGTGATGGATGGAGTTTGCCGGGAGTGAGAGCTCCTACGTGCACGGCACGGGCAATGTACAATTGCTCTGAACTATCAAAACCTCCTTCGATGGCACAGTTAGAAACCGCACCGTCAGCAGCTGGAATCCAGCAGCCGAGACAGGACCCAGTAGGGGCCGAGAATCCCATAACTTGAGCTGAACATCGATCTTCAACGATCAACCAAGTACCACTAGCACCCCATCCAGTGCAAATGCCAACATAGTTCACTGGAGCAACACCGGGATCCTTCCATGACATAAATGCAGCAGCTTCTACCTCCCGTCTGAGAGTGATCACATTATCGTATCAACGAAGAAGCCAGAAACTACGACATTCGCCAGCACTCAAGATTCCGGGTGAGTTCACTTCAACAACGTCGTTCTTGTTGCGGTTCTTACGAATAACTGATGACGTGTTGGGCCATCCACCCAAGAAGACTTTAAACATTGGGTTTGATTCAGTGTGTGCCCTTGTAAGATCCAAATGGGCATCGCTCGCTGAACGAATTTTGAAGGTGAACCAACTTGCTGGATAGATGCTGGATAGAAAATGTATTCCAATTTGCAACAAGTTTTGAGTTTCAACTATGTGAAAGAGCACCTCACGACAATTCGCATCAAGGCTAAATTCGCCAACATTAGCCTCATATGCGCACATGCCCTCACAGAGGAGAAGGATGACGACACCAAAGATGAGTTCTACGAGCTCCTGGACAAGACATATGAGCAATGCCCTAGCTATGACATTAAAATTGTCTTGGGTGATTATAATGCCAAGCTAGGAAAAGAAGACTTCTTTGGTGGCCAAATCGGAAGATACAGCCTGCACGAAACCACCTCCGATAACGGACGAAGGCTATTCGACTTTGCTGCGGGGGCGAAACGTTGTGGTAGCTAGTACACAATTCCCGCATCTCGATATACACAAGGGGACATGGCGAATTCCTGATCAATAAACCGCCAACTAGATTGACCTTATTACGATCAATGCAAGGCAGGCCTCCAGTATCAAGGATGACCGAACGTTCCGAGGAGCTAACGTTCACTCGGACCACTATAACGTTATAGCTAAGGTACTGCTACGGATATTCAGACCAAAGCCAAAACAGGAAAATACTGAGAGGAAGTTCGACGTCGGACGGCTACAGTCGCAAGAAATTGCCAAGTCCTTTCCGATCGAGTCTCTCACGCCCTCTGATACAGTCCCTTACCGCCAATTGCAAGTATCGAGAACCAGTTGAAGAACTGCCAAGAAGCCATCAGAGATGCCGCCTTTGACGTGCTGGGCCTCACACGACCACCACAGCGAAACCCCTGGTTCGACGAAGAATTCCGGCAAGTACATGCAGCCAACCAACGGGCATACAGAGCGGCGCTCAATAGAAGGACCGAGCTGGTCGTGAGCTCTACGATTAGAAAAGGAGAGAAGCTTCTTAGAAGGAAAAAGGAAGAGCATGAGAAGCACGCGAGCGAGGAAAAAGAGGGATGCCACTGCAGGAATGAAGTTAGGAAGTTTTACCAAAAGGTAAAGAGAACCTCCCAGGGTAACAAGGCCCGAACCGAAGCCTGCAAGGATGATCAGGGATCGTCGTTGTAGAATTGCTGTCGGTGCTGAGGATATGGAAAAATCATTTCTGCAAATTGTATAACGGCGATGACGAACCGAATTCCGCTACCATGAAGATTGCATCATTCAACCTGGACGCGACGTAGGCCAACAATTCCGTCCACTTGATCTCGACGCAGTAAAGATAGCTATATCTTCACTTAAGTAAAATAAAGCTGATGGAGCTGATGGCCCTGTGGCTGAGCTAATTAAGGCGGCAGGTGATAAATTGGTTAAAAGTATGCACCAGCTCATCTGCAAATAATGGTCGGAGGAAAGCATGCCCGATGCATGAAACCTCAGCGTTGTTTGCCTGGTCCTCTAGACTGCACCAACTACAGAGGCATAAGTCTACCTAATATCACCTACAAGATCTTCTCTGCCGTACTTTGTGAACGCCTGAAGCCATTCGTCAACATCCTGATAGGTCAATATCAGTGTGGCTTTAGGCCAGGAAAGTCCGCCATCGACCAAATATTCACACTAGGCAGATCTTGGAGACAACCCAGGAGTTTCAAATAGATACCCACCACCATTTCATCAATTTTTAGCCTGCGTATGACAGCATGTATAGAGACGAGCGATTTAGAGCAATGTCTAGCTTTGGCATATCTCCCAAACTCGTCTGTTTGTGCAGGATGACGATGGAGAATGTACGCTGCTCCATCAAGGTCAGCAAAGACCACAACGAAACCTTTGTTGTTAAAAAAGACTTTAGGCAAGGCGACGCGCAGTCATTCGACTTCTTCAATAGGGCTGTAAAAGTAACGACAATATGAGTACCCGCATGTTTACGTTACTTTTGGTTCGAGTACTCGTTACTTTGGTATCGTTACTCGTTACTCTCGTTACTTTCGTTATATGTGTATGTAGGTACCCTGAAAATCGAAAAGGCATTTCGCATTTCGGATTTTTTATTGTAACGATACGAATATGATTATGTATTTGTATGTGGTTCGGACTAGTTGGGACTACATAACAACTAAGGTTCGGAGAATGATAAAATATGATTCCTTCTCTCATGGTTTCAATGTAATCGACACAGGTGATAGCTGAGACATACCTTACTAAAAAAAAAAAAAATATTTTCAAAATTCATTTCATTTTTCAACTTCGTTGTTCCTTCAATGAATTTGACAGAGGTGATAGCTGAAACAGAATTTCAACAGAAAAAATGTTTTCAAAACAGGGTGTTTCAAAAATATGTATGTCAATATTTTGCAACTTCGATGTTCTTTGAGTGATTTCAATGAAATTGACACAGTACACATTGATAGCTGAGACAGAATTAAGAGGAAAACAATTATGTATTTCAAAACAGTGTTTCAAAGATATGTCAACATTTTCGAACATCGTTGTTCCTTCAGTAATTTTAATGAAATTGATACAGGTGATAACTGAGACAGAATTAAAAAGAACAATATTTTCAAAACAGGGTTTTTCACAAAAAATTTCAACACTTTTCAACTTCGTTGTTCCTTCAATGATTTCAATGAATTTGACACAGGATGAATTTCAACAGACAAATATATTTTCAAAACAGGGTGTTTCAAAAATATTTCTACGATGACCATCACGACGATGACGATGGCCATGACAATGACGGGCAGGACGGCCGGCCGGCGTCGATGACTTTGTTACGGCGGGCAGGTCTTGGCTCCTGGGAACTGGGATAGATTTTCTGGAGGTTGGTCTGGAACTGGGACAAAGGATATCTACATTTTTTTTTTTTGAAAAATTTATTGAAAAAAACGTAATTTTTTTTTCTAAATTTTATAAAAAACGAACTTTTTTTGTAAATTTATTTTACAAATTTGAAAAAAAAATTGCTTTTTCACCAAATGTATTTTTAAGATAAATTTGCATTTTAAAAGTCGCTAACCCAGCGGCTCCATTGGCAATATTTGAGGCAGTAAATTGCCTCACTCATTGCTATTGTCTTTAATAATGCAAATGGAGACGCTTGTCAATGGCAATATTGCCCAGAAGATGAGAGGCAATTATAGATTTCCATCGTCAAGGCAATAAATTGAGGAAAAATGGGGTTCTCCGTGTTTGTGAATGGCTTCTTTATTGATTTTTTCAATTAAATCGTAGAATATATGTACGCACATAACAAAATATAGTGAATTAAAATTAAATTTTATTAAAAACTGGGAATTTGAACAGCATTTGACTGCATTTACAGTCAAATATTTCTATACCCACATTTTATAATTGAAATTGCCTGGTAATGAAAGTGCCCACCCAAGCAATAAATTGCCATTCCTATTTCAATTGCAATTGCCTCAAACATTGCCAATGGAGCCACAGCGTAAGACGCTTAGTTAAGCCGAAAATCAAGGATAAAGGTGTCAACTTTGATGTTTCTAGGACGTTTAGTTTAGTCGCAAATCGTGTTTAAAGATTTCTCAAAAAAAAAAAATTCATTCCTATTTACAAAAAAAATTTTAAAAAAGTTGAGAAAGTTTAGTAGCAAAACTGAATTTATTTTTATGAAAGTTTAGGAAAAAACTGTTTTTACCAACTTATTTTTTGATTTTTTAGAACTTCCTAGAACACGAATATGAATTTTATAAGTAACTAAGACGCTTAGGTCAGCCGCCAATCAAGTTTAAGGATGTCAACTTTGATGCCTCTAGGAAGCTTAGTTTAGCCGCAAATCGCGTTTTATCTTTAAAGTCGAATTTTCGTATAATGCGATGCAGCAATTGAGCGCCAATGCCAATTTTTCTTGAGCAATAGTACCTTGGGTGGCGAATAAACACGAATAAACAGTGAGGTATGTATGGGGGGGGGCATGCTACCCCCCTGCTTGGGCTCACTATAGGATTCGGGGTGGATGCAAGACTGGGTGTACGCAATTTTTCTTTTGCATTGAAGTCGCCAGGATGCTTAGTTTAGTCGCTAATCAAGTTTAAAGGTGTCAACTTTGATGCCTCTAGGACGCTTAGTTTAGCCGCAAATCGCGTTTAAGGATAAAAGTCAATTTTTCATATCATGCGATGCATCAATTGAAATGTGGCACTTCTTAGATTATGTATATGAAGCTTATAGCGAGTTTCTTTGCCAAGTTTTCTTGACATTGGGTGGCCTGCTTCGCTGGTTTTCAGGATTTTTACCCTCCTTTTTGGGTCATCTGTCCCGCTCACGCAACTCCGTTAGTCCGCTTCGGGTATTCAAAGTCGTCTGGCGAGTGCCAATGTCTAGTTTTCTTGAGCAACAGTACCTATCATTCATATTTCGAAAAAAAATTAAAAAAACAAAAAAAAGCTGAGAAAAGTTTATTTTTTCATTGAAATTTTCTTCAAAAAAATTTGTTTTTTTCTAATTTTTTTTTTCAAAAAAAAGTCGAAAAAGTTAATAATTTTCTATAAAAAAAAACTAGAAAAAAGTAGTTTTTTTTTCTAAATTTCTCAAAAAAAGTATATTTTTATAAATGTTTGAAAAAAAAAAAATTCGTACCTCTGTCCAGAATCCAGACCACCTCACAAGTCTAGACCACCTCACACCAAATCTCCCGATCCCGACTCCCACCAAACAGAAACCTACCCCCTTTCATATTCATTTCAGTTCAAATTTTTCATATCCATACTCAAAAGCAAAACAACAAGAGGAAAAGGAAACGTTACTCTAGTGTCCTTCTGTTTGTGTCTAGTTAGTTGGTATATGGTATGTCTATGTAGTATGTATATTGTAGTACGTTTGATATCGGTATAAGAACAGTTTTGCTTGATACGCCATTTCAAATTCATTCCGTACGTGTGACGAGTCCGAGTGATACGATATCCGATATAGTACTTTTTGTATTGTATTGAAAAAGTAACGAAACATGCGAGTAACGAGATTATTTAGGTAGTAACGTTTCGTTACTCGGTATCGAAGTGAATACCCGTATATTAGTAACGAATACATACGATTCGTTACAGCTCTATTCTTCAACATCGTTCTTGAAAGAATAGTATCATCCCGGTCCTGATGTATGGTGCAGAGGCATGGACAATGTTAACGGTGGATGAGAACGCGTTAGGCTGTTTTGAGAGGAAAATTCTCCGAGTGATTTTCGGTCCCGTCTGCATAGATGTGGAATGGAGAAGATACAACAAAAAACTGTACGGGCGGTACAGCGACGCCGAATTAACCACAAAAGGCAAAAGGCAACGACTGAGATGGTTGGGTCACCTAGAGCGAATGGACACCAATGCTCCGGCCCGGAATGTCTTGAATCAAGCCCCGTGGGACAGCGCAGTAGAGGTGGAGAGCGTAAAAGGTGGCGCACGCAAGTGGAAGAGGACCTCAACCAACTTGGCTTGCGAAACTGGAGACAGCTAGCTAGAAACCGTGCCAGCTGAAAGAAACTTATTGGTTGAGGCCCTGGTCCACCCCGGACTGTAGCGCCATTTTAAGTAATCATGTAATGTCTGCTCTGTGAAGAATGTGGAGGAAACTAGGCAGCACAAAAGTCTACACAAAAGGATTTTGTTTTTACTGCTTTCTACAGAGTTTCTTCTAAATTGGGTGGCGCAACAGCTCGTAGAGAACCGGGCCTAGTGACTTACAAGTCACTAGGCTAGTTTTTTGTAGAGTCCAAACGGCTAGATACGAAGCACTTATCCATGACAAGTATACTTTTGGAGGATTTGTCAGTTCCTCGGATAAAACATTTCTGTTTTTAGGTGGCACGGCGGGGAATCGAACCCAAAACCGGAAACCAAATGATTTTAACTCATTTAAAATTAACAAATATTCAACTGAATTAAGCTATAACTATAGATCAAAATTTTTACGAGACCTTGATTTTTCTCAAAATTGGCTGATTTCTTCCACAAACTATTATGGCAACACTGGATCTAAATCTCCTCGTCTCCTTCCCTAAAAGCTCACACATTATTTTTTTTTAAATGCGCAATGCAATGTGTCAAAAAAAGTATCAACGATATCAATCACAGTAACATGATTGTGTCAGTGTCATGAGCTCTTACTATGCGGGGCGGTTGCTTTGGGGCAATTTTAACTTCAAAGACACATGCAGTTGATTATTATACTTTTTTTTTTTGTACCTACTATTTTGGCGTAATTCCAATGAAATGTACTCTCTCAAGCAAGCTGAATGAATATGTAATTTTCAAGTGGCCTCTTCTAGAAATGACGTGCATTGTGTTGAGTGGACCTTTTATTATTATTTTTTTTTTAGATTTCTTTCATAGCGGTTGAAAGATTTGATTAAAGGCCCTGAGGCAGAAAAAAATAACGATGTGGACAATGTTATTTGGAAAAGAAAAAAATAGAAAAAGAATTCTAATATGACATTGCATTGGTTTATTTTTTTACCAAATTTCTTTGTTAGTTTTTTTTTTTATTATTTTTTGGATGTAATCAAGAATTGAAAAATGTAATATAAGAAGAAATTGTTGCATGCGAATGGTAAACTGAGAGATTACTTGATAGAATATTTCTAATATTTTTTTTTTCTTTGCATTTCAACCTCCATTTAAATCGAGATAAGGGTGATTCTCTGCCAACTGTGATTCTTTTTTTAGAAAATTTTCAAAAACTAAAACTTCTCGGAAACAATTTTTTTTTGTGGCTTAATTTAGTCGGAGTATCATATCTGTAAAAGCATTTTGCTACAACTTTTAAAGAACAAAAAATATAGTGAAATGTACTAAAACTAGTATAGACGATAATGACACTCTTTTTATTTTTTATTTTTTCTCCCTCTTTTTGACCATACTTTTGTTGAGATTCTTGATTTTCTAATACATTTTGACCTCTTGACATTTCTTCTTCCCTTTTTTTCTTTAAAAAATTATCTCTTTTTCGTTTTTGAAGTCTGTTCTTCTGAAGGGCAACCCTTTTTCTTGTGCTGGATTATTTCTTAGTTTTTATTGCACGGAATGATTTTTGTTTGGCTCGTCTGAGTTATTGCTACCGTTCTCATAAAGAAAATTGGTAGAAGAAAATATTATTCCAAAGAATTATTTAATTATATTTATTTAAAGCTCAATAAGTATTTAAATGCCACGGTACTGACATCCACGGTACTGACATTTAGACAGTTTATGTAACCTCACTTCTCTATGCTTATGAAAAAAATAATTTCCAGGACAATTTTAACTTGTGCCGTTAAAAGGAATACAAAATTCTGATAACCCACCAGAAACATGTTATAACATGCTTAAAAAATACTACCACGGTACTGACATATAAATTTGTGACATACTTTCATCGCATGCAAACATATCACTCTTAAAATACAACAACGTACCAAAAACAAAATTACTGTTGTTAAATATACATAAATAGCGTCTCTTTTAGAAAACTACAATACATACGTGTTAAAGCTAAAACAAAATGGCGGTTGAGCGGGAGATCTTTTGAATTCAAAAATAAAACTTAAACCTCGGACAACATTCATTCATGATTATTTTATTCAGCTATATGTATTTTGACTTAATTTTTGCATTATTTTGTGAAGCAAGTATTGCACTCAAACTTTTCTAAGGGCAACATTTCTATCCAATGAACTATTTCATTCGAAAACATTAGACTTAATCGGAAAAACAAGGATCGGACATGCCACGGTACTGACATTTTTACCATACTTTTCCAAGCCATGTGGAAGAAGTTGCAAATTGGGTCATGATATTGAAAGTAGATTGTAGTAAATAGCCATTTACACAATCCAAACCAAAAATATATACGAACATTTGACATTAAACAACAAAAAAAGCACTGGACGCAAAGAATCACAGTTGGAACGGAATCACCCATAAGAGAATTATTTTTAAGTGAGGAAATTATTTTTATTTTATTTAAAGTTATTTGTGTGTCTTGCAGCCCTATAGCTTATGATTTCCTGTTTTTTTAACGTTTTCTGATAAAATAAAATGTATAACTTAATCTCATGAGCTTGCTCTTTTAATTCAGCAAATAACTTGAAATATTAAAAGATTTAAAACAAACAGGAATGTAAGTTTATAGATTAAAGCAAAATAGCAAAGAAATTGTTCTTTAAATTGCTAAACAGTGTTCCAAATCTTCCACACGGAAACAATTCTTGGACCATATCACGAAAAATGAGCTGCAAATTACGAAAAATGAATCCCGATTTATACCTTGGCTCTGGATTTCGTAATTTACGACTATTTGTTTGCAATTTGCAAAACTGAGCAAAATGAAGATATTGATACTCAAAAATCGTAAATCAACCCTCTTTAAGTATCAATTATGCTATCGGGAGAAAACAAAAATTGCGAACAACAAATCGCAATTTGATCCAAATATTCCTCAATTGCACGATTTGTAAATATGCAAAAAAGATTTGTGATCACCACTTTTATTTCGTGATATTGCCACTTGGAACGATCAATCCTGCTCTACCCTTCATTTTGCAGGTATACACATTTAATTTAGTTTATTTGAAATAAATACTTTACGCTTGACTCTACTTGGACTTGAACTCGCAACCCTCCAGTTGCGGAGCGAGTATGCAACCACCAGGCCAATTTGCATTACAGATCGTTGGTGTCACACATTGATGATTAGATACCTGCCATGTTGTGGTGCTTTATTTCTTCGAGAAGTAAATTGCGACAAGAAAGTCGTGATTTAGGAATTTTTTGTTGGTGATTTGCAACTTTTCTCATGGAGTTACAAACTACGACAAAAAAAACGTAATTCAGTGATTGTGCAATGTTAATTACTAAATATTTATCGTAAATCAATATTTTTAAATGCTGTTTGTGAAATCATGCTTTTGGAGAGTAAATTACGCCAAAACAGTTGTATTTTGCTATGAAAAGTACAAACTTGAATCATGGATTTTAATTGCAAATCACGAAGAAACAAGTTTTGTAAATTGCTACGTTTTGACTGTAAAATAACCAGTTTTTGTATTAATTTGTGATTAAAATGTCTTGATTTACGAATTGAACATGATTCGTAAATTGCAACAACAATTTTTTCAATTGGTGATTTTTCAATTCTTTCCGTGCAGCTGATAAAGAATTCTAATCTTGTTGGATATACATAGTTCACATTGTTTTTCTTTATCAAATCTGAGCTGACAGCTGAGCTGCACTGAACTTCACAACAAAATAAATTTGCGTTTGACAGACCACTTACTGAGATGAGATCATCCGCGGAACGAAAAAATTTTCTTCTATCTTCAATATGTAGTATGTACATACATTGGCAAATTTGTATCCAAATCGGAAATATATTTACCTGTAAGTTGATCTGTAACACCATTTTTAAAATTTGAAAAATTGTCAAAAATTAAGGTTTGAAATTGTTACGGGAGTGACAAGTAAATGTTACGGATGTGACAAAGTATGATTTTTACACATAAACAGAATATAATAAAGGATTTGCAATGGGAAACTATTTTCATGTTAAGTGTAATCAATTATTAGACCTGAAATTGTTATCAGAGTAACAAAAAAAATGTTACGAGTGTGACAAAGTATGATTTTTTCGCATCTACAAAAAATAATGACTGAATTTGTAATACAAAATTTCTGCCATCATAAGTGAAATGATTAATATTGAAATTGTTATATAGAAGTGGCAAATATGTATATAAATGTTACGGGTGTGACGAAGTATGATTTTCACACATGAACGGAATATAAAAAAAGACTTTTTAGAGGAAAATTATTGGAATCATATGTGTAATCATAAATAAATAAAATAAATTGAGCGCTGACAGCTCGTGGGAAACAAGGCCTAGTGACTTACAACTCTCAACCATTCCATGTTGTTGGGAGGAAAATGGAGGGGACCAACTGTTTTTTGCCGAGTCAGAACGGCTAGATGAGAAGCACTTATTCATGGCAAGTATACTCAGAGGATTTGTCAGCTCCTCGTAAGAGGCAGTACCTCGGAAAAATCATCTCTGTTTTAAGGTGACATGGCTGGGAATCGAACCCACACCTTCGGCATGACATTCCAATGCACTAACCATTATGCCACGAGGTACAACACATAACCGTCATCGTTAAGTCTGAAATTGCTACAGGAGTGACAAATAAAGGATAAGAGTGTAACAAAGAATGATTTTTACACACAAACAGAATCTAATAAAGGAATTTATAATGGGCTATTATTGTCATCGTAAATGTAATCATTAAGTTAAAAATTGTTACAAGAGTTACAAGAAATGTTACGGTAACGACAAAGTATAATCTTCACGCATAAACAGAATTTAATACACGAATTTGTTATAGGAAGTTATTGTCATCATATCATGAAGTTTGAAATTTTTATGGGAAGTGATAAGTTAATGCTAAGTGTGTGACAAAGTATGATATTTACACACAAACAGAATACAATAAGGGAATTTTCAATGGGAAACTACTTTCATGGTAAGTTTAATCAATCATAAGACTGGAAATTGTTACCAGAGTGACAAAAAAGATATTAAAAGTGTGACAAAGTATGATTTTTACGCATCTACAAAATATAATGACTGAATTTGTAATACAAAAATATTTTCATCATAAGTGTTATCATGAAGTTTGAAATTGTTACGCAAGTGACAAAATAATGCTAAGGGTTTTACAAATTTGTATTTTACCTCATAAGCAGAATATAACAAACTAATTTTAGTGTATGATTTTTACGCATAAACAGAATATAATAACGAATTTGTAATGCACAGTTATTTTCATCATGAGCTTAATCACAAAGTTAGATAGTGCATACACATAAGTGTTATCATGAAGTTTGAAATTGTTACGCAAGTGACAAAATAATGCCTAGGGTTTTAAAAATTTGTATTTTACCTCATAAGCAGAATATAATAAAGTAATTTTATTGGGACATTATTTTCATCATAAGTTTTAGAGAATTCAGGAGAGACAAATAAATGTTACGAATGTGACAAATTATGATTTTTAAGCATAAACGGATGATGTGTAACTAACACATTTGTAATGGGAAATCATTGGCATCATAAGCGTTTTCATTAAGTTTGAGAATTAACCAGGAGTTACAAATAAATGTTACGGGTGTGACAAAGTATGACTTTTGCACACAAACAGAATATAATAAAATAATCTGTAATGGAAAATTATTGTTATCATAAGTTTTAAATTGTGATAGGAGTGACAGATAAATGTTACGGGTGTGACAGTTTAATGCATAACCAGTATACAATGATCAAATTTGTTATGGGGAAATTATTGCCCTCATAAATTAAACCATTTCTCCTGGAAAATTGAATTTTTCTTACTTAAAACTAGACTAGGTAGGTACTGTACATATGTAATTCCAAAGTAGGAAATTATAAGCTGAAAATGGATAGAATTCCCATATGACGCCCAGACATTTTCCCGGAAAATACTATATTTTATGTATGACGAATGTGACACTTTAAGAATTAACTGCTCATGAACTAATTTTGTTTTTACTTCTGAAAAGTCTTATTCTACATAAACGAAATCTGATTAATGCTATGAAAAAAAGCCGTAGATAGCTGCTGGCCATAAAAAGAAATTGCAGGGTTTCAAACCAAGTATGTAATGGTAACAAAAAATAAGAATGACGTATGTAAAGTTGTTCAGGCTTAATATACAAATAAATAACACATATATAAAATGAATGATTTTTTCACAGTTATTAAATTTTGAAGCCATTTTCGGTAATTTTTATTAATTTAAAAATTTTATTTCGAAGGCTAAGGCTCGGTATTTTTTTTTTCATAAATCGTCTATCTGAAAAGTGTCCGTAAATTTTGTATTGCCATTTTAAAAGAGATAAGCAAACCAAAGCAGTAGTAGCACAATGCTTAATTTACATGGCAGAATTAAAAGCAATAGAAAGTCACACACCCATAAAAGAACTTGTTTTATTTATTGACCTGAAGCCCAAGCACAAACCAACAAATACACCCACGCTATAGGTATATTAATTTTGAATACGGTCTGCTGCTGACTTCAGTCTCCATAATGGAACGCGTGCACCCACCATTTGCCCACCATATCGCGATATTTATTTTTAAATATTTTAATACCCATTTGTATTTTCTGTGAATTAAAAATAAAATAGGGTTTGCGTAGAAATAAATTCAGAGAAATCAACTTTTTTTATATTACAACTTGTCACACACAAAATTTAAAAATAACTTCTCTTCGACTGACTTTGCTCATTCTTTTGTTTAATGATTGAGAACTTACTTTTTTTTTAGACGATGAAGGACAAAGAAATGTATGACATTGTAGACAATTTAACGCCTTCTTATCGCGCGATGAACGCCCTCCTATCACCAAAGTCGCATCGGTCTTTTCGTGGCTGAAGGGAAATAGACCCCAATGTTTAACCTCTAGTCGAAAAGACAGGCAGATGCACTGAAGGAAAAATACACATAATTTATGTACTGGACACAAAATCGAATCTGAACAAGTTTCATTTATGTATTAGCTGTGTTATGTAGCCAATAATAAATTTCTTCTTGGATATGTAACACAAATAAGTAACAAGTCAAATATTTTAAGGACTCATCCTTACACAATATGAATCCAGAGAATAATTCCAGGGACTCATTGTATTAACATGTAGTGAGTACAGAGACCCTGTAATCTTTACAAAATATTGTTAACAAAAACACAGGTTTATACAAATATCGGTTAACTTTTGGACACTAAAATAAACAAGAGTTTTTCTTGGCATACTTTTAAGCGCTGAACTAGAATCCGGTTTATAATATCAGCTTGGGATTTCGAAATAGTGCTTTTAGAAAATTAAAAAGAAATTTCTCCCAGAGTAAAAGAGTAATTCGAAAGATTTAAGGTAAATTTTGAAGAATAAGATCAGTACTTTCAGGAATCATTGCTAATTTTTTTTGAAACAAATTAGCTCGCGTTCTTACATAACCTCAAAATTTTCGCAAATATATCCGAATGCCGAGCAGACTTACGAAAAACGGATGACGGATTCGAATTAAGCACCAAAAATTTGCGTTAGAATGACTTTAAATCTTCCGTTTCCAAAACTATGTACATGTGTGTAATTTTAGGTAATGAGTACATTTTTTGAACCCACTACAAATCTTTGAGCGGTCTCGTTTTATTCTGAAAGAATACATATGAATTTAATGTGAACAAAAATGTTCTTGTTTCGGTTTGAACTCGGGCCTTTCGAGGCAGTAATAGTGTATACAACTATAAGGTCAATTCACAACAGAGAATACTGGTTGAAGAAAATAATGAGTTGTTACTTACCAGTTATGCTGTGTAAGAAACTTTTTTCAAGCAATGTTCCTTGTACCTAGTACAAAACTTGATGTAATTGATGTGATGTGATGTGATGACATTTTCGTACTTGTGTACATGGTGGGTTATGGAGTATTTTTGTAGTCACTACATATTGCACATTAGATAGTAAATAGTTATGTACTGAGTACATATCGTATGTATTCACTATTTAATGAATATATATCTGTATTCGGCACTAAAAGTGCACTTAATGCTGTGTCCAAAAAAGTTTGTTCAAGCTAGATGTAAAGTTACCTACATATATGTGATACACTACCTGCTGTAATCGATACATTTTTATATTAATACGATTTTTTGCTATATTTTTGCAATCACTACATATTTTACTTTTGATGCTCTTCAGTTATGTACTGAGTACATATCGAATGTATTCAATATTTCTTTGAGAATGTGATGCGTTTTGTTGGTACAAAGACTAGAATGTAACCAGTACATGTCACCCGTAATAACAATGGACCAACTTTGGTCTTAGTGTCAGTATTAATAACTTACAGCGACTCCTTTGTCAACTGTACTGTAACTGTACTCGGTACATTGTGGTCCTGTTATAATCTTATTGAAATTTCAGTTCATACACTTTACTTACATTAAAGTATCCAGTGCCGTCACGAAGAAATACAGTTGTAATAATGTGTAGACGAATTTTTTTTTTTCAATTTCCACACTCTATAATTCTTAGGCATTACACATTCCGTGTGTACAGCACAATTTGTTCGTCTCTACGTTTACACTGGATGGTTGCCTAGTAAGACATTTTCTTAAAAGATTTAAATAGTTGGAAATATGCTTTACAAAATTAGATAGTTTCAAGTAAGACAAATATTAGACAATCGATGCTGTTGTCCAAATCAGACAACTCTAGGACAACAGTGAACGAAGTTTTAAAATAACTTTTTGGACTTGGACGACTGTTTAAAGTTAGACAAAGTTTATAAATACGACAACTAGAATTTACGAGCGCATGCACGACAATCTATCTGTCTTTTAAAAAACCCTTTGCTTCGAACATATACATACAACGTCTTTGGCGTTCTTGTAAAATATACATTATTGCCAAAAACCATAATCGTCACAAAAACAAAGAGAAAATATTTCCACGAGCAGTTGATAGACAAACAAAATTTTATCAAAAACAAAAGCACTAATTTTAATCTAGACTCAAAACCTCTAATTACACAGTAAACCTTCGGCAAGGTCATAGATCTCACATTTGCTGAGAGCCGTCATCAATGAGTGTGTCTTCCATTAATTCTCATTGTTTTCATTCAAAAGCTAATTTTCGAGAGGAGAAGCATCATCTTTGTAATGTTTTGTTTTATCCCGTACTTTTATCAAAAAAGATTAATTTTCAAATTCAATACAATCTCTAATCAAAACATACATGTTTATGTATAAGTATGTTTGTATTGTAAGTGTTATTTGGGCGTCCTTTGATCTGCTAATTACTTCTCATCTAAAGAATCCTTTTTCCCACTTAAGTTCTTTGCTTCCCTTTTGCTTTTTTTTTGTTGGCTATGTTCTCAACTCCATCTTCATTCATCTTATTTATTTGTTTGTGTTTTTGTGTGTTTTTTTTTAACATCCTTAGTCCAAAGGATATTAATAAATGAAGCAGCTCCTCATGCCTTGTCCATCAAATTGCTTTCTCCGCAAGTTTTTGGATATAATTTATTCCAATCCCCTGAAAGTGGTGCTTAAGATGGAGTGTGAGAGAATATAGAGAAGAAAATAAAAGTAATAATACCTCCCAACAGTTCTTATAATATAAAATTAGGTATAGGTATATGAGAAAATGAAAGAAAAATTAAATACGCACCCATTTGTACCGTACGTTGACGTCGTCGTCGGTCGTCCGCACGTCCATCCGTCAATCCCTTTAGGGAGTAATTACTCCTTGAACTTTGTTCCAAACTAATACGTCATTCTCTTAGAGAGGGGGCAATATATTTTTTTTTGCTACTGATGATGCCGCTGGTGTTGTTGAATAAATGCCTGCGGGCGACGCAACCGACAGTGTTACCTCACCCAAGCCAAATTAGCGCGTTTCGAGCGTTTAATTCATTAATTAATTAAACTAATGAGAAATTGTGTTGAACTCGTAGTCTCTATTAGTTGCCTTTATCTGACAAGTGACTCGTTATTATTTTGTTGTTGTTTTTGGTTTTTACATTGAACTTTTGGCAACTAGTATAAACGAGCCAAACAAATGTATTTGCAACAATAGAACTAAACGGCCGGCGATGACAAATGACATTCGCACGAACGAAGCACTGTTTTGTTTTGTCATTTTGTTTTATTTTTTTCCTGCGAACATGCTATGTTTATAGTTTTGAAAGTAAGTTATTGGTTTGAAGAATAAAAGAATTTTTAGCTTCTTAATATTTTTTGTCTTACACTCAGATTATACTGATCAAATGTTTTGATTGGAATTGTGTTGATTCTTTGAAACTAAAAAAGTGGCTGTAAGTGTTGAGCGTCAGCCACCATTTTTAAAAACTCGGTTTAGCCAATATTTCGAGAACGGTTCATCGTACACAAAATATGTTCAAACCTTTCTGATAGGAAATTTAATTATCTTTTTATCTGTATACAACATTTCCTTTTAAATAAAGTCTATACTCAGGGTTAAAGTGCCTGAAAGTACATATATCATGAAGATTATCACAAATGACAATCACATTGTTGTGATATTTTCTTGTGATAAGTTTTAGTTAGGTTTCACTCAGGTAGGTATCATTATAACTTTCATAAATTTTTTTTGTTGTTTTATATTTTTTTGTAAGTTAAAGATATAAGCTTACCCAACAAGGTTTCATATAAGGACTATTGTTCCTTAGAATAAATTTCTTTTAAAGAACAACTTCAAACCCTGTATGTATTTGAAACTTTATTGTGTGTCGAACAGGGCACATTTTGTTGTAATTTAGTTATCCAGTAGATAATATAAACAGATTGTAAGCTCAGCTGTTTTATGTGTCACATTTGTAACAAAAAAACGTTTGGCGTAAAAAGTATTTTATTTTTAACAAACTGAAAATTTGAGATCTGTGATTCACAGTCAGACAAAAATCCATTAAATTCGAAAATTTTACTTAGTATGAGTTTATTTTTTGAAGGTTGCGTCACACTCGTAACATGTTGGCATATAAAAGGTTAACTTTCAGTTTTTCAAGGCACTTTAATATTTGTTGTATCTAGATATAGAAATTATGTTACAAGGATATGTTTCTCTGGAAATGTCCTCCACATGAGAATATTCCTTCTAAGGAATTATTTTCCAAAGGTATTTCCTACTACTACTCTGTGTGATAAATGATAACATTTATGACGAAAATAATAATCCATTACAATTTTGTTTATTATATTCTATTTGTGCTTTGAAATCATACATGTTACATTAACTTGTCACAAACGTAACAATTTCCAAACACAATTTTGACTGTGTTTCATAGTTTTGTATTTTATTTTCAATCTGTGAAAATGGAATGTGTCATAGTATTTGAGTGCAATAGTTACTATCACATGAAGATTATGTGACCCATTTGAAACCCTTCATTGTTCTAAGATCATTCCCATCGACCAACTGAAATTGATCATAAAACAAGATGATTTTGTTTAAAGAGTAGGATAATTGACAGTAATTATCTATAAGAAATTTATAGGTAGAATAAGGGCCACATAGCAGATCACATGTACACTCCCGGTTAGTCACCTACTAAAAACGATTTTTTTTTCTGTACGCAATCAGTTCGTCGCTATACTGAGTAAAATAAGTCAGACAGCATATCTCATTTTCGATTCCAATACTTTCAACCACCATCTTTACCGTGAGTAATGTATACTCCCAGCTCGCTCGAAACTCCAACAAAAAGAGAGTAAAAGCAACACACGCAATTTTGTAACTTTTGTTTTCAAGAAGAAGTTAACGAAACTAGGAAGCATTCAATAACATTTACTTTTTGCAACCATCAATGTCACCGTGAATAATGTGTACTCCCATCTCTTTCTAGATCACAACAAAGCGAGAGGTAAAACAACACACGTCTTTTTGTAACTTGCGTATTCCAAGTCAACAGGAACATTTTCAATAAATTATGACAGAAATAAAAATGTTGCCTTGATCCCGTGAGTAATAATGTACTCCCAGCTCTCTCTAGACCCTAACAAAGCGAGCGATAAACCACACACTTCTTTTTGCAACCTGCGTATTTGAGGTAAGCAGGGAAATTTCCCAAAAATTATAGCTAACAAAAAATTTGCCTTGATCCCGTGAGTAAAATGTGCTCCCAGTTCAGATTAGAGATAAAACAACACACTTCTTTTTGCAACTTGCGTTTTCAAGGAATTTTTCAAGAAATTATAACATAAACAAAAATTTTGCTTTGATCCCGTGAGTAAAATGTGCTCCCAGTTCTCTCTCTAGGTCATACAAAAGCGAGAGACAAAACAACACACGCACTTTTATAACTTGCAACTTATGTCTCCACATTTTCAAAAAATGATACAAACTTTGCCATATGCCAAAAAGAAAAAAAATCACGAAGCTTTGAAGTATTTTTAGGTGGAGATCGACGTAAAATGAATAAGATCGCATGCCTCGGATTTCATCATATAAGCCCTTACATTTGATCCAAAGTTTTGTAACCCCAAACGATACCGTGAGTAATTTGTACTCCCAGTTCTCTTTTGATCCCAACAAAGCGACACACGCACTTCGCAACTAGTTTATTTTATAGCCAACATGAATATTCTCAAAATATGATTTAAAAACAACGAAAATTTTGACTTAATCTCATGTTAGGAAGATCAGGAAACTTGAAATAAGAAACATTTTCAGGCATATGTGACCGACTACTGTATTAAATGAGTAAGACTTCATATTTCTGAGTGCATCATAAACACTATCACAGTCGCCCTAAATTTGCCCAACCCTCAACGATACTGTGAGTCATGTGTACTCCCAGCTCTTTCTAGATCCTAACAAGACGAGATATAAGACAACACAACTTGCATCTTCAAAAAATTATAATGTTTTGTCTTAGGAAAACGTTAGGAACATACATTTTTAAGATCACGACGAGGCTATAAACTATTTAATGACATTTTCAGACCATTTCCCAGTGACGACACTTGAATAAAAACGTTGGGGTAGTCATCGCTCTTTATTAATCATAAGAAAATCTTTAAAATGTTCATGAGAGTAATGTGGCACAACCTAGTCGTGTGCCTTATTTATGTGTTTAAAACGTTGTCCTTCTTTTTTTTTAAACAAAAACAAAAAAATATGAAAAAGAATAAAAGTTTTTGGCAAACAGTATTCGTTTGTTCGCCGATGACACATGAACACACAAAATTAATATATTCTCCGGGACTAGCAATTGCTCATTCGACACAAAAAGTGAGGCGACATTCAGCAGGGTGATTAGGGACCGGGAACGGCTGACTGCTCTCAGAACTCGGCTGCGACATTTTAGTAACATCATCAGGGCGAAACCGTCCAATTTTAATAAGGCTAAGTGGTTTTACACCTCTTGACTTCCTAAACCCCCTTCCCGCTTTAGTAATTTGTATTCCCCAGAGGATGCATGGTGCATTACAAATAACAATTGAAAAACGCCGCCGTAGGTATTGCCATCATCTAAAATACATAGACACACAAAAAGAAACGAAGAGGAATACCATACCAAGCCCTGGGATGACATTTGTTTTTAGCTCTCCAGAGAGGGGCACAACCTGCAAGTCAATTTATATTGAAATTAATTGAAATTATTAAAATTGGCAACGACGAAAAAAGGACATTCGAATCTAATGTGGATTTTTGTTTGTGTCTCTGTGGGGCGTAAAAAGACATTTATCCTTTCTACCTGGGGGACACAATATGCGCTCTTACCTTGGAATAACATGGGATCCCGTCTGGAATTGTGTAGAAATCGCTTGTGTCAACGCAAGTCCTTTTGTCCACATATCAACAAGATATATGACTTTTCCCGAGATTAAGGGCGGTAAAGTTTGTGCTTTTAGTTTTTTGTTTTGTTGGTGGTCTAGCAAGGAGGGATAGGTTTTGTTCAGACATATAAAAACTAAAATGTCATTTTGGGTGTCTTCAAAGAATAGGGATTCGTGATGGTTTTTTTTTTTTTTGTATTTTAGGGAGTTAAATGGCTAAAACTTTGATGAAGTGGATAGCCTGGCAAGTAGTGGTAATTTGTTAGCGATTAGTGATTTAGACTTTTACAAAACAAAAAAGTGACATTTAGTTCTTTTTGGTTGCTTGTTTCGTTATAAAAAAACCATCAGCAAGGCTTTTGAAATGTTCATATAGTCGCGGTGGTGACATAGATGTCTGGACGAGCTGACGAGCTGAAAAAAGCGTGTTACATCATTCATTTACACAAACTATAAATGATTCGGGATAATAATTAGTGCTCTGATAAAAAAACCTCCTGCCTGGGGTTAAACAAGGTCTGGACCGCTGGCTGGAGGGAATGCACCGCGAGGTTTACCACAGAAATATTCGAGGATAATAGCCCCCAAATGACAAGAACCCCAGAACATCATGGGAAAATGAGCCTCAAAGATATGATAACAATCAACAATAAGCATTCAATCGACAGAACAAGCTCGAAAGACTCCGAAACGGTGATTTTGCAACGACCATCTATTAGATGCAAGGCACGAATTCAACATTTTACACGTGCGAACATGAGTACTCTGATGCCTTAATTCCTCGTTTCACTGAAATTCGAAGCTAAAATGTCGAACCATAAAAAAACTACCCCAAAGAAGAAATTCGACAACGAATACCTGACAGCTAAAATCTCTCCTGTGCCTTTAACTACTTCAAATGTTGCCTTTTTTTAAGAAGAAACAAAAACCACGAAGCTTGGAAGCATTTTCATACGGAGAACGACGTAAAATGAGTAAGACTGCTTGCCTCGGAATGCATTATCAACAACCTCAGATATGATCCAAAGTTTTGTATACCCAAACGATACCGTGAGTAATTTTTACTCCCATAGAAGAAATTCGCAACGAGTCTACAGAGAGTACCAGACAGCAAAAATCTCTCCTGTGCCTTCAACTACTTCAAACGTTATTAAAGCCAAAACCAAATTAGGCTTAAACCAAGAACCCAAGGTATGATGTTGAATTCGTTTCACTTGAAATAGGTCACAAAAGATTGATATGCGAATATACTAAAGCAGTGTTTTTCAAACTGTGGGTCGCGACCCCCTAGGGGGTCGCCAAGAATAATAATGGGGGTCGCGGTAGCAAGCCATTAGGATTAGGTACAAGTTACTAAAAAAGATAAAGATTTCCTTGTATTAAACGTTCACAACTTGGTTGTATCCTTTTGAAGGAAGATAACATGAGTTCACATATAGGTATGAAGTGGTGAATGGCACAAACAATGTTAAAGCCTCTTTTGCCAGCTCTAGATATTTTCCTCTTCTCTTCTCTTTATCCAGAAATTATCAATGGTTTTTGCATTGAATTCAGAGCATACCATCTGCGGCTGAATAAATAAGATTTTCTATTTTCTTTACCGATTGAAAACCGGCCAGATGGAATGATATATTTAAAAAAGGATTAAGTATCTTTCTCTGTCCATTTCCACCTCACCTTCAGAAAAGAGTTCTGGAAAGTCACTTAATAGTTTTTTCTCCTAATTATGCAAACTCTCATGAGGGAACTGTGAGCGCTTTATGTCATGGCATGGATTCATCTGATGAAATTTTGTCGAAAATTTTCTGAACCCAGGGAAAAAAATCATACATTTTTTGCAAACGAAGTTTTGCGAAGAGTTCTCTGATTTTGTGTTTTGCAGTCAAAATGATTTCTTGTCTCCCATGGAGTTGTATCCAGATGTTTAAGTGGGCAAAAAGATCAGCGAGAAATGATAATTTTAAAAGCTGAGTGGGGACAGAAAAATGATTTGACTATCCCGATTTTGAATCTTGTACAAACATCAATAAATCAGCTTTTAATTTCAGAACTCATGTCCACTAAAATTTAAAATTCTAAGTGAAAAACGTTTTTTTTTAACAGTCTGGCAGGGTGAACTATATACTCAAATGAACTCAGATTCCGTGATATGGGATCCGCGGAGCTTATATAGGGAGGGATGAAATTCAATTTCGGCTAACACGATTACCCTCGAGGTTGCATTCATACTTTTTTTTCGATTCACTGTTTTATCACTAAGGCTCCGGTTGTGGACAACAAGACTTCAATTTTTTGAATAGCTTTTAATGAAGCTTTCGATGCCCATACTATTTTTTTGTTATCAATCGCACCCAAAATCTACTGTGGGCTATAAATCTAAAAATACCTTACCTTTTGACAACCATCTGAGGCTCTGTTTGACAAAGATTTTGATGGGCTCGATTCATGTCGCTTTTAAAATAACTGACGAAAGTATTATTATGTATGTGGGGGTCTCCAGAATGTTTTTACTAACAAAGGGGTCGCGTACTCAAAAAGTTTGAAAAACACTGTACTAAAGCAAAAAACAAAAAAACGAGCAGGAGAAGACAAAAACAAAGAAGATCCTGTGTGGAAAAAAACGGCATATGCAGCGTCCCAGCTGAAGTAAATCGAAGAGTCTCACGATCAAAATAACACATGACAAGCAAACTTTCTGCGGGCTTTAAAACCGGAACGATAACTTAGCCACCGAAGCACGAGGAATAGTTGATATATTCAAGCAGCATTTACAGCAGCTGCTAAATGGGAATCTGGTAGAGCGAAAAATAGGATAAGAAGAGATCCCACATCCATTCAATGAAGACCAAGTTCCACCACTCAGTATGGATTAGGTAGACTTTGCCACAAGCTCAATTTCAAGAAAAACAAGGCTGACGGATATCATTCCTTACCAGCGGAGTTCTTCTAGCACGGGTGGGATGTATTAGAAGGGTGCATGCATTAACTCAACAATCAACAATAAGCATCTGGTAGAGCGAGAAAGAAGATATTCCATTTCCAGTCAATGAAAACCCAGTTCCACCACTCAGTATAAAAGAGGTAGGCTTTGCTACAAAGAAGCTCAATAACAACAAGGCTGCCGTATCTTATGGCTTACCGGCTCTTCAAGCACGGATGGGATGCATTGAAAGGGTGCATGCATTAATTCAAGAAATTTTGCTGGAAGAAAGCATTCCTGGTGACTTGTCATCAGCTCTATATGCTTCATCTACAAAAACGGCGGTCTTATATCCTGCAAGAACTATCGAGATATATCGCTGATTAAAGTCGCATGCAAGATCCAAACCAACGTACTGTTAAGCCGTTCTAGAACACTTAATCGGCAAGTACCAGTGTGGCTTCCGGCCAGGCAAATCGAGAATATTCACTCTCAGGTAAATCCTCGGAAAAACAAAGGCATTTTTCAAGTCAAGAATCACCATCTGTTCATCGATTTCAAAGCCACATATGATAGAATTCATCGTCAGAATTCATGGTGACGGCTGAACTTGTGATCTCAGGAAATTTGACCCAGATTTGTCGTGTGACATTGGAAAACACACGATGCAATGTGCAACTAGGGAAAAACTCTTCCTAACTATTCCAAACATGCACAGTATTTCGAAAAATAGATGCGCTATCCTGTGATTTCTTCAGTCTCGCCTGGAGTAAATTGTGCGCATGGCAGGGGTTAACACAGAATGCACTATTTTCAACAGATATGTCCATCTTCTAGGGTATGCCGATGATAACGACGTTATTGGCCGCTCCCAACATGCCGTTATATGGTCAATCACGGTAACTGAAGAACAGTTAAAACTTGGTCTTTAAGTAAACGAGAACAAGACCAAATACAAGGTATCAACAAACACAGAAAGATCTGTCAACCGGCTAGAACAAAATGTCATTTTTAGCAAAAACTTCGAAGACACGAAAGATAGAGATCCGACGGTGAAAAACCCTAGCAAACAGGTACTACTTCGGTTTGTCGCAACAAATGGGTCCTCACATGCAAGACCTATTGAACGCTCTATGAAACCCTTATACTGACAGTCCTGCTTTATGGCACCGCATTCCGTGTTGGGCGATAAGCAGAAGGGAGAGTTGATACTGGGCTCTTTCGAAAGAAAAATTCTTCGTCGAAAATTTGGTCTTGCATGCGGGTGAATGGAGGAGAAAATACAACCGTGAACACTATGAGTTGCATCAGGATGTGGGTGCAGTCCAGAATATCAAAACACGTCGCATACATGGGCTCGAGCACATCGAGCGAATGGAAAATAATGCTCCAGCCAAAAAAGTCCTTGAGTCCCAGCCCCCAGGTTTGAAAGAACGAAGAAAACTGTACCTTCGGTTTAAAAAGCCAGCCATCGCGGACGCCAGAAAGCTTGATGTAGTTGACTGGAAGCAGAATGCTCAGGATCGTAGAGTATGGAAGGCTGCCGTGTTCTGGCTATGATCTTTCTTGGATTGAGAGCCAATATTAGTAAGGATGGGAGGAAGCATGCCCGATGACTGGACTATTTGCTCCATATGCGCCATCTTCAAAAACTGCGATCGTAAGACCGTTGCGGCATAGCCCTGTTCAACGAGTTACATAGAAGATCCTTTCTAACAAAATTTTCGGACCAAATCTCCAAATTAAGGTCTATTCAACGAATTTGAAGTCGCCACTCAACGCCTTTTAATCGGCTTCAAGGCCACCTATGAACAAATCTTACATCAGTAGCCCTATATGGCTCATCTCACTCGGATCACCGTGGATCCATTGCGCTCCCCAGGGTGTGGGTAGGTAGGTGAGGGGAGGAAAAGGGAGGGGATTATGGGGGTGTTTATATGTGGGGGGCCTCCTTGAACCATACTGAATTCTGGATGATTTTAGGATGTTCTTAAGTGGCAAGATAGAGATGTCGCTCAGTTCGTGGAAGCAGTTATTTCCTAGGGCTGCTTTCCTGGTTCTAGCTAAGCAGGGGCATTCACAGAGGAAGTGAGGTGATGCCTCTCAGCCTCTTCGTCCTGACACCCACTACATAAGTCCGACGGGCTAATACTCATTCTGCTCATGTGGGTTCCCATTGAGTTGTGACCCGTAAGGACTTCAACCAAGAGTGACAATTGAGGCCTGCCTGTCTTCAGTAAGTATTCAGTTTTTCCCCGAAATATTCGGCCATAGATTCCTTGAAACCCTACAAGTGTCAATTGCTGACCATCGGACATCTGTAGCCTCAAGGAACCTCCGGTGAATTTCACTTTTATCTTGTTCCAGTGGCATAAGCACCGAGAAATCGGTTTGGCTCGAATCAAGAGACGATCCGTTTTTGGCCAGCTCATCCGCCATTTCATTCTCATATATATCACAATGTCCTGGGACCCATCTGGGGTTCCTCTGCATGTTCTAACTTTTAACTTGGTGTTACCCATTTCTACATTTATAAGTTTTGTCTGAAGCATGTAGTCAATCAAGCTTATCAGTAACGGATCGATGCTGATGGAGTACAGGGCTTGTCGAATTGCATCGTTATCAACGTTGTTTAAAGCCCCTTCTATATCAAGGAATGCTACCAGGGTGAATTTCTTGAATTGGATTGATTTTGCGATTGTGCCGACCAGTCCATGAAGCGCTGTCTCGACAGATTTGCCCTTCATGCATGTTGGGCCTGTGAGAGCACACCATATTCAGTCTTAGGCGAATATGAGTATACACTAGTCTTTCTAAGGTCTTGAGAAGAAAGGAAGATAGGCTTATAGATCTAAAATCTTTCGGATCGGTGTGGGTGGGCTTGCCAGCTTTCGGAATGAAGATGACATTGACTTCTCTCCAACTAGAAGGAACATAGGTGATGTAGAGACAACCTCTAAAAATGTCCAATAGAATTGCAACAATTATGGCTTTAGAGCTTTGGAGCATAATTGGAATTATTCCATCAGGCCCTGCAGACTTGTATACTGAGAAAGAGTCAATGGCCCAAGCCACATTCCCTTTATCTACGATTTGGTTACCTATGTTACAGATTACAGTTAGGTTAGGGCCTTTGTCCGCAGGAGATGTATCACTTGAACATCCTGGGAAGTGAGTGCTCAAAAGTGACTCTAAAGCCTCGGAGCAGGAGTCAGTCCTGGACCCATGTTCTGTAACTATCGCATCGATAAAATTCGTCGAGAAACTTTTAAAAATAAAACAAAACTCATACGATTTGTTTCAATTTCCATCGCTCCAGGGTCCAGGTTTTATCAGGTCTTTTAAAAAAGCCCGGAGGAGTGTAAGCCTTAGTCATGACTTTCCTTAGCCTAGCAGCGTCATTTGTTGACTCAATGTCTGTGCAAAATTTGTCAGGCTGCTCTTTTTCCATATTTTTACTGATCTTGAAAAGATCCCAGTCAGCAGGTTCATTACTGTGTTTTGCTCTATTGAAAAGCCTCCTTGAGTTTTTCCTTAGGACAGACAGCTCTTTGGACCACCATACTGGGTTGATGTTACCTTTTCCTTTAGTAATGGGGCAAGAACTTTCAAAAGCATTTGCCAGCAGTTTGTCAATGGTTGATTTTCATACTGAACTATAGATGAGGCCAATCTTACATGAAAGGCATCACAGTTTTGTCTTCCTGGGGTTTCTATAGGGTTTCGGGTTTTCTATAGTTCAGTTTGGAATGTTATCATTCTATCATTATCATCAATACATTGGAGTAAACTGTTACTCCACAAATAACAACTAAGTACAAATCGGTGAAGATGAACAACTATCCTTGGAAGCCACTGCTACTTCAGTTTGACAAAATAAATGGGTTCAAAGCCCCTGAAAAAAAAAGCTGTCAGTTCTCCTTTACGGCGCCGGGTGTTGAACTACAAGGAGCAAAAGCAAAAGAGACTTGATATTGGGCTATTCCGGAAGATAATTCCTTCGAGTGATATGTAGTCCTGTGAGCGACAAAGTCCATTGTCCAGCAAAGAAATAACTGCGAACTCAATGAGCTGTATCAAAATGACGATGCAGTTCAAAAAATCAAAATACATCGACGGTCCCATCGATCATATATTGAAAAATTTGCATTTCCGACGGAGTGAGTATTTGAATGTGAAGTTTTTTTTGAGGGAGAACAATGTTTTAAATAAGAAACAATAAAACAATTAGAGACAAGGGACATACAAATTTCAACAGAAGTCGTCCCAAGATTATTCCATAAGTCAGCTTATATCTGCCACCTTGTAGAGATGATTGGTAAAAGCAAAGAGAGATATCAAATTTTATAGGTTTTCAACAAAGTTGGTATTCTTAACAACATCACTACAGGATATTAATGTTTACAAGCATTTACCGTTCAATTGCCTGAAAAGCTATTTTATTGATCTGCTATCGTAAGCTCAAAACCCCCACCCATACCATAAACAAAGCAAAAGAGCAAAAGTTAAAGCCAATACTTCTAAGAATACATTTATATATGTATTCCTTTGAATTAATTTCAATTTATTGACCCGAATATTTAGATTCCTACTGATTTTAATTTTAATGAAATGAAATTTAGTGCAAACCTTTTCCAAATAAATTTCGAAAATAGTTCAACTATCTCCAACCCCGAGGCTATTATTTGTAATTTTCGTAAAACCTTATATAGAAGACAACCCAATGTAACCAGCACCCTACTCTACCTTCAAGCAATTCAGTATAATACGATTTATGTAAACACAAAAACAGAAGACTGAGAAAGTGTACAATTTAATAATTTTACTAAGCATCTGATACCTTCTATATGAACCTTAAAATTTGCACAATTCCGAATAATTATTAATTGCTTACATATATACGGATACATATGAATATTATAGAACAGCATCTTTTGCAGCTGAAGTTATTGTGTGTGTCTGGTTGTTTGTCTATGCTCTCTGTCTGTAGATATGTTTTTTCGGATTAGGGGTAATTTGGTTCTTTTGGAAACGACCCTATCGTCCTCTATCGTTTGTATAAAGCAAAAAGACAACCATACGTCGTCGTCGTCGGTTCGGTCGTCTAAAGTCTAAAGCAACGAGCAGCAACGACTAGATTGGGCCAATTTTCAATTCCAACCGATTACATTTTGCACATAAGAGTTCTACTAAATCAAACTTATATTATTTGGTGAGGTGAGGTGGTCGTTTTATAGGAACCCAAGGAAGAAAAGTCAGGAATGGTAGGTATGCTGTGTTGGGTATTTTGTTTATACATTTAATAAAACAGAAGTATCTAATGGTTTTGAATTTGAAGAAAAATATATACAAATTCATAAAAGATATCACTGCAAGAGTTCAACTAACTTAATTGACTGTTCAACTCGTAGTTGAATTTATTTTTGTTTACCTACATACCTTATACTTTGGTGAAATTGCCGAGAGGTTTCTAAATTTTCTATTATTTATGATGAAAGTGTGGGGGGGGGGGGCAGTCATTTGGTTTAAAGTAAGTCTGAGATGTCAACATGAATTATTTCTTGAACATTAATAAACTGTAGAAAACCAGACTTTAGCAAATTGAAGGAGTAAGGGGTACTCTCAGTAAAAAAAAATGTCCATATTCATAAATATGAGTTGGTATTTTAGTTGTAATATCGAACTTAATAGTCTGACAGGGATTTTTCGACGTTTAAAGATGCTGGCGGGAGTTAATTAAGCAAATTTTGATTCCAGGTTACAAAACACTTTTCATAATATGCATATGCGCTTACGATAGAAAAGAGGTTTGTAAATTTTCTACAGTTATGATGAAAGTGGGTAGGGGGCTTTTGGTTAAAAGTAGGTCTGAGATGTCAATGAATGAATTATTTCTTTAACATTAATAAACTGTGGAAAACCAGGCGTCAGCAAATTGCGGGAGTAAGGGGTACTCCCAGTTAAAAAAATGACTATATTCATAAATATGCGTTGGTATTTTTGTTGTGATATTGAACTCAAAAGTCTGGCAGAGATTTTTGACGATTTAAAATGCTGGCGGAAGTTAATAAAGCTTCAATAATATACTTATGTGCTTTCGATAGGAAATAATTCCTTTGGGTAGGTAGAAATGGTAGCATGTGCGTAACACTAACTCTATGCCCAATAAGCGCAAGATTGCGTCGTTTTGATATCATAACTCGTTTGACCTGTGGATGAAGGCGGATTAAAATGAGGGTTTGCGGGTCTATCCTGTGAGGAGCTTATTCTTACAGGGGGCATCCCGTTACGTGATTGGATGTGAGATTCGTTCCTGGGCCTCCATCTGCTTCACTAAGCGAAACAAGAGGTTTCCAGTTAAGATCAGCATATTTCACAAGAAGCCAGAAAAGTGTTCCTTGGTTTGAAATAGGACGGCTGCGGGACAGGTGGGTCATATGACACTCAATAGATGGGATCGCATCTCACCCGAGCCAGATACATTATTCCGAGCTCGCCAGATAGCATAATAGCACCGAAGCACGGTCGATCCAACCGTATGATCATCATTGCCATTGAGCATCATGAAGCCCCGCAGAAACCCGGCTTCCGATTGCTCACGGTCTTTGGGTCTGGAGCGGAACATGATGCAAAAGCAACTGATTTTCGTCTCAGATCCATTTCGCCACGTTTAGAAAAGAGATCAAGTCTTTCATCTTCATTTCGGGAAGTTCGTTTAGGTCGTCAAAAAATGCCACTCCAAACGATTGTGCTCTCATTCTGGCTAGAGCAGGACATTTACAAAGAAAATGAAGGACTGTTTCCTTTTCTTGTTGGCCTCCGCAGCTTCGACAGTGAGTATTGTAAGGAATACCCAGCCTCGACGCATGTTCTTCTATTGGCCAGTGTCCATCAGTACAGGTTGCTGCGACCCTGGCTATGTCTTGCCTGAGTCTACATATCAGATCAATTGTTCGGGATTTATTATAGGCGGGCAAGATCCTTCCGCATTTGTTTAAGCTGTTCCACCTACAATTGGAGAATTGACAATATTGCCCTTTACAGCTCCAAGAGGAATGTTGAGTCTTTCCGCGAGTGAGATGTGAAGGGCTGATCCTTGTCTGGCTAGTTCATCTGCTCGTTCATTCCCCTCAATGCCACTGTTGCCAGAAACCCAGATAATGAGGGTTAGTATTTAGACTTGTGAGCTCATCTCGGCATTGTTGGACCAATTTAAAGGATGATGTAGCCGAATCAATGGTTTTAACAGCTGCCTGACTGTCTGTAAGGATGGTTGTTTAGGTCTACTTTAAGTATCTTGCATGTCTCCCTAATTCAGCTTGAAAAGCACTAGCAAAATTGGATAGCCGAAAGAACCTAGAGATGTTAAGAGACTCAGAGAAGACTCCTGAACCAACATATCACTCCATCTTTGAGCCATCAGTATAGTTAGTTGCGTCGAGGTCTCTCGTCACTGGGACGATCCCAGTCCTTTCTGGATGGGGATTAAACTTCAAAATTTTTACTGAAGTTCAATGTAGGAGCGCAGTAGTCAGTGGGAGTCGAAAAAATGTCAGTACGAATCAAATTTGTGATATTGCTGCGATTATAAGGTTTAGAAACCCAACAATTTGATTCTTTGAGTCTTTAAGCACTAAAAGATACTAGATATTTAAAAAGTAGATCAAATGGTAGAAGGTGCAGAAAAACGCCTGAGGGTTCCGTTGGGCAAGATCGAAGAGCCCCAGAGTTGTACCAACGCTAGCTAGTCTTTGGACCTTTTTGAGTTTATCGATGTTATATGCTTTGTTAAGTGCGGGCCAACGGACCATAAGAACTAGAAGTTAGAATCGGTCGCACCATTGTTGTATACTTTCATAAGATCATCTTTGATTGAAGACCTTACTTTTTACCAAAGGTTTTACAACAGGCGTAGAAAGAAATAAAGGCGTAGAAAGCTGTGTAGGCCTTCTTGGCTCGTTCTTCGATGTTTATTTTCCAGTTTAACTTAAGAGTCACCTAGATATTTTGCACTGGTTGATAGTTAAAGTAGTTGGCCCTTAAGTCGGGGTGGAGTGAAGGGTCGTATCTAATTTTTGGTAGTAAAAAGCATCAGTTTAGTTTTGCTCTGGTTGACTACTAGATCACAGCTCATAGCCCAGTTGCTTACTTTCACTTTTCTCAAAGCCATCTCTGTGATTTCGCTTATCACAGGAGTTAACTTTTCTGACACCAATATTACCAAATCATCCGCATACTCTTTCGCCTTCACACCACATCTCTCCAGTTTCATCAGATAGAAGAAAGAGAATTACTCTTTCTGAAAATTCTCTTAAAGTACTGAAGTTTCTTAAAGAGTTGTGGAGTGAGAAGTAAGTCTGTGATACGGCTCAAGATTGTGATACAATAGATCTTTGGGTCATAAGACATAAATTAGTAAGTTTATTCAATAATAGCCAGGCCGGAGACTTTCCCAGCCTATGCCACCTACCAACAAATTATTTTTCTTTCAGAGTACCTACAATCTCTTGCAAGGAACAGGCAAATCCCAAAAATATCTCTCTTCATGCCTTTCATTTTATTCATTTTAACTCAGCAGAAAATTGTGAGATATTGTTTGTAAAGGTATGCTCATCGAGTCCAGCTCCAGGATTTTACCCAAGAAAAAATAAACTTTAGTGTACTTGAGGTTATTAACGATTAACGGTTCTTTAATTCTTTAATTCATCACAACCTTTATACAATTTTTCATATTTTCTTTGAGCAAGCGCTATGAAATTCAAAACTCATTTCTATCCTTATACTTAGACAGAGTGAGATTGTAGAGCCGACTTATTCACAGTTTCAGATAGCAGACGTCACTAAATCACAGTCTGACTTAGCAGCTGTCACTTAATCTAACCTGAAATTTCAGACATCACTTAATAATCAAACTTGAGGAACCAGACATCACTTAATCCAGCTTCAGCTAGTAGACGTCACTAACCCGGAGGCCACACGAGCGAGTACTCGCTAGCGAGTTGGGTACATACATTAATTGTCAAATCACTCGCCGCCCTACTCGCTTCACAACTGGCTTCGAAATAGGCAAGCCAGTTGACTAGCGAGTAGGAAAAGTTTCGATGTATTAGTAACTCGCTAGTGATTACTAGCTCGTGTGGCCTCCGGGTAAATCACAATCTGAGATAGCAGCTGTCACTAAATCCAACCTGAGATGTTAGACGTCACTTAATCGCGTTTGAGAAAGCAGACATCACTTAATCCTGCTTCAGCTTGCAGGCGTCACTAAATCACAATTTGATAGCAAATGTCACTTAATCACAGTCTGAGATAGCAGCCATCACTAAATCCAACCAGAGGTGACAGACGTCCCTTGATCGCACTTGAGAAAGCAGACATCACTAAATCCAGCTTCAGCTAGCAAACGTCACTAAATCACTATCTGATACAGCAGATGTCACTTAATCACAGTCTGAGATATCAACTGTCACTAAATCCAATCTGAGATGTTAGACGTCACTTAATCGAACTCGAGAAAGCAGACATCACTAAATCCAGCTTCAGCTAGCAGGCGTCACGAAATCACAATCTGAGATAGCAGATGTCACTAAATTAAAATGAGAGATAGCAGACTTCACTTAATCCAGCTTCAGCTAGCAGGCGTCACTAAATCAGAGTCTGAGATAGCAGGCGTCACGAAATCACAATCTGAGGTAGCAGACATCACAAAATCACAATGTGAGATAGCAGACGTCACTAAATCACGGTCTGAGATATCAGCTGTCACTTAATTCAATCTGAGATGTTAGACGTCACTTAATCAAACTCGAGAAAGCAGACATCACTAAACCCAGCTTCAGCTAGCAGGCGTCACTAAATCACAATCTGAGATAGCAGATAGCAGTTGTCACTAAATCACAATGAGAGATAGCAGACATCACTAAATCCAGTTTCATCTAGCAGGCGTCACCAAAACAGAGTCTGAGATGGCAGATGTCACTAAATCACGGTCTGAGATAGCAGACATCTCTTAATTGCAATCTGAGATAGCAGACGTCACTAAATCACAGTCTCAGAGAGCTACTACTAGCTCTGGAGCCTAAGTTATTCGAAATTGGTGTCCACCAAGAACTCTTCAATAGTATTATTCCTACGATACAGTAGAAATCTCTTTTTTATTCGTTCATGTTCCCTTACCCGGAGGCCACACGAGCGAGTACTCGCTAGCGAGTTGGGTACATTTATTAATATTCAAATCACTCGCCGCTCTACTCGCTTCACAACTGGCTTCGAAAAAGGCAAGCCAGTTTACTAGCGAGTAGGAAAAGCTTCGATGTATTAGTACCTCGCTAGCTTTTGATTCGAGCTGGTATTTCACAGAAGAACTGACACAAATATTTATTGCTATCCAGTGATGGCTTCTGTGATATAAACAGGAACGTATAGAGAGTGAGTAAAAGGGTACTTATTTGGTATTTATACCACACAATCGGCTTTTTCTGGGTTGCTATAAACAATTTCGATTAATGGCAGTGGTGTAATGTACCATTACAAAATATCGCAACAACGTCAAGGAGTATCTACTACTACAAAGTCAACTATCTCCTGTTCTCGACCATCAGTAGTTTAACAAATTTAATGATATCACAAATTTAAGGAGCCAAAAATGATTGTAGATAAATAATTCATGAAGGAAGTTTTTCAAAAAGGATTCAAATATCAAGTTTGTGTTTTTGGAAAAAGTTTATTACCAACAGAACAACAAAAAATAACCGAACAAAACACACAAAATTTTCATTTATTCTAACTAGTCCTGGCGAAAAGTAGTAGGTGTATACGGATTTGTGTTTTTTAACCAAGGAAAAATAGTATGTTGTTGTATAGATCTCATTTTTCCATAGTTTAAGTTACTAATGATTCAGCTTTCGTTTAAAAATGCAAGGAGCACACATATTCGTACAATTATTCGGCTTGGGTATGATACACTTGGTAAGTTTAACCCTTCAATCAAAACATATCACAGCAGTAGAAAGCACAGTACCGCCACCCATTGAGTTAGTTTATTAAAAAACTTTTTAGACATCATACAGCACCAACCATCAGGCATCAGCGAACTGATAGAAAAAGAAGATATATTCCCAGGCCCAGGATATATAGATATGTAAGAAAGGAAAGGATATACGAGAATATAAGCACTGTGCACATGATTGCCGTTGATGATGAGTACTGGGAAATGGAATAACATCATAGTTTGTAGCCAGGAACAAATATGTATACCAAACAACAAAGAGAACATCATTATGATGTGCCATGTTACACCCCGAATCAGAGAAGATGGTTTCATATTAAGCATCGGAGACGGAGAGTTCGGAGAAAGCAAAAAAAAGGATCGTGGAATGAAAAACATGTCCTATACGTATTTTAATGTTTGAGAACACACAGCAAGGGGGAATAGAGGTATAGAGATAGGACGACGACGACGATGATGCTGCCGAGGACACCAACATGTTAGAGTAGAGAGTCCTCCTTTCGATGGGGGTACGGTAGTTTTCCTATTCCATTTGCAGTTCTCTTTTTCTTTTGACTTTTTGATTTGATGTTTGAAATGGTGTAGCTGCTACCATCTATCTGTACTTAGTTTCATCATTGCCAGGATCTCAAAACACATATCCCCCCTACCCCCCATCACCCACCCAGAAAATATACACTAGATTTACACGTTGCTTTGTAAAGTGACGTCTCCGCGGAAGGATTGAACCTGCAAGGAACAAAATTTTGTTCGTACTATTTTTCTTTTTTCATTCGCAGTCTTTCATTTCCGTCCTCTTGACTTTTGTCTGCGAAGTGCTCCTTTCTCATATATTTTTTTTTTTGTCAAACAAGGATAGTGCTGATGAAGGAATACATCCAAATATGTGCTATGTTGAGAAAGTTGTTTTAACATTAGATTTGTGTTCTATTTCAGAGAGAAAGGATCTTATAGCCAGCCTTCCTTCGTTGTTTTTCTTTTTATACAATTTTTTGGTGTTTAGTTTAGGGGTTTGAACTTATTCCAAGGATATTTTCCTTGAGAAAAAGAAAACCAGTATGAGAAAAAAATATAGTTACCTAATATGCTTGTTTCATGTAAACAGTAGACAAAACTTTTATTTAATCATTGTTTGTCGGGAAGTTTGTAAAAAAAAAAATAAGCAAATAAGAAGAAATATCGAAGAGTGTTGGCAAACACCATCCATTTTGTGTATAGAATATCGTGAGGGAAAGTCTCTCTATGAACTTGAAAACTGAGAGATTCTTCATAAATTCTACAACGAGTTCTTCGTCAAAAAAAAAACTCAACATAGTGCACTCGTATTTTTTGGAAAGTGAGCGAAATTATTTCCGTGAGAATGTAAACTTGAAGAAATTTGACTATTCCTTTGAATAATCCTTATTTTAAGAATATACGATAAGAAAACTTTAGAATAAATCGTTGAATACAGAGTTTGGGGTCATTTAGGGTAAGAGTGCGCACTTTTTAATTTGAGGCAGGATTTTAAGAGAAAATTAGGGTTTTAAACGAAGCATGTTGAGAATTAATCGTTGTATATCTGAAAATTATTTGCACTCAATGGGGTTAAGAGTGCTCACTTTTTAATTTGAAGAAGGATTCAAAGCGAAAAGAATTGAATGGTAGGTAAAACAATAGATACTACGAAGCTTGAATCAAGGGCATTTAGAAGGTAACTGGTGCTAAAGGTGCAAACAAATGCTGCAAGAACACGTAATTTTCTGACATTCATTATTTTCATTTGTTTTAAGGGAATGTTAACATCAAGGTTGAAGGTTTTGAAGGTTGAAAAAATCATAGTGTTCACACAGCACCGTACATTTTTTCGCAGTGTAAGTCCGTGCGAAGAGCATTCTACAAAAAACTTGTCTAAGAGCCAACGACATAAAAAGTCAAGTCATTTGCGTAAAGTTGCAAGTTATATCAATAATAGCCTTAAAGGTGTTGATCCAGTTGATCCAGCCGTTTGTCTACCTACCTACATAAATGTCGAAAAGGTGTAAAATTGGACGTAAATTTTATACATCGATTTATTTCAATGGCTATAGGTCGGAGGGACAAAGTGTGCATACAAGAAATATTTAGCCTGTAATTTTGAACAATTGTTGTCATAGGACCATCTTCCTATAGTGAATCCCTAAGAAGATAGAGAGCCACGAAGTTTCCAAACACCACATTTTTAGCTGAGTGTTTTTTTTTAATTTTGCCGCTTTCTATCATTTAAGGGACAAACAATAGAGAGTTTGACCTATAACAACAATTGTGCAAAATTGCAAGCTTAATTATGTATTCGCACTTTTTCCCTCCGATCAAAATCGATGTAAAAAATTTACGTCAAATTTTACACCTGTTCGACACGTGTTTAGGTAAACAGACAATCGGTTATTGGTTCAACACTTCAAAGGCTATTATATTGATACAACGTACAACTTTACGCAAATGACTTGACATTTTAAGCCGTTGGCTCTCAATCCAAACCTTCCACACGACGTTTGTACGGCCAGTGCTAATTTGCACGAATTTATACTGCGAAAAAAAACGTGTTGTGTATTGCCGTGTTAACTAGGCCTTAGACGCGTTTAAGCTATCAAAATTACAATGTCTTCTACGTTATATTAACTTTGAGGAATCAAAGTTAATTTTGAAGAGCATGAATATAAGTAACAAGTAGTTAAGGTGCATTAACAAGTATTTTGTCAATGGGGCGTAGAACACATTTGACTTTTGTGTTTTCTTCTTCAAACACATGTGAATATAACAGTCATTTATTTTCTTTCAAATTAATCAAAAACTGGATTTTTAGAAGAAAAAACGCCCCGAAAAGTAGGCGTGTCAAAAATTTGTATATGGAAGAATGTTTAGAAAATTTAGCTTTTCTCATAAACACCAAGTTCAGTCATTTTTATCAACTTTGACGATTGAATGATCCTCTTTACAAAGTAGGCTTGCAGTGGGTGGAAATTTAACGTGATGATGTTTTATGCAATTTTTTATTAGGTCTAAGAATTTCAAAAAAAAAAAATCGATAGAGTGGTTCAGGTTTATAGATTTGACGTGGCAGAAAAGCTAAAGCCCCAGATCTTACTTTTGTGGATTGCAGGCTCAGGTTTATAGATTTTAAAGGCGTTGGCAAAGAAGCTCCAACCCCAGATCTTTCTTTTATACATATGTTGCAATAGCGACCAAGGAACTCTCCAAAACCAACCGAAAAGTCCTTCTTAGCTTCCTCTATAGCAGCCATACTCAACCTTTCTTTCAAATGGGCCACAAAGACTTTTCAGCTATGTTGCCTCGGGCCGCAACATGAATTATTTTTTGCACTTAGGTGTAAATTAATTTAGATTGAATGGTTTTTTCATTTTAAATATATTCATTTGATTTCTGAAATTTAAAACACTTTTTCAAGATCTGGCTTGTTCCTGCATGCTAAACCTATTTCGTTTATTTCTTTACACATTTTTTGTAGGATTGAAATTTGAAAATGATGATTTCAAAACGTATGTTGATCCAAAATGTTAATTTTCAATCCAGCGTCGGCTTTCTGACTTTTTTTTCTGTCAGGAACATTATCTATATTACTGAAAGAAGAAGGAGGAAAATTTATGTTGTGGTCACTCATTTTACATTCTTACAGCAGTATTAATAAAAAAAAAACTAGTATTCGCTCCTTAGCACACGTGTAAACTGGCCCACTTTTTTGATAACTTTTCTTATTAAAAAAGATATGATACCTTTCCAGTATTTATCACTTCACCAAATTCACCACTTCATCAAATTGTGGTGATTTTCTAATACATGTGTCACATGCATTCACTGCTTTCAATCATTTCGATGATTCTCGATTTTACATCACAATCTCAATCATTTCGATGAATCTCGATTTTCTTTTCAAAAACTTGTGATTTCTTAGATGTTTTTAAGTCCATCGAAATCGTATCCATCCTTCAATGGAATTTGCTTTTTGATGTCTTGACGGATAGGGGCCGAATATTCAAAAAAAGTATATTTTGATCCAAATGTCAACCAATTGACATAAAATCAACTTTTTCCGGAGCAGTAAAAAACTCAAAATTTATTTTTTTTTTTATTTTTTTAATCCATCCAAATTGTATTATTTTGTATTCGATCAAAATTGGTACACAGTTCGTTCCTTCGGAGAAATTTAATTCCATCGAAATCGAAATGAAAATTGAATCGGTAATAAATTCTGTGAAATGTAAATGATCGATTGATTGAAATGATTCTTGAACGATTCTATCATTTGAATTGAACGATTTACACAGCTCTATTACAGAATGCCAAACAAACAAATTGAAGCTTGATTCTAAAGTCTACCTAATTGTGAACTTGGTTGTTGCATTTACATAGTTGATAAAACGTTCACACAGCTGCTCTCTAAATATTGATATTCCTCAATAAGAGCAACGAATGTCTCAACCTTGGGTTTTTATTTTGAGTTAACTCCTTTCCTAAGCAAAAATTCTACAGCAAGGTATGAAGATGACGATAATGGAGAGGATGAATGTTTGGCCTATCCATTTTTTTCATAATTCTCCAAATTTTAGTTTAATGAAAATGTACAACGGCAATTCCAAAATTAAATAACAAATAATATTTGACAATTTTCACGTTTCAATTGTGCGCATGAATGCATACTTTTGGTTTTAATTCCTTCTTCAAATTCAGAAATCAGAAACGATGCTCTCTTCTATACCCGCGGGCCGCAGGTTGAGTATAGCTGCTCTATAGCCAGCACAGACCTGTCCTGATCAAAACCCACCTACAGATCCTCATCGCTGAATCGATTGCTCAGCCTGGATGGAATTTCAATAAAGCAGGTAGGAAAAACTTTACGAAGGATCTCGATTCAAGTATAAGATGGGTACACCACTTAATTTAAAACTACAAACGCTTTACCGCCCTTATCATTTTCACAGCCAAGAAGCATGTTGGGAGAGGATAGCGCAAATAATACATCCTTGAATGGTCGAAAGAGAGCGACCTGCTGTAGAAGGAGTTCGAGGCCAATGGATATCAGGAAACTGCAGACAAACTGGTGAAGTCTCTCGACAAAGCACGCACTGCAAATGGAGTAAAGAGAGTAAAAAATACCAACTTCGTGCATTCAAGTCTAGAGTTTCATTCGAAAAATGGGAAGCAGCACACAAAATAGCCACACCAAATGCCTCAATCAGACCCAATACTCTTTCTAATTTGTGAAGCTTTCCAAGTTCAGTAGAAAGCAGAATGATCCAGCAGAGCCCCAAACTGCTAAAAAGAAACTCTCAACAAATGATCGAGTTTTCAAGACCTTTTACCTTTGAGGAAGTTGAAGCTGCACTCTTTACGCTAAACCCAGGGAAATTTGCTGGCCTAGATGGCATCTTTCCCGAGTTTATCGGACGCTTTTTTTAAACGTTTTGGAAATAGGAACCCGCTACAATGAAATGAAATAATCGAAATTCATGCTTAAGTCTAGGAAACCTGAAAATAAACTAGAAAGTTACCCGGCGATTGTACTGCCAAGTGTCATATAAAAGCTTTTCGAAAAACTCATTCACAACGGAATTGAACTTACCATCAACGTTGTAGTATTATTAGAACAAGCAGGCTTCAGTTCAAGGAGCAGCTGTAAAAAAAAATATATTGGGTGGCGCAACAGCTCTTGGAGAAACAGGCCTTAGTCACATACAACTCCCAACCATTCCTTTGTGCATGTTGCTGGCAGAAATGGAGGGGACCTATAGTTTTTTGCTGAGTTCGACTGGCTATATGAGAAGCACTTATTCATGACAAGTATACTCTCAGATGATTTGTCAGTTCCTCGCGAGAGGCAGTACCTCGGATAAAACATGTCTGTTCTTAGGTGGCAGCGGCTGGGAATCGGACCCACACCTTCGGCATGACCGTCCAACGCACTAAATATTATGCCACGAGGAGCTACCAAGTTGTGACCAAGTGCTGGCTCTAACCACATACATAGAAGTCTCCTGGTTTTATGTGCCAAGCTCAAAACATCTGTGGCATTTTTCGATCTCACGGCTGCGTTGGATACAGTCAGAAGGAACGATCTCAACTATAAACTTCTTCAGATCAAGCCCTCTAGGAAAATTGCAATGATTCCAAATAACATGCTCAGCGAAATATATTTTTTAGGGTTTCTTGATGACGCAAAAAGCCATCCAAAAAAACTCAACAACGGCTTACCCCTAGACCTCTATATCTATGATCTATGTTCTATGAGACGATATCAATGAAGTTTACATATGCTCATAACCTTGCTATAGCTTCGCAATACCACAGCATAGAACAAATGGAAGCAACACTTACCGTTGATCTTTCAAAACTGAGCAAACACAGTACACAAATCTAAGGTATAATACTGCGCAGGTTGTCAGTCGAAAATAAAAACTGGCTGTGAGCGTGAGGAAGAAAACACACGTAAAAGCAACAACAAATTAAAATTGAAATTGTCAGAAATAAAAATGGCTGGGAGCGTGATGACTTGAATACACGTAAAAACAACAACAAATACTGACATTTGACACAAATTTTGATATATGCGCAGAAGCAACAAAAATCAAAACTCTAATGATATTACCTTTGATATGTGTACTGTGCTGAGCAAATACCTCAAGAAAATAAAATGCACGACTGGATCGCACGTACTTGCTCTTATGTTCAAGTTGTGTGGGGCTTAAGAACTTTAAAAAATATTTAAGTAATTATAGAAAAAGTATAAAAAGCATTTAAATCGTTCTTTTAATTGTATAAACAGACTGATAAATAACTTAGAGCTAAAAAAAAAGTATGCCATTTGATTACTTGAAAAAATATGTATATATGCAAAAAAAAAATTAAAAATCGTTGGAGCCGTTTTCTTAAAAATTAATTTTTTATATATAAAAATTTTGTCACATTTTTTGAAATATTGAATTTTGAAAAAAAAAAATTTGAATCTTTTTTTAAAAATCCAAAATTTATTTTTTCAAAAATTTTGGAACGCAGTATTATTTATATTCTAACAAAGCTTTTGTGAAAAAAATTTCATTGAAATCGGATGAGCGGTTAATAAGAAAATCAAAAATCGAAAAAACCGTTATATGGCAGGTACCGTTAATAAATGTTTTTGGTGATTTTTTTTCTTATTAGAAGGTACATCATATCTACAGTAATACACTGATTTTTTTTTATCAAAATCGTTGGAGCCGTTTTTGAGATAAATAAGCTTTTCCTTAACGGTTGTATGGCAAGTACCGTTAGTTTTTGAGCTAAAAAAAAAATTTCAATTTCCCCTCTGGAGAGTTACAAAAAAACCTTAAGTTCAAAATTTGAAGAAAATCGCTTCAGTGGTTTAGGCTGTAGGTTGAGGTACGGACAGACAGACAGACAGACAGAATTGTGCCACCCACTTTTTTCGTGTTCTCTATCATCGTAATGTTATGTTTGATTGTTATCTCGATTTTTTTTTTTGCACGAATCCAAAACTTGCCCTATAGTACCTATATCGCAAGTAAAAACGAAGGCCACTTGTTTCCACCTTAATATAAATTTGACGGCATAACAGCTCGTGGAAAATCAGGGTTAGTGGATTACAACTCTCAACCATTCCCGTGTGCGTGTTGCTGGCAGGAATGGAGGGGACCTTCAATTGTTTGCCGAGTCCGAACGACTAGATGAGAAGCACTACTTATGACAACAGATACTCTTCGAGGATTTGTCAGTCGGAAATTTTATTTTACTCGGCTGGGAATCGAACCCAGAGCATCCTTATGACAGTCCAACGCACTAACCATTATTTCACCTCAGCAAAAGCTCTCCAAAACTCAAAGTGAGATTCAACCAACCGAAGTGTACCTAACCCCACATCAAAATATCTGAGAGTCACTCTGGGATGAACGCTGTCATTTAAGGAGCACCTTACATTCTAGGTCTAGGCTAGCGTCAACTACATGGGAAGCATCAGCAAAATACTCCGTTCCGTCAATCTGGCCTTGGTTTTTTCGCTGCTGAATACTATTCCCCGGTCTGGCTAAATAGTGCTCCAGATCACAAAAATAAAAATAAGCTATGATAAGACGGTCAACTCAAATGGTCAACGGATTGACTCTCTGACGTCAAAATGCCGAACGGAACGCAAATTTTAGGACTAAAGGCCATAAAAAGCTATTTTGATTATTTTTGTTGGCCGTGTATTCATCCTGTCAACGCAGTAAGGACACTATGACAGGCTACTCACTAACGCGTTGACTGTATCCTTTCGTTGACACGGCGGAATTTTCTGCGATGTCAACGTAACCAACGTTGACCTTCATCTCAATCTAGGAAATTTTTTGTCATTGACAGTTGATGCCTTGACTGATTAGAGGGACGAACTATATTTTGACGGCAAAAGTATATTTCAATACAAATGTCACCCAATTGCCCTTAAATCACCCTTAGGTAAACTTCCAATATTTCTGATTTTTAAATGTTTTTTAATCCATCGACATCATTACCCATCCTTCAAAGGAATTTGGCAGTTGATGGCTTGACAGATGAAAGATGAAGTATATTTTGACGGCAAACGTATATTGCGATCCAAATGTTTTTTTATCCATCCACATTGTATTGTTCGATAACACCGCAGTCAATGTCATGTGATCGTCAACATACAAAATGATTCAATTTTGCACTTGTCAACTTCGCGTCAACGTTCACATGTTTGGATGTGGTGAAGTAGTTTCATCGCCAACGTTCCACGTGTCAATAAGTTGACACCATAGGGTAATAATTGCGTTGACACAGATAACACGTCAACGCAGTTTGGTACAACATTGACCGAGTGGCGTCATTCGAGTGATCGTCAACGTTTGATGCTTTGGCGCGGTCTACGTTGACAGTATATTGACGATTTTTCTCTAGACGTCAAGGAGTCAATGCGTTGACTATTTACGTTGACCACCTAATCTAAGCTATAGACTGTCAACTTAATACTTCAATACGGATAATTTCAGGAACAATCACCTCAACACCAACCAGATTTCTCCCCGTACTAAACAATTTTCAGCCAACAAAGCTTAAGACTTCTACGAGAACGTGGGAAAACCAACCCTAATAAGTAAAGACTCTGATTGGTATTTGCCCTTCATCATCTAATCTCTTCTTCTAATTTCAGATTAAAATTACTTTAAAGTTAAAATTCCATTTCACAGCTTTTTATAATCGCAAATACTTAAACACTTCTCCTCTCTCTAAGCTGCACAAGTCGACAGCACACAATAAAAATGTCAGAAAGATCGTTAAAATCAATGTCAGCAACTTATAGCTAACCATCAGCTTAACAACAATCGTCCACCAAGCCTCGACGTAGACCATTTGTCTGAGCATCGCTTCGAGTACATACTGTTGTGACATGTTTTTAGCGCGAACAAAATTAAACCGAAAATGCCAAATAAACGTCAAAGCAAATTCAAATAAACGTCAAAACATTTTATTATAAAACAAATCTTCTTTAGCGCGGTGCGTCATCGTCATCGTCACTCTCAGCTTCAGATTTTGAAAGCTTTTAACACAACAAAACACAGAACAATGGTTTGGAATGGGATGAAATGAAAAGGTTAAGGGAGTATAGGGTGTTGTTTCATTAAAATGTGTTTTCTTTTTAAATAGAAACACACAATTTCTAAGGGCCAGTTTTTTAGTTCAGGGTTTACACTGAGTTAAATCAGAGTTTGCTTATCTTGAAAATAAATTAACCCTGAGTTAACCCAGTAACAGTTTTTCAGTTAAGAATTAACTTTATCTTTCAGCTGTCAAAATTCTAGGGCCAACGATGTGCGACACTATGGATGTCACACTTCTACGCTTTTTACGCATCGGAATTGAGATGGCGCCACAGCGGAATTGCACTGGCAATAACTTTCAATACCGAAGGTACCACAACTGAGAAGGCTCTCAATTTGGATCTTGAGTTAACTCACCAAATTAGATGAGTTAAGTCGGAGTTAACTAAAGATTTTAATTGACTGAAAAACGCATTTCGGGAGTTAACTCAGGTTTAACCCCGAGACTAGGATGACCTCGCACTGAAAAACTGGCCTTAAGAATTATTGAGTTATTCTAACGTCAACCTTGAAAGTTGTGGTGGACAATTTTTGTCATCACCATTTTTTTCAAGTTTTTTTTCCAACCTACCTTTTAAATGTCAAGTCTGTGTTTATTGTTTTTATACATGACCTTGACTTGTATTTCAAATAAAAAAAAGAAATTTGATTGTGACATTTGAAAAACGGTAGTTTTCATTGACGGATACATTTTGACATCTGTCAGTTTTTCGCAAAATTAAAATCAACAAATCTCAATGGAACACCCTATATTATTTGTGAATCATGCCCTCTGAAGCTTCTAGCCGAATTCGAATCAAATCATGAGGCACTTGCTATAGAGAATCGACAAAGTAAGGAATAATGAAAGTCCCTGTCGCCTCCTTTACTGCTCTCGCACCGAAACGCAACCAACTTGTTCAATGCAAGTGTACCACCATTTTGACTTTTTTTTTGTTTTGTGTTGTTTTAAAGGGGGGAATGAGGGAATGTAGAAACGAGCGTCACAAAAGTTCACTGCCAAGCTAAAACTCTCTCTAGGGAGGTGACATTCTGAAGCCGCCGCCATCATACATCCCGAATGCATATACACAAAACACACAAACTTAACACAAATTCCCGGTGGTGTTTGGGTTGAAGTTGGGGTTTTGGTGATTGCAAGCCTACAGTCTGCATGTTATGTGGATATGAATGTTTATATAGGTAGCACTGTAGCATAGGGTGTGTGTACGTTAAGGGGATGCAATGCGGATGTGATATGGAGCAGGAAACATTTGCTGACGCAATGTATCCGCTGGCTGTTTCCAAACCAAAGAGAGAGAGAGAGAGTTGTTTTATTTCTATTACGAGGTTGGTATAGTAGTCGGTATAGTGCTACTATGTAAAGCTGTTGGATTCACTTGTTATCAGTAAGTTCTCACAACGTGCAGCAGGGCTTTTGTTTAGTTTGTTGGTTCATGGTGACTACTATATGCGGAGGACTGACTGTCTGGGGACTGGGAGTGATTTCTTTATTTTTTTTATGTTGCAGTAGAACAGGAGCAGGTGATCTAACTGCATCGCATACTACCTAAAACATACTGCATCAACTTTAAGTTTTGAAATTCCCTTTGAGAATTAAATTGGACCAAGACTAATTTTCAAGATTCAGTATTAGTTAAGTTTTATTTCATAAACGATTATCCAGGGTAAGTCCAGTCATTTAAGCTTTTTGCTTCGGAAAAAATGGCGGAAAGCTGGATTTTGGTACATAGCATCCCCATGGCATTCTTAGGCATCTATAAAAGTACCCATCGATATGAGCGCCGCTAACAATTTTACAGGGGGGTTAAAGGCCCCCCAAACGGTTTTTAAGGAATATCTCCGGAATGGTAACTCTTACAGAAAAATGTCAAAGACTGGGTTGTAACTTATAAAAGTTCCCACAAAAAATGTTAAGTACTTTTTTTGATAAGAGTAACCATTTTCGAGATAGTACAATAGGCAGAGTTACGGATTTTATGTTTCTGTATAAAATGTACTCTTTTAGACCATCTTTGAGGTTGAGTACAAGGTGAGTTTTTCTTGCGTGGTATCCCCAAGGAAAATTAGAAAACAGGTTAAAAAAGTGTATATAGCGATTAATTTAAAGATTTTGGGAAAGTTCCCTATCGGAAAGTCTTAAGTAATAAACATGGTTTTTGGAAGTTCGCTATATGTACCACTATGGTAAGAAGAACAGGGTTAAGCATTCCACATTCGTGTTGTGCGGCAGAGGAAAAGAGGGGGGTACAACAACAACTAGTGGAGAGCCTGAATAGGCTAAGTGCTGAGATCACAGCCATCCAGGAAGTTCGATGGGATGTAGAGGGCATACCAAGAATGAAATCGTGTGACATCTACTTCGGCGAGTGCTATAAGGAGCATAGTTAGCAATTTTTTTGTTGAGGTTTTGTGGTCAGGGGAAGACTTAGAGCCATTTCACACATAGCCGGAAACCGGGTACCCGGTGCCGGCTAACCGATCGGTTGATTAAGGATCTTATGGAAGCTTTCACACATGCCGGAACCGGTTTATTTGTTGAAAACCGGGTAACCGATGCCGGCTAACCGGCTGCCGGGCATGTGAGAAATGGGCCTTAGGCAAGAAGTCTTAGACTTCAGAAATGTAAGCGAGCGTCTGGTCACAATCCGCATCAAAGCAAAATTCAAAAACATCACGTTGATCTATGCGGATGCCCGAACAGAAAAAAAAGATGACTCAACGAAGGAAGAATTCTACGATCTCTTCGAGAATACGTACGATAGGTGCCCCAAGTACGACGTCAAGATTATTCTTAGCGACTTCAATGCCAAGATAGGAAAGGAGGGCATCTTTGGTTCAATAGTTGGAGGACACAGCCTGCACGACAACACTTCCGGTAACAGACTCAGGCTGATTGACTTTGCGGCGGGGCGAAATGTCATCATAGCAAGCACTCGATTCCCACACCTCAATATCTGGTGGTCTCCGGATCGACGAACCGTCAACCAGATTGATCATGTTGCGGTAGACGCCAGACATGCGTCCAGTTTCCTGGATGTCCGAACGTTCCACGGTGCAAACATAGACTCGGATCACTACTTGATGGTAGCTCAAGTGCGAATGCGGATATCCGTGTCGCCACAACGACGAACGGATGTTGGGAAAAGATTTAACGTCTCGAAGTTAAAATCGCAAGGGATTGCCAGGACTCTTCAGACCACGTCTCTCACCAGCATCATCTGCAGACGACTAATGGAAACACTGCCAAAATGACATCAGGAGTGCCGCCACTGATGTGCTGGGTTTCACTAGGCCACCACAACGAAACCCCTGGTTTGATGAAGAATGCAGGCTGGCGCATGCAGCAAAGAGTGAGGCCTACCAATCACTGCTGCAGACTAGAACCAGAGCTGTTGTGAGAGAAGCCCGGGAGGATCACCGACTGCTCAGGAGGAAAAGGAGAGAGCATGCGAATGGGCGGTCCAGTCTATTGAGGACTGTAGCTGTAGTGGAGATGTTCGAAAGTTCTACCGAAGGGTGAGGCAATTTAACCAGGGTTACAAGGCCAGAACGGAAGCCTGCTGAGATGAGAGTGGGAGTATGGTGGTAGACACACAGTCCGTTCTAAGGATCTGGAAACAACACTTTCCTAGACTGCTAAATGGCGAAGATGGCCTAAATTCGCTGCTATACAGAACAATCCATTCAATCTGGACGACGCACGATGGTCAAAATTTCCGTCCACCCGACCTAAATGAAGTGCGGTTAGTGATATCCAAGCTTAAAGCGTACAAGGCTGTTGGTGCGGATGGCCTGCCAGCCGAGCTATTCAAAGCAGGGGATATGACGTGGTAGGGTGTATGCACCAACTTATTTAAATTCGGTCGGATGAAAGTATGCCCGATGTGTACACCATTCACAAGAAAGGAGATGCTCTGACCTGTTCCAAGTACAGAGGTATAAGTCTCCTCAACGTCGCTTACAAAACCTTGTCATCCGTACTGTGTAATCGCTTAAAACCACTTTTTAACTATCTGATAGGCCCCTATCAGTGTTGTTTTAGACCCGGAAAATCAACAGTGGATCAAATTTTCGCAATCCGACACATTTTGCAAAAAAAAACTCAAGACTTTCAAATCGATACACACCACCTCCTTTTCAAACCACCTTTCAAAGTCACATAGATAACGTAGATGGAGAAGAACTATAAAGAGGCATTTCGCATCATGCAACTTGTTTAACATCGTTCTTGAAGCAATTTAACGCAACACGTAAGTCAACAACAGAGGTACAACTTTTCAAAAGTCTCTTCAACTACTTGCTTATGCAGATGATATTGACATCATAGGGAGAACGAAGCGAACTGTTCCCGGAGACCTTATATAAGAGCTTAATCATCCCGGTCCTATTGTATGGCGCAGAAGCATGGATCCTGTTAAAAACGGGTGAGAATCTGCATGAGTACTTTGAATGGAAAATTCTTTGGTCCAGTCTGTATCGATGGAGTATGGAGGAGAAGATTTCACAACGAGCTTTACGCATTTTACAGCGACGTCAACCCAGTCCAGCCAAAGCTGAAAATACAGCGGCAGAGATGGCTGGGACACGTGGAGCGTACGAACACCGACGCACCAGCCCGACGAGTCCTCGAATGGAATCTACTCTCGATGGTCTGCGCAGCAGAGGAAGACTCCACTTAAGGTGGCACACACACGTGTAGAACGACCTTAACCAACTTAGAGTGGGTAACTGCAGGCAGCTAGCTAGGGACCGAGCTGGCCGGAGGGGCTTGTTGGTTAAGGCCGTAGTGCATCCTGGACTGTGAGCGCGATATAAAAAGAAAGGGGGGGGGGGGGGGGGGCGGAGTTCTGGTTTAGTAACAGGAGACGACAGAATTGAGTTTTAGAAGCATTCAATTCTACACGGTTTTTAATTCACCATTGGACAATTCTGCCGAGATCAGAGTTTAATGAGCTAATCATACGATTCTGTTGAAACGCTGTTGTCAGCGAAACAGTTTAAAATGGATTAAAAAAGCTTTCAATCTTCAAAAATTTTGTCAGCTGATAATTTACCGACGTGTCCAGGACCTTGAAAAGAAGGAAGAAAAGTGCAATTGGACGATAAATTGGAGAGTGAAAAAAAATACGCCTTTTCTAGGTAAGGCGCACGCAATTGGAAGAGGACCTCAACCAATTTTGCGTACGAAACTGGAGAAACCGAGCCAGATCTGATCCACCTCGGCATGTAGCGCCACCAGTGAGGTCCTGGTTCTCCACGAGATGTAGCGCCACCATATTTATGCAGTTTTCCATCCACACGGGAAGAGACCTGTAAGGCAGGACAGATGGAAAATCTTATACCAGTGGTTTTGTTAGCGTTGAAGAACACTTCCAGAAAACAATAGCAAGGAAACTATACGGACAGGCGGTTTTGTGTACATCAAGATCTTGCAGGACTTTTGCAACTATACGAGTGCGGAAGAAGATTCGTCACATGAAATCGCTAGTGCGAAGGAGTCATAACACTCTGGCAGCATCGTCAAGACAGCAAACGGTGCATTTCGTAGTGAGCTTAAATAGGAAGCTATAGAACCGACGACGAAGTAGTATTTCGAATATATTTAGCAAATGACCACAAACTTTTACAACCCGAAAGACTTTGTAAAAATTTGGTTCTTTGAATATGGCTTGTGCAGTTCTTTCTAGATTTTTTGAACTTATTTCGGGTTTCTTCAGTAGAATTAGCCTTTTACTTTTTTGACCTTGATAACCTCTTTCAGCTCGAATCAAACAACCATCAGTTTCCTTTCGGTTTGATAGATATTACCCTACTAGGAATAAAATTTCTGGTCCCATAGAGGATTAAATTTGTTATCATAATTTAGACACGTCCTGGTTGGCTTTCTCGTATTGCCTTAAAGAAGAAATAACAAAACAAAAAAATGATCCAGCCACAACTTATCAGTATAAGTTTTCCTTAAGCTTTTGCAACATCAATTATTTATCTAATTTTAAATCATTGTTATTTAATAAATTGAATTGTTTAAAATAGGTCAAAAGCCTTGTGGTACGTGATGACAATTATGTCTATTAAATAAATTCTTTACCTACAGTTGTCACACAATAAAATCGTCTTTGAACTCACCTGAAAAGAAACAAAAAAAAAACAGTATTAGTTTTCAATGAACTATAGGCTGTAACTACATAATAATATAAAATAATATGAATATTTATAAACTCTATTTATGTTAAATGTTACTAAAATTATCGTTAGAAAAACTACTTTGTTACAAGTTAACTTGTCACAATTCCAAATTGCTTTTAGATAACATTGAGCATAAATGAAATAAATAAGTTCGTGATTTGAATTGGAAAGTGAGTTGCATTCCAAATGCAACCTTGGCTTTGGTTGGATGCAATGAAATCATTTTTATCTACCGTGGGAATAAATTCCATAAGGTGAATTCCATAAGATGAATCCTATTATTTTTATTCCTAAGGTGTGCTCACACTTAAATGTATAATTTTTTTTTTTTTTTTAAGTTTAATTTTATGACCTTTAGTTCAAATGCGTTTTTAGCATAGGTAAGTTCAACAGTTGGGCTCATCAGTTAGATGCTGTTCTGTAACATTTTGTCGTTCACCCTGAAAACTATGAAATATTTCTTGGACACAAAAGTTAAAGAGTAAATATATATCACCGTATGTCATGAAATCATGAGAAAATATTTGGTTTACTGTTTCAAGCAAGCTTTTAACTTGACTAGACATTGAAGAAATGAAGTCTAGTTTTGAATAAAACTTCATTAGCTGTGTTTTATTATTTCCGCGTCTGGGTCGAGGATAACTTGAAACAAGTATTACAAAAACAACACGGGATCCAGGTTTCTATCGAGGTTTATTTCAATAACCCAGCTACAAGTTTTCACTCTGACAGGCAGATGTCAGTGATTTTTCAGAAAAAAGACAGGCTGTACATTAAAAATAAGTAAACAGAAGGAAAAGAGAGATGAGTATACATTAGGGTGGAGCGTCAAATTTTGTTTTCGAATTCGAATAGCTTTTAAAAATTGCATAATTACATTAACTATACGTAAAAATTAAGAAAAAAAAATATATATCACTTTTCTTAGCCCTCTACCACAGCTCCTCAAAGTTTTGAAAGATAGGCGAAATGGTCACTTTTTTTTTGTCGGCTCTGTAACTCTAAAAGTATAAATCATACAAAAAGTATTCTTGACAAAAAAGAAAGATAATTTAATTTCCTATGGAAATAACATTAAAAACTTGAAATTGCGATGAGCCGTTCTCAAGATATTTGTTTAAAAGCATCCTAAGAATACTACCTGAAGCCATTTTTTTTTTTTTTTGAATACCTACCAATTCATAGAATAAAATTTGAATATTTCTGCATACGAAATAATTTTTTTTTTTTTGAGCGACTGGACCATCAGTTGAGGAGAAAAAAGGGTTTTGTTATTGCAATTGTTTCTTGGTATCGGTCCTTAATGCAGAAGGTACTTATTCGATGGGAAATGTTTTCTCGCGCCAATCGAATATACCGAATTTCGAAGTGCGGTTCCGATTTGGTTGATCGGTCCCAAGTGCAGCTGGTGGTCGGATTGAAAATGATTTTCTGGCGCGCCCCGCTCGAGAATACCGTTAGATTTTACTAAATATTGTGCTGTGGTTCTGATTTTGTTGATCGGTCGCAAGTGCAGCTGGTGGTCGGATTGGAATTGATTTTCTGGCGCCGCTCGAGGATACCGTTAGATTTTACTAAATATTGTGCTGTGGTTCTGATTTGGTTGATCGGTCGCAAGTGCAGCTGGTGGTCGATGAAAAATGGATTTCGCGGGCCACTCTTTGTCTTGTCTATAGTTTGCAGCTGTCTTTATTTAAGAGTGCAATAATTACTTAAGCTCAGTCGTTCATTGAGCTGGTAAGAAGCAACACGATTTCGTTTCTCTATCAAATGCCTACAATTCAAAATGTTGAAGCGAGTAACTCGACAAGATTCCGACTGTCCTATCTTTGGAGCAACGTGCCTTGCAAATAAAAGAGTGTTACCGACAATTGCTGAAGTTATAAAACACATATTTTTTGTGGGAAATGAACAAAAAAAATAAAAATAATGGAAAGCAGCCATCTATCACACAAATATTTGAAACCTTAGGACTTGACATTATTGACGTATGGAAGACTGCATCTTTGCCTTCAGTGACAATACAACGTGTAAAACAACAAATGAAAAGTATCTATGATAAATATTTGCATTTTTTGAGATACCCAAAATCAAAACAAAATGAAAACTATAAAAACAACTTACAAGACTGGAAGAATAAATCTCTTAATGAATTATTTGATATTTGTGCGTGCAAGTGCGTAAATTTAAATAACTGTGCGCTTGTCCAAAAGATAAGAAAGTTCCCCTACTAGAAAGATCTTTTCTGTTAGATCAAAGAAATGACAGAATAATGGCTATAGGCGGGTTGGACCTTTTGGAAACCAAAAAACTAAAAGAAAAAAGTTTGAGAAAATAAAAATCAAGTAAGAAGGTACTAACACAAGAAACTTTGACGACATCAATTAGCACAACAATTAGATCAAGATCTCAATCAAACCCTCCAGTTTGCCCACCTAATGATTATGATGATGATGATGACCCACAGCCAAGTACTTCCTCAAAATGTTTTACAGGATGTTGGCTTGGTAACCGCAGCAAATGTCGAAAACGTCATAGATAGAAGTAAAGTTCGTAGGGCCAGAAAACGACAAAGAGAAGTTCTCCAAACTAAAGACTGTCTTTCGAACATTGAAAGCATTTATTTCGATGGAAGAAAAGACAGGACATTGGTTTGTGAAAAACGAGGCCAACGATTTTACAGAGTGACCAAAGCAATGGAACATACTTCACTAATAACCGAGCCGGGTTCAAACTGCCTAGGACATCTTACCATATTCTCTGGAAAAGGCAAAACTAAAGCGGATTCTATTAACTCCTTTCTTGCGGACAGAGAACTGGATTTAAGTAAACTGTCTGTTGTCGGTTGCGTTGGTACTGCTACAAATACTGTTTGGAAAAGTGGGGTTATTCGGCTAATGGAGTTGAAGCTGGGGAGACCACTGCAATGGTTCATATGCCAACTACAAGCTAATGAATTGCCTCTGCGTCATTTATTTATTAAATTGGATGGAGCTACATTAGAACCTCAAATCTATTCACGACCCATTGGAAAGGCGCTGTTGTGACCTTCCTGTTATTGAGTTTTTCCCAATCCCAGGGAACCTACCTGCTTTGTCAAAAGAAATCCAAGATACTTTAAGTACTGATCAAAAATATTTGTTTCAAATGTCAGACGCTTTGAGTAAAGGATCCTGTCCTAGAAATCTCTCCAACAGAAACCCAGGAAAAATGGCACACTCTAGGTGGTTGACAACTGACAATAGAATTCTAAGGCTTTATGTTGCCACATCTTATCCGAGTGAAAACTTAAAAATACTTGCAGAATACATTGTAAAAGTGTATGGCCCAGTTTGGTGCAGTGTGAAAAAAGACAGTTCTTTCCAAAATTGTCCAAGTCACGTTTTCGAATTAGTAAATTTGTCAAGATGCTTCAATTCGAGCGTAAGAGATATAATTGACCCCGTTATTCAACGAAATTCTTATTTTGCACATCCGGAGAACATATTAATGGCAATGCTTTGTGATGAAAGACCTAACATCAGAGAACTGGGAGAATAGCATTTTATGGTCTTTAGTCCTAGCCAAAAAAATCCATGTAAGTTAAACTGAACTCAATACAAATTGCGCATGACAAAGGCCCTTACTATATCACTGATGAGTCCAAGTGAGTAAGCCGGACGAAATGCCAATTTATAGAACTAAAGGCCATTAAAAGCTACGCTACCTGCGGAACTCTTCAAGTATGGAGGAGATGTCCTGGTAGGGTGCATGCACCAGCTCATCAACCAAGTGGGGGAGGAGGAAAGTATGCCCGACGACTGGTCAACTAGCTTCATATGCCCAATCTCCAAAAAAGGCGATCCTATGTCCTGCAAGAACTACAGAGGCATATCCCTGCTTAATATTGCCTACAAGATCCTATCCAACGTACTATGTGAGCGTCTAAAACCTTTCTGCAACACTATGATCGGTGCGTACCAGTGTGGCTTCAGGCCAGGCAGATCAACGATAGACGAAATCTTCACATTGAGGCAAATCCTGAAAAAGACCAACAAATTTCAAGTCGAGACCCACGACTTCAAAGCCGCATATGAAAAATAGCTTCTATTGGCGATGTCGGATCTCGGGATCCCGAAATGAAACATCGGCCGCTCCAAGAGAGTTGTACTTGAAGCATTCACAACTATTGATAAAGAGGCGTAACGCGTTGGTTTTGAAGTGAACGAGGGCAAAATAAAGTATATGATATCAACAAACAAACCCTCATCTGTCCATCTCCTAGGACAAAACGTCACTGTTGGTAGCAGTAATTTCGAGGTAGTCAAGGAGTTCACCTACCTCGGAACAAACATCAATTCCACGAACGACACCTTAGTGGAAATCCGACGAAGATTTACCCTAGCGAACTGCTGCTACTTCGGTTTAGCCAAACAAATGGGTTCAAAACTTTTTTCTCGAAAGACAAAGTGCACGCTATACAAAACGCTAATTTTACCCGTTCTACTCTACGGCGCTGAGTGCTGGACGATGAGTTAAAAAGGGGATACTGGGCACTTTCGAGAGAAAAATTCTTTTCGGCAGATATTTGGTCCTATATGCGAAGAGGGCGATTGGAGGAGAAGTTTCAATCGTGAACTGTACGAGCTGTACCAAGATGTGGATGTAGTCCAAAGAGCCAAAACACGTCGACTACACTGGCTCGGCCACATCGAGCGAATGGACAACAACGCTCCAGCCAAGAAAATCTCCAAGACCATCAGGAAGACCGAATCTCCGCTATAGGGATCAGGCGGTCACGGACGCAAGAGCGCTTGGTCTCGACGACTGGAGGGAGCGTGCCGATGGAAGACCGCAATATTTTAGACAGAGACCCTTCATGGATCGGGAGCCGGATAAGTAAGTTAATAAGAAGATCAAGCCCCACCGCTCAACAAAGTTTCATAATTCTACGACAGCCAAAACTGCTCCATATAAATAAAAGCAAATCTGAGAAAGTGGGTGGATGTCACGCCCTCTGAATGGAAAACTCCAAATTTTCGATTTTTTTCTTTCAAAGTACTTCAAGCTACCAATTTTCATCGTTCTACAGCAATTAGAAGTGCTGCATATAGTTCATATGAATTTTTGAGAAAGTGGGTAGATGCCACACCCCCTGAAAGGAAAATTCCAAATTTTAGAATTTATTTTCTCTTTCTAAAACAATTGGAAGTACTCCATATAGTTTATAAGAATTTTTAAGGAAGTGTGTGGCGGGGCGCCCCCTGAGTAGAAAATTGCAAATTTTCGATTTTTTCTTTTGCATGAACCACAAGACCTACCGTTGCGTTGTGCCAAATTTCGAGTGTCTACGATGTTGGGAAGTACTCTATAATATTGATGATCTGTCAGTGAGTCAGTCAGTTACAGTTTTTGCGATTTTTGAAGTCCTATATCTCGGGAATTAATAATGAAATTCTTTGGTCTGTCAAATGCCAGGCTGATGTAGGTCAGATGTCAGTGACAAAAACAAAATCAAAAAATGATTAAAATTTGCCAGACTGACAATTTTTTGCAAAAATCACTACAACAAAACTATTATTTTAATCAAGGAATATCAATTGGGTAAGTATTCTCAATTCAAGAATCTCAACGAAAATTTCGTTAAAAGTGAAGGGCCGATTGCAAACGAAGTTTTGAAGAAGTTCACTGCTATTTTAAATGCAAAAATACGACATTTGAATTTGTTGTGCGAGTAAAAATCCTGTTATGAATATCGACGTCAATTTCAAATTTCCCGAAAACGTTGAAGAATCCTTTTAGCTCCTTCGATGAGTTTTTAAGAAACAATCGAAAAAGCTGTCACCTGTGAACTTTAAAAAGCTGTTCGCAGTATAATGCTAACTACTATAGTTACTAAGAACTAACGCAAGCTACTGAAATCTCATTGATATGTCTGTAATCACTTTAAACTAAACTAAAAATATACCTACATTTTGCTCTGTATTTGAATGAGCACAATGTTGTATGTTGCAGAGCACCCGATGTTGGCGCTGATATACGGTTTGGTAATACGCCTCCCGGACTATGTATAAAGAGAGCAAGTAGAAAACAATAACTATGATTAGCTACCCATTTGCTTATTATTTTTACCGATTTTTTTGCTTTTCGAAGAACCAATTTTACTTACATGTAGTTTGGATACTTTTGTTTTTCTAGTCAATAGGAAACCTTAAAATAAAGTCGAGTCAAGTTTCAGAGTAACTTAAGACAGCAAAAAAGAAAAATTACAAGAAAATAGGAGAACAAAATATAAAAAAATATATCCTTTTGGCAAGACGCGACAGATAACAAAATAAGTCCCAAAGGCATTCATTTTGTTATACATGAAATGGGTGTTCACTTTTGTGAATGTAAAATGTGTGTCTTTGACTTGTTTTACAATATTGATTCCAGCCACTGGGAGTTCATATATAGACAGCAAAAAGAATCACATATAAAAGAAATCCAGTTACGATTTGATTTATTTCAAGTGACATAAGCTAACTGACAGTGGTTAAAGGCGAAATTCAAAAGCCAGCTACAGTATAGACAACAGCACCAATTTCATTTAAAATTTGACATTTTTCTAAAATATAATCTGAATTTTGTATGAAGTCTTTTTCAATTTTTATTGAAAAATTAAAGCCATGAGGAGAGAGTATGTAAAATACTTAAAGACGATTTAAACAAGAACCAGAATTCCAGGATTATAAAAGAATGTAATCTTTTGTGAATGCAATCTTTTATGCATTCATTGACTTTAATTCTGCACAGGGTACGGCAATGCTCACTCATGAGTAATAATTGTTTTGCTTTCTGCTCATAATTTGCTCGTGAGCATGAACGGTTTCCAAAAATACTCACGAGCATGAGTAAGAGCAAAAGCAAAAAAGGAAAGCAGCTCTGAGGAGCTCATGAGTAAAGTTGTAAGATCGCAACATGAAAATGGGAACATTATGTTTGCCAGAAAATTAGTTTCCCAAATTAGAATTCGGTAGAGGTGCGTCCTCGATCCTCGAGGTGTAGAACTGAATTTTTAGTTTTGGGTTTGTGGAGATGCGTGAAGGTTGTGACAACGGTTAGCGCGTCAATGACAACGGCTGATTGCGTCGACTTGATGACTCGGCGTCTTCTCTATGAAGTCTCGCCATGGTTGTCCAAATGTTATTTTCAGTGTCATGGCCACTTTTTTCGTCTCGCCATGTCCATTTACGCGGGCTTCAGTGTCCTGGTTTGTTCGCTATGGTCTCGCTTTGGCCTTGCTGTGACATTTACACGTGGATTTTGGCGTTGAGCATATATATTATGCCGTCTTCTCGCTTTGGCCTCGCTATAGTGTCGCCAAAGATTTGTTTCGGGCACGGCAAGACCACATCGAGACGAACACAATGACCACGATACATTGTTTTAGCATTGACTATACCTTGCCGTTATCTCGCTTTGGCCTCGCTATAGTCTCACCAAAGATTTTTTTTTCGGACACGGCAAGACCACATCGAGACGAACACAATGACCACGACACTGAAACCCACGTTTGGTTGACCACGGCGAGATAACACCGAGACAGCGAGTTGACGCCATCAGCCATCACCGCCATGTTCGTGCATTTTGTAATCATTGAAATTTTTTAGATTTTTTTTTAAGGTTTTCCAATTCATACTTGCTCACGAGCACTCAACTGAAGTGAGCGTGTCCGTTTATAAACATTATGGGAGTGCTCATGGAGTGAGCAAGGGCATAGGTACTCAAACACTCTCGAGCATGAGCAGAAATAAAAGTGCTCACAGCTTATTACTCATGAGCAAGAGTCTATCATAAATGCTCACTTAGTTTTGCTCACCGATAAGCAGTTCATGAGTAAGCATTTCCGTAACCTGCCTCTGCATTACCAAAAATTTGACATTGAAATTATATCAATCATTTGTTCCCCATCACTTTATAGCGCAATCAACTGAATGCAATCTTTTGGGAATGAATGCATTCTTTCCATTCTTTCCATTCTTTTTGCATTCTTTGCATTCTCTTGGAATCTTTAAAATGGCTTTGCATTAATCAAGACACAGTTTTAAGGGTTACAATAAGAAACCAAAATTAAACGGGCCCTGATTTCGTTGCAGCTAGATGTTCTCTTGTGATCGTTTCGCTACTGGAATATAGAATTGAAAGAATTTTCCTATAAATCTACATGTGAAGGAATCTAAGACTTAAGTGCACTATTGACATAAGGTCATTGCAGCACTCTTGAGAAAATGCTTTAGTTTTATCTCAAAAGAAAACTACACACTCAAGAGCCACTTATAAGTCGATATATCTCGAAACATACATTTTGAAAATGAAAATTGTATATTTTTATTGGAAAAATCGAACACAAGTGCAGAGACCTTATTCCGGTTTCCACTTGAAAAATTAAAATAATTTGTGTTATTTTGTTTTTTTTTTTTTTGTGGTCACTTAGAAAATTCACCAAGCAAGAGCGCGCAATTGCTTTATGGAATATCTATACCGGGATGGTTGGTTGGAATGACATTTTCTAAGCGTGTGAATTTATTTCGTTATTAAGGATCAACAAACTAGTCGTGACATCATTAGAAACTTAAATGTGCATTCCAGGGAACATTTAACTTCTAGGAGAAGAAGACCGAATGAAAAACTAGTTGCTGTTGGCTATTGTGACATAATTGGTTGCACCACCATCACTAGGGCTTCCTCAAGTAGTGTCATCGTGTCGTTGCAATTGGTGAGTCTGAGGGCAAGCCATGGAAGTATTTTTATGACACAACTTCGGCAGTACTAGTATCAGAGAGGGTATAGAGAAATTCCCTGATGATGGGGAAGAATACTTCTCGGGTGCAATTTCTGTGATATTGTCCTGAAGGGAACATACTTTGTCGTCGTCGTCGTCCGTCGCTTAGAAACAGCCTGGAGTCCAGGTGGTTATTTATTTAATTTTCCTAATTGCTTAGTGTTTCGTAATGGAACGTCGCGTCGTCGTCGTCGTCCTCGTCTTCTTTGACATCGTGCCCACCATCCATTTTTTTTTTTCTTTCCACAACTCCCCCATCAAAAAAAAATAAAGAAAAAAACACATCAACATAGGTTGTGTCATTTACGAAAACGAACAGAGAGCGAGAGCATCGTCGTCGTCCTTGATTGATGCAAATTGTGTAGTCGTCGTAGTTGTTTGGGTGACAAATTTAATGACACAACTAAAAGTGCTTTAAATGTAGAATTAAAGTTAGTAATTGCTTAAAGTTCTGTGATTTAAGAGAGTGGATGTTTTGTTGCATATAAAGTATGCATAGGTATTCTCGGTGTGTATCTTATGTAACAGGCACACAGTTTCAAGGGAAAAACTTTTAATCCAGAAGTTATAGGAAATTTATTTTGACTGCAGAAGTTTTGTGATCGGTTTTACATTCGAGTATAGAGAATATAAGTTATTTTAGTTTAAAAGAGAAGAATTTAATCGGTGGGCCATCTGTTGGTTTCTTTTTAAAAATGCTATTTAATTAATATTGTTCAATACTTTCTCAACAAATGGTACTTTATTCGGAAGAGTAAACCCTCCAATTAATTATGGAATTTTATTTCATTCAAATGACTGCGTCACCTGATAAGTCAAACAAATTTTTCAATAAATTTTCTATGGTTTGGCACACAACTTCTTAAACAGCTAAACCAATAAATTTTTCTTGAGTGCCTGAATTGTTCGGATATCATCAATCTTCAAAGACACTTCACAAAAAATGGAACGAGGGTGTAAAATTGCTGCTCCATGCCGGTCTAGCATCATCATCAAAATGACTGATTACACGATTATTGAAATAAGTATGCTTTAGTGGCACGTGGCCTCATCTTCATCTTGCTCGTCCAAATCCAAGTCCTCAATTTCTGTTTTGTATGCCTCGGTAACGCTCTTCATTGACTGTAACGTTGCGTCCATCGTCACGTGCAGTATTTTGGAAGAAAAATTGGCCAATATATTGTTGCCACTCTAAAAACCACACCTACAATCACAACGCACATTCAAGATGCATTGGCTCTTCTATGACTTAGGTGTAGATTTTTCGATCCTCAAATACGACAATTTTGATTGTTCTCGTAGCCGCCGAAGTGGATGAAACGCGTCTCGTCCCAAAAGATGATTTTTTGTGTAAAATTGTCTTCGATTTCGATTTGTGGATGGTCAATTCAATTGATGAACCAGTTGGAGCTGGTAAGCCAATCTCCACAGGCCAGCTTGCAACTGATGCCTCAGTTTCTGTGAGCTTTGGCATGTTGAAATTCTCGGGTTTAGACGCACACTTTCGGCAACAGTTACTATGTTCTTCTTATAGTGCCACAAGGTAGCATGATAATAAGTTCGTAGGACTGTCATGCCGAAGGTGTGGGTTCGATTCTCAGCCGTGCCACCAAAAACAGAAATGTTTTATCCGAGGTACTGTCTCTTGCGAGGAACGGACAAATTCTCTAAGAGTATACTTGTCATGAAAAAGTGCTTCTCACTTAGCCGTTCGGACTCGGCAAAAAACTGTAGCTCCTCTCCATTCCTGCCAACAACACGCACACAGGAATGGTTGAGAGTTGTAAGTCCTGGTTCTCCACGAGCTGTTGCGCCACTCGATTTATAATTTATTTACAATGTTTTCCCTTGAACGTAGAAGACAAAACTACAAATCCTTCATCACTGTTTTCTCGTCAGAGTACAATTCACATTCATTTCAGGCACATGAATTCACAGGGAAATCAGCACAATCATTATTTTTCATTCATCCTTGATACAGTTCACATTCAGTTTTTTTACCGGAGATATAACAAGAGAATCTGCTTGGATGAACGAAAATCACGCTTCTGACCGTAGGTACTCAACGTCATACGGCGATATAGTAAACCTAAGCCTACGTTCTGTAATTCGCATCGATAAAATTGGTCGAGAAAGGATGAAAATTGAAACAAAGTTTTGGTCCATTTTATAACCTTTCTCCACTGATTATATCGATACGAAAGTTACACAACGTGGGTACTGGTCGGTTTAACTTCGGCCGCAGACGAGTCAAGATGTTTTGGTCACTGAGGCTTTGGCTTTCTTACTAAGGTTTTCCAAGGGCCGAAGTACCACCAAAGCGTAGTACCTGCTGATTTATTGCCACCAGGATCTTCGATACCTGCTGATCGATCAACCAGAGCGAAAGCCTGCTGTGTCGACTCCCACACGGGGGTTAGTACTTTCTGATAAGAGCCACCAAGGGCGTTTTTCTGCTGATAAGTGCCAAAAAGGAACGTGGTATTTGCTGATTGAGTACCACCTCACAGACGTATTTCCTGCTGATCAGGACATAGTTCTTATCGAATAGTGTCACCAAGGGCATTGTGTTTGCTGAAAAGTGCCATCAAGGACGTTGTGTTTGGTTAATAGTAGCACCAGGTACGTTGTATTTGCAAAAAGAGCCACTAGGTGCGTATTATCTGCTGATTAGTAGTGTCACCGGAGGCAAATTTCCTGCTGAATACTACCACCAGGGGCCTTGTTCTTGCTTTATAGTGCCACCAGGGGTGTAGTACTTGCTGATTAAGTGCCACCATGGGCGTAGATTTAGCTGAATAGCCCCACCAGAGGCGTAGTTCCTGATGAATAGTACCACCAGGAGCCTTGAACTTACTGAATAGTGTCACCTGGGGCAAAGTTCTTTCTTATTGAGTGCCACCAGTGGCGCTGTTCTTGCTGATTAGTGCCACCAGGTATGCAGTAGTTGCTGATTGAGTGCCACCAAGGGCGTACTTCGTGCTGAATAGTGTCTCCAAGGGCGAAGTTTCCGCTGAATAGTGCCACCAAGGGTGTTTTACTTGCTGAATAAAGCCACCAGAGGCTTTCAACCTACTGATTAATGTCAGCAGTACCTGTTGATTAATGCCTATTACCCATTCCAGACTTTATTTTAAAGGCAGGCAGCCAGTATACCCGAAACAAGAGCTCCCATAGGACACGAAAGCTACCAGAACAAGTGAACCACCCGATAGTGAGCATTAATGAAAGTAACAGATTCCAGATACCGACGAAAACTAAAATAATTTGTTATACGAGGGTGGGTTGAAACGTCCCTGAAATTGTATTCAGACACCAACGAGCATTTTTGTAAAAATGGAATGGACTGTCATGTGTTTAAAAAATTAAATTGGGTGGCGCAACAGCTCGTGCAAAACCAGGGCCTAGTAACTTACATCTATCAACCATTCCTGTGTGTGTGTTGTTGGCATAAATGAAGGGGACCTACAGTTTTTTGCCGAGTCCCAACGGCTAAATGACAAGTATACTCTTGGAGGATTTGTCAGTTCTTCGCAAGAGGCAGTACCTTAGATAAAACATTTCTGCTTTTAGGTAGCAAGGCTGGGAATCGAACCCACACCTTCAGCATGACAATCCTACGCACTAACCATCATGCCACGAGGTACTACTACTGTGTTTATTAAACACAATTTTTACAAGATAAGATATTTACGAAAATCCAAAAAAATCTTGACATATTTTATGGGGAGTCCTCAGCAACGATTTGAACCGTTCACACCGGGTTTCTCAATTTTGGTACAGAAGTGATACCAGCACAAGTGACGAACGTTTTGGCTGCCCAATTGAGGTGATCACATTAGAAATAGTCGATCAAATCCACGGTTTGATATAACTCGGCAAGTGAAGATCCGAACGAGTTTAAGCACTGTGGATGTGGATGAAACATCGAAGACCTGGTGAATCGAGACGGAAGAAGGCCAATATGTTTGGGATACCCTGTGTTATTCTTATCGATCACCAGCGCATATCACGCAGAGCTGTTCGATTCGATTCGACGTCCCTTTGAAGAAAAAACTACCGTATTTGGCGAGGAAAAAAGTTTTTTGCTACAAGCAGTCTCAATGCCATAATTACCTTAATTAGGTTAAGAACTGCTCCCTCATCCACCATATTCCCAACATTTAGTCCCCAGCTACAATATCACGTTTCCATACATAATGGGGGCTATCGTGGATAAAATTTCCCACGGAATTTTCTCCATCTTCGAAAATCAGAAATGCGAATAATTTTCCACTGTTCCTTGCAGGTTTAAATTTGGTCGATCAAAATGGTAGCCCAGTGGCCATGGAATATTAATTTTCGATGTCAAAAATTTCCGAGAGAAACTGGACAACAATTTACGTACCCTGTTTTCAACGATGGCAAGAATTCTGTGGGAAATTTTATTCACGATAACCCCCAATGAAATGACTCGGTGGTAAGAGATTAAATTTGGGTAAAATCAAGAAGTTATCACTGATGAGTCAAATACCTATTTTTGATTCCCTAGAAAACCTATAATTAAGAAGACCTCAAGGAAATTGATTGCCGAAATATTGGACAAAGTGCATCGAGCTTAAAGAATACTATTTTGAGAAATAAAGCATTTTCTTGCCGGAAAAAATGTTCCAATAATGATGTTTGAGCGAACCTCGCAAGACCGACGAGCATAACCTCGCCTGGAAAGCAAAAACCAAATAGCACGACACAGCATGTAGCCACTATAAGGTACCTATTTTTAAGTTCCGGCACAAGCAAACATTCATCAGCATCATGTTCAAGAATTATATTTCAATTTAAAAAGAAAAAAAAGAATACTTTACTCATTAACTCGAATTTGGCCGGAGAAAGTCACTTTGCGAATATTGATTTTTTTTTTGAGAATCTATCCATGATAAAGCTTATACTGCAGATTCGTCACCGTTTATCTTAAATGGCAAAAGTTCAAGACACTTAACGAAACCACTTAGATTCTTGCTCATTACTCACAAAAAAAAAAAAAAACTTAAGCTTACCTATAAAAGAGAAAAAAAAACAAATAGCGTTAAGACGAAGAAGAAGGAGAAAAAAAAAGTAATTATTTGCTCTTTTCTTGTATTTTTTAATTTTATAAAAAGGTTCAAAGTTGGCATAGGCAAGGCGCATAAGGATTTTATTCATGTCGCTTAATTGTTAACCTAAAAATACGCCACAGGACTAACAATACAAGACTAACGAGCAACATTCCTTAAGGTTAAGTCAAGGAGTAATTTTTGTTCGTACATTTTTCCCTTTGTTTTTTTTTTCTCTGCAATAATACCGCCCCCTCATCCGACCGACCCTATTCCGACTTTGAAACAGAGTGTCGCACACCAAGTGAACAAAAGTGTTATAAGGACTGCTGATGAATTCTTCTACCCCAATCCACCTAGCTGCATCCGAACGTGAAACAACAGCAAAGCAGCACTAGTAGCAGCATCAAACCCCATTTTTTTTTTTTTTTGTATTGAAGGTGGTAATTGCATCCTTTACCGTGTACCTACAAAATGCTTGAATAGCTTCAAATGGGATGGAGGACACTCTATAGACATCAAGTAGATAATGACGGGTACTCTTGTATTTTATGAATACAAGTGCTCACACAGGTCCTTTCATTTATTTCACAGGTCAATTTCGTCATCGTGAAGCACGAGATAAGCATCACACTGCTGAAAAACTCAAAACAGAAAACTGAAAACCGAAACGAATCGTTTTTAAAATCTTTACTCTGAAATTGACAACCCAGTAGATGAGTGGTCTAGTTCCAGACTTCCTGCTACTGAATATATAGACATACAGGGATACCTATGTATATAACCAGAGAACCTACTCTGAGTACCTCTATACATCATTGGCGTTGCTGAGGTCGCTTGCCTTTGATAAATTGGACTTCTCTCAATATCGGTAAAATAATTGAATTGGCAAATAGCTTTGCAGTGATTCTGACATATGATGATGTATTCATTGGCTGTATATAGACATAGAGTGTTGTGTGTGTACTAGACGGATGTTAAAGGAGCCGACAGAGTGGTGCGATGACAGCGACACAACCGATCGACTGACCAATGGCGACGCGCCGACACACGACGAGAGTACCTACTGCAAATTTTTGGCATTGAATTAAAATTGAATTTTCAAGTGAATTTAATTACAACAACTCATTGATTGAATATTGTTAAATTTTTTTTTGGAAAAAAGCTTTTTATTTATTAGTGACAATGATATGTTAATGGATCTAGATGGATAAGTACCCCCATAAAACTTCTACGTAGAGAGAGGGAACATTATGGATGTTTTAATTTTGGAATTTATAAATCCATATGGATGATTATTATTTTTATTTATTTATATTTATTGTTTTTATTTTTGATTGGACCACCCTCTGGAAGGGAGATTATTTGTAGGTTTTTATTATTGTCGGTATTTTATTTGAGGATAATCCAGTTCAATTAGATTTTGGTCCTGGAATGCATATACATACATACCTACAGCAAGACACTCAAAATATTCTGCAAATAATTGTTGGATTTTAATAAAATTTAATTAAAAGTTTTTTTTTGTTAATTTGTCATGCGTTTTTTTTTCAATTTTTAATTAACTATCAACAAACAAAATTCCAGATAATAGCAGTACATAAATGGGTTCGAATTGAACAGAAAGTTATTACTTACTTTACTGTCTTAAGGTGGCGCTACAGTCCGGGGTGGACTAAGGCCTCAACCAACAAGCTTCTTCCAACCGGCTCGGTTTCGAGATAGCTGTCTCCAGTTTCGCACGCCAAGTTGGTTGAGGTCCTCTTTCACAGGCGTGCGCTACCTTTTACGCTGTCCACCTCTACTGCGCTGTCACACGGGGTTGGATTCAAAGACTTTCCGGGCCGGAGCATTAGTGTCCATTTGCCAGCCCTCTCAGTGGTTGGATTTTCACTTTTGTGGCTAGGTCGGTGTCGCTGTACAGCCCGTAAAGTTGGTTGTTGTATCTTTTTCACCACTCTTCATCTATGCAGACGGGAATAAAAGTCACCCGGAGAATTTTCCTCTCATCCACCGTTAACAGTGTACATGCCCCTACACCATACATCAGGACCGGGATGATAAGCGGTTAATACAAGGACAGTTTAGTTAGTTGCTCGAGAGAGGGGTTTGCTTCTCAATTGCCTTCTTAGCCCAAGGAAACACTGATTGGCAAGAGTAATCTTTCGTTTGATCTCAGCACTGGTATCGTTCGCTGAGTTTATAGCGGATCCTAGGTAGACAAAGTCTTGGACCACCTCCAAATTATAGCTTTCTATAATGACGTTCTGTCCGTGACGTTGGTGTTGGGTGTCCTTTCTTGTTGACAGCATATATTTCGTTTTGCTTTCATTCACCGTTAACCCCTATCTTCTTGACTTTTCAATACTCCACGAAAGCCCCACTGACATCTCGCTTTGTTCGTCCAATTATGTCAATGTCGTCAGCGTAAGCGAGTAATTGGACGGACATTTGAAAGATTGTGCCCCTAGTGTTGACGTGAGAGTTTTGCACTTTTCTTTCAAGAACGATGTTGAAAAAGTCGCATGACAGCGTGTCGCCTTGCCTAAAGCCTTTTTGACATCAAAGGTGTCGATGAGGTCTTTTCCGACCTTGATGGAGCAGCGTGCATTCTCCATCGTCATCCTGCACAAACGGACGAGTTTGGGAGGGATGCCAAAACTAGACATTGCTCTATATAGCTCGTGTCTATAGCTGCTGTCATACGCGGCCTTGAAATCGATGAAAGGGGGTGGGTATCGATTTGAAACTCTTGGGTTTTTGGCAAGATTTGCTGCCATGGTGCGAATATTTGGTCGGTGGTTGACTTCACTGACCTCGAATGACGTTCATCATTGGATATACGGTTAGGCCAACATCTATTCACGAACATTTGCAGCTTTCTTGTGACAGCGGATGTTACTTTCCAAGTGCTGCACGCATAAAGAAGCACGGATTCAACATGGGAGCGGAACAGTTGTATTTCGGATAGCATTCCGAACGCAGCTTTTGCTTTCCCAATTCCGCTGATTATGGCCCTCATTATGAAAAGCTAGTCGATTGGTCGCTTAAAAGCAAATGATTTAGCGAATTTCATTATTACGGTATTAAGCATTTTCCTTTGGAGGTGGCGAAGTACTTGCAAGTACTTTGCCAGCTTTTTTCAATGGAACACATCAAACTGCTTTCCCATGTAAAATGTATCTACTCGCGCATGAGAGCATGTGCAGTTGGTAGTACTAGATTAGGGTTTTCATCTACTCGTAAGTACTTCGCCACCTCCAAAGGAAAACGGCTATTATCGATAGCGAGCTTCCAGATTCGCTTCAAAAATCAATGCTATTGTTGGCAGCATTCATTTTTGAAGCGAATGGTGAAGCTTGCTATCGAAAATACTGTAATAAGGGAATTCGCTTTAAAGCGAACGTTCGATTCGCTTTCCATAATGAGGGCCTATATCTAGTTTGGTCCCGCCATCTATAGAGACAATACTCCAAAGATATTGAAAGCTCTCTACCATCTCTACTGGGTGTCCAGAAATATCTACCTGGGTATATGAGGAAGTTCCAATGCTGATCCTGTTAGCTTTTGTCGTATTGATCTTTAGCCCAACGATGTCAGCACTTCCCTCAACCCTTGTTTACATTTGAGGGAGATCCATGATTCTATGATCGAGTAAGCCAACGTCATCCGAGTAGTCAAGATGTTGGAGGTGTGATTGCAGAGTCTACTGAATTCCTCCATTTTCCAGTCGATAAAATTGCGTGCAGTACATTACTTATCACCAAGAAGAAGCGTATTGCTGACAGTATAACACCTTGTGTAGCCTCACTTTGGATTTCAATCTCAGCTAACAACCTTCCTTTATACAGAACGTGACATTTGGATCCATCATAATGTAATGGTCTTTAATTCGTTCTACGACATTTTTGCGATAACCTTTGCTACTGCAAGCAGTTTGCAAATTCTTTTCCTGTCCTGGACACAGTTTCTAAGCCGCCGACTGATCTTGAAGTGATTAATTTGATTGGAAGTTGCTTGTCTGTCCGTCGACACCCAACTGCTTCCCTCCACCTGCAGGCTAATTCGGTAGAGGGTCCTACTGTCACATCTACATACTTGCGGCCTCCTCTGCTTCTCTTTCTAAATGGAAAGTTTTTCTCAACTAAAGTTCCCTACGAAAAACTTTTCAGGGCCTGTCAAAACCTTGCCATTTTATCCAGGCGGAAAATAGACAAGTTTTCTTAAGTAGATTTTCCTTACGAAAAACTTTCCAGGACATTGACTAAACTTGTCAAAAACTAACCATATTTCAAGGTGAAGAACTGATACGTTTTTCTCAGCTACATCTCCCCAAAGAAAAACTTACGAGGGTCTTGGCTAACTTGGAAAAAACTTGCCATTTTGTCGAAGCGTAAAATTGACTTTTTTATCAACTAGATTCCCTTACGAAAAACTTTCGAGGGCCTTGACTAAACTTGCCATTTTTCCTAGGCGGACAATTTTTTCTCAACTAGATTTCCCATACGAAAAACTTCCAGGACCCTGACTAAGCTTGTCAAAAAGTTGCTATTTTCCTGGCGGGGGAAATTGACAAATTTTTCACAACTAGAAAAGCTTGCCAGGGCCTTGAGTAAATTCGTCAAAAACTTACCATTTTTTCAGGTGGAAAATTAATACGTTTTTTTCAACCAGATTTGCCTTACGAAAAACTTTCCAGGGCATTGATTAAATTTGTCAAAAAATTGCTATTTTTATAGGCGAACAAAATTGCTTTTTTTCAAATGGAAAATTTGACAAGTTTTTCTTAAATAGATTTTCCCAACTTAAGACTTTCCAGGGCATTGATTGAATTTGTTAAAAATTTGCCATTTTTTCAGGCGGAAAACTGTAATTTTTCCCCAGACAGATTTACCTTAGGAAAAACTTACAAGGGCTTTGACTTAACTTGCCAAAATCTTGTCATTTTTAAGGCGGGAAGTTGACAAGTTTTTCTCAACTAGATTCCCTACGAAAAACTTTCCGGCACCTTGACTTAATTTATCAAAAACTTGCCATTTTTCCAGGAGGAAAATTGACAATTTCAATCTCAACTAGATTCCCTACGAAAAACTTTCCGGCACCTTGACTTAATTTATCAAAAACTTGCCATTTTTCCAGGAGGAAAATTGACAATTTTTTTCTGAACTAGATTTTTCCTACGAAAAAGTAACCAAGCTCTTGACAAAGCTCTGCAAAAGCTTGCCAAATTTTATTTTCAAGGCGCAAAATTGACTAGTCGTTCTCAATTATATTTGCCCTACGAAAAACTTTCCAGGGCCTTGAAGAAATTTATAAGAAAACTGCCATTTTTCCAGGCGGAGAATTGACAAGTTTTTCTGAACTAGATTTCTCCCGTGAAAAACTTTCCAAGACCTTGACTGAACTTGTCAAAAAGTTGCCATTTTTCGAGGCGAAAATTGGCAAAAACTTTCCAAGGACTTGACTTAACTTGGCATAAATTTATACATTTTTCCAGGTAGGCTGTGATAGCTTGAAGGATGGATAGGTTTATCCAAGCCAAAGTAACTAGTAGTATAAGCCAAACGTCCCATCTTCCATGTACTGAAAATTTTAGCTGGCCACAATAGAGGTCAGGTACCTGCATATTTTTATCGAAGTAAAACGATAAATCAAAGGGCACGGTAGTGCCCAGCCAAGTTCGCGGCACTACACCCTTTTTACAGGAACAAACTCAGGCGATTTTCAACCCCCCTCTAACTTCAGTACCAATAAAGTCAGAAACTTCAAATTCGGAGTATTTGCTGAATTGATCAAACACAGGTGGCTTACCAAATTTCAACTCTTTAGCATTAGTAGTTCCCAAGATATAGGACTTCAAAAATCGCAAAAACCGTAACTGACTGACTCACTGACTCACTGACTCACTGACTGACTGACTCACTGACAGATCATCAAAATTATGGAGCACTTCCCGACATTGTAGAAACTTGAAATTTCGCAAAACGGTAGGCCTTGTGATACATACAAAGGAAAAAATCGAAAATCTGCAATTTTCTATTCAGGGGGCGTGGCATCCACCCACTTTTTAAAAACTCTTATAAATTATATGGAGCACTTTCGATTGTGGTAGAACAATGAAAATTGGTAAGTTGGTAGGGTTTGAGGTACTAAGAAAGAAAAAAAATGAAAAATTGGAATTTTCCATACAGGGGGCGTGGCATCCACCCACATTCTTAAAAATTCTTATAAATTATATGGAGCATTTCCGATTGTTGTAGAACGATGAAAATTGGTAGGTCGGTAGGGCTTAAGGTACTTGGAAAGAAAAAAATTGAAAAATTGGAATTTTGCATTCAGGGGGCGTGGTATCCACCCACATTCTTAAAAATTCTTATAAATCATATGGAGTACTTCCGATTGTTGTAGAACGATGAAAATTGGTTGGTCGGTACGCTTTGAAGTACTTAGAATAAAGAAATCGAAAAATTGGAATTTTCAGTTCAGGGGGCGTGGCATCCACCCACATTCTCAAAAATTATAAATTATATGAAGCACTTCCGATTGTTGTAGAACGATGAAAATTGGTAGGTTGGTATGCCTTGAAGTATTTAGAAGAAAACACAATCGAAAAATTGGAAGTTTTAGTTCAGGGGGCGTGGCATCGACCCACGTTCTTAAAAATTCTTATAAACTATATGAAGCACTTCCTATTGTTGTAAAACGATGAAAATTGGTAGGTCGGTAGGGCTAAGGTACTAAGAAAGAAAAAATTGAAAAATTGGAATTTTGCATTCAGGGGGCGTGGCATCCACCCACATTCTTAAAAATTCTTATAAATTATATGGAGCACTATCGATTGTTGTAGAACGATGAAAATTGGTAGGTCGGTAGGACTTGAAGTATTTAGAAAGGAAAAAAATCGAAAATTTGGAATTGTCCATTCAGGAGGGGGGGGGGTGCCATCCACCCACTTTATCAGAATTGCTATTACTTTCACCTGGCAAAATAAATCTTTGCAAAATGGAGTGAAATCACAACAAAAACATAAATGTTAAAAAAGGAGCCAAGTTCTTATGTGTACAAGAAACCTGTGCGTAAAAAGTCATCCCAAAAAAGTAATGAGACCTAAAATATATGCCAAGTTTTAAGTTCATGAAGTTTAATATCAAATATCTTAAGAAGAGTAATATCGAAACAATTCCAAATCATGACAGAAATTTGGTAATTAATGATTACTGATTAAAATTTGGTGGATTTACTTGGCAAGTTTTCTCTTAAATATCTACTTAATCACAAATGTAAAATGTATGAAAACTTGACCAGTGAACCCACCAAATTTTAATCAGTAATCATTAATTACCATATTTCTGTCATGATTTGGAATTGTTTCGATATTACTCTTCTTAAGATATTTGATATTAAACTTCATGAACTTAAAACTTGGCATTTATTTTAGATCTCATTACTTTTTTCTGGCTGACTTTTTACGCACAGGTTTCTTGTACACATAAGAACTTGGCTCCTTTTTTAACATTTATGTTTTTGTTGTGATATTCTTTACGTTATCACTATCACGCTCTGAATGTATTGCAATGATATTCAAGAATCAATTGATTAACATACTTGTTTAAGGAAGTATCTCACTAATGACTTTTTCATTCAACTTTAATTCTTCAGAGCATCAAAGTGCGAATGCCCATTTGGAAAATGACCTAATACTCACATTTTAAATGAAATGCGCATTTGTTTTCCATATTATGTAGCTTTTTTTGTCTTTTTTCAAATAAAAATCGGTGCAACTTATTAAGTATTCTTATCTCGAAACGATCTCATGACATTACAAATTCCATTAGTTTGGAATTCTTAAACCCATATTTCATGGTTTATTATTCTTCTGATGATACAAAAAAAAAAGAAATCTGTGAGATCACTTATCTGCAAGAATACAGGTTCCCATTTGTATTTAAATGACCTCGCGCACTACCTATGCATAAAGTGACTCCAAAATCCATTATTCACTTCACACCTAAACCTGAACTTATCTTTTACAGCGCAGCATCTTTGTAGATAGTTTCTTTTGGTTTTGTCTTTTATTTTTGTTGATGAGGAAGTTTCCATCAAGAAGTGTTAAAATATTTGACATTTTATTTTTCTTCTTCTTCTTTTTTATTCAAATATTTTCTCTTTCTTGAATATTCCCTTCAAACAGAAAAAAAAGTTTCCATTTTATGATCTCGATATTTCTTGGCAAATCTATCTCAATATTTTAAAAATTAAATTAAAACAAAAAAGAAATAAAAACTCACAAATTATAATCACTTGAATAATGATCTATAAATTACGGAGCAGCATATAAATAGTCTCATAAAAAAAAATAATAAAAAAAAAAACTATTTCAAAACCAGCTGAAACGACGTAACATGACAAAAACAACTCACTTAAGAGTTATTCAGGTAAAATTATAGGAAGAGAGTCTGCTGCATATGAATATAAAAATATAAAAATATTTTCAAAAATATCCAACGAATTTAGCTTAGCAAGATACAATTTTTTTTTTTTTTTCTAAATGACGAATACTTATTTCTAGAGACCACCTTTATACCCCGACACGATGGTATTTAGGTACATATGTAGGGGCATGTTGTGTTTTGATGTGGTATTTTGTATAAGATTGCTAATTATTGTGTGAACGGGGTCAGCTCGTACTACGAAGTAAAGAGAAGATATGATGGGAACGGATTAGGGGTTGAGCGAGGGTATTTTTTTTTTGTTTAATTTGTAATGTGCGAGTATTTTTCAGGTTGATTGCTAACAGCCTGTTGTTTATAATTATAAGCTCTTAGCCATGGCCAAATGGAAAACAATTTTATGAATTAGTTTTTTTTTTTTAAGGGGTAGTATAGCGCACACAAGTATTTGTAATAAAATTTAAGAATTTTTGTATTTATTTATTTTTTTTTCGCAGGAAGAAAATGTGCTACATACAATTAAGTAGATATACGTAAACACATTGAAATTTTAATTGCAATATTACCAATTAGCGATTTTATAGACTTAAAATGTTTGAATTGAAATTAGCAAAATGTCTTTTAAAACTGATGGGTAGTCATTTTTGCAAAAAGTTTATTTTAGTGAATTTAGTTTTTCGGCTCATATGAAAAAAAGGATATAGGTTCCTAAAATGTGTTCGTTTATGAATAAATTGGCAGGAAAATCAATTATGTTTTTCATACAAAACACAAATTTAGACTCTCAAGACTTTAAGAAGTTCTCTGATGTAAGGCCATTTGTTGGTTTCTTTTTCAATCATATTTTATTTTGACACTGACAGCTGACAGATAGGGTCAAATAAATTGACAGAAACTCAGTATTGTACGCGGTACGATAATGATCGATTTGCGTATGAACACTGCAGGAAAAGGGAATATTGTAGAGTTACTGTGGCACCGAAAAAGTTCAAATATTGAATTGATATTTCGGTCGAAATAATGCATCAACTGCAGCTGTTGCCTGTACGTAGAAAGTTGTAGAGAAAGTTTATCAGAATACTTTGGTGACTTATAAACGAATATATTGCCGTGTTGGTTCGTCTTGTGCGATCGACTGAAAATATTGCGGCTGTTGTAGCAAGTGTGAGCCTAAGCCCAATAACCTCAACGCCTCAACAACTGAACATCAGTTACAAGCTAGCGTGAGGAGAATATTTGCATAGAAATCTCTGATTCTTCGCTATTGAACTTTTGTCTGGAACTGGCTGTTGCGAATGCATTGGATAACCAAAAGTAGCCCAAGACGTCAAAGGATAGATATCAGCACCTTCCCCAGTATATCCAAAACCTATATGCCCAAAGACAACGACTTAGCAAACATCTTCAAAGGATCCACCAGCGAGACCTCAACACAACAAACAGTTACTACCAGACAGTGTGGAGTGAACTTCAGAGTGTCAACATTATGTTCCGGAATTCCATCCAACACCACAAAAACAACCAGTTTCAGAAAAATTGCAGTCAATCAAACCTGGACCTGACGCCTTCAAGAACATCAAAAGACTGATCGGTCAAAAATCACCAATGCCTGAGAACAACAATGGAGAAGCCTTCGCTTTCCATTTCGAAGGAAACTTTAGGCCAAGTTGTAGTACCTCGTGGCATGATGGTTAGTGCGTTGGACTGCCATGCCGAAGGTGTGGGTTCGAGTCCCAGACGTGCCACCTGAAAACAGAAATGTTTTATCCGAGGTACTGCCTCTTGCGAGGAACTGACAAGTCCTCCAAGAGTATACGTGTCTTGTCATGAAAAAGTGCTTCTCATTTTAGCCGTTCGGACTCGGCAAAAAACTATAGGTCCCTGCTAACAACACGCACACAGGAATTGTTGAGAGTTGTAAGTCACTAGGCCCTGGTTCTCCACGAGCTGTTGCGCCACCCAATTTCTTTACTTATTTATTTATTTATTTGTATGCCAAGTCCATCTGATGATCCAGTCTTCCTAGGAAAAATTGAGGCATCCATCCAGCAGACACTGAGGCCCAATTTAGATAGAGAAATGTTTAGCTAGACCAATCCCGCAAGTGATCCAGTCAACAGCCCAAACTTGAGCACTCGAGAGATAGCTAAGATAATTGGCAACTCCAAACCTAAGAAGTCAGCTGGACCGGATGGGCTATCCAGCTTAGTTCTAAAATGGCTCCCACAAACGTTGATGGCGTTGTTAGCCATCATCTTCAACAACATTTACTTTCCTCAAAAGTGCAAAACTGCAAAAATCAAAAGGAGCATGGTCATCAACAACAGGCCGATATCCCTCCTCAACAGTCTAAGTAAGCTTTTGTTAGAGCTGATACTCAGGAAGCTCAAGAAGTTCTGCAGCGAAAACAACATCATCCTAGGCGTGCAGTTCGGTTTCCGTGAAAAAAAAAAATATTTCACCTTGCATCCGCTCCTGAAGTTTCAGCATGACATCACCACACCTACAAACAACAATCAAATTGCTGTCGGATGCATCCTGGATGTCGAGAAAGCATTCGATAGCGTATGGATTGAAGCTCTTATGCATAAATTCTACATACTAGGCTTTCCTTTAGCTCTAATCAACATTATATTTTTTTTTCCTTTTTCCAGGAACTTTTTGTTGCAACTGCAAATCGACAGTTAAGAGCATCAGGGCTGGAGTTACCAAAGGGTCGAAGCTTGGACCATTTCTATACAACATCATGACCTCTGACCAACGAATTTCAAGTGAATGCAAAAAACTTTTCTTTGCTGATGATTCACTCATTCTCTCCATTGATAGCAGTCCGAGAAGTCGAGGCACACATCCGCAAACTATTCCAATTTTACACCAAATAGGGTATCCGAATCAACTCATCCAAATCGGAGCTTGCCTGTTTCAGAAGACCAGAGTTCAGATACGGTCACTCTGCTGGATGCTGCAGCAGTATCACCCAAACACTCTCAGATGGAAGCAGATTACCAGCCAAACGCAGCACCATATACCTACGCATCAACTTCAACGAGCAGATGAGATTCAACCCACATTCACAGACTTTCCGTTAAAAAACCAATTTAGCCTTCCATCATGGGCTAAGCCAGCAAACAAAAGTTCTAATCTACAAGCAACTCCTTAGACCAGTCATCAGGTACAGCTTCCCAGTTTGGTTCACCATCTCCAAAACGCCTATAAAGGAACTGCAAATATTCGATAGGAAAATCCTAATGATCTGCACTGGGCTTTACTTCGATCGTCAGCAGCGTAAGCATTTCAAGAACGAGCAACTCTACTCTGAGGCTAAGATAGCCCCCTGGACAGGTAATTATTGCTATCTGCAGATAAGCTGGTTAGAAACGTACCAGTACCAGTACCAGTACCAGTATCAGTACCAGTACCAGTACCAGTACCAGTACCAGTACCAGTACCAGTACCAGTACCAGTACCAGTACCAGTACCAGTACCAGTACCAGTACCAGTACCAGTACCAGTACCAGTACCAGTACCAGTACCAGTACCAGTACCAGTACCAGTACCAGTACCAGTACCAGTACCAGTACCAGTACCAGTACCAGTACCAGTACCAGTACCAGTACCAGTACCAGAACCAGTACCTGTACCAGTACCAGGATCAGTTCGTTCAAGTACCAGTTCGTTCAAGTACCAGTTCGCTCAAGTACCAGTTCGCTCAAGTACCAGTTCGTACAAGTACCAGTTCGTTCAAGTACTTTACCAGAACTTGATCAATTCTTGGATTGATCATCAAAAAAGTGTTTTGGATCAGAAAATGAGAAAGCTTCAATTCGCATATTGGATTAATGGTTTTTATTTAAACTTGGTTTAAGTAATACGGCGATTGTAACGTGTCGACTCGATTGTATCAAGTTACGTGCTGTCACTGCAAGCCTATTGCATCCCAAATGTTTCCAAAATTCAGCTAAAAATGTAGTTTAATGAAGGTTTTATATAGCACAACTTTCCCTGCACGAGATACAGACTTAGGCCCAAATAGCAAAAAATAAAATGTTTCGACACTGGCGACGAAAGGGTTATAGTATAGTGCAACAGTTATTGGACTTTCCCTGCACGAGATATAGACTTAAGACAATGATATAGGTCACAAAGTGTTGCAACGATGGAACGCAACTCACACAATTATGCCTATTATCTTTTAGAAGAAAATAGCCTTATTTCCAATAAATAGCCCATACTGACAGCTGTGTCAAAGAGAAATAGACTAAAACCGCAATTCTACCTAAGATAGTAAGCCAGGTGGTGGTGAATGTACGTGAGATACCGCACCAAGTGAGAGATGTCGTTAGTCTACCATCTGCTTTATGAACTCACCTTTAAGTATTTCAGAATAGCTCACATTGGGTGTAGCACCAAGTAGTTGGGCCTAACTGGAACTAGAAGCGCCAATGTTCTTAGAGAGTAGGATAATTTTAAGGGTGGTTGGAATTTGTAGGAGCTGGAGGCCTCGAGCTGTATCTTTTCCTACATATCAAGTGCTTGTATTTACTCCAAGTTGGTTGCCACCGGATACTGGTCTTCGCTTTATGTCATGACTTGCTTAACTTGTTAGTGCGAATGTTGATCAAGGATAGAATTGCAACATTAAACCCATGGCCCTACACATTGGAGGTTAGTGCTTTGGGCTAACGACCCGACCACAGTCAAAAAAACCCATTGTTATGAGAGAGATGCGTGAATCCTCGGATACCGACCCCCCTCAAATGGCAACCAGACCCGGGAAGAAAATTGACTACGACCTACAAGTATGCACACGCCCCTACCGATGAAGCTGAGGAGGCAAACAAGGAGGAGTTTTATGACCTCCTGGACGGAGCCTGTCCGGTATCGATATCAACGTCGCGTCGTGCTCGGGGACTTAAATGCTAAAGTCGGAAAGGAAACCATCTTTGGCGGATTAGTTGAAAAGCACAACAGATAACGACCTCCGACTAATCGACTTTCCTGCAGCTCCTTATACGGTGGTAAGAAGCATTAGGTTCCCCAGGTGATGGTCGAACCACCAACCAAATCCACCACGTGCTAATTGGCGCAAGGCTCGCATCGAACATCTTGGACGTGCAAAAAAAAAAGAGCATCCGCAGCCTCTCATCACAGGTATCTCGAGGAGTCTAGCACTCCCACCAACACCCGCCGGTTCTACACAACAGCCAAGTAACTGGCATTTGGTTACAGGACCGGCACGCAAGCTCTTTGAAAAAGCGAAGGGAATATAAAAAAATATAAAAATAAAAATAAAAAATTAAAATAAAAAGAAAGAATACAAAACAAATAAAAAAGCAAAGAAATCAAAAATGAAACAAAACAAAGAATACAAATATGAATATCAAAATAAAAAATATAGAAATTAAATAAAAAATATATAAAAATAAAAATAAAAACAAAAATATAAAAATTTAAATAAAAACTTAAAAATAAATATAAAATTAAATAATTAAAAATATATAAAAAAATACCTTATAAAAAAAATACGAAGTAAAAATAAAAATATGAAATATAAAAACTCAAATACAAAAATAAAAAAAAAAAACAAAACAAGAAAATAAAATAAAAATAGAATTTAAAAAAGAAACAAATTAAAGTAAAAATATTAAAATAAACATTAAAATAAAAACATATAAATAAATATAAAATTATATAAAAAATTATACAAAACTTAAAATACATAATCAGCCAATTATGAGTTTCGCCCGGAAAATATTTCACCCGAAAAATTTTGTCTCCCCTGGAATTTTTAAAGCTATTATGAGTTTCGCCCGAACTTCTCTTGGCCTCAAATAAAAAAAAACTTGCGCAAATGGCACCAGCACCACTTGTTTATTATCCTTTGTTCACCTTCAAAAAATAGGTGATCATTGAAGATTTTAAATACGATACATTTCGCCCGAAATGAGTACTCACAAAAAAGGGGAATTTTCATTTCTCGGGTGAAACTCACAATAGACGAAAAGCGAAATTAACAGATGGAAAAGGAAGCGAAATAGCAAGGGAATAATTAGAGTACATGAAAGAGAGACAGAGAGATAGACGGGTGAGAGGGTCACGATGGGAAAAAGGGATTGAAGAAATGAAGGGTAGAGAGGGAAGAGAAGAAAGTGTGTATGAATACGAGGGAGTAGAAAGAGAAGGCGGGAGAGAGCAGGAGAAGACAAGAAGAGAACGAATAAGAGAATCCAGTTACAACAGGTGGTATAAAGAAGTAATGACAGAAGTTGTCCCACAATATTTGAAAGCGGGATGGGAGACAGAAAGAACAGAGAGAATAGCAAGAGTCAAACTAGGAAATGAGGTGAGAGAAAGATGGTACTGGAAACGGCGAGGAAAGAATTTACAGAATATGTGAAGGTAAACAAGAGACGTGGGAACATGTATTAGAAAGATGCAGGTCTGGCGGCGATGAAGGAAAACCAATAGGGGAAATGATGAGGGAAATAACGGACGAAGCGGGGAATGGGGAAGAGTGGATAAAGGAACTAGATGCGGTGTGAAAAGATAAGGTGGAGGGGAGGACAGGAAGCAGAGTAAGAAAACCGGAGCCTTGTAACCCTTAGGGGAGTCAATACAAATCAATTTAAAAATGTAACGTTAAATAAAGATAAAGATCAAAAATATAGAAATTAAATAAAAAAATATAGAAATTTAAATAAAAACAAAAATACTAAAATTAAAATAAAAACGAAAAAATAAATATAAAATTAAATAATTAAAAATAAATAAAAATGAAAATATAATATTAAAACTGCAACACAAAAAAAAAACAAATAAAAATAAAAAATTAAAAATAAAAAACAAATAAAAATAAAAATTTAAAAATAAAAAACGAAAAATTTTAAAATACAAAAATTTTAAAAATAAAAAAGAAACAAATAAAACAAAACAAAAAACCCAAAAATATCAAAATAAAAAACAAAATTAAAAAGCAAAATTTAGTAAAAATATTAAATAAAAATATAAAAATAAAAATAAAAATATAAAAAATAAAAATTAAAACAATATAAAAATTAAAATTAAAGAAAAATTTAAATTAAAATTAAAGAAAAAATTAAATTAAAATTAAATACAAAAACTATTAAAATTAAACTTAAGTAAAAATATTAAAATTACACTAAAAAAAAATACAGAAATGACAAAAAAATGAGGAATATCCATTTCAAGACAGGATTTTTTAATTCGTTCGGATATGCTTAGAATAGTTGCACCTTTCATAGGTATCATTATCAACAAAGCTACCACAAGCTTTTTACTTTCAATAATAATTTCATACATCTCTTAAGGATTCTTAAATTATGGAACAAAAACTTGTTAAAATATATTGCATATCTGCCTACAGGCAATTTTCAAACTGAACATTAAAAGCATGTTCCATTTATACTAGGTAGGTATATAGTAGCACTAAATAGAGACATTTTCAATTTTGTTATATTCTGTGATAGTATCTTCGTTGCGGCTTCAAGGTATCTTAAATTCCATATCTTTTTTTTTTTGTAGAAATTCTTCTATAAAGACTATGTGTAGCTTATAGGTAGGTGTATATTCTGTCCATGAATCTGAAAATTCCTTACGTTTTAAAACAGAAATGCCTTAAATAATATTCTATGTGAATAAACGGAATTTTTTTCTATATAAATATAAATTCTATTTTTCTACATAAAGGAGATAGTAGTAGGTATGTATGTGAGTATGTGATATCCATATCGGTGCGAGGAAACAAATTCCTGCAAAACTTTGAGAAAGGTTTCGGGGGCAAAATTTCTCACAGATAAGATAGTTTTTTTTTAACCTTAAGCAAGTGTGCATGCAACGATATGGTTTTATTTTTTATTTTTTTGCATTTACTTCTGCTTTTAATACATGAAAGATATTTATTCAAAAAGGACATAGGTACATATATATTTCGACCAGACTATTATCCTCTTTAGCTAGTTTCTTGTGTGTGGCCTAGAGAATTAAATACAAAAAAATTCTAATATGTCTGCTCCGCTATTGAGGAGATAATAATATTTTTTTTTTATTTACGATCAGTATCCAATCAAAGGGAATTTTTTATTTATTTTTTTGTTTACGTGAAATATTCTTTCAGGACTTCTTTAACAAAAAAAAATTATTTAAGAATTGAAAATGCTTCTGTCCTTATACCCTCAAAAAGATTTTTATTTATTTTATACTTTGTTTGTGTTTAATTTTCTGTGGCATTTATCCCCCGGTTTACTTTATATCCATAAGTATTTTTGTTTGTAAGGACTTTTGTATGGTTTCTGAGTGTGAAAGCGTCAGTCAGTCATCAACACACAAAGTAAATATATTATTTTTTTTTTCCTTTACTCGAAAACATTTGAAAACATACATAACACAATGGAGGCGTTAAAAGTGGCGAAAGAACATTTTAACCAATATAATTGTTTATACGTATCTAAAACGATGGAATGAGATGGGTATTGGTTAGAAAAAAATGAAGAAAATTGAAAAGAAACCTTAAAGTTGTTGAGGAGTTGGTGTTGATTTGTATCGCTTTTTTTTTATTAACATCAGATAATAGGAAGCACTTTCGATAATTTAAAAAATAAAACAGCTTTTGAAGGATTCTGATGAAAATACTCGTAGTGATGGAGGCAGTTGATAGATGTTTACTTGTTCAATCAGGGATAACTGCCTCTTGCGAGGAGAAATTGACAAATCATCCAAGAGTATCTCTTGTTAAGATAAAGTGCTTCTTATCTTAGTCGTTAAAAATAAATACATTTGGTGGTTTGACAGCTCGGGGCGAATAAGGACTTAGTGTCTTACCACTCATAAGGTGGCGCAACAAGCTCATGGAGAACCCAGGCCTAGTGACTTACAACTCACAACCATTCCTGTGTGCGTGTTTGTTGGCAGGAATGGAGGGGACCTACAGTTTTTTGCCGAGTCCGAACGGCTAAATGAGAAGCACTTTTTCATGACAAGTATACTCTTGGAGGATTTGTCAGTTCCTCGCAAGAGGCAGTACCTCGAATAAAACATTTCTGTTTTTAGGTGGCACGGCTGGGAATCGAACCCACACCTTCGGCATGACAGTCCTACGCACTAACCATCAAGCCACGAGGCACTACGTAATAGATACGTACGTTTATTGAAATTGAGAAAACTATCACCTTAAGTGCGAATTCATTTGAGAGTACTTTCACTAAAAAACTCCCGATATTGACCCTCGGATAGCGATCTTCCTTTCCGTGAGTTAATTTTATGATGTTGTCCACTTGCAAGTTTTACTCTCGACTTAGTGGCTTGCCACTCTTAAGGTGCAATTTCATTTGAGATTACTTTCACAAAAATCTCCCGATATTGACTCTCGGATAGCGATCTACCCCTCTGTGAGTTAACTTTATGACGTTGTCCACATGCAAGTTTTACTCTCGACTTAGTGGCTCACCACTCTTAAGGTGCAATTGCATTTCAGAGTACTTTCACTACAAAACTCCCGATATTGACTTTCAAATAGCGGTCTACCCCTCTGTGATATAATTTCATGACTGTGTTCACTAGTTCTACTGTCAAGAGCTGATTGAGAGTTGGCTGCAGTCTTTTTGCTCTCAAATGGATACGCACCTTTATTGAGATTAAAAAAAACTATCAACTTAAAAGTGCGTTTCCATGTGAGAGTACTTTCACTAAAAAAAAAACTCTAGATAGTGCCTCTCGGCTAACTAATATCTGTGAGCTAATTTCTTGGCTGTGTCCACTTGTAATTTTTACTCTCGGGAGCTACCTGAGAGTTGCTCAACATGTACAACAGCTACCTAGAGGAATGGCTCTTCCCCATAAGCTGGAAGAAGCAAAGTTTGGTGCTCTACAGCAAGAAGACAAAGATTCCCCTATTCACGTTCCGACCTCTGTGTATGCTGGACGGCACAAGGGAGCTCCTGAGGAAGATTTCGCGACCGCCCAGGAGATTTATCAGAAAAGCAGTAAGGAGTCCACAAAATGTCACTTTATGATCGAAGCGATTGAGGAAGTGGTAAAGTTCACCCAGCAGGAAGAGCACTACTCAAGACAGATCGTATTGTCGGCAACTCTGGACCATCAGAAAAGCTTTTAACTCATCGAGATGAAGTGACATGCTGAATGTACTCGAGAGCATTTTCAACATTCCAACTTACTTCTTTCGGATGGTGAAAGATTTCCTTAAGGACCAAGACCTAATATATGAGACCGCGGAAGACCCACGAGGAAAGCAAATTGCTTCTGAAGCAGAGCAGAGATCAATTTTGGGACCTGAACCATGGAATATCTCTTATGATGGAATTCTTCAAGTGAAAATGCTGGAATTGATATCGCGGCGGTGAAAATGGCAAAGGACAAAAAAAACGCGCAAAGGGAGCCCAACCAGGGGTCGAATTTCGACGACTGAGTGAGTGAGTGCCATCAGTGATAGAATGAACGAGTAACCACTTCAAGTGATTTTATACTAGATTGCTCGAAGCGTGAGCTGTAATGCCAATATCACATAATGCAGTTACGCATTACTTATTCGAAAATTGATGCGGTAATTAGGCCTTAGGTCATACGTCGATTGAGTTTCTGGATGGGTGCTCACCCCTAAAATGACAGAAATAGTACTGGCTGACTAAGACTTTAATCGAATTTACCATTAGTTATCAAATCTTTAGAATGGAGGACTGTGACAGAGACGCTGACTCTAGATAAAAAGCTTACTTTCTGGAAACAGATAATGTCTGCAGAAGAACGAGCATCGAAGGAAATAACGTCATTGGGCAGATGGTAGGTGACCTTCAAGCGAAGGTAAAACAATCTCCTGAACGTTTTTCAGATTTTGGCAGCTCCACTCCGACAAAATAAGTACCGGAAGCAGATGGCAGTAGTAACTAGATCTTACTGAACGGTGTCAGAGCCTGCCGTCCTTGTAGTAGCACGAGTTTCTCCCATCGATCTTCTACTCTCCTAACGACAGAAAGAAAGTTCACCTACGACCAAAAATAAGACAATCGGAGTGAAAGCAGCAACCGCTGAACTTTACGTGTTGCTTACTCCTACCGTACGGTGTCGGAACCAGGCATCTTTGCAGTAATAGGATTTACTCCCATCGATCTCCTGGCGGCAGAAAGGAAGCAGGTCTATGACAAAAAGGCGGAAATGGGAGTTCAAGTGGCAGCCGATGAGGCGAAGGAGCTCATGAAACAGAAGTGGGAAGAGCATTGGAGCTCAGAAAGTAGAGGAAGATGGACAGCGAAGCTGATCAGGGACGTGTCTTATTGGAATGGACGGAAAGACGGTTAAGTTGACTAATACGTCACCCAGTTACTCAACGGACACGGATATTTCAACATCATCCTCCAAAAGATCGGCAAAATTAATAGTCCAGTCTGCCAGTAAAGGGTCTCTCCAGCAGACGATTTAGAGCATACTTTCTTCGCCCGCAGTAGATGTTAACCCCAATGACGAGATCTGGAGCAAAGTATTGGCAACATCACGTCAGACAACATAGTCGAAAAGATACTAGCCAGCGAGCAAAACTGAAGCTAAGTCTGCCTCTATGCAGAACAAATTCTAAGAAGAAAAAAAAGAGAAGCAGAATACTACGAAACAGAATGAGCCCGAAAGGCAAAGTATCAGCAACATCACTTCAGACAACATAGATTAGGTTAGGTTAGAAGGGGTGATGATACGGCAAGCCGAAACATCTCACTCGGATCTCAATGGATCCATTAAGCTCCCCAGGATGTGAGAAATGTAGGAATAGGAGGGAAAGAGGAGGGATTTTCAGACAACATGGTCGAAAAGTTGCTGGCCAGCGAGTAAAACTGGGCCCAAGTCTGCCTCCATGCAGACAAAAATTTTGAGAAGAAAAAAAAAAGAAGAAGCAGAATACTGCGAAACATTTATTACTACAGTCCCTCTAAAGTATTGCCAAGAGGTGTCACGGGGAGGTCGGTTAGAAACTGAGGGGTAAAAGAAGTTTTAGACTCGTATGCCTTTTTGAAAGGCGAGTCCGACACACGAGATTAATCAATGCCAAAAAGACCTACCTACGTCACCATAAAGCATTGACAGTTTTTTTATACGGCCTGTTTCTGTTCAAATGACAAAATACGGCAGTTTTGCTGACTTCAAAAAATGCAAGCTAGTTGGAAAAGTTTTGTATGTATTAGAAACTCGTTAGCAATTACTCGCTCGTGTGGCCTCAGGGTTAATCAGAAAATACCAGGTGGCTTCCGGCCCAGCAAACCAAAGACATACAAGTCTATGCCAGCCATCTGATCATCAACCCCAAACCCTTCAAAAACGCAAATGTCTACATTCATTGTCCCGAGCTCGATAGGCGATGGTCGAACTCAGGATCCTGGGAAAACTGAACCAACTATGTCCTTGACATTGTAAAACGCGCAGTACAATGTGCAATCAGGAAATAGTTTTTCTGAGCTATTCCAAACGCAGAAAGGGTTTCTACAAGGAGTAGCGCTTTTAAATTATTTCTTCACTCTCCATCTGGAAGAGATAGTACAAAAGGCAGGCGTTAAATTGGAGAGCAATATCTTCAACAGATACTTATGTCAAACTAAACGTTCCCAACCAGCTGTACTATTTTGAAGAACAGGCCTAACTTGGTGGTTTTAAAGTAAACAACGGTAAAGTTGAGGTTGAGGTTATTCGGCCCTCAATCCATGAAAGGTCGCAGCCTGAGACTCGGCAGCCTTCCATTATCTACAATTCCAAGTACGCTGCCTAGTTAGTTAGTCCAGAGGTTGGGTCTTCTTCGTTATCTCGAACCTGGGGGCTGGGATTCAAAGACTCTCTTGGCTGGACCATTATTGAACATTTGATCAATGCGGTCGAGCAAATTTCGACAAGACCAAGTACTCAAAAAAGAGGCGTTGGATAGCCTCGTTACGATCCCAGACACGCTGCTTAGTTAGTTAGTCCAGAGGTTGGGTCTTCTTTGTCCTCTGGAACCTGGGAGCTGGGATTCAAAGACTCTCTTGGCTGAACCATTATTGTACATTCGATCAATGCGGTCGACCAAGACCAAGTACTCAAAAAAGAGAAGCTAAATAGCCTGGTTACAATCCAAAGCACACTGCTTCGTCAGTTAGTCCAGAGGTTGGGTCTCCTTCGTTCTCTCGAACCTGGGGGCTGGGATTTAAAGCCTCTCTTCGCTGAACCATATTGTACATTCGATCAATGCGGTCGAGCTAATGTCGACGAGACCAAGTACTCAAAAAGAGGCGCTGAATAGTCTGGTTGGGATGGTCGCAGTGTTCTGGATAATTCACAGAATTTTTGTTTTTAATGTTGAAAATCTCTACGAACATTGCGACTGTCTAAGGCTATCAAAGAAACATCTGTCCACCGACTAGGATACAAAATCACTAAGGCAGAAACTTTGCGGTAGTTCAGTAGTTTTTCTTCCTTAGAATAAAAATTCCACGAATGATACCTTATTGGATATCAAATGAAAAACTATCCTGGGAAATCGCTGCTCTTTCGGTTTGAAAAAGAAAATGGATGAACAATTCCACACGCGCAAAACAAAGTGCCCGCTCTACAAGACTCTTGCACAGTCCGTTCTAATTAATCAGAGGGGAGATTGGGCTCTTTCTTTCGAATAAACAAAAATTCTTCTACGGATATTTGATCCTTAGCGCGAGGAAGGTGAAAAGAGAGGAAGATGAAATTGCGAGTTCTAGGTGGAAAAACAGCCATTCGGAACTCTGTCATTTGGGATTCTTGCATTCTGGATTTTAGCCATTCGGGATTTAAGCCATTTGGAATTTTATTCATTCGGGATTTTGTCATCCGGGATTTTTTGCATTTTCGGGACTTTGGCATTCGGGACTTTGGCATTCGGGATTTCGTACCCAACCCGTTCTAGGTGCTGTTCGAAGATGTTGATGTTAAATTTGAAGCCCGTCAATCACATTGGTTCAACCATCTCGCAAGAATGGATAACAATGCTCTGGCCATCAAGAAAGTCTTCGAATTCCAGTCCCATGGTTCGAGGCGACAAGAAAAACCGAAACTCTTGTTTAAAGGCAAAGCCAGCGGGCCGGGCATGCCAAAACACTTGGTCTGGACGACTGGAATCAGTATGTTTGAGAAAGTAGAAAATGAAAAGCAACAGTGTCTAAGACACGAACCCTTTATCATAAGCCTTCTTAGTAAGAAGGGAAGCATCAAAACACATCTTTTTATGTTCAAGAAGTAGTATAAGTGCATTTACAATGATAAGCATTCAACCTTATTCGACATAACCTACCTTTAAGGCCTGTTGTATGATGAGATCTATTAAACACTCAGGTCAGTGTTCATAACTTTTCTAAACAGCTACTCTTGTTAACTGTTAAAAAATTCAAAATAAAAGAACAATAACAACAAAAGATTTTTTTTGTTTTTCAGCGGAAAACAATAAAGCTGAATATGCTCCCTACAATAGACTTAGAGGGAGAATTTAGTGAGAAGCAGGGAACAGCAAAAAAAAAGCTCTCACTATCTGGGGTAGTATTTATTGTTTGGGGGTTTTGAAGTGTCATCGCCGGACAGATAACAAAAACACAACTTCCTCTAATACACCCCACCACTATGTTCTATAAAGTCTATCCAGGACAGGACATACCGACACTCCTCCCAGCTGAATAGCTGTACAGAGTATAGAATTGTATAATTAAAGGAAGGGAAGAAGGAATGCTCTGAATTTCCGGCTAAAAATAGCGTAAAAACTGTTCTCGTTCCGGCGAAATAACGTTTCACTACTTCGACTATAGATTGAAATTAGATAGAGTTTGGGGGATGGGGGGGGGGAGTATTTTTTTTTATATTTTTTTTTTTTAGTTTGAAGTTGCATGCCTGCGTGGTTTTATCCTGATCATCCGCCCTCTTTCACAAATTGAGCTTCAAGGTGGTTGGTTTGGGTGGGTGCTGCTGGCTGGTTTTACAGAGTGCGGAGACAAAATGTACGTGTGTGTAGGGTGTTTGTATAGGTTCGGTTGAATTTTCATCGACGACGACGATAGTGTTGACGTCGACGACGACAACGACGAAACGGACAGCCATTGCCGGAAGATGAGGTTGAAGGGGTACGATTTCCGCAATATAATGGAGAATATCTATTGTTCGTGTAGATTTTCCGGATTGATAACGGGTTTTGGTTGTTTTCTTTGCTATTTTTGCCTGCTGGTTCTTTTTTTGTATTTTTTTTTTTTGTATTTCCTTCTTGTTTTTGTCTTTTTGTTCGTTACTATTTGTCAGGATTCGATTATCCGTTTTATTCTCTCTTTACTTAGTTCACTCTGATGGTTTGCCTGCCAAATAGTTTGCTAGGGAAAGTACACAAAACTAACTCCATGTAGAGTAGTTAGTGTTGGTGGAAATACTATACACTGCACGACTTCCTAGAATGTGTTGCTAGGGAGAGGTGTCCCGTGTAACGACGACAGGGGGACAAAAAAAAATCCCTTAGTGCGGTACGGTGTGTTGTTGCTTGAGTGACAAACAAACAGATTTTGTCCTTCTTCGCCGATTGAATGGCGGCAGTGGCATAGGCGGGTGGCGGTAGCAAAAGTTTTCTATCCAAGTCGGTTCCGGAATGAATTGAATGCAAAAGTTACATAGAGACGTATACGAAGGTTTATGTGTATGTTCGTGTTTTTTTTTTTTTTTTAAGATACTTTAATGGAAAATGGAAATCGATTATGATCCATTGAGTGGTTTTTTTCCGCTTTAATTGATACAAATTGAAAGCGGCCTTTAAATGGTATTTAAGAGGTGGAGGTGGCAACTGATGGGACGAACAGCTAGATAGCATTGCGTGGTATTTGGTGGAATGATAGAGAATTGGATAAATGCTGTAGAAGTGAAAGTAATTTCCCTAACACCATTCGTGTATTTCAATTTTTTTTTTAAGTGTTCACCGAAAGGATAAAAGCAAAGTGAGACAAAAAAAAAAGAAGGATTTTGTTCGATTGGTATTTATATGTTTGGTGTTTTTTTTTTTTTGTAGCAGGAGATTTGTGATTCATATTGGGTATTTTCTACTTTTTTTAGGAGTATAATCGATCCAGGCGAAATCTAATTAAGACATCAGACAGACAGACAGACTCACAGGCAGGTGATGTATGACGTATGATGGAGGTACGATAATTGTTTTGCATAGTCTTCGAATATAGGATTGGAAAAGTATATAAGGAGACATGAAGGAGTAAAATGAAAGTTTTCGGAAAAAAATAGTAAATTTATTGCCCAAGGGTGTGCTTTTATTTAATTATAAAAATCGATTCTGAAAACTGCAAAATATTTAAGGTAAAAAATCCCCAAAACGGAAACAAGCCAAAATTCTCAATCAAAAATTCCTCAAATAAAAATCCCACATCCAAATTTTTTAAATCTATAATTTTCAAGATCTTAATTCTGCCCCTGGTAAGTTTTCAAATATAAACGTTCAAGAAAATCAAATTGAACAATATTTTTGTTTTAATTCAAAAAGTCGAATTTTTCAAGACATTAATTCAGATATTTAAAAATATTCCCAGTTATTATGAAATAATCTGGCCAATCATTATATGCAATCGAATCAGTACAAAATTGGCTCTGATTTGTGTAAAATGTATTACCTGTTCCGATTGAAAAATCACATTTTTCCGGAAAAAAAAGTAAATTTTTGCGATGCATTGCAATATTTTGTCTTGTTCCTCTTCTCGACTGTCTTCGATTATTTTTTTCCGATAGCAGAGCATTATGGAAAAAACAATGAAAACAGAAACTTATCGACTTATCGCTCAATGAGACAAGCAAATTTTGTTGTGAACTGCAAGCGCGTTAAGGGTAAATAATGTCCCTTAAAAAAGGAACGAACGAAGAAATGGTTCAATATCTGAAAAAAAAACTACTATTAGTAGAAACTACTTTTCAAATATGTCATATTAAAGCCTTGAGCTTCTTCTTTATTTCGTTCGAGCACGTCTTGACCCTATCTTTGGCCCGAAAAGAATTATACGCAATTTAGAAACAACAAAAAATAGAAATCCTCGATTTTTTCATTATTTTTTTTTTCTGTTGGTTCTTGTTAAATTCTTTTGCTCAATTTTTTTGTAAATTTTTTAAAAGCATCCATTTCGATGGGAAATTTCAATTTCTACAAAAAGTTTTAAGTATTGAATTGTCAAATTGGGCCTAGTTTCAGAGTTGTATCAAACATATTGCCAATTGGCCAGTGTGACGATGAGCATTCTCTCAGAAATGCAAAGGGGAATTTAGTAGCATTTTCGGTTTTGATCATGCTTATGCCCCAAAGAAATACGTATTTAATAGTAAAAACCTTTGATTGTTCCTTTACTCCTATCATTTTCCGGTATAAGTGAGTAAGTGAGTCTTCTATCAAATCGTCGAAATTGTCCGAGTTATAGAAATTGACTAGGGTCAATGATTATCGAGATAACCTCTTCAGATGAGTTTTGAGACCAAATGGCACTCCTTTAACTCTCATTACTATTCCTACAACCTTTTCCCTGGCGATGATGCTGTGATGTATTTTTGTGTCCAGCTGAGGTAGGTCAGCGGGGTCAACCGAAGAAAGCTGAAAAACTCGGCCAATAGAGAGTTCAGAACTCCAGTTCCAAAGTATATTTATTCCTTAATCCTGTACCGAGCTTAAGACAACGAAGTTTGGGATAGAATCCCTAGTCTTAAGCAACGACAAAGCAGTAATAATCGGCGGATAGCATTTTTGAAGGTGATGTCAAATTTAATCTTTTTTAAATCTTTTTGTGCGGTGGAAACACCAAAAAGATTTATTAAATCTAATCTGAGATAAACCTTTGGTGGAAACATAGCATAAGCCTCTCCAGATTTCAAAACCGTCATTGAGTGGTGATAGGATTGTCAAGGAAGGTCCTATTATTACTAAAGCTGGCCATAAACGACAAAGCCAACGAGCTAAATGGCCCTACGCCAATCCAAAATCGTTCGTGTGTAGGGTGGATCCATTTGCATTTTCATCCAATCTGAAATCCAACCAAGCCAAATGGATCTGATGGCTCGGTTGTGTATGACCAGTTTAAAAGAGCATACCTCGCCAAATTTTGAGCACTCATTATAGTTGTAGAAGGATCGTGAAGCATGGCCTTTTTACCACTTATGAGAGTGCATTTCTCATGTTAGATGTTAGCGGCGGTAGGCATGAGGTACACCTTCTGGGAGCTACTACAAAAACAAGTGCGGAATGCTGAGAGGATTCGGAAGATCTTTGGTGTGAAACTGAAGGGCAGAAGTAGCTCGAAGCTCAAATTGAGTAGCCTAAGAGCTTCTTAACCTACCAGCAGCGACCACATGTCAAAGCAACAAACAAAGGCCTTTCGAGGGTTATTCAAAGTGCTAAACACCAGGGCTCGCCTTAAGTAAATGTTTCAAAGATGTTTTGAAAAGTAAAATCGTAGTTGCAGTTATTGATAGAAGCAATATAGATAGTAGGATCTTTTCTGATCATTGTCATGTGGTGGAAGTGAAGCTCTCGGTTAGCTTCTAAAGTTTAATGAGAGACAACCTGCAATTAAAAGCGATGGCGGTTGACATCAAATTCATAGCTTTAGATGATAAGCTGGTTGTCCACAAGCTAGGAATTTGAACTTCCTCGCCTTTGAACTTGCCTTTGATTAAAGTGACTTTGAGGATTTTGTTGATGAGTTTCTTCACCGTCAACCTAGTTCTATTCCACTGTTTCGGTTGGTTCAGATTTCGCAGAATTATGACGACAGAGCCAGAGTTGCAAATTGTGCGGTGGTAGACCGCGGTGCTGTGCATCGACTGATGCATGGATCGTTCTGTAACTCGCATTTTTTTCGTCATATACAAATTCTTTATGTATCGTCAAAAAAACGATAATGTCAGACAAGCTTTGAGTTCATCTGCAGACTTTGATCGCTTTGATGACCGGTAAAATTGACGGAAATCGCCGGCTAGTAGTATCATTGCTCCTCCAAAGTGTCTTAAATTTGTAAGCAAATCTTACATCGGTCGATCAGGGAACTCAAATGCTCGCTTGTGTGCCATTGTGCATTCATCCCAGATGATAATTTTAGAAGTTTTAAACACATGTGCCGTTGTAGTTTTTTGAAAAAATCGTGAATGTTAGTTCATCTGAAGATTCAATTGAAATTTCAAAGCTGAATGACCCATCAAACCATCTTCTTCGAACAGCTTTGTCACTATTTTAGAAGAAGCTACCCCAAGTGCAATGTCAGATCTTTACCGAAGCTTACGAAGAATCTACGAAATGAGGAATGTTTTGACAGGTAGAAAATGTTTCCCTTTACCCCGTCACATTCTTTCCTGAGAGTTCAGCAGTGGAACATTTGTGCGAGCAGTTTCCGTCAAAACTTCTCGATCAAAATCTTACTCGCGTTGAAGATCTCCATTAAATGAATCCTGTATCGAACGATTGGGGGCTGGCATTCCCAATTTACTCAACAGGTTGCTGCACATAAGCAGACAGTGGGACATTTGTGCCAACGGTTTCTGCCTAAACTTTTCGATCGAAATCTTGCTCGTGCTTAATTGCTCCGTACATCGAGCAATTTGGTGGCTGACATTCCCAATTTACTCAGCAGGTTACCACACATAAGCAGACACATGCCTTCAATCAATATGAGAACCTCTTTGAGGATATCATCGTTCATTTAGAGTTTTGAATCATTTTTCGTTCTACAAAATCGATTCAAAAAACCTCAGATACGTCATGCTTCTATTTGTCCCACAACTGAGTGCGTTTGAAAGAAAAAAATGTCGAGGAATGATGGCAAACAATGTACGAAGTTGAGTCACTGGCTAAATGCAAGGAAACAGTAGCATTAGCGAGTGTTGCTTCCGAATAATTACTATCGTTGGGAAGCAAATTCTTCTACAGGGTTCCAGAAATGTGGCACACGGCACACCATCAACAATCCACAGGTTTTCGAATGAAATTGGATTATGTAAAATGTACTTTTACATTAGCCGCACAGTATGGAGACACAATGGTTTCGTATCAATTGTCGTTGTTGAAAGATCAAATATACCCCAAGCAAATCGGGATGCAAAAAACTGCTGTTTCCTTCAGTAGATCTCACTTGGACACATCAGTGACCAGTGATGGCCTTGTCCTATATATAAATAAATACATTGGGTGGCGCAACAGCTCATGGAGAACCAGGGCCTAGTGACTTACAACTCTCAGCCATTCCTGTGTGCGAGTTTTTGTTGGCTGGAATGGAGGGGACATACAGTTTTTTGCCGAGTCCGAACGGCTAAATGAGAAGCACTTTTTCATGACAAGTATACTCTTGGAGGATTTGCCAGTTCATCGCAAGAGGCAGTACCTCGAATAAAACATTTCTGTTTTTAGGTGGCATGGCTGGGAATCGAACCCACACCTTCGGCATGACAGTCCCACGCACTAACCATCATGCCACGAGGTACTACCTTGTGGTAGTGGCCTTGTCCTATGCAATCCTTGTAAAATTCGAATTCAGTCCCTCTAACATATTATTATTTTTTGACAAAATCTCACAGTAAGCTACTTTTCTGTATCGAAAAACTCCTTTTGCAATTGGCGGAATATAATGGAAGCTCAACCAAGGGCCTAGTGACTTACAACTCTCAACCATTCCTGTGTGTGTATTGTTGGCAAGAATGGAGGGGACCTACAATGTTCTGCCAAGTCCGAACGGCTAGATGAGATGAACTTATTCATAAAAAATAAATGCTCTTGGAGGATTTGTCAGTTCTTCGCAAGAGGTAGTACCTCGGAAAGGTGCTAGCGACTGGAAATCGAACCCATACCTTCAGCATAACAGTCCAACATACTAACTTCTATGGCGCGAGCTACTACAAGTATTTTTCAGTACTAAGGCTCAAGAATCAATTTTTAAAACAATATTATAATAATGAAGCAATGAACAATTCAATTTTAAATATTTTAACGCCTTTTTGAGAGTGTGCCTTGAAAAACACTGAACGAAAAATTGATATTGTCACAACTAACTAACGCCTACTTAACGACAAATCATCCACCAAGTTACATTTTGTTCGGCAAGTGTTAGCTACATGGTAACTTGATATTCTTATTTTTTTTCTCTGAGTGTAGACAAGGAAATTTCCGTCTGTCCACACTTTTAATCCGATTAAAGTTTGGTCCTTCTTGGGTTTCACCTTTTCGATTTTCAGTGTTTTTTTTTTTTAATATTTATTTTTCATCAGTGGTTGGTTGATAGGGTGTGGTAGAGAATATTGTTTTACTGAATATCCCCAAGAGTCATCGGCGCCATATCCTTTTGTTTCCGCTCCACATAATAATAATGGTGATGATGTAATCCGAGTATGTGTAAGTGTGCGTGTATGATTACGAATTATTATTAATCGAATAAGAGGAGTCAGTTGTTTTAAAATTTAAGCAATGTATAATTAATAAGTGATTAATTAGTGTATAGTTAATTAATTCAACTAAATATGTCGTCGTCCTTTTCTACAAACTTTTTATTGTTTTTCACAAATTCTACTTCTTGCATGTTTATTCCTCATAATGTTGTTTTACTTTAAATAAATGAACAGAACAAATTTAAGTGAAAGTTGTGTGAGCTTAGAACAAAGTGACAGAGAAAAAGAGAGAGAAAGAGAAGGAGAGAGAAAAAGAAACCCAAATTATTCTTCTTCTACCCCACCCAGTATATAAAGTGAAAGCGAAAATTAATAGAGAATTATTGTCACCATGGGAAAAGGATTAGCTTCTCAGACTTTAAACACATTACTTTACTCACGCTCTCACTGTAGCTTTGCCTCTTTTTTAAAGAGAGAAAAAGATAAACAGTGAGAGAGAAGGGATTAATAACGAAAACGAACTGTTGAATATAAAATTCCCAACACACTTAGGAAAATATTATTTAACCAGTTTAAGAGACTAGTTTGGAATATTAATCTCATCCTGTTGGAAGAGTTTGACATTTCCAGGATTCCCACAATCTCTTTATTGAAATAGAAAATAAGAGAAAGCTTTCCAGGATTTCCAAAACAAAAAACAGGTTATCTTCTATAAGAGTGGTGGTGAATTTCAAAGTTAAATGTGAACTTTCCAACAGATTTATTGCACATGCGTATTTTGAGAAAGTTTGTGTTTTAAGAGCTTCTGGAAAAAGGGATTGTATCATCCAATTTGCATAGTGTGACGTAAGCAGATGAATGGTCAAAATACAAATTGTTGCTTTACTTATGGGGTAGTAGTTAAAAATCGAATGATTTTTTCATAGTAAGGAAAACTTTTTGGCTCCTTAAAAATACTTTTCATGAAAATGTCATTTTAATGGTTGTCCATTTTCAGAGTCCCGGTAAAAAGAAAAAACTATGGTTGGGTTCAAATTTCAAAAATGTTTAAGTTTGGAAACACTACATAGTTCATGGTTCATGACAAATATTTTCTCTTGGCAAGTTTTTCCTCTTTTTGAAAATTGCTGATGGTTACTGCATGAATGGTTGAGCGTTGTAAGAAGGGGATAGTCACTGATTGGTGTAAACTCAACATGACGTGTCCAGTGATGCAACAAATATTGCACGTCAACTGTGCTTTTTTAATCCATCCATCCACACTTGCCTTGTTAAACGTATAAGCGCGAATGTGTTAGAAAAGATAACAATAGCAACACTATAATCTTCTGTCGGAAATGACTGACTGTATAATTCGGCTAAGATTTTAGACGAGTCTTTCAGAAGGACGGTGTGCGCCGAATGAATTCAACATAGAGAATCAACGGTATCACAACAGTCTGGAAGACTACATGCTACTTTATAGCTACTCTAACAAACCTCGGGGACCTGAATGCTCAAATTGGAAAGGAAGACACCTTCGACGGATAAGTTGGTAGACAAAGTCTCCACGAAGAGACAAATGATAACGGCCTCCGACTTATAGATTTTTAAGAAGCTCGTAATACAGCCATAAGTACCACTAGGTTTCCACGGTTAAGAATCCACACACTAACCAAATCAACCATGACCTAATCGAGGGAAGACAAGCCTGTAACATATGAAATGTGCGTACTTTTCGAAGGGCAAACGTTAACTCCGACCATTTCCAGGTTAGGACAAGGTTTAGGGCTCGACTGTTAATGAAAAGAAACTATGAACCACACTTAAGAGGAAATTCGATGTCGTGTCAGTCACCTTAGCACTCTACAGTGAGAACCTGAGCGAGAAGCCCTCCGATGTACATTTACCTGCCGCGGATATCAACATCCAGTGGTCCCAGGATCACGACATCATTAGAGGCGGCCGAAGACACAATTAGCTGCCAACCACTCCTGAAAAAGAACCCATGGAATGATTTTAATGCGTACAGCCGAAAAAGATGACAGAAGATGCAAATACGAATATGCTGCAGCGGAAAACAAAAGCAGCTGGAGAGGAGTATTAAGCAAGGCGAAGAAATAAGAAGACCTTGCGTAGAAAGAAGAGAGCGTACGCAGCCTCCCAGCTCAAGGAGATCGAAGAGACTCGAGACAATACTCGGAAGCTTTATAAAAAAAAGCCAAGCAATTGGCTGACTTTAAACCCCGACCCAGGCTCTTCGAAACAGCGAAGGTCACCTAGTCACCGAAGCACTGGGAATAGTAGATGTATTCAACCAAACATTTCCAGCAGCTAATAAATGGGTATCAGGTACGGCGAGAAATAGGACAAGAAGAGAACCCACCTCTAGTCAAGGAAGATCCAGTACAACCATCCAACAACAAGGCCGCCAGATCTGATGGTTTACCAGCTAGCGGGGTTCTTCAAGCACGAAGGGAATGTGTTGAAAAGTGCATGCATCAACACATAAGCCAAGTTTAAGTGAGAGGGAAGCATGCCCGATGGCTGGTCTAATAGCTCCATATGTCCCATCTACAAAAAAGAGGTATTTCTATGTCCTGCGAGATCTATCGAGGCATATCCCAGATTAACATCGGATACAAAATCTTATATGTGTACTGTGGGAGCGTCGTAAGCTGTTCTGCAAAAGGTTGATTGGCAAGTACCAGGGTGTCTTCTAGCTTGGCAGATCGAATATAGAACAAGTATGAGCTCTCAGGCAAATCCTGGACAAGGCCAACGAATTTCAAGTCGAGACTCACCATCTTCGACTTCAAAGCCTTATATTATAGCACTCATCATCAGGAGCGCTCTTTATGTCGGTGGCTGAATTTGGAATGCAGGAAAACTGATCCAGTTGCGTCAAAATTAATTTTGAAGTGGCCAAAGACTTTGCCTACCTAGGATTAGCTATAAACTCAGCGAACAATACCAGTGCTGATATCAAACGAAGAATTAGTCTTGCCAATCGCTGTTTCTTTGGGCTAAGAAGGCAATTGAGAAGACCTTTTTCGAGCAACTAAACTATCCCTATATAAGACGCTTATCATCTCGGTCCTGATGTATGGTGCAGAGGCATGGACACTATTCAAGGTGGAGAGAACGCGATAGGCTGTTTTGACAAGAAAATTCACCGGGTGATTTTTGGTTTCGTCTGCATAGATGGGGAATGGAGAAGATACAACAACGAACTGTACGAGCTGTACAGCGACGCCAACCTAGCCACAAAAGTGAAAAGCCAACGACTGAGATGGCTTGGTCACCTAGAACGAATAGAAATCAATACTCCGGCCCGAAAATCTTTGCATCCAACCCCGTGGGACACCGCAGTACAGGTGGACAGCGTAGAAGGTGGCGCAGGCAAATGGAAGAATATCTCAACCAACTTGGCTTGAGCTGGGGACAGCTAGCTACAGTCGGCTGATAGAAGCTTGTTGGTTGAGTCCCTGGTCCACCCGGACTGAGGCACGACCTTAAGTAAGTAAGATCTAGTTGTGTCACGTGATATTGAAAAATACACGACGGAATTTGTAACTAGGAAAAAGTTTTTCCCAACATACACATTGTTTCGGGAAGGAGGTGCGCTGTCATGTGACTTCATCAATCTTCCTCTGGAGAAAATAATTAACAGGAACAGGACAGGTACTATTTTCAACAGATCTTTTTAAGACTATGAAAGAAAGAATGAAAGATGTTAACCAGCTAGGACAAAATGCCACTGTTAATAGCAACAACTTACTTCTTCACTTCGGAGAAAACAATAATCCCACAAATGACGTCTTAGTAGACAACTGCCGAAGAGCTACTCTAGCAAACCGTCTGGTATACTTCGGTTTGGCGCAAAAGATTGACTCTCACACGAAAGACGAAGTGCAGGCTCTATAAAACTCTAATACTGCCAGTCCTGCCTCTTGGCATCAAATGTTGGGCGATAAGCAAAAAGAGAGACCAGATATTAGGCTCTTTCGAAAGAAAAATTCTTTAACGGATGTTTGATCTAGTCGCATACGTTGGCTTGGCAACATCGAGCTAAAGGACAATAATGATCCAGCTAAGATAGTCTTTGATTCCCACCCCCAGATTCGAAATAAGAACAAACGTCCACCATCATCGCTGATGCCAGAAAGCTTATTTTAGATTACTGGATGCAGCGTGCTCTGTATCATAGAGGATAGAAGGCTGCCGTGTCTAAGGATTGCGACCCTTCATGGATTGGGAGTCAGAAAAGTGAAGTGAGTTATATCAATTTGTGTATGCTGACGATGCGCCTTAAGAAAAAAGGGACCAACGCTATATTCTAAAATTGTGCAAGTCGCATACCACTTGGAATCTAAACTCACTGCACCATGAAGTTCTTGAACGTTTTTTTTCTGAAACTATTGGTTCTACGAAAAAAAGTATGTAACATTTTTTGTGTAGAATAATATCAGCTTTAAATTTTACCTTCACATTTTTTCACTAAAACCGATAGTTAAGAAGCAATTCCCATAAAACTGAACTTCAACCCCTTTCACCCCCCCTTAAAAAATTAAGCCCCGGGCCAAATTTAGGGTACTTTTCAGGAAATGCTTAAGACGTCATAATAAGCCACTCCACCAAAAATCAGCTTTGTCGCAATTTTTTGGGCTAATGAGCTGATTGTTAAAAAGAAAGTTATTTTTTATTGTGTCAAAGAACACTGCAGTATCATCGATTATTAAAGTTTTATATTAAGAAGTGGGCGTGTCGGAGGGCGTATTTAATACTGACAAGATGTATTGTGCACTCTTTTATCATGCTTAAGAATTTCATTCAATTTGGTCATTCACACTAAATCAAAGTTCGACTGCTTCTCAATTCAAACAAAATAATAAAATAAAACTCAATAAGTAGGCGTGGCAAAATGTTGGTATGTTCAAATTGTTAAATAAAAAGAACAATTTTCAAATATTTCAAAGAACAAAATCTTATTTTTGTATTATTTTGGGAGTTTTATTATTTTTTTTTTAAATAAAAGTAGGCGTATCTGTAGGCGGAAGTTCAGTGTAAAAGTGCCTTATGCCATCCCTGGCATCCCTTTTAGGTCGACTTGCAAGAAAGTTTTTTTTTTTTACAGCAGTAGTCACTATTTAATAAAATTTTGAACTGAAAAATTTACTAATCAGTAATTACAGTTGTCAAAAACTGTTTGTGCAAGCCAATTGATATTAATTGGTTAAAATTTTAACTAATTTATGACCACTTTTTAATACAACTTGGACCACTGTCCCCTTTAAAAATTAAAACGAAATATTAATTAAAGCAATACAAGAAGATAAATTAACATATTTTAAATTTCCATAAAATGTAAATGCTGTTTTTTATTGGGGAAATAAAAGCTTTAAGACACTTCACTTCAAATAAATAAAAAACTGCTTAAGATTTTATCTTTTTTTATCCATTTTATGGAAAACGCAAAATAAAATCTCCTACAGATTTGTTTTAATATTTAAACATTATTTATCGCATTAATATTGATAGCAAATTGATGTTAAAGGATTTAATTTTCCCTTATGTATTATTAATAACTCACATATTACTAAGAGTGACTATAGCCGAACTTAAGCCCACTTCAATGCCTTTCTTAAGACTATTGCAAGGGTAGGTATATTTTTCAACCTGTGGCCGACTTTGTTGCTACCACAAAACTTATCTATCTAAATAGGAACTTGAGAAAGTTCGTCATTGTGGTCTATTCCTTGAGGTAATATTTTAAGTGTGTACCTATTTATGTAGATATATTTTTATATAACTATAAATATCAAGTGCTTTTTAGTAATTACAAGAGGTTTCTCTTTGAAACTTTCCTTTTTCCATGTAAATATAGATGTAAACAGTGGACTGGGCAGGCATGTAAAATATATTACCTATAGCCTATGACTACCAAGGAACTAGAAAGGCAAAGTGTACACAAAAAAAATATGAAAACTTTAAGTAAACAACTTCCTAGAACTCATTTAACAGAGCCTTCTTATAGTTTATAGTTCTTTGTCTTATAGCCTTTTATTTGGTTTCCTTTATTTCTTGGCTAAAAATGGATTTACTTTATTTTTTTTATTGAGTGTGTTCAAAACTTAACATAAACAAATTTTATTTCATGGAAAGTTTAGTTTGTGGTCAAATTTTGTGTGATGTTATTGTTTTGTTAATTTAAATCTTTTGTTATCCTCAATACTTGAACATTGTTTCGGTTCACCCATCTGACAAAAGAAGTTTATTATTTAAAGTGGTACTTCTGTTAGTGCTTATATATTCTTTGTCTAGGAGTAGCCAGTTAATATAAAATACTTGTTGGTCCTGTTTGGCTTTCGTCGAATGAAAAGTGAAGATAATCTTTCGTTAATTAACTGTTAATTAATTGCGCCAGTTTCAATTTTATCTTCCAATTTTGTCTTTGCCTGACATAAAGTAAGCAAAACTCGAAGGACTAAAAATTCTTATATTTAATTTTTAATTGGTTCATAATAAGCCATTAATTAGCCGCTAATTAACTGTACTTTTTTTTGTTCACTTGATATCAAGTAAATAAAGTATCCTCTCAGGAAGCTCTCTTGCAAACTTCTATATTTAATTGTTTATTATTTCATAATTTGCAGTTAATTAGTCGTTAATTAGTTTTGAAACTTCAAAATTTTCGCCCAATTTTGTTAGTTTTCTTGAAAAAGCTCCGTCTCGAAAAGAATTGAAAAGGTTTTTTCATTTCAAAGTTGAATGATTCATAAATTACCGTTGACTTCCGTCGATTGAAAAGTGAAGATAATTATTAATTTTTAATTAGTGGTTAATTAATGGCTACAATTTTAAATTTTTCGTCCAGCTTGGTCTGTTTTCTTGACATAAAGTAAGCAAAGCATCCTTTCCTAGACTTTAAAATTTCTTATATTTAATAGTTAATTGCTTTATAATTAGCCTTTAATTAGTCGTTAACTAACTGTCAATTTTGTTAGTTTTCTTGAAAACAAAGTAGCGAAGCTCCTTCTCGAAAAGAGTTGAAAAGTTTTTTTTTTGTCATTCAAAAGTTGGTTGATTCCTTAACTACCGTTAATTAGCTGTGACAATTTTAAATTTTTCGTCTAACTTGGTCTGTTTTCAAGTAAGCAAAGCACAATTTGCCAAAAACTTTAAAATTTCTTATATTTACTAGTTAATTGCTTCATAAATAGCCTTTGATTTGTCGTTAGTTATCCGACCGTTTTTTGTTTCTTGATAACAAGTTGGTTAAGTACCCTCTCAGAAAAGGAGGCAAACATCTACATATATGCATGTAATTGTTGATTTTTTTATAATTAGCTTTTAATTAGTCGTTAATTAGCTGTGAAACTTTAAAATTTTGGTCTAATTTTGTTAGTTTTCTTGAAATCGATTTGGCAAAACTAAAAGAGTTTAAAACTTTTTTCATTTAAAACTTTATTGATTCATAATTAACCATTAATTAGTCGTTAATTAGTTGTGATAATTTTATATTTTGCGCCCAATTTGATTGTTTTCTAGATATCATCCAAGCAAGGTACGCTCTCAAAGTAGTTGAATAATTCTAATATATGTTGATTGCTTCATAATTTTCTGTTAATTAGTCGGTAGTTAGTTGAGACAATTTCAAACTTGTCATCTTTGTTTTTATTGATATCAAGTTGGCAAAAATCCCTCTCGAAAAGGTTTAAACCTTCTTATATACAATTGCTAATTGCTTTATATAGTTTGTCTTAATTCCTCATTAATTTGTTGTGGCAATTTTTAGCAAAACCCCTTCTCCAAGAGAGTTGAAACCTCTTAAATGTTGATTGATTTGATAATTTACAGTTACTTCTTCGTTAATTATTGGTGTTTCAAATTTGTCGTCCTTTTTGTAAAGAAATCACCCTTTTGAAAAAATTTAAAACGTATTTCTTTTTTGTTTCATTTATAATTTTCCGTTGATTAGACGTTAATTTGAAGTTAATTAACTGTGACAATTTTTAAGTTGCCGTCTAAATTTATCCATTTTCTTTATATTAAGTTACCAAAGCACCTTTTCTAAAAGAGCAGAAAATCTACTGTTAATCGCTTCTTAATTCGTCGTTAATTGGTCATTAATTAGCCGTGACAATTTAAACTGTGTCCTTCTATTATTTTTGTATTCTCTTGATATCGAGTTATTAAAGAACCTCTCAAAAAAGGTTATAAGCTTCTACACCGGTATTCATAAACGCAAATGTAACACAAATTATCTTTGATCAGTGAGTTAAGTGTCAAATCATATCAGTGAATCAAAATTCATGGCATTAAACTAACTCACCAAAGTAGGTACATTAAACGATCTTGTTGATTGTACTAGATTTTCGTTAAGTTCTTGAACTTAACGTGGATTAGCAGTTTATATTTTTATTTATTTGAAATTTTAGTTCGTGAACTAACTTCTGATTGACGTTTTAGTTAATTTGTGAATTAGAAGATATCTGAGCAGTTTTTATTGATAGGGCTGCTAATATTTAATTGTTGAATGCTTCCTAGTCAGAGTTAATTAGTCGATAATAAGTTTTGATAATTTCAAATTTGTCGTTTTTTATGTTGTCTTTCTTAAAATCCAGTAATCAAAACACCCTCTCGAAAGGGATTAAACCTTCGTAGATTTAATAATTAATGCATTCATAATTTGCCGTTCATTTGTCGTTAATTAGTTATGACAATTGCAAATTTGTCGTGGAGTTGACTCGGATATTAAGTTGGCCGTTAATTAAATGTGACGAGTTTAAATTTGTCTTGTTTTCTAGATATCTATCAAGTTAACAAAGCACCTTCTTGAGAAGAGTTGAAGGCTTCTTATATATAAATGTTAATTGCTTTATAGTTTGCCGTTAATTAGTCGTCAATTAGTTGTGACAATTTCAAATGTGCCTTCTATTTCTCTTTTCTTGATATTTAGTAGGCAAAGCACCCTCATGAAAAGGGTTTAAAACTTTTATATGTAATTATTGGTTCCCTTTTAATTTGCCGTTAGTTAGTCGTATATTAACTGTTAAAATTTTAAATTTTACGTCCAACTTTTCCTATTGTTCTTTGCTAAGTCGATATCAAGCACCCTCCCTAAAAGGGAGTACAATTTTTTGTATTTAATTATTGATTGGTTCAGAATTAGTTATTAATTAGTCGTTAGTTAGTTGTGAGTATTTTAATTTAATAGCTTCTATAATTTATTTTTGCTTGATATCAAGTAAGCAAAGCAAAATCTTCAAAGTAAGTTAAAACTTCTTATATTTTGTATTGGACTGCATCATAATTTGTCATTGATTAGTCGTTAATTAATGTTTTCAGTTTCAAGTTTGTTGTTAGTAGCCTTTATAACTTTTTGCTTCACATTAAATAAGCAAAACTTCCATTCGAAAACGGAGTTTTAAATAATTTCTTTAATTTTATGGTTAATTGCTATATAATTCACCGCTAATTGCTCTCTAATTAGTTGTTAAAATTTCAAATTTACCGTCCAGATTTCCTGTTTTTTTTTTATTTATTCTGCTTTGCTAACTTGATGTAAACATAAAAACAGATAAAATTGAATAACAAATTTGAAATAGTCACATTTAATAAACGACTAATTAGTGACAAATTATGAAGTAGTTAACACTTAAATGGAAGAAATTTCAACAACTCTTAGAGTGGCTGCTTTGCTAACTTGGAATCAAGAAGAAATGCAAAATTGGATAACAAATTTAAAATTGTCACAACTATTTAACTGCAAATTATGAAACAATTAACTTTCAAATAAAAGAAGTTTTCAACTCTTTTCGGGAAGGAGCTTTGCTGACTTGATATCAAGAAAACTGGCAGTATTGTTTGACAAATTCAAAATTTGCACAACTTATTAACGACTAATTAACGGCAAATTATGAAGCAATTAACATTTAAATGAAAGAAGTTTTCAACTCCTTTTGGGAAGGAGCTTTGCTGACTTGATATCAAGAAAATTGACAAGATTGTTTGACAAATTTAAAATTTGCACAACTAATTAACGACTAATTAACGGAAAATTATGAAGCAATCAACATTCAAATATATGAATTTTCAACTACTTCACAGCTTCTTTTGCTACCTAGATATTAAGAAAACAAAGCAATAGGGACGACTAGTTTAAATTGGAGGCAGCTAATTAACGATTGATTAACGGCAGATTAGCCACTTAATTGCTTTTCTATTGGCAGATATGACTCTGTTTACTTGAAATTTCATTGAAAATTCATACAAGGAGCTGAAGACTATACTGGGAATGTTCTAAAATGTGTTTCGGATTCAAAAAAGCACGTGAGAGGGGAAGGTGGTGAGCTACAAAATAAATATTTCCGAATACCTTGGGTATTTTTTATTTATTTTTTTTTTTTTTTCAACATAAAATTCTGTGTGTAATATGCAAACCCAAAATCAAACATTATCCGAACTAAGCCACCATACTTACAACTTTTCTATTTGTTAAAATGGGGGGAGGGGGGATGAGAATTCACATCTTACCTGTAACAAAAAGAAAAAAAGAAAATGGTTAATTGCAAATAAACACAAATACATAGATACAAAGTAAATAGTCTATTAGTTAGTGTGGTTGAAGTGGTATAGGATTGAGATTTAATAGACTGACCATGTGAGTATGGAGGAGTCTGGGACAAAAAGAGAGAGAGAGATCGAAAGAGTGGGAGAAGGTGTCTCTATAAAGCGGGTGAAATTAACAAACTGAAATAATATAGCAATTACACCCGAGTTGTTTGAACAGACAATAGACATACACAACAGCGAGTGCCGGCCGGCCGAATGAACGAACGAACGAATGGACTCCAAAAGATACATTCAGATCAGAACAGGAGAAGGAGCCATCACTGAAGTACGTGCTGTTTTCCATTTGAGTGAGAATCATGAAAAGGAATTATCCTCGCTTCATGTATTCCAGCAGTATAACAGGCAGACACAGCTCGAATATTGTATATAGCAAACATGAGCGCTGAGCACATGCAGCAGGAACACTAACAGCAGAAGCAGCTAGTTACACCAATGCAATGTTTAAAATCCATTACACACTAGCTACAGACAAGTAAATGGCATCCGTACATCTGCACTTTATGATTAAATTTACTTTTGTTAACAACAAACATTCCCAAGTAAAGGATACAAGAACCCAACCTCTCTGTAACCAACACACATCCCCCGCTATAATTTTTTGCTTTTTTTTGTACGCGAATAAAGGGTGTAAATACGAATAAGAGAGCCCTTAGATGTGATAACCTGGTGCTAAATGGACTGAAGTTGAATAGAGCTGGAAATTGCAAATATGAAAGGAACGAACATGAGTGTAGAAGTTGAACGAGTATCAGCATCAGCAACAGCCACTCCAGGAAGTTCTTTTACTCCTTAAATTATATCCTTTCTTCTCAGAGGAAGTTCACGTGGTTGATACAACAACAAAAAAAAATACTTTTATTCCCTAGAAAACACGTGAAGAAAAACAACAGCAAAACAAAAAAGGAAAATTGAACGTGCTCCCAATTGCAATTGGATGAACTTGGGATTATCAGATCAGAGATGTGCGATGATTTCAGGAATATTTTCCGGGGTACCAACAGATTTTTAAACGAACGAAACGAATTTTCGCCTGAATTCTTAATTGATTTCATATTCTCTCTATAGTTAAAAGTTGTGGTTGCGTTTGGTTGGTTAATTAAAATCATTCGTTTTGTTTTTAAGATACAAGTATGTGTCTGTGGGTTAGGTATATGTACGTATAAATACAGAGAAAAGAGAATTATAAAGTCGCATCGCAACCAAGAAATGCGAAAAGGCTTCTTCCAAAGAAAGATATTAATTATTTCAAAGGAATGTGATACTGGATAACCAATATATAAATGTTCGATTAATTAATCAGTTGTTTATAAAAGAAAACTGGTTACTAAAGGCCAGTTATTCAGTGCTGAGTTAATTCTGAGTTAATTCTGAGTTAAATCAGATTAAGTAAATCCCATCAATAAATTGACTCCAAGTTAACACAGAACCATTTTTTCAGTGAAGGATTAACTTTATTTTTCAGTTGTTAAAAAATTATTGGAATCGAACAGCGACACTTTTCTCAGTTAAGTCCTTGAGTTAACTCACCAAATAAGATGAGTTTACTTCAAATTCAATTTAACTGCAAAACACGTTTCAGGAGTTAATTCGTGGTTGACCCCAAAACAAGTATAATTTCGCACTAAAAAATTCATAAGATAAATGTGTTGTAAGTTATGTAGCCATTACATAGATATGAAGGGAGTTATGTACTCATTACAAAAATATGAAGTGAGTACATAGGCATATGGAAAACAGACATATGGACTCATTACATAAATATTGGGTCAGTTATGTAGTTATTACATAAATATGGAGTGGGTAATGTACTCATTACAAAAATATGTACTGATTTTGTAGAAATATCAAGAACATAAACATAGACTCACTACATAAATATGTACTCAATAAATTAATATGAAAAACTTATTACTTAAATATGAAGTGAAATACGTACTCATTGCAAAAATATGTAGTGAGTACATCGACATATGGAAAGCATATTCATTGCATAAAATAAAAATATTTATGCATATGGACTTAATACATAAATATGGAGTGAGCTATGTAGTCATAACATTAATATGGAGTGAGTTATGTACTCATTACAAAAATATGTATGTAGTGAGACATATGTATAGACATATGGAAAACAGACATATGGACTCATTACATAAACAAAGAGTGTAGTTATTTCATAAATATGGAGTGGGTTATGTACTAATTACAAAAATATATAGTGAGTTTATAGAAATATGAAGAACATAGACACATAGACTCACTACATAAATATGTACTAAATAAATTAATATACAAAACAAATTACTTAAATATGGATTGAAATACATACTCATTGCAAAAATATGTAGTGAGTACATCGACATATGGAAAGCATATAACCAAGATATAATTAAAAATAGGCGTGGCGGTGGATGCATTTTACTAAAATCGCTTTCTTAGCCCTCCTCCAGCTAAAAATAAGTAACTTTGAGAATATCATGCAAGTCGTTAGAGCCGTTTTTGAGACACCAAGAACAAAAAGTTATTAATTAATACTAATATTCAAAAATCCATTTTTTCTGCCAAACAATACCACCGAGAGTCTCGGTAAATTTCGGTACTCAAGGTTCGGTATGGTTTCTGTTTGGTCTCGGTATCGTTTTGGGTGTTTTGAAGCTGGTTTGGTCTCGGTATGGTTTCGGTTTCCGATACTGATACCAAACGATACCAAGACTCTTCTGGTATCGTGACCAGCCCTAGGTGGCAGATGGAAGGCCACCGTGTCGCATACTGCGACCCTTCATGGATTGGGAGAGGGGTAAGTAGGTAATTATAAAGGGAGTTCCAATAAGAACGGGTCAATGTTGACAGTTTGTGGTTGCCATGTTGTTTTAACCGTTCCGCGTCTGTAAAATCAACTTTTTTACTCTGTCACTGATACCAAATGACCATGGCAAGTGAAACAATTGAGATACACGTGCCAATGATAAAACTTTATTATCAAAATGGATGTTCTCTTGAGGCATCGATGTGCACCTATTTGACGGATAACATGTGGTCGTCCTTCACAGTCGAGTGATCAACATTTGTCAACCAGATTAACGTCGACTATTATCTGCCGAAACATTGCCGCTGCCCATGAGAGTGGTGCATGGGAACACGATCCAGTTAGTTCCCGTCACTTCCGTCAATGCTGACTCCTATCGATCGATGATAGGATTTCTTTTGGCTGAAATAAGATGATATGGATGTGAATGACCAAAATGTGGATTCAACAGGATAGCACAAAGCATATTTTACATGAACGTCAACTAAATCCAAAATCTGCCGTTACATCGCCGCCGTTACCCATGAGAAGCAAAAAACAGTTCATTCCGTCAACGGAGACCTCTACCGACTGATGATTAGCTTTTTCTGTTGTCTCTAATTGGATGATATGGATCTGAACGACCGAAATATCGTTCTAACAGAACATTGCTATATGTTGATGCCTCAAAAGACAATCTACGTGAACGATTGGAACGAATTTGTTATCTCTCGCGGAGCTGACGGGAATTGGCAACCAAGCTAGTGCATTTGATCCCTTGGACTTTTTTTGTGGAAGTCTTGAAGTCGCAGGTCTATGCCCGTAAGCCGCAATCGACCGATGCTTTCAATGTGAATATAACCCAGGCCATCACTAAAATTCAGCCGGAACCATACAGCAGTCAATGAAAATAAGACCTGACATTTGAACGATGTCAAATACATAAGCTGCACAGCATGTTTTATTCTTTTTCTACATCGACCCGCCCTCATTGGAAGTGATGATTGTTATTATTATTTTCACAACAAGTGACGACAAACAGTTAATTAAGGACTCTTTTGTACGGAAGAAGAACAATAAACAAAAATTGAAAAGCTGAAAAGGTTTTTCCTGAAACAAATAAATTATTTGCATTCAAACCATCTGCACAGAACTCATATCTTCAAATAAAATCGCATTTATTTAATTTTGATCTATTTTTGTTTGGTTTCATTTTACTTTTAACTGCATGACTTTTATGACAATAATCAACAATAACAAAAATATCATAAATATAAACTATGTGTACACCTACCACTTTTATCATTTTATTTTTTTAGAGTAGTTGAACTATTGCACCTTATTCTCACAATTTTAATTATTAAAACAACATTTGAGAGCAAAGCCACTGAAATCACACATCGTCTGACGATAAAAACAATAAAACAAAAACTTTATATATCGTAAAGTTAAGAGGCTTCCTCAACAATACACTTTCGAATAAACACACGAACATATAACACTGAAATTAAGACAGACAGATACATTTTGAACATGATAGGATGAGGGCCATAGAGTTCCGGTGGTGCACCATATATCAATTAAAAGTGAGTTTCCCAAATGAGTTAATGGAATAAAAGTTTAGTTTTCTTTTTTTTTGTACATTTTAAAAAGCTTATATTTTAACAGGAAAAACACTAAATTGAAGGAGAAAGAATTTGAGATTTTATACATTTTTACAGGGTGACTCAGAAAAGTAGAAAAACTTTCTTAGAAATAATATTTTCTGGAAAAAAATGCGACTTTTTCTAACTTTAGGCACTATAACCAGCAAAGTTTAAACATAGCTTGGTTAGAATCTGATTTTCAAATAACAGAAGCCTTAAAATGGTTCTCTTTGTCTAATCGTCAGTCGGCGGCGGTCATAAAGGAGTCGAAATTATACTTTTTCGGATTGGGGCTCAATTGTTGGGCGCCAGTTTGATTCTGGCAAAATTACTTTTTATTCAATAACTTGCTCATTTTCAATTTAAGACTAAAGTGCGTATTACAAAATGGTTCTGTAAAGGTTCTCGTTGTCCAATCGATAGGAGGTGAGCATAAAGCAGTCAAAGTTATACTTTATCGAAATTCGAGGTCAATTGTTGGGCGCCATTTTGCTTTATGGCAACATTATTTTTTATAAAATAATTTGCTCATTTTCAATCTTAGACTAAAAATGCGTACAACAAAAAGGTTCTCTCGGTCGAATCGTTAGGGGGCGGTAATAAGGAGTCTAAATTATACTGTTTCACTAATCGAGTCCAATTGTTGGGCGCCATTTTGATTTAGGCAAAATTACTTTTAATTAAATAACCTGCTCATTTTAACTCAAATCATTATAGGGGCGGTTTTAAAAGAGTCCATATTTTACTTTTCCAAATTCGAGTCCAATTTGCTTTAAGCAACATTACTTTTTAATAAAGAACTCGTTCACTTTCAATTTAAGACAAAAAACACCTATTAATAAATAGTTCCCTTTGTCAAATCGTTAGAGAACAGTCATAAAGAAGTCTTAATAATAATTTTTTCAGGATTCAAGCTCTATTGTTGGGCGCCAGTTTGATTTTGGCAAAACTATTTTTAATAATTTACTTGCTCATTTCCAATTTAAGACTAAAAGTGTATATTACAAAATGGTTTTGAAAAGGTTCTCTTTTTCCAATCGATAGGAGGAGATCAATAAGGGGTCAAAGTTATATTTCTTCGGGATTCGAGCTCAATTTTTATTTAGGCAAGTTACTTTTTATTAAATAAATAACTCGCTCATTTTCAATTTAAACAAAAACACGTATTACAAAATAGTTCGAAAATGGTTCTCTTTGTCGTTAGAGAACAGTCATAAAGGAGTTTTGATTATACTTTTTTGGGATTTGAGCTCAATTATTGGGCGCCAGTTTGATTCTGGAAAATTACTTTTTATTAAATAACTTGCCCATTTTCAATTTAAGACTAAAAGTGCGTATAAAAAAATGGTTCTGAAAAAGTTCTCTTTGTCCAATCGATAGGAGGTGGTCACAAAGGAGTCAAAGTTATACTTTTTTGAAACTCAAGGTCAATTGTTGGGCGCCATTTTTAACTAGGCAAGTAACTTTTTTTTTTCAATTTAAGACAAAAACGCGTATTACAAAATGGTTCTAAAATGGTTATCTTTGTCCAATCGTTTCGGGGTGGTCATTAGGAGTCTTAGTTATACTTTTTCAGTTTAACCCTAAAAATGGGTAGGTATTACAAAATTGTTCTAAACTGGGTCTGGTTGACAAATCGTTAGAGGGCGGTCAGATGGAGTCTAAATTATAGCTTCACGAGATTACAGTCCAATTGTTGGGCGCCATTTTGATTAAGGCAAAATTTATTAAATAACTCACCAATTTTCATTTTAAAAATCAGAACGTTCATTGCATTTGAGCTCAAAAACTGATTTTCCTGAAATTTTCAGATTTATATGATTTTAACAGCAAAAAGCTTTGAAGAGTAATTAAACTAGAAGCCACCTCCTGCCACGCCTACTATTCTTATATTTAATTTAATTTCGTAAAATATAGTTCTCCATAACCTAATTCCGTAAAGTTTTTTCACCCACTTCTAAGCCCACATTTCGCAAACATATTTTAATTTTTCTCCATTTTTGTATTTCCTTTGGAAGCTGAAAAGTTTCATAACTAAGTTCTCCTAAGCTTAAGAGATGGAAATATAGTTCTTCTTCGTTTGATTAAGACACCCTGTAACAGAGAAGGTTTTATGAAGAGCAAAAGTTTAAAATGAAACACTGAATGCTTCATATGGTGAACCCAGAGGATTTTAACAACGGATATACTAATTCACAATGCCATAGAGACAATCAAAACTCTTGATGGTTAATACTGAATGAGTTTTTGGTAATATTAATTATAACTAAGTTTTTTTTACTTGCGATACACGTAAGTACATATTTATGTATATGCAAAGGTACCATAGGGCAAGTTTTTGGATTTGTAATAAAATCGAATTTGACATTTTAAACAAACCTGACATTTTTATGGTGGAGGACTTGAAAAAAGTTGAATCCGCAATGCTATCTGTCTATGTGTAGTGATTATTGTGTGTATGCCTATTTGCATACTTTGTCCCTTTGTCTGTAATCTCTCGTTGTCTGTCTGTATGTGTCTATTTGTATTTCGGTATGGCTGGATGTTTGTCTGTCTGTATTTCAATCAGTCTGTATATCTGTATGTTAGTGTAAAACTATTTTGTCTGTAATCTCTCGTTGTCTGTCTGTATGTGTCTATTTGTATTTCGGTATGGCTGGATGTTTGTCTGTCTGTATTTCAATCAGTCTGTATATCTGTATGTTAGTGTAAAACTATTTTGTCTGTAATCTCTCGTTGTCTGTCTGTATGTGTCTATTTGTATTTCGGTATGGCTGGATGTTTGTCTGTCTGTATTTCAATCAGTCTGTATATCTGTATGTTAGTGTAAAACTATTTTGTATGCTCTGAGGGAAATATGATTGCACTGATAATAGATGTAAAAAGTACATAGTTCATATGTACTTTTTACATACAAAGTATGCATGGAATTGTAACAAGAGTGCTATGTACTCAAGACAGTTGACGATTGCTTGTTACATTTAAATTCTTGTAGTGAATACAATACAATTTCTTGATAGAGGGACCATGGACTCATTTACAAGCCTAACGAGCTTAAACTTGGGGTGGATACAGAGTTAATGTAATCATTACAAATGAATAGACATGCTGGATTTACTGCATAAGTTTGAAACTAACCACCACCATTTGAATAGAAAAATGTTTCCATCACAGCAAGTAATGTAATGAATACAAGCAACGTGTAAGAAAACTATGTACTGAGTACACGTCTATATTTACACTTGATATCTCAGAAAAAAGGTGCAGGAAGTATTATTATTCATTAATTTCTTGTACCAGAGTTCGTTAACGCGAATGGGCCAAATGATCGCGAGATCTTTCAATGAATGTAAGAATTTCAATTGAATTGCAAGTATGTAATTAGAAGTTGACATTTATTTGCAAATCAAATAAATGCGTTAACTTTTAGCATTTATTTATTTATTTAACAATTAACAAATATGTAGCGAGTGCAGGAAGATGCGCCCATTACATAAAACTATTGAAAATGAGTATAGTGTAAATGTAATGATTACATATGTTTTTACGCAATGGGCGCATGAAATTTAATATTTTCTACTTATTCTGGTATTCTCTACACAATTATGACATTACAACATAATAATGTACCTACTCACGACATGATAATGAACATACTTCATGATAATGTACACGTATACTCATAGCGTAGTCATGTAATCACTACAAAATCATATACTCGCTAAATAATCTTGTATCCAAACTAGAATCATGAACTTATTTCATAGTCAAATACTCGCTACATAAACATGTACCTACAGTGAGTAGGTCATCATATACTCACTATATAACGCTCCACATGTACTCACTACATAATCATGTAATCACTACATAACCATAATTCTGAAAAGTTACCTCAAGTTATGTACATACATACTATCGTTGCACAAAAGCTTAACCCGTCAGGTTGATACTTTAGGTTGGATTTAGTTCCAAACCCATTAAAGAGGGTACAAGGCAGAGAGAGGTCCCGACACCGATACCAATTCATTAATAGCCATATCAATGATCAAATATATACCATATAATAAGAAATGACTATTAGTACACTTTTCCCCGCCCCAATGCATTTGCGAGGGGGAAGAGGGTAAACGCAAGATATGCTGAATGCAACCAGACCCTTCACATCATCATCCGATCGATGGTACTCAATCTACAGGCCAGGACAAATAGTAAGTTGGCAACC